>CM042694.1:166686601-168050351 GCA_023614405.1 Avena insularis | reverse complement strand
AAAAGAAGACGGAGAAAAAACCCTTTCTTAAGCAAAGAGGCACGAACACAACGCTATCTAAAAACGTCCCGCACTTCTGTCAGGGAATAGAATGCAATCCGGGATCAAAGAAAGGGGATGAGTTCAAAAACCACCTAACTAAGCCTATCACACCAAATAGAAAAGAGAAAAAAAGACCAAAACAAGCTGTTGATGAACTCACTCCAATAAAGAAGTTCATATTAGCAGGCAATGCACGCACTTCACTTCGATCCACGGGAAAATTCTTTTGTTCAATGAAAGCGAACTAGCGGGCAGAATTCCTCTGAGTGCAATTCCCAAGCAAGGTCACTCACTTAAGTATGGTACCACGCTTCCCTACATATAGAATCCTTCCTTTGCCTGAAAAAATTCCACCAACCAAATCAATCCACACGGGTGCTTCATGGCGATGGAGTGAGTGATGCCCATTAAGGGTATCAGGAACAGAGAATAGCTTCCTTAAAAGAGAGTGAAGTTAAGACTATTCTTGGGAATTCCTCGATAAATATATTCTTCTTTCTATCTTTGATTCAATTCCTTCTTAACGGATTATCCGTAAATCCAACTCCACCCACTCCCCGCTCGTGATATCGCTGCTGCATTGAATTCAATCAATACTGAAAGAAACCTTTCGGATTACTAAATCCAAGAACCTGAACTCTTTATTTAACCAGCAGGATACCCTTTCTATTGATTAAAGATCTTCGTGGTGGCCTCCACCCTGGTTGAGTTCCGAACAGATGCCTGGATGGCTAACGGGTAATTATATCATCCTTTGCTAGCTTTGGCTTGCTTGGCAGTTTAATATAAATAATGAGTTGATTCCTAATCTGTCTGTATAGTAAGTACTTAGAAGGATAGGTTGGCCCTCCAACTTTGAGTCATATCCGTAAGAAAAGAAATGAATTCAAGTGGTAGATCCATCGACATATGAAGAAGCACTTAACCCGTGCTCAACCGACCCATCTAGCTGTGGGGTCCAAAGATACCATGGGCAGCACCTGGATACGATTCCAACTACAAACTAATGCATAGCGTAGGTCTCGTGCGTGCCTCTAAAAAGGCAGGTTTTCGTGGTCAATAAAATCACAATATCTATCTCTCATAGCCATTAAAGTAGTCATTTTGCATTCTTCATCTGAGGAAAGAAGAGGTCGGTTTAAAAGTCAGTAAAGTCAGCTCAGCCACCTCCTTTGGACGGTTATTTTGGATTCTTCGGATGGCCACTCAAAATAGTAGATTCTAGTATGATATCATTCTTTAAAAGTCTAAAAATATTCTAGCGGAGACAAACACTACTTGTAATCAAATAATCCAAAAATCTGTTGATACCAGTTTCCATTTCTCGGGAGACGCATGCTTAGAGCTATAAGAAGAATGTATAGCTATATCAGCTTCATTATCGATTCAATGGTATGCATAAGGAGGATTTATGAACCATACGAGTTGACCAGTGACTAGTGAATGGAATCTGAATATGATTGCCGTGGTAAGAAGAGCCAAGAAGAAGAGAGGTGGGAGGCAGACTCACTAAGCCATTCGGGCTAGAATCTACACCTGTTCGCTCTTGACTGGGACACCTAGACTTTGGATTGCAATGACTATATCTCTGATAGCCCTACTTCCATTGTTAAGTTCAATTAAAGACTCCCACGAACTAAGTCCACAGAGTCCTACTCTTTTGAAGATCCACGTATTGAACTAAGGAAATACCCATTCCAATCATCGTAGCAGTGGCGAGGTTAATTAGGAAACTAAGACAACTAAGATAGTGGCGGTGCGTGGGGTCTATGGCTTTACCTTTCTAGCCAACGTTAGTCTGGCGTACCTAGCCTTCCATGGGTTCTTACGCATTCCATTCAGGATTTCACTAACCCGATGCTTTGGAGAGTCTAGAGCAGAAGGAAGATACTACACAGGTTTGAATTGGCAATTTGAATAGAAAAGTTCCCGCGCCAACATCAAATTCAGTCTTTCCGCGTCCCCATTTCATCTTTGCATTCTTATGCTTCTCCCCTTGAAAAAAGGTTTAGAGCCCTTGGGATTTAGGAATCTTTAATAAAAATATCAAATAAGACGTATGTAGATATCCTGTTGTCCAACCATTTCCCTCTATTAAAGACTACACTTTCTGAGTTAAGGATTTGGATCTGTTTCGTAACCGAGTTCTCGATCTTGATCCACAGAAGGCTTCATTTCATCTTTTTAGAAGAACATAGATCAAATTGTTCCTATATCTAGGAGTACGACCACGTGCCTTCTTAAAGGTTTTGTTCATCGACAGAAGATTTGAAGCCCTCGGACACAGTCTCATTAGGAAAGAATTGACACTTTTGGCCTTCATCGTCAGGCCTAGGCCTTAGGTTTACCTTGCTCTAGCGCAGTCATATCCAAATTGAAGATCAATCGCCTCGAGGAAATCCCACTGGAGATTCAACATAATCGGAACTGGCAGATACTAAAGACTAAAGTCAATGGCATTCGGTTGGATAATCTACTTCGACTTTGCTATGAGGCTTTTATGATGAGTATAGAAACGGCATTGGCAAGCGCTACGAGCGGGGCCGATGTTGTGGGTGGCCATCGGATTGTTCAGCGTGCCCATGCGGATCCCTACCAATGTCCTTACAAGTTCGACAAACTTCCGGCTTGGGTCAGGATACAAAGTTACCCAGGATGGGCTTGCCCTCTGGATCACGCTGGGTCCTTGCTCGTTCCAACGTCATGCTAGGAATGTATCACATGCCCATGCAAACCAAAGGAAAGCAGATACAACTATTACAGATCCTAGTCCTATTTCCCATCAGAACATAAGGGAGTGGGCTTCCTTTGTAACAGCTCTGTTCTGGTCGTGGCTCACCTCACTGGACCAACGCTTCTAGTCGGAAGCTGGTCGATCGCCTGGTCGGCAACCGGCACAACACCTTTGCCTATGGGATTTCTGTTGGTTTTCGTACTATGCGCAATGAAAGTTTCCAAAAAAGGAGAGCTCTAAAAACAGCGTTCTACGGGGAGAATGTGATTTTTGTATACTTTGACCCCATACTGGCATGAAACTGATCGGAAAAAGAACCTCAAAAACACCCATTTATTAGGGGAATGTGAAAATTGATGGTTTTCGTCGCATGAAACTTTCTCTTTTATTGAGCTCAAAAACAGGCAGAGGGAGATCAGAAAAAGGCAGAATCCGACCCTATAGTGGTACAGAATGGGTCATTTCCCTAATAAGAAGGTCTAAATTGGGCCAAAAAAGCGATCAAAGTTATGCCAGCATAGTAGCAAAAGCTTCCTTTTGATCTTTTCGCTTGGGAAAGCGCCAAAAACTGGCTCAATAAAAAGAGTTTTTCCGTCTGACTATATGGCGAAACATTGCAAAGGCTTCCGGAATTCCCAATGCGATGCTGACGAGACATAATGCTTTATAGAAATGAGCAACGAACGAATAGACTTTAGCTGGATAAGATGGATACAAAATTTTTGAAACAAGCTCTCCTACGCGGGGAGCAACAAAACATACTATTTCCAATTCCATTCTAGGTATCGTATCCTGCCACTCTGGTCTCAGACAAAGGTGATACTCTAGACGAAAGACGGAAGGTTTTGCGTGTTGGTTGTATCTTTCTAATAGCATACACAAATAGATAAGAAAGTTACAACGATGATAAGGTAAATCAAAGGTTTTGCCTCAACTCATTCCATGAATGTTGTTTCATTCCCCACGCGGCTGAATCCAACTCAGTCTTTATCCTGCCTTGGAGTTCTCTCTCATATTCCTTCCATGAATTCGATTTCTCGGATTTCGAGCTAGCAACCCTTTTCTTGCTCCTTGCCATTAGCGCAGCCCTTTTCTTTTTCTTAGCTAGCGTAGTTTTTCACCTTAAAAAGAAGGCGCCAACGCTTTTATAGTGACCCCTCTGGGGTCCCAGGTTGCTTTGGCGCGCCCCACCCCGTCAGTCCTGTGTTGTACTTGACTTGACTCTCCCCCGCTTGCTGCTTGCTGATCGCTGTGTTCAAAAATGACATGAAGCTGGATATGAGTAGATGTTGTTGGTCGAAAACGTCTTTCATTCACAATGAAACAGAATGGTCTCGCTCGATGCGTCATTTTATGATGTGTATTTTCATATTAAGAGTTCTTAAAAGTTCTCAACTCAAAGCCCAACCGTCAAAAGGATGCTACAATGTTCGAAATTATCAACTTAACATGCCCCCTTACTTCCTTCGTGACCTCCCACTACTTCATCTACCGAAATGATTAGGCAGATCTCCTTTTTTCTAGCATTAAACCTGCTCATGATCCTTAGGCTATAGAGCATGGAGCAGACAGAGAGATGGAAGGACCACCTTCTCCTGCTTGCTTGATCGGAATCTATTCAGCTGAAGTGCTACTTAACTTCACTTAGTAGTTGAAACTCGGAGAGACAGAGAGAGTCCTCTCTCATACTTGCCAATTCCAAGGCAAGGGAATCTTAAGGAACCAACCTTAGTTGCCCCTCGGTAGAGTGAGTCTACTTAGCGAACTGGCACGACGCGGAGATCGATTGATCAATATGCATATCGAGAGTTGATGGTTGACCGCCGCCCCCCTTGTCCTGTCCTGGAGGCTCCCCGGCCGGGGAGGCAAAGGGGATTGCTATCGTCACCCTTTCTCCCGGTGTATGTGAAAGAGAAAAAGTGACGCACTTTTTTGATTTGCGGTCCAAAGAACGAGAATCAGCTTCCTTAAGTCCGTTCTTCCTTAGTAGCTCAGTGGTAGAGTGGTCGGCTGTTAACTGAATGGTCGTAGGTTCGAATCCTACTTGGGGAGATTTGATTCATTCAGAATTCGAATTGATAGTTATAGCTTTTCTTACTAGCGACCCCTGTCCTTCTCCTTTTTCTTTTTCTAAAGACGCAGCAGAATCGTCAAACGGGACATCAAAAGTGGGAAGTTGATTGTAGGATTTCTATTCCTCACTCTCGTATAGGTGAACTTGGTTCGTTCAATGAAAAGGGATAAGAAGGATCCACTAGGAATGAATGGGAAGACTGGGGTAGTAGCCGGAAGGAATTAGTCTCCACTAGCGTAATTCGAAGAACGAACAAGAAAACGTGTCACTGTTTAGGTAGGAGGATGGATGGATGTGGTCCAATGGCTAAAGCTCTGCCAGCTTCTTGTAGACTGGCAGTCTCCGAGAGGAACCTTCACCCCCCGGGTTAGGCTGGGTGGGATGGTATACTTTCTTTTTCGCCACAAGTAGGAACTTAGTCCTTGGTAAGACACAAGGGGGGAAGGAAGATCTTCACTCATTCATTAAGTGTCTGCGGTGAGACGCGACCCACAACAAACGAAGGGGGTGGAGGGAGACCGAAGAAGGAACAATTGTCTTGAATGCTATGCTGGGATCAGCAGCTTCTAGTGAAGACAAAATGAGTCGGGCAGGAAGAGGAAGATCGAGCGGGGAAAATGGGGTTCGAACCCGCGACTTCTGGCGTGACAGACCAGCACTCTAACCAACTGAGCTATTTCCCCCTTTCGTAACTACTGTCGATTCAACAGTCACCTACCGGTTACCTTTGTAACTATACCAAACAACAGAATGCCCTTCGCCCCTAGTACTTTTCTTTTTCTTTTGACGACAATAGAAAGAAATGGCTCTGCTCGCTTAGACTCGGGGCTCCGCGCTCTATCAGCTATCAGTTAGTTGGCACTAGCGCGCGACTTCAGTTGACAAAAGCGAACAAGATAGCGCTAGCGCCCGCGGAGAACTTTCGTTTGTTCGCCTGGCCTACTGACCTGCCGGTGAAAAAAAAAGAATAAGACGTAGTGAAAAAGTACCAAAACAACTGAAGCCTACATCCCACTACGTCTGGGTTCCCCTTTCCTATGAACCTTGAGTCAATAGGTAGGGTCAACTATAACAAAGTGGAAGGGCCACTATCTAAGCTATTAGTGGGCTGGTTTGAACTATTGATTTACTGAATCGAGTGAAGCTGTGTTGCGTAACATATAGGTCGCCAAGGCCTAGAAGTACAAGTGGTCTCCCTAATGGTCACTCTCAAACTCACTACTTGAGTGACGAAAGTCACTTAGCTTCTTTAATAGGGCTTGCCAAAGAACCCCTCCGGGGCCCCAGGAAGAGGAAGAAGGAGATAGAACAAAGGTCTCCTCTTTCTGTCCGCTCCTCCCGGCATGTAGAGATTGGGATTATAGTTTAATTGGTTGAAACATACCGCTCATAACGGTGATATTGTAGGTTCGAGCCCTACTAAGCCCATCTGACATGCTTAATCAATGACTCCGGTAGTCACCTAAACCACTCTCTCGGATAGCCCACAGCCTCTCTTCTGGATGCGAAAGAAGATTCTATCAACGTACAAGGTTTGCCTTCTTGTGAGAAGGAGGGTTCTTAATTGTGTTCTCAGTGCAAAGGGAGTCTTTGAGAAGGTTCAGTGAGTCTGAAGAGAGAGAAGATAAGTAGAGCAGTCCGGCAGCTATTCGGGGGTCAGCTTTGGGATTTGCCTGATCGACCCCTACCAGTGTATTAATATAAAAAAATGAAGATTGACATTCATCAATTTACCGGATCTATCCTCTTCTACTAACTTTACAAAATGGAAGGGAAAATGTGAAGACCAAAGGTATCAACTACTAAGCATAGTCAATTGCAAAAAAAATTGTTGGTTTGCTTCTCTCCAAGTATGGGAGATTTTCCAATCTTTGAAAGACGCTCGTACTTTCTTGATCTTATGAAGAAGGGGCTTTCCTTAGCTGCGGACTTTGGGATCTTAAGAGTATACCATGTCTTACGTTAGGGAATCCGAATCAATCCAAATCCTCTGACACTCCTTTTCAGCTGCTATTTGAATACATGTTCAGATGCAAAAGAGCTCGACTTCGAGTATGGTCTTGTTCTTAACTGCTTGAGAGAACGCATATATCCCCTTTGTCTTGCTAAACCTCCACAAGCCTTCCCATGCTCGCTAATTGCACCGTCCGTCTTCATCTTAATCCATTCGTTTCCCGGTGGTCAACACACAATAGAATATGTTTTGTTTTTGATCGGATTGAGACACAAATTTGGCTAGGATGTTCCGCCGATTCTTCCTCTTCTTTCTCTCATAAAACTGGAGATACTAGCTTCTAATCTGCATATTTTAGAAAATCCTTTTCCATTTGGATTTTTGAAAACATTAACTTACCTCTAGAATTCCACTATATATAACGTTGACGTTCCGCCAAAATGTGCCAGAGCGAGTGAAAGGCAAGCCTACCCACGGTGTTAACTTGCCATCCCCAACAAATCTGCTAGCAGCCCATTCGAGTTCCGCTTGGAAACAAGAAGCTCTTCTTTATTTTCGTTTTTTTGCCAGCCAGAGCCAAGACTATTATAAGAGTTTAACTTCCATATTCGGATGGAGTCCAAATGCTTACATCTTGGGCTGAAGAATGACCCAATTCCTTAGCTTCCATGCATTAATCATATCCGGGGACGTGGGAATAGGGAGATGCCATCCATCTACACGACACGATAGCTTAAGCAAAGAATAGAGAGAGCTAAGCTAGAATACAAACGCAAAATATATTCCACTAGCGCCATTGACTAGTCTAAAAAAACCTTTTCTTCGTCTGTCAGCGGGAGAGAAAGCAAGCTTACCTTGCTTTGGATGTTAATGTTTTTTAAGGATACTAAGCACCTATATATATTATATACATTGTTTTATACTCCTCTGTACAAGCGTATAAGAGCTATTATGCTCGATAAAAGGAAGTTTATGAATAAGTAATTCTTTTTTGAATAGCCGGCAGGAGAACTTACTTTTCCGGCTATCATATGAACAATGCCGTCCGCTTTTCTTTTTTGAGTTTCCATGGATCTCTCCGACGAAGTATCGGAAGCATGAAATACTATTCACGAATGAGCATTGCTATCTGATTCCTACAAAAGAGATAGGGGAAGCTCACTTTTTTCAAATGGGGCTAGAAAGCATACAACCCCGTCTTAAATTAACCGGTGAATCCAGAATCAAAGTGAGGAGAACATGATATGTTATGAGATGAGTGACATGGGAATAGATTGCATCTCAAACAGAATCTATACACTCAATAAGCCAGAACAGGAAGATTCAACTGCAAAAAGAACTGGTACGGTGTGAGAAGAGGCCTATTCTCAATAATGAACAAGATGATGCAGCTCTAGTTGCTGGAGGCAGAGGACGTGGACGCGGCAGGAATAGATCCAGGGGGAGGACGCGAATCAAAAAGGCTATGAGGATCATCAAAATGGAGGTGGAGGGAGATTGTATAACTAAGGATCGAGTAGAGGAAGATGTCAGTCTTTCAGTTGTAGATGATCATTACCGAAAAAGATGTACATTCGAATGAAAAAAGAGGGCATGTCCGAGAGGAAATAAAGAATATTCATTTGCGATCCGAACAAGCAACGGATTTTTTAGCGCGAAACTAAGGCGTTAGTGCATCCGTTTTCTTGCTCGGGAACGAGGGGACTCACAAAATTGTCAAAAGCCATCTTTATCTTAACTAACTAAGTATTCTAAAAAATATGTCTATGAGGTATTTTGACTTAATGTGAAGTAGGCATCTCATTCATAGGCAAGGGAAGGCCGACCTGAAGGCATGAACTGAAGGCAGGCAAGAAGGCATTCAATTTGAAGGATGCGGTGTAGCCTGTGCGGAGTACGGTATCTTTCTTTCTCCAAAAATATATGGGCGATCCTATCCTATTTTTGAAGTCATTTTAGCATTCGAAATTCTTTTCTTTCGCAAGAGCACTCAAATATAGATTGAAGATCTTCAGTTCTTCGGTCGGCAGCCGTAGTCAGTAATAGCAAGCAGCAGGCTGTCCCGTACTACTTTTCCTTTGAATGTTCATTCTGGAATTGAATGTCACAAACAAGACCCATACTTCAGACTTTGAACTGCTTGAATCAGGAGCTGTAATCCGCAGCTTTAGAGATAGGGGCGGCAGTCACAGCATTGGCAGCAGTGAGCAGAGGTCAAGAAGAAGAAGCGGTTAGAGCAGTTAGAGAGCAAGCAGCGGCTCATCAAACCTTTCTATTTCGGTTATTCTGTAACTAATTCAAGTAAGGTACTCAAGCAAGCTCTCCTCCTGAAGACAGAGTTTCGGGTGAGCTAGCAAAGAAAGTCGTGATTAACGGAAATTTAGGTCAAATTAGCATTTCGTAAGTTTTAGTAAGGCCGATTATGGGAAGCAGGCCATGGAGAAAGAGAGGAATCAATCGTCAATGCTATGTTAACAAATCGTGAAAGGTTTGATTATTCCATACACTTGAACGCGTTCCTTATCAATAGGTTTGGAGAGCGAGCAATGATTGCTTGACGATCTTCACTGATGAGACTAGACTTGACTCAAGCTTCATACGAAAGCATTTACTGAACTAAAGCCGTTGAGCCAAGTCAAGTGAAATACTTATTCGAAGAAAGCTTTAAGAGAGTTTGTTGTCCCATGCCTTTCTGATGGTGAACCTCCTACAGCTTCTTCCAATTCTGAAACAGGGATTGGCCTGTTGACTTTTCCCTTCCTTTAGACAAAGAGCCCCCGCCAAAAGACCTCTGCGTGTTGTCATTCAACTCCACACAAGCCTGACGTTGGGCTATTTGCGTCTTTGGCAGATACAAAGGAGAAGTGACGGTCGGTGAAATAGCCCTCCAACTCGTAGCTCTTCTTGCTTAATGTGAAAACTCTCCTTTCCGATGAAAACGAGAAAGAAAGATGTCAACTACTAAATGTGCTGCTTTGTGAATTTGATACTAGGTAGTTCTCCCCCCCTCGGCAGGCAAGTAGCCTTTGCGACTTACATCTACGCTACTGAGGGTATGAACCCCCGGATCTAGGCGAGGTGATGGCGGGGAACTCCAACAGGTTTTGGTTTCCTCCTCACTGATTGATGGAGCCCAAGACTGCTTGACGACTTTCGGTGTGGGGTCAGCTTGAGCCGAGGTCGTCTCGTAACAGGAACATGAAGAATAGCAAACAAGCACACAAGCAGGAATAGGAATATTGGCTGTCACTATCCTCTGGTTAGCAATCAACTACGGAGCTGGCAACTCACAAGCCAGCAAGTCAACCTCTGTCAGATCTTCGTCCCAGTTTATGAACGAAACTTACTGGCGAGAGCATGCCCTGTCTCAGGCAGTATATCAGTCGTTAACGATCTTACTGGGACACATCCAATTGAAACTAGAATCCCAACCTCTTTGGAAGAAGCTCCAAATAGACTTTATTTCAGAGCGGGGAATCTTCCTACAAACTCAAATGTGTGAAATAAAGGCTATACCTACCTCTGCCTAGAAAAACTGGATTTTCAGGCACCCTCATGGGAGACATTGGATGTTGTCAACCGGCCTGAAAATGCTCATAAACAGCTCTTCCCCCTTTGACTTAGTTTTCGCTCTCCTATGTTTCTAGTAGACTAAGCCTGATCCTACTTTGCGAGTCCAACATGTCTAGTATTCTTTTCTTTTTCGTCTGAGGGAACGTGGTAGCCCTGATCTAGCTAAGACTTTAGATTCCATTCTATTTCATTCTGATCTTGTTATGAGGAAATAGGTGAGGCGAGGCTAAGACAAGATATGGGACTTCCCGTGCTAAGTTGTTCCAATGTCTGTACTTAAGTAACCGAACTCGAAACTATTCATACTCGCCAGGTGGCTTTATCAATTTGCGTTTCAAAATAGGCAAAAAAAGGGTGTCAAAAGTAGAAGTATCATATCTTCTTAAGGAGCCCAACTCTAGCTCTCGGGAATTTCACAAAAATGATCTCCATCAATGATTAATAGAGGGACTGGGATATCCATAATGACCTGTGTGCATTCCATGATGATAATATCATTTGAACCGTAAAACGTCGAGTCCAATTCCCTTTGTTTCTATGATACGACTTGTCCGAGATCCGGCCATTGGTATGGCATACCTTGTTCAATCTTGTTATCGACAAGTTCTGTTTTACTTGTTACCGTGATATTACATCCTCGTGACCCAGTCACATGTTGCAACATTATGGATGTAATCTCACCAAGCCAGATGTATGTATGTTACCCGTCACGTGGGTGAACAAATCCCGCTCTTGACACGTAATGCCTCTACATGCTCCTCTGAATACCTGAACACACCTTTATGATCACTGTATCACCAAGTGACGTTTGATGCTATCTAAGTATCCTCGGGTGATAGTGATTGATATTGTCTCACGGTCTAAGGAGAAGGAGACTATGTTTCTAACTATTGCAACAATGAACTCTGTGACTTGATCGTGTCACAATCTTTGGGTGATGTCCATCGCATCGTTCACCAATGAAATGACCTCGTTGTCAATTGGCATAAATGCTCCATGATCAGGAAACCTTGATCATCGATTTCCCAATGAACTAGTATGAATAGAGGCTACTAGGGATTTGGTTTGTTTCTACCACACCTGTACCAATGTTTCCACTTGATACAGTTATAGCACAATATGAAACTATTATGAACTAATTGAGATATGACAATAAAAACCTATTTATTATTTGCCTCTAGGACATATCTCCTTCAGTCTCCCACTTGCACTAGAGTACAAATAATCTAGCTCGCATTTTACTCATCATAAACCATATCACATATGTGTTTATTGATCACGCATGCTTATGGAAATTGTCATGCCCATGTTCTGTTTTACCAGATCATTGTCTTTTGCAAATCATTAATGTCCTCCTAACTTTGATATTCATACAATTATCTTATAATGGGTTGAAGTATTCGATTGGTGACAAAGTAATACTTTTTTCTAGTGTTTACAATGACGGTCGCTTTCACTGTTGTCACGTAAACTTTGAAAAACACTTAGCACTCCTTTGTGTACATATAGTAGTTATAGCAACATAGTAAGGTCGGTTTCCAGGAGCCAACGGTGACATTAGATCAGCCAAAATGAGTTTTCTCATGGACATTGTGCCCTGGGACACACCCTCTGCATAAAGACGGACTAGTACCGCCACAACAATATACATCACATTAGATGATGCCCTTATACTTATTTATCTACGTAGATCCTAGTGCATGAAATGAAACTATACGCCTTACTTTGCTTCTTTCCTTTTAAGGACAAACTTAATTCTGGTTTAGTGATTAACTCAAGAATCACTTCAAGACATATTCTTACAGTTAAGAGCTTGTCCGTCCAACCAGAACCTCGGGTCACATTACGTCGAGTATACAATATGGTTGTATGGAAGAACCTATTGTAGGGTTTCTGCAACAATAAAAAAATTACTACTCAGAATACCCTGAATGCCCAAGGACCTATCTAGATGTAATGTAGTAACGGAGGAAGACAGCGGTAACGTACCCTTGAAGAACAACAAAGCATTATGCTCATGCAGGAGTGTGGATGATATAGTCGTACCCGTCCTACCTCAAAGTCGCGAAGATCCTCGCATGTCACCCCTTGTCTAGGTCCTTGTACAATGGCCCGGAAGCTTCAATAGCCCCACCGAGTTATCACATGCATATGGTGCAATGCGACGACTCCCGAACTCCTTGATCCCTGTTGGGGTTGCGGAAGTAGATCCCCTGACGGAATCCCCGCAGCACAACGGCGTGCCGTGGATGCGTTGACTTTGCGCGCACTGTCCTAACTTGGGACCACGCCGCGACAGAGGCAACTAGAGAGAGAGAGGGGTATTCTTCGAGGAAGAACGCCTTAGAGAATATCTTATTGGGTGTCTTTAGTCCTCCCATGGGCACCCCTTTATATAGGCTAAAGGGGTGTGCCTTTCTCAAAGGCTAAGCCATATGGGACTAAAAAGACTAGAAAAGGGCAAAATTCGAACCTTCCCTACCGGCTGGGCCCCACAGCACCCGGGTGGGCCACCCGGGGCTGGCCCAGGGATCAAAAGGCGGCTGCAAGAGGCGGCAGTTGGCGCTGGATGGGCCGAATGCCCCCCCGTGCGCGCCTACGCATTTTCTACCTATCGCTGTGAGCGGTGGCCACTATCTACCGCCCACGTGCGCTACAGCTTTCTCTTTCAACCCTTTTTCCGTTCATTTCCTTTTAGGAAAAATCCCTCTGGGGTTTTTGCCTAATAAGAAATATGCCTTTACAAATCTTTATTCAAATATTTATTTATACTATATTAATTCATAATTAACATAAAATAAATATATATATTTAAATCATCATTTATCCGAAACTCCTTTCGGTCCCCTTTCCTTCTTTCTCCAAACATCTTCGAATCTCTCTGGAACAATTCTTGTTTCTCTCTCTTTCATGATTCCATCTAGCAAAATGATCTCCAAGCGTCGTATCGCCCATAAGCATGTTTCCCTACGGTTCAGGAATGCTTAATACATGATCCATATCAATGATCAACAGAGGGACTGGGATGCCCATGTGACCCATATCAATGTTTCCGCTTGATATAGTTATAGTATGATATAAAAATATTATGAACTAATGAGATATGATAATAAAACCCTTTTATTATTTTCCTCTAGGGCATATCTCCTTCAGTCTCCCACTTGCACTAGAGTACAAATAATCTAGTTGCATTGCTACTAATCATAAACCATATCTCATATGCGTTTTTTGATCATGCTTGCTCATGGAGGACTTATTGTCCTAAATCTATTTCACCAGATTCATAAGGTCCTTTTTGCAAATCATTAATGTCAACTGTTTTGACATTCACACCATTATCATATAATGTGTTTTAGCATTTTGGTGATAAAGTGAGACTTATGTTTTCTAGCTTATACAATGATGATCTATCAGTCGATAGAACTTTCAAGATATCATGTATGACTATAAAACACACTTAGTTGAAATTCGAACTTTCTCTAGACCAAAATTATACTTTCTAATATTGAAGTATCCTAATACTTCTATATCTATGTAAATTTCAATCAAAGTGCAACACTTTCACTTTGATGTCCAGCCACGCTTTTGTTGCGTTTGAACTTAACTATAATTCAACAATTCATAAATCACTCTAGAATCCTTGTTCTTTACAACTAAGAACATGAGTCACATTATGTCAAGTACAAACAACATAGGTTTCACCTAGGAAAAACTATGGCCAAGGCATAGTCGATTTAGTGTATCCCTTTTCCTCGTTTTAACCATTGTCGTAAATACCAAGTAATTACTTAAATACTTCTCCTAGTCAAGTAAGAACCAATTCTTTGCTTGAATCCATTCCGAACTCTTTTCAGAATCTCAATTAGGTCCTTCTAAACACTTTCAGAATTCCCAAAGCATTTTGACTTTTAATGTTCATTAAACATCCTGATCTAATTACATAGATCCACTATATTTAATTTCAAGTTGAATTTCATCCATCTAATGATCTAATCATTCCTAATACCAAACAAATTGTTCACTAATATGTCGATTGCATATTCAAGAACATTATCATGCTCCCGCTCAAATATTTCATCAATATTTGATATTCTAGGATGTAACTCATCTCCCACTCAAATATGTCATCCACATATTCTATTGGGGAAACTTCTTAGCTCCCACTCAACTTGCAGACTTTTCTCGATAATCCTGGCAAATCCAAATTCTTTGATCTTGTATCAACTCGAGAAATTTCAGCTACAAGACTTCAGCAATTCCTAATTGATCAAAACCTTCTTGTTGTACTAGTTACAACTTTTCTCTTCATACTCTTGAAGACTTTGCGGTTTTGAACAGTCCTTTACCAATTTCCAAATTGGACTTATTTGCTTCTTAAATCCAATAGACATTAAGAAGTTGTTAAAACAACTTTGTGACAAAATAATATTTTATGTCTTCCTTTTAAGTTTCATTTCGATCCTTTCAACTTTGAAGTTTATTGGAAGGATTAAGTAAATTCCATTACTTAATGATATCAAGGAACTTTTACTTCATAATCTCAAATGTTACTTAATTTGGGATTTTATGACTTTGAGTCATTTCTTGTACTTAGGTCCATCAAACTTTCTTTGTAGTTCGTAGGTATGTCTTATTCCAATAATATGACAAGTGAATCAAGAATGGAATTCTGCAACTGGTAGAACAAGTTCTTGAATCCTACTTTCACAAAGTATTAGCTGAAACACTTTATGATCACATATTCCATTTTAGAGGTAAGGTCAAAACCTTTTGCTTACACTTTTGCCTTTCCACTAATACTTCTATAAGAACCTTTTCTCAAAAGAAGTACCTCACTGAAACAATACAAACTTTGTTTTATTCAGGTATTAGTTTGGAATTTGTGTTCATAGTATTACTAAGAACATACCACAAAGACTTACTATTTGCAATGATCTCGAACTATCGAGGTCTCTGGAAACTCGAGCTTACCATATCACATATGGTGATGTTTCCACGAATCTTTTAGATGTTCCTAATACTTGTTTACTAATTCAATCTCTAACTCTAATTCCTAATGTTGGACCATATGTATCTTATACAATAGTATTATGATTTATTAGACATATCAACACTATTTGATTAGTCCAATCACCATAATTCATGAAACTATTTTTCACAAGTCCCTTATATGCCAATTTGCTATTAACTTTGAATTCGAAATCACTTGGATCAAATCACAAAGACTTTGGAATTCCTGTTAATCTTATATCCATTCCATTTTGGTAATCCTTTGAACAATTCAAATAGTTTCAACCTTGTGTTTCATCAAGTAAATACTCATATTTACTTAAACTCACTAAAGTAATGATTTCTACTATCTGTTGAAAATACGATACATCATATGTATAAAATTCAACACTTCTTCGCATATCACCATTTTACCAGAATGCAGGGTTTTAGTCATTCTGCCTGACGAGGCATGGTTCTGCAAAGTCTCTAGATAAAATATCTAAGACCCCGATCTTCATTAATATGAAAAACATGCAGTAACCATAATGACTTAAATAATAGTGTTATTCATTATTTAAACTTGAATATCTTTTGGTAATTCTCTTAAAGGTCCTTTTATCATACTGATATAGACTAGAATAACTTGTTCATAATCTCAATGTGAATTATAAAAGAGATCATTCATAAAAATAGAACAACTGAATTGTTTCTTATTAATATGAATAACCGTCTCGCAACAAGCAAGATACACTAATAAGTTTCACAAACTTGATTACAAAGCTTTTATTAAAATCTTCTAATCCCAATGATAAAATTCGAGGGAAGGAGTGTCGTCGGCCATCAACTAACTTGCTTGTCGTCATCACGCCATTAGCGCCTCGTTCCATTCTGTATCTCTCACACAGAGGGTCCTGTTTTCATTAAAACAAGATTAAGTATCCAATACTTGAAACCTGCATAAGCGTTTCATGGAAACGTTCATTCCTTGTATATCACATATACACTTTCCGTTGACGATGATCCCAGATTTTGGGTTCGACCTTGGTGAAGGTATCATGGTGGTCACGAAGAGACGTATCTTCTCTACCGTCGGATTCATCAGGGAAATCTTCTAGGGGTTCACAAAGGACAAAAGAGGAGATGTTTTTCTATGAGGATCCTACTTAGGTGTTGGTATCAGTCGATGAAAATTGACCCATCTAACTTAAGTTTCTTCCCGTTCATTAATGGACTATATATGTCCTGAACTAAGGAATGGCCATAATCTACAAGATATTTGCAAAAGGACTTAGACTAAGTTCATAATATGGAGTTCGAATGAACTCCCACTTAAACTATCATCCCTAAAGACAGTTTCAGTGATTACATGACCCCTTTTCCCCACATCATCCCCAATCATCACGACCTTTGATGTTGGTGCTAGGGTGGACCATACTCGTCGATCACATCATCCATGTGACCCATGCTTGATCTTTCGATCGCTATGTCCTGAGGCCATATCTGCATATGCTAGGCTCACCTACTCAACCTTAGTGTATTCGCTGTGCAACATGGCTTACACCCATTATATGCAAACGAAGATATGTCTGACACCCAATCGTCATGACCTGCCTCATA
Source organism: Avena insularis (assembly GCA_023614405.1). Lineage (NCBI taxonomy): Eukaryota > Viridiplantae > Streptophyta > Magnoliopsida > Poales > Poaceae > Avena > Avena insularis. Next base: position 168,033,365 of record CM042694.1, on the reverse strand, counting down.
CCGAAGAACTTTCTTGGTGGTGCACACTAAGGGAGAACACTTTTGTTGGTATTAATAAGGGATCATCCTATTTAAAATGCTAATGTTGTGTATCTAATACTAGCACTCAAATAAGATGCAAACAAAGATTAAATCATATCTAATCATCTGATGTGACATGGTTGTCTTCCCACTCCATGATCTACATCAGGTGCTCCAGCTTGGCACCAAGTCCATAACGCCATCAGTCTTGTCGTTCATCATCGCGATGATTACTACCACATGACTTAGCAATAGGAAAAGTAAACTACCTTACCTTTTCACGACTTGCAACCATATCACATCACAGAGCCTTCCCTGTAACATAAAGTTAGACGCCTCAACTATATGTATTACAGATTTTATGTTGTTGTTAAGGCTTTCACGATAGAACCATTTCTACCTACGAACTTCCAACCACAACATAGATACGATAGTTGTTGCTACTACACTCCTTTCGGGGCCTTCCGTTGTAGATGCTATATCAACTACTGTGACAGAGACAGACACCCGCTAGCCACTTATACGGTACAAGCCGTATGTCGAGCGTGGAACCAGCCTCGCCTAGGATTACGCGTAAGGTCGGTCTGGGCCGCTTCATCTCACATTACCACGATATAAAAAAGTATACGTGGGAAGGTAACAACTAAGGTATCGATGTCCACACTTTGCATGTGTCTATCCGTACTAGCATACTAACCATAGACCTAGGCTCTGATACAACTCTAGGGTTTCCGCAACAATAACAAAAAAATACTACTCGGAATACCCTGTATGCCCAAGGACCTATCTAGAAGTAATGCAGTAATGGAGGAAGACAGCGGTAACGTACCCTTGAAGACCGAGAAAGTGTTAAGCTCATGCAAGAGCATGGATGATGTAGTCGTACCCGTCCGACCTTAAAGTCACGAAGATCCTCGCATGTCGCCCCTTGTCTAGGTCCTTGTATGATGGCCCGGAAGCTTCAATAGCCCTACCGAGTTATCACATGCATACGGTGCAATGCGACGACTCCCGAACTCCTTGATCCCTGTTGGGGTTGCGAAAGTAGATCCCCTGGCAGAATCCCTGCAGCACAACGGCATGTCGCGGATGCGTTGACTTTGCGCGCACAGTCCTAACTTGGGACCATTCCACGACGAAGGCAACTAGATAGAGAGTGGGTATTCTTCGAGGAAGAACGCCTCACAAAATATCTTATTGGGTGTCTTTAGTCCTCCCATGGGCACCCCTTTATATAGGCTGAAGGAGGTGTGCCTTTCTCAAAGGCTAAGCCATATGGGACTAAAAAGACTAGAAAAGGGCAAAATTCGGATCTCCCCCACCGGCTGGGCCCCACAACACCCGGATGGGCCACCCGGGGATGGCCCAGGCATCGAAATGAGGTTGCATGAGGCAGTGTTAACGTTGGGTCCAGGGTGGGCCGCCTGCCCACCTCGCGGCCTAGCTCTGCGGTGACTGTTTGGGGCTTGGGGAGCCGGTTTGCTCTCCCCCCGCGGCCCAGGCGGCAGCATCGGCTAGCGCCGGGTGGGCCGGCTGGCCCCCTGTGGCCTAGTGCGCCCATGTGTTTTCCTCTATTTGCCGCTGTGGGCGGTGGCAACTATCTACCGCCCTCGTGCGCTGCACATTTCTCTTCCAGCTCTTTTCGATCCGTTTCTTTTTAGGAAAATCCCTCCAGGGTTTTTGTCTAATAAGAAATATGCCTTTACAAATCTTTATTCAAATATTTATTTACGATATATTAATTCATAATTAACATATAATAAACATATATATTTAAATCATCATTTATTCGAAACTCCTTTTGGTCCCCTTTCCTTCTTGCTCCGAACAGCTTCAGATCTCTCCGAAATGATTCCAATTTCTCTCTCTTTCATGATTCCATCTAGCAGGGCGATCTCCAAGCGTCGTATCACCCTGAAGCATGTTTCCCTATGGTTCGGGAATGCTCTAGACAAGATCCATATCAATGGTCAATGGAGGGACCGGGATACCCATGTGACCCCTATGCACTCCACGAATCTCCATCGTGTCGAACCTGAAATGATATATCCAATTCCCTTGTTTGTGATACAAGACTTGTCCGAGATTTGATCATTGGTATCACGATACCTTGTGCAATCTCGTTTCCAACAAGTACTGTTTTACTCATTCCATTGAAATACCATCTGTATGACCTAGTCATGTGTTGCGCAACATAGATGTAATTCACCGAGTGGGCCCAGTTGTATCTTCCCCTCAAACAGGGGAACAATTCCCGCTCTTGAAGCATATTGCCTCTACATGCTCCTTCAGATACCCAGCATGTACCTTTATAGTCACCTTGTCATGGGATGATGGTTGATACAGTCAAAGCACCATCCGGTAATAGTGATTGATATGATCTCACGGTCTAAGGATTAGGACATCTATTTCTTGACAATTGCAATGTGAACTAAGTAACATGATCGTGTTGCAACAATCATTGGTGGGAAGTGTCCATCACATGATACCAGATGATATGACTTCATTGTCAGTGACTTTTGTTGAGCCCATGATCAGGAAACCTTGATCATTGTCTTCCCAATGAACTAGTTGAATAGAGGCTACTAGGGACCTGGTTTGTTTGTATACCACACTGGTATTAATGTTTCCGCTTGATACAATTATAGCATGATATAAAATTATTATAAACTAATGAGATATGATAATAACCTTTTATTATTTTCCTCTAGGGTATATCTCCTTCACCTATGGCTAAGGCATAGGAGATGCAACACATCTCTTGCTTTCTTTTTAACCATAGTTGTAATACTGAGACTAACTCAATGCTTCATACAAGTAAGAACTTCTTTATTACCTCGTTCTATTCTGAGCTATTTTAGAATTTTGTGTAGGACATTCTAAACATTTTCAGAATCAAGTCAAGGAAGCATTTGACATTTAATGTTTATTAAACTCACCAATCTATCTTGATAGATTTTATTGTTTAATAACTTGTTCAAATTCATCCATATTTACCAACTTAAATGTTATTAGTACCAGTCACATCATTGATATATGTCATCCACATATTTCAGAATAAGGTCACGCTCCCACTCAAATATGGCGTCCATATATGAGATCCAGAGATTCCACTTAGCTCCCACTCAAAATCTGTCTGCTACATATTATGATTCAACCAAGCTACTTAGCTCCACTCAAAATGCAGGTCCTCTCGATAATCTTGGACATTCCAAAATTCACTGATCACCATCAAATCGAGAATTCCAGTTACGAGACTTCAATATCCAAATATTGCTAGTGTAAATCCAATAGACTTAAGCATCGCTACAATTGTAGTCAACTCCTTGAATTTATCCATACTTTGTGACAAATCGAGCTTTACGTCTTCATTAAGTTTCATTTTGTTCTGATGGATTTGCATTCATTTAGAAATATGAAGCAAACTTTTTACTTAATAAGATCAAGTAACATGTTACTTTTTAATCTTAAATGTAACTTAATATATGATTTTATGACTCCTAGTCATTTCTCGCAACATAGATCTATATCATGATACCTTGTTCAATCTTGTTTCCAACAAGTACTGTTTTACTCATTCCATTGAAATGCCATCTGTATGACCTAGTCATGTGTTGCGCAACATAGATGTAATTCACCGAGTGGGCCCAGTTGTATCTTCCCCTCAAACATGAGAACAATTCCCGCTCTTGAAGCATATTTCCTCTACATGCTCCTTCGGATACCCAACATGTACCTTTATAGTCACCTTGTCATGGGATGATGGTTGATACAGTCAAAGCACCCTCCGGTAATAGTGATTGATATGATATCACGGTCTAAGGATTAGGACATTTGTTTCTTGACAATTGCAATGTGAACTAAGTAACATGATCGTGTTGCAACAATCGTTGGCGGGAAGTGTCCATCACATCATACCAGATGATATGACTTCATTGTCAGTGACTTTTGTTGAGCCCATGATCAGGAAACCTTGATCATTGTCTTCCCAATGAACTAGTTGAATAGAGGCTACTAGGGACATGGTTTGTTTGTATACCACACTTGTATTAATGTTTCCGCTTGATACAGTTATAGCATGATATAAAATTATTATGAACTAATGAGATATGATAATACCCTTTTATTATTTTCCTCTAGGGTATATATCCTTCACCTATGGCTAAGGCATAGGATATGCAACACATCTCTTTCTTTGTTTTTAACCATAGTTGTAATACTGAGACTAACTCAATGCTTCATAGAAACTCACCAATCTATCTCGATAGATTTTATTGTTTAATAACTTGTTCAACTTCATCCATATTTACCAACTTAAATGTTATTAGTACCAGTCACATCATTCATATATGTCATCCACATATTTCAGAATAAGGTCACGCTCCCACTCAAATATGGCGTTGTCGTGGTGGTGTCACGGCAGATGCCATGGATAGGCTAAAGGTGGGGAAAAGATGCACTAGAGGAATCCAGGGAGGGATAGTGTGGTGATTCCACACACAGTTGCTTTGTATTCGATTCACTTCTACGGTTTACAAGTGCTCCTTGAGCTGTATTGGGGAGAGGAGGAAGAAGAAGCTCTCTTACTCTCACCACTAGCTAGACCTCAGGAACCCACTAGTAAAAGGTAACTCTCCAGAGACCAACCCCTTGTACAGAGGCCCTAGCCCCCCTTATATAGGGGTGGCCAGGTCTCCAATTAGGGCATACGTGGAATATGCCTCCTCCCAAAATAAGCCGACCGGGTCACTTTTGCCCAGCGTCATCCATGCAGAGGCTACGTGAGCCTCTGCGGCGCCCGCGTCATCTGACACATGCATCGTCACCTTTGTCGGCCACGCCTCGGTGGTCCTGGCCTCTGTCCGCTTTGCTCACGCTCTGCGTACAGTGGTCACCCTTTGACCAACGAGATACCTTCCTTCTCTTACAAGCTTGATATAACCCGGATCGTACCTAGTTGATCCGGTCATACCTGTACCTGCATACAAGTTAGATACATCTTACCGACTTATGATGTAAGTCGGCTGAGGCCTAGTTAGGTGGACATCCCCTGGTCTGGGTTACCCCATGATTCGGCCTGCCTTGAGGTGACTCGGCCAGCATCTGCTTTGACCTTGCCGTACCTCGGCTAACTCGGCCTTTATACCCCGGCGTGACCCTACTCGGGGGTATCCCCCCAACATTAGTCCCCGAAGCTGGTGCGGTCTTAGCTGCCTTAGCCGCTAAGGCCACAGTAGGTTCAATTTTATCGAGCCTCTTGCTCCTTTTCCAAGTTACCTCATAGTCCGGATTTCATAGGTTTACTTTCCCTTGGCACATTCCGAGTTTTCACTCGCTAGCCGGGTCACTTCATACTCATCTGGGTCATTCTTCCTTCTCTTGTACGCTTCCCCACGTGGAGGTTAATCATTACTTTGCCTCATTTTAAGGGCCTGCGCCAGTAACCACCGCAGTAATTGTCAGTTATTACTGTAGCACACGTCACATCGTGCCTGCCTCCTCGTTAACTGCATCATAATGTCACGTCATGGGATCTCCTGCGCCCTATGGCCCTTCATGTGGCTCGCTGCTGATTGGTCGATCCGGGTCATACACGGCCACACCGTGTGGCCCGTCCGCATAGCATGATCCCACTACCCCTCAGGGGCATGGTTAAATACGGGTGGGGGCGTCCCTTGGGTCTTTCCCCCACTCTCGCGCCCCCTTTACCTCTTCTTCTTCCTCTTCCTCTCTAGCGACAGCGCCGCCGCCACCGCATCTGCTTAGCCGCGCCGCCACCGCACTGCTTCCTTGTGCACCAACGTCGCCGCCATCTCCCCGCATCCCTTCTGCCACGGGTCCTCGCCTGTCCAGGCCACTGTCACCCACCACCGCTAGCGCCAGTGAGGACAGTGACCTCGAGATGACTGAAGAGGAGCTCGCCGTCGTGGAGCAAGAAATGTATGAGGACGCGGTGAACGCTGACCGCGATGCTTGGGCTGGGTCCTAGGTTTACCAGGATGATATTGACAGGCTATACCGCACCCGGCGTATCCCGGAGGGCGTCATCGTGCGTCTTGCCGCTGCGGAGCTTGCCCCCTCACCCAATCCGGGTGAGTATGTGGTATTCCTCTCCCACTTCCAACGTGGGTTCAGGCTCCCTGCTAGCGATTTCTTCAACAACTAGCTCAACACATATGAGCTTCAGCCGCATCATCTTCCGGCTAACGCCATCACCTCTCTCTGCCTTCGCTTCAACCATCGAGGGCTATGCCGGACTGTGGCCCATGAAGGAGCTCTGGATCCGGTTCTTTGGCCTTCGCCGGAACATGATTCCGAATATAGCTCTGGATCCGGAGGACAAGAAGCTCATGCAGTTCGGCGTAGCTTCTATCTCGCCTCCGAAGCAGTCCATTTTCCCCCGAGTCACGGGGCTTGACTCCTGCAAGGGCTGGGCACGAACCTTCTTTTATGTCAGAAATGGCACAACTGAAGATCTGATCCGGCTTCACCCCTACGCTCCGGGTCCTCCCAATCTGGATCTGTGGGACAAGGTCCCCAAGAAACCCACTGTCCTGGCGAACCAAGTCTACAAAAGGTTCCAGGAGCTGAAGGACTTGGGATTGCGCAACGAGGATGCGATGATCACATTTTTCCGCAACCGGATCTCCCCCCTCCAGAAGCGTACACATAAAGTTTGCCACATGAGCTGGGGTCATGACCCCAACCGGACCTCCTCATTTGAGTTGAGCAACACCGAGATCTTCCGCCGGGTTAAGGCCCTCTTCACCACTAAGAAGGACTTCTCTGCTGAGTGGACGTGGGGTATCGAACACTTCTGCCGAGATAGGCTTCCCCCTGCGGTAAGTCTCATGCCCCAAACCTTTTCCGAATTAAATCATACGTCGGTTTCTGTTGTAGGTTTAATCCCTTTGCCTTTTCTTTCCCTTAGATGTTTCTTCAGCAAACCATTGAGGATGGCGTCGAGCCTTCTCTCAAATGGGCGCCTGGTCAAGACACCTCGGATGAGGAGGAGCCGGATCAGGAGATGTTCCTGCCGATGGCTGACGCGACCAAGTGACCCACCGGTAAACTCTCTTCCATTAGAGATTGGCCCGACGATGAAGATGATTTGGACCTTGAGGTGATGGAGGAATTTGACGCTATCCACCTTTCTTATGCTTTTCCGGCATCAGCTAACCCCGGTGGGCAGATCCATGAAGATCCTCCCCTTGCCACGGGTGAGCCTATCCCGATCACACCGAAGAAGAGGGGGGCCGCATCTGCTTCTTCCTCCGGACCTTCTCAGCTAGCTAAAAGGCGAAAGAAGTCCGCGGACAAAGCCGCCACCAAGTCCATGGCTAAGGTCGTGGCCCGGAGAGCTCGCAAACCCAAGGAGCCCTTAATTTCGAATGAGTAAGTCGTTTCTCCCTTTGCTATTTACTTGTTCTTCTTTTGTTATAGTTTCTCATCATTCATGATTTGATTCGGCAGGGCCATGGTGGAGGTCCCTCAGAGCGGATCTAGCATTGCCTCGCCGCTCCGACATAGTCCTTCTCCCCCTCGTGGCGACGATTCACGCCCGTTGAGCCCCATTCTGGAGGGTTCAGCGGCTGCTCCGGGTTCTAGCCCACCTCGTCAAGAGGAGGGCAACCTCGGAGCGGGGGAACTGGCTCTGCCGAGGCAGCAACAACCACCACTTCGGCTCTGCCACAACCAGCTTCATCCGAGATACCCACAACACCTCCACCAAAACAAAAATCAGCACCAGCACCATCATCAGCCTCAGCACCAGCAGCAACAACAAAAGCACCAGCAACAGCACCAAGTCCTTCCGCCTCATCCGAGTCTTCCAAGGCTCGGCGAGAAGACACCAGCAGTACCAAAGCTAGCACCAAGGCGGCTCCCAAGGGTAAATCAGCTGCAGCAACTTCAACTTCCCAGCAGCAGCCCAAGGGCAAAAAGGCTCCTGACGCCACCAGGGTAGAGCCAATCGAGGTTGGACAGCGTACACTTGCGTCCATGCTCCCGAGAAATACTCCACCACCGAAGGACGTCCCTACCGAGCCAGCTGATGCGCAACTCGTTTTGCACACCAGCCCCGCTGTTGCTCAGGTTGAGAGGAGAGAAGCCCACACAAAGGGTCTAGTTGCACCCCACATGCTCAGCGGCGAACGCTATCCTCCGACCTTGATCGAGTTTGTAAACAACTGGAACAAGGCGGAGTTAAATCCTAATGATGATCTCGGAGAAATTCAGGCCCGCTGAGTTTGCTGCCCAGATGAATACCGCTGCTAAGGCAATTAACCTTGTAGGTCGGATGATGGAGGTACGTTACTTCGTCTTTTCCTTAACATGTAGTAGATATTATTGATGTATCCATTAGTCCCTGAGCCTCCGGGGGAGTAACTTGTTACTCGGCCGGATGCTCCTTAGTAAACTAACATAGCTCCTTAATAACTTCGAATATGCACACACCTAGAGCCGGGTTAAGTTCCACTTGGCCCGGATCTTGTACACTTCGAATATGCACACACCTAGAGCCGGGTTAAGTTCCACTTGGCCCGGATGTTGTACACTTCGAATATGCACACACCTAGAGCCGGGTTAAGTTCCACTTGGCCCGGATCTTGTACACTTCGAATATGCACACACCTAGAGCCAGGTTAAGTTCCACTTGGCTCGGATTTTGTACACTTCGAATATGCACACACCTAGAGCCGGGTTAAGTTCCACTTGGCCTGGATTTTGTACACTTCGAATATGCACACACCTAGAGCCGGGTTAAGTTCCACTTGGCCCGGATTTTGTACACTTCGAATATGCACACACCTAGAGCCTGGTTAAGTTCCACTTGGCCCAGATTTTTGTACACTTCGAATATGCACACACCTAGAGCCGGGTTAAGTTCCACTTGGCCCGGATTTTGTATACTTCGAATATGCACAAGATTAAGCTATCCTTATGTACTCTTTTCAGGTGACCACCAATCGCCGGAGCGCTGAGTTTCAGCGTCTCTTGGATACTCACAAGATGCTACGCGCAAAACATAGTGCACTTCTCGCTGAACACGGGAAAAGGGGTAAGTTTCTTCCTTGGCATTTTTCCATTTTTCTTCGTCTTTTTCTGCCGAACTAATCCCTCATTCGGATTTCGCAGCTGGGGTGGAGGCCGAGAATACCATCATGAGGTAAAACTTGGAGCAGATCAAGCGTAAGTCATTTTTGCTTCCTCCGCACTCTATTTCCTTTTCTCCTTGGCTCGGCAAATATTCATACCTCGGCTTTGCCAGGTCAACAAACTATTTCAGCGTCTCTTGAAGATAGTGTGCTCGTGCCTGACATGATGCTACATTTTCTCAAACAAGCAGGGCAGCATTAGGCCGAACTCAAGAGGAAAGATGATGAGCTCGCCGTCCTCCGAACCAAAGATGATGAAATCGCCAAGCTTAAGGCGGACATGAAGAAGCTCAAGGCGCAACACCAATCCGAACTGGAAAAAGCTGGCTAGGACTTTACTGAAGAGCGCGAGCGCCTCAACCTCCAGATCGCCAAGGACCAAGAATTGCTTAAGGAGGCCGACTCTAAACTTGAGTCGGCGAATGATGAGCTTGTGCAACTCCGGGAGAGGCGTGAAAAGTGTACCAAGGAGCTAACCCGGATCCACAACCACATTTCTCGTAAGTTCTTTTTCTCTTCAGCTGTCATGAATCTTTCCGGGTCAACCCTTCTCACTTATTTCACCTGTCTCGTTTTCAGACAAATTTCCAGAGGGCAATGCTGTTGCAGCTACTGCTGTTGCCAAGTTCCGCCAGAAGAGGGGTACCCCAATTGCTCCTGGTGCTGGAGAAATTCCATATGACATGGAGGACTTGCTTGTCAGCTTGTCTTCTCGTGTCGAAATTGTGAAGAACTATGGCAAGGACATCTTGGATGTAGCAATCCGGCTCTTCAATGCCTTTTGGCCTGAAGAAGATACTCCGGAGGGTGCCACTGCTCTTTTTGCCAGGCTTATGGAGTGCGAGACTTAGCTCGATCTCTAGAGAGAATCAGCTGGACGCGCCGGAGCTGAAATTGTTCTCCACTACGTGCTTACGTGGTATGAGAAGATCAACCTCAATGTCCTTGAGCGCATGCGCACCGGATCAAGGTGGTCCACTGAACCAGAATGGATAGCTCGTCGCAAGGCTTGCGCCCATAGCATCATTCAATATGCCCCCGTTCATCAATGGAATGAGGGACCTAGCTTCCTAGGTGCCGCCGAGGACGAAAACGCTGAAAATGCTGAAGATGATTTGGGTGAGGACGAAGAGGACGAAGCTTCGGACGTCAAGGAGGATGAAGATAACTCTGAAGCCGAGGCTGGGGCTGCACCCGCTGGCGCCGAATTACCTCCTCCCGCTGCTCCTTGATTATAAACACTTTGAATTTCATCAGATCCCCGGTATGCCGGGTGCAATTGTATTAAGCACACAAGTTATATTCTGCTACTAAGTTTTTATGCTAGATTGACTCGGGCGTAGTCCCCGAGTTTCATTTTCTTGTTCCTCCAATTTCTTGGCTCGGCTCGTGTCTACCTTGGTTCGGTTTTATGACTTACGAGTCCAAGCTTCAAAAATTGACTTAACAATACTTGGAAACTTTAGGATTAGCTCAAAATAATTCAGCATAGTAAACATAAAATAAGCATAAGGTTAGTCCGAAAAACAAACGTCGGCTCGACTAAGTTCCTTTCCTTAGTCATTTTTCATGTGCTACGCAATTCCAAACTTGTTCTCTTTCTTGCCATGAAGCCAAATCTTGTTGGACAGCAGCAAGTCGAAGAGTTAGGTTTTTGGTGCTCACACACTACTAATCCGGCTTAAGTAGAAAGAACTTACGCCAGCCGACGTATAAATAATAAATACCAACTACAACAAATACTATTAAGGCAGTCCCCGAGGTACTGCTCGAGGAGCCAAGATTTCATTGATAAGTTCATTGCCGACATACATACCGACATATGAGTGACACGGATACACACACTTCTCTGCTAAGTGTAGAAAGGACGAAGTAGAGCTACATTCCATGGATGCTTAGATTCCTCGCCGGACCTGTCCCCCTTGTTCTTCTCCTGTGGTTTTGCGTCGATGAGATAATATGAGTCATTGTGCAATGTTCTGCTTACGATGAATGGCCCTTCCCATGAGGGGGATAACTTATGCATGCCAGCAGTACGTTGTACCAACCGGAGTACCAGATCACCTTCCCGGAAAACTCGGGGGTTTATTTTCCGGCTATGATAGCGTTGGAGATTTTGCTGATATATGGCGGATCTGGACAATGCCAATTCTCTCGCTTCTTCCAGTAGATCAACATCATTTTGCCGGGCTTCTTGCACTTCGGCTTCTGTGTATTGGGTGACCCTAGGCGAGTCATGCTCTATGTCGGCTAGTAATACAGCTTCTGCCCCATATACTAGAAAGAATGCCGTATAGCATGTTGATCGATTCGGAGTTGTTCTTAAACTCCACAACATCGCTGGTAGTTCTTCTATGCAGCACCCCGCTGATCTTTGTAGCGGCTCAATGAGCCGGGGTTTTATCCCGGATAATACCAATCTGTCGTCGGATTGATGACAAGTATGCCATGAGGGGGTCCTCGAGCCATGCGAAAGAGAGGGGTGTGAGACGTACGGTGTTCTGGGACGGTGAGCACACATGTTTACCCAGGTTCGAATCCGCCGGCTTTGGACGGATCCTACTCCTGCTAGCAATCCAGTAATATGGCAGAGCCGGAATATGGGTTACAAGGGTTTCGCCTGTGCGAGTTGAGGGTCTAAAGTATTGAGTGTGTCCTAAAGGCTCTCCCTAGAACGGCTTATATAGATATCCGGCCTAGGGTTTACAGGATAGGTCTATCCGGCTACATCTAAGAGTTAGTTACAGAGTACATCTTGAACTACAAGTAACATTATGGGCCTAAGTCGGTAAGTCTTCTGGGCCTTCCTGTAGCCGGATTGGAATCCGTCTTTCTCCCTGACTAGGCCGCCCATTAAGCAAAGCTCTAACCCAAAGTGGGCCACCCTGGTCAGTGAGGAACTATGAGGATACCCGGAAAGTATATCCCCAACAGCAGCCCCCGGAGGCCTCCAAGATCCAAAGTCAGATTTATCATCGTCTAACTTGATCTTTGGCTTGCAGAATCTTGAAGGGTTCCTGAAACTTCACAACAAAAGATACGATCCGGGTCTTAAAAATAAGTCAGCCCTATCAGTAGGTTACTCGGATTTTCCAGCTCGATTTTGAACTAAGCCGGAACTTGGTCTCTAACGCCACCTGACACAAACATGGTCAAGTCACGTCATCTGACAGGCGTTCCATCAGCACGACCGTTGGTGGGTCCGCGGTCCCTCGGAACCGAGGCGCCGTTTCAATGCGTGCGTGGAGATCTAGGCGACGCAATCATCGCGTGGGTCCTTCCCAGTTCTTTCCACGACGCGTGGCGGTTACACTGTAGCGTTTGCACGAATCTTGGCACAGGTAGGTGGATATAAGGGGTTCGGATTTCTTCTTCTCCTTTCCACCAGTCCTTTGCCGTTTCCTTTCCTCCCAATCTTTCTGCGCGCACAAAGCCTCCTTGTTATCCCCCCACAGAGCTCCCAGCGCTGCCCCTTTAAGGTCACCCTCTCACCGGAGAAAATGGCTTCATCGTCTTCTTCCTCCAGTTTGGCAGCAGCAGCGGCGGCGGCGAAGGCGGAAGCTGCAGCAGAGAAAGAAAGCTACAGGGGAATCTAGATCCCCTGCGCCCTTGACGAAGCAGGCCTCAAGAACGTGAAGAATGTGGGGCTTCTCGTCGCCGGCGACTAGCGGAGCGGCTCCGGTGAAACCGTCCCCAACCCTCACGAGGGTGAGCGAGTCCACTTCGGCACCCATCTAGACCGAGGTCTGTCTTTTCCTCCCTCGGAGTTCTTCTCTGAGGTGATAGATCACTATGGAGTTCAACTCCACAATCTTCCTCCCAATTCACTTATAGAAATGAGCGCATATGCTGCGCTTTGCGAGGGCTTTCTCGGCATTAGGCCGAGTTTGCTTCTCTTTCGGTTTTATTTCCATGTCCGGAGGAATTCCATTACTGCTGGTGTTCCTTACATCACCGGCACCATTAGTTTTTCTCTTAGACGAGACCGGGCATATCCCAAAATTTCTGCCAGTGACTCGGTCAAACAATGGCCAACCACTTTTTTCTACCATAGGGATATTCCGGCTCCCGGCAAAGCTACTGCTTTGCCGGCTTTTGTCGACGGAGCCGCCATGGCCCAGCCTTCCTGGGATGAGGCTGCTCCGGCTCTCACTGATGATCTGATCCTCGCTAAGAGGCGGATCGAATATCTGATCAAGCAAAGTGGTCTAAAGGGATCCGACTTGGTCCAGTGCTGGGTCTCATGTCGGATCCAGCCACTTCAGTACCACGGGGATAGACTAATGCACTCCATCATGTCCTCTCCAACCGACTCTCTCCGCATCAGCCCCAAAGCCTACACCACTCAAGGCTACATAAGCCAAATCAAGTGGCTGATCAAGGAGCGGATCGAAAGGCGGATTCTGGAGGTTTCTCTAGACATGCACACGGCGGAAAACCCTGTGGTGCCGGTGGGCTTCTATCATCACATCTTTTATGTGTTTCTATCTTTGAGTTATATTGCAATACTGATATGTTTTCTTGTTTTCATCTTGCTGACATCCCCGAGTCGGAACTTGCTCCGCTCGAAGGATACCCTCCGGAGTTCTCTCAGGAGGTGGAAGTAATTCCTGCGGATCTTGCGCTCAAGAAGCGCAAAGATCCGGATATGATTAACACAAAGGAGGTGCCTGTCGTGAAGAGGTATCTTTTCAGTCACAACTTTTCCGTCTTTATACTTTACTCAAATTTCTTTCCGAGATGTAACGTTTCTGACTTTGTTACCTTCTCAGAGCAAAATCGATCATCAAGGGCAAGGGGAAAGGGATTTCTTCGAAGCCCTTACGCCAGCGGTGCTTACCATAACCGCTTTCGTGGCTCCTCGACTCGGCCTCAACCTTACGCAACTCCGGTTATTTCATCGGATGCTGCGAAGATCCGACTCTTCAAGGAGCCTACGATCCTTGGGTATGGCGGCGTCACTGTGGGTGCGTCAGGTCAAGATAAGGGTGAACCCTCTTCGGGTAATGATCCCTCGGCTGAAGTCTTCACCGAAAACCTCCTCAACAATCTGGGTCTTGCCAAGTTTGGCCTGACCCAGAAATCTGCAGAGGAGATCTAACTGCTAGCCAGGCAAGTCCTGGACAAAAGCCATTTATCCTCCGAGGAGGAAGCGCAAGAAGCAGAGGACATCAAGTTCTCTGACCTTCTTAGTCAAGTCCGCCTTCGCGACGAGAGGATTAGGACTGGCGAGCTTCCAACAGCCCTAGTGATCCCTCTTACTCTTGCTGAAAAGGTGGCCGCTGAAGTGAACGCGGGTTTAGATAAACTCACCCGCAAGCAATATGTAAGTCGGAATTCCAACTCTTGTTTTTTCTATTATGTTATATCATATCCTCTAGCCCCCAAGCATGAAGTAGGATATAGAATCCGAGTTTATGCTTCATTAGGATGCCAAAGAACGAACTAGTGTAGCCCCCAAGGCTCGTGCTGATATTTAGCAAAAATATTAGCCCGAGACTTATGTAGCTTTCTGACTTTGGGTATTCTGACTTATAGAAAGTATGTTCCTATAACCAGGAATTACTGACCAATGTCTGTGATAAGCGGGAGAGATCAAAGCTCTTTGGCTTAAAAATGCTGAGCTCAAAGTAGCCAAGGATGAAGTCGAAGTTAAATATTCCGAGATTCAAACCTTGTCTTTGCTTTTTTCAATGTTGAATTTTTTTGAACTTGTTGTTCTTTTTTGTCTTACAGCACTGGTGAAACAATCCATCGCTATGATTGAAGAGGCCGAGAACCTCAAGACCCTGGTGGTGGAGAACAAGGGACTTCGCCAAGAGCTGGATAATCTCAAGGGAGATCATGAAAAGAGCATAGCTCAAGTACTTGAATCCTCCTCCATGGCCACTGATGAGCGTGATCGCAAGATTGCTGCTCAGGATAAAATAATCTCGGACCTCAAGAATGAGCTTGGCTGAGAGAAGGACATATCCCAGGCGCTCCGGGCTGAACTCCAGAGTCTCCGAGAGGAGAAGACCAAGATTGATGACGTCATTTTTGGTACGTTCCACCTCTCTGACTTATCTTTTTCTTCGACTTCTAGCAATGTCGGTTTTTTCTTAATTTGTTTTGTGTATAGATCCTCTGAAGTTGACGGACTCTTCCTCGTCCGAGCCCCGCACTCACCGGCTTACCCAAGTCGGTGATCTTCTTCGTGACTACCGCCAGTCCCTTGAGGACATTGGCGAGTGTCTCAGGATTCCAGACATACCACGCATGTCAGATTTTGAGGTGCGGGACAGGGCCAAGGAGATGCCGCAGCTTGTTCGGGACTGGAACATGTCCTACACGCGGACTGCTACGTAGAACGCTCTCACCATGGTCATGAGCCACCATGGAAACATGGAAATATGGCAAGTGACTAGAGGGTACTGCAAGGTAGACGAAGATGGCCAGGAGCAGGACCTTCAAGCCATCGTGCACTCCTGCGCCGGATACGGGTGCCACGTAGCTGATCTGACAGCTACGAGATCCCCTTCTTCACCCACGTGAATACTCCGCCTCCTCCTGCAGAAGAAGCCGAAGAAGTTTCCGACGATGAACGCACCAACTCCTCATGCACTCCTGCGGACATCTCGGAACGATATCAAGGCGGAGTGACCAGCGAGCCGGCAGATCCTTCATCTCCTCCTGCATCATAGACCAGAAATTTATGTATTATTCCGGAAAAACCTGATGCGATTGTAAATATTAAGTACTATTTATTTTTGCAAGTGCTAAGCTTTTGATCTATTCAGCACTTTTGACTTTTGAAATTTTTGCGTGCCTGAAATGTTTACACAAGCACTTATATTTTTTCGTCTCTACTTATCGTTTATCTGGCTTTCCGCCTCGTCCCTTTCGTGAGCTAGCTAAACCTTCAGCCGGAAACTTTGCCGAGCAACGGAGCTCAATTGCTAAACCAGTTTAAACTCAGAAACAAAACCGGCTTCTAGTACCAACAATTCACTACTCGGAAAATGCCCGCATCCGGCAATCAGATAAATAACCCAAGTAAAGACTAGAAACTTTAGAGTTATACCCGAAGGTAGCAGCTTTAGAATCGGAAATCTAGACCAAAACAAACATGAGCATAAAGTACTTTCAAGCATTCTAGGATTTTCGACTGTGACATGATCATTCAGAAATAAGATGGTTTAAGAACTCTTTAGAAAAAACTTGAGGCAACCAAAACTTTTATTTCTCAAAACATGTACATATGTATGATTACAAAGAAGGATAAACTAAGAATAAAAGGGAGGTAGTTGAGCAATATTCCACGGTCTGTCTAACTCATCCGGATTTGTACTGCCTCTAGCTCTCTTTCTCTTCTTAGTAGCAGGTCTTTCTTTGACTGGCCTCATATCAGTTAAGTAGTACGATCCATTGTGCAATACTCGACTAACTAAAAAGGGCCCTTCCCATACTGGGGAAAGTTTGTGCTTTCTTTGTTGCACAAGCCGAAGAACCAAATCACCTTTATTGAAGGATCTATTTCTGACTCTCTGGCTATGGTACTTGCGTAACTTCTGCTGATAGGCTGTAGATCTCATTTCAGCAACGACGCGAACTTCTTCGACTAAGTCGAGATCATTTTGTCGAGAAATCTCGGCATCCTCTTCGATATACGCGGCCACTCTAGGAGAAGTATGAATTAAATCACTAGGAAGAACTGCTTCTGCACCATAGACCAAGAAGAAAGGTGTGTATCATGTTGACCTGTTCGGAGTTGTTCGTAAACTCCAAATTACAGAGGGTAGTTCCTCTGCCCAAGCCCCCGCAGCACGTCGTAGTGGTGCTTCGAGTCTTGGTTTCAGGCCTTGTAGAATTAAACCATTTGCTCTTTTGACTTGTTCGTTAGCCTGTGGATGTGCGACTGACGCAATGTCAAGCCGGATATTTTGCTCATCGCAGAATTCGGCCAGTTCTCCCATAGAAAAGTTACTCCTGTTGTCCGTGATAATGCTATGTGGATAACCATACCAGATTATAACATCCTCGACAAATCTTTTGGTTGTTGCTCCATCACAACTAGTGGCAGGTTTAGCCTCGATCCACTTCATGAATTTATCCACCATCACTAAGAGGTGAGTAAATCCACTTGGAGCTCGTTTAAAAGGTCCTACCATATCAAGCCCCCAGACAGCAAAAGGCCATGTTATAGGTATTGTTCGCAGCTGATCAGCCGGAACATGAGTTTGCTTGGCGTACTTTTGGCAGCCTTTGCATGTCTTGACTAATCGTTCAGCATCTGCCTGAGCTGTAAGCCAGAAAAATCCATGTCGAAAAGCTTTTTCCACTAAATATTTGGCTACAGCATGGTGACCACACTCGCCTTCGTGGATTTCCCTTAAGATTCCCACTCCTTCTTCCAGAGATACACAGCGCTGAAAACCCCCAGAAACACTCCTTTTATGGAGCTCACCCTTAACAATAGTATAGGCTTTTGCTCGTCGGATAATCTGCCGGCTCAGCACCTCGTCTTTGGGCAATTTGCCATCTACCAAATAATCGAGGTAGGGTTGAGTCCAGCTAGGAATTACAGCCAGAACTGCTATTAAAGGTGAGTCGGATTTGGTCGGATATTCCTCATCTACTCCCTTTATCGAGGGAACTTTGAGGTGCTCTAAAAATGCGCCATCCGGGACCTCTTTCCATGCAGAGCCTATTCGAGATAGTGCATATGCTTCCTCATTTTCTGCTCGAGGGATGTGTTGAACTTCAAACCCTTCGAACGATTTAGATAGATCATCCACGACAGCTTTATATGCTGCCATGTGCTTATTTGCATTACAAATATCCGAGACTTGATGAGCAACAAGATCCGAATCTCCGTAACACATCAAACATCGGATGCTAATATCCTTGGCAATCCAGATTCCATGCAGCAGTGCTTCATACTCGGCAATATTGTTTGTCGCTGTGAAGTGGATCTGCAACACGTATAATAGTTTATCTCCTTGGGGTGATTTGAGCACCACGCCAGCCCCGAGCCCCCTCGAGCCTTAGACCCATCGAAAAAGAGGGTCCAGTATTCCGACTCAGGGAGGACCATGTTCTCCTTCGTCTTTGTCCAATCAGCGACAAAGTCAGCAAGGATCTAGGATTTGATTGTTGTCCGAGGTTTATACTCAATATCGAAAGCTGAGAGCTCTATGCCCCATTTGGCGACACGTCCTGTGGCGTCACTGTTGTTGATTATGTCTCTCATGGGAGCTTTGATCACCACGGTAATCAGATGCTCCTGAAAATAGTGTCATAACTTACGAGATGCTAGGAAAACACCGTAAGCCAACTTTTGATAGTGCGGATATCGCTGTTTTGATTCTGTCAAGACCTCGCTGACAAAGTAAGTCGGACGCTGCACCAGGTGTTCCTGATTTTCCTCTGGTCGATCCACCACCATGACGATACTAATGACCTTATTTGTCGCAGCAATATAAAGCAACTAATGAGAGTACTTTTTTCAGGTCTTGCAGTGCAGCTTCAGCTTCGTCAGTCCAGACAAAATCTTTGGTCTTCTGCAGGAGTTTGTATAATGGTGCGGCTCTTTCACCAAGCCGGCTTACAAATCGACTGACCGCAGCAATGTAACCAGTTAATCTTTGTACGTCCTTCAGGCGAGTTGGCCTGGAAATATTGAGTATAGCCTTGATTTTGTCGCGGTTCACCTCTGTGCCTCTTTGAGACACAATGAAACCTAAGAATTTTTCGGCTGGTATTCCAAAGAAGCATTTCTTTGGGTTAAGCATGATGTTGTATTTTCATAGATTGGCGAACGTTTCCTCCAAGTCGGAAATGAGTGTTTCCTTCTTTTTGGACATCACCATGATATCATCCATGTATGCATGTACATTGCGTCCGAGTTGGTCGTGGAGGCAACGCTGCATCGTGCGCTGGTACGTAGCTCCTACGTTCTTTAGCCCAAAGGGCATCATAACAAAACAGAAGGTTCTGAAGGGGGTTATGAATGAAGTTTTGACTTTGTCAGATTCCTTCATCCGGATTTGGTGATAACCGGAATATGCGTCGAGAAAACACAGGAGTTCCGAGCCTGCCGTAGAATCGATAACTTGATCAATTCTAGGCAGAGCGAACGGATCTTTTGGACAAGCCTTGTTCAAGGCAGTATAATCAACACACATCCTTAAATCAGTGGTGTCCTTTTTAGGGACCATTACAGGATTGGCCGACCACTCAACGTGGATGACCTCTTCTATGAATCTGGCTAACTTGAGCCGTGCTAGTTCCTTAGCTATTGCCTTACACTTTTCGTCGCCAAACCGTCGTAAGGACTGTTTGACGGGTTTAGCGTTTGGGTTTACATTTAGAGAGTGCTCGGCAAGTTCCCTAGGTACTCCGGTCATGTCAGATGGCTGCCATGCGAAGATATCTTGATTTGCTTTGAGGAACTTGATGAGCACGCTTTCCTATGCGCTATCTAGGCCGACGCCTATCTGGGTCACCTTGGAGGGATCATCATCCTTCAACAGCGCTTTCTTCGTCTCTTCTGATGCCTTGAACTCCAGATTTGGCTTGGTAACCTCCTTCTTCGTTGCAGGCATCTCAGACGGATCTATGCTCTTCTTGATCTACTGGTACTCCTGGGCATGCAGCACGGCTTTGGCAAAGGCGGCATTTCCATCCTCGCACTCTCGCGCTTTCTTCGGGTCTCCCCTGATAGTGATCACGCCGCTGGGACCTGGAATTTTCATCATATTGTAAATGTAACATGGACAAGCCATAAAAGCCCAGTAAGCCGAACGTCTGAATATAGCGTGGTATGCGCTCTTGAACGGGACCACTTCGAAGGAAAGCGCCTCCGTCCGATAGTTCTTTGGAGTTCCAAAGGTAACATCCAAAGTGATCTCTCCTAGGGAATTAGCTTGTCTTCCTGGGACAACTCCGTGAAAAATCACAGAGCTATGGTTCAGCTGGGTCTCCGAGATCTTCATCCGGCATAGCGTTTCGACATAGAGAATATTGATGCTGCTACCACCGTTCACGAGGGTCTTGGAGAAACCATAACCGTCAATAAGTGGGTTGACGATTAAGGCGTACTTTCCTCGCCTGTGTAACTTAGGCGGATGATCATCGCGGTCAAACGTGATTGCCACTTCTGACCAGTCCAGATACTGGGGAACATCCGAAACTGTTGCATTGAGCTCGTGTAGAACTGCTTTCTTGACCTTTGTTGGTTGAGATCCGAGGAAGGTGACATAAGTGTCCTTCTTGGTGGGAAAGTCTTCTTCCCTTCCGACTTGGGATTTGAAGCATCAGCTTCCTCCATGTCGGAATCTTCCTTGGTCTCTTTGTCTTTTTCGGGATTTTTCTTTCCCTTCTTCCGCTTAGATTTGTAGCCTGCGGTGTCATCTCTTTTGATGTCGTCATTGAAACGAAATTCAGCGTTGGTGTGGGACGAGCCCCCATTGGCGTCTAGGTGATGCACACACGGGTTATTGGCAATGTCGGCCCAAGAGTAGGTTTTGCCTGGTTGTTGTTCTCCTCTACCTTGGACCCTTGATGTCCCACGACCACGCCCGCGGCCTCCGCCACGTCCTCCTCGCCCTCCAGACCCGGAAACAGTAGTAACTACCGCTGTTTCCGTGTTGGGTTTTTCTTCTGAGGTATTTTTGCGCTTCTGAGCTTGTTGCTTTGGTTGTTTTGCTGACTGAGGAACAACTAGGGCATTGAGTAGTCCTTCTGCATCGTCGTCAGCATCTGCATACTTGCTCGTTGTTTCTATCATCTCTCCCAAATCAATAACCTTGTCACACTTCAAGCGATGGCGTAGTAAACCAATAGGGAGACCTGCGATGAAGGCTTCAATCGCAGTTTGATCATTTACTCCTTCGCAGGAGTTCTTGGTGTCGATCCACCATCCGAGGTAATCCTGGCAAGTTTCTCCGGCTTTCTGGGTGCAACGCTGTAGGTCTCCAACCGTACAGGGCCTCCGATATGTGCCTTCAAAATTCCGAAAGAACGCACTTTGCAAATCATACTAGTTATGGATGGTGTTCACCGGAAGTTCATTGAGCCATGATCGTGCCGTCTTCCGCAACATAAGTGGGAGATATCGGGTTGCGACCAGGCTGTTTCCGCCTTTGGTGATGCAGCAAGCTTGGAAGAAATCCTGTAACCAGGTGTCTAGCCGAGCAATGCCGTCGTAGGCTTGGATATGTCATAGGGTGGAGCATCTTGACTACGACGAGCCCCCTGCCGGCTTGTACCGTCATGGTTTCCGTCGTTTCTTCGTCCGTCGTTCCCACCATGGTGAGGCTCAGCTGGACGGTTCTCATGTCTAGGAGCTAGATTCTCTGACGATCCTCCTCCCGACGTTTCTCTTTATCTTCTCCCCTTCGATCCATAGATTGTCGTCGGGGAGGGTTCGTCGGATTCAGGGCAGCGATGGCGTCTTTCTCGGCTGCTGGGGCGACGTTGCTCTAGTTACGTGAAGTTTTGTGATGCTGTCCTGAAGATCCGGTTCTTGAATAGTTGTCTTCCCGGCGTTCTGGGTGATGATACTATGCTCGGACGTAATGGGATCTTACGCCAGCCCATGCCGGATCTGTGCGACACTGGTCAGAATCCGAGACCAGTTTTTGACTTCCGGACAGGGCTACCTTTTGCTGCTCCAGTCCCTTGTTGAGTAGCTTGATACCCAAACGGATCTCCTCTAGTCCTGGATTAGCCGATAGAATTTCTCAGGCTGCCACGGTATTTTGTACTGGTGTTGGGTATATCCAATCTCCATTGCTATCTTTCCGTGGCTTCCCCATCTCATCTCCAAAAAGGACGGGACGGACACATGGGAATTGGTTGTCATCTATGTGACGCTTCCGTGTCTTCTAATGTAGACGAGACATGTACTCCTTGTTCGACATGCGTTTCTTCTCCACCTCGATGTTTTTGGCTTCATCGAGGAGTTGTTGACAACGCGCTTCTAGGGCTTGCGCCCTTTCATCCAGCTCATCTGCAGTAAGTTCTACAGCTATAGGGATAGGTGTGGTTAATGCGGCATCGATGAGTTTACGCGCACCTTCAGTGATCACGTGTCCATCCACCGATGCTTCTTTTTTCAGCTCGTCTGGGATAAGTGCTCCATCCGAGTATTCCTCGTATTCCTCGGCAATCACCTCCTCTGTCAGAGGGTCTTTTGCCAGTCTTGTTTTTCTTGTTCTTCTTCTTTGCCTTCTTGGCAGCGCCGGTAGCAAAGACGGCTTTGGGTCCGTTTCCTGGAGTCAAGCTTTGATCGGTACTTTCAGACATTTGGACTTCGGGATTATCTCCGACGTCCATGTCATCCTACGCTTTGGGAGAGTGTTCCCCGGATCCTTCATCCATGGCTTCTCCATCTTCTGCAGCTTTGGAGTTATACTCCTCTTCATATTCCGCGGAGAACTTTCGGAAATATGCTGACGTCATCGACTCATCCGAGGATGCAGGTACGTTGGCGTTTGTTCCAATTGCCTCCAGCACAGAGTCGGTGTTTTCTCCAGCATCGGCAGAGCCGGATCCGGATCCCACGTATCCAACAAAGTGCGACGCGTGCTTCCTGAGGTACCTGCGGCTTTCGCGATCAGCCATATCGAAAGTTTTGATGGTCTTGAGGATTGCATCTGTGCTTTCGCCTTGCAGTATCATGCGTTTTAGTGTGTACCTTAGGAAAGGCATGTCTGTCCCGGCATCAGCAGAGCCGGAATCAGTGTCATTGATATGCTCCTCCTGGATTTCGACTTCCGCGGGTAGATCGATATGGGATCTGGCTCCTCCAGGGAGATCCACTCCAGATTCGACGTGGACCGCTAGGTCTTCTTCAGGTTCGGGTTTCTCCACTATCTCCGCAAGTGGTGCGGGCTAGGTGGGATTATGGTTTTCTGAGATCCAGAACTCTGCCGCCTTCACGGACAAAGGGGACCCAGGAAATTCTTCTACCTCTATCATCACCGCTGGGGTGGGTTGGGCAGGTTCAGCGAAACCGATGTAAACATCGATCTCACCAAAAGACATGATTGTGTAGGCAGTCACAGCCTCCCTTGCCGGAATCCAAGTCTCGCTGAGAACGATGAGAGGGACGTCGCTGGCGTAGAGGATGCGACCGACGGTGATAGTCTCGCCGATTCCGATTTTTGCAGATTCCGCTCGGAACACAGATCCGAAGCTCACTTGCCCCACGGTGGGTGCCAACTGTCGTCGGATTGATGACAAGTACGCCATGAGGGGGTCCTCGAGGCGTGCAGAAGAGAGGGGTGACGTCACGGTGTTCGGGACGGTGAGCACACAAGTTTTCCTGAGTTCGAATCCATGGCTTTGGGCCGGATCCTACTCTGCTAGTAATCGATGTCTGGCGAGCCGAATATGGGTTACAAGGGTTTCACTTTGTCTTGAGTTGAGGGTCTAAAGTATTGAGTGTGTCCTAAAGGCTCTCCCTAGGATGGCTTATATAGATATCCGGCCTAGGGTTTACAGGAGAGGTCTATTCGGCTACGTCTAAGAGTCAGTTACAGAGTACATCCTGAACTACAAGTAACATTATGGTCCTAAGTCGGTAAGTATTCTGGGCCTTCCTGTAGCCGGATTGGACTCCGTCTTTCTCCCTGACTGGGCCGCTCGTGAAGCAAAGCTCTAACCCGAAGTGGGCCACCCTGGTCAGTGAGGAACTGTGAGGATACCCGGAAAGTATATCCCCAACGCAATCCGTTGGATCTTTCCACTTGTCCGTTCGATGCGGGGTGAGCTGCCAAGGCTACGTCTAGCCAGATCTTCTTATCCTTGCAGAATCGCGCAAATGCTCCTTCAGCAAAATTCGTGCCATTATCTATTATGATACTGTGAGGATAACCGTATCTCAAGATGATATCCTTGAGGAATGTCACGGCCGTAGCTCCATCACATTTCCTTATTGGCTTTACTTCGATCAATTTTGTAAACTTATCAACCATGACCAAGATGTGGGTCATGTTCCCCCTCGCAGGTTTGAATGGGCCAAACATGTCCAAACACCATACAGCAAATGGCCAAGTAATTGGTATGGCCTTGAGCTCAGACATTGGCATATGTGTCTTGGTAGCATACCTCTGACAACCATTGCATTTTCTTACCAAGTCCTCTGCTTGTTCTAAGGCACTTGGCCAGTAGAACCCATGTCGGAAAGCTTTTGCCACCAATGCTCTGGACGAGGCATGATGCCCACATTCCCCTTGATGTATATCTCGGAGGATGTCAAGCCCTTCTTCCGGGTCAACACATCGCTGGAGGATATTGGTCACACTCCTTTTGTATAGCTCAGAATTGATGATTGTGTATGCTTTTGCTCTCCTCTAAGTTTGCCTGGACAACACCTCCTCAGCGGGTAAGGTTCCATCTTTCAGGAATTGAAATATGGGCAATGCCCAAGCTGGTACAGCTTGCACTGGGAACACATCCTCATCAATTTCCATCTGATCCACCGGCATAACCTCAACCGGATCATGCTGAGCAGTCCCCTGGTCTTGCGAAGCAGTCCCCTGGTTTGCCGAGGCAATCCCCGGGTTTCGCGTACCACCTCCCATGTCAATGTTGATGGGTACAGCTCCGGACTCTGGATCTTCCGGGACGTAGATTGAGTCGGTTTCTGGGGATGGCCTGATAGATGGTTTTTTGAGGTGTTCTAATGCTACACCCGGTGGAATTGCTTGTCGGGTTGATCCGAGTTTCGACAACACGTTGGCAGCCTCATTTTCCACCCGGGGTATATGGTGAAATTCGCATCCCTCAAAATAACCAGATATCTTCTGCACATGGAATCTGTATAATGCCATGTTTGGATCCAGAGTGTCCCACAGCCCTGACACTTGCTGAACTACCAAATCCGGGTCACCAAAGCATTGTATACGACGTATCCCAATTTCTTTTGCCACTTTGAGGCCATGCACAAGTGCCTCATATTCGGCGACATTGTTTGATGCTGCGAAATGGATCTGCAGCACATACTTCAGCTGTTCATTTTTTGGCGAGGTAAGTACTACTCCGGCGCCTAACCCGGTTTTTGTTTTTGATCCGTCAAAGTGCATCCTCCAATAGTTCGGATCTGGTAGTGGTGGTTCATATTGTAGCTTGGCCCAGTCCACAAAAAAGTCGGCCACAGCCTGAGACTTGATTGCCTCTCTTCTGTCATACTGTGGCGCATAAGGGGCTAGCTCAATTGCCCATTTTGCAATCCTGCCACTTGCATCTTTGTTACTCATTATCTCGGATATGGGAGCTTCACATATTACTTTGATGGGGTGCTCCTCAAAATAGTGTTTTAGCTTCTTAGCCGACATGTACACCCCATACGCCACTTTATGATAGTGCGGATAATTTTGCTTTGATGCGGATAACACTTCGCTTAGGTAATATACTGGCCTTTGCACTGACTTACCCTCTTCGTCGCGCTCTACCACAATTACTGCACTTACAACTCGGTTGGTTGCGGCTATATAGAGCAACATTGGCTCCTTTGATAGTGGAGAGGCTAACACTAGTGTAGTGGCTAACATTTTCTTTAATTGGATAAAGGCTTCATTGGCCTGTGGTGTCCAAATGAACTTGTCCGACTTTTTCATGAGTTGGTAGAGAGGCAGTGCCTTTTCTCCCAACCGACATACAAACCGACTTAAGGATGCCAGGCAACCAGTGAACTTCTGGACATCGTTAAGGCACTTCGGCAGTTCCATTCGCTCTATGGCCCGGATTTTAGTTGGATTGACTTCGATACCTCGGCTGGAGATAAGAAATCCGAGTAATTTTCCAGCCGAGACACCGAAGGTGTATTTTTCCGGGTTAAGCTTCATTCGGAACCTCCTTAAGTTCACGAATGTCTGCCTGATATTGTCAAGGAGCGTTTTGCTTTCCTTGGTTTTGATAACAACATCATCCACATACACCTGCGCATTTTGACCAATTTGGTCGTGTAAACATTTCTGCATACATCTTTGGTACGTTGCCCCTGCATTACGTAAACCAAATGGCATGGTGCGATAGCAATAAGCCCCGTCCGGGGTGATAAACGTGGTCTTTATTTGATCACTTGGGTTCAGAGGTATCTGGTGGAAACCAGAATATGCATCAATGAATGACAACAGTTCACACCCAGCAGTGGAATCTATGACCTGGTCTATCCTTGGCAGTGGGAATGGATCTTTCAGACACGCCTTATTCAGGTTCGTGTAATCGATACACATGCGCCAAACCACCGCCACGTTCGGATCGTCCTTCTTATTTTCCACTAGCACCGGATTAGACAGCCAATCCAGGTAGAGCACTTCCATGATAAATCCAGCTGCTAGCAATCGAGCTATCTCATCTCCTATGACTTTTCTACTATCTTCGGTGAAGCGGCGGAGAGGTTGCTTTACCGGCTTTGCTCCGGGTCTCACGTTCAAAGAGTGCTCGGCCAACTCCCTCGGAACACCTTGCAAGTCCTGTGTGGACCAAGCAAAAATATCCTGATTCTCACGGAGGAAGTTGACGAGCTCGCTTTCCTATTTGTCATTTAACCCAGCACCAATTGTTACGGTGCGCACTGGGAACATGTCATCAACAGGCACTTTCTTGGTATCTTTTGTCGCTTGGAATGAGACACTACCATGCGGATTACTCAGCGTCGGCATATACTGCTGCGCGGATTGAGCCAGCGCCGCCACCTCTTGGATTTTTCTCTTCTCTTGCGCAATCACAAGTGACTCGGCTAGGTTAGACCCGGCTGACGCGCACTCAATGGAACGTGGAAATTACCAGTTATGGTAATCACACCATTTGGCCCGGGCAGCTTCATCTTCAAGTAACTGATATGGGTACTCGTCATGAACTTGTTCAGAGCTGGCCTGCCGAGTAACATGTGATATGCGCTCTCCAAATTGACAACCTCGAACTCCAAATTCTCAGTCCGGCAGTTATCTCTTGTGCTGAACAATACATCAACCCGGACCTTGCCTATGGGCTCGCAAGAAATGTCGGGCACAATGCCATGGAAAGTTGTCCTTGTAGCTTGGAGCATGTTCTCCGAGATACCCAACTTGCGCATCGTGTCCAAGTACATGATATTTATGTTGCTGCCATTGTCAATCAGCACCTTTGAGAACTTCACATTGATGCTTGGCCCAATGAATGTTGGGTCTAACACTAGCGCATACGAACCAGGACTTGGCATAAACTTGGGATGATCTTTGATGCTCCAGGTAATTTCCTGGTCCGACCAAGGCATATACCTCGTCACTGCTGGCATTATCGCATTAACTTCCATGTGTCGGCGCTGCAAACTCTTTCTATCTGTCTCTTCTATGGTGAACACACAATAACTCTGATGATGCTCTCTATACTGATCCGGTTGATGCTGGTCCTCCACTTGATGCACTACATCTCTTCTCTCATGGTTGTCATACCTCGGCGGAGGGGGAGACAACATTAACTGTTGCGTGTTTGCTCCGGAGAGCAATTGCTGCCGGGGTAACTCCTGCCGAGGTTGATCATTCTGAGGTGCCGGAGCATTCCCCAAACCACCTTGTTCTATCTTTCGCATCCACTCACACTGCCTAGTTGTGTGACCCGCTGGGTTACTCGGATTTGGGGTGTGAAATTTACACGACTGATCTAGCATTGCCTCATAAGTATACCTCGGAAGGTCCTTTTCTTGCCACTGTTTCTTCTGCTCTGGCGTCCAAGTTTTCTTGCCATCATTTCTTAGAGTCCACTGCTGTCCTCCAGTTTTCTGACATTGGTTGGTTCCTGCACCAGGTTGATCTTGATTCACAGCAGCAACTTGTTGCGAACTATTACCGGTAATCCGGTCTGTCATCTCTTCTTTTACCTCGGTAATCATTCCTCCGGGATGACCCGGCTCCATCTCTCTGGTAGTATTCCTTGTTTGACTCACTTGGCATTAACCTGGGTTGAGTCGGATCACCCAAGGCATACGAATCAGCGATCCGGATTGTCTCTGCCAATGTAGTTGGCATATCCCTTTGCAATCTTTGCCACAACATGCTTGCATATCTGCACCCTTGTGCAAACCACGCTATGGCCTGTGACTCAATTACACCCTCACAGGTGTTTCGCACTATACACCACCGGGTTAGGAATTCCTGGTCTGTCTCATTCGGTTTCTGCTTGCACATCGCCAGGGTCTGTGGCCTATTCGGCCTCTAATACGTACTTGAAAAATTGCTGACAAACATTTCCTCAAAATTGATCCAACAGTTAATACTTCCGGGCGGCAAATTGTTTAGCCATACCCTCGCTGGCCCCTTCAACATCTGGGGTACATATCTCACAGCCCGTCTCAAGTTGCCTGTAGCAATTTTCACTACTGTAGCGTAGTTAATCAACCAATCCTCTGGCTTTGTGCTGTCGTCATATGTCTTAGTGCCTCTAGGTAGCTGGAAGTTAGGTACCGGAGGTTCTTTCATGATCTGGAGCCCAAAACACGCAGGACCCGGAGGACCTTGACATTCAATTTGCTCCGACCTATACAGCCAATCCAGTTTTAACCTGGCATCGTCAGGCATCAAATTCCTGCTTCCCAATCTTGACCCTATCACGTGATAGTCCGGCCTGGGATACCTAGCGTTCACCATTTCTGAATCACCGTCATTGTATCTATCTTGCTCCTGTGGAGCTGCTCTCTGTTGCATACCATGGCCGGCACTGCGCTCTTGCCGTGGTATATTCCGCTGCTGTGGTTGCCCTGCACCTACCGAATTACGCTGTCTAGCATTGCCGTTTACCGCATTCCCTTGACCGGCATTGCCTTGGTCGCGGTTACCTCGGCCAGCTTCACCTCGGCTCACACTTCATCGATCCTCATCTCTCTGCACTTCTTTTCCTTTCCCTGCCCTTGCCGGGTCATACGGGACTATCTGTTTGTTCCTCCTGGCCGAGGTTACTACCTCCTCTCTCCTAGGACCACCATGAGGGGACGATGCAGCTCCAGCGGATTTCTCCGGGTTACCCACCGCCGAATGAACGATCTTGGAGGCCCCAGCTGTCTCCGGGTTAGCCCTGAGTAATTCCTCATTTTGCTTGTTCGCGATCCGAACCAACTCATTGACCCTATCTTGCTGTCTCTGACGGGCTTCACCCATCATACCCTCTAGTTCGGACGCAGCTGCATCTACTGCTCTGAGGTTCTTTGATGGGGTACTATACTTTGGCAGCCCCACGGACAAGCAGTTGTCTGATTCCTCAATCCTAGTATCACTCTCTTTGTTCATTTCACTCATGATGTTTCTCCCCTTTACTTTTACAGCATCTACCTTATTTTCCTTTGCATACTCACGCAGTGTCATGTTCAACGACTGCTAAGCCGCGGCTATCTTTTTTGCACCTTCTAGTATTTTTTGCCTAGTCTCCTCTAGCTCGTCCTGTGCCTGAGCCAGATCTACTACTGCTGCTACTAGGTTTGCCAAGTTATCCATTGCCTGCTGCAGCACATTCTCTGGCCTCTCTAGAGGAGGACCTCTACTTTTTCTCGGTGCCTTGGGTGTTACCTCTGGATCTGGTGCCGGATCCTTGCTTGCGCCAGTGCCTGGTGCGGTCATCATCACCTCGGCGCGGTCTGGGGAGCGAGCGATACGCACCCCACGAACCATTCTAAGGGGTGGCTCGCCTCCTTCGACGACGTGTCGCGGGTGAACGCACGACACATCAACAGCAACATAGATCTTGTGCTTGCCGAGCTTGACGAAGAGGCCGTTTCACGGAAGAGGACGCTTGCCGAAGCAGCCAGCATTGTCGCTGACAAAGTCCAGTGCTCCAAAGCGCTGAACGAGCCTGGAGACAATGCGTTCGCCGGTGCCAATGGAGTTTCCCGTCCGGATCTTCACTCCTGCTAGCGCCGCTAGCCCCCCGGTGGGCGCCAACTGTCGTGGTGGTGTCACGGCAGATGCCATGGATAGGCTAAAGGTGGGGACAAGATGCACTAGAGGAATCCAGGGAGGGATAGTGTGGTGATTCCATACACAGTTGCTTTGTATTCGATTCACTTCCACGGTTTACAAGTGCTCCTTGAGCTGTATTGGGGAGAGGAGGAATAAGAAGCTCTCTTACTCTCACCACTAGCTAGCCCTCAGGAACCCACTAGTAAAACGTAACTCTCCAGAGACCAACCCCTTCTACAGAGGCCCTAGCCCCCCTTATATAGGGGTGACCGGGTCACTTTTGCCCAGCGTCATCCATGCAGAGGCTACGTGAGCCTCTGCGGCGCCCGCGTCATCTGACACATGCATCGTCACCTTTGTCGGCCACACCTCGGTGGTCCTGGCCTCTGTCCGCTTTGCTCACGCTCTGCGTACAGTGGTCACCCTTTGACCAACGAGATACCTTCCTTCTCTTACAAGCTTGATATAACCCGGATCGTACCTAGTTGATCCGGTCATACCTGTACCTGCATACAAGTTAGATACATCTTACCGACTTATGATGTAAGTCGGCTGAGGCCTAGTTAGGTGGACATCCCCTGGTCTGGGTTACCCCATGATTCGGCCTGCCTTGAGGTGACTCGGCCAGCATCTGCTTTGCCTTGCCGTACCTCGGCTAACTCGGCCTCTACACCCCGGCGTGACCCTACCCAGGGGTATCCCCCCAACAGGCATCCATATATGAGATCCAGAGATTAATCCAATATACTTAAGCATCGCTACAATTGTAGTCAACTCCTTGAATTTATCCATACTTTGTGACAAATCGAGCTTTACGTCTTCATTAAGTTTCATTTTATTCTTATGGATTTGCAGTCATTTAGAAATATGAAGCAAACATTTTAATTAATAAGATCAAGTAACATGTTACTTTTTAATCTTAAATGTAACTTAATATAGGATTTGATGACTCCTAGTCATTTCTCGCACTTAGGTCACTTAGGTCCATCACACTTCTTTTGTAGTTCGCAGGTATGTCATGTTCAAGTAACATGAATAGTGAATCAGTAATATAATTTTGCAATCCTACAGAATATGTCTTGTTGAATCCTACTGACATGGGTATACCCTACAGGTACTTGAGCTTGATATATACGGTCTAAATACGTACAGGCCCACGGTGTCGCCAAGGCCCAAACGAAGGATTCGAGTAACCTACGAACTCTCGATTTCTTGAAGAACAAGAAGAAGCTAAAGATAGAAAGTTCAAAGGGGAAAACCCTAAATTATAACCGACTCGACCTGCTACCCGGGACCTAGCCTATCTATATAAAGGCTGGGAGGGGCGGCGAGGAGGACACACGCAACCCTTAGTTTCCACAACCCTCGCCAGATTGCATCTGCGCACCATTGTAACCTTCGGTTCCTTCGATAATTCCATGAGCAGACAAGCAGGAGTAGGGACCTCTACGAGGCCTGAACCTGGGTAAATCTTTGTCCCCTGTGTTCTTGTTTGCTAGACGATAGATGTCTCCAGCGCTCCCTCCTTCTCCAAAACCCAAGTCCATAACAATGGGCATTGATGAGTTAAACCCTCGTCAATTGGCGCCGTCTGTGGGAATTGGGATGATGTTGCGGCTTCTTCGGCCCCATCAACTGCGATCTACAACTCCGCAACAGCGGAGATTCACCAGCTCTTCGGCGCATTCGAGTTCACCGTCCACACGTCGGCCACTCGCCCAGCCTTCGAGTCCGTAGTCGACGGAATCAGCCTGGCGATCGGGAGCTTCCGCTTCCAAGTTGGTCAGATGGGCATGCTTCGCATGCCTGATCAGCCGACAACACCGGCGATTGCCCTAGCATCATGGTTCCCTCCATCGATCGGCACCCTCAGCGAGCTGAACACCTCGACAGCAGTCGAGAACACGGTCAGCGACAGCAGTCGCGACTCTGATCTAAGCGATCTGGCCGCTGAAGATGGAACCTACGGTTCCGGATCTGAAAGTTGTGGAAGCAATAGCTTCCCCACTCACTTCATGTGCGCCGTCATCAACGCAGACGATACCTCTGCCAATCATGACAACGGTGGCAATCCCGGTAACGACACCGACCCGCCCAATGCCGGCAACGGTGGCAATGGCGGCAACAGCGGTAACGGCGGCAATCGCACCCCCGTCGATAATGGAGGAGCAGTCGAACCTCCATCCATAATAAATGAGCAAACCGGCGAACGC
The DNA here is from genome assembly GCA_023614405.1 of Avena insularis. Classification (NCBI taxonomy): domain Eukaryota; kingdom Viridiplantae; phylum Streptophyta; class Magnoliopsida; order Poales; family Poaceae; genus Avena; species Avena insularis. The sequence goes on along the minus strand of CM042694.1, from coordinate 168,001,055 downwards.
GTCGTAATCAGGCTCAACGAGCAAGAATGGGCTCGCTACCGCGAGGCCCTACGAGGCGCTCCTCTACCCTTCGGGTCCCCGCAAGAACTGCTGATGGGCTATCACTGGCTCCTGAAGGAAGAATTCAAGCGCCAACTCCAAACAATCGCGCAACTCGAAGCGCGTAAAAAGGCAGCGGACGAATCGAGCCTTCGTCGTGCTGGGCTCTCCTCCTACAGAGGATCCTCCTCAAGGGGCAACGAGTACCTCACCAAGAAGAGGCAATCTCGACTGGCCCATCTCACCGAGCAAGAACGCATCGAGGCCTCAAAAGTCCTCGACTTCGGCTCTATGACAGTCGACACATGGGGCAACGTGGTCCCCAAGACACCACAGGCCACGGTGACAGCGACCACCATGTACCTCCTCAACAACCAGCCGCTAGCTGGAGATCCCCGAACCGCCATGCACCGATCTACGATCGCGGGCTTGGGATTATCTGAGGCCACCCTCGACAAGGAGCCAACACCAGAGCCGAAGAAGGGCAAGGCGCTAACAAAGCGCTATTCCTCGCCCTCGTCCAGCGATGACAGTCATGACCTGTCTCGCCACCGTCGCTCACGGCGCCACGATCGTGACTATGATGCGCGCGACGACCTCACGCAGTGCAAGATCGACAAATCAAGGGCGCAACATGCTCGGTCGACTGACACGGAAGAAGAAGATGTGGAGGTCTGCGACGCCAGATGCTTTAGCAGATCCATTAGGCAGAAGCGAATGCCTAAAGGGTTTAAACTCCCATCATAGAACCCGAAGTTTGACGGCCTACAGGACCCCAAGATCTGGCTGGAGGACCACATCTCCCCCGTCAGACTCCACAGAGGCAGTCGAAGCACTGCCATGCAATGCCTGTAGCTACAGCTGTAGGGCGCCGCTCGAGCATGGCTCAACAACCTCCCACGCGGATCCATACGTAGTTGGGATGAGCTGGTTTACAGCTTCTGAAGGAAATATGCCCTGAGAGGCAATAATAAAGTTGTTATTATGTATTCCTTGTATATGATAGATGTTTATTTTACATGTTATAATTGTATTGATAGGAAACATCAATACATGTGTGTTTAATAAACAAAAAGGGTTCCTAGTCATGCATCTCTTATAGACTAGCTTGTTGATTAACAAGATGATCAAGGTTTCCTGATCATGGACATTGGATGTTGTTAATAACAAGGTCACACCATTGGTGGAATGATGTGATGAACATTCATCCGAAGTATAGCATTACGATCAAGTCATTGTGTTTATATTGCTATAACATCATACGAAGTAATCTTTATCCTTAGACCATGAGATCATGTTAATTGCTAACACCGGAAGAGTATCTTGATAACATCAAACGTCACACCGTAATAGGGTGACTATTAAGATGGGTTCAGTGCTACGAAGGTGTTATGTTGAGGCTCATGGATCAAGAGTGGAATTTGACAATCCAGATGATGGATAGATATACTCTGGGCCCTCTCGGTGATATCACATTAGGATAGCTTGCAAGCAAGTGATGTGATCACTAGAATGTTATATCACAGGAACAAGAAAAGAGTGCATGTAGGTAACGAGATCAAACTAGGTATGGAGATACCGATGATCGAATCTCGGACATGTAATATATCGAGAGACAAAGGGATTTAATTACAAGCATTAAAGGTTCTCACGATCATAGGAGTCATCGTTGAATGTGTAGGAGTCAGTACGGATCTCCAGGTCCCGCTGCTGATTATTGATCGAAGAAGGGTCTCGATCATGTCTGCATTATTCACGAACCATAGGGTGGCACACTTAAGAGTTACCGGACACCATTTTGGAGCACATATGTTTCAGACGAAAGAATTGCAAAGCGCAAGAATTGTTTCAATAGAAACCGGAAATTGTTTCGGGTGAAATTGCAGAAGGTGGTTCTGCATGTGATATTGAAATATTGCAAGGGGCTATATGTGAATGTTTGTTAATTAAAGTAATTAACAAAATTCTGAATAAATTTAATAAAAGAGTTTTATTAAATGAGAGAGCATTAAATTTGGAGAAACTTAATGCATTTAAAGTGGAGACTTTAAAAGGGAATGTGAAGAGGCATTTTAATGTGGAGGAGTTACCACCACATGAATGGGGGAGGTGAGGGGTCACCCCCCCATGCGCCGGCCATGGAGAGAGGGGGCACCCCCCTCCTCCTATAAAAGGCCACCCATTCCCTCCTTCATCCTTACACCTCCTTGTGAAGGATCTCTCTCCCCCTCTAGAATTATTCCCCCATGGTCTCGGATTAGCGAGATACATGTTCCCGGTGGCATTTCGTCTGGAAGGAGTTGCTGCTTCCGCTGGATCGCTGGAGCAAGGAGGTGGAGGTTGTCCGGTGGCTTGAACGTGTGTGTGAGTGCGGATGCGCTGCTGAGTTGCGGCGCTCGGACTTCCTCACGATCTTGAGATCGGCAAGTGTACAACTACATCAACCACGAGTTCCTACTCGTTAACAAAGCTCGTTGTCTTCGAGGGTAAGTTCTCTATGGATGTATGTCCACCCGTTTGCTTTGTACCTAGTAGATAGATCTTGGCGCGTAGTTCACACAGTAGGAATTTTTTTGTTTTCTATGCTGCGGACCCAACAGTGGTATCAGAGCCAGGTCTATGCGTAGGTGCTTTGCACGGGTAGTACACATATGTTTATATGTGGGCGATGATGATCATGTTATTGCATCTTCTATGTACTTTGGATATTGGTGGGATAGTGGGATGAAGCGTCCCGGACCAACCTTACATGTCATCGTACATGAGACCGGTTCCACGACTGACATGCAACTTGTTTTGCATAAGTGGCTGGCGGGTGTCTGTCTCTCCTACTATAGTCAATATCTGATTTACAACGAGTTGCTAATAACTTGGTTATCCTCGTTGTGGTTCATGTTCGTAGGTTAGACAGGTTCTATCTCCGAAAGCCCTAAGCCACGTAAAACTTGCAATTGATAAATTAGAGGCATCTAGTTTAGATCGTTGTTGGGCTAGTGTTTTGATATGGTATTGTTGTAAGTAGATGTATAATAGATACTCTTACAACTCACTTAACGTGTAAGTTCCATAGACCTTGGCCTTACACACAAAGGAATGATAGAGATCATACCACGATGCAAATGATAGAGATCAAATACATGGACCATATCACCTCACTTCACACATTAGATGTTAGCATCTTATATTGCTAGTTTGGCGCGTTTGGTAGCATTATAAGATGATCCCTCATTTAGATATCAAGATAAAATGTGTTCTTCCTTAAGTATGCACCATTTTGTGGATCGTGTTTTGAGGCATCACGTGATGATCGGGTGTTTTCAACTCTACGCTTTCATACAACGGGTGTAAGACAGTTTTACACACGCAAATACTAAGGTTCTTACTTGACGAGCCTAGCATGTACAGACATGGCCTCGGAACACGGACCGAAAGGTTAAGCATGAGTCATATAGTTGATATGATGCCCATATAGATGCTCGCCTTTGAAGCTACACCGACTCACGTGATGATCGGACTTGGTGTAGTGGATTTGGTTCATGTAATCACCAAAAGGACACGAGGGATGTCGTTTTTGAGTGGGAGTTCATTAGTAATTTGGATTAGTTGAACTCAATCTATCAGAAACTTAGTTAAATATACTTTACAAATTCTGTTGTAGATGGCACCACCTATTTTTAATTTCAATGTGTTCATGGAGAAAGAGAAACTTGCTGCGAATGGTAGGAACTTGACCAACTGGGCTATGAATTTGAGGATTCTCCTCACTGCTGCACAAAAGCAATATGCGCTAGATGCGCTGCTAGGCCCCCCACCAGCTCCTGATGCCCCTGACGAGGAAAAGAACGTCTATATAACTCGTCAGGAGGACCACACCTTAGTTCATTGCGGCATACTGTATGGGCTAGAGCCAAAACTTCGAAAGCGTTTCGAAAATGGCAATGCCTTTGATACCATGGGAGAATTGAAAATGATTTTCGATACCCATGCTGCCGTAGAGAGTTATAATGCTACAGAAAAGTTCTTTAGCTGCATGATGGAGGAAAACAGCTTCGTTAGTGAGCACGCATCAAAATGTCCTGGCACGCTAATAAGCTTGTGTCCTTGGGAATAACGATTCCCATTGACTTAGGCATACATCGTGTTCTCCAATCTCTGCCACCTAGCTACAAGAGCTTCGTGATGAACTATAATATGCAGGGCATGAAGAAGTCTCTTCCCGAGCTTCTGTCAATGCTTAAGACTGCAGAAGTGGAGACTAGGAAAGAACATCAAGTGTTGATGATCAATAGGACCACCGGTTTCAAGAAGGACAAGAAAGGCAAGCACAAGGGAAAGACGGGTGGCAAGTCTGTTGCCACGCCTGAAAAGAAACCCCGAGCTGGCCCTAAGTCTGACAATCGAAAGTGCTACTATTGCAAGGGATCGCCATTGGAAGCGAATCGCCTAAGTATTTGGCGGACAAGAAGTCCGGCAAGGCAAACAAAGGTATATGTGATATACATGTTATTGATGTGTACTTGACTAGTACTCGCAGTAGCACCTGGGTATTTGATACGGGATCGGTCGCTAATATATGTAACTCGGTTCAGGGGCTGCGGAACAAGCGACAACTAGCAAGGGATGAGGTCTCGATGCGGGTTGGCAATGGATCAAGAGTTGATGTGATCGCCGTCGGAACGCTGCCTCTCCATATGCCATCGGGATTAGTTATAGACCTAAATAATTGTCATTTGGTGCCTTCACTGAGCATGAACATTGTATCCGGATCGTGTTTGATGCAAAGTGGTTATTCATTTAAGTCTGAAAACAATGGTTGTTCGATTTATATGAATAATATCTTTTATGGTCATGCACCTATGTTGAATGGTTTATTGTTGGATCTCGATAGTAGTATTACGCATATTCATAATGTTGATGCTAAATGGATTAAACTTGATAATGATATATCTACATATATGTGGCATCTTGCTCAGGTCATATTGGCGTTAAACGCATGAAGAAACTCCATTCTGATGGACTTTTGGAATCACTTGATTTTGAATCATTTGATACATGTGAGCCATGCCTTATGGGCAAGATGACTAGAACGCCGTTTTCCGGTTCAATGGAACGGGCGATGATTTATTGGAAATCATACATACCGATGTGTGGACCAATGAGTGTGTTTGCCATGAGGTGGATATCGTTATTTTGTTACTTTCACGGATGATTTGAGTAGATATGGGTATATCTATTTGATGAAACACAAGTCTGAAACTTTTGAAAAGTTCAAAGAATTTCAGAATGAAGTGGAAAATCATCGTAACAGAAAGATCAAATTTCTGCGGTCCGACTGTGGAGGAGAGTATCTTAGTTACGAGTTTAGCACACATATGAAAGATTGTGGAATAGTTTCACAACTCACGCCTGCCGGAACACCACAACGTAATGGTGTGTCAGAACGTCGTAATAGTACTTTATTGGATATGGTTCGATCTATGATGTCTCTGACTGACTTGCCACTGTCATTTTGGGGTTATGCACTGGAAATCGCTACATTCACTTTAAATAGGGCACCATCTAAATCCGTTGAAAAGACACCGTATGAATTATGGTTTGGAAACAAACCTAAGCTGTCATTTCTTAAAGTTTGGGGATGCGATGTTTATGTGAAGAAACTTCAACCGGATAAACTTGAACCCAAAGCGAAAAAATGCGTCTTCATAGGATACCCTAAGGAAACAATTGGGTATACCTTCTATCACAGATCCGAGGGCAAGGTCTTTGTTGCCAAGAATGGATCTTTTCTTGAGAAGGAGTTTCTCGCGAAAGGTGTGAGTAGTCGGAAGGTAGAACTCGAAGAGGTTATTGAACCTTCTCTTCATGAAATGGCGAGTAGCGTAGCTCCAGAAATTGTTTCGGAGTTGACTTCACCTAATGAAGAGAGAGCTAATGATATTGATCATGAAACTACGAAAGAGGACACTACCTAACCTCGCAGGTCAACCAGGACACGTGCAGCTCCTGAACTGTACGGCAATCCTGTTATGAATTTCATGATTGATGAAATGGATGACCCTGCGACATATGAAGAAGCGATGATGAGCCCGGATTCCAACAAATGGCTAGAAGCCATGAAATCCGAGATGGAATCCATGTACGAGAACCAAGTTTGGAACTTGGTGGACTTACTTCAGGACCGAAAGGCCATTGAGAATAAATGGATTTTCAAAAGAAAAACTGATGCTGATGGTAATGTGACCATCTATAAGGCTCGACTTGTCGGAAAGGGGTTTCGACAAATTCAAGGAGTTGACTATGATGAGACATTCTCTCCCGTAGCGATGCTTAAGTCGGTTAGGATTATGTTAGCAATTGCTGCATATTTTGATTATGAAATATGGCAGATGGATGTCAAAACTGCGTTCCTCAATGGTAATATTGAAGAAGAGTTGTATATGATACAACCTAAGGGTTTTGTCGATCCTAAGGATGCTAATAAGGTGTGCAAACTTCAGCGATCCATCTATGGACTGAAGCAAGCATCACGGAGTTGGAATCTCCGCTTTGATGAGGTGATCAAAGAGTTTGGATTTGTCCAAACTTATGGAGAGGCTTGTATTTACAAGAAAGTGAGTGGGAGCAATGTGGCATTTCTGATATTATATGTGGATGACATATTATTGATTGGAAATGATTTAGATATTTTAAACAGTGTTAAAAGTTATCTAAACAGCAAATTTTCGATGAAGGAACTTGGTGAAGCTTCATATATATTAGGCATTAAAATCTATAGAGATAGATCAAGACGCCTAATTGGGCTATCGCAGAGTACATACCTTGATAAGATATTAAAGAAGTTTAATATGGACGGAAGTAAGAAGGGGTTGTTACCTATGTTGCAAGGCAAGACATTGAGTTTGACTCAAAGTCCGGCTATGGCGGAAGAAAGAGAGATAATGGATAGGATCCCCTATGCCTCAGCCATAGGCTCTATAATGTATGCCACGCTATGTACAAGACAGAATGTGGCACATGCTATTAGTTTGACTAGTAGGTACCAATCTGATCCAGGTTCGGAACACTGGATAGCGGTCAAGAATATCCTTAAGTACTTGAGAAGAACTAAGGATATGTTTCTTGTATACGGAGGTGAAGAAGAGCTAGTTGCTAAGTGTTATGCCGATGCTAGCTTTGACACTGATCTGGATGACTCTAAGTCTCAATCCGGATACGTATTTCTCTTGAACGGAGCAGCAGTTAGTTGGAGGAGCTCCAAACAACCTGTGGTGGCTGGATTAACAACAGAGGCGGAATATGTTGCTGCTTCAGAAGCGGCGCAGGAAGCAGTTTGGATGAAAGAGTTCATTACGGAACTGGGTGTGGTTCCCAGTGCGTTGGACCCGATGGTGATCTATTGTGACAACAATGAAGCCATAGCCAACGCCAAGGAACCAAGGTCTCACAAGAATTCCAAGCATATTAAGCGCCGGTTTCACTCCATCCGCGAACATGTCAAGGATGGAGATATAAAGATTTGTAAAGTGCACACGGACCTGAATGTAGCAGATTCGTTGACTAAAGTACTCCCTAGGGCAAAACATGATGAACACCAGAACTCCATGGGTGTTAAATTTATCACTATGTGAACTAGATTATTGTCTCTAGTGCAAGTGGGAGACTGAAGGAAATATGCCCTGAGAGGCAATAATAAAGTTGTTATTATGTATTCCTTGTATATGATAGATGTTTATTTTACATGCTATAATTGTATTGATAGGAAACATCAATACATGTGTGTTTAATAAACAAAAAGGGTTCCTAGTCATGCCTCTCTTATAGACTAGCTTGTTGATTAACAAGATGATCAAGGTTTCCTGATCATGGACATTGGATGTTGTTAATAACAAGGTCACACCATTGGTGGAATGATGTGATGAACATTCATCCGAAGTATAGCATTACGATCAAGTCATTTTGTTTATATTGCTATAACATCATATGAAGTAATCTTTATCCTTAGACCATGAGATCATGTTAATTGCTAACACTGGAAGAGTATCTTGATAACATCAAACGTCACACCGTAACAGGGTGACTATAAAGATGGGTTCAGTGCTACAAAGGTGTTATGTTGAGGATCATGGATCAAGAGTGTAATTTGTCAATCCAGATGAAGGATAGATATACTTTGGGCCCTCTCGGTGATATCACATTAGGATAGCTTGCAAGCAAGTGATGTGATCACTAGAATGTTATATCACGGGAATGAGAAAAGAGTGCATGTCGGTAACAAGATCAAACTAGGTATGGAGATACCGATGATCGAATCTCGGACATGTAATATATCGAGAGACAAAGGGATTTAGTTACAAGCGTTAAAGGTTCTCACGATCACAGGAGTCATCGTTGAATGTGTAGGAGTCAGTATGGATCTCCAGGTGCCGCTGCTGATTATTTATCGGAGAAGGGTCTCGATCATGTCTGCATTATTCGCGAACCGTAGGGTGGAACACTTAAGAGTTACCGGACACCATTTTGGAGCACATATGTTTCAGACGAAAGAATTGCAAAGCGCAGGAATTGTTTCAATAGAAACCGGAAATTGTTTCGGGTGAAATTGCAGAAGGTGGTTCTGCATGTGATATTGAAATATTGCAAGGGGCTATATGTGAATGTTTGTTAATTAAAGTAATTAACAAAATTCTGAATAAATTTAATAAAAGAGTTTTTATTAAATGAGAGAGCATTAAATTTGGAGAAACTTAATGCATTTAAAGTGGAGACTTTAAAAGGGAATGTGAAGAGGCATTTTAATGTGGAGGAGTTACCACCACATGAATGGGGGAGGTGAGGGGTCACCCCCATGCGCCGCCATGGAGAGAGGGCACCCTCCTCCTATAAAAGGCCACCCATTCCCTCCTTCATCCTTACACCTCCTTGTGAAGGATCTCTCTCTCCCCCTCTAGAATTATTCCTCCATGGTCTCGGATTAGCGAGATACATGTTCCCAGTGGCATTTAAATCGAAGGAGTTGCTGCTCACCGGATCGTTGGAGCGAGGAGGTGCAGGTTGTCGGTGGCTTGAGCGAAAAGTGCTTGATGCGGATCCGCTGAGTTGCGGCGCTCAGACTTCCTCACGATCTTGAGATCGGCAAGTGTACGACTACATCAACCACGAGTTCCTACTCGTTAACAAAGCTCGTTGTCTTCGAGGGTAAGTTCTCTATGGATGTATGTCCACCCGTTTGCTTTGTACCTAGTAGATAGATCTTGGCGTGTAGTTCACACCATAGGAAATTTTTTGTTTTCTATGCTGCGGACCCAACAGCTTCGTGTGCAACTTTAAGGGCACATACAAGCGGCCCGCATCAATCGAAGAGCTGAGATGCTGCCAACAAAGATCTGGCGAATCGCTGGGCTCCTACATCCAAAGGTGGTCCATCATCAAGAACTCCACAGAGAACATCTCGGAAGACCGCGCGATTGACGCATTCAACGGTGGCGTCCGCCGCCTAGAACTCAGGGAAGAGCTGGGCCGCTCAAAACCCCAAACCATCGACCACCTAATGGAGATCGTGAATCGGTGGGCCGATGGAGAAGATTCGGTGAAGAATCGCGCTCACTCCGACGAGGAGGCGGAATTCGAACGAAGACGCGACCGCCGAGGCAAGCGCCGCATGCGCATCTACGATGACCGCGACGACGTCAACATGGTCGCGGCTGGCTACGCCGATAGACGTGACGATAACCGCAACAGCGGATACCGTAGCGGCGGATACCGCGATTCTGGGAAAACCACGCAAATATGGCAACGCCGCACTCGCGAAGAGGCACCCACGAGCTCCATTGAGGAAAAACTGTCTGGATCATGTACGGTGCACTTCTACATCGACAAACATGATGGCAAGAAGAAGTCCAGCCACCTCCTCAAGGATTTCCGCGAGTTCCTCAAGCTACATGAGGGACTGGTTCGGATGGACCACAACGCAGTCGAAAGAGGCTACGGAGCCGCTCCAGGCGCCGTGGCACATGGCGCTCCGCCACCTCCACCTGGGCCACCCCCGAATGCATCCGCACTGGACCAGCACCATGGAGGTGAACCGTACCCACGAGCCATGGGCACCATGATGATCCAAAAGGGACGCCCCTCCAATAGGGTGTAGAAGGCCATCACTCGCCAAGTCAACTTGGCCACACACTCGCCACCATCCACCACTGAGTACCTCAGTGGAAGCGAGTCCTGCATCACCTTCGACAAACGCGACCATCCGCCTCAGGTACCCCGTCCAGGCCATTGCCCCCTCGTACTCGAGGCACAAATCGGAGGCTTCGACATGAGCCACGTCTTCATGGATGGCGGAAGTGGCATCAACCTTATATTCGTGAGTACCTTGCGAGCAATGAGGATCCCTCTAACTTGCCTGGAGGCCTCGGACACAATGTTCCACGGCATCGTCCCAGGGAAAGGTGTATACCCCCTGGGCAACATCAACCTCGACATCATCTTCGGCACGCCAAAGAACTTCCGGCGCGAGCGCATCGACTTTGAGGTCGTCGACTGGCCCTCACAATACCACTGCATCCTCGGGCGCGTCGCATTCGCTAGGTTCATGGCAGTGCCCCACTACGCCTACCTACAGATGAAAATGCCAGGTCCCAATGGCGTCATCACGATCAACGGGAGCTTTGAGCGATCTGACAGTTGCGACAGGGAATTCAACAGAATCTCCCAGTCCTTCGGCATGTAGGAGGAACTCGCGAGACTGAAGGAGACGACAGACAACAGTCTGCCTCCCCTGAGCAGGCCAAGCTCACCTGACCTCTCCTTCGACTCATCTGTGCACACAAAGAAAGTGCAGGTCCACCCATCGGATCCGACCAAGACGGCCCTCATCGCCAACAACTTGAGTCCCGCATAGGAACTTGCACTTGTTGAATTCCTCCGTGACCACTGGGAAATTTTCGCCTGGTGTCCTGCGGACACGCCAGGAGTTCCCAGGAAATTCACCGAGCACGCACTCAACGTCAACCCCCGACGCAAGGGTAGTCAAGCAAACAATTCGGTGATTGTCTAAGCCAAGAGCGCAGGTAGTTGGAATGGAGATCAACATACTCGTCGAGGCCAAGTTCATACGCGAGATCAAGGAAAGCACTTGGCTCGCCAACACGGTGCTGGTACCAAAAAAGGACACGGATATCCTGCGGATGTGCGTGGACTTCACTTCTCTGAACAAGCACTACCCAAAGGATCACTTCCCGTTGCCACGGATCGACCAGATCATCGACTCCACCGCGGGATGCAAGCGCCTCTACTTCCTCGACGCCTACTCAGGGTATAATCAAATTCGAATGAAGCAGGAAGATCAAGAGAAAACAGCGTTTACAACGCCCTTTGGTGTGTTCTGCTACAACACAATGTCCTTCGGGCTAAAGAACGCGGGAGCCACCTACCAGCGGTGCATGCAGGCTTGCCTCAAGGAACAACTGGGTCGCAACATTCAAGTCTACGTCGACGACATAGTAATCAAGACCAAGGAGGAAGCCTCTCTAATCGACGATTTGCGCGAAACCTTCGCCAACCTCGACCGCTACCGGATCGAACTCAATCCGGACAAATGCGCCTTCGGCGTACCATCTGGGCAGCTACTCGGATATCTCATCTCCTCAAGGGGAATCGAGGCGAACCCGAAGAAGATAAAAGCCATACTGGCCATGGACAAGCCGAAAAACATAAGGGGCGTCCAACTGCTGGCTGGACGAATTGCGGCCCTCAGTCGATTCATCAGTCGAATGGGCGAAAAGGCACTGCCCTTCTACCAGCTCCTCCATAAAACTGAAAAATTCGAGTGGACCACTGAAGCGCAAGAAGCATTCGAAGACCTCAAGCGCCTGCTATCCACTTCGCTAGTGCTGGTGACCCCACGAGAAAGGGAACCACTGTTGTTGTATATCTCCACCACCAACCAGGTGGTCAGCACAGTGCTCGTCGTCGAGCGAGTCGAGGAAAACAAGGTCCACGGCGTACCATGCCCAGTATACTACCTCAGCGAGGTCCTCACGCCAACAAAGCAGCGGTACCCGCACTACCAGAAGCTCGCGTACGGCGTCTTCATGACCGCCCGGCGACTGCGCCACTACTTCCAGGAACACCCAATCGTGGTGGTCAACGACACCCCCTTGGGGCATATCCTTAATAACCCCGACGCCACGGGACGAGTCGCACTTTGGGGAATAGAATTGTCTCCACGAGACATCACGTATGAAAAGCGCGACGCAATCAAGTCGGAAGTTCTCCTGGACTTCCTCATGCACTGGATGGAGAACCAGCTCCCGGACAAGCCAGATATGTCCTACCTCTGGACAATGCACTTTGATGGGTCCAAGCAGAAAGACGGAGCAGGCGCAGGTGTCATACTGACATCACCTCAAGGGGACAAGCTGAAGTATATCCTGTGAATGCAGTTCACAACCTCAAACAACGAGGCTGAATACGAGGCCCTGTTGCACGGGATGAGGATGGCAAAAGCCTGCGGCACCAAGAGGCTCATTATATACGGCGACTCCAAGTTGGTCGTCAACCAAACAATGCATGAGTGCGACGCACTGAACGACAACATGATCGCGTACCACGACCTCTACGACACACTCGAAGGGGACTTCGACGGTTGCGAGATGCGGCACGTAGGTCGCGAAAGCAACGAAGAGGTGGACGCACTCGCCAACATAGGCTCTACCTGTGCCCCCATACCACCTGGGGTATTTCTCAAGCGCATCTACGAACGCTCCATCAAGCCAAAGGCCGCAGAAAAGAAAACAAGTGCAACAACGGACTCGGGGGCTACGCCACCCAATGAGCCAATGACACTCGATGACTTGGAGCTGGACACAGGACTCGAGGGACCAATGAGCATCATGATGATCGAGAAATCCTGGACGCAGCCGTACATCACGTACATCCTCAGCAAGAGGCTACCAGACGATCCGACAGATGCACGACACATCGCGCGGCGAGCCAAGGCATTCGTTGTTATCAACGGCGAACTGTATAAACGCAGCATCACGGGAGTACTCCAACGATGTGTCTCCATAGCCGATGGAAAAGCAGTTCTCCTCGACATCCATGAAGGGATTTGCGGACATCACGCCGGCAGTCGCGCCCTCGTTGCCAAAGCTCTACGAGCTGGATTCTACTAGCCTACGGCCATGCGCGACACCAAGGACATCGTCCAAAAATGCAATGCTTGCCAGCGATTCGCGGACAAACCGCAAGCACCGGGCGCAGAGCTACGGCCAATCCCATTGTCCTGGCCCTTCGTGCAATGGGGGCTCGACACGGTCGGCAAACTTCCAAGATCCTCAAGAGGAGTCTACGTCTACCTCTTGGTCGCAATCGACAAATTCACCAAGTGGATAGAGGCCATGCCAGTGACCAACCAATCAGGCCACAGCGTAGTCAAGTTCTTTGAGTCCATCGTCTACCGCTTCCGAGTGCCGCACAGCATCATCACCGACAACGGGACGAACTTCACATCCAAGGAGTTCCAAGAATTCTGCGAGAACCTGGGGATCAACATCAGCTACGCCTCACTAGCGCATCCACAGACCAACGGTCAGGTGGAAAAAGCAAACGGGCTCGTCTGTGGCGGCATCAAGAAGCGACTCCTCTGGCCACTCGAGAAATCCGCAGGTTGCTGGCCGGACGAGCTGCAATCCGTACTCTGGAGCCTACACATAACTCCAAACAACGCCACGGGCTACACGCCATTCTTTATGGTGCACGAAGCTGAGGCAGTGCTACCCGCCAAGGTACGGTACAAGGCGCCGCGCGTGGTTGCTTACAGCGAACAAGAGTCATCCCTCGCACTCGAAGACTCCGTCGACCTCCTTGACGAGGCAAGGGAAATCACCGCGGAAAGATCCACGATCTACCAGCAGAACCTGCGCAACTACCATAGTTGGAGGCTTCGCACCAGATCCTTCGTCGAAGGTGACCTAGTCCTACGACTGAAGCAGCAGGGGCATCTCAAGCTCGAGTCCCCTTGGGAAGGACCGTACGTGATTACAGAAGTAATCCCAGGTGGCGCCTATCGCCTTCAAGATTTAGAGAAAGGAGTCGCATACTCCAACGCCTAGAATGTCGCACAGCTGCGACGCTTCTACCCTTAGTCGTTTTTACCTTTTACGTTGAAAATAAGGCTACTCAGCCAAGGCTACTTAGCCACACATTGTACCTCACACTGTTCTTCGAATAAATAAAGCTAAGTGCCCCAAAACTCTGAGTTCTCCTTTACTTTTCCAATTTATATACTCGGGGGCTGCGTCACCCTATACACATCTGTTCTTCGAACCAAAACGCGATATCCTGAGTAGCTGGTACATCAATCGAAACCCTTAACACAACATCAACCCAGCTGCAACGCACCTGACAGGTTGACAAGGGACTGAACATGACCAGGCTAACGAAAAGGACTCGCATAGTGCCACGCACTTCATACTAACAAAGCTCTTTATACGCATTCGACAATAAATTATCTAAAACATTTATACAAACTTTACAACACAAGTACACTTACGTGCAGGATACAAACTAGGCTACTACTGCAGCAGAAGAACGTTGGTTTGTTCCTCAAAGAAGTCGACGATCTCTTCAGCTGGACGGTCCACCGCCTGGTAGTGCGGCACCATATTCCAAGCAGAACCTACTGGTGGCGCGGGCGGCCCAGACGCAATTGCCGCAACATCTACGTCAGGCATGTGCAGTCGCACCATTGATAGAGCAGCCTTGGCACCAGCCACCAACTGCTGCCTCACGCACTCGCGAACCGCGATCAGGTCTTGAAACTTGGCAAGGAGGGCCAGCAAGCTTGATGGAGTATCATCCAGCGGGAACATCGCCCGATAAATGTTCTTCAAGCATAACTGCGATTTCTTCAGAAAGTGCAGCACTCGCGACGCGCGATCCTGCAGGGTCGCCAACAGTCAAGACGATCATGATCTACCCAGAAGTATCCACTCTCTTGAAGTTGCTCTTGGGTAAGATCATGCATGCGAATGGCAATTCTATCCTTCTCCTCCTGCGGGTGACGCGTGCTGATAACTACACGAAGCAGCAACAACATCATGAGTACAACGTACCACTGTGAGTAACTACAAGGAAAAGATGAGATCAAGCAAACTAACATTTGAATTGGTCGCCCAGCTGCGTCACCTCGCCAAGTAGATACTGCTCTCGAGCGGCGGCTTTTTCCGCCTTCGACTTCCATACATCCGCATTACCGCGGAGCATGGGCAACTCACGCTCCAGCTGCTTCATGCGGTCACGCAGTCGCGAAAGCAAGGACAGCTCATCTACCCTGGAGCGCGGCGGTGCCACGGTATCATCAAGAGTTGGCGAGTCCTGAGTTTCCCTCAAAGGATCACTTGATGTACACTACCAAAATTCAAGATAGAAGCAAATAAGACAACCAGATCAACACAAAGACAAAAGGATCAGATGCATTCACAACTAGCAAAAGTATCAGCAGATACACTCGCCAGCAGGCATGTTCTTAAACAGAAGGACATAAACTAACCAACTATTACAAAGCTAGCTAAGGAGCAACTGGCTTCTTCGACTTCGACGGCTTCAGGGGCTTCATCAAGTCCGTGGCAGTGTCAGACGCCACTGACTTTCCGCCGGCCCTTGATGCCGAAGCTTTCGCCGCCTTCTTGGCACGTTGAAGCTCCTCAGAGTACTTCGCAACAGTATTTATCAGATGATGCCCGTATTTGCCACAGGCAGCCGTGAAGGGAGAAAAGACTACCTGCTGGCCATCCGTGTTAACAGGCATCGCCTTCGACACCGCGGCAGGATCAACCTCGACTCCGTGGGCCTGCACCATGGCAAGCGACATGGACGCACCAGCCGCGCGGAGTGAGTTCTTGTAGCTGGAGGGCACACCCCCGGTGAGTGACTCCACCAGCTCGTCTATATTATCGATTAGCTCCGCCTTGGGCATCAACTCCTCCCGGAGGCGACTGAGGGCGCCCTTGGCCTTGGAAAGCGTATCCTGGACGGCGGCGCTACGGTCCTCGACTGCCGCCAGTGCACCCGCCAGAGCGTCATCACGACGAAGGGCCTGAGGATCGAAACTCAAGTCGCCAGCATCTACACATGAAATCCACACATGGACAAAACATCAGTTCCAACGGCAAAAATTCCAGCAGAGAAGGACAACGACATCCAATGCAAAATACCTAAGAGGGCCTTGGCGATTGAGAAAAGCTGTTCTTCGAACAACTTCTCCCTGGCTGCGAAGGAGGCACGCAGCTTCTCTTCGCGCCTTCGCGCCTCATCACGCGCCGTGATTGCCTCGTCGCGCCCCTTCACAGCCGCGGCGAGTGTCTTCTCTAAGGTGGCGGCATCATGCAATAAGGCATTATGTTCAGCTACACGACAAACAAAAGTTGACTATCAGTCGACTATATCAAAAGGAGAAGATGAAGAAGAAGAAGTGTATAACGCTCACTCTCAACGACACGATGACGCGTCTCCAGCATCGCATGCTGGCGGCCCATCGTAAGCACTTGCTCTGCCAAGTGCACGGCCTCCTTCACAAGGAGCTATCGCATAACAAGGAATCAGCAGAGGCAATAGATAACATCGACTGCAACAATAAAAAGGAGAAAATCTACACTTACATGGTCCTCAAGTGACTTCGAAGATGGCTGCTGTACCGTCATCCGGGCAACCATTCGATGCTCCCCTGCATGAGGAAAACTGGAAGAGTTGTGCCGGAGTGGGCCGCCAATGGAGGGGAAGGAGCGCGCTCGACCTCTTTCTTGGCCCTTGAGGTCGCGACTCCTGATTCCTTCGCCAGAAGATGACGACGCCTCTTGACTGCAAGATAAAAACCATATCAACAAATGGCAAACCCAGAGACAAGCCAACAAGGGCAAAACAGAAAAGGACAAGTAAGCTAGAAAACTTACCAGTCAAACTTTTCAAAATCAAATGTAGCATCCCTCGACTCCGACGAAGACTCCTTGGGCAATCGCATCTTTTTGCGAGAAGATGGTGCCACAACGCTCACAGGAACAGCAGGAATTGGCGACTCCGCACCAACGCCCGTACCCTCCGGAGTCGAAGGAGATGACGCGTCGAAATCCTTGCTGCGTGAATGCTTGCGAATATCCGGACTATCGGACTCGGGGGCTTCCTCCTCCACATCAGAAGGGACAGTCGACTCCGACTCATCCTCTTCCAAGGCTTCGCGAGGAATAATCCCCTTAGGAAGAGGGGGCATACAAGGCGACACCGCCCAATCCTGCATCCAGACAACAAAATTCAGCAAAAGGCAAAGTAAGCAACAGAAAAGCAATCGACAAATTCAGCTACTGCATAGCACAACCATACCTCAGGAGGAAGGTTCGCAACATCGAATGGAGGAACAACTGGCTCACTGGGGAGCACATCCTTGACGGTGTACTTGGTGACCAGTCGAACCCTCTTGTCAACCTCACTCGCGGACATGCCATCGGCAGACACGCGAGTGGCATCATCAGCGCCAGCCCACTGAAACATGGGGTGGACCCTGGCTTGCAGGGGCTGGACGCGACGGCACAGCCTAGTGCGAATGAGGGTGCAACCTCCCTCCTCTTTGCCTATGCTACTCTCGAGGTCGCAAACACGCTGATACAGCACATCTGTCTCCGCGGACTCGCCAGGCATGACTACGTTCTTCCAGGAGCGCATCCTCCTGCACGGCGTCGCGAGATCGAAGGGCGCGAGTCCAAAGTGCTCACCGTTAGCCTTCTCATCGCGGATGTAGAACCATTTGTCCCTCCACCCTTGGACGGACGCCATGATCTTAATGTCGAAGTAGGTGGCGGATGGGTCGACGTGGATTTCGCAACCACCTACATCGTAAACTAAAGAGCCAGATGCAGACTGGCGCTTCAATTTGAAGAGGCGCTTGAAAAGGCCGAAGTGTGGCTCGATTCCGAGCCAGCACTCGCAGAGTGTGATGAAGCAAGAGATATGGAGGATCGAATTCGGGGACAGCTGATGGAGCTGAAGCCCGTAGAAACAAAGGAGACCCCTAAAAAAGGGGTGAAGAGGCAAGGAGAGACCGCGAATGATGAATGCCAAAAACATCACTCGAAAATCAGCGGGAGGGAATTGTCTCATCACCGGGACACGATTGCGGCGGGCGACAAGATACTCCGTCTTGGCGAAGAAGACGGAGATCAGACGCCTTGATGATGGAGGGACGCCACGCACCATTCGTGACGCGGGTGCCTGCGACTTTCTTCTTCCGCCGCGGCACAAAGTGGCCGTGGAACCAGCCGCAGTGCCTCTCTTCTTCTTCCCCATTGCGTGACGGCGATGCGAGCGAAGAAAGTAGCTCGGAAACGAGCGGAGCTGGTCCAGCGTCGTGGAGGAAACAGGCACAGAGATAGCAGAGGAGCAGCGACAATGGCGATGGAATCAAAGATGAATGAGAGCAGATGAGAAAATTACCGTCGCAGCGCCGCTACTTAACCCCTGGAAGATGCAATCCAACGGCTCAGAAAAACCCTACTGGACGCGTGGCAAACATCGGGCTAGACACGTGGAGGAGTGGAAGCACGAACCGTCCCTCCACTACTCCCATTACGCGCGAAAATCGAGGAGACGCAGTTAAAATAAAGATTACGCATGCCCAGTCAAATCAAAGTCAGAGAGTGGGACCCACTGCTCGTCACGTCCCATCAAACTCGCTCACGCGGGCAACTGAGATCATCAAAGCGTCAGCACTGACATCATCAAAGCTACGCAGCGGAAAACTTCGACTATTTTAGTCCTTGCTGGAGTCTCCGACTCCACCAAGCACTCGGGGGCTACTCCCATAGGGAGCGCTGGTCGCGCACCCTACGATTTTTCTTTTTGCGGGAACATGGACAATCAAAAGCAAACCCAACCACTCGAAATATGGTTCGACTATGGACATGGGTTACTCCCATAGGGAGCGCCAGAAACAAATTCGACTGAAACAAGCAAGCAAAAGACGACAGCAGTCGACAAAAGTTCTTTAGTCCCTGCCTTAGTCTTCGACTCAACCAGGCACTCGGGGACTACTCCCATAGGAAGCGCTGGTCACGCACCCTATGATTATTTATGTAAAAAACTGTGTGTTGATAACATCCACACTCGAAACTCATGCGACACCACCTCATAATTTTTCCCTACAAAGAGACTGCGTCTCCTGGGTCACCCGAATCGTCTCCGCGATGATAAAATTCGGATGCCGCGCTTACAGCGTGAAGGTAAGACCTGAATAAGGCCTGGCAATGCATTAGCTGCGCACTACCAGAAACATATCCGTGCCTGCAGGTACGATGAATATGCATTGACGGACGCGTCGAGTGCTCACACCCATATAACTGGAATTCGACTCTGGTAAGACCTCCGTGGCTTGAGTCGAATTACACCAGCACTTTTCCGGATTCGAGTCCGGGGACTCGAGTTCGAGTAGATTGCGTTGTTTCACCCTAAGGTGGTTAACTGATACCGATACTTCGGTTATATCAGGCACGTACGTCAACAATCCCTATGACACAATTAAAAGCAGTCGAAATATATACTCATTCAAGCACTCGAAAGACTTCAAAAGTCCCCAGTCGAATCTGCGATTCCACTGGACACTCGGGGGCTACTAACATGGGTATACCCTACAGGTACTCGAGCTTGGTATATACGGTCTAAATACGTACAGGCCCACGGTGTCGCCAAGGCCCAAACTAAGGATTCAAGTAACCTACGGACTCTCGATTGCTTGAAGAACAAGAAGAATCTAAAGATAGAAAGTTCAAAGGGGAAAACCCTAAATTGTAACCGACTCGACCTGCTACCCGGGACCTAGCCTATCTATATAAAGGCTAGGAGGGGGCGGCGAGAAGGACACACGCAACCCTTAATTTCCACAACCCTCGCCAGATTGCATCTGTGCACCATTGTAACCTTCGGTTCCTTTGATAATTCCACGAGCAGACAAGCAGGAGTAGGGACCTCTACGAGGCTTGAACCTAGGTAAATCTTTGTCCCCTGTGTGCTTGTTTGCTAGCCGATAGATGTCTCCAGCGCTCCCTCCTTCTCCAAAACCCAAGTCCATAACAATGGGCATTGATGAGTTAAACCCTCGTCACCTACTTTAGTAAAAATATTCGCTGAAACTTTATGATCATAATCATTAGTTTCTCCTTTGTTTGTAGAATTTGGTTTCACGGAACAAATTGTGCTCCGCCGCTCAACAATCTGGAGGTAAAGGTCAAATACCTTATTTTGATCTTTTACTTTCTTCCACCTGTACCTTCATCAAGACACATAAAACTTAGGACAACAATAGGTTTTTCCTTTGTGGAAGATGCATTCATAGTTTCCTAAGAATTATCTACAAAGACTTGTTTATTTGCCACTATTTAGATTTATCAAAATCTCTAGAAACTCGAACGTGTCATAACTCTTATGGTGTTGTTTCCACGAATATTTAGATGTTCCTTTGTATTTCAAATGAGAGCTTTCTTATTTTGATCTCTAACTGTAAATGATAACTATAACCCCGATAAGAGATAGTATTATACCATATGTATCTAATACAGTATGATTATGATATTTAGACATTTCAATACAGTTTGAATTTGTCCAATTGTCATAATTTGTGAAACATCTTTCACCAGTCCTTTTATGCCAAAATTAACTTAAATAATTTAGTCATGTCGATAAAATCAAAGAGACTTGTATTCTTGTTAATTCAATATCCTCCTTCACTTTGAAATCTTTTGAACAATTCAAAACAGTTTCAAACTTATGTTTCATTAAGTAAATACTCATATTCACATAAATCCACAATGAAGTATGAAATAATGATTTTCACTATTTGTTGAAAATACGATACATCACTATGTATAAGATTCAACATGAATTATAAATGATTTCCACTATTTTTTGAAAATATGATACATCGTTATGTATAAAGTTCAAAATTTCTTCACATATCACCATTTTACCAGAATGCGGAGTTTTAGTCATTCTACCCTGCGAGACATGGTTTTGCAAAGTCTCTAGATCAAGTATCTAAGACCCGATCTTCATTTAGAATGAAGAACATGCAATAACCACCATGACTTAAACAATAGTGTCATGTTATTATTAAACTTCGAATATCTTTTAGCATTCTAATCCTTTATAAATGGTTAAACTATTATCATTAACATAGTGATGAGAGTAACTCATTTATAATCATAATGTGACCATAAAGGTATTATTCACAAGAACAGTACAACTGGCTTGTAACTTATTCATATGAACAATCGTCTTGCTAAAATCAAGACACACAACAAGGATTACAAAATTATATTCAAGTCCACTAATCCAAATGATACACCTTGAGGAAAGGGGGTGATGTCGACCATCAACTATTTTGCTTGCCTTCATTAAGACACAGTGCCTCAATTCCAACAATTCTCAAGCAGACCATCCTATTTTCACAAAACATGACAAGTATCCAATACTTATGTAAACTACAATGAGTTTTGCAAGAATTACATTTATAACTTCATGTACTAACATATATTCTTTTCATCCATGATCTCCATTACAATCAAGCCCTTCTGAGAGTTCTCAACTTTAATGCAAGACTACTAAGTGATTCTCCAAAGATTATCTTTTCATCCATCATGGAGGAAAACTCATCCAACGGCTCATACTTTATGTGCCTGATCGTGCATAATACAAAATTGTAGTCCAACTCTCCATCGTATGTAGAATGGATTATTGGATGATTATGGAGAAAACACAAACATTGCAGAGTCATAGGATTATCTCCTAATGGTTATTGTATCAAGAAGAGAAGATCACCTTTTAATAGGATATCCCTCGGGCGTGGGTATTAATATATGTAGTTGGACCTTTTTTGCTAAGATCCTGATACGTCCATTTTGCATCACTATTATATATCATAATTTACTGTTATTCATTGATATATTCCATATTAAGAGATGATACTTATGTTATTTCATCTGTTTTTGCATGGTTGATGACTTTTGGAGCATGGACCGCTGCAGTCAGGATTCTGATGGAAAAGGTGTTGTTTGGAGGAAAAATTCGCAAAGATCAGAAAATCCGGGAAAATATATGGAAAATCCTATTTTCCAGAAGATGAAGGCTGCCAGAAGGAGGAGTGGAGATGAGCCACAGGGGGCCCACACCACCCCCTGGCGCGGGCTAGCCTAGGCCCCACCACCAGGTGGTGTGGCCACCCTGGCCCACCTATGGCTCTCCCCTCTAGTGTATATAATCCTCCCGAAACCCTAATACTCGGGGAGCGACCACAGAAAGATTCCGCCGCCTCTGCGAGGCGGAAAACACCGAGAGAGAAAGATCTCTCCGGCAGGCAGATTTCTGCCGGGGGAATTCCTTCCCGGAGAGGGGAGATCATCGCCATCAACACCACCATCAAGCTGGACTTCATCGGGATCATCATCATCATTATCACCGCCATCATCACGATCAACACCCTCACCACCATCTCCATATTGCTATAACAATTGGGTTGAACCTTGCAAAGTTCTTCGGAGAAACTTTCCCGGTGTTGATTACTCTTTGTAGTTGATGCTATTGAGTGAACCGTTGAATTATTGTTTATGTTCAGATTGTTATACATCATTATTCCATCTCTGATCATGATCCATATGATGTCTTGTGAGTAGTTCGTTTTGTTCTTGAGGACATGGGAGAAGTCATGTTGTTAGTAGTGGAATTGTGTTGAGAAAGATTCAATAATTTGATATTTAAGTTGTGATGTACTTCTTCTAGTGGTGTCATGTGAACGTCGACTACATGACACTTCACCTATATGGGCCTAGGGGAATGCATTGTGTATTTGGCTACTAATCGTAGGGGTTGCCGGAGTGACAGAAACCTGAACCCCCGTTAGGAAACCATTGCACAAGGGACGTCCGGGTCTTAGAGTTTAAAGCTGTGGTTAGGTTTCTACCTTAATTACTTTCTTGTACTTACGGATGTTTGCAAGGGGTATAATCACAAGTATGTATTAGTCCTAGGAAGGTCGGTACATTAGCACAGGTTCACCCACACAACACTTAGCAAGCTAAAGAAGATTAATCAACTATATGAAGCGAAAGCACTTGATAGTCTTCCTGTGTGTCTGATACGTTGCTAACGTATCCATAATTTTTGATGTTCCATGCTTGGTTTTATCTACTTTCTCATGTTTTGTCCACACTTTGGAGTACTTTTCACATTATTCTTGGACTAACCTATTAACAAGATGCCACAGTGCAAGTTGCCTATTTTCGGCTGTTTTTAGTTCCAGAAAGTCAGAAAATGAATATTCTCGGAATTGGACGGGACAAAAGCGAAAGTCGATATTTTACTGGAAGACTCGCGGAGCCAGAAGACAAGACGGAGAGGGGCCAGGGGCTGGCCACACTACCTGGTCGCACGGGCTAGGCCAGGCCGCGCCAGGGGTGGTGTGGGCCCCTCTGGCACCCCCTCGGTCTCCCTTCTCACCTATAAGAGCCTCCCGATGCATAAACCCTAAATAATCAATCCTCCAGCCACGAAAAGTTCCGCAGCGCCGCCGCCACCGAAGTGGAGATTTGGGGGACAGAAAGTCTCTGTTCCGGCACCCTGCCGGGACGGGAAAGTGCCCCAGGAGCCATCTCCATCGATCTCCACCACCATCTCCATCACCATTGTTGATTCCCATGATGATGAGGGAGTAGTTCTTCCTCGAGGCTAAGGGTTCTACCGGTAGCTATGTGTTCATCTCTCTATCTATGCATGATCTTATTGTGATCATGAGCTTTGTAATCAATTAGATCTACCTTGCTACTCAAGTGCTTTAATAGATCTCTGCTCTCCCCATGCGTGTGAAAGTGACAACGTGCACACCATGGTGGCACTTAGGCTAGAGATTTCAAATATTTGATATGAGTTCTATTTGGAGTTGGATGTCTTTATGAAATTGTGGTGTTTGTTGGACCGATCTAGTACTCAAGGTGACAGTGTGGGGTTATCTAGATGGGAAACATGAACTTTGAGGTGTGCTGTTATAGCCCTACCATGGATTAGAGTGTCCAACCGGAGAGTAGTTAAGAGTAGTATCATAAAGAAAAATATATTTATATGAGAGTGTTCACTAGTGAAAGTATGATCCCTAGGCCTTGTTTCTAAGCACTAAAACTTCGTTTGCTACTAGATCTGTTACATGTTTGCTTGCTTCTATCTTTACTTCAGTTTTACTTTAGTCCTTCCATGCCATCAAGCTATTTTCTATCACCGTTACCACTTATAATTATCTATACCACTTGTATTTCACTATCTCTTCACCGAACTAGTGCACCTATACACCTGACAAGTGTATTGGGTGTGTTGGGGACACAAGAGACTTCTTGTATCTTGATTGCAGGGTTGCTTGAGAGGGAATACCTTTGACCACTTCCTCCCTGAGTTCGATAAAACTTGGGTGATCCACTTAAGGGAAAACTTACTGCTGTTCTACAAACCTCTGCACTTGGAGGCCCAATAACTGTCTACAAGAATAGAAGTGCGTAGACATCAAGCTATTTTCTAGCGCCATTGCCAGGGAGGTAAGGTAAAAGGTATTCACACCGGAGGATTAAAGAAGAAGAACCTCCCACGACAAACGCCTATTTTCTGGCGCCGTTGCCGGGGAGGTAAGGTAAAATGTACTCACATCCTCCAGTGTGAGTGCTCGAAGTTATTTCCTTTAGATTCTGCAATTTTGTTGTTTTGTTTCTTGTTTTCACTAGTTAGGCTTAATGGAAAACAACAACAAAATTAGAGAGCTTTATAGTATTTATCTTGAGTTAGGACATGAAGTGTTTGAAGAGAAAATTAAAAAACCTATGGAACTTTATTTGCATGCTAATAGCAATGTTATTAGTATGAATTCTTTGAACAACATTATTGATAATGCTATGGAAAAGTCTAAGCTTGGGGAAGCTAGTTTTTATGAAAATGATCTTTTTAGTTCCCCGGCTTTGGAAGATAGCTATTCTATTGCTTATGATGATATCAAACCTTCAATATATGATGACTACAATGATGAATATGATATTTTCAGTCCACCTACTATTGAGGAGAAAATTAATTATGATTATAATATGCCTCCTATATTTGATGATTATGGTGATGAGAATAATAATGATAGCTATTTTGTTGAATTTGCTCCCACCACAATTAATAAGAATGACTATGCTTATGTGGACAATATTAATTATTTTATGCATGTGGCTCATGATAAGAATATTTTATGTGATAGTTATATTGCTAATTTTATTCATAATGCTACTAAAAGTTATTATGAGAGAGGGAAACATGGTTTTATGCATCTCAATAATATTAAGTTTCCCCTCTTTTTGTTGAAAGTCTTGAAGTTGCACTTGTTTTGCTTTTCTATGCTTGTTGCTTTGTGCTTTCATGACTTGTTTCTTTACAAGACTATTTTGCATAGGAAGTGTGTTAGACTTAAATGTGTTTTGAATTTGCTTCTCGATGCTCTCTTTTACTTCAATTTATATTTCCTATGTGAGCATCTTCTCAAACTATCATGCCTAACTTAAAGGTGTTAAAAAAGTACTTATTAGGAGATAACCCAAAAAGTTTTAGATGAGTCTTGGAAGTTATTACTTCAGTAATAACTCCTTATCCTTTTATTTGCTTTTGTGCCAAGAGTAACCTCTAATGAGAGAGAAGTAATGATTGGGAAAGTTGCTGTCCGAAACAGATTTCTGTGCTTCACCGCAAAATTCGTGTAAAATCTCTGTACGTACTTTTGAGGCGTGAATTTTTGTGCTTCTGCCCCAGGTTGTTATCTAACTTTCGTTAGTTCAACACTTTTTGATTTGAGCAACAGAAGGTCTTCGAAACAATTCATCTTTACCTGCTGGTATGTTTTAACAGATTTCTGCCATTTTCTGCATTTGCTTCTTGTTGGTTCCTTTTTGAGTTCTTTTGGGGAATTGAGATTTTTGAGGGAAGTGCTTCAGTAGATAGTGTTCTAATGGAAGTTTTCTTGGTGTTAAAACTGAACCTTAATACTTATTATCTTGAGTGCACTAATGTTGCTAATAAAGATTGTGTGAAGTTTTGTATGAAGGAAAATTTCAGGTGTATGGAAGGAATGAGTAATGAGATGAATGATGGACTAAAGCTCAAGGTTGGGGATGCCACGCGTGTCACCCTAACAAATATCCAAGAAGTACAAGCGTCAAAGCTTGGGGATTCCCAAGGCATCCCCTTCTTCATCAATAAAAATCCAAGGTTTCTTCCAAACGCTTCATTTTTATTGTTTCATGCACAGTTGTGTTGTTCTTGGAGCATCTTCTTTTTTGTTTTGGTTTTTGTTTGCTTGGTTTGCTTAGTTTGCTGAATAAATTGGTTGGACCCCCTCTTTCATACATTGGTTTTCAAATAGTTTGGTTTGGATTGGAAAAGAGTAGGAAAAGTTCATGCTTAATTGGTAAAGAGAGCTTGTTTTTGACTGTGACCTATGCTTTGTCATGCCATGCTTGATATTGTTTTGGCTTTATGCTTAGTATTATTTGCTGTATCATGACATGATATAAACAATTGAGATTGCTTAATGTGCCTTGGATGAATCATGCATTGTTTTAGCATATTAAAGCATAGTATAGTGGTATTCTCCTTTGATGCTTTATTTAATGACTTGGCGCATGCTCACACCATGCTATGACTATCCCAAGTCACCATAGCCTTTATGATCCTTTAGTTTTCAACATGTAGTATCACTTTATGCTTTGATCAATGATGTTTTGTCGCTCTACATGATTATGGCCATTACTGCTCTCTTAGTTTGTCGCTCCCAGTCTTTTGCTAGCCTCCACAACCAAGTATGAGTTCCACTCATGCATACAACTCCTTAAACCAAGTTATTCCAAAGAGTCCACCATACCTACCTATTAGCATATGCTATTACAAGTATATTCATGCTTTTGTTTACCTTCCAAATTAAACTTGTTATGAGAAAACTAGTGATTAAAGCTCTCACGAACTTGATGGCACACTTTACTTTTCTTGCCCTTAATAAACTTGAACCATTTTGTCGTCTATGTTGTATATGCTTGCACTTATTTGTTGGGGATTAGCAGAACCATGCTATCATGGGGAACGCTTTCAACATTGCACTTGTACTTTGTACCTAGTTGATATCATGCTCTTTTGTATATGGATGTCGTCGGTGTGAAATGAAAGGGGAGCGTGTAAGTCCATGGAGTTATGTATATGTGTTAGAGAAAGCGCTGGCAGCTGGTCTAATCCATCTTGACATGGTGGAAACATGCAACATAACCATAATGAGCTGTCTATGAAGCATTCTTCTTATAAAAAAGAGTCCTATATTGAGAAAAAAGAGATTATGAAAAGAGGAAAGAAAGAAAAGGCACCATATTCCCATGGTAAATAAGAAGATTGCTGAGATGCTCGTTGTCTGCTTGCCTTGTCATTTTGATATGGGGATTCTTCCGTATCATCGGGCAAGGGGTACGCCGTTGGTGGTTCTCTATGATACACATGTACTTACGATGACAAGAACTTACCGGTGACTAAACTTGAGTAGCATGAGGAGCGGCCCTCGTATTCAAGGGACATGAGATTTCCAACTTATACTTTTTCAAGCATATACTTCATAGTTTGTTCACTTTAACCTTAATCACTTCAACATGCTTATGATAGGGGCAATGAGAGCTAAAAGCTATTAAGTACCATAATTTTTGGAAGCTCTTTATGAGACTTGAATCCCTGCTTCCTTCTATGAAGGCCTTTCTTCCACCATTATATTGAGTCTCCACCTTCTACCTTTATGCACCTACTTTGAGAGCATAGTGGCCATTCTTAGTTCTATGTGCATTGTCCCAAAACTAGTTGATTGACGCATACATTGATATTGCTTGTTTTAAACTATTTGTATCTAGTCACTCTTATGAACTTTGAAGGTGTCCTATGCATTTATGTTTGCTACTCTATGAGGGACAAGCTGAATGCCACTATGCTATGTTTTCTTTATGTGAAACAAACAAACGTCTTGCAAAGCATTGTTATTCATGAATCTTTTGTTTGTGCCTTTTCATGTTGCAACATAGTTGCTTTGTCTTACTATTAGAACTTTGTCTTTCATGTTATGATTGAAGTACTATGATCCTAGCTTCGAATGTTTTACAAATACTTTGATCAAGTTTATGATGGTGCATGTCACCTCAAAAATTATTCTTTCTTTTTATCACTTACCTACTCGAGGACGAGCAGGAGTTAAGCTTGGGGATGTTGATACGTTGCTAACGTATCCATAATTTTTGATGTTCCATGCTTGGTTTTATCTACTTTCTCATGTTTTGTCCACACTTTGGAGTACTTTTCATATTATTTTATTGGACTAACCTATTAATAAGATGCCACAGTGCCAGTTGCCTATTTTCTGCTGTTTTTGGTTCCAAAAAGTCAGAAAATGAATATTCTCGGAATTGGACGGGACAAAAGCCAAAGTCGATATTTTACCAGAAGACCCACGGAGCCAGAAGACGAGACGGAGAGGGTCCAGGGGCTGGCCACACCACCTGGTGGTGTGGGCCAGGCCAGGCCGCGCCAGGGGGTGGTGTGGGCCCCTCCGGTACCCCCTCGGTCTCCCCTCTCGCCTATAAGAGCCTCCTGATGCATAAACCCTAAATAATCAAGCCTCTAGCCACGAAAAGTTCCGTAGTGCCGCCGCCACCAAAGGGGAGATTTGGGGGACAGAAAGTCTCTGTTCCGGCACCCTGCCGGGACAGGGAAGTGCCCCCGGAGGCATCTCCATCGACCTCCATCACCATTGTTGATTCCCATGATGATGAGGGAGTAGTTCTTCCTCGAGGCTAAGGGTTCTACCGGTAGCTATGTGTTCATCTCTCTATCTATGCATGATCTTATTGTGATCATGAGCTTTGTAATCAATTAGATCTACCTTGCTACTCAAGTGCTTTAATAGATCTCTGCTCTCCCCATGCGTGTGAAAGTGACAACGTGCACACCATGGTGGCACTTAGGCTAGAGATTTCAAATATTTGATATGAGTTCTATTTGGAGTTGGATGTCTTTATGAAATTGTGGTGTTTGTTGGACCGATCTAGTACTCAAGGTGACAGTGTGGGGTTATCTAGATGGGAAACATGAACTTTGAGGTGTGCTGTTATAGCCCTACCATGGATTAGAGTGTCCAACCGGAGAGTAGTTAAGAGTAGTATCATAAAGAAAAATATATTTATATGAGAGTGTTCACTAGTGAAAGTATGATCCCTAGGCCTTGTTTCTAAGCACTAAAACTTCGTTTGCTACTAGATCTGTTACATGTTTGCTTGCTTCTATCTTTACTTCAGTTTTACTTTAGTCCTTCCATGCCATCAAGCTATTTTCTATCACCGTTACCACTTATAATTATCTATACCACTTGTATTTCACTATCTCTTCGCCGAACTAGTGCACCTATACACCTGACAAGTGTATTGGGTGTGTTGGGGACACAAGAGACTTCTTGTATCTTGATTGCAGGGTTGCTTGAGAGGGAATACCTTTGACCACTTCCTCCCTGAGTTCGATAAAACTTGGGTGATCCACTTAAGGGAAAACTTACTGCTGTTCTACAAACCTCTGCACTTGGAGGCCCAATAACTGTCTACAAGAATAGAAGTGCGTAGACATCAAGCTATTTTCTGGCGCCATTGCCAGGGAGGTAAGGTAAAAGGTATTCACACCGGAGGATTAAAGAAGAAGAACCTCCCACGACAAACGCCTATTTTAGGCGCCGTTCTTGAGGTAAGGTAAAATGTACTCACATCCTCCAGTGTGAGTGCTCGAAGTTATTTCCTTTAGATTCTGCAATTTTGTTGTTTTGTTTCTTGTTTTCACTAGTTAGGCTTAATGGAAAACAACAACAAAATTAGAGAGCTTTATAGTATTTATCTTGAGTTAGGACATGAAGTGTTTGAAGAGAAAATTAAAAAACCTATGGAACTTTATTTGCATGCTAATAGCAATGTTATTAGTATGAATTCTTTGAACAACATTATTGATAATGCTATGGAAAAGTCTAAGCTTGGGGAAGCTAGTTTTTATGAAAATGATCTTTTTAGTTCCCCGGCTTTGGAAGATAGCTATTCTATTGCTTATGATGATATCAAACCTTCAATATATGATGACTACAATGATGAATATGATATTTTCAGTCCACCTACTATTGAGGAGAAAATTAATTATGATTATAATATGCCTCCTATATTTGATGATTATGGTGATGAGAATAATAATGATAGCTATTTTGTTGAATTTGCTCCCACCACAATTAATAAGAATGACTATGCTTATGTGGACAATATTAATTATTTTATGCATGTGGCTCATGATAAGAATATTTTATGTGATAGTTATATTGCTAATTTTATTCATAATGCTACTAAAAGTTATTATGAGAGAGGGAAACATGGTTTTATGCATCTCAATAATA
Source organism: Avena insularis (assembly GCA_023614405.1). Classification (NCBI taxonomy): domain Eukaryota; kingdom Viridiplantae; phylum Streptophyta; class Magnoliopsida; order Poales; family Poaceae; genus Avena; species Avena insularis. The sequence continues at coordinate 167,970,478 of CM042694.1, read as the reverse complement.
TTAAGTTTCCCCTCTTTTTGTTGAAAGTCTTGAAGTTGCACTTGTTTTGCTTTTCTATGCTTGTTGCTTTGTGCTTTCATGACTTGTTTCTTTACAAGACTATTTTGCATAGGAAGTGTGTTAGACTTAAATGTGTTTTGAATTTGCTTCTCGATGCTCTCTTTTACTTCAATTTATATTTCCTATGTGAGCATCTTCTCAAACTATCATGCCTAACTTAAAGGTGTTAAAAAAGTACTTATTAGGAGATAACCCAAAAAGTTTTAGATGAGTCTTGGAAGTTATTACTTCAGTAATAACCGCTCCTTATCCTTTTTATTTGCTTTTTGTGCCAAGAGTAACCTCTAATGAGAGAGAAGTAATGATTGGGAAAGTTGCTGTCCGAAACAGATTTCTGTGCTTCACCGCAAAATTCGTGTAAAATCTCTGTACGTACTTTTGAGGCGTGAATTTTTGTGCTTCTGCCCCAGGTTGTTATCTAACTTTCGTTAGTTCAACACTTTTTGATTTGAGCAACAGAAGGTCTTCGAAACAATTCATCTTTACCTGCTGGTATGTTTTAACAGATTTCTGCCATTTTCTGCATTTGCTTCTTGTTGGTTCCTTTTTGAGTTCTTTTGGGGAATTGAGATTTTTGAGGGAAGTGCTTCAGTAGATAGTGTTCTAATGGAAGTTTTCTTGGTGTTAAAACTGAACCTTAATACTTATTATCTTGAGTGCACTAATGTTGCTAATAAAGATTGTGTGAAGTTTTGTATGAAGGAAAATTTCAGGTGTATGGAAGGAATGAGTAATGAGATGAATGATGGACTAAAGCTCAAGGTTGGGGATGCCACGCGTGTCACCCTAACAAATATCCAAGAAGTACAAGCGTCAAAGCTTGGGGATTCCCAAGGCATCCCCTTCTTCATCAATAAAAATCCAAGGTTTCTTCCAAACGCTTCATTTTTATTGTTTCATGCACAGTTGTGTTGTTCTTGGAGCATCTTCTTTTTTGTTTTGGTTTTTGTTTGCTTGGTTTGCTTAGTTTGCTGAATAAATTGGTTGGACCCCCTCTTTCATACATTGGTTTTCAAATAGTTTGGTTTGGATTGGAAAAGAGTAGGAAAAGTTCATGCTTAATTGGTAAAGAGAGCTTGTTTTTGACTGTGACCTATGCTTTGTCATGCCATGCTTGATATTGTTTTGGCTTTATGCTTAGTATTATTTGCTGTATCATGACATGATATAAACAATTGAGATTGCTTAATGTGCCTTGGATGAATCATGCATTGTTTTAGCATATTAAAGCATAGTATAGTGGTATTCTCCTTTGATGCTTTATTTGGGCTGACTTGGCGCATGCTCACACCATGCTATGACTATCCCAAGTCACCATAGCCTTTATGATCCTTTAGTTTTCAACATGTAGTATCACTTTATGCTTTGATCAATGATGTTTTGTCGCTCTACATGATTATGGCCATTACTGCTCTCTTAGTTTGTCGCTCCCAGTCTTTTGCTAGCCTCCACAACCAAGTATGAGTTCCACTCATGCATACAACTCCTTAAACCAAGTTATTCCAAAGAGTCCACCATACCTACCTATTAGCATATGCTATTACAAGTATATTCATGCTTTTGTTTACCTTCCAAATTAAACTTGTTATGAGAAAACTAGTGATTAAAGCTCTCACGAACTTGATGGCACACTTTACTTTTCTTGCCCTTAATAAACTTGAACCATTTTGTCGTCTATGTTGTATATGCTTGCACTTATTTGTTGGGGATTAGCAGAACCATGCTATCATGGGGAACGCTTTCAACATTGCACTTGTACTTTGTACCTAGTTGATATCATGCTCTTTTGTATATGGATGTCGTCGGTGTGAAATGAAAGGGGAGCGTGTAAGTCCATGGAGTTATGTATATGTGTTAGAGAAACGCCTGGGCCGCTGGTCTAATCCATGCTGACATGGTGGAAACATGCAACATAACCATAATGAGCTGTCTATGAAGCATTCTTCTTATAAAAAAGAGTCCTATATTGAGAAAAAAGAGATTATGAAAAGAGGAAAGAAAGAAAAGGCACCATATTCCCATGGTAAATAAGAAGATTGCTGAGATGCTCGTTGTCTGCTTGCCTTGTCATTTTGATATGGGGATTCTTCCGTATCATCGGGCAAGGGGTACGCCGTTGGTGGTTCTCTATGATACACATGTACTTACGATGACAAGAACTTACCGGTGACTAAACTTGAGTAGCATGAGGAGCGGCCCTCGTATTCAAGGGACATGAGATTTCCAACTTATACTTTTTCAAGCATATACTTCATAGTTTGTTCACTTTAACCTTAATCACTTCAACATGCTTATGATAGGGGCAATGAGAGCTAAAAGCTATTAAGTACCATAATTTTTGGAAGCTCTTTATGAGACTTGAATCCCTGCTTCCTTCTATGAAGGCCTTTCTTCCACCATTATATTGAGTCTCCACCTTCTACCTTTATGCACCTACTTTGAGAGCATAGTGGCCATTCTTAGTTCTATGTGCATTGTCCCAAAACTAGTTGATTGACGCATACTTTGATATTGCTTGTTTTAAACTATTTGTATCTAGTCACTCTTATGAACTTTGAAGGTGTCCTATGCATTTATGTTTGCTACTCTATGAGGGACAAGCTGAATGCCACTATGCTATGTTTTCTTTATGTGAAACAAACAAACGTCTTGCAAAGCATTGTTATTCATGAATCTTTTGTTTGTGCCTTTTCATGTTGCAACATAGTTGCTTTGTCTTACTATTAGAACTTTGTCTTTCATGTTATGATTGAAGTACTATGATCCTAGCTTCGAATGTTTTACAAATACTTTGATCAAGTTTATGATGGTGCATGTCACCTCAAAAATTATTCTTTCTTTTTATCACTTACCTACTCGAGGACGAGCAGGAGTTAAGCTTGGGGATGTTGATACGTTGCTAACGTATCCATAATTTTTGATGTTCCATGCTTGGTTTTATCTACTTTCTCATGTTTTGTCCACACTTTGGAGTACTTTTCATATTATTTTATTGGACTAACCTATTAATAAGATGCCACAGTGCCAGTTGCCTATTTTCTGCTGTTTTTGGTTCCAAAAAGTCGAAAATGAATATTCTCGAATTGACGGACAAAAGCCAAAGTCGATATTTTACCAGAAGACCCACGGAGCCAGAAGACGAGACGGAGAGGGTCCAGGGGCTGGCCACACCACCTGGTGGTGTGGGCCAGGCCAGGCCGCGCCAGGGGGTGGTGTGGGCCCCTCCGGTACCCCCTCGGTCTCCCCTCTCGCCTATAAGAGCCTCCTGATGCATAAACCCTAAATAATCAAGCCTCTAGCCACGAAAAGTTCCGTAGTGCCGCCGCCACCAAAGGGGAGATTTGGGGGACAGAAAGTCTCTGTTCCGGCACCCTGCCGGGACAGGGAAGTGCCCCCGGAGGCATCTCCATCGACCTCCATCACCATTCTGATTCCCATGATGATGAGGGAGTAGTTCTTCCTCGAGGCTAAGGGTTCTACCGGTAGCTATGTGTTCATCTCTCTATCTATGCATGATCTTATTGTGATCATGAGCTTTGTAATCAATTAGATCTACCTTGCTACTCAAGTGCTTTAATAGATCTCTGCTCTCCCCATGCGTGTGAAAGTGATAGTGTGCACACCATGGTGGCACTTAGGCTAGAGATTTCAAATACTTGTTATGAGTTATATTTGGAGTTGGATGTCTTTATGAAATTGTGGTGTTTGTTGGACCGATCTAGTACTCAAGGTGACAATGTGGGGTTATCTAGATGGGAAAGATGAACTTTGAGGTGTGATGTTATAGCCCTACCATGGATTAGAGTGTCCAACCAGAGAGTAGTTAAGAGTAGTATCATAAAGAAGAATATATTTATATGAGAGTGTTCACTAGTGAAAGTATGATCCCTAGGCCTTGTTTCTAAGCACTGAAACTTCGTTTGCTACTAGATCTGTTACATGTTTGCTTGCTTCTATCTTTACTTCAGTTTTACTTTAGTCTTTCCACGCCATCAAGCTATTTTCTATCACCGTTACCACTTATAATTATCTATACCACTTGTATTTCACTATCTCTTCGCGGAACTAGTGCACCTATACACCTGATAGGTGTATTGGGTGTGTTGGGGACACAAGAGACTTCTTGTATCTTGATTGCAGGGTTGCTTGAGAGGGAATACCTTTGACCACTTCCTCCTTGAGTTCGATAAACCTTGGATGATCCTCTTAAGGGAAAACTTGCTGATGTTCTACAAACCTTTGCACTTGGAGGCCCAACAACTGTCTACAAGAATAGAAGTGCATAGACATCAAGCTATTTTCTGGTGCCATTGCCGGGGAGGTAAGGTAAAAGGTATTCACACCGGAGGATTAAAGAAGAAGAACCTCCCACGACAAACGCCTATTTTCTGGCGCCATTGCCGGGGAGGTAAGGTAAAAGGTACTCACATCCTCCAGTGTGAGTGCTCAAAGTTATTTCCTTTAGATTCTGCAATTTTGTCTTTTGTTTCTTGTTTTCACTAGTTAGGCTTAATGGAAAACAATAACAAAAATAGAGAGCTTTATAGTATTTATCTTGAGTTAGGACATGAAGTGTTTGAAGAGAAAATTAAAAAACCTATGGAACTTTATTTGCATGCTAATAGCAATGTTATTAGTATGAATTCTTTGAACAACATTATTGATAAACAAATGGATGATGAACCTATAATAGCAAATGTGAAAGACTTTGTCACTAATTATAAAGAAGAGGGACACACTATCCTTTGTAAGGATACCTCTAATATTGTTTCACAAAGTAGTGTTATGAGAGCTAGTATTCCTGTGTTTTCTGTTAGAATAAGTGATCATTGTTATGATGGTCCTTGTGATAGTTATATTGTTAAGTTTATGCATGATACTGAAAGTTACTATGAGAGAGGGAAAAGTGTTCTCATGCATCTCAATAATATCAAGTTTCCTCGTTTTATGCTGAAAGTTTTTATGTTGCACTTCTTTTGCCTTCCTATGCTAACAGTTTCTGGTTTCAACAACTTGTTTGTTTACAAAATTACCTTGCATAGGAAGTAGGTTAGACTTAAACGTGTGTATTTTTGCTTCTTAATGCTCTCTTTCACTTCAATTCATATTCTTATGTGAGCATCTTTGAAATTATCATGCCCATCTTAATGGCTATAAAGAAAGAGCTTTTTGGGAGGCAACCCAATTTGTTTTTGCTTTCAGTGTGTTTTTGTTTCTTTGAGTCTTGGAAGTTATTACTTCGGTAATAACCACTCCTTATCCTTTTTGTTTGGTTTTTTGTGTCAAGATCAACCTATAATGAGAGAGAAGTAATATTTGGGGAAGTTGCTGTCCCGAAACAGATTTTTATGCTTCACCATAAAAATTCGTGAGAGATCTCTGTATGTGGGATTGAGCTGTAATTTTTTGCGCTTCTGCCCCAGGTTATTATTTAAATTTCGTTAGTTTTGAACTTTTTGATTTGAGCAATAGAAGATTTTCAAAAAAAAATGATCTTTACCTGCTGGTCTATTTTGATAGATTTTGCCACTCTTGCATTTGCTTCTTTAATCGATTTCCTTTTTGAATTCTTTTTGGTTTTTCGAAAGGATTTGAGACAGTAGCTTATATTTTGATGGTTTTCAGTTGAAATTGGACTCAAAAGGTTTTATCACTTCACTTATACTAATGTTGCTAATGAGAACTGTGTGAAGTTTTGTGTGAAAGAAATTTCCAGGTAGTGGAGGTAATGGTGCAGTAAGGAAGTGAAAGGATTCTTGACTCGAGTAATAAGTGTATGAAGATGAAGATATTGATGTTATTAAAGTGGTGACTCTGGAAGAATCCACTAAATACCAAATTCAAAGACCTATAGAGTCCGTTTTCAAATAGGTAACAGTTCTGGTAAGAAAAGTTCCACGAAAATACTGTCTAGTTATATTTTTGCAGTTTTTAGTCAATAAGGAAAGCTACGAAGAAAAAGAGGGACGGAAACGGAGCCAGGGTGGCTCACACCACCCTGTGGCGCGGGCCCACCCCTGGCCACGCCACCAGGTGGTGTGGCCACTCCGGACTGCCTCCACCCGCTTTTCTCCCAAAGACCTTCCTTTTGTTGTGAAACTTCGTAATATATAACCCCCCGGATCTCCCGAGGTTCGTATATCGTGTTTTCGTCGTGTTTTCATTTCGACTTGTTTCTGCCAGGAACTATCTTTGAAAGCTTAGAAGCACAGTGGTGTCCGCCAAGGATAAAGGAAAGGAGCCTATGGAGGAAGATCTCCAAGACCCTGGGAAGGAGAAGGAGATCAAGAGTGAAGGTGAAGAGGAGGCAAAGCACACCGGCACTACCATTGCAAGCATTGGAGTGGTGGCAAACCCTGCTAGGACTATGTCAATTGGAGGGAAGCCTCCTCATCACCGTTCAGATCCCTGGTCACTTCCCCCAGGCGCCAATAATCCTTTCCATACCCTTATCCATGAGCATCAATACCAGAATATGCCCAAGGAGAAATTACCCTCCAATTGGGATTTGCCTTGTTCTAGCCATGCAGGAAAAGAAGACTCCAAGGAGGAAGAGTGGGAAAATATGATCATGCACCGTATCGAGCACAACTCGGAGTTGATTCGTACTCTCACCTTCGAGATTGAAGACTTGGGGAAACTGATCAAGGAGCTCATCGAGAGAATACCACCACCACCGAAGGAGTAATTCGTCATGAGGTTTTGGCATCCCCTTGGTTTGTTCCAAGCTTGGGGGAGTGTCGCGGTATCACATCACTATCTTCTATCTTTTTACCTTTTTAGTAGAGTCATATCATGAATAGAGAAGTTATCATGTAGGATGGTTTGCATTATGGAAGTGTCCCCTCTCTCGTTAGATATGTATCCCTTAGTGTGAGTTGCCATTATGGACTATTAATGAGAAGTTCTATCATTTACTCTTTTGCATATCTTATATTAGTTTTCAATTCATGGTTATATGATTGATCTTGTCATTAGTATTGGTATCACTTTGGGATCATTGAGTTAATTTAGTTGGTTTTGGCAAACCTGGCTCGGTCAGTAGCAACACTATTTTTGAGAGTTGAATGAAAAGATAAAAGTACTCTAAAGAAAAAATAATTTCATCATCTTTCTTTCTTGATTTGCTCATAAGTTTAGTATTCTCTAGTTAAGATCTTTTGTGCTTCCAAGGAAGATTGCATGTTTGTGTTTGTCACTTGTATGTTTGTTTGTTTCCTTCACCTCTTATACTTGCTACCCAGCCTTGCTAGCCAAAAAACCTGTACTAAGAGGGAATTCTTCTCGTGCATCCATTCCTTAAACCAAAACCTATGCCGTTTGTGTCCACCATACCTACCTATTAGCATTATTGCTATTCCTAGTAAATTCATGTTTTTATCTACCTTCCAAATTAAACTTGTTATGTGAAAATTAGTAATTAAAGCTCTCACGAACTTGATGGCACACTTTACTTTCTTGCATTTAATAAACTTGAACCATTGCACCCATCTATGTTGCGTATATGCTTGCGCTTTGTGAGTTGTGAATTAGCAGAACCATGTTGTCATGGGGAACGCTTTCAACATTGCACTGGTACTTTGTACCTAGTTGATATCATGTTCTTTTGTCTATGGATGTCGTCGGTGTGAAATGAAAGGGGAGCTTGTAAGTCCATGGAGTTATGCATGTGTGTTAGAGAAACGCCTGGGCCGCCGGTCTAATCCATGCTGTCATGGTGGAAACCTGCAACGTAACCATAACGAGCATCTATGAAGCATCCTTCTTATAAAAAAAGAGATAGAGATTGAGAAAAAGAGAAAAAAAGAGATGAGAAAAGAGGAAAGAGAGAAAAAAGCACCATATTCCCATGGTAAATAAGAAGATTGTTGAGATGCTTGTTGTCTGCTTGCCTTGTCGTTTTGATATGGGGATTCTTCCGTATCATCGGGCAAGGGGTACCCCGTTGGTGGTTCTCCATGATACACGCGTGCTTACGATGACAAGAACTTACCGGTGACTAAACTTGAGTAGCATGAGGAGCGGCCCTCGTATTCAAGGGACATGAGATTCTCAATTTACAACTTGTCCAGTGTAGCACCCCGGTAAAACCACTTCTAGAAAATCGCTGTGTTTTTGTTTTGTGCATCATCATGACCGCATGCTCATGTCATCATGACACATTGCATTTGAGCATTGTCATGTCAGCATGCATTTGTTTGCCAAAAACTATTTTCGAAAAGCCCTAGTTTGTTTTCTAAAATAATCCTCTCTCTTTTATTCAAATTCAAAAGTCCGGGTTTACCTGGATATTTTGTTTGTCTAAAAACTAATTACAAAAGTCTTTTAAATAATAAATAAAAGTTATATTATTTTTGGGAGGCAGCCAGCCAGGCCCAAAAGCCCAGTCGGCCACCTCCAAACTAAACCAAACCCTAACCCTAGCTAACCTTTCTACCTACCTAGTGATACATTGCAAATGTATCTATAATTTTTATGCTCCATGCTTGGTTTTATCCACTTTCTTGTGTTTTGTCCACACTTTGGAGTACTTTTCATATGATTTCTTGGACTAACCTATTAACAAGAGCCACAGTGCTAGCTGCCTGTTTTCTGCTGTTTTTGGTTCCAGGAAAGTCAGAAAATGAATATTCTCGGAATTGGACGGGACAAAAGCCAAAGTGCCTATTTTCGAAGACTCTAGGAGCGAATACGAGGCGGAGGAGAGCAGGGCTGGCCACACCCCAGTGTGGCTAGGCCTGGCCACGCCAGGGCCTGGTGTGGTGGCCCCAGGCACCCCCCTGGTCTCCCTCTTCGCCTATAAGAAGCCTTCTGACCTAAAAACTTCGGGGGGTTCAACGTTTTTCCAGAAGGAGTTCTGCTCCGCCGCCACCACCAGATTCCACGAAACAGTACCAGAAACTCCGTTCTGGTACCCTGCCGGGACGGGGAATTGGAGGAGATCATCGCCATCATCATCACCATCGCTTCTCCATCGACCATCCAAGTTTCTCCCATCTATGAGTGAGTAATCCCCCGCTGTAGGCTATGGGGATGGTAGGGATTGGATGAGATCGTTCATGTAATGGCATCAGATTGTTAGGGCATAGTGCCTAGTATCTCTATTAGTGCTTTATGACTTTGTTGCAACTTTGTTGTGCTTAATGCTTGTCACTAGGGCCCGAGTGCCATGATTTCAGATCTGAACATGTTATTGATTCATTATGATAGTATTGTTCTTGGTCTTATCGACCAGTTGTATACACACATCGTTGTCCGGAACCTATGGTCCCGAAGTGACAGAAATTGGGGTAGCCGGAAGGGAAAGGCTTTGATGTGAGGATCACATGTATTCACGGAGTGTTAATGCTTTGCTCCGGTGCTCTATTAAAAGGAGCACCTTAATTTCCAGTAGTTCCCTAGAGGCCCCGCTGCAAACGGGTTGGCAGGACAAAAGATGTTGTGCAAGTTCTCATTGCGAGCACATATGACTATATATGGAACACATGCCTAGGATTGTCTAGTACTTGGATGCTTTATCTTATTTATCTACAATTGCCCTATGTTATGTTTCCTATGTGAATTGTCTTGTCCATGCAATGCCCGTCCATCCATCCCTATACCTACCGCACTTGAATCCCACTTTACTGCTTTTGATACTATTGTCTTTGCTTTACTACTGCTGTTACTTTACTATTCCTACTACAAAACTGTTGCTACTGATAAACTGCTATGAGCAAGATTGTTTCCAGGTGCAGCTGAATTGACAACTCAGTTGTTAAGGCTGATAAGTATTCTTTGGCTCCCCTTGTGTCGAATCAATAAATTGGGTTTCACTTCCCTCGAAAATACTGCGATACACCCCCTATACTTGTGGGTCATCAATACTATTTTCTGGCGCCGTTGCCGGGGAGCATAGCTTTATTTATCAACTTCACTTGGATTCACTATTGTTCAAGCTAAGTTTATTTTCTGCTTGTTTCTTTATCAAAAATACAAAAAAAATTAGTTCCTACTCTAGTTGTTATTTTCGTCGGTCTGTTATTGTCTTGCTTTATCATGCTTGTTGTCAATGGTTGGTTTCTTTGAAACTAAAGCTTATTGGCAAGGCGGGTTCACGAAAGATCAAAAATATTATTATAAGGAACACCGCTTGTCACAAAAAGGGAAACACTTATGGGAACAAATTGATAGATTGTATACTATTGCGAGAAATGAGTGCTCTACTTATAATGTTACTTATTGCTGTGATGAGTCTTGTTGCAGAAAGAGGTATAAACACCTCCCTTTTCAATGTGGGTATAGTGATAATGATACCATATCTTCCTATGCTAAAGGAATTTATGACTTTTATGATGCGGAACAAATTGAAGAATTTATTGCTTGGAAGGGTCCTTTTGAACTTGCTAGTTTGCTTGAAAATATTGATGATTCACCTTACAAATATGAGGTGTATGGTATGCTTAAATTTTGCTTTGATAATTACAAGGGTTAAAATAGCTATATCCTTGAATATTTTAATAGATGCTTTCCACAAATGGAAGAGACTAATGCCTTGCAGGACCCTATGGAAGAGACTAATGCCTTGCAGGCTCCTATGGAAGAAGAAATTGACGAACCTGAAATCTTATTAGATGAAAAAGAGGAGGAGAGTGATGAACAAAAGGAGGAAGAATGGATTAGCTACCCATGCCTACCTTCTAATGAGAGTAACTCTTTATCCCTTACATTATTTGATTGTCCTCCATGCTTACTAAAGGAGGATGAATGTTATGTTCCTGAGGTTTCTCTTGAAAATGTTTATAATAAAGCTCTAGTGCTTGTAGATCATGAAGAGCATGCTTTATGTGATAGTTATATTGTTGAGTTTCTTCATGAGGCTACTGAAAATTATTTTGAGAGAGGAAAATATGGTGGTAGGAGTTTTCATGGTATTGAAACACCTCTCTATGTGCTGAAAGTTTTGAAGTTACTCTTGTTTTATCTTCCTATGCCTGTCACTTTGTTCTTTGCGAATTTATTTGCTTACACGATTCCTATGCATAGGAAGCGGGTTAGACTTAAATGTGTTTTGGATTTGCTTATTGATGCTATCTTTTACTTTAACTCTTATTTCTTATGAGAGCATCCTCTCAAACTTTTATGCCTGAAGATGATAATATGTCTATTATTCTTGGGAGACCTTTTCTTAAATACTGCAGGAGCTGTTATTAATTGTAATCAAGGGAAGGTGACCTTCAATGTCAATGACAAGGAACATACTATCTATTTCCCCAATAAGATTGATAGGACTTATGGTTTTGAATTCAATTGAACATGTTGAGGGCATTCAAGTTGGAGAAATATATTGTCCCATACCAAGAGAAAAATGTAAAACTATTATGATTGGGACCATTGCTATCAAGGTTGAGGTAACATAATCATTAGTGGGATACAAAGTTTTGTCTCATATGGAATTGTTTTGGTAACAAGACCTGATCAACCTTGTTAACAAAAGGATTTCATTGAACAAAACAATGTTTTCACCATGATTATCTCCGCTTACTTCTATTCTATCCATTCTAGTTTTTGCTTATGCCTAACTTAAAGGCATTAAAGAAAATTACTTATTGGGAGATAACCCAAAAGTTTTAGTTGAGTCTTGGAAGTTATTACCTCAGTAATAACCGCTCCTTATCCTTTTTATTTGCTTTTTGTTCCAAGAGTAACCTCTAATGAGAGAGAAGTAATGATTGGGAAAGTTGCTGTCCCGAAACAGATTTCTGTGCTTCACCGTAAAAGTTCGTGAGAGAGCTCTGTATGTCGGAATGAGCTGTAATTTTTTGTGCTTCTGCCCCAGGTTGTTATCTAACTTTTGTTAGTTCAACACTTGTTGCTTTGAGAAACAGAAGGTCTTCGAAAAAATTCTTCTTTACCTGCTAGTCTGTTTTGACAGATTTCTGCCATTTTCTGCATTTGCTTCTTGTTGGTTCCTTCTTGAGTTCTTTTGGGGAGTTGAGATTTTTGAGGGAAGTGCTACAGTATCAAGTGTTCTAATGGAAGTTTATTTGGTGTTAGAACTGAATCTTGAGACTTATTTATCTTAAGTGCACTAATGTTGCTAATGAGATTGTGTGAAGTTTTGTATGAAGGAAAAATTTCAGGTGTATGGAACGAATGAGTAATGAGATGAAGGATGGACTAAAGCTCAAGCTTGGGGATGCCACGTGTGTCACCCCAAGAAATATCCAAGAATTACAAGCGTCAAATCTTAGGGATGCCCAACGCATCCCCTTCTTCATCAATAAAAATTCCAGGTTTCTTCCAAACGCTTCATTTTTATTGTTTCATGCACAGTTGTGTTGTTCTTGGAGTGTCTTCTTTTTCGTTTTCATTTTGGTTTTTCGTTTGGTTGGTTTTCTTAGTTTTCTGAATAAGTTGGTTGGACCCCCTCTTTCATACATTGGTTTGCAAATGGTTTGGTTTGGTTTGGAAAAGAGTAGGAAAGTTCATGCTTTTGTGGTAAAAAGAGCTCGTTCTTGACTGTGGCCTATGCTTTGTCATGCCATGCTTGATATTGTTTTGGCTTTATGCTTAGTATTCTTTGCTGTAGCATGACTTGTTATAAACAATTGAGATTGCTTAATGTTCCTTTGATGAATCATGCGTTGTTTTAGCATATTAAAGCATAATATAGTGGTATTCTCCTTTGATGCTTTATTTGGGTTGACTTGGCGCATGCTCACACCATGTTATGACTATCTCAAGTCACCATAGCCTTTATGATCCTTTAGTTTTCAACTTGTAGTATCACTTTATGCTTTGATCAATGATGTTTTGTCGCTCTGCATGATTATGGCCATTATTGCTCTCTTAGTTTGTCGCTCCCAGTCTTTTGCTAGCCTCCACAACAAAGTATGAGTTCCACTCATGCATCCAACTCCCTAAACCAAGTTTTTCCAAAGAGTCCACCATACCTACCTACTAGCTTATGCTATTCCAAGTATATTCATGCTTTTGTTTACCTTCCACTTGTTATGAGAAAACTAGTGATTAAAGCTCTCACGAACTTGATGGCACACTTTACTTTATTGCCCTTAATAAACTTGAACCATTGTGTCGTCTATGTTGTATATGCTTGCACTTATTTGTTGGGAATTAGCAGAACCATGCTTTCATGGGGAACGCTTTCAACATTGCACTTGGTACTTGTACCTAGTTCATATCATGCTCTTTTGTATATGGATGTCGTCGGTGTGAAATGAAAGGGGAGCTTGTAAGTCCATGGAGTTATGTATATGTGTTAGAGAAAGCACTTTGGTCATTGGTCTAATCCATGCTGACATGGTGGAAACCTGCAGCGTAACCATAATGAGTTGTCTATGAAGCATTCTTCTTATAAAAAAAGAGTCCTATTGAGAAAAAAGAGAAATGAAAAAAGAGATACTATGAAAAGAGGAAAGAGAGAAAAAAGCACCATATTCCCATGGTAAATAAGAAGAATGCTGAGATGCTCGTTGTCTACTTGCCTTGTCATTTTGATATGGGGATTCTTCCGTATCATCGGGCAAGGGGTACCCCGTTGGCGGTTCTCAATGATACACATGTACTTACAATGACAAGAACTTACAGGTGACTAAACTTGAGTAGCATGAGGAGCGGCCCTCGTATACAAGGGACATGAGATTTCTGACTTATACTTCGTCAAGCATGTACACCATAGTTTGTTCACTTTAACCTTAATAACTTCAAGATGCTTATGATAGGGGCAATGAGAGCTGAAAACTATAAGTACCATAATTTTTGGAAGCTCTTTATGAGACTTGAATCCCTACTTCCTTTTACAAAAGGCCTTTCTTCCACCATTATATTGAGTCTCCACCTTCTATCTTTATGCACCTACTTTGAGAGCATAGTGGCCATTCTTAGTTCTTTGTGCATTGTCCCAAGACTAGTTGATCGATGCATAACTTGTTATTGCTTGTTTGAAACTATTGTATCTAGTCACTCTTATGAACTTTGAAGGTTCCCTATGCATTTATGTTTGCTACTCTTTGAGGGACAAGCTGAATACTATTATGCTATGTTTTATTTATGTGAAACAAACAAACGTCTTGCAAAGCATTGTTATTCATGAATCTTTTATTTGTGCCTTTTCATGTTGCATCTTAGTTTCTTTGACTTATAGCTAGAACGTTGTCTATCATGTTATGCTTGAAGTACTATGATCCAAGCTTTGAATGTTTACAAATACTTTGGTCAAGTCTTTGATGGTGCATGGTCAAGTCTTTTTATCACTTACCTACTTGAGGACGAGCAGGAGTTAAGCTTGGGGATGTTGATACATTGCAAATGTATCTATAATTTTTGATGCTCCATGCTTGGTTTTATCCACTTTCTTTTGTTTTGTCCACACTTTGGAGTACTTTTCATATGATTTCTTGGACTAACCTATTAACAAGAGCCATAGTGCCAGCTACCTGTTTTCTGCTGTTTTTGGTTCCAGGAAAGTCAAAAAATGAATATTCTCGGAATTGGACGGGACAAAAGCCAAAGTGCCTATTTTTCCAGAAGACTCCAGGAGCCAGAATACGAGACGGAGGAGAGCCATGGGCTGGCCACACCCCCCTAGGCGCGGGCTAGGCCTGGACGAACCAGGGCCTGGTGTGGTGGCCCTAGGCACCCCCTCGGTCTCCATCTTCGCCTATAAGAAGCCTTATGACCTAAAAACTTCGGGGGATTAGACGTTTTTCCAGAAGGAGTTCCGCTCCGCCGCCACCACCAGATTCAACAAAACAGTACCAGAAACTCCGTTCTAGCACCCTGCCGGGATGGGGAATTGGAGGAGATCATCGCCATCATCATCACCATCGCTTCTCCATCGACCATCCATGTTTCTCCCATCTATGAGTGAGTAATCCCCCGTTGTAGGCTATGGGGATGGTAGGGATTGGATGAGATCGTTCATGTAATGGCATCAGATTGTTAGGGCATAGTGCCTAGTATCTCTATTAGTGCTTTATGACTTTGTTGCAACTTTGTCGTGCTTAATGCTTGTCACTAGAGCCCGAGTGCCATGATTTCAGATCTGAACATGTTATTGATTCATTATGATAATATTGTTCTTGGTCTTATCTACAAGTTGTATACACACGTTGTTGTCCGGAACCTATGGTCCCGAAGTGACAGAAATCGGGGTAGCCGAAAGGAAAAGGCTTTGATGTGAGGATCACATGTGTTCACGGAGTGTTAATGCTTTGCTCTAGTGCTTTATTAAAAGGAGCACCTTAATTGCCAATAGTTCCCTAGAGGCCCCTGCAAGCGTTTGGCAGGGACAAAAGATGTTGTGCAAGTTCTCATTGCGAGCACGTATGACTATATATGGAACACATGCCTAGGATTATCTAGTACTTGGATGCTTTATCTTATTTATCTTCAATTTCCCTATGTTCTATTTGCTATGTGAATTGTCTTGTCCATGCAACGCCCGTCCATCCATCCCTATGCCTACACTTTTCGAATCCCACTTGTTCATCGCTTTTGTTACTATTGTCTTTGCTTTACTACTCTTTGTTACTTTACTATTCCTACTTCAAAACTGTTACTCTTGATAAAACTGCTGTGAGCAAGATTGTTTCAGTGCCTGAATTGACAACTCAGTTGTTAAGGCTGATAAGTATTCTTTGGCTCCCCTTGTGTCGAATCAATAAATTGGGTTTCACTTCCCTCGAAAATACTGCGATACACCCCCTATACTTGTGGGTCATCACCCAGCCACACCCTAACCTGCCGCCGCCACTCTCACACAAAACACATATAGGCACGGACACGCATCGCACCGCATGACCACCTTGCTGACCCGCCTGCCCCACACGGCCTTGTGGCAAAGACGCAACACCGATCACACCCACCGTGCCAGCATAGCCGCCCACCACACGCACCCTGCGTCGATCCCACCACCTGGACCCGCATCCCACATCCCCACCAACCCCCGCGACCGACTCCCCCTCCTGACCCGACCATGTCCACGCGTGGCCCTACCTTGACCAGCGAGCGATCCCACCTGTCCTCGCAACCTCTCGCTCCCGCTCGGTCCCACACGAGCGACGTGTTCCCTGTCCCCATCCCCGCGTTGACGTCCTCTCCCTCATCCCGCAATCCTCGCCGCCGCGGTAGGCCCCGTCCCTGAGCCGCCAGCGCCTCCCTCCGCAGGCCGCCACCAGAGCCCGGGCGCCCCGCGACCTCTCTCCTCCCTCATTGTCCCTCGAGCGCCGCCCGGCCTCTCACGAGATCCACCACCGTCGGTGCAGCGCCCTGCCTACCTCGGCGACCCTCTGTGCCCTTCCACCCCAGGCGTCACCCCGAAGCCCTACCTCACCGACCTTCCTCTCTGGCCGCACCTCGAGCGACACCGAGCCTCATCTCCGTCGGCAGCAGGAGCTCCGCCACGCTCGGCCACCCATGAGCAGGACCCGCGAGCGCCATGGCCCCAGTTCGCCATTGTCGGCCTCCTCGCTGCCCCGCGCCACCAGGAGCTCCGCCCCAAGCCGGCATCGTCCCATGCACGTCTCTGCATCCCCTCGCCTTCTATCCGAGCGTCGTCACCCCGTCTCCTCGCTTGTGTGCACCGCCGCCAGGCCTCTTCTCGTCGCCCTCGCCGCCAGGATCTCCAGCCGCCCTGGGCTCGCATCCCTGCCGTGTCGTCTCCCCAGCGCACGTCGCCTCTGCTCGCCTCTGTCCCACGCCTCCAAGGTCGTCCACGACCTCCTGCAGCGCCTGTCGTGCCCCTGTGAGCCCGTCACGGACACTGCCACCTCGCCATGGTTACGACCGCACGCTCGGCGCTGCCCAGAGTTCCTTCTCTGCCTGATTCAAGTGCGTAGGCAGCGAATCCTCTGACACTTCTCTGCTTGCATGGGTATCTGCAGGTCCAAGTCCACTTGCACGTATCTGTGTGATGATATATACCTTGATCCTGCCTTTGGTCCTCTCCGGTGCTAGTAGTGTTATGATATGTGGTGAAGTTGCGGTGGATGTAGTGTGGTGCCACCGAAGGATGTTGTCCAGAACCGTGTCTATGACAAGGTGTTCGTTGCCATCTCGGTCCCGTCGACAAGACCATCACGGAATGACATGATCTTCTTCACGGACTCCAAGGCCAGGACTCCAAGGCCCTGTTCTCGGATGCGAAGACCGATCCCCATCGAACCTCGAGACCCCGGAGCCAAACCCCCCTATGTGTGACCCTTTATCCGAGACCCCTATTTTTATAATATGATATTGTCACGTGTTGCATATTAAATTGTTCATGATGGCATACATATTTTGTGGGTTGGGGTACTTTGTCGATTCACCTCGTAATTAAATATGGAGACTATATGCGGTAGTCTTATATTGGATCCATTTAAATTTGTGTAGCGAACCGATGCTATGTTTTGCCTTGTTAATGTAACATTTAAATTGTGGGGTACCTAAACAACATGAACCACTTAATTAATTGTCGGGACCCCGGTTCCGCTTAATATTGCCTAGGCGCATCGCATATTTGCCATGTCATGCATCATATCATAAACATGTCGATTCTTCTGCCGTATTATTAAATAGTGCATCCGGTGTTTCTTTTAGTACTTTGGTTCTTCACGGATTAGGTCGTTGAGTGGATGCGAGTATTGACAAGATCTTCGAATAATGTATCTTCCGCAATGTTTCCCAGGCGAGCAATCTCCCCCTTTCTACCTATTTTGCATTTATAGTCTTTACTTCCTTCCTGTTGATCTATTGCTATCCGTGTTGCGATGCTTTAGTTTCCGTGCACCATTTATATTCCTTGCAGCCTCTATATTGCCTTGGACACATCCTATTGCTTGTTGTTTGATATATAGTTGGCCTTGCGAGTCGTAGTTGCTTGCTCAGGTGCTGCTTCGTGTCGTTGTTGTTCCACCATTGTTGGAAGGTTGGCACATGCTTAATGGTGGAGATGATCATGACTTTAATTACAACTTGATATTAAAATGTTGGAAATAGATATAACTAATGCAGAGGCATCGGTGGGCAAAAGATGTTATTTGGTTCTTCCATGCTCACTTGTGTCCTGTAGGACCCTGAGTACTTGATACATGTTCCTTGACTATCGCACTATCCGCATGTGGGACCATGAACCCCCTTAGCCAGAGCTTGATTCATTTCTTATTTCTTGGGGACACAAACTAGTTTGGGGCTTTATTACTATCCTGTACTTATGCCATGCTTTACTACTTTATTTACGATTGTGCGTGGAGCACCTGTACTGTTTTGGAACGTGGAATGTTCTCGCGGTATCGACAAGCCCAGTCACACTTTTGGGTTCCTTGTCGTTTATAGACATTGACACAAACCCTGGGTCTGGCTCGGAGCCGGCCAACTTTGTTGTGGGTAGCTTAGTAGGGTGGCCCCCTGAAATGATTTACGAATCCTGTGATTTCTTTGTCGTGAAAGCCTCGTTGGGTTTTGATTTGGTTTTTCCGAGGTTGATCGTGTGTGTGTTGCTATTTGTGCACCCCTGCAGGGTAAATCTTTCTGAAAGCCGTGTTCGCGGTTATGGACGACTTGGAGCACAGTATCTCGATCATAGACAAGCATAACTAAAGTAGTGCAATAAATTTGACTTAGTATGTGACTAGTAATCAGCTTCACTATAATGTAATGGATAATAAAAGTGCCAACAACTAGTGGAACTGGGGTGTATCGTTTCATGTTATACCTGCCTAGTAAGTATCGCAACTCCAATGGAATGAAATAAAAGTGCCAACAACTGATGGGTTTGGGATGACTCATGCTATCTATATCTAACTAGTAAGTGCTACAACTATAATGGAATAAATAAAATTGCCAACTGTGTGAGTTCCTCGGTTTGACATCCTCGTGTGGTCTCGAGGGGGAAATACCAGGATGGGTATGTTTTGGTGTTACTATCAGGTTGGATCGGAATAGGTCTTTCTTATCCCTCTCTAATAGCCGACAGTTGAATCGAGTCTCTATAGATTGTTTAGTGCATGCTTCGCTGCCGCTTCAGCCCACCATACCTATGTAGGCGAGAGCCACCGAATTCTAGCCTCGCCGTGTACTGGCCTCAGTACTGGCGCTCCTATTTTTCCTTTGCCCTTTGTTGGCACCCCTTTTGTTTTAGCAGGTTTGAGATCGATGTCGTTAGCAGGGTTACCCTTCCGGCTTGGCCTGGGCAGGGTTATGGACGCCAATGGTTATTCTTCAGGGCTCTTAGCTCAATTTGCTTCTTATCCGTACTCGGATGTTGTATCGTTTTCAAGGTGAATTGGATCTTTGTATTGTATATCTATATTCTTGACTCATGGAGTCGTGTTGTATATATATATATCTGTTCCGTGGGTTCCATCGTGAACTATTGTGTAATGGTATTACTTCGTTTTCCACCCGCACGCAAGTGCCTGGTGGGTGTCCTTGAATCGTTTCTATGTGGGTTTGGCGGGAAGCGCTAAGACTTGCATAGGGCCGATTCGAGGGTGTTACATCAAGCATATCCTCATATTTGATCACTTTAACCCTAATCACCTAAAGATGCCTATGATAGGGGCAATGAGAGCTAAAAGCTAATAAGTATCATAATTTTTGGAAGCTCTTTATGAAACTTGAAATCCCTGCTTCCCTCTACGAAGGGCCTTTCTTTTACTTTTTAGTTGAGTCAGTAAACCTATTCCCTTCTATCTCAGCAAGTATTTTGAGTTGTTGTGTTCCATTCATTCATATGATGATTTATTCAATCATGTTTCTTATGTTCCTTGTTTTGCACATTGCTCTTATATTGGTGTTTACTACTTTGAAAACTATAATTGAAAATCAGTTATTTGTGAACACCAGCAAATTATCAACTATTCTTCGACCAAGAGCTAAGTTTGCCATTACCAGTTATGATTCACTTTATGTATCTCTATTGTGTTTCCTTTACTTATTTCAAGTTAAGTTATATAATAGTGAGTTGTCTTCTATTATGATCTATGTATTGATGAATGTGATGGTTCTTGTCCGTATTCTTTTATCGACTCTTCACTCCATAAACCTGAGGCCATGTTTATTGAGCTCGGTTTAAACAGGGACAAGTGAAGTCTAAGCTTGGGGAGTTGATCGTCCATTTTGCATCACTATTCTATATCATAATTCTTTGTTATTCATTGATATATTTCATATTAAGAGATGATACTTATGTTATTTCATCTGTTTTTTGCATGGTTGATGACTTTTGGAGCATGGACCCTGTAGTCGATTCGATGGAAAAGGTCTTTGTTTGGAGGCAAAATTCGCGAAGATCAGAAAAATCCGGGAAAATATATGGAAAATCCTATTTTTCCAGAAGACGAAGGCTGCCAGAAGGAGGAGTGCAGATGGGCCATAGGGGGCCCACACCAACCCCTGGCGCGGGCCAACCTAGGCCCACCACCAGGTGGTGTGGCTGCCCTGGCCCACCTCTAGCTCTCCCCTCTAGCGTATATAATCCTCCCGAAACCCTAATACACGGGGAGCGGCCACAGAAAGATTTCGCTGCCTCTGCGGGACGGAAAACACCGAGAGAGAAAGATCTCTCCGACAGATAGATTTCTGCCGGGGAAATTCCTTCCCGGAGAGGGGAGATCGTCGCCATCAACACCACCATCAAGCTGGACTTCATCAGGATCATCATCATCATCACCACCATCATCACCATCAGCACCCTCATCACCATCTCCATATTTCTGTAACAATTGGGTTGAACCTTGCATAGTTCTTAGGGGAAACTTTCCTGGTGTTGATTACTCTTTGTAGTTGATGCTATTGAGTGAACTATTGAATTATTGTTTATGTTCAGATTGTTATACATCATTATTCCATCTCTGATCATGATCCATATGATGTCTTGTGAGTAGTTCGTTTTGTTCTTGAGGACATGGGAGAAGTCATGTTGTTAGTAGTGGAATTGCGTTGAGAAAGAATCAATAGTTTGATATTTAAGTTGTGGTGTACTTCTTCTAGTGTTGTCATGTGAACGTCGACTACATGACACTTCACCTATATGAGCCTAGGGGAATGCATTGTGTATTTGGCTACTAATTGTAGGGATTGCCGGAGTGACAAAAACCTGAACCCCCGTTAGGAAACCACTGCACAAGAGACGTTAGGGTCTTAGAGTTTAAAGCTGTGGTTAGGTTTCTACCTTAATTACTTTCTTGTACTTACAGATGTTTGCAAGGGGTATAATCACAAGTATGTATTAGTCCTAGGAAGGTCGGTACATTAGCACAGGTTCACCCACACAACACTTAGCAAGCTAAAGAAGATTAATTAACTATATGAAGGGAAAGCACTTGACAGTCTTCCCGTGTGCCCTTGAGAACGTTTGGTCATCTTAAGTAATACAACCGGCTTGTCCTTTGCTGCATAAAGGATTGGGCCACTTGCTGCATTTATTCCTATTGTCTTTTATTTACTCGTACTTTATTTTCTTGCTTTATCAAAACCCCCTAAAAATCCGTTTGCTAAGTATTTGCAGAGATTTCCTGATCCATACCACTAGCCAACACCTTTTGCTCCTCATTGGGTTCGACACTCTTGCTTATCGAAAATACTGTGATACGCCCCCTATACTTGTGGGTCATCAGTTCCACATCAAGCAAGAATTTCCCATGGTCGCGAAATACCTAAATGGGATAGGCCATGATCTACTAAGACATTTGCAAATATACATCTAGACTAAGTTCATAATATGAGTTCAATCCTAATTGAGCTCCCACTAAAATTGTCATCCCCTGGACGATGTTAGTGATGACACGATCCCAATCCGCTACACCACCCCCGATCGTCATGGCTGGCAATGCAGTTTCAAAGGTAGACATTCCCCAATGTCAATTGCATCATCCATGTGACTCATGCTCGACCTTTCAGTCCCTTGTGTTCTGAGGCCATGTCTACACATGCTAGGATCGCAAAATCTAACTTGTGTGTATTTGTAGTGCAAGATGGCTTACACCCATGCTTGCTCAATATGTAGAGCTCGTTAGGGAACCCCAACAGGAACGTATGATGAGCACATCAACAAATTTTCCCTCGGATATGAAACCAAGGTTATCGAACCAGTAGGAGCAAGGAAACACCTCCAAGGTGTTGTTTCCAACTTCGAATCCTGCACAACACAACCACAGAACTTTGCCCCCAACTTATAGTGAGGTTGTCAATCTCATCGGTTTTGCTGAAAACAAAGGATTAAACGTATTGTGTGGAAGATAGTAATTGCTTGCAAACAGTAAATAGTTGTAGATTGATAGTAAAAGAATGGACTGGGTCCATAGTTCACTAGTGGTGATTCTCCTTAAGATATATGACATGTTGGGTGAACAAATTACAGTGGGGCAATTGACAAACATCGAGAAAGCATACATGTATATACTAATCATCTTGACTCCTATGAGATTTGATTGGGCATTACAACATTATACATAGACCATAATCCAACTACATTTATGACTAATAATCCACCTTCAGGTTATCATTTGAACCCCCTCCAGTATTAAGTTGCAAGCAACATATAATTGCATTAAGCAAAGTGTGTAAAGTAAACAATACGATTGTTCTATGAACAAAGGATTGTTGTTTTCTCCCTAGTAGCAACATCACATCTAGTACCTTAGAGATTTATGTCACTTCCCCAGATTCCTAGAGGCATGAACCCACTATCGAGCATAAATACTCCCTCTTGGAGTTGCTAGCATCTACTCAGCCAAGATAGCTACTAACAACGGAAAGCATGCAAGATCACAAATAACAAAGACATGATAGAATCAATAATCAATCTGAAATAGCATCTCAATATCCATCGGATCCCCGCAAACACAACATGTAGGATTACAAATAGATTATCTTGATCATGAACGGAGCTCACAAAATCTAAACATGGTAGCACAAAGGAGAAGAACCAACCATCTAGCTACTACATGGACCCGTAGTCCAGGGATGAACTACTCACGCATCACTCCGGAGGCAGGCACGATGATGAAGAAGGCCTCTAGGGTGATCTATCCCCTCTGGCAGGGTGTCGGGAAGAGCTTCAGATCCCTCCCGATCTAGGGATGGAGATGGAGATGGCTACAGACTCTTTCATGGAATTATTGTTGGGCACTTAGGGTTTCTGCATCAAAGGTTTCTTATAGGCGAAACGGGAGGCCGAGGGGGTACCCGAGCCGGATGCACCCCCCCAGGCGTGGGCCAGGCCAGGCTGCACGGCCAGGGGGTGTGGCCCCCTCGAGGCCCTTCTCCGTCTCATCTTCTGGATCCGTGTTCCCCTCGGTGAAATATTGACTTTGGCTTTTGTCCCGTCCAATTCCGAGAATATTCATTTTCTGGCTTTTCTGGAACCAAAAACAGCAGAAAACAGGCAACTGGCACTATGGCATCTTGTTAATAGGTCAGTCCCAGAAAGTGTATAAAAATACTCCAAAGTGTGGACAAAACATAAGAAATTAGATATAAAACAAACATGGAACATCAAAAACTATATATATGTTTGCGACGTATCAACATCCCCAAGCTTAACTCCTACTCGTCCTAGAGTAGGTAAGTGATAAAAAGAAAGAATAA
This sequence comes from Avena insularis, assembly GCA_023614405.1. Lineage (NCBI taxonomy): Eukaryota > Viridiplantae > Streptophyta > Magnoliopsida > Poales > Poaceae > Avena > Avena insularis. The sequence continues at coordinate 167,946,844 of CM042694.1, read as the reverse complement.
TTTTTTAGGTGACATGCACCATCATAATCTTGATCAAGGTATTTGTAAAACATTGATAGCTGGGATCATAGTACTTTAACATAGCATGAAAGATATAGTTCTAACAATAAGACATAGCAACTATGTTGTAACATGAAAAGGTACAAACAAAAGATTCATGAATAACAATGCTTTGAAAGATGTTTGTTTGTTTCACATATAGAAAACATAATAAGAATGGTATCCAGCTTGTCCCTCATTAGTTAGCAAAACATAAATGCATAGGACACCTTCAAAGTTCATAAGGGTGACTAGATACAAATAGTTTAAGAACAAGCAATATCGAAGTTATGAATCAATCAACAAGTCTTGGGACAATGCACATTAAACTAAGAATGGCCACTATGCTCTCTCAATAGGTCCATAAAGATATAAGATGGAGACTCAACATAAAAGTAAAGGAAAGGCTTTCATAGAAGGAAGCAGGGATTCAAGTCTCATAAAGAGCTTCCAAAAATTATGGTACTTATTAGCTTTCAGCTCTCATTGACCCTATCATAAGCATCTTGAAGTGATTAAGGTTAAAGTGAACAAACTATGGAGTATATGCTTGACAAAGTATAAGTTGGCAATCTCATGTCCCTTGAATACGAGGGCCGCTCCTCATGATACTCAAGTTTAGTTACCGATAAGTTCTTGTCATAGTAAGTATATGTGTATCATAGTGAACCACCAACGGGGTACCCCTTGACCGATGATATGGAAGAATCCCCATATCAAAATGACAAGGCAAGCAGACAATAAGCATCTCAGCATATTCTTATTTACCATGGGAAAATGGTGTTTTTTCTCTCTTTCCTCTTTTCTCATCATTTTTTCTTTTTTTCTCAATCTCTATCTCCTTTTTTATAAGAAGAATGCTTCATAGATTTCTCATTATGGTTATGCTATAGGTTTCCACCATGATGAGGCATGGATTAGACCAGCCGCCCAGGCGTTTCTCTAACACACATACATAACTACATGGACTTACAAGCTCTCCTTTCATTTCACACCGACGACATCCATAAACAAAAGAGCATGATATCAATTGGGTACAATGTACAACTGCAATGTTGAAAGCGTTCCCCATGACAGCATGGTTATGCTAATCCCAACGTATAAGTGCAAGCATATACAACATAGATGACATAATGGTTCAAATTTATTAGGGGCAAGAAAATAAAAGTGTGCCATCAAGTTTGTTAGAGCTTTAATCACTAATTTTCACATAACAAGTTTAATTCGGAAGGTAGATAAAACATGAATATACTTGGAATAGCAAATGCTAATAGGTAGGTATGGTGGACTCTTTGGAATAACTTGGTTTTATTTGGAGTTGGATGCATGAGTGGAACTCATACTTGGTATGGAGGCTAGTGATGACCCACAAGTATAGGGGGTGTATCGCAGTATTTTCGATAAGTAAGAGTGTCGAACCCAACGAGGAGCAGAAGGTACTGGCTAGTGGCTAGGAGCAGGAATTCTCTGTAAATACTTAGCAAATGGATTTTTAGGGGTTTTTGATAATGCAGGTAAATAAAGTACGGGTAAATAAAAGACAATAAGAATAAATGCAGCAAGTGGCCCAATCCTTTCTTTAGCAAAGGGCAAGCCGATTGTATTACTTAAGATGACCAAATATTCTCGAGGACACATGGGAATATCGTCAAGTGCTTTCGCTTCATATAGTTGATTAATCTTCTTTAGTTTGCTAAGTGTTGTGTGGGTGAACCTGTGCTAATGTACCGACCTTCCTAGGACTAATACATACTTGTGATTATACCCCTTGCAAGCATCCGCAAGTACAAGAAAGTAATTAAGGTAGAAACCTAACCACAGCTTTAAACTCTAAGACCCTAACGTCCCTTGTGCAATGATTTCCTAACGGGGTTTCAGGTTTCTGTCACTCCGGCAACCTCTACGATTAGTAGCCAAATACATAATGCATTCCCCTAGGCCCATATAGGTGAAGTGTCATGTATTTGACGTTCACATCACAGCACTAGAAGAAGTACACCACAACTTAAATATCAAACTATTGAATCTTTCTCAACACAATTCCACTACTAACAACATGACTTCTCCCATGTCCTCAAGAACAAAACGAACTACTCACAAGACATCATATGGATCATGATCAGAGATGAAATAATGATGTATAACAATCTGAACATAACCAATAATTCAATGGTTCACTCAATAGCATCAACTACAAGGAGTAATTAACACCGGGAAAATTTCCCCTAAGAACTATGCAAGATTCAACCCAATTGTTACAGCGGTATGAAGTGGTGATGATGGTGCTGGTGGAGATGATGGTGGTGATGATGATGATGATCCCGATGAAGTCCAGCTTGATGGTGGTGCTGATGGCGATGATCTCCCCTCTCCGGGAAGGAATTCCCCAGAATTACATGCGGAGATCTTTCTATCTCGGTGTTTTCCGCCCCGCAGAGGCGGCGGAATCTTTCTATGGTCGCTCCCTGAGTCTTAGGGTTTTGGGAGGATAATATACGCCAAAGGGGAGAGCCAGGGGTGGACGAGGGTGGCCACACCACCTGGTGGCACGGCCTAGGGTGGCCCGTGCCAGGGGTTGGTGTGGCCCCCTGTGGCCCATCTCCGCTTCCCCTTCTGGCTTTCTTCGTCTTCTGGAAAAATAGGATTTTCCATGTATTTTCCCGGATTTTCTGATCTTCGCGAATTTTGCCTCCAAACAGCACCTTTTCCATCAGAATCCTGACTGCAGCGGTCTATGCTCCAAAAGTCATCAACCATGCAAAAAAAATGAAATAACATAAGTATCATCTCTTAATATGAAGTATATCAATGAATAATATTAAATTATGATATAGAATAGTGATGCAAAATATACATATCAACTCCCCCCAAGCTTAGACTTTGCTTGTCCCCAAGCGAAACTGAACTCAATAAACATGACCTCAGGTTTATGGAGTGAAGAGTCGATAAAATAATATGGACAAGAAGCATCACATTCATCAATACATAAGTCATAATAGAAGACAACTCACTACTCCCTCCGTCCCAAAATGTAAGGCGCCTAAGCTTTAGTCAAAAGTCAACATATTTTAAGTTTGACCAAATTTATACATAAAAATATAAACATTCATAATACCAAATCAATATCAATAGATTCACCAGAAAGTATAGTTTCTCAAAATGTCCATTTGATATTGTAGATATTCATATTGTTTTGTATAAACTTGGTCAAACTTAGAAGAGATTGACTTTTGGCTAAACCTTAGGCGCCTTACATTTTGGGACGGAGGGAGTATTATATAACTTAACTTGCAATAAGTAAAGGAAACACAATAAAGGTACATAATGTAAATCATAATTGGTAATGGCAAACTTAGCTCTTGGTCGAAAAATAGTTAACAATTTGCTGGAGTTCACAAATAACAGATTTTCAATGATAGCTTTCAAAGTAGTAGACACTAAGATAAGAGCAAAGTGCAAAACAAGGAACATAATAAACATGATTGAATAAATCATCATATGAATGAATGAAAGACAATAACTCAAAATACTTGCTGAGGTAGAAGGGAATATGTTTACTGACTCAACTAAAAAGTAAAAGAAAGGCCCTTCACAGAGGAAAGCCGGGATTTCAAGTTTCATAAAGATCTCCCAAAAATTATGGTACTTATTAGCTTTCAGCTCTCATTGCCCCTATCATATGCATCTTTAGGTGGTTAAGGTTAAAGTGATCAAATATGAGGATATGCTTGACAAGTTGCAAGTTGAAAATCTCATTTCCCTTAAGTAAGAGGGCCGCTCCTCATGCTACTCAAGTTTAGTCACCGGTAAGTTCTTGTCATAGTAAGTACATGTGTATCATAGAGAATCGCCAACGGGGTACCCCTTGCCCGATGATACGGAAGAATCCCCATATCAAAATGACAAGGCAAGCAGACAACAAGCATCTCAGCAATCTTCTTATTTACCATGGGAATATGGTGCTTTTTCTCTCTTTCCTCTTTCCTCATCATTTTTTTTCTTTTTCTCTTTTTCTTAATCTCAATCTCTTTTTTTATAAGAAGAATGCTTCATAGATGCTTGTTATGGTTACGCTGCAGGTTTCCACCATGACAGCATGGATTAGACCGGTGGCCCAGGCGTTTCTCTAACACACATACATAACTCCATGGACTTACAAGCTCCCCTTTCATTTCACACCGACGACATCCATAGACAAAAGAACATGATATCAACTAGGTACAAAGTAGCGGTGCAATGTTGAAAGCGTTCCCCATGATAGCATGGTTCTGCTAATTCACAACTTACAAAGCGCAAGCATATACGCAACATATATGGGCACAATGGTTCAAGTTTATTAAGGGCAAGAAAAGTAAAGTGTGCCATCAAGTTCGTGAGAGCTTTAATCACTAATTTTCACATAACAAGTTTAATTTGCAAGGTAGATAAAAACATGAATTTACTTGGAATAGCAATAGTGCTAATAGGTAGGTATCATGGACACAAATGGCATAGGTTTTGGTTTAAGGATTGGATGCACGAGAAGAATTCCCTCTCAGTACACATTTTTGGCTAGCAAGGCTGGGTAGCAAGCATAAGAGTTGAAGGAAACAAACATACAAGTGATAAAAACAAGCATGCAATCTTCCTTGGAAGCACAACAGATCTTAAATAGAGAATACTGAGCTTATGAGAAAATCAAGAAAGAAATATGATGAAATTATACTTCTTTGGAGTACTTTCATCTTTTTCATTCAATTCTCAAAATAGTGTTGCTGCTGACCGAGCCAGGTTTGCTAAAACCAACTAAATTAACTCCATGATCCCAAAGTGATACCAATACTAACGACAAGATCAATCATATAACCATGAATTGAAAACTAATATAAGATATGAAAAAGAGTAAATGCTAGAACTTCTCATTAATATTCCATAAAGGCAACTCACACAAAGGGATACATAGATATCTAACAAGAGGGGAGACACTTCCATAATGCAAACCATCCTACATGATAACTTCTCTATTCATGATATGACTCTACTAAAAAGGTAAAAAGATAGAAGATAGTGTTGTGATACCGCGACACTCCCCCAAGCTTGGAACAAACCAAGGGGATGCCAAAACCTCATGACGAATTACTCCTTCGGTGGTGGTGGTATTCTCTCGATGAGCTCTTTGATTAGTTTCCCCAAGTCCTCAATCTCGAAGGTGAGATTACGAATCAACTGTGAGTTTTTCTCAATGCGGCTCATGATCATGTTGGGTTGAGAATTCCAGCTCTTGCGATTCTTTCCCCACTCTTCCTCCTTGAAGTCTTCTTTTCCTGCATGGCTAGGCAAATCCCAATTGGAGGGTAGTTTCCCCTTGGGCATATTCTGGTATTGATGCTCATGGATAAGGGTATGGAAAGGATTCTTGGTGCATGGAGGAAGTGACTGTGGACCCAAACAGTGACGTAGAGGTTTCCCTCCACTTGACATCCGTGCAGCCCTCCTGACCCTGGAAGATCTTGCCAACACTCCAATGCTTGCAATGGTAGTGCCGGTGTGCGGATGTTGGTTTTGCTTTGCCTCCTCTTCATCTTCACTCTTGATCTACTTCTCCTATTCGGGGTCTTGGCGATCTTCCTCCATAGGCTCCTTTCCCTTATCCTTGGCGGACACCATTATGCTTCTAACTTTCAAGAATAGTTCCTGGCAGAAACAGATCGAAACGAAAACACGACGAGAACACGATATACGAACCTTAGGGGATCTGGGGGATTATATATTACGAAGTTTTACAACAAAAGGAAGGTACTGGGAGAAAACGGGTCGGAGACGGAGTCTGGGGCGGCCACACCACCTGCTGACGCGGCCAGGGGGCCCGCGCCAGGGGGTGGTGTGAGCCTCCCTGGCTCCGTTTCCGTCCCTCTTTCGCTTTATAGCTTTCCTTGTTGGATAAAAAACTCCAAAAATATAATTTGGCAGAATTTTCGTGGAACTTTTCTTACTAGAACTGTTACCTATTCGAAAACGAACTCTGCAGGTCTCTAAATTTGGTCTTTGATAAATTTTTCCAGAGTTACCACTTGAATAACTTCAATATCTTCAACTTCATACACATATTGCTTGAGTCATGAAACCTTTCACTTTCTTATTACACCATTTTCTCCACTAACCTAGAAATTTCTTCACACAAAACTTCACACAATTCTCATTAGCAACATTAGTGTAATCGAGGTAATAAACCTCTTAGGTTCAATTTCAACTGAAATCCGTCAAAACATAAGCTACTGTAACAACTCCTTCCGAAAACCCAAAAAGAATTCAAAAAAAGGAAATCGATTTAAAGAAGCAAATTCAAGAGTGGCAAAATCTGTCAAAACAGACCAGCAGGTAAACATCAATTTTTTCAAAAAATCTTCTGTTGCTCAAATCAAAACATGCAAAACTAACGATAGTTAAATAACAACCTGGGGTAGAAGCACAAAAAATTACAGCTCAATCCGACATACAGATATCTCTCATGAATTTTTACGGTGAAGCACAAAAATCTGTTTCGGGGCAGCAACTTCCCCAAATCTTACTTCTCTCTCATTAGAGGTTGATCTTGACGCAAAAACCAAACAAAAAGGATAAGGAGAGGTTATTACCGAAGTAATAACTTACAAGACTCAAAGAAACAAAAACAACTGAAAGCACAAATAAATTGGGTTGTCTCCCAAAAAGCTCTTTCTTTATAGCCATTAAGATGGCCATGGTAATTTCAATGATGCTCACATAAGAATATGAATTGAAGTGAAAGAGAGAATTAAGAAGCAAAAATACGCATGTTTAAGTCTAACCCACTTCTTATGCAAGGGAATTTTATAAACAAACAAGTTGCTGAAACTGGAGGCTACAAGCATAGGAAGGCAAAACAAGTGCAACATAAAAACTTTCAGCATAAAACGAGGAAACTTGATATTATTGAGATGCATAAGAACGATCTTCCCTCTCTCATAATAGCTTTCAGTATCATGCATAAATTTAATGATATAACTATCACAAGAACCATGGTAGCATCACTTATCCTAATAGAAAACACAGGAACACTAGCTCTCATAACACTACTTTGTGAAACAATATTAGGGATATCCTTACAAAGGATAGTGTGTCCATCTTCTACATCTTTAGCGACAAAATCTTTCACATTTGCTATTATAGGTTCATCATCCATTTGTTTATCAAGTTTAATAGCTTTACTTGTACTTTCATTAACCATACTAGCTATCATAGAATGTTCCTTTATCTTAACTGGGAAAGGGATTTTCTCAGTGTAAGGTTCAGGTAAAACATGATTAGTAGTATAAACTTCAGTATTTCTTGTAGGAACACACTTAGCGACATCTTTATATGGTTCATGATACTTATTCCACTTCTTTTTCGGAATTTCAATATAAGAAGCAAAAGCCTTAAAACAATTTGTAATAACTTGAGAATCAAGACCATAAGCATTGCTAATATTTTGAAAGTCATCAGTTCCCATAAAATATTCAATGCATTCATAATCATAATTTATACCTGACTTTCTTCCTTTGTCATTCTCCCATGCTTCAGCATTGTCTTGAATACGGTCCAGAAGATCCCATTTGGCTTCTTCTTCCATGCGCATAAATGATCCAGCACAAGAAGCATCCAATAAATCCTTATCATGAAGAGAAAGCCTTGCATAAAAGTTATTGATAATAATATTGTTGGGGAGCTCATGAATGGGACATTTTGAGCATTAGTAACTTCAATCTCCCCCAAGCTTGAGTTGTACTCTCTCCATCAAGAGGCCAAAAGTTGTATATTTGATTCCGATCTTTATGAATCCCACTAGGAGGATAAAACTTTGAATAAAAGAGAGGTACTATTTCCTCCCATTCAAGAGCTTGACCATTCTTCAGCAGCTTATATCAGTCCTCAGCTCTTCCTTTCAGTGATAATGAGAATAACTTCTTCTTAACTTGATATGTAGTTATACCTGCACACTTGAACAACCCGCATAATTCGTGTATAAAGAGCAAATGATCACCGGGATGGACCGTTCCATCTCCAACATAATAGTTATCCATAACACGATCAATAATTCTTGTAGGTATTTTAAAAGTATCATTCTCAACAGGTGGTGGTTCATCTACTACCTTAGCAGTGGTAGTAGCATTACAAAATAAGAAACTCAGCGAATTATCCATAATGAAAATAAAGCAACTAACAGAAGTAAACAATACACACAGTAGAAGTTTCCTTTACCAGTTCCACTCTCCAATAGCGCTTCACTCCCTGGCAACGGTGCCAGAAAATAGTCTTGATGACCCACAAGTATAGGGGGTGTATTGCAGTATTAAGAGTGTCGAACCCAACGAGGAGCAGAAGGTGCTGGCTACTGGCTAGGAGCAGGAATTCTCTATAAATACTTAGCAAACAGATATTTAGGGTTTTTTGATAATGCAGGTAAATAAAGTACGAGTATATAAAAGACAATAAGAATAAATGCAGCAAGTGGCCCAATCCTTTCTTTAGCAAAGTACAAGCCGATTGTATTACTTAAGATGACCAAACGTTCTCGAGGACACATGGGAATATCGTCAAGTGCTTTCGCTTCATATAGTTGATTAATCTTCTTTAGTTTGCTAAGTGTTGTGTGGGTGAACCTGTGCTAATGTACCAACCTTCCTAGGACTAATACATACTTGTGATTATACCCCTTGCAAGCATCCACAAGTACAAGAAAATAATTAAGGTAGAAACCTAACCACAACTTTAAACTCTAAGACCCTGACGTCCTTGTGCAATGGTTTCCTAACGGGGGTTCAGGTTTCTGTCACTCCGTCAACCCCTACGATTAGTAGCCAAATACACAATGCATTCCCCTAGGCCCATATAGGTGAAGTGTCATGTAGTCGACGTTCACATGACACCACTAGAAGAAGTACACCACAACTTAAATATCAAACTATTGAATCTTTCTCAACACAATTCCACTACTAACAACATGACTTCTCCCATGTCCTCAAGAACAAAACGAACTACTCACAAGACATCATATGGATCATGATCAAAGATGAAATAATGATGTATAACAATCTGAACATAAACAATAATTCAATGGTTTACTCAATAGCATCAACTACAAGGAGTAGTCAACACCAGGAAAGTTTCCCCTAAGAACTATGCAAGATTCAACCCAATTGTTACAGCGGTATGAAGTGGTGATGATGGTGCTGGTGGAGATGATGGTGGTGATGATGATGATCCCGATGAAGTCCAGCTTGATGGTGGTGTTGATGGCGATGATCTCCCCTCTCTAGGAAGGAATTCCCCTAGCAGAATTCTGTCAACCGGAGAGATCTTTCTCTCTCGGTGTTTTCTGCCTCGCAGAGGTGGCGGAATCTTTCTATGGTCGCTCCCCGAGTCTTAGGGTTTTGGGAGGATAATATACGCCAAAGGGGAGAGCCAGGGGTGGACCAGGGCGGACACACCACCTGTTGGCGTGGCCTAGGGTGGCTCGCGCCAGGGGTTGGTGTGGGCCCCCTGTGGCCCATCTCCGCTTCCCCTTCTGGCTTTCTTCGTCTTCTGGAAAAATAGGATTTTCCATGTATTTTCCCGGATTTTCTGATCTTCGCGAATTTTGCCTCCAAACAGCACCTTTTCCATCAGAATCCTGACTGCAGCGGTCTATGCTCCAAAAGTCATCAACCATGCAAAAAAATGAAATAACATAAGTATCATCTCTTAATATGAAATATATCAACGAATAACAGTAAATTATGATATAGAATAGTGATGAAAAATGGACGTATCAGCTAGCAAAAGACTAGGAGCGACCAACTAAGAGAGCAATAATGGCCATAATCATGCAAAGTGACAAAACATTATTAATTAAAGCATAAAGTGATATTACAAGTCGAAAACTAAATGATCATAGAGGCTATGGTGACTTCGTGTAGTCTTAACATGGTGTGAGCATGCGCCAAGTCAACCGAAATAAAACATTAAAGGAGAATACCACAATACTATGCTTTAATATGCTAAAACAATGCATGATCCTTTCAAGGCACATTAAGCAATATCAATTGTTTATAGCATGTCATGCTACAGCAAAAATAACTAAGCATAAAGTGTTGGGGGGATACCCCCAGGTAGGGTCACGCTGGGTATAAAGGCCGAGTTAGCCAAGGGTCGGCAAGGCTAAAGCGGATGCTGTCCGGGTCACCTCAAGGCAGGCCGAATCACGGAGTAACCCGGACCAGGGGGCGTCCACCTAACTAGGTCTCAACCGACTTAAGCCGTAAGTCGGAATGGTGTATTTAACTTGTATGCAGGAACGGGTGTGGCCGGATCAACTATGATCCGGGTCATATCTAGCTTCTAGGAGAAGGAAGGAATCTCGCTGGTCAAAAGAAGCCTCGGTACGCACTGCATGAGCGAAGCAAAAGAGGGTAGGACCACCGAGGCGTGGCCGACAGAGGTGACGACGCCCGTATCGGCTGACGCAGGCGCCGCAGAGGCTCACGTAGCCTCTACATGGGTGACGCAGGGGAAAAGCACCCCGGTCGGTTTGCTATTTTGGGAGGAGGCATATTCCCTGGAATATGCCTCCACGTATGCCCTAAGTAGAGACCTAGCCACCCCTATATAAGGAGGGCTAGGGCCTCTATAGAAGAGATTCCTCTATTCTGAAAGGTTCTAGGTTCTAAGGGTCTTGTACGGGTTAACTTTGGGTGAGAGTAAGAGAGCTCCTTCTTCCTCCTCTCACCAATACAGCTCTAGGAGCACTTGTAATCTGTGAACTGAATCGAATACAAAGCTTATATGTGGGGAATCACCTCACTATCCCTCCCTGGATTCCCCTAGTGCTATTAGTCCCCACCTTTAGCCTATCCATGCCATCTTCCGTGACACCACCACGATAGTTGGCGCCCACCGTGGGGATAGCGGTGCTAGCAGGGGTGAAGATCTGGACGGGAAACCTCATCGGCACGCGCCGATCTCCGGGCTCGTTAGCTGAGCGACTTGAATCGCCGACAACGCTTAGCTGCTTGACGCGCCCACTTCCGCAACAGCCTCTTCTTCGTCAAGTTGGTGCGCACAAGGTCTATGTTGTGGACGTATCATGCGTTCATCCGCGACGTCGTCGAGGCAGGGAGCCACCCTTAGTGTGGTTCAGGCGATATCACTCGCTCCCGGACTGTGGCCGAGGTGATGATGATCGCGCCAGTCTTGACGCAAGCAAGGATCCAACACCGGATCCGGAGGTAACACCTAAGGCACCGAGGAAAGGTAGAGGACCTCCACTAGAGAGTCCTGAAAATGTACTGAGAGAAGCTATGGATAGCTTGGCAAACCCGGTAGCAGCAGTGGTAGATCCGGCTCAGGCACAGGCTGAGCTAGAGGAAACTAGGCAGAAAATTCTAGAGGGAGCGAAAAAGATTGTTGTGGCTCAGCAGTCGTTGAACAAAACGCTGCGTGAGTACGCAAAGGCAAATAAAGTAGATGCTGTAAAAGTGAAGGGGAGAAATCTCATGAGTGAAATGAACAAAGAGGGTGACACTCGGATTGAGGAGTCAAAAAACTATTTGTCCGTGGGGCTGCCGAAGTACAGTACCCCGGTGAAAAACCTCAGAGCAGCGGATGCAGCTGCATCCGAGCTAGAGGGTCTGACGGGTGGCCCGTCAGAGACAGCAAGATCGGGTCAATGAGTTGGTTCGGATCGCGAATAGGCAAAATGAGGAACTGCTCAGGGCAAACCCGGAGAGAGCTAGGGCCTCCAAGATCATTCATTTGGCGGTGGGTAATCCGGAGAAATCCGCTGGAGCCGCATCGTCTCCTCATGGTGGTCCTAGGAGAGAGGAGGTAGTAACCTCGGCGAGGAGAAACAAGCAGATTGTTCCGTATGACCCGACAAGGGCAAGAAAAGCAAAAGAGGTACAAAGAAACGACGATCAACGGAGTGTAAGCCGAGGTGAAGCTGGCCGAGGTAATCGTGACCAAGGCAATGCCGGTCAAGGAAACGTTGTTAACGGCAATGCCGGACAGCACAACTCTGAAGGACAACCGTAGCAGCAGAATATACCAAGGCAAGAGCAAAGTGCCGGCCGAGGTATGCAACAAAGAGATGCGCCATGAGAGCGAGACTGGTATAACGATGGAGATTCAGAAATGGTGAATGCAGGATACCCAAGGCCGGACTATCATGTGATAGGGTCGAGATTGGGAAGCAGGGATTTGATGCCGGATGATGCCAGGTTGAAACTGGATCGATCAGATAGGTCGGAGATTGAAAGTCAAGGTCCTCCGGTCCTGCATGTTTTGGACCCGGATCATGAAAGAGCCAATACCTAACTTCCGCTACCCGAGGCACGAAGACGTATGACGGCAGCACTAAGCCGGAGGATTGGTTGATAAATTATGCTACGGCTGTGAAAATTGCTACAGGTAACTTGCGATGGGCTGTGAGATACGTACCCCAGATGTTGGAGGGGCCAGCAAGGGTGTGGTTGAACAATTTGCCGCCCGGAAGTATTAACTGCTGGATCGATTTTGAGGAAATGTTCATCAGCGATTTCTCGAGTACGTATCAGAGGCCAAATAGGCCACAGACCTTAGCTATGTGCAAGCAAAGACCGAATGAGACGGACCGGGAGTTTTTGACCCGGTGGTGTACCGTGAGAAACTCGTGTGAGGGTGTGATAGAGTCACAGGCTATAGCATGGTTTGCGCAAGGATGCAGATATGCAAGCGAGCTGTGGCAAAAGTTGCAAAGGAAAATGCCAACTACGTTGGCAGAGATGATCCGGATTGCTGATTCGTATGCTTTGGGTGATCCGACTCAACCTAGGCTCGTGTCCAACGAGTCGAATGAGGAGTATTACCAGAGAGATGGAGCCGGATCATCCCGGAGGAACGATTACAGAGGTAAAAGGAGAGATGATAGACCAGATCACCGGTACGGTTCGCAACAAGTTGCAGCTGTGAATCAAGATCAGCCAGGAACATGGAGCAATCAGCGTCAGAAAACTGGAGGGCAACAATGGACACCAAGGAATGATGGCAAGAAAACTTGGATGCCAGAACAGAAGAAACAGTGGCAAGAAAAGAAGGACTGTCCGAGGTATACTTACGAGTCGATGTTGGATCAGCCGTGTAAATTTCACACGCCAAATCCGAGTAACCCAGCGGGTCACACAATGAGGCAATGTGAGTGGATGCGTAAGATAGAACAAGGTGGTTCGGGGAATGCTCAGGCACCCCGGAATGATCAACCTCGGCAGGAGTTACCTCGGCAGCAATTGCTCTCCGGAGCGAACATGCAACAGCTAATGTTGCCTCCCCCTCCGCCGAGGTATGATAACCATGAGAGAAGGGATGCAGTGCATCAAGTAGAAAACCAGCATCAGCCGGATCAGAGATACCCCGGAAATGAGGGAGAAATGAGTACAGGGAGCATCATCAGAGTTACTGTGTGTTTACCACCGAGGAAACAGATAGTAAGAGCTTGCAACACCGACATGTGGAGGTCAATGCGGTAATTCCAGTGGTGACGAGGTATATGCCTTGGTCGGACCAAGAAATTACTTGGAACATCAAAGATCATCCCAAGCTTATGCCGAGTCCTGGTTCGTATGCATTAGTGCTGGACCCGACATTCATTGGGCCTAACATCAATGTGACGTTCTCCAAGGTACTGATTGACAATGGCAGTAGCATTAGCATCATGTATGTGGATACAATGCGCAAGTTGGGTATCTCGGAGAACATGCTCCAGGCTACATGGACAACTTTCCATGGTATTGTACCAGGCATTTCTTGTGAGCCCATAGGCAAAGTCCGGGTTGACGTGTTATTCAACACGAGAGATAATTGCCGAACTGAGAATCTGGAGTTCGAAGCGGTGAACTTGGAAAGTGCGTATCACGCGTTACTTGGAAGACCAGCATTGAACAAGTTCATGGCAAGCTGCCACATCAGTTATCTGAAGATGAAGTTGCCCGGGCCAAATGGAGTGATTACCATTGCTGGAGATTTCCGACGTTCCATTGAGTGTGCCTCAGCCGGGTCTAACCTAGCCGAGTCACTCGTGATTGCGCAAGATAAAAGAAAAATCCAAGAGGTGGCAGCATTAACTCAGTCCGCGCAGCAGTATATGCCGGCGTTGAGTAACCCGCATGGTAGCGTTTCGTTCCAAGCCGCAATGGATACTAAGAAAGTGCTTGTTGATGATATGTTCCCAGAGTGCACCGTAACAATTGGTGCCGGGTTGAATGATAAATAGGAAAGCGAGCTCGTCAACTTCCTCCGTGAGAATCGGGATATTTTTGCTTGGTCTACACAAGACTTGCAAGGTGTTCCGAGGGAGTTGGCCGAGCACTCTTTGAACATGAGACCCGGAGCAAGGCCGGTGAAGCAACCTCTCTGCCGCTCCGTCGAGGATAGATCAGGTCATAGACTCAATCGCGGGATGTGAACTGTTGTCATTCATTGATGCATATTCTGGTTTCCACCAGATACCTCTGAATCCGGATGATCAAATAAAGACCGCATTTAGCACCCCATATGGGGCTTATTGCTATCGCACCATGCCGGTTGGTTTACGTAATGCAGGTGCAACGTACCAAAGATGTATGCAAAAATGTTTGCACGACCAAATAGGTCAAAATGTACAAGTGTATGTGGATGATGTGGTTATCAAGACCAAGGAAAGCAAAACTCCAGCGACATTAGCGGAACATTCGCAAACTTAAGAAGGTTCCGGATGAAGCTTAACCCAGAAAAATGTACCTTCGGTGTCCCGGCTAGAAAATTACTCAGATTTCTCGTCTCCAGCCGAGGTATCGAAGTTAATCCAACTAAGATCCGGGCCATTGAACGAATGGAGCTGCCGAAGTGTCTTAACGATGTCCAGAAGTTCACTGGGTGCCTGGCATCATTAAGTCAGATTGTATGTCGGTTGGGAGAAAAGGCATTGCCTCTCTACCAACTCATAAAAAAGTCGGATAAGTTTGTTTGGACGCCACAGGCCGATGAAGCCTTTGCCCACTTAAAGAAGATGTTAGCCACTACACCAGTGTTAGCCTCTCCACTATCAAAGGAGCCAATGTTTCTCTACATAGCCGCAACCAACCGAGTTGTAAGTGCAGTGATTGTGGTAGAGCGCGATGAAGAGGGTAAGTCGGTGCAGAGGCCAGTGTATTACTTGAGCGAGGTATTATCTGCCTCAAAGCAGAACTACCCACACTTTCAAAAGGTGGCATATGGTGTCTATATGGCAGCAAAGAAGTTAAAGCATTACTTTGAGGAGCACCCCATCAAAGTAATATGTGAAGCTCCCATATCCGAGATAATGGGTAACAAGGATGCAAGTGGTCTAATCGCAAAATGGGCAATCGAACTAGCTCCTTATGCGCCACAATATGACAGAAGAGAAGCAATCAAGTCTCGGGCTGTGGCGGACTTTTTTGTGGACTGGGCCAAGGTACAATACGAACCACCACCACCAGATCCGAACTACTGGAGGATGCATTTTGACGGGTCAAAAACAAAAACCGGGCTAGGCACCGGAGTTGTGCTTACCTCGCCAAAGAAGGACCAGCTGAAATATGTGTTGCCAATCCATTTCGCGGCATCGAACAATGTCGCTGAGTATGAAGCACTTGTGCATGGGCTCAAAGTGGCAAAAGAGATTGGGATACGTCGGATACTATGCTTAGGCAACTCGGATTTGGTAATACAGCAAGTGTCGGGGTTGTGGGACGCCCTGGATCTAAACATGGCTCTATACAGATTTCATGTGCAGAAGATATCTGGTTACTTTGAGGGGTGTGAATTTCCCCATGTACCCTGGGTGGAAAATGAGGCTGCCGACATGCTGTCAAAGCTCGGATCAACGCGACAACCAATTCCACCGGGTGTAGCATTAGAACACCTCAGAAAACCATCTATCAGGCCGTCCCCAGGAACCGACTCAATCTATGTCCCGGAAAATACAGAATCTGGAGCTGAGCCCATGGACATTGACATGGGAGGTGGTGCGCGAAACCCGGGATCGATCAAGAAACCCGGGATCGCCAATAACCGGGGACTGCCTCGCAGGACCCGAGGACTGCTCAGCGTGATCCGGTTGAAGTTATGCCGGTGGATCAGATGGAAATTGATGAGGATGTGTTCCCTGTGCGAGCAATACCAACTTGGGCACTGCCTATATTTCAATTCCTAAAAGATGGAACGTTACCCACTGAGGAGGTGTTATCCAGGCAAATTCAGAGGAGAGCAAAGGCATACACAATTATCAATTCTGAGCTGTACAAACGGAGTGTGACCAATGTCCTCCAGCGGTGTTTTGACCTGGAAGAAGGGCTTGACATCCTCCGAGATATACATCAAGGGGAGTGCGGGCATCATGCCTCGTCCCGAGCTTTGCTGGCAAAAGCGTTCCGGCACGGATTCTATTGGCCAAGTGCCTTAGAACAAGCAGAAGATCTGGTGAGAAAATGCAATGGTTGTCAGAGGTATGCTACCAAGACACATATGCCAATATCGGAACTCAAGACCATACCAATTACATGGCCATTTGCCGTATGGTGCTTGGATATGGTTGGCCCATTTAAACCAGCAAGGGGAAATTGACTCACATCTTGGTCATGGTGGATAAGTTTACAAAATGGATTGAAGTGAAGCCTATAAGAAAGTGTGATGGAGCTACGGCCGTAACATTTCTCAAAGACATTATCTTGAGATACGGTTATCCTCACAGTATCATAACTGATAATGGCACAAATTTTGCTGAAGGAGCATTTGCACGATTCTGCCGGGATAAGAAGATCCGGCTGGACGTTGCCTCGGTAGCCCACCCCGCATCGAACAAACAGGTGGAAAGATCCAACGGATTAGTGTTATCCAGGATAAAACCCCGGCTCATTGAGCCACTGCAAAGATCAGCGAGGTGCTGGATAGAAGAACTACCAGCGGTACTGTGGAGTTTAAGAACAACTCCGAATCGATCAACAGGATATACGCCGTTTTTTCTGGTATATGGGGCAGAAGTTGTATTACCAGCCGACATAGCGCATGATTCGCCTAGGGTCACCCAATACAAATAAGCCGAAGTGCAAGAAGCCCGGCAAAATGATGTTGATCTACTAGAAGAAGCGAGAGAATTGGAATTGTCCAGATCCGCCATATATCAGCAAAATCTCCGACGCTATCATAGCCGGAAAGTAAGCCCCTGAGTCTTTCGGGAAGGTGATCTGGTGCTCCAGTTGGTACAACGTACTGCTGGCATGCATAAATTATCCCCCCCATGGGAAGGGCCATTCATTATGAGCAAAGCATTGCATAATGATTCTTATTATCTTATCGATGCAAAGCCACGGGAAAAGAACAAGGCGGACAGGTCCGGCGAGGAATCCAAGGGTCCATGGAATGTAGCTCTACTTCGTCCTTTCTACACTTAGCAGAGAAGTGTATGTATTCGAGTCTTCTCATATGTCGGTATGTATGCCGGCAATGAGCTTATCAATGAAATGTTGGCAACTCAGGCAGTAACTCGGGGAATTCCTTAATAATATTTGTTGTCTTTTATCATTTATACGTCAGCTGGAGTAAGTTGTTCTACTTAACTCGGATTAG
This sequence comes from Avena insularis, assembly GCA_023614405.1. Taxonomy (NCBI): domain Eukaryota; kingdom Viridiplantae; phylum Streptophyta; class Magnoliopsida; order Poales; family Poaceae; genus Avena; species Avena insularis. Next base: position 167,929,192 of record CM042694.1, on the reverse strand, counting down.
TAATGTGTGAGCACCAAAAACCCAACTCTTCGACTTGCTGCTGTCCAAAAAGAATTGGCTTCATGGCAAGTAAGAGAACAAGTTTGGAATTGTGTAGCACATGAAAAACTACTAAGGAAAAGAACTTAATCGAGCCGACGTTTGTTTTTCGGACTAACCTTGTATTTACTTTCAAATTATTATGCTGAATTATTTTGAGGTAAGCCTAAAAGTTTCTAAGTATTGTTAAAACAATTTTTGAAGCTCGGGTTCGTAAGTCGTAAAACCGAATCAAGGTAGACACGAACCAAGCCATAAGATTGGACGAACAAGAAAATGAAACTCGGGGACTACGCCCAAGTTAATCTAGCATACAAACTTAGTAGCAAAATATCACATGAGTACGGGATACAATTCCACCCGGCATACCGGGGATCTGATAAGTTTTCAAGTGTTTTTACTTAAGGAGCAGCAGGAGGAGGAAGTTCGGCGTCATCTTCGCCTTCTTTGATATCCGAGGCATCGTCCTTTCCATCCTCGTCCGAACCATCTTCAACATTTTCGACCTCTTCATCACCAGCGGCTTCCAGGAAGCTCGGACCCTCAGTCCGTTCATGAATGGGAGCATATTCAATGAGACTACGGGCGCAAGCCTGGCGCCGAGCTACCCATTCTGGGTCATTGGTCCACTTGGATCCAGTGCGCAGGCGCGTCAGGAGGCTGAGATCGATCTTCTCATACCACGTGAGTATGTGGTGGAGAACGGTCTCAGCTGCAGCACGTCCAGCGGACTCTCTCCAAAGGTCGAGCTGGGTCTCGATCTCCGTTAGCTTTTCTGCAAGGATTGTGATTCTCTCCGGAGTGTCCTCGCTAGGCCATAACGTGTTAAAAACTCGGACTGAAACGTCGAGGAGATCCTTGCCGTAGTTCTTGATGATTTCCACACGAGATGATAGGCTGACCAATAGGTCCTCCATGTCATAGGGAATGTCCTCACCATCAGGAGCGACGGGAGTACCCCTCTCTCGGCGGAAATTGGCAATGGCGCCGTAATAGAGTACCCTGGAAATTTGCCTAAAAATGGAACAAGAGAAGCAAGTAATGAAAAGACATGTGAGGTAACCCGGAGAAGTATGCCGAATAAGGAAAAGGAACTTACATAAAATGTGGTTGTGGATCCGGGTCAATTCATTGATGCAATTATCGCGTCTTTGACGGAGCTGCACCAGTTCAGCGTTCGCCGACTCGAGTTTGACGTTGGCCTCCTGGAGAAGTTCGCGGTCCTTAGCAATTTGGAGATTGAGGCGCTCGCGCTCTTCGGTCAAGTCCTGGCCAACCTTTTTAAGCTTGGTTTGGTGTTGCGCCTTCATCTTCATCATTTCTGCCTTTAGCTTGGCAATCTCGTCGTTCTTGGTTCGAAGGAGGGCAAGCTCATCGTCTTTCTTTTTGAGCTCGGCCTGATGCTGCCCTACATGTTCGAGAAAATGCATCATCATGTCAGGCACGGGCACACTATCTTCAAGAGATGCTGAAATAGCGTGTTGACCCGGCAGAGCCGAGGTATGAATGTTTGCAGAGCCAAGAAGAAAAGGAGATGGAAAGTAAAGCAGGGTCGGACAAAAGTAGCTTACCCTTAATCTGATCCAGATTCTTCCTCATGAGCTTGTTCTCAGCCTCCACCCCAGCTGCGAAAACCAAATGACGGATTAGTTCTGCAGAAAAAGATGAAGGAAAACAGAAAAATGTGAAGAAGGGAACTTACCCCTTTTCTCATGCTCAACGAGATGTGCATTGTGCTTATGCAAAGATCTTGTGGGTATCCAGGAGACGCTTAGAACTCGATTACTCGCGGTTGGTGGTCACCTGAAAAGAGTACAAAAATTTGGCTTAAGCCTTGTGCATATTCAAAGTGCGCAAGATTCGGGCCAAGTGGAACTTAACCCGGCTCTAGGTGTGTGCATATTCGAAGTGTGCAAGATCTAGGCCAAGTGGAACTTAACCCGGCTCTAGGTGTGTGCATATTTGAAGTGTGCAAGATCCGGGCCAAGTGGAACTTAACTCGGCTCTAGGTGTGTGCATATTCGAAGTGCGCAAGATCCGGGCCAAGTAGAACTTAACCCGGTTCAAGATGTGTGCATATTCGAAGTGCGCAAGATCCGGGCCAAGTTAAACTTAACCCGGCTCTAGGTGTGTGCATATTCGAAGTGCGCAAGATCCGGGCCAAGTGGAACTTAACCCGGCTCTAGGTGTGTGCATATTCGAGTATAAGATCCGGCCAAGTGGAACTTAACCCGCTCTAGGTGTGTGCATATTCGTGCAAGATCCGCCAAGTGGAACTTAACCCGCTCTAGGTGTGCATATTCGCAAGATCCGCCAAGTGGAACTTAACCCGCTCTAGGTGTGTGCATATTCAAGTGTGCAAGATCCGGGACAAGTGGAACTTAACCTGGCTCTAGGTGTGTGGATATTCGAAGTGTGCAAGATCCGGGCCAAGTGGAACTTAACCCGGCTCTAGGTGTGTGCATATTTGAAGTTGTCAGGGAGCTACGTTAGTTTTCTAAGGAGCATCCGGCCGAGTAACAAGTTACTCCCCCGGAGGCTCGGGGACTAATGGTTATATCGCTAGTGCATGCTAAGGAAAAGGTGAAGTAACGTACCTCCATCATCCGGCCCACGAGGTTAATCACCTTAGAGGCTGTGTTCATCTGAGCAGCGAACTCGGCGGGACCGAACTTCTATGGGAGATCGTCGTTATAGACGAACTCTGCCTTGTTCTAGTTCTTCATAAACTCGATGAAGGTCGGAGGATATCGCTCACCGCTGAGCATGTGGGGCGCCACCAAGCCCTTCGCATGTGCCTCTCTCCTCTCAACCTGAGCAAGGGCCGGACTGGTGTGCAGAACGAGTTGTTGCGCACTAGTTGGCTCGGCAGGGGCGTCCTTCGGTGCTGGAGCTTTCTGGGAAAGCATGGACGCGAGGGTGCGTTGTCCAGACCCAGTGGACGCTGCCTTGGTGACGTCAGGGGCTTTCTTGCCTTTGGCTTGCTGAGAGGAGGAAGTGGTTACGGCAGATTTCCCCTTAGGAGCTTCCTGGGTACTTCCTCGCCGAGACTGAGAAGACTCGGACGAGGCGGAGGAGCTTGGCGTTGGTGCCCTTGTTGTTGGAGCTGGTGCTGCTGCTGAAGTCCTTGCTGCCGTAGTTGGTGTTGGTGCCGGAATTGGTGATGGTGCTGGTGCTAGTGCTGGTGCTGGTGCGGAGGTAGTATCGGTAGTTGCTGGTTGTGGCGGAGCCGAAGTGGTGGATGTCGCTACCTCGGCTGGGTCCATCTCCCCCGCTCCGAGGTTGCCCCCCTCTTGACGAGGTGAGCTGGAACCCGGAGCAGCCGCAGAACCCTCTGGAATAGGGCTCAGCGGGCGTGACTCGTTGTCACAAGGAGGAGAAGGGCTAGGTCGGAGCGGTGAAGAGATGCTAGATCCACTCTAGGGAACATCCTCCGCAGCATTGCCAAATCAAATAATGTCAGAAGAGAGACTAAAACAATGCAAGGAAGAATAAGTTGTAGAGGGAAAAGAGGCTTACGCATCCGAGGTCAGGGGCTCCTTGGGTTTCCGAACCCTTCGTGATGGGGCCTTGCCTGCTGGCTTGGAAGCGGTTTTGTCTCCGGACTTCTTTCGCCTTTTGGAGGGCTGAGAAGGTCCGGAGGAGGAACTTGATGCGGCTCCATGCCTCTTCTTCGGTGCTGCCGGAACAGGTTCACCCATGGCAAGGGGAGGGTCCTCGTGGATCTGCCCACCGGGGTTAGTTGATGCCAGAAAAGCATAAGAAAGGGGGACAGCGTCAACAGCTTCCATCACCTCAATATTAGAGTCATCCTCATCGTCGGGCCAATCTCTAATAGAAGAGAGTTTACCGGTGGGTCGCTTGGTCGCATCGGACATTGGGAGGAACATCTCCTGGTCCGGTTCTTCCTCGTCCGAGCTCTCCCGGTCAGGCGCGCATTTGAGGGTAGGGTCGGGGCCATCCTCAATTGTCTGTTGAAGGAATTGCTAAAGGAGAAAAAAGACAACGGAGTTAAAAATAAGACGGCAACCGACATAAGATCTAATCCGGAGAGAGTTGGTGGCACAAAGCTTACCACGGGAGGAAGCCTATCCCGGCAATAATGCTCAATTCCCCACGTCCACTCGGAGGAGAAGTCCTTGTGGGTGGTGAAGAGCGCCTTGACCCAGCGGTAAATTTCGGTGTTGCTAAGCTCGAAGGACGAGGTCCGGTTGGGGTCACGACCCCAGCTCATGTGGCACACCTTGTGAGTGCGCTTCTGGAGAGGGGAGATCCGGTTGCGCACAAATGTGATCATGGCGTCCTTGTTGCGCAACCCGAGATGCTTCAGCTCCTTGAACCTTTTATTGACCTGGTTGGCCAATACTGTGGGCTTCTTGGGGACAACGTCCCACAACTCCGGGTTAGGTGGACCCGGAGCATAGGGAAGCAGCCGGATCAAGTCTTCAGTGCCCTCGTTACGAACATAAAAGAAAGTCCGGGCCCATCCTTTGCAGGAGTCCAGCCCGGTGACTCGGGGGAAAACGGATAGCCTCTGGGGTGAGATGGATGCAGCTCCGAATTGAGTGAGCTGCTTGTCCTCCGGATCGAGTTGAATATTCGGAATGACATTATGACGAAGGCCAAAAAACCAGATCCATAGCTCCTTCGTGGGCCATAATCCGGCGTAGCCCTTGATCGTAGAGGCAAAAGCAGAAAGAGAAGTGATTGTGTTGGCAGGAAGGTGGTGCGGCTGGAGTTCGTATGTGCTTAACCAATCATGGAAGAAATCGCTGACCGGCAAACCAAACCCCCGTTGGAAGTGTGACAAGAACACAACGTACTCACCCGGATTGGGTGAGGGGGCGAGTTCGGCAGAGGCGAGGCGCGCGATGACTCCGGCGGGAATGCATCTGGTGCGGTAGAGCCAGTCCAGGTTATCTTGGTAGACCCAGGACCCGGCCCACACACCGTGGTCTGTCGTGGCGGTGTCTTCCTCCATCTCTTGCTCGGCGACAATGAGCTCCTCCTCTATCATCTCTAGCTCGTTGCCCTCACTGTCGCTAGCCGCGGTGGGGGTAGCGGCCTAGATTGGAAACGACCCGTGGCGGAGGAGGCGCGTAGCGGTGGCGGTGATACAGAGGCGTGGGGAAGCAGTGCGGCGGCGGCCCTGTCGCGGGGAAGACGAAGAAGAAGAAGTGCTAGAGGCAGAGGGGCGCGGAAGGGGGAAAAAGACCTAAGGGTGCGCCCCTCCCCTATTTAACCACTCCCTCAAGGTGGAAATGGGATCGTGTCAAATGAGTACGCCGCACGGTGTGGCCGTGCATTGCCCGCGTTGACCAATCAGCAGCAAGCCACACGGAGGGTCACAGGGTGTAACAGATCCCATGACGTGACGCACTGATGCGGTTAACGAGGAGGCAGGCCAGACGTGACATGCGCCACAGTGACAACTGACAATTACTGCAGCAGTTACTGTGGCTGGCCCTTAAAATGAGGCAATCTAATGATTGGCCTCCACGTGGGCCAGCGTACGAGAGAAGGAAAGAAGACCCGAATGAGATCGTGGTAACCCGGTCAGCAAGTGAAAACTTGGAATGTGCCAAGGGAAAGTAAAACCATGATGTCTGAGTTAGGGTGGTAACCCGGCCATCAAGTGAGATCTTGGAACGTGCCAAGGGAAAGTAAATCTAGAGAATCCGAGACAAGGAGGGAACACGGAGAAGGAGCACAAAGCTCGGTGGAATTGAACCTGCTGTGGCCTTAGCGGCTAAGGCAGCTAAGACCGCATCAGCTTCGGGGACTAATGTTGGGGGGATACCCCCGGTAGGGTCACGCCGGGGTATAAAGGCCGAGTTAGCCGAGTGTCGGCAAGGCTAAAGCGGATGCTGGCCGGGTCACCTCAAGGCAGGCCGAATCACGGAGTAACCCGGACCAGGGGGCGTCCACCTAACTAGGTCTCAACCGACTTAAGCCTTAAGTCGGAATGGCGTATTTAACTTGTATGCAGGAACGGGTGTGGCCGGATCAACTATGATCCGGGTCATGTCTAGCTTCTAGGAGAAGGAAGGAATCTCGCTGGTCAAAAGAAGCCCCGGTACGCACTGCATGAGCGAAGCAAAAGAGGGCAGGACCACCGAGGCGTACGAGGTGGTGACGACCAGATCGGACGTGGAGAGGCCGCAGAGGCTCACGTAGCCTCTGCATGGGTGACGCAGGGGAAAAGCACCCTGGTCGGTTTGCTATTTGGGAGGAGGCATATTCCCTGGAATATGCCTCCACGTATGCCCTAAGTAGAGACCTAGCCACCCCTATATAAGGAGGGCTAGGGCCTCTGTAGAAGAGATTCCTCTATTCTAAAAGGTTCTAGGTTCTAAGGGTCTTGTACGGGTTAACTGTGGGTGAGAGTAAGAGAGCTCCTTCTTTCTCCTCTCGCCAATACAGCTCTAGGAGCACTTGTAATCTGTGAACTGAATCGAATACAAAGCTTCTGTGTGGGGAATCACCTTACTATCCCTCCCTGGATTCCCCTAGTGCTATTAGTCCCCACCTTTATCCTATCCATGGCATCTGCCGTGACACCACCACGACATAAAGCCAAAACAATATCAAGCATGGCATGATAAAGTCCAAGTCATAGTCAAAAACAAGCTCCTTTTTACCACTTAAGCATGAACTTTCCTACTCTTTTCCAATCCAGACCAATCTTATTTGAAAACTAATGTATGAATGAGGGGGTCCAACCAATTTATTCAAGCAAACGAAAACAAAGAACAAAACAAAGATGCTCCAAGAACAACGCAACTATGCATGAAACAATAAAAATGAAGTGTTTGGAAGAAACCTGAAATTTTTATTGATGAAGAAGGGGATGCCTTGGGCATCCCCAAGCTTTGACACTTGTACTTCTTGAATATTTCTTGGGGTGACACAGGGTGGCATACCCAATCTTGAGCTTTTGTCCATTCTTCATCTCATCACATTACTCTTTCCTACACTAAAATTTCCTTCATATAAAACTTCACACAATCTTCCTTAGCAACATTAGTGAATTCAAAAGATAATAAACCTTTGGGTTCAGTTTCAACACAAGTATAACTTCCATTAAAACACAAGCTACTGTAACAATTCCCTCAAAAATATCAATTCACCAAAAAGAACCCAAAAAGAAATCGATAAAGAGGCAAATGCAAATAATGGCAGAAATCTGTCAAAACAGACCAGCAGGTGAAAACCGATTTTTTTCGAAGACCTTCTGTTGCTCAAATCGAAAAGTGTTGAACTAACGAAAGTTGGATAACAACCTGGGTCAGAAGCACAAAAAATTACAGATCAAACCGATGTAAAGAGATTTTTCACGAATTTTAAAGCGAAGCATAAAAATCTGTTTCGGGACAGCAACTTTCCCAAGCATTACTTCTCTCTCATTAGAGGTTACTCTTGGCAGAAAAACCACACAAAAATGATAAGGAGATGTTATTACAGAGGCAATAACTTCCAAGACTCGACTAAAACTTTTGGGTTATCTCCAAATAAGTGCTTTTCTTTAACGCCTTTGAGCTAGGCATAAGAAGCAAGAAAAGAATCAAGTATTCTCAAATGAAGAAGCATTAAGATCAATACCAGAAATATCTTCAACAAGGAAAGGTATCTCATCCAAATAAGTTCTAGAGGATCCTCTCTCAATACTCTTGGGTTCACTATTTTCATCAAACGGGTTTTTAGGAACAATCCAATCAAAATTCTTTTCCAAGGCTTCATGCATTCCTAGAAGTTTAAAAGGCATTGGTATTTTAATTTCCTCTCCATTTTTAGGTTTGGTTTTATCCATCTTTTCTCGTGTACCAATAACATCTACACATGAGCCTAGCATATTAAAACAATCAAAATCTTTTCTGGCTTCCTTAACAACATCATAGAATTCTTTAAGCAAGGTTTCCAGAATAAAATCTCTCTTTTCAGGGTCCTCAATATCTTTAAGTTTAGGAAACATCACTTGCATTATGGGGTTAAGATTAACAAACCTAGCTTCCAACATGTGAACTAAAGAGGCTACAGCAATTTCATAATTTGGAGCAAGTTCTGCTAGGGATCTATCCTCAATATCCTCATGCTTGCTAACATGATTAAAGAATTCTTCAATATTATGTTTCCCAATTATAGAGCCACTACCTATTGAAAGGTCTTTCAGGGTGAACTTAGGGATCAACATGGTGGTCTAAGAATGAGGTGACAACTTACAAAATTTTTTGTGTGTGTTTTTGGTAAAAAGAAGCAAACTAGTACAACTATTTTTTGTGTGTTTTTGATAAAAGAAACAAGTAAACAAAGCAGAAATAAACTAAGAAAAATGAAAACAACAAAGTAAAGATATTGGTTATGAGGGACTCCCCTTGTGAAGATGTCCTTGACTCCCCGGCAATAGCGCCAAAAAAAGTCTTGCTTGCTCAATATGTAGAGCTCGTGGGGGAACCCCAAGAGGAAGGTATGATGAGCACAGCAACAAGTTTCACTCAGTTATGAAACCAAGGTTATCGAACCAGTAGGAGCACGGAAACACCTCCAAGGTGTTGTTTCCAACTTGGAATCATGCACAACACAACCACAGAACTTTGCTCCAACTTACAGTGAGGTTGTCAATCTCACCGGTTTTGCTTAAAACAAAGGATTAAACGTATTGTGTGGAAGATAGTATTTTCTTATAGAAAGTAAACAGAAAACAGTAAATAGTTGTAGATTGATGGTAAAAGAATGGACCGGGGTCCATAGTTCACTAGTGGTGATTCTCCTTAAGATAGATGACATGTTGGGTGAACAAATTACAGCGGGGCAATTGACAAACATCGAGAAAGCATACATGCATATACTAATTATCTTGACTCCTATGAGATTTGATTGGGCATTACAACATTATACATAGACCGTAATCCAACTGCATCTATGACTAATAATCCACCTTCAGGTTATCATCCGAACCCCCTCCAGTATTAAGTTGCAAGCAAAAGATAATTGCATTAAGCAAAGTGTGTAAAGTAAACAATATGATTGTTCTATGAACAAAGGATTTTGTTTTCTCCCTAGTAGCAACATCACATCTTGTACCTTAGAGATTTCTGTCACTTCCCCAGATTCCTAGAGGCATGAACCCACTATCGAGCATGAATACTCCCTCTTGGAGTTGCTAGCATGTACTCAGCCAAGATAGCTACTAACAATGGAAAGCATGCAAGATCACAAATAACAAAGACATGATAGAATCAATAATCAATCTGAAATAGCATCTCAATATCCATCGGATCCCCGCAAACACAACATGTAGGATTACAAATAGATGATCTTGATCATGAACGGAGCTCACAAGATCTAAACATGGTAGCACAAAGGAGAAGAACCAACCATCTAGCTACTACATGGACCCGTAGTCTAGGGATGAACTACTCACGCATCACACCGGAGGTAGGCATGGTGATGAAGAAGGCCTCTAGGGTGATCTCTCCCTTCCGGTAGGGTGCCGAGAAGAGCTTCAGATCTCTCCCGATCTAGGGATGGAGATGGCGGTGGCTATAGACTCTTTCGTCGAATTTTTATCTGGTACTTAGGGTTTCTACATCGGAGGCTTCTTATAGGAGAAAGGGGAGGCCGAGGGGGTGCCCGAGGCGGCTGCACCCCCCAGGTGCGGGCCAGGCCAGGCTGCGCGGCCAGGGGGTGTGGCCCCCTCGAGGCCCTTCTCCGTCTCGTCTTATGGATCCGTGTTCCCCTTGGTGAAATATTGACTTTGGCTTTTGTCCCGTCCAATTCCGAGAATATTCATTTTTTGGCTTTTCTAGAACCAAAAACAGCAAAAAACAGGAAACTAGCACTATGGCATCTTGTTAATAGGTTAGTCCTAGAAAGTGTATAAAAATACTTCAAAGTGTGGACAAAACATAAGAAAGTAGATATAAAACAAACATGGAACATCAAAAATTATAGATACGTTTGCGACGTATCAACCCACTATATGCAAGCACAAATATGTCTGGCACCCAATCGTCATGGCTTGCGTCATAACGGAGAACTTTCTTGGTGGTGCACACACAAGGGGAACACTATCATGGGAATTATTTAGGGATTATCTTATTTTCTACCGTTGAGTATCTAATACTAGCATATAATAAGATGTAAAACAGTTATCAACATCACATGTATATTGTGATATGATATGGTCCTTCTTATTGAGCCTTGATCTCCCTCGAGCGCTCCCGCATGATCTCCATCTTGCCATTTTTTTTACGCCAAGTCCACGATGTCACCAGCAGGTCGTCTATTGGAATGATGACTATTACTATACTACTTAGTAACAGAAAAGTAATCTACGTTACCTTCATAATGACCAATACCATATCATAACACAAGCCCTCCTGCAAAACAAAGTTAGACGCCTCTACTTTATCTTTTGCAAGTTTTACGTGGTTGTTAGGGCTTTCGTAATAGAACCGTTTCTAATCTACGAACTTTCCAACCACAATATAGATCCAACAGTTGTCTCTACTACACCTCTTTCGGAGCCCTCTGTTGTAAATGCCATATCAACTATTGAATGAGAGATAGACACCCGCTAGCCACTTATACGGGAAAACGTATGCTGAGCGTGGAAGCAGTCTCGCATACGAATACGCGTAAGGTTGGTCTGGGTCTCTTCATCAAACAATACGGTGATATAAACAAGTACACATTAGAGGGTAACAACTAAGGGATCAATGCCCGCATAATACTCGTGCGTACTAGACGTACAACACTCCTACACATAGATCGGCTCTGATACCACTAAAGGCTTCCATAGCAGAAAACAAAAAAAAATCCTATGTTGGAACTTCCTAATGCCCAAGATCTATCTATATAGTAATGTAGTAACGATCAGAGCATATAGAATACATGCCCTTGTAGACCATACGCGGTTAATGTTCTGAGGAGAACGTGGTTGAAGTAGTCGAACTCATAGCTGACCTCAAGGTCGTGAAGCTCCTCGCAGGTCACCCCTTGCTCCATCTTCATCGTGCAGCAGCTCTGGCTCACGACATCCAAGATGCCCTCGTATGAGGCACCCTCGAGGTTTCGTACACATACGGTGTACAATGATGACCTCCAACCCCCTTGATCCCTGCCGGGAGTGTGGAAGTAGATCTCCGGCTTGGAATCTCCGCAGCACAATGGTGAACTGCGGTGAAGCCTTGTTCGCACAGTCCAAACATGGGGGCCATGGTCACAAGGGAGAGAGAGAAGCTAGAAGGTCAACCAAAGGACTTCTCTATTTGGTGTGTCTCCAATCTCACCCATGGGCACCCCTTTATATAGGGGGAGGGAGGTGTGCCCTCCCCTTTGGGTTTCCCATGTGGGACTAAACAAGGGAGAGAGCGGGTGGCGCCATGGGTACCTAGGGATCCATGGGCCAGCCACCAAGGGGGCCCTCGCACCCCACGCACAACCCAAGGCTGACCGGGTGGTCCCTGATGTATGCAAGAGCACAGATCGTTTGTAGCTAGTTTCGAAGTTCAGATATCGATCCCACACGAAGCCCAAAGGTAAATGTTTATGGGTGAAGTCTCTGTCACACCCGAAGTTGTCACAGGTCTTCGAGTGAATTGACTGCAAATGTTGAAAATAGGAACGGGGTTTTGATTAAATGAGATATATTTAAATAGAACTAAAATGTAAACTTCAGAAATATAAAGCATAAAAGTAAAGAACGACTTGGTTGTTTTTTGTTTCCTGCAGATGGCGAAAGAAGGCACGGGGAGATTCAATTCATGGTGATAGTGACTGTGCCAGGTGGATGAATGATAAATGTAACAATTATAATCTTATAAATATATGTGTAGGCGAGCAACCCATAATTAGCTGGAACTCCTCTTGGTAGATTTCATCCCAACTTCAATAATCCTACTAGCCTATTACCAAAACCATGGTCAGACACTAGACGATTAAGACCCTTCAGGTTGCTTAGCGATTAAGCTCCTTGGATCGGACTAATGCAATAAGCATAGTGGTTCCTCATTATCCTCGAGTCTACTAGCTTTCCATTGATATCCCCGTGTCACCCGGGGGTCGCCGGTCCACTAGCGAACAAGATCTTATCTATGTAGAACAAAGCATCATGTTGCCTAGGCCCTTAATTGGACAACAAGCATTAGGCATCCCACAAATAGTCAAGCACACATAATATAGTAATTAGAATCAATCACAAACTAATGGAAAATATATGAAGGCACATCACATCTCACCAATCCCCTACATCTCCCACGCCCAAGGGAATTACTCACTCATGAGAGAAGAACGGATCATCAATATAATTAAATAAAGGGAATTCGTCTTTGTATTACCGTGGAGATCCACAATAAGAATAGAAAAATATCCAACACAAATCAAGATGGAAAGAAACAATCTCAAACCCTAGTCTTGCAAAGTGGAGATCCCTCTCTCTCAAGTACAAGTAGTGGCTATGGGGTTGTATTGGCTAGGAGGCCGAAGATCGTGGAGCAAGATGAAGAACGTCTTCCCCTTCTTCTTCGGATCTATTCTTTCTCCCTTCTGGATGGTATGGCGGCTGCTGCTTGTGTTTTCGTCCTCGGTCCCTTCACAGAAGTTGTCCCTTTTGATAAGACAGATGCGGCGGCAACTATACGGCGGGAACTGTACGATCGGAAAATTATTCCCGCTGTATAGTTGCTCGTTAAAGCTTCTGTGAGCTCCCCTCACGTGCTTCCAAAGTAAGACTCGCTTGTTTTCTCCAGAATATTGTGTTTCTCTAGTTAAATCCTTCTGTTAACATTTAGAACCTGAAACACACATTAAAAACCAAGTTTTCTTTGCTACCGAAGTATTAGCGTTAGGTAAAGCCAGAAAACTGTCAAATCTGGGAGAAAACCATCAATAAAAGCCATAAAATGTGTCGAATCTCACAGCTATCAACTCCCCCAAGATTAGATGTTGCTCGCCCTCAAGTGACAAGGAAATAAGGAAAAATAGCAGAGATTCGAGATTGGAAAATAAAGGAACTCACAAGTTTGAATTGGTGTCAAATTATTTTCTTCACAATCCCTGCAATCTTAAATATGATCATACAAGTATTCACAAGATTGCACTGAATCCTCTTCCTAACCACGTATATCTTGTTAGCAAATAAATCATATACCCAAGCAAGTGTCGAAAGTTTAGCTAGGAAAGTGAGAGAAATTCTTTTGGTGCCTCTCTTTATAGAGAGATGAAAACTTTTTGTTCTTGTTTGTTTAACCATTAGGAGTACTCAAGTTGGCATCAAAGCATGTAATTTAAGAACAACTCATCTATCCCATGTCAAAATTTCAAGACTATCAAAGCACCTCTTTCTTTTCTTTTGCCTTTCAAAAACTTTAGCTCTTTCATAGAGAAATCATGTCACTATTTTTATCATGTTTAATTGGGGCTGTGTTGTGCACTCGTGACCATGCCAATAAATAATTTTTGAGCAATAATGGGCCAGAGGAGTACTACAACTTCACTTGGAACGTGAAACCATGAGGAGATTAAATAATTTATCCGTCATAGCATTTTTGCTACAGACGTTTACATAACTCAATAGCCGAAATCAAGTGGTCTCTCCCATTTAGATCGTCCGTTGGCCAGCGGAGTTAATAGTTCCCCATGGAGAACGATAGAGTTGTAATGGCACGCGTAAAGCAATATATTATGGTAATTATTAGAAAAAGTAGTGGCATAATTTCTACTACTTCGAAGCATCCATTTTATCAAACAATTTCAATCAAGGGTACTTATCAAGTCTATTTATATTAAGCTCAAATGGGATGGAGTAGTTCTAAAATTAAATTCTTTAGGCCAAACATGGACTCAAGTCATCTTTAGATGCTTTTTCTTGTTGTAAAAATGTAGGAATTATTTTTAACCAAGTTCTTTGCTCATTGTTTCAAAGCTAAAAAGGAGACACTAGCAAAGAAATAGAATTTATAGGATAACAAGCTAAGTGGGGAGCAATCTCAGTGCAAGCAAGTAAATAATTGTAGGGTCAATTTAAGGTTGCAGAAAGGATGATGAAAGGAATGTGATACCTCTTCTAACTTGCTTCATTCTTGTATTTGAGTCGAACCTCCTCTATGCTTCCCTATTGCCAAGTCACCTGAAACTAAGCAATCTACGAGAGAAACAAAGAAACGAACTTGCGACTAAAGTTACAACTATTTTTTTTGTATTTTTGGTTTAGAAATGCAAAGCTAAAAATAAACATGCAAATTTTAAGAAATAAAATAAATCAAAATAAGAAATGAAAATATGAATGCAAAGTTTGGAGGTTTTCAAACCTCCCCCAAGCTTAGGCGATTGCGGGCTCGATTATTTGCCATCATTTGGCCAGTGCGGATACTACTGGTAGTAGTCGGGGAAGTGGGTCATGAAGTGACTGAAGTTGTGAGTCAAAGTATTCACATCTTCATTCACATACTGAAGAGTGTGATCAATCTCCCCAACGCGCTGGTTGAGCTGCTGGAACTCCTAATAGGGGACGTACATGTACCCCTGTTGTGGTTGGTTGGGCCATGGGTCCCCAACTCCTCCTTGCTGTTGTTGTTGTCCCTCCCAAGCAGGGTTGTGTCCATGCTCTTCCTCCTGCTCCTGCTCCTGCTCCTCATCATCCTGATGCCCTTCATCTTCCTCTTCCTTGGGCTGGAGCTCAGCTAAGATCTCCGTCACTTGGTCCTTGGTGAGGATCCAAGTGTTCTTCTCCATAATCGAGAAGTCTTAGGGGCAGGGCAACTGAACCTGCTCACCCTGTGCATCACCAAGATAACTGAATTGATATGCTCGGAGCCTCCGGTTAGCATGGTAAACACCAAGGAAGCCACAAGCAGTCAAATATTTGACGTCCATGAGTTTGGAGCCGTCAACAGGTTCCATAACAGGTAGTACAATGATCAATGCGTAGGCAAGGTGGGTTACCAATCCACCAATGTGAATATCACCTTTGGTCTTGTTGCTTTGGTGGTGGAAGTGCTGGATGAGTAGAGCTACAGGACTTGGGCTTTGCAGTGAAGTGGGGAAGAGGGCCTTGGTGATCATTGCCATGTTCGCATTGGCCATGGAGCATGTGTCACCATTCCCAGTAGTGTGTTGGCGAGGAACAGAGCGTAGTAGCGGATGGTTGGGTTCTGAATGATGGACATATTCTTCTGATAAAAATGCCTGCCACCATTAACAGAAATAACCTCCCAAGTCTCTCCACTTGTGATGCTATAGAGGTTAGTAACATTAGGCTCCCCAATATGAGGGAAGCTGAAAGAATTGCAAAATTGTTCGAAACTTACGGCATAGTGTTGTCGGTTCATGGTGAAGCTTATCATGCACAAATTACCTTTCTCCCTATGGTCGTCGTTGAAGGAGGCAGGGAACTCATGGGTAAGCTCGGTGTAGGTATCGTGGCTTGCGAAGCCAAGTACCGCCAACCCCGCCCTGCTGCACATGAGGTCGAAATCCTCCTTCAACCCTGCCGCGGTGAGGAAGTTGTGGTCGGCCCATCATGTGGGAAGCACCCTCCTCGATGAGACAATGTACAACTTCGATTTGCGCGGGGCTCGAGACCCTGAGCTCGAGCCCTCACCCCGTTGGCGCTTGCTCGAACGAAAAAGGTTATTGATTTGGTTCATCGTGATGCACGATCTGTTGATTCCCCAACTCGAATGAAATCCGCGAAGAATCAAGAGTTCTAGGTGGATTTTGAGAGGTTTGGAGAGAGAATATGAGAGAAATGATGAGGAGAGGATGAAGACCTAGCCGCCCCGGTGCGATTTTGTGGTCGCACCAAACTATACAGCCGGAACTATACAGGCGAGTGATGTTGCTCCGCCCGTATAGTTGTGGCGGTGCTGCCAACTAGGGTTTCTTTATACAGAAAACAACTATACAGACACAACTATACGGCCGGATCGCAATGATCCCACCGTATAGTTGGTCGTTAAACTGTCTGCCTCTCGAGATAAATTTCTAAAACTAGCATCGATATCTATATAACCGGAACTATACGGCCAGAATTTTTATTCCCGCCGTATAGTTGGTCGTTAAACTCTTAGTACCTTTAGGATGAAATTCTACGAAGGCATTGATATCTATACGGCCGGAATTTTTATTCCCATTGTATAGTTGGTTGTTAAACTCTCACTACCTTTGGGATGAAATTCTACGAAGGCATCGATATCTATACGACCGGAGCTATACAGCCGGAATTTTTGTTCCCGCCGTATAATTGGTCGTTAAACTCCCTGTGTCTTCGAAGAAAATTTATTGATGACAAAGATATCTATACGACCGAAACTATACGGCAAGAATTTTTATTCCGTTGTATAGTTGGTCGTTAAACAATCAGTAATCATCAAAAATTTCTATTTCTTCGAGGGTACCTTCTTATCCCAAAACTTAGCGAAATACCTTGTTTTTAATAGAAAATTGATAGTAAAAACTGCCGACCAACATTAGCATATTAAAAGCAAAATTTTATCTTCTGTAAATAGAAAACTCAAACTTTTATTCTTATTATTATTGTCTACTCATTCAATCGATGTTTCTACTACCTTTTGACAGCTGCATCTTCACGGGCGCGCTTCCGCAAGAATGTCTGTGAAAAAGTGGTAGGAATGCAATGAACTTCTTATTTTCTAATCGATTTAATTGATAGGATGGGTTGACTCCCATTAAGCAGTTATTAAGAATGGTTGAGTAACTCAACCTTTTCTCTCTTCTCGAATTCTTACCTTGGGTTACCCCTTATCAAAGGCACTTACCACATGAACTCGTTTTGCAAGTGGAACATATCTTTCTCCTGCTTCTAGCTTCTTTGGAAAATACCAAGATGATTTCAGCATCATAAACATTCAAGATTATCTTTCCTTCAGCACAATCTACTGATGCACCTGTAATACTAAGGAAAGATCTTCCAAGTATTATAGATAATCTTTCATCTTCTGGCATTTCAAGGATAATAAAATCAGTGGGAATAACATGCTCATCTATCTTAAGTAAGACATCCTCAATCATACCAATGGGTTGTTTAGTGGACTTGTCAGCCATCTGTAAAGTGATAGTAGTAGGAGAATACTCCCCTAATCCTAACCTTTTATAGAGGGAGTATGGCATTACAATAACTCCTGCTCCTAGATCACATAAGACATTGTGAATATCTGTTTTACCTATTGAGCATGAAATAGTTGGTATTCCAGGATCTCCAGACTTAGAGAACAACTTCTCGTTAGCAGGATAGCTAGTTATCATGGAAACAGTTTCAGTTATTTCTTTCTTTCTACTAAGAATATCACGAAGGAATTTGCCATAAGTAGGAGCTTTGATTGCATCCGCAAATGGAATTTCCAGACAAAGGTCACTACGTGCCTTTGTAAAAGAATTATAAATTACCTCATCCGGTGCTTTCTTTTTTCGATCTAGATAAGGAAGCTTTTTCTTACCTGACTTACTCTTGTCTTTTACCTTTTTGGGGGGTTAGGCTCTTTTGTTGTTTTCTTTTGTTGCTGCTTATTGCTTTTCTTATTTTCTACTACAAAAACTTCGTATTCCTTGCTTATTTGTTTATCTTCTCTTGGATCAACCGTCTCTGCATCAAAGTCATAATGATCATCTTGTGCATCATTTTGGTCCTCCTTAGTTTGATCTTGTGTTTCGGTTTCATCTTGAGGATCCACCAATGTATCATCTTCTTGGCTTGCTTCGAGCAAGGATTTTTTCCTTTCGCTCTTTTTCAGCTTCGTATTCCGATGGTCCTAAGGGTCCTGTAACAACTGCACCCCTTCTTGTGACAACATTAGCGGAAACAGGAATATCTTTGTCTTCACGAAGAAAAATTTGATAACCAGATGCTATTTGTTCACACCGGGTTTCAATCATACTAAGATACTTATGAAATAATTTTATTTCTTGGCCAATCTCATCATAATGTTCTGTGAGTTCTACCAAAATCTTTTTATCTTTTTGGAAATGCTTATGCAAGTTATTATGAGATTTTACTTGTCGATGTTTTAATTGTTGAAAAACTTTTCTAGTTTTATCTTCTTCAGTTAAAACTTGTAACAAATCTTCTTTGTTTTCCTTAGCAAGTTCAGAAGGTATACCTTTTCTTTCATAGTTTTCCGTACCTCACGCATAAGATCAGGAGTTATCCAAAGTATCCCTTTTTCTGGCTTAGTGCCAAAAATCAGGATTACATAAAGAATCATTCTTAGCCCTAGTAGACATTAATTCCAAACATTCAATAATAGTTAAAGTATTTATTGATCCTCCTACTGAGAAGTCAAGAAACTCTCTACATTGAGTATTGATACCATGGTAAAATAAATGGCAAATGGTTAGTTCAGAATAGTCATGATTAGTAATACTATTGATCGTTGCAAAGAATCTTTTCCAGGCTTGTGGGTAGTTTTCTCCCACGTTTTGACTAAAGTTGCATATGTTCTTTCTTAGTTCAGTTACCTTTTTAAAAGGAAGAAACCTGTTTATGAATTTAGTAATGCGGTTTTCCCAACATTTAATGTAATGGCGAGGGAGAGAGTATAACCAGTCTAGAGCTTTACCTTTAAGAGACCATCGAAATAATTTAAGACAAGAGAAGTCTCTGGGCAAACCTTTTGGTCCGAGCGATGTTATCACATCATCGAATTCTCTAATATGTCTTCCTGGGTCTTCATCTTACCTTCTACTGAAAGCTTTCTCCTGCAAAAATTTAATAATTCCACCATCAAATCGATATTCTCTAAGTCCAGGATTAGGGAACTCTATTGGTTGTTTAAGAAATTCAGAACTTGGAGCACTGTATTCCCTGAGAGTTTTCTCAGGTTTCATAGGAGTTGTCCTGTAAATAGACATGATTTCCATAATATCACTCTGGTTTTCAACTTCAACTTTATTTGATCTTAAAAGTTTTTCAATAATCTCTTCGCGCCTTTAAGCAGGCACGCGCTCAATATAATCTAGCAGGTAGGTCCTACCAGAGCGTGTAGACCCTTTGTCTCCTAAGGAGAACATTTTGTAGTAGCAACACCTAAAATATCAAAAGACAAACACTTAGCGCTTAGCTCCCCGGCAACGGCGTCAGAAAATAGCTTTATGCCTGCAAGAGCACAGATCATTTGTAGCTAGTTTCGAAGTTCAGATATCGATCCCACAGGGAGTCCAAAGGTAAGTGTTTATTGGTGAACTCTCTATCACACCTGAAGTTGTCATAGGTCTTCGAGTGAATTGACTACAAGTGTTGAAATAAGAATGAGGTTTTGATAAATGCGATAGATTTAAATAGAACTAAAATGTAAACTTCAGAAATATAAAGCATAAAAGTAAAGAACGACTTGGTTTTTTGTTGTTTCCTACATATGGTGAAAAAAGGCGCGGGGAGATTCAGTTCATGGTGATAGTGACTGTGTCAGGTGGACGAGTGATAATTGTAACAATTATAATCTTATAGATATATGTGTAGGCAAGCAACCCATAATTAGCCAGAACACCTCTTGGTAGATTTCATCCCAACTTATATAATCCTACTAGCCAGTTACCAAAACCATGGTCAGACACTAGACGATTAAGACCCTTCAGGTCGCTTAGCGATTAAGCTCCTTGGATTGAACTAATGCAATAAGCACAATGGTTCCTCGTTATCCTCGAGTCTATTAGCTTTCCATTGATATCCTCGTGTCACCCGGGGGTCGCCGGTCCACTAGCGAACAAGATCTTATCTATGTAGAACAAAGTATCACTACAAGAAATCTGCTCACTAGTGACCTTTTTTTAACGACCATGGATTTTTTTTCATAGATCTATGACCATTCTGAAGCAAATGGTCGTAGGGAATTTAGGAGGGTCTAAACCTTAAAAAATAACGACCAATTTAGTCAAGAAGATCATGATATCCTAACACGGAAAGGTCATATATAGATAGAACTGGTTTGGAGCCATTTATTTGGTACACAACCAATTTAAATGGTCGTTATGCTTAAATTCTGAGACAAAAAAATTACAGGATTGCAAACTCAGCAATATCACTTCATGTTATCTCCATGTGTCATTTTTGCTTACTTGTCATATCTACGTGGCAGCAGAAATGATTCAAATAAAAAAGAATCCCCGTGGGGGATCAAACTCACAACCTCAACAAATCTCCCCACATAATACTAACCACAGCACCACTCAACTCATTCATGCAAATAAGGTAGCTCGGCCGCCTTTAACCACCCCCGCGGTAGAGTGCGGAAATCTACTCCCTCCGTCCTAAAATAAGTGACTTCTATTTGTCTAGATTCGGATGTATCTCATACTAAAACAAGTCTAGATACATACGAATCTAGACAAATCGAAGTTACTTATTTTGGTACGGAGGAAGTATATATTAAAAGGCTTACGGTCTTGATGGTCTGGTAAGTCATTTATGGTTTCCAAAATTACCCCTTGTCCGGTTCAACTTACGGTTGGAAAAGAAAGAAAAAATTGATGCGGCCGTCTGCGCTAATTGGAAAAAAGAAAAAGACGCTTACAATGTAAAGAAAACTGGACCAAAGGAGAACCAACCCGTGGTTGGATGGTTAGGAGGGCAGTGGTACCTCCAGTCCACCAGAGTTCAAACCTCATGTTTGACGCTTTGGTGTCTTATAAAGGCGGAATATTCCTTCAGTGGGAGGCGACGTTCCCGTCGATAGCGAGGCGCCTGTGGTGACTTCGTCAATCTCAAGACCCGCCGGCTCAGTCTCTCGGAGGTGCTCATAGGGATAGGGTGTGCGTGCGTATGTTCATAGGGGTAAGTGTATGTACGCATTGTGAGCGTCTGTGTTTGTACTGTGTTTTAAAAAAAAAACTAGACCAGAGCTATCATACCTCCTGGACTCCGGTTCACGTTCTTTTTTTCTCCCCAGGCCCCAGCCCCATATCGAATATCTTCCGACCTCGACCTCGTGGGTACGCATCGGGAGGAGACCGGGACAGAAGGTCAACCAATAGACGGGCGAAGGTGGACGCGCTGTAGTTGATCCTCTCGATGGTGGCAGAAGAAAACTGCATGAAAGGTGAAGGCAACAGCCGATACGTCAGCGCGACACCGTCTTCTAAGGCGGTGGTCGCGGCTCATGAGGCGCACAATCAGCGCTTCCGTGGCAGGGAGGAGCAGTAGTCGGCACCGGCGATCCCAATGGCGGAGGCACACAATCAGGCTGCTTCTTTGAAGACGGGTATTTGGTTTTCTAGGGCTACTCGCATACTCCACCTTCCCAGAACGGTGACATGTTCATTAGCTTGGCTTGGAGGTGCATCATAGCTTCAATTATTTTATCCACTCAGCTCCTCTAATCACACGGAACCAGATTGAGTGCTAAACCAGTTACAAATTATTTACCCCAGTTAGTGACTTAGTGATTCTAAAAAATAGACCTGAAGATAGTTGGACAGCATTCAGTAGTGAACACCAATTTATCTTGCAGAGCAACCCTATACGATTAATTAAAATCCTAAATTATGCTTAACAAAATATTTGAATTTGTATCTGTACCTAACGAACCTTTTAGTGGCATTGGGTATCTAGCCTTCTTAGGATAGTACATGGTGCCCAGTGTTCACTACTGAATACTTTATGTACTCTTTTTAAAAAATTAATCGATTATAGAATTTATTTATGTGTCAATTTCTTTTACAACATGTGTCAATGTCTATTTTTTATGGTCTATGCGGCTATGCCTAACATCAAAAGGGAGGATTGCGTGTGCCGTATTTTTATTTTGTTTTTCCCCAATTTTTAATCGAAAAGACAATGAGAAAGTAGAGGAATGACGCCTCCGACAGACGGGTTATCGGCGGTGTTTTGTGGGTGGTGAATGATGGTGCTCGGTGCAAACAGCCGCAGATGCCAAGAGGAGGACCAAGGTGAGGCATATGGAGACTAGAAGCTCACCAAGATCTCCATGGATGGTCGAAGAGTCAGAGGATGCACAGGAAGTACAACAAGACAGACCGCCGGATCAAGGAAACATCAAGGAAGGCCTCTAGGACGTGTGCTTGCTCGGGGAGGGTCTCGGTTGCTCGTAATGCTCTAGGCAGAGGACTGAGAGGCATCAGGGCGGGCGATTTGACAACAACGGCCACCGAAGCGAAACGAGGTGGAGCTAAAGGAAAATGGTGCGGTGTACTTGCAACCAGGACCTATTGTTTGTAGACATATCACAACATAGTTTGTACATATATTGTTTATTGTCAAGGAAATATATCAAATTCACTAGGTCCAGGTTTTCTATTTTTAGAGGCTCCAATGGTCGTGGTGTCATGCCTTGGATATGGGGCATCCGACTCGTCTTGAAAATCATGTGAGCATATTATCACAGCAACGCGTGGGCACGCTGCTAGTTATTCCAAAAAAAGACCTCGAGGGGGATCGAACTCACCACCTCGCCATCTGCCCATGGGAACATAACCACTACACCAGTCAAGTAGATTGTGTCAAATACGAAGCTCGATAATTCCAACAAAACAAAGAACCAAGGGGGATCAAACTCAGAACCTCGCAAACAACCAACAAGAACAAAGCCACTGCACCACTCGAGTAGTTTGTGCAAATTAGGGAGCTCGGCCTTTTTTA
Source organism: Avena insularis (assembly GCA_023614405.1). NCBI lineage: Eukaryota > Viridiplantae > Streptophyta > Magnoliopsida > Poales > Poaceae > Avena > Avena insularis. The sequence continues at coordinate 167,906,544 of CM042694.1, read as the reverse complement.
AACATTCTTTTATTTCCACACAGGAATAATATGGTAAAAAAGAGCAACCTGGCACTCAAACCCACAACCTCCTACTCTAAACACAGCCACCTAACCAACACACCATTATATAGTCTATGTCAGACTACCCCTAGGTGTTATTTATACATGTAAATGTCGGGTTGGGCCTGGGCCGGAAAAAGAGCACCGACACATATAAAAGTCATGAGCTATTCCCGCGGTTGGGCCACCGGCCCATGGACAATTAGAAGGTCAGTTTTGGGTGGAAATTATGGGCTTCCTATAAGTTTTGAGCCCACATAATTAGAGGGGCTTCAATTTTATTAGGAACTCTACAAATATAAATTCAACTTCAATTTTAAATATGACCTTGGATTAAGATGATATAAATATCATTTTGGTTCATCTCAAAGATATGTATAACCTTCATATTGGCGAGTTTCTCATTTTATGTTATCCTGAGTGTATGGTCTATCCTTTTTGTTCTTGTGCTCTCAGAATGTGGCAGGTATGAAGGTTCTTATCTAGGGGATGAGCCTCGCTAAACTTGCATCGGATCTCTGATAAAATGGCATATTGTGAGTCTAAAAATAAATTTTGCAAAAAATCATGAGCATTAGATAATGTACCTATAGTTCAAATCTAACCAACTTCCTACCGATTTGGCGAATATTTGTATTTTTTGCGAGGGGTGAACAGAAAGGTTTTTGATACCCTAGTTGAGAAATTATCCATGTAAGGTGATCTAGTATTTTAGAAAAATGGGGTGGAACAATTTTGAAACTCTCTTTTGGAGGTTGCTTCACAAAATGCCCTATTTTTCGCACTTGAAAAATGGAAAATGCATTTTTTGAGCGATGAAAAGAAAAACTTCCTCCTGCAACATTGTTCGCCATCCTAAGATGCACGTGCGTGCACAAAATGGGAATATTATCACAAACTATGCCGCGATTCTTGCCATAACATTGGTCATTTGACCTAAAAGCCATGAAACCTCGAACATGATAGGTCATTTCTGTAAAGGTTTTTTGAGATATTTAGAATATATCAGGTTTCGTATTTTTTCTTACAACTATGTCACATAATATGATACCACACGAAAGATTTATCGTGTTTGGACCGTTTTTTAATTTATTATGCATGTTTCAAACTATGGTCAAAACGGCTGGCATGAAGGTTCTTAGCTAGGGGCAGAGCCTCGATAAACTTTCAGTGGATCTCTGATAAAACAGAATATTGTGAAGATAAAAATGATTTTTTCAAAAAATCACGAGCATAAAATCATGTACCTGTAGTTCAAATCTGACCCACTTTCTACCGATTCGGCGGATATTTGTATTTTTCGTGAGGGATGGACGGAAAGGTTTTTGATACTCTAGTTGGGAAATTGTCCAAGCAAGGCGATCTAGTATTTTGGAAAAATGGGGTGGAACTATTTTGAAACTTTTATTTGGTGGTTGTTTCACAAAACGCCCCGTTTTTCGCACTCAAAAAATGGAAAATGCATTTTTCGAGCGACAAAAAGGAAAACTTCCTCCTGCAACATTATTCGCCATCCCAAGATGCACATGCATGCATAATATGGGCACAATATCATAAACTATGCCGCGATTCTAGCCATAACATTGGTCGTTTGACCTGAAAGCCATGAAACCTCGAACATGATAGGTCATTTCTGTGAAGGTTTTTTCGAGATATTTGCAATATACCAAGTTTGGTATTTTTCCTTGCAACTATGTCACATAATACGATGCCACGCGAAGGATTTATATTGTTTGGACCGTTTTTGAATTTTTTATGCCTGTTTCAAACTTTGGTCAAACCGGCAGGCATGAAGGTTCTTAGCTAGGGCATAAGCCTCGCTGAACTTGCACTGGATCTCTGATAAAATATCATATTGTGAACCTAGAAATGATTTTATCAAAAAATCATGTACCTGTAGTTCAAATCTGACCCATTTCCTACCGATTCGGCAGGAATTTGTCTTTTTCACGAGGGGTGCACGGAAACGTTTTAGATACCCCGGTTGGGACATTGTCCATGCAACATGGTCTAGTGTTTTGGAAAAATGGGGTGGTAGCATTTTAAAACTTTTATTTGGTGGTTGTTTCACAAAACGCCCTATTTTTGGCACTCGAAAAATGGAAAATGCATTTTTCGAGCGATGAAAATGAAAACTTCCTCTTGCAACATTATTCGCCATCCTAAGATGCACATGCATGCATTATATGGGCACAATATCAGAAACTATGCCGTGATTCTAGCCATAACATTGGTCGTTTGACGTGAAAGCCATGAAACCTCGAACATGATAGGTCATTTCGTTGAAGGTTTTTTTGAGATATTTGCAATATACCAAGTTTGGTATTTTTCCTTGCAACTATGTCACATAATACAATGTCACGCGAAGGATTTACATTGTTTAGACCGATTTTGAATTTTTATGCCCGTTTTAAACTTTGGTCAAAACGGCAGGCATGAAGGTTCTTAGCTAGGGGATGAGCCTCGTTGAACTTGCATTGGATCTCTGATAAAATAGCATATTGTGAACCTAGAAATGATTTTTTCAAAAAATCATGAGCATCAAATCATGTACCTGTAGTTCAAATCTGACCCACTTTCTACCGATTCGGCAGAAATTTGTCTTTTTCGCGAGGGGTGCACGGAAATGTTTTAGATAGCCTGGTTGGGACATTGTCCATGCAACATGGTCTAGTATTTTGGAAAAATGGGGTGGTAGCATTTTGAAACTTTTATTTGGTGGTTGTTTCACAAAACGCCCTATTTTTGGCACTCAAAAAATGCATTTTCCATTTTTCGCCATCCCAAGATGCAAATGAATGCACAATATGGGCACAATATCGCAAACTATACTACGATTCTGGCCATAACATTGGTCGTTTGACCCGAAAGCCATGAAACCTCGAACATGATAGGTCATTTCTGTGAAGGTTTTTTGAGATATTTGCAATATACCAAGTTTGGTATTTTTCCATGCAACTATGTCACATAATACGATGCCACGCGAAGGATTTACATTGTTTGGACCGTTTTTGAATTTTTTATGCCCGTTTCAAAATTTTCTCATTTCAAACTATGGTCAAAACAGCCGACATGGAGATAGGGGATGAGCCTCCCTAAATTTTCATTGGATCTCTGATGAAACAGTATATTGTGAACCTAAAAATAATTTTTGTTAAAAATCACGAGCATTAGATCATGTACATGTAGTTCAAATCTGATCCACTTTCTATCGATTCAGTAGAAATTTGTCTTATTCACCAGAGGTGGCCAGAAAGGTTTGAGATATCCCTATTTGAACATTGTCCATGCAACATGGTCTAGTATTTTTAAAAAATAGGATGGTAGCATTTTGAAATTTTTATTTGGTGGTTGCTTAACAAAACGCCCCATTTTTTGTACTCAGAAAAGGGAAAATGCCTTTTTCGTACGACAAAAGGGAAAAGTTCCTAATACAATATTGTTAAACATTCCTATATCTACATGCGTGCATAATATAAAAACAATATCATAAACTATGCCACGATTTTGGCCATAACATATGTCGTTTGGCTTGAAAATAGAAAATGACTTTAAAAAGCCTCTCGCACATGAGGTCCTCTCCAGCCAATGAAATCGCAGGAACCTGCCTCCCACGGATCGCCCATCTGAGACAGATGTGAACCGTTCAAAGTCAATCTGACGCACCCTAGCCTGTAGAAAGAAACACACTCTAGCGCACTTTGATCGACAGTGACGCACTATATCCCTCACGGAACCCTATCCCGAGCCCTTCCCTGAACCCTAACATCTTTCCTCTCTCCTCCAACCACCGCCGCTCGATCCCGCCCCTCTCCTCTACCTCCTTCTCCCACACTCCATCGTTGCACCACCGACTCCCAACCCAATCTCCGCCCGCCGCCGCCCGCGGGAATGTCTGTCTGGCAACCTAGTAGCTCATCCCTGTCACCGGACCAGCACAGATCGAGGCGAAGAGGCCTCAGCTCCCACGGGCGTCTCTGATGGGATGGGGCCTCCAGGAGGGTTATCCCCGTCGTCGACCAGGTCAGGATATCCTGGTCGCGCCTTGCCCCCTCTCGGCAGCGGCAATGAATCTCCAAGGTCCAAGAAAAGGAGGCACGAGGTAATCGTACAGGATTCCTACTGTCTATCTCATTCTCGTTCTAGAGTTTTTGTGATTGGTTGACTGATGCCGTTCCATTGCCCCTCCTTCGCCTCCCCATCTCTATTAACCGGGGGCATCCCAACTACAAGGGAGGGAGCACCCCAACGACGACGCCGCTGGATCCACTCCACCCCATCAAGGCTGCCACCAGATCCTCTCGTTCCCAGACAACACCAATCCCGGATCCGCTCCTCAGCAACAACCTAGTCATTGGCGAGCACAGGGATGTTCCGTTCAGGTTCATCACCTTTCTGTATCAGTACCACTAGCAAATTACTAATTCATTATTTTGATTTATTTGGATAATCCCAAAATTCTAGAAACGCCTGTTTACCACATGCACACAAACATGAAGATGTGGTCTAAATAACTTAGTATTAGGATCTGGTTGACCCTACTATTATTGTATGTTTGCTAGTGGTTGCAGTTCCATAGATTTTGTGTGTCTAGCTTGATTCGATATGATCAGATAGGTTAGGGCGTGATGTTAATTTGTGATCCATCTGCTTGTGATCTACTTATATACTATACATCATCTATTCCGCTAGTAGCAGTAGTACTAATTATTCATGTATAGCGATATTGGTATACAATATGTATATACTAGGGTTTCCCAACGAAACAAAGCAGACCAAATGCAGGGCCTGTTTGATGAATACCTAAATAAATCATACTATGGTTATACTACGGACTGCATATTTGCTAATGGTAGAGATATAGCATGATCGAGCTATAGCGGATTCATCTTGATTTGATTGCTAAGCACTCGGTTGATCTTTTAGGTGTGCATAGTATTGTAATATATGTGTGTCACTTGATATGATGTGGTATTTAGTTGTTGCCAGGTGTGCACAACATCTGTACTAAATGTATCTTTCTTTGATATCTGTACTAAGTCAGTTGTGTCCTGCTCCTTGTAAGTTGTAAGTCTAGACTATCTTATTAAACAGCAGCAAACACCCAAAGCACATGTCCACATTCAGTTCATTGAAGCTCCAGTTCGACCTTCCTGTAGTTCGACCTTCCTGTAGCACATGTCCACATTCAGTTGATTGAAGCTCCAGCTCCTTGTACGCACATCACACACGTCAGTACACACATCAGTAATAGCTAGCCTTTTGTTTGCAATGTCTGATGAAAATTGGCTCGTTTACAATGCCTGAATAAAAACAATTCCTTTATTGCGCAACTGGGAATCCAGGAGCACGCAGCGGCGACAGCCAACGGGGGCACGTTGCGGAGGGATCACGAGATGTGCCAGGGCTTCTCGTTCACAAGGAGGCGAAGTGCAGGGGTATCAGCGACATGCAGGCAGGGTTGTGATGTGCTATGTGCTATGTGCTTGAACCTTTTAATTTACATAGGGGGGTCTTGATTTCTTTCGTATGTGCTATGTGGTCATGCTGCTATGTGCTAACCTTTTAACCCGGCATTATTTTGAGAATTTCTGAATATTTCTTTAACTTCTAGCTTTAGCCGAGACTATTAACTATTGAAGATGGTTCTCACCATGTAGCCTTGTATATTGGCTTACTTTAGAAAGGTTTGAGTGAGTAGTCTTATTATTTTCTTGTTAGTTATGGAATGATATGAGCAGAAGATATAGTTGATTTGAGTTGTCTTATGCTTGTCCCTTTTTTTTACTTTGTATCTTTGCCTAATATGCTTATTGTTCGTTTTCTTGGTGAATGGTTTAATGTGATTGGTATGCATTTCTTAAGTTTTCTTGGCACACGCTATGGCATGCTATATGTATAAATATTTACAACCAAGGTATTTTGGTATGTTGTTTTGCTTTAAGCAATTTTCTCTATGCTATGCATTTTATTGATGGCAAATGAACTGCCAGGTACTATTTTGGTTAGGAGAGGTGATCATGTGCAAGGAAAACAGACTGGGACTGCAGGTCGAGAACATAAAATTCACAGCCAAGGTACCCTCCCCTCTTCTCCTCTGCTACCTTGGCCGCCTATTCCCTGGTGTTGAAGCTAGAGCACGTGTTCATCAGGAGGAGTTGGGTCAGGTTCATGTTTATACCTGACAAAACATGACTTATTAAGTTGGGTACTGTTCACATGACTTTAATTTAGGAAAGGTTGATATTTAGAATAAATAGTTTTGTATTGCTAGTTCATTCTTATACTGTGAATGTTTATTAGTAGCTATATACCAGATGTTGATGATTTCCTGTACCATGTTGTATCTTACAATGTATTAGCAATGGTCAATATGTTACACATTTTTAGTTAACATGCTTGTCACTGCTGTTTGCACCTTTTCTCAACTAATGACCTCGCATCTGTATGCTAGACTCACTTGTTCTTTGTTGTGACCAGGTAATGACTAGTGTCGCTCTACGCTACAAAGCTACAGCAAACAGCAGCATGCTAGTGAGGAGAGGAGCCACTTGAGGCGAACGGCGCCGGAGGCGAGAGACGTGTGGCCGAGTAGTGCTCTGGTTGTTGTGCTCTTCTAATAGTAGTGCTCTGTTTGCTGAACTGTTTATACTAGCTTCTTCTACCTTGTTATGTTGGTTGTTAATCTGTTGGGGTCTTGTAAACATAGACAGTTTTTCTTCTTCTGCTAGTGATGCTTTTCCTGATTGTGTAATCATGTTTATGTTGTGACCTTACATTTACACAAATATGGGTTGTGGTTTGATGCTTTTCTTGCTTAAATATTGTTTGTATAATGTGGAAATTGAAACCTGGAAGAACATGACAGGTGGGACCAGTTGAAGAAAGATTGACAAGTAGGGCCTGTAAAACGACTGACATGTCGGGCGCACTATATTTTGGGCTCTAAAAATGCCGGTCCAAATAATATTTTTGAAAGTAGAACAAATAGGTTGAAAATGGACTCGACGAAGGTTAAGGCCCAAAATTGAAACGAAGCCAAAATAGATGCATGTAAATAGGCTAGTGGCTATATAAATAGGCTGAATTGTTGGGCTCGGCCCATGTAAATCACCGAACTGGATCGGGCTGAATCTGATCCATGACCATTTGATTTGGTCACGGATTTGCCACGTAGGATCGGTCACGTAAGCTCTGACGTGGACATGGTAGATAGTCTGTGACCAAAATGAATGGTCATAGAATCTGTGACCAACTGTATTGGTCATATACGTCTATGACCAATTCAGAAAAAAGGTCGTGGTGTTTAACTAGTGACGCTCAGCTTTTGACCTTCTGTATTTGGTCACAAAAAGGTCACAAATTAAAAACTATGACCTTTCAGTGACCAATATGGAGGGTCATGTATCACCAGATTTTTTGTAGTGTCATGTTGTCTGGGCCCTTAATTGAACAACAAGCATTAGGAATTCCACAGATAGTCAAGCACACATAATATAGTAATTAGAATCAATCATACACTAATGGAAAATATATGAAGGCACATCACATCTCACCAATCCCCTACATCTCCCACGCCCAAGGAAATTACTCACTCATGAGAGAAGAACGGATCATCAATATAATTATATAAAGGGAATTCGTCTTTGTATTATGATACGTCCAAAACGTATCTACTTTTCCAAACACTTTTGCTATTGTTTTTTCTCTAAACTTTTATGATTTGGATACAACTAACACGGACTGACGCTGTTTTTAGCAGAATTAACTTGGTGTCTAGTTTTTGTGCAGAAAATCAACTATTAGGAAAAATCCCGGAAAATATGCCAAAAATCCTATTTCACCAGAAGACTCAAGAAGCCAGAATACGAGACGGAGAAGGGCTGGGGCCTAGCCACACCACCTGGCCGCACGGGCTAGGCCTGGCCGCACTAGGGGGTGGTCTGGCCGCCCCAGGCACCCCCTCGGTCTCCCTCTTCGCCTATAAGTTTCCTCCTAACCTAAAAATCCAGGGGGGTTCAATGTTTTTCCAGAAAGAGTTCCGTTGCACCGCCACCACCAGATTCCGCGATTCGGAACCAGAAACTCTGTTCTGGCACCCCGCCGAGACGGGTAATTGGAGGAGATCATCGCCATCATCATCACCATCGCTTCTCCATCGACCATCTATGTTTCCCCCATCTATAAGTGAGTAATCCCCCGCAGTAGGCTATGGGGATGGTAGGGATTGGATGAGATCGTTCATGTAATGGCATCAGATTGTTAGGGCATGGTGCGTAGTATCTACTATTAGTGCTTTTTGACTTTGTTGCAACTTGTTATGCTTAATGCTTGTCACTAGGGCCCGAGTGCCATGATTTCAGATCTGAACATGTTATTGATTCATTATGATAGTATTGTTTATGGTCTTACCTGCAAGTTGTATACACACGTTGTTGTCCGGAACCAAAGGCCCCGAAGTGACAGAAATCGGGATAACCGGAGGGAATGGATTTGATGTGAGGATCACATGTGTTCAAGAATGTTAATGCTTTGCTCCGGTGCTCTATTAAAAGGAGCACCTTAATTGCTAGTAGTTCCCTTGAGGCCCCGCAAGCAAACGGCGGGGACAAAAGATGTTGTGAAAGTTCTCATTGCGAGCACGTATGACTATATATGGAACACATGCCTAGTATTATCTAGTCCTTGGATGTTTTATCTTATTTATCTGCAAATGCCCTATGTTCTGATTGCTATATGAATTGTCTTGTCCATGCAACGCCTGTTCATCCATCCCTATGCCTATCGCGCTCTAATCCTACTGTTTACTGCAATTGTTACTATTGTCTTTACTTTTACTACTGCTATTACTTTACTATTCCTACTACAAAACTATTGCTACTGATAAACTGTTGTGAGCAAGATTGTTTCCAGGTGCACTGAATTGACAACGCAGTTGTTAAGGCTTATAAATATTCTTTGGCTCCTGCTGGCCCAAAATATATCGAGCTCGTTGGGGAACCCCAAGAGGAAGGTATGATGAGCACAGCAGTAAGTTTTCCCTCAGTATGAAACCAAGGTTATCAACCCAGTAAGAGCAAGGAAACACCCCAAAGGTATTGCTAGCTGAGCCTTGGCAGGGCGCACTACCGGTGCTAGTAGCAACGTGGAGACCTGCAAAACACAACCACAGAACTTTGCCCCCAACTTGCGATGAGGTTGTCAATCTCACCGGTTTTGCTGAAAAGAAAGGATTAAACGTATCGAATGGAAGGAAGTAATAGTTTGCAGAAATTAAACACAAAGCAGTAAACAGTTGATTGTAGATTGAATGTAAAATAAAGGGTCGGGGTCCATAGTTCACTAGAGGTGGCTCTCCTTAAGATAGATAACATGCTGGGTGAACAAATTACAGCGGGGCAATTGACAAACATCAAGAAAGCATACAAGCATATACTAATCACCTTGGCTCCTTTGAGACTTGAATGGGCATTACAACATTATACATAGACCGCCATCCAACTGCATCTATGACTAATAATCCACCTTCAGGTTATCATCCGAACCCCCGCGAGTATTAAGTTGCAAGAAACAGATTATTGCTTTAGGAATTGCGTGTAAAGTAAACAATATGATTGTTCTATGAACAAATGATTGTTGTTTTCTCCCTAGTAGCAACAACACATCTAGTACCTTAAAGATTTCTGTCACTTCCCTAGATTACCAGAGGCATGAACCCACTATCGAGCATAAATACTAACTCTTGGAGTTGCTAGCATCTACTTGGCCAAGATAGCTACTAACAACAGAAAGCATGCAAGATCACAAATAACAAAGACATGGTAGAATCAATAATCAATCTGAAATAGAATCTCAATATCCATCGGATCCTCGCAAACACAACATGCAGAATTACAAATAGATGATCTTGATCATGAACGGAGCTCATAGGATCTATACATGAAAGCACAAAGGAGGAGAACCAGCCATCTAGCTACTACATGGACCGATAGTCCAGAGATGAACTACTCACGCATCACACCGGAGGCTTGCATGATGATGAGAAGGCCTCCTGGGTGAATTCCCCTCTCCGGCAGGGTGTCGGGAAGAGCTTCAGATCCCTCCCAATCTAGGGATGGAGATGACGGCGGCTACATACTCTTTCGTGGATTTCGGGTACTTAGGGTTTTTGTATTAGAGGCAATATATAGGCGGAAGGAGAGGCCGAGGGGGTGCCTGGGGCGGCCAGACCACCCCCTAGCATGGGCCAGGTGGTGTGGCCAGGCCCCATCCCATCTCCGTCTCGTATTCTGGCTCTAGATGTGATCCCAAGATCCAGCTCAGGTAGAAGGCCACGAGGATTACCACTAGACGCGCAATTGCGGAATTGATGAAGCACGTCGCTTGATGCAGTGCAGTCCTCGCGATCCGTTCCGGTACCACGATCCACGATCCGTTCTTTCTTCACGATCGTTGAAGTGCTGAACGTACAACACCTCCGTAGGTATCCACACGTATGCGGAGGAGCGTCGGCGATGGACTGCTAGGTCCGGTACGGCGGCAACAGGACTGGACTGGAGCTAGGGTTTCCAACACATGGAGTGACCTAACCTTGTGCTCTAAGCACCTGTGCCCCAGCTTATATAGGGAGTGAAAGTGGGCTCCACTCACTTGTGGCCCATTCACTAAAAGGTCTATATTTGCCACTGCAAGTCTCACTTGCTGACTAAGTCCATGTCACTATTTGGGTCCAACCCAAATAGGTTTCCTGTTTGGGTCTAACCCAAACTTCTCCTGCTCTTAAGTGTGTGACCCGACAGGCTCATGGTAACCCGGACACGATTCCGAGTCTCACTCGTGATCGATCAGTTGGTAGCGGCTCCTAGTAGAACGTGCCAACTCCCAAGTACCAATAAGTCATGACGACATACCTTCCTATGCAAATTTTGTCTGAGTCCCCTTTGCCTCACGATATACCTTGTCAGACTATAGGCGAATGATCGTCATCCCTTAAATAGTCTGACTCTCTTTCTTGATCTGAGATAAGTGATTCATCCGACTAACTCTTAGTCGGCTGCCTCGGTTAACACTTATCCGAGACGCGCATGGCCATGCTTTCCGAATCATATCTTCTGAGAGGGCCCAGAGAATATCTCTCTAGACAGAGGGGCAAAATCCCATCTCGGTTATTCACATCACGCATCTTGATTCTCAGTCGACCCGAACTTCGCCTTTATAACTGCCCAGTGACGGAACAACGTTTGACAGAACCTAAGTCGGTGATCCTCAACTCGGATTGTGCAATAACCTCAGGTCTAAGGATTGCATTGATTGAGACATGCAAATGACGACTTGTTCGTTGCATCTCAATATTGGTCAGTCCGACTCGCTAAACTCTTTAGCCGAATCCGTGTAAGTCGGAATAGCATCCCCATGCCCATGACAAGTGGAACCTAGTCATCTGCGGACTTTCACATTGGTCTCAGTTATGTGTCCAGCACAACCTCAATGACCAAGGATAATTAGTATGAACAACATGAATATATAGTTCCACAATCAAATCACATATTCGATGATACATATCAGCAGTTCATACATGGACCATAACCTTATGAATACATTGGGAATAACATCATACATGATTGCCTCTAGGGCATATTCCCAACAGTCTCCTACTTGCACTAGAGTCAATCATCCGACATCACATGTCTAGGCACCTAATGCCCATAGCTCTCAGGTGCGCCTCATGCTTTGGCTGTGGAAGTGGCTTTGTCAAGGGATCCGCAATGTTTGCATCTGTGTGTACCTTGCATAACTTGATATCACCCCACGAACTGGCGAATAAGGTGGTACCGCATGAGTATATGTTTTTCTTCTGGTGTTGTCTAGGTTCCTTGGCTTGTGCAGTAGCACCATTGTTGTCACAATACATGTCTAACGGATTGGACGAGCCCTGAACCACACCAAGATCCATGAGGAAATTCCTCATCCAAACGGCTTCTTTTGCCGCCTCCGAGGCAGCAATATACTCAGCCTCTGTCATAGACGCAGACACCGTCTCTTGCTTGGAAGTCTTCCAGCTCACAGCCCCTCCGTTTATTACAAACACATATCCAGATTGCGAACGAGAATCATCCGAGTCAGTGAGATAACTCGCATCCATGTAACCCTTTACACTGAGTTCATCCTCACCTCCATAAACCAGGAACATATCCTTAGTCCTTCTCAAGTACTTTAGGATATTTTTAGCCGCTGCCCAGTGGATTTCTCTAGGGTCAGCCTGGTACCTTCTCACAACACTTAGAGCATAGGAAACATCCGGCCTAGTACAAATCATGGCGTACATGATGGATCCATTGAAGCATACTGGAATCGCACTCATCCGACTTCGCTCATCAGTTGTCGAAGGACACTGAGTCTTGCTAAGTTTTATGCCATGGGACATCGGTAAGAACCCCTTCTTAGACGATTCCATGTTGAACTTCTTCAACACTTTGTCCAAATATGTACTTTGACTCAATCCAATGAGCCGCCTTGAGCTATCTCTATAGATCCGGATTCCTAGTATGTAAGTCGCCTCACCCAAGTCTTTCATCGAAAAACTCTTTTCCAATGATTCCTTGGTCTCTTGCAACATCTGGACATCATTTCCAATCAGTAATATGTCATCCACATATAAGATCAGAAAGTTCACTTTGCTCCCACTAAACTTCTTGTATAAACAAGAATCATGATCACTTTTGATGAAGCCAAACGATTTGACTACCTCATCAAAGCGAATGTTCCAACTTCGAGATGCTTGCTTCAACCCATAAATGGATTTCTGAAGCTTGCATACCTTGTTAGCATAAGCCGGATCGACAAAACCCTCGAGCTGTATCATATACACGTCCTCGGTTAAATTTCCATTAAGGAAAGCCGTTTTGACATCCATCTGCCATATCTCATAATCGAAATAGGCTGCTATAGCTAACATGATCCGAACTGATTTAAGCATCGCTATAGGAGAGAAAGTCTCATCGTAGTCAACTCCTTGAACTTGTCGAAACCCTTTCACGACAAGCCGTGCCTTATAGATAGAAACATTTCCATCCATATCAGTTTTCTTCTTAAAGACCCATTTGCACTCGACGGGTCTTGCACCGTCTGGCAGATCAACCAAGTTCCAAACTTGATTTTCATCCATGGACTTTAACTCGGATCTCATGGCTCCAAGCCATGACTCGGAATCGGAACCCACCATCGCTTCCGAATAAGTTGCCGGCTCATCACTGTCCAATAGCATCACATCACGAACACTTCACAATATGGCTGATATTTGCAGTGTCGGTGCAATTTCCGGCTCAGGTGCCACGTCCGGCTCAACCTCTAAGGCTTTTGCCGACTCGCTGCTAGCCGGTATTTCTTGAATTACTTCGAGATGCACCGTACTCCCACTGACTCCCCGACTGAGAAACTCTTTCTCATGGAAGACACCGTTTCGAGCGACAAACACTTTGCCCTCTTCTCAGTTGTAGAAGTAGTAACCCAAGGTTTCCCTCGGATACCCCATGAAAATACACTTATCCGACTTAGCTGTGAGCTTGTCCGACTGAAGTCGCTTGACAAAAGCTTCACAACCCCAAATCTTGAGAAAAGACAAACTTGGCTTCTTGCCAGTCCACATCTCATGTGGTGTCTTTTCTACCGACTTTGATGGTACTCTGTTTAGTGTGAACGCTGCAGTTTCTAGACAATATCCCCAAATTGATAAAGGCAGATCTGTCCGACTCATCATTGATCATACCATGTCCAACAAGGTCCGATTCCTCCTTTCCGATACACCGTTTCTCTGCGGCGTTCCTGGAGGAGTGAGCTGGGGAACTATTCCACAACTCTTCAGATGGTCATCAAACTCATGGCTCATGTACTCGCCTCCTCGGTAAATCAAGAAACTTTATTCTCTTGCCAAGTTGATTTTGTACCTCATTCTGGAATTCCTTGAACTTTTCAAAGGCTTCCGACTTATGTTTCATCAAGTAGATATATCCATATCTACTCAAATCATCAGTGAAGGTAATGAAGTACTCATAACCACCTCTGGTTGTCGTGCTCATTGGGCCACATACATCACTATGTACTAGTCCCAATAAGTCGGACGCCCTTTCACAACTCTTTGCAAAAGGTGTCTTGGTCATCTTGCCGAGAAGGCAGGATTCGCATGTCTCGAATGACTCCAAGTCGAACGAAGTTAGGAGTCCATCATCATGGAGCTTCTTCATGCGTTTCCAACTTATATGACCAAGCCGATAATGCCAAAAGTAAGTCATATTCAGATCATTTGGTTTTAACCTTTTCACATTTATGTTAAAGACAGATTCACCCTCAAGATTCAAAATAAATAATCCGTCCTGGACGGCTGCAAAGCCGTGAAACATACCATTCAAATATAAAGAACAACCATTATTCTTAATATTTGACTCATAGCCCTGTCTCATCAAACATGAGGCAGACATAATGTTTCGACTAAGCACTGGAACATAATAACAATTATTCAGCTCCATTAAGAATCCGGAAGGTAAATGAAGTTGCATCGTGCTGACTTCCAACGCAGCAACTCTTGCTTTGTTGCCGACCCGAATGTCAACCTCGCCTCTTTCCACGCTCCTAGTTCTTACCAGTCCCTGCAACGAGTTGCATATGTGAATGACTGATCCGGTATCATATACCCAAGAACTACTAGGTGCATCAGCAAGATAAATGTCTATAACATTGCAAACAAGCGTACCTGAGCCGGAAGTCACACCTCCGCTCTTGGCTTTGTCAGCCAGATACTTGCTGCAATTCCTCTTCCAGTGGCCATCCGACTTGCAGTAGAAGCAAGTGGATCCGGCTGCAGGAGATGGCTTAGTCCCTAAGGAAGCGCTTTGACCGGGTCCTCCTTACCTCCTGACTTTGCCTTCTTCTTCTTAGTCCAAGAACTCTTCTTGAACTTAGCCTTGTTTTGTACCATCAACACTTGACTGGCACCTTTCTTGAGATCCGCCTCAGCCTGCTTGAGCATCCCATGTAATTTAGTGAGCTTCTTATCCATACCATGCATGTGGTAGTTCGATATGAACTGGCCATACGCACTAGGAAGAGAGTTCAGAATTATGTTTGTAGCGAACTCTTCACTAATGGGGTAGCCAAGTCTTTCCAGAGACTGCACGTAACCAACCATCTTGATCACATGCGAACTCAGTGGATCGCCATCCTTAAGCTTGTAGCTCAACAAAGCCTGAGAGACTTGATACCTCTCAGTCTTTTCCTGAGCCTGGAACATACTTTTGAGGCTTTCGATCATATCGTAGGCCTCAACATTCTCGAACTGCTGCTGCAAGTCCGGTTCCATGTGAGCAAGCATAAGACAGCTAATCTCCGTGGATTCATCACAAATCCGACGGTAGGCATTGGTGGTCTGACAATCGCATTCTCATCCGGCTCAGCTGGAAGTGGGTTGTCTAGGACACGATCCCTCTTTTCTTGTTTGAGAACAATTCTCAGATTATGATACCAGTTGGTGAAGTTAGTTCCATTCAGTTTATCTTTCTCTAAGATGGTTCTCAAAGCAAAACCGGAAATCTGAGGAAGACTGCTAGGTGCCATTGATCTACAACAGAAAATATGCAAAACACTTAAGACATGTATCCATAAAAGAGCAAGCATATTAAACTTTTTAATATTTATGCTCCCACTAGAACCAACACCCCTCCGATGGTTACTTAGTGATTCAGGACCCTAAATAAGCAAGTCGACTAGTGAGCTTTAGCATCACTGCTAGCCGTCAAGTGATCTAGGTAGACAACTCCTTGTCAATCGTATCTCATACGACTCCTGTTGGATGGGTGGCATCACATGCCCCGGCTCCCATCCGACTTTTCCCCAAGTCCCACAACCGTTGTGATAGACCTGTCTAGATTACCAAGTGCTTCCGCTGTATGAGTCCGACTCGAACCCACCTAGTCGGAAAGAATTGATAGCACCTCAATTTTATGAGCCCACTACCAAAAATGTCCGACTTGTGATGGTGCAACACTGGCGGGGAAACCGACTAGACCTTCTTTGAGGGATTACTTTCTACCAACTATCTAATAGAGGTAAAACAGAGACATAACAATAACACAAAATAAGGCAACTATAATGTGAAATGGTATGGCTCTCTTCATGGCGATCTCCATCTCCATAAATCTTGTAATCCGACTCGTGTCAACTCTTGTCACGTGCCATATTATACCATGTAGCCGACTTGTACACCGACTTGCATGCCATCCGGATTCTCCAAACAGCTACACTAGATAGTAATGCAAATTACACAGAGAATCCGACACGCAGGCCGTTATACAATAAGATGACAGCATCTAGGCTCCAGCCGGCTGACAAAAACTGTGATACGCAGATCACATATGGATTACACACATCATATGCACATAAGCCATACCATTCACAACATCATCCTGCAAAAACAAGTTATGCATAGATACGATATCTACCGGTGTTGTGAAACTCGCAACGACATCTAAGGCGCTACGACAGGGCGAAACCGGCGGTCCCGCTAGCCAGATAGCGGGCGGGGATCAAAAGTCGAAAAGCACAGATCTCATCTGCATTCCGGACATGGATTTCGTCATCGGATAAAACAATTTTACCCAAATCCGATCCGGACTCCGATTCGACCAAACTCTTTGATCTTCGATCACCGCATCCGGGTTTACGTGTCACAGTCTACCCTGATGGCGGAAGCCGACCGGTAGGGGTATGTCGTTCCACGACCTTAGCAGTTAGATCACGGAAACCAGATCATCCATTCCTCGAGTACAGTTGATCCAATCAACTTTGTACAAAACCGATCTATCTCATAGATCGACCACCAAAACTGCAATTAGATCCAATCTAACACCAACCGCATATCACATATGCAAGATCTCGAGCCTAAAACCAGAAGCTAACGCTCTGATACCACTGCCGGGCCACGCAGAGAAAAACAAAACTTTTTCCTACGCGGTGATCTCAAGATCCAGCTCAGGTAGAAGGCCACGAGGATTACCACTAGACGCGCAGTTGCGGAATTGATGAAGCACGTCGCTTGATGCAGTGCAGTCATCACGATCCGTTCCGGTTCCACGATCCATGATCCGTTCTTTCTTCACGATCGTCGAAGTGCTGAACGTACAGCACCTCCGCTGGTATCCACACATACGAGGAGGAGCGCCGGCAATGGACTGCTAGGTCCGGTACGGTGGCGATAGGACTGGATTGGAGCTAGGGTTTACAACACATGGAGTGACCTAACCTTGTGCTCTAAGCACCTGTGCCCTAGCTTATATAGGGAGTGAAAGTGGGGTCCACTCACTTGTGGCCCATTCACTAAAAGGCCTATATTTTCCACTGCAAGTCTCACTTGCTGACTAAGTCCATGTCACTATTTGGGTCCAACCCAAATAGGTTTCCTGTTTGGGTCTAACCCAAACTGCTCCTGCTCTTAAGCGTGTGACCCGACAGGCTCATGGTAACCCGGACACGATTCCGAGTCTCACTCGTGATCGATCAGTTGGTAGCGGCTCCTAGCAAAACGTGCCAACTCCCAAGTACCAATAAGTCATGATGACATACCTTCCAATGCGAATTTTGTCTGAGTCCCTTTTGCCTCACGATATACCTTATCGGACTATAGGCGAATGATCGTCATCCCTTAAATAGTCTGACTCTCTTTCTCGATCCGAGATAAGTGATTCATCCGACTAACTCTTAGTTGGCTGCCTCGGTTAACACTTATCCGAGACGCGCATGGCAATGCTTTCCGAATCATATCTTCCGAGAGGGCCCAGAGAATATCTCTCTAGACAGAGGGGCAAAATCCCATCTCGGTTATTCACATCACGCAGCTTGATTCTCAGTCGACCCGAACTCCGCCTTTATAACTACCCAGTGACGGAACAGCGTTTGACAGAACCTAAGTCAGTGATCCTCAACTCGGATTGTGCAATAACCTCAGGTCTAAGGATTGCATTGATTGAGACATGCAAATGACGACTTGTTCGTTGCATCTCAATATGGGTCAGTTCGACTCGCTAAACTCTTTAGCCGAATCCGTGTAAGTCGAAATAGCATCCCCATGCCCATGACAAGTGGAACCTAGTCATCTGCCGACTTTCACATTGGTCTAAGTTGTGTGTCCAGCACAACCTCAATGACCAAGGACAATTAGTATGAACAACATGAATATATAGTTCCACAATCAAATCACATATTCGATGATACATATCAGCAGTTCATACATGGACCATAACCTTATGAATACATTGAGAATAACATCATACATGATTGCCTCTAGGGCATATTCCCAACAGAAAATACTGTGATACACCCCCTATACTTGTGGGTCATTATATTACCGTGGAGATCCACAATAAGAATAAAAAATATCCAACACAAATCAAGATGGGAAGAAACAATCTCAAACCCTAGTCTTGCAAAGTGGAGATCCCTCTCTCTCTCTCAAGTACAAGTAGTGGCTATGGGGGTGTATTGGCTAGGATGTCGAAGATCATGGAGCAAGATGAAGAACGTCTTCCCCTTCTTCTCCGGATCTCTTCTTTCGCCCTTCTAGATGGTATGGAGGCTGCTGCGTTGTGTTTTCGTCCTTGGCCCCTTCACGAAAGTTGTCCCTTCTGACAAGAAAGAGGCAGCAGCAACTATACAGCGGGAACTATATGGCCGAAAAATATTCCCACTGTATAGTTGCTCGTTAAAGCTTCTGTGAGCTCCCCTCGCGTGCTTCCAATGTGAGACTCACTTGTTTTCTCCAGAATGTTGTGTTTCTCTAGTTAAATCCTTCTGTTGACATTCAAAACCTGAAACACACATTAAAAACCAAGTTTTCTTTGCTACCGAAGTATTAGCGTTAGGTAAATCCAGAAAACT
Source organism: Avena insularis (assembly GCA_023614405.1). Classification (NCBI taxonomy): domain Eukaryota; kingdom Viridiplantae; phylum Streptophyta; class Magnoliopsida; order Poales; family Poaceae; genus Avena; species Avena insularis. Next base: position 167,887,581 of record CM042694.1, on the reverse strand, counting down.
ATCAAATCCGGGAGAAAACCATCAATAAAAGCCATAAAAATGTGTCGAATCTCACAGCTATCAGGCCCCATGTGGCGGCTAGGCTTGCCCCTTTGGCCCTCTCTTGCAGTTTTCCCTCATGGTCCCTTTCCCTAGGAATTTGGCACATTAGTGAAATGCCCTTTCAAATTAGATTTTAATATTGTATTTAATATTAATTACATTAATTAACATGTAAATACACATTACAAAATTCGGTTCCCTTTCAATTTCCTTCGAATGACTTTGGGACTTTCTCAGAATGATTTCGGTTCTCTCATGGAACTTTTCCGGATTCCTTTTTTTCTCTTTCATATGGTGATTCCAATTTACAAAGGATCTCTAGCTCATCGCACCCTTAAGTGTATTTTCCCACGGCTTGGGAATGGCACAAACATGATCTCCATCAATGATTAATAGAGGTATCGGGATGCCCATAATGACCCTTGTGCATTCCATGATGATAATGTTGTTTGAACTGTAAAACATTGAGTCTAATTCCCTTTGTTTCTATGATACGACTTGTCCGAGATCCGACCATTGGTATCACATACCTTGTTCAATCTCGTTACCGACAAGTCCTGTTTTACTTGTTACCGCGATATTACATCCATGTGACCCAATCATATGTTGCAACATTATGGATGTAATCTCACCAAGCCGTCCGTGTGTATCTTACCCATCACGTGGGTGAACAAAACCCGCTTTTGACACATAATGCCTCTACATGCCCCTCCGAATACATGAACACACCTTTATGATCACTGTATCACCAAGTGATGTTTGATGCTATCTAAGTATCCTTGGGTGATAGTGATTGATATGGTCTCACGGTCTAAGGAAAAGGAGACTACATTTCTAACTATTGCAACAATGAACTCTGCCACTTGATAAGATGAATCGAGCATACAAGGAATTGATCGGCAACTAGATGGGCAGTTTTATCTTAGTGGAGGTTGATGAGATTCAGAAACTCCTGACTGACTGTGGTCTGGTAAATTTAGGATACCCGGGATAGAAGTACACGTGGAATAATCATCGTGAAGGTGGGGTCAATATCCAGGCCAGGTTGGATAGAGCTACATGTACAAATTCTTTTGCCCAAATGTCCCCATCCACACCTATTGAGCACATTACGATGGAGGAGTCAGACCACCTACCATTGCTTATTCATGTTGCTGAAGCTTTCCCGGCCCAACGCCAAATGAACATCAGGTTTCGTTTTGAAGAAATGTGGACCCGTGACGAGAGGTATGAGCCCATGGTGGAGCAGGCATGGGAGCAGGAGGACCGAGAAGGCCATGACCTCTCCGATTGCTGGGCTAGAATCAAACTAGTGTCCGGGGAGGTGCATAAAGGGGCCCGAGAAGTGTTTGGGTCGGTCCGTTTGCAAATTAAAAAGGCGAAATTTAAATTCGCAACAACGCGGGATATTGCTGCTCGCACTGGCGAGATGGGTGAAGTTCGTGGGATTGAGTTAGAGCTGCATGAAATTTATGACCGTGAAGAGGGATGTTCAGGCAGCGATCTAGGATGGAATGATTGAAGTCTGGTGACTGCAATACATGGTACTTCCAGAATAGAGCCTCTTAGAGGAGGAGGAAGAATACGATTAAGGCTTTAAGGAGAGCAGATAGGAGGATGTGTCTCACTGATGAGGAGATGGGGGCATTGGACTGTGAGTTCTACTCTAATCTATATTTGTCGGAGGAATCCCAAAATATGGACGTTATTGTGGAAAATGTTGAGGCCATGGTCTCGACAGAAATGAATAATAAGCTTATGGCGCACTTCACGGATGAGGAGATTACAAAGGCCCTTTCCCAAATGGGGCTTGATATGTTGCAAACATATCTATATTTTTTTATGTTCCATGCTTGGTTTATATCTACTTTCTTATGTTTTGTCCACACTTTGGAGTATTTTTATACATTTTCTTGGACTAACCTATTAACAAGATGCCACAGTGCTAGCTGCCTGTTTTCTGCTATTTTTGGTTCCAGGAAAGTCAGAAAATGAATATTCTCGGAATTGGATGGGACAAAAGCCGAAGTCAATATTTCACCGAGGGGGACACGGAGCCAGGATACGAGACGGAGAGGGGCCAGGGGCCGCCCACACCACCTGGCCGCGCGGATAGGCCTGGCCCACTCCAGGGGGTGGTGTGGCCTCCTAGGGCACCCCCTCGCCCTCCCCTTTCACCTATATATTGCCCTCGATACAGAAACCCTAAGTGCCCAATCAAAATTCCGTGAAAGAGTCTATAGCCACCATCATGTCCATCCCTAGATCGGGAGGGATCTGAAGCTCTTCCCGGCACCCTGCCGGAGGGGAGAATTCACCCTGGAGGCCTTCTTCATCACCATGCAAGCCTCCAGTGTGATGCGTGAGTAGTTCATCCTTGGACTACGGGTCCATGTAGTAGCTAGATGGTTCATTCTTCTCCTTTGTGCTATCATGTTTAGATCTTGTGAGCTCCGTTCATGATTAAGATCATCTATTTGTAATCCTACATGTTGTATTTGCGGGGATCCGATGGATATTGAGATGCTATTTCAGATTGATTATTGATTCTATCATGTCTTTGTTATTTTTGATCTTGCATGCTCTCTGTTGTTAGTAGATATCTTGGCTAAGTAGATGCTAGCAACTCCAAAAGGGAGTATTTATGCTCGATAGTGGGTTCATGCCTCTAGTAATCTGGGGAAGTGACAGAAATCTCTAAGGTACTAGATGTGTTGTTGCTACTAGGGAGAAAACAACAATCCTTTGTTCATAGAACAATCGTATTGTTTACTTTACATGCAATGCGTAATGCAATTATCTGTTGCTTGCAACTTAATACTAGAGGGGGTTCGGATGATAACCTGAAGGTGGATTATTAGTCATAGGTGCAGTTGGATTACGGTCTATGTATAATGTTGTAATGCCTAATCAAATCTCATAGGAGTCAAGATGATTAGTATATGTATGTATGCTTTCTCGATGTTTGTCAATTGCCCTGCTGTAATTTGTCCACCCAACATGTTATCTATCTTAAGGAGAATCACCACTAGTGAACTATGGACCCCGGTCCTTTCTTTTACCATCAATCTACAACTATTTACTGTCTTCTATTTACTTTCTGCAAGCTATTACTTTCTTCCACACAATATGTTTAATCCTTTGTTTTCAGCAAAATCGTGTGAGATTGACAACCTCACTGTAAGTTGGGGGCAAAGTTCTGTGGTTGTGTTGTGCAGGATTCCAAGTTGGAAACAACACCTTGGAGGTGTTTCCTTGCTCCTACTGGTTCGATAACCTTGGTTTCATAACTGAGGGAAACTTACTACTGTGCTCATCATACCTTCCTCTTGGGGTTCCCCAACGAGCTCGATATCAACCATGAGCCATCAAGTATTTTTCTGGTGCCGTTGCCGGGGAGTCAAGGACATCTTCACAACGGGAGTCCCTCATAACCAATCTCTTTACTTTACTTTGTTTTATTTGTTTTGCTTAGTTTATTTCTGCTTTGTTTTCTTGTTCTTTTTTATCAAAAATATAAAAATAGTTCCTACTATAGTTGTTATTTTCGTTGGTCTGTTATTGTCTTGCTTTATCATGCTTCCTATCAATGGTTGGTTTCTTTGAAACTGGATCTAATTGGCAAGGTGGGTTCACGGAAGAACAAAAATATTATTATAAGGAACACTACTTGTCACAAAAAGGGAAACACTTATGGGAACAAATTGATAAATTATATACCATTGCTAGAAATGTGTGCTCTACTTATAATGTGACTTATTGCTTTGATAAATCTTGTTGCTGTAAGAGGTTTAAACACCTCCGTTTTCAGTGTGAGTACAATGATGATGTTACCATATCTTCTTATGTTAAGGGAAATTATGACTTTTATGATGTGGAACAAATTTAAGAATTTATTGCTTGGAAGGGTGCATTCGAACTTGCTTATTTTCTTGAAAATACTAATGATGCACATTATAAATATGAGGTTTATGATATACTTAAATTTTTCTTTGATAATTACAAGGTAGAAAATGGACACATTCTTGAATATCGTAATAGATGCGCTCCACCAACGGAAGAGACTAATGCCTTGCAGGAGCCTATGGAAGAACAAATTGCTAAAGCTATAAGCTTATTGGATGAAAAAGAGGAGGAGAGTGATGATTAAGAGGAGGAAGAATGGATCTACCCATTCCTACCTTCTAATGAGAGTAACTCTTTACCCCTTACAATATTTGATTATCCCCCATGCTTACCAAAGGAGGATGAATGTTATGTTCCTGTGGAGTCTTTTGAAAATGTTTATAATAAAGCTCTAGATGATGGTCCTATATTGATTGATAATATTAATTTTACTACTATTGAAAATGAGATTGATCAGTCATCTTGTTATAAAATTGTTAAAAGTGGGTTTGAGGTTTTAATCCCACTATTTTTGAGCTTGATAAAAATTATGTATTTGTAGATCATGAAAATCATGATTTATGGGATAGTTATATTGTTGAGTTTATTCATGAGGCTACTAAAAATTATTATGAGAGAGGAAAATACGGTTGTAAAAGTTTTCATGGCACTGAAACACCTCTCTATTTGCTGAAAGTTTTGAAGTTACTCTCATTTTATGTTCCTATGTCTGTCACTTTGTTATTTGTGAATTTATTTGCGTATAATATTCCTATGCATAGGAAGTGGGTTAGACTTAAATGTGTTTTGATTTTGCTTCTTGATGCTCTCTTTTTACTTCAATTCATATCTCTTATGTGAGCATCATCGAAATTATCATGCCTAGCTCAAAGGCGTTAAAGAAAAGTACTTATTGGGAGATAACCCAAAAGTTTTAGATGAGTCTTGGAAGTTATTGCTTCAGTAATAAACTCTCCTTATCCTTTTTATTTGCTTTTTGTGCCAAGAGTAACCTCTAATGAGAGAGAAGTAATGCTAGGGAAAATTGTTGTCCTGAAACAGATTTTTGTGCTTCATTTTAAAAATTCATGTAAAATCTCTGTACGTCGTTTTGAGGCGTGAATTTTTGTGATTCTGCCCCAAGTTGTTATCTAACTTTAGTTGGTTCAACACTTTTTGATTTGAGCAACAGAAGGTCTTCGAAAAAATTGGTTTTTACCTGCTGGTCTGTTTTGACAGATTTCTGCCACTATTTGCATTTGCTTCTTGTTGATTCCTTTTTTTTTGGGGGGGAATTGAGCTTTTTGAGGGAAGTACTACAGTAGCTTGTGTTTTAATGGAAGTTTTATTGCTGTTGAAACTGAACCCAAAGACTTATTATCTTGAGTGCACTAATGTTGCTAATAAAGATTGTGTGAAGTTTTGTATGAAGGAAAAATTTCAGGTGTATGGAGAGAATGATGTAATGAGATGAAGAATGGACTAAATCTCAAGCTTGAGGATGCCACCCGTGTCACCCCAAGAAATATCCAAGAAGTACAAGCGTCAAAGCTTGGGGATGCCCAAGGCATCCCTTTCTTCATCAATAAAAATCTCAGGTTCTTTCAAACACTTCATTTTTATTGTTTCATGCACAATTGTGTTGTTCTTGGAGCATCTTTGTTTTTGTTTTCGTTTTTGTTTTCTTGGTTTTCTTAGTTTGCTTGAATAAATTGGTTGGACCCCCTCTTTCATACATTAGTTTTCGAATAGTCTGGTTTGGTTTGGAAAAGAGTAGGAAAAGTTCATGCTTAAGTGGTAAAAGGAGCTTGTTTTTTACTATGGCCTATGCTTTGCAATGCATGCTTGATATTGTTTTGGCTTTATGCTTAGTGGTTTTTGTTGTAGCATGACTAGTTACAAACAATTGAGATTGCTTAATGTGCCTTGAAAGAATCATGCGTTGTTTTAGCATATTAAAGCATAGTATAGTGGTATTCTCCTTTGATGCTTTATTTAGGTTGACTTGGCACATGCTCACACCATGTTATGACTATCCCAAGTCACCATAGCCTTTATGATCCTTTATTTTTCGACTTGTAATATCACTTTATGCTCTAATTAATGATGTTTTGTCGCTTTGCATGATTATGGCCATTATTTCTCTCTTAGTTGGTCGCTCCTAGTCTTTTGCTAGCCTCCATAACCAAGTATGAGTTCCACTCATGCATCCAACTCCAAATAACACTAAGTTGTTCCAAATAGTCCACCATACCTACCTATTAGCATTTTCTATTCCAAGTATATTCATGTTTTATCTACCTTCCGAATTAAACTTGTTATGTGAAAACTAGTGATTAAAGCTCTCACGAACTTGAAGGCACACTTTACTTTCTTGCACTTAATAAACTTGAACCATTGTGTCCATCTTTGTTGCGTATATGCTTGCGCTTTATAAGTTGAAGTTAGCAGAACCATGTATCATGGGGAACGCTTTCAACATTGCACTCATATTCTGTTGATATCATGATTCTTTTGCTTATGGATCCCGGTGGTGTGAAATAAAAGGGGAACTTGTAAGATCATGGAATTTGTATGTGTGTTAGAGAAACGCCTAGGCCGCTAGCCTAAGCCATGCCTAATCATGGTGGAAACTTGCAGCATAACTAGAATGAGCACTCTATGCAACACCCTCAATAAAAACCTATGCAAATAAAAAGATCGCTGAGATGCTCATTGTCTGCTTGCCTTGTCATTTTGATTATGGGATAACTCATGTATCATGTGCAAGGGGTACCCCGTTGGCGGTTCTCTATGATACATATGTACTTACAATGACAAGAGCTTACTTGTGACTAAAGTTGAGTAGCATGAGGTTTGGTACTCGTAAGTAAGGGGCATGAGATTTCAACTTATAACTTGTCATGTATATCTTTAACCTTAATCACCTAAAGATGCTTATGATAGGGGAAATGAGAGCTGAAAGCTAATAAGTACCATAATTTTTGGAAGCTCTTTATGAAACTTGAATCCCTGCTTCCTTCTATGAAGGCCTTTCTTTTACTTTTATGTTGAGTCTCCACCTTCTATCTTTATGCACCTATTAAGAGAGCATAGTGGCCATTCTAGGTTTAATGTGCATTGTCCCAAGACTTGTTGATTGATGTATAACTTTGATATTGCTTGTTCTTAAACTATTTGTATCTAGTCACCTTTATGAACTTTGAAGATGTCCTATGCAATTATGATATGCTACTCTATGAGGGACAAGCTGAATGCCACTATGCTACGTTTTCTTTATGTGAAACAAACAAATGTCTTGCAAAGCATTGTTATTCATGAATCTTTTGTTTCTGCCTTTTCATGTTACAACATACTTGCTATGTCTTATTGTTAGAACTTTATCTTTATGCTACGTTGAAGTACTATGATCCCAGCTATCAATGTTTACAAATACTTTGATCAAGTTTATGATGGTGCATGTCACCTCAAAAATTATTCTTTCTTTTTATCACTTACCTACTCGAGGACGAGCAGGAGTTAAGCTTAGGGATGTTGATACGTTGCAAACGTATCTATAATTTTTGATGTTCAATGCTTAGTTTATATCTACTTTCTTATGTTTTGTCCACACTTTGGAGTATTTTTATACACTTTCTTGGACTAACCTATTAACAAGATGCCACGGTGCCAGCTGCCTGTTCTCTGTTGTTTTTTGTTCCAGGAAAAGTCAGAAAATGAATATTCTCGGAATTGGACGGGACAAAAGCCGAAGTCAATATTTCATCGAGGGGGACACGGAGCCAGAATACGAGATGGAGAGGGGCCTGGGGCCTCCCACACCACCTGGCCGCGTGGCCAGGCCTGTCCCATGCCAGGGGGTGGTGTGGCCGCCTAGGGCACCCCCTCGGCCTCAACCTTTCGCCTATATATTGCCTCCGATACAGAAACCCTAAGTACTCGATCAAAATTCCATGAAAGAGTCTGTAGCCACCGTCATCTCCATCCCTAGATCGGGAGGAATCTGAAGCTCTTCCCGGCACCCTGCCGGAGGGGAGAATTCACCCTGGAGGCCTTCTTCATCACCATGCAAGCCTCTGGTGTGATGCGTGAGTAGTTCATCCTTGGACTACGGGTCCATGCAGTAGCTAGATGGTTGTTTCTTCTCCTTTGTGCTATCATGTTTAGATCTTGTGAGCTCCGTTCATGATCAAGATCATCTATTTGTAATCCTACATGTTGTGTTTGTGGGGATCCGATGGATATTGAGATGCTATTTCAGATTGATTATTGATTCTATCACGTCTTTGTTATTTGTGATCTTGCATGCTCTCCGTTGTTAATAGATATCTTGGCCGAGTAGATGCTAGCAACTCCAAGAGGGAGTATTTATGCTCGATAGTGGGTTCATGCCTCTAGTAATCCAGGAAAGTGACAGAAATCTCTAAGGTACTAGATGTGTTGTTGCTACTAGGGAGGAAACAACAATCCTTTGTTCATACAACAATCATAATGTTTACTTTACATGCAATGCATAATGCAATTATCTATTGCTTGCAACTTGATACTGGAGGGGGTTCAGATGATAACCTGAAGGTGGATTATTAGTCATAGATGAGTTGGATTACGGTCTATGTATAATGTTGCAATGCCCAATCAAATCTCATAGGAGTCAAGATGATTAGTATATGCATGTATGCTTTCTCGATGTTTGTCAATTGCCCCGCTGTAATTTTTTCACCCAACATGTTATCTATCTTAAAGAGAATCACCACTAGTGAACTATGGACCCTGATCCTTTATTTTACCATAAATCTATAACTATTTACTGTTTATGTTTACTTTCTGCAAGCTATTACTTTCTTCCACACAATACGTTTAATCCTTTGTTTTTAGCAAAACCGGTGAGATTGACAACCTCATTGTAAGTTGGGGGCAAAGTTCTGTGGTTGTGTTGTGTAGGATTGCAAGTTGGAAAGAACACCTTGGAGGTGTTTCCTTGCTCCTACTGGTTTGATAACCTTGGTTTCATAACTGAGGGAAACTTACTACTATGCTCATCATACCTTCCTCTTGGGGTTCCCCAACGAGCTCGATATCAACCATGAGCCAGCAGGTCCTACAAAGGTGCCTCGACCTGATGGCCTACTTGCTCTCTTCTATCAACGGCACTCGCCATTGCTGAAAAATGAGGTATGTAAAGCGGTTCGTGATTTCTTGCTTGGAAATGCTATCCCAGAAGATTTTAATGGCACTGTCATTGTGCTTATTACGAAAGTTAACTCACCAGAGTTGTTTTCCTAGTTTCTCCCTAGCAGTCTTTGCAATGTGATTTACAAGATTGCTTCGAAGGTGCTGGCTAATAGATTGAAGGTTATCCTCCCAATTCTCATCTTGGAGGAATAGAGTGTGTTTGTTCATGGTAAACTCATTACTCATAATGTATTTATTGCTTATGAGTGTGTCCATGCTATCCGGACTCGAAAATGGAGGAAGGCCCTTTGTGCGGTGGAATTGGACATGATGAAAGCATATGATGGAGTGGAGTGGATATTTCTGGAAAAAATGATGAGCAGAATGGGTTTTAATGATGCCTGGGTCCAAATGATCATGAGATGTATGAGTTCTGTCAGATTTTCGGTTAGGATGAATGCAGGGTTGTCGGAGATATTTGCCCCTTCGAGGGGGTTACAGCAGGGTGACCCATCGTCTCCTTACCTCTTTTTGTTTTGTGTTAAAGGTTGTTGTACGCTGCTGAAGAAGGCTCATGAAGGAAATATGTTGAAGAGCATTCAGTTTGGGATGAATGGGCCCCATATCACCCATATTTTGTTTGTAGATGACAACATTGTATTCCTAGAAGCAACGGTCGAAAGCATCAAGACACTCAAAGGAGTTTTGGAGCGATATGAGCTAGCCTCGAGATAGAAGGTTAATATGCAAAAATCTTCAACCTTTTTTGGGGAAGTTGCCATGATCAGTTGAAGGTAGATCTAATGAGTTCGCTTGGGATTGAAGAAGAGGCCCTTTTGGACCGGTACCTTGGGCTACCTACTGTTGTGGGGAGATCGAAAGATGGAAGCTTTCAGTATGTAACACACTACTAGAGTGCCAAGGTAGGAGGGTGGAAGGGGCAGGGCTTGTCGAAGAAAGGGAAAGAAACACTGATCAAGTCCGTGTTACAAGCCACCCCGACCTTCCCGATGAGGTGCTTCTGGCTGAATAAGAAACAATACAAGAAGCTGGGCTTGATCTCCTTCGATTTCTGGTGGAATGACGCAGATGCTGCTAGGAGAGTGCACTGGATTTCATGGCCAAAAATGTGTCAACCAAAAGGAGAGGGGGGTATGGGCTTCTGCAATTTCGAGGCCTCTAATCATGTGTTACTGGCAAAGCAGGCGTGGAGGCTTCTCACTATGACATCGTCCCTGTGTGGCAGGGTCCTCCGGGCTAGATACTATCAGCATTCAGAACTGCTAAAAGCTACCTGTCTAGCAAGAGGATCCTTCACTTGGAGGAGTATAATCCATGGGAGGGAATTACTGAAGAAGGGTATGGTTTGGAGAATTGGAGATGGCTCCAAGGTGGACATATGGCACATCAACTGGATTCCGAGGAATGGTGCACAGTGGCCACTGGGTCGCAAGTGCCCAACCGATAAAACAAAAGTTTCTAAATTGTTAACAAGCTCGGGATCCTAGGAGTATGTGAAGCTAGAAGAGATTTTCCACGAGTTTGATGTAAAAGATATTAAGAAGGTTCACGTGGGAGGTGTCGGGAGAGACGATTACCACACCTGGAACTAGACAAAGAACGAGATATTTTTTGGTTAAGTCTGCCTACCATCTCCATATGAAGCAGCGCCAAATTGCAGGGGGTGGGGTTAGCTCATCCACATCAGTAGATGTTGATGAGTGCATATTTACATCATATTTTACATTATTATTTTACGTTGTAGATGTAGGATCTTGGTATTTGATACATTGCAAATGTATCTATAATTTTTGATGTTCCATGCTTGGCTTTAACCACTTTCTTGTGTTTTGTCCACACTTTGGAGTACTTTACTTATGATTTCTTAGACTAACCTATTAACAAGAGCCACAGTGCCAGCTGCCTGTTTTCTGCTTTTTTGGTTCCAGGAAAGTCAGAAAATGAATATTCTCGGAATTGGACGGGACAAAAGCCAAAGTGCCTATTTTTCCGAAAGTCATCAGATGCCAGAGTATGATACGGAGAAGGGTTAGGGGGCCACCACACCACCTAGCCACGCGGCCCAGCCTGGCCCGCGCCAGGGGGTGGTCTGGCCGACCCCAGCACCCCCTCGGCCTCTCCTTCCGCCTATATATTACCCTCGGAACGAAAACCCTAAATGCCCGATCAAAAATCCACGAAAGAGTCTATAGCCGCCATCATCTCCATCCCTAGATCGGGAGGGATCTGAAGCTCTTCCCGGCACCCTGCCAGAGAGGGGAATTCACCCTGGAGGCCTTCTTCATCACCATGCAAGCCTCTGGTGTGATGCGTGAGTAGTTCATCCTTGGACTACGGATCCATGTAGTAGCTAGATGGTTGGTTCTCCTCCTTTGTGCTTTCATGTTTAGATCTTGTGAGCTCCATTCATGATCAAGATCATCTATTTTTAATTCTGCATGTTGTGTTTGCGGGGATCCGATGGATATTGAGATGCTATTTCAGATTGATTATTGATTCTATCATGTCTTTGTTATTTGTGATCTTGCATGCTTTCTGTTGTTAGTAGCTATCTTGGCCAAGTATATGCTAGCAACTCCAAGAGTTAGTATTTATGCTCGATAGTGGGTTCATGCCTCTGGTAATCTGGGGAAGTGACAGAAATCTCTAAGGTACTAGATGTGTTGTTGCTACTAGGGAGAAAACAACAATCATTTGTTCAAAGAACAATCGTATTGTTTACTTTACACGCAATTCGTAAAGCAATAATCTGTTGCTTGCAACTTAATACTGGAGGGGGTTCGGATGATAACCTCAAGGTGGATTATTAGTCATAGATGTAGTTGGATGGCGGTCTATGTATAATGTTGTAATTCCCAATCAAGTCTCAAAGGAGTCAAGATGATTAGTATATGCATGTATTGCTTTCTCCATGTTTTTCAATTGCCCCGCTGTAATTTGTTCACCCAACATGTTATCTATCTTAAGGAGAGCCACCTCTAGTGAACTATGGATCCTGGTCCTTTCTTTTACATTCAATCTACAAACTGTTTACTGCTTTGTGTTTACTTTCTACAAACTTTTACTTCTTTCCATTCGATACGTTTAATCCTTTGTTTTCAGCAAAACATGGTGAGATTGGCAACCTCATCGCAAGTTGGGGACAAAGTTCTGTGGTTGTGCTGTGCAGGTCTCCACGTTGCTACTAGCACCGGTAGTGCGCCCTGCGAAGGCTCAGCTAGCAACACCTTTGGGGTGTTTCCTTGGTCCTACTGGTTTGATTAAACCTTGGTTTCATAACTGAGGGAAACTTGTTGTTGTGCTCATCATGCCTTCCTCTTGGGGTTCCCAACGAGCTCTACATCAACACCGCACCAGCATTTTTCTGGTGCCGTTACCGAGCCATCAAGCATTTTTCTGGCGCCGTTGCCGGGGAGTCAAGGACATCTTCACAAGGGGAGTCCCTCATAACCAATCTCTTTACTTTGTTATTTTTGTTTTGCTCAGTTTCTTTTTGCTTTGTTTGCTTGTTTCTTTATCAAAAACACAAAACATTAGGTTTACTAGTTTCCTTTCTTATTTGAAAACACAAAAAAATTAAGTCTCCTTTAGTTGTCACCTCTTCCTTATCTCACCATGTTGATCCCTAAATTCACCTTGAAAGACCTTTCAATTGGTAGTGGTTCTATAATTGGGAAAGATAATATTGAAGAATTCTTTTATCATGTTAGTAAGCATGAAGATACTGAAGATAGATCCCTTGCAGAACTTGCTCCAAACTATGAGATTGATGCATGTTCTTTAATTCACATGTTATAAGCTAGGTTTGTTAACCGCAACCCCTTAATGCAAGTAATGTTTCTTAAGCTTAAATAAATTGAGGACCCTGAAAAGAGGGATTTTATTCTAGAAACTTTGTTTAAGGAGTTTTATGATGTTGCCAAGGAAGCTAGGAAAGTCTTTGAACGTTTCAATATGCTAGGCTCATGTGTAGATGTTGTTGGTACACGAGAAAAGATAAACAAAACAGGACCTAATGGGGAGGAACCTAAGATACCAATACCCTTTAAACTAGTAGCAATACATGATGCCATAGAAAAGAATCTTGATTGGATTGTTCCTGCAAACCCTTTTGATGAGAATAGTGAACCTTAGAGCATTGAGAGAGGATCCTCTAGAACTTATTTGGATGATATACCTTGCCTTGTTGAAAATATTTCTGGTATTAATCTTAATGCTTCTTCATTTGAGAACACTTGATTCTTTCTTGCTTCTTATGCCTAACTTAAAGGCGTTAAAGAAAAATACTTATTGGGAGATAACCCAAAAGTTTTAGATAAGTCTTGGAAGTAATAACCGCTCCTTATCCTTTTTATTTGCTTTTTGTGCCAAGAGTAACCTCTAATAAGAGAGAAGTAATGATTGGGAAAGTTGTTGTCCCGAAACAGATTTATGTGCTTCACCGTAAAAATTCGTGTAAAATCTCTGAACGTCTTTTTGAGGCATGAATTTTTGTGCTTCTGCCCCAGGTTGTTATATAACTTTTGTTAGTTCAACACTTTTTTATTTGAGCAACAGAAGATCTTCGAAAAAATTCGTCTTTACCTGCTGGTCTGTTTCGACAGATTTCTGCTATTTTCTGCATTTGCTTCTTGTTGGTTCCTTTTTGAGTTCTTTTGGGGAATTGAGATTTTTGAGGGGAGTGCTTCAGTATCCAGTGTTCTAATGGAAGCTTATTTGGTGTTAGAACTGAACCTTAAGACTTATTTATCTTGAGTGTACTAATGTTGCTAATAAAGATTGTGTGAAGTTTTGTATGAAGGAAAAATTTCTGGTGTATGGAAGGAATGAGTAATGAGATGAAGGATGGACCAAAGCTCAAGCTTGGAGATGCCACACGTGTCACCCCAAGAAATATCCAAGAAGTACAAGCGTCAAAGCTTGGGGATGCCCAAGGCATCCCCTTCTTCATCAATAAAAATCCCAGGTTTCTTCCAAACGCTTCATTTTTATTGTTTCATGCACAGTTGTGTTGTTCTTGGAGCGTCTTCTTTTTCATTTTCGTTTTGGTTTTTCGTTTTCTTGGTTTTCTTAGTTTGCTGAATAAATTGGTTGGACCCCCTCTTTCATACATTGGTTTGCAAATAGTTTGGTTTGGAAAAGAGTAGGAAAGTTCATGCTTATGTGGTAAAAAGAGCTTGTTTTTGACTGTGGCCTATGCTTTGTCATGCCATGCTTGATATTGTTTTGGCTTTATGCTTAGTATTCTTTGTTGTAGCATGAATTGTTATAAACAATTGAGATTGCTTAATGTGCCTTGGATGAATCATGCGTTGTTTTAGCATATTAAAGCATAGTATAGTGGTATTCTCCTTTGATGCTTTATTTGGGTTGACTTGGCGCATGCTCACACCATGTTATGACTATATCAAGTCACCATAGCCTTCATGATCCTTTAGTTTTCAACTTGTAGTATCACTTTATGCTTTGATCAATGATGTTTTGTCTTTCTGCATGAATATGGCCATTATTGCTCTCTTAGTTTGTCGCTCCCAGTCTTTTGCTAGCCTCCACAACCAAGTATGAGTTCCACTCATGCATACAACTCCCTAAACCAAGTTATTCCAAATAGTCCACCATACCTACCTATTAGTTTATGCTATTCCAAGTATATTCATGCTTTTGTTTACCTTCCGAATTAAACTTGTTATGAGAAAACTAGTGATTAAAGCTCTCACGAACTTGATGGCACACTTTACTTTTATTGCCCTTAATAAACTTGAACCATTATGTCGTCTATGTTGTATATGCTTGCACTTATTTGTTGGGAATTAGCAGAACCATGCTTTCATGGGGAATGCTTTCAACATTGCACTTGGTACTTGTACCTAGTTGATATCATGCTCTTTTGTATATGGATGTCGTCAGTGTGAAATAGAAGGGGAGCTTGTAAGTCCATAGAGTTATGTATATGTGTTAGAGAAACGCCTGGGTCGCTGGTCTAATCCATGCTGACATGGTGGAAACCTGCAGCGTAACCATAATGAGCTGTCTATGAAGCATTCTTCTTATAAAAAAAGAGTCCTATATTGAAAAAAAGAGAAAAAAAGAGATTATGAAAAGAGGAAAGAGAGAAAAAAGCACCATATTCCCATGGTAAATCAGAAGATTGCTGAGATGCTTGTTGTCTGCTTGCCTTGTCATTTTGATATGGGGATTCTTCCGTATCATCGGGCAAGGGGTACCCCGTTGGAGGTTCTCTATGATACACATGTACTTACGATGACAAGAACTTACCGGTGACTAAACTTGAGTAGCATGAGGAGCGGCCCTCGTATACAAGGGACATGAGATTTCTAACTTATACTTCGTCAAGCATGTACACCATAGTTTGTTCACTTTAACCTTAATAACTTCAAGATGCTTATGATAGGGGCAATGAGAGCTGAAAGCTATAAGTACCATAATTTTTTGAAGCTCTTTATGAGACTTGAATCCCTACTTCCTTCTATGAAGGCCTTTCTTCCACTTTTATAATGAGTCTCCACCTTCTACCTTTATGCACCTACTTTGAGAGCATAGTGGCCATTCTTAGTTCTATGTGCATTGTCCCAAGACTAGTTGATTGATGCATAACTTGATATTGCTTGTTTTAAACTATTTGTATCTAGTCACTCTTATGAACTTTGAAGATGTCCTGTGCATTTATATTTGCTACTCTATTGAGGGACAAGCTGAATACTATTATGCTATATTTTCTTTATGTGAAACAAACAAACGTCTTGCAAAGCATTGTTATTCATGAATCTTTTGTTTGTGCCTTTTCATGTTGCATCATAGTTTCTTTGTCTTATTGCTAGAACTTTGTATTTCATGTTATGATTGAAGTACTATGATCCCAGCTTTGAATGTTTTACAAATACTTTGATCAAGTCTTTGATGGTGCATGTCACCTTAAAAATTATTCTTTCTTTTTATCACTTACCTACTCGAGGACGAGCAGGAGTTAAGCTTGGGGATGTTGATACATTGCAAATGTATCTATAATTTTTGATGTTCCATGCTTGGTTTTATCCACTTTCTTGTGTTTTGTCCACACTTTGGAGTACTTTTCTTATGATTTCTTGGACTAACCTATTAACAAGAGCCATAGTGCCAGCTGCCTGTTTTCTGCTGTTTTGGTTCCAGAAAGTCGAAAATGAATATTCTTGGAATTGAACGGGACAAAAGCCAAAGTGCCTATTTTCCTAAGTCATCAGATGCAGTAGACGCGGAGAGGGGCAGGGGGCCACCACACCACCTGGTCAGCGTGGCCCTGGCCTGCGCAGAGGGTGGTCCGGCCCCAGCACCCTCGGCCTCTCCTTGGCGTATATATTGCCCTCGACGAAAACCCTAAGTGCACGATCAAAATCCACGAAGAGTTCAGAGCCCTCATCTCCATCCCTAGATCGGAGGGATCGAAGCTCTTCTCGGCACCCGAAGAGGGGAATTCACCCTGGAGGCCTTCTTCATCACCATGCAAGCCTCTGGTGTGATGCGTGAGTAGTTCATCCTTGGACTACGGATCCATGTAGTAGCTAGATGGCTGGTTCTCCTCCTTTGTGCTTTCATGTTTAGATCTTGTGAGCTCCATTCATGATCAAGATCATCTATTTGTAATTCTGCATGTTGTGTTTGCGGGGATTCGATGGATATTGAGATGCTATTTCAGATTGATTATTGATTCTATCATGTCTTTGTTATTTGTGATCTTGCATGCTTTCCATTGTTAGTAGCTATATTGGCCAAGTAGATGCTAGCAACTCCAAGAGTTAGTATTTATGCTCGATAGTGGGTTCATGCCTCTAGTAATCTGGGGAAGTGACAGAAATCTCTAAGGTACTAGATGTGCTATTGCTACTAGGGAGAAAACAACAATCCTTTGTTCATAGAACAATCGTATTGTTTACTTTACACGCAATTCGTAAAGCAATAATCTATTGCTTGCAACATAATACTGGAGGGGGTTCGGATGATAACCTGAAGGTGGATTATTAGTCATAGATGTAGTTGGATGGCGGTCTATGTATAATGTTGTAATGCCCAATCAAGTCTCAAAGGAGTCAAGATGATTAGTATATGCATGTATTGCTTTCTCGATGTTTGTCAATTTCCCCGCTATAATTTGTTCACCCAGCATGTTATCTATCTTAAGGAGATCCACCTCTAGTGAACTATGGATCCCGGTCCTTTCTTTTACATTCAATCTACAAACTATTTACTGCTTTGTGTTTACTTTCTACAAACTTTTACTTCTTTCCATTCGATACGTTTAATCCTTTGTTTTCAGCAAAACACGGTGAGATTGATAACCTCATCGCAAGTTGGGGACAAAGTTCTGTGGTTGTGTTGTGCAGGTCTCCATGTTGCTACTAGCACGGTAGTCATACCGCCAAAGGCTCATTAGCAACACCTTTGGGGTGTTTCCTTGCTCCTACTGGTTCGATTAAACCTTGGTTTCATAACTAAGGGAAACTTGTTGTTGTGCTCATCATACCTTCCTCTTGGGGTTCTCAACGAGCTCTACATCCACACCGCAACAGCATTTTTCTGGTGCCGTTACCAAGCCATCAGTATTTTACGGCGCTCGTGTGCATATTTTATGTCTGTTTTCACCAGGATCGGGACAGACGATGGATCCAATGGATACAATTCTTGGAGCAGATGTACAGTGGAGAAAAGGAGCCAAAAACAACGTAAATCGCTTATTTGAGAAATATTAATAATAGCAGAAGAAAACCATAAGCGAACAAGGGAGGCAGAGAGTCCAATGACCAACTATACGACTGGAGCAACTTTTCCGGCCGTATAGCTCCGGTCGTATAGTTGGCACCGCCTCCGCCTCTTCAAATAGTTTCACCCCATGCAATTGGTTCGGGAGATGACATATAGAACACCCAGAAATCTTAGAAACCTCACCTCCGTAAGGGATCTGGAGGAGGAACTCATCCACAAGGGATCCATCTTCGCCCTGCGCAGATCCGGGAGGCTAGGGCATCGATCTTCATCATCCACTGTTGCATCACCACCATATCCATCCATCCCATCTACATCTTGTCTAGATCTTGTTGTAATTCCCGTACTTGTTGTGGATTTATACAAGTACTATTCATCTATGATTGTTTCCATTACCATTGCTATGATGTTGATTGCCTCCATGTCTGAGTATATCTCTAGTTCTTGGGGAGATGGAGAAATCCTAGCATATGACTGAGATGAGATAGAGATTATTATGTTATACATCATTATGAGTACGTGTTAATTGTCTTCATCTTGATGTTGGGAGTTGTGCACCTCCTTAACATTTGCCTCTTATGGGGCCTCGATGAAGGTGATTACTTGTTGGTAGACGGAGGGATGATATCACTTACTGTGACTATAAAGTTGTTGTCATTCTTTACGTACTAACTTGGGGAATGAAGGAGAACTCACAAAGTCATGTCCATGCCATGGGAGAAATCCCTTAATAGCGCAGTAATTCGATTGATGTCGATTGTTGTCTGCTGTGGTTATGAGGATGATGTGTGCAGCGATTGCTGGCTATTCGTCCATATATGGAGCTCCTCCCACATACATACACATTATGAGAATATTCGTTATAATAATCTCGATTACTTAGTCTAAATTGCTAACGGTGTATCCACTATTCCCTAAGGACGCCTTTTCCCTATTGTAGTTCCAAAGTTCTATTACACAAGCGATTCATACTTTCTGCATTAAGTTTTGCTTTACTTTCAATCACCTTGTTCAACCAAAAAACTAAAAACAACTTTACTTTACTTGCATCTTAAAGTTATTTCTTGAGTACTTCGTTTAGTTATAGTTAAAAGCATTTTAGTCTTTCGCCTATGGGATCGATATCTTTATTTCGAAACTAGCTATAACCGATCTATGCACTTGCAGTCATCAAGCTATTTTCTAGCGCAGTTGTCGGGGAGCTTAGCGCTATAAGTCACTTTAGTTTTAATTATTTACTTTCGTTGTACTACTTTTTACTTGAGTTGCAGGTCCGCAACAATGGACAACACTCGGGATTTAAACCATCTTGAGGCAGTAAGGAAAATGGGTTTGCCCATGGACGCTTTTATAGCTGTCAATAAAAGCATAAATCCGGGTGGAGTCGAGATCCATCCTTTGTTATTTGAATTATTGCATTCTAAGAAATTTGCAGGAATCAATGAAGAGAGTCCATATGGACACTTACAATTCTTTGAAGACATTCTTAGTTCCTTTATTTTCGATGAATGTAATCTTGATATGGTTAAAACCCAGTTGTTTAGACAAACTCTCCCTAATAATGTTTATGATCGTATGCATCTTTTGTGTAGAAGCACTAAGGACTTGGGAGGAATTGACAACCAAGTTCCTATCAAAATATTATTCTGAAAGCAGAGCTCATAGGATGAGAGGTATTATTATCAATTTCAAAAATAATCCTAGTGAGGGCTTATATGAAGGATATCTAAGGTACAAAAGCTACCTAGACAATTGCCCCCATCATCGTTTACCTGATTGGTTAATCACCCATACCTTTTATGGAGGGCTAAATATTGAAAATAGGATGAATCTAGACACTACTTATAATGGTAGTTTTCTATCTTATACCTATAATGAGGCTTGGAATCTAATAATATAAATGAGAGAGGCAACAGAAAATCTTAAAGATAAGGGAAACATTACAAATAGTTTTTCTGAATATACTTGCATTAATGATTTCCTTGTAGATGAGAGGACAGATACAATGATTAAAACCCTCGGTATTGATTCTTACTCAATAAAGAAAATTATTGAGAATTATGCAGGGAATTGGCAGGTACCTATAGAATGGGGACCCCGTAAACCTCCCGAAGAAAATAAGCATGCAAGAGCGCTAATGGAAGAGTTCTCCTCGATACCCATACATGGGATCTTCAAAAAAGGCAGACAGGGGAAGAACAAGTAAAGAAGAGATCGAAGAAACCAGAAAGGAATTCTGAAGCTACAAATATAAATAATGTTATAATAAAGGATCTTATGGAAGATGAAGTGGTTATGTTAGACCTTGAAACCTCAGAATTCATCAAAGGTAAGGTTCGAGGTAACGAAACTTCTAAACCAATGACTCCTATATATTGTGGAGAAACTTTCTTATATGGAATTTGTGAACCAATTTCCACTATAAATATTATGCCTTCATCACTTTATGAGGAACTCCGCTACAATTTAAATAATCGAGATGTGGAACCGGTAGACACTATTATTAAATTGTCTAATCGAACCAATATAAAACCGGAGGGAGTAATCAGAAATATCTATGTCTTTATTGGCTCACTCATGTATCCCCTTGATTTTCATATTGTTGATATGCCTCGAGATTCTTTTTGTCCTATTCTTTTAGGCAGGCCTTTTATTTCCATTACCAAAGCTCGAGTAGATAATAAGAAGGAAACTATTTCACTGAAGTTTGGAGAAGATGAAATGACATTCCACTTCACCAAACTAAAGAAGAGGCCATATGAAGTGGAGGATATCAAGGAAGAGAAGACGATTGCCGAGCTAGCGGAAATTCATTTCAGTACTCCACAAGATGAATTAGAAAGGAGCTTTATTAATTAGGAGGAAGCACCAGATGATGAGGAGAAATAAGACATGGATGATTACCTTGATTCAATTCCGGAAGCACAAAATCCACATGACTACGAAGAACTGGTAAGAACAGGAGATGAAGAGCCTCCACCAATAGAGTTGTAAAAACTTCCAGACAATATGAGGTATGAGTTTTTAGATAATGAAAATAAATGTCCTATCATTATTAACAAGAATCTATCGGAAAATGGAACAAATAAACTCATTTTGGTTTTGGTTAAGCATCTTGAAGCTTTTCGATATACATTGAGTGATATTAAAGGAATAGATCCATCTATCGTAACACATAAGATTACCATGCTTGATGATGCTGAACCTGTAGAAGATACACAAAGAAGGCTTAATCCTAAAATGAAGGAAGTAGTAAGAAAAGAAGTAATACGCTTACTAGATGTTGGCATCATATATCCTATTTCTGACAGTAAGTGGGTTAGCCCAGCTCATTGCATACCAAGACAAGGTGGTCTTGATGCTGCTTTGAATGAGAATGGTGAGCTAGTTCCTGTGAGGCCAACTGTAGGATATCGTATGTGCATTGATTTTAGGAAGCTAAACCGCGAGACACATGAAAATCATAAACCTATACCATTCATGGATAAAATTTTAGAAAGGCTTAGTAATAATTCTTACTTTTGTTTTTGACAGTTATTCTGGATATTCTCAAATTGCCATACAACTGGAAGATCAAGAGAAAACAACTTTCACTTGTCCTTATGGCACATATGCTTATGGATTAATTCCATTTGGCTTATGTAATGCAGCAGCAACTTTTTAGGAATGTGTTCTAAAGATTTTTGATGATTTTGTTGAGAAGACTATGGAAGTTCTAACAAATGATTTTGTTGTTTGTGGAACAACTTTTGATAATTGCCTCTACAATCTGACCAAAGTTTTGCAGAGATGCAGGCAATCAAACTTGGTTTTGAATTGGGAACAATGTCGTTTCATGGAAAGAGAAGGTAAAGTTTTCGGGCAAAAAGTTTCGGAGAAGGGAATAGAATTAGACAAAACTAATATAAATGCTATAGAGAATCTTCCAATACCTCAGGACATTAAAAACTTAAAAATGTTTCTGGGACATGCAGGTTTTTATAAGCGGTTTATAAAAGATTTTGCTAAACTAGCTATGCCCCTCACCAATCTTCTTGATAAAGAAACTCCATTCTATTTAGATCATGACAGCATTGCAGATTTTGAGAACCTTAAGGATAAATTAGTTTCAGCACCTATCATGCAATCTCCAAAGTGGGATGAACCTTTCGAAATCATGTGTGATGCTAGTGACTATGCTTTAGGGGTTGTGTTGGGACAACGAGATGGAAAGAATTTGAATGTTATTTATTATGCTAGTAGACCTCTTAATAAGATTCAGAAACATTATGCTACTACATAAAAAGAGTTTCTAGCTATAATTTTTGCTTGCAAAAAAATTAGATCTTACATAATTAATTCTAAGGTAATAATTCATACGGACCACCAGGCTTTGCGTCACCTCCTTGTGAAAAAGAATGCTAAGCCCAGGTTGATTAGGTGGGTTTTATTACTACAAGAATACGATTTGCAAATAGTAGATAGGAGGGGTAAGGATAATCTGGTAGCAGATCATCTCTCTAGGATGGAGGGAATAATTAGTGACCCCGTACCTATTAATGAATCATTTCCGAGAGAATATTTAGCAGAGGTAGAAATTGCTGATCCACGGTATGCAGATTATGCTAACTATCTAGCGACAAAATTTATACCTCTTGGTATGTCAATAAATCAAAGAATGAAATTCTTTAATGATCTTAAATATTACTTTTGGGACGATCCGTATCTATATCGTCATGGACTTGACTGAATGATTCGGAAGTGTGTTTCTAACCATGAAATGAATGCGATATTAAAAGCTTGTCATGACAGTACATATGGAGGGCATCATGCAGGTAAGAGAATTGTTGCAAAGGTACTTCAATCCGGATTCTATTGGCCCACCTTGCTCAAGGATGCACACAGGTATGTGGAATACTATGATGCTTGCCAAAGAAGTGAAGGAGTTATGCCCTAGAGGCAAATAATAAAGTATATTATTTGATATATCTCCTATATGTTCATAATACGTTCCATATCGTGCTATAACTGTGTTAATACGAAACGTTAATACACGTGTGGTATGCAAACAAACCGTGTCTCTAGTTACCTCTAGTGAACTAGTTCATTGGTCATGAGGATGATCTGGGTTTCAAGATAATGGACATTTATGCCAATTGACAATAAGGTCATGTCATTAGTTGAATGACATGATAGACAAACATCCGACCGTTATATCTTAATGAGATATAGTTACAAAGTTCACCATTGATGATAAAACATAGAGAATCTCGCAACCTAATCCTTTGACTGTGAGGTAATGCAAATCACCATTCTGGAGGAAGCTTAGATGGTTATCAAGAATCATCTCATAAAAGGGTGATCAAAAAGGTGCCACTCAGGTTTTCCAAAGGGATGTGTAGAGGAGTACATATCAAGACCAGGATTTGTCTAATCCATGTAATAGATAGATAGATACATGTGGCCATCTCGGTGACGTTGCATTAATGAAGCTTGCAAGCATGTGACTTGGTCATAGAATGCAACGACATGGGAACGAGTAAACAAGTTCATCGATAGCGAGACCGAACTAAGGTATGGGGATACCGAAGATCAAGTCTCGAATGAATTAGGTATCAAATGACAAAGGGAATAGGAAACGACTATCTCACGGTTCGAGCGATTATATTCGTGAAACACACGGGGGTCACATGGCCATCCAGGTCCCTCTGATGATCATTGATGTGAGAGTAGTCTTGATCATGTCCGGAGTGTTTCTGAACCGAAGGATGTCACACTTAAGGGTGGGGACGCTTAGGGTAGATGAGGTATTGTAGGAGAAAAAGAGAGAGAGAAACCTGAATAGTTCCGGGTAACATCCGATGGAAATCGGAAGGGGTCCAAAAGGTGTTCCAGAGTAAAGGAATATGATAATATATGTATTTGAATGTTAATTGGATAATTAATATTAAATATATATTTTATTTTATTATTAAAGGCTTCCTAATGCTAATGGGCCTCACCCGAAGGGAGGCCCAATAGGGCAAGGCGCCTAGGGAGAGGGGGCCAGCCGGCCTAGGCTTGGTGGGTCACCCAAGTGGGGACCACCTAGGGCCGTCGGCTGCCCCTAGGTGGCCGACAGGTGTGGGGGTTAGTCCCACACCGCCTGGCCCCTGGGTGGTGCGCCTCCCTTCCACTATATATAGGGGTCTCCCCTCCCCCTTTGGAATCATCCCATTCCCTCTCATTCTCTCTCTCATCAATTGAGGACTTCTCCGGAATATTGGGGAGGACCTCGTGATGGAAATATGCCCTAGAGACAAATAGTAGTAAGGACTATTATCATATTTCATATAGTTTATGATTAAGTTTTATATCATGCTATAACTGTATTGAGTGGAAACATTAATACACGTGTGATATACAAACAAACCAGGGGTTCCCAGTGAAACTCTAGTCACTAGTTCATTGGTCAACAGATGCTCATGTTTCCTAATCATGTGGCATTTATGCCAGTTGGAAATGAGGTCATCTCATTCTGAGAATGAGATGATGAACCAATACCCAACCTAAACATCGTGATTCGGTCATGTCACGAAGTTCAAGTTACGATGATTAGAAATGGATCCTCGTAGACTATTCCTTAGACCATGAGACTATATCAATCACTGTCTCCCGAGAATGCTTAGATAGCGTCAAACGCCATCTGGTAAAACGGTGGTTATAAAGGTGTGTTCAGGTATTCGGGGGAAACCGTAGAGGCAATATATGTCAAGAGCAGGATTTGTCCGTCCATGTGACGGGAAGATACTCAAGGGCCCACTCGGAGAGGTTATATCTAATAGCTGCGCGGCGTGTGATTAGATCACGGGGATATCACTTGTCAGAACGAGTCAAATAGCATTGTTCAGTAACGAGATTAAACACGACATGGTGATGTCATTGATCAGATCTCGGGCAATGCAAGTCTCGAGAGACAAAGGGAATAAGACACGACTGTCCCGGTTCAAACGACGAAAGATCTTCGTGGAACGCACAGGGGTCACATGCCCATCCAGGTCCCTCTGTTGATCATTGGTGCGGGAGTGTCCCGACCATGTCTAGAGTGTTCCCAAACCGTGGGGTATCACGCTTAAGGGCTTGATGATGCTTAGAGAGTGTTTATAGGATCGGTAGAATCACCGAAGAAAAGAAGGGAGAAAACCGGAAGGGTTTCGGTAAGTCCGGAGGATGTCCGGAGTGGAGGTGGAAGTGTTCCATGGCCATGAATATTAAATGATATGTGAATGAATGTTAAATATTGATTTAATCATTTATTCAAAATTATTTAATAAAGAGAAAATAAATTAAAGGTCAAAAAGGCCTAATGGGCCAATTCCGGAGGGAGAGGGCCCATTAGGGGAAAGGAGAGAGGGAGGAGGGACCAAGGGGGAGGCCAGCTGGGCCTTGCCCCCCCGTGGGGCCCACTAGGGTCGGGCCGGCGGCCACCCCACCCCCTTCTCTCCTTTAGTCCCACCCCGGGACTTGAGGGGAGGTAGTACCTCCCCTCCCCCTATATAAAGTGGGGTATTTGGCCTAGAAAAATGCACCCAATAATCAATAAAGGTGTCCCCACTTTTGGGAGGACCTCTAATTGATATTTTCTCTCTCCCCCTCTCTCTCTCGTGACCGTGGTCCCAAGTCTGGACTGCGCGAGTGAGAGACATCTTCACCACGGAGCGCCGTTGCGTAGCGGGATTCGGATCCGGGAGCTCTACTTCCGCAACTGCTGCTGGATCAGGGAAGCGGGAGCCATCGTCAGGCACCGGACGTGTGTAACTCCCTGTGAGGTGTCTCACTTGAGGCACTCAAGTCGTTTGAGCCAGAAGGAGCGCAAGGACTTCATCATGACCTTGAGGTCGGCTTCGGCTCGTCTACATCAACCACGCTCTCCTGAGCGTTGACAACGCTTTTCAGTCTTCAAGGGTAAGTTCGCGAAAAGCCCCTCCCATTACTGTATTACTAATAGATAGGTCCTGGCAGCTTCAGGGGTTCAGGGGCGTAGAGTAAAATTTATTGTTTTTATGCGCGGAACCCCTACACCTCATGGGTGAGTTCTCCACTTTCACACCACCGTCGTGTGATCAGCGATCCGACATCTACTTCTTCTGCTGCTCGGTTGGATCAGAGTCCGATTAACGTCACCTACACCAGACGTGTGACGAACTTCAGAGGCACCACACTTGAGGTGCTGCTCGTCTTCATCAATATACGCCTTCCTGCGTAAGGCGTGCCTCGGTCTTCAAAAGGTATGAATACCGTCTTTCTCTTCCGTTGCTTATGTCTACATAGTATAGATCCTGGTATTAGTGTTCGAGTAGATAGAATTTTTTGTTTTCTACTACGGAACCCTTCAAGAAGAGGTAATATAGGTAGGAGACAAGAAATGGCAAAGAATTATAGTCTCATAATTGAACCCTTTGATGTATGGGGAATGGATTACATGGGACCATTTATAGAGTCAAATAGTTATACTCATATTCTTGTTGCTATTGACTATGTTACTAAATGGGTTGAAGTTATCCCAACAAATCACGCGGATGCAGCTGCCTCAGTGAAGATGATCAAGGATGTCATATTCCCCAGGTTTGGAGTTCCTATATTTTTAATTATTGACAGTGGTTCTCATTTTATGAAAGGTACTTTCAGGAAAATTCTCAGCAAGTATGGAGTAACTCATCGTGTTGCTTCACCATATCATCCCCAAACAAGTGGTCAAGTGGAACTCTCTAACAGAGAACTGAAGACCATACTCGAGAAGACGATGGACAAATCAAGAAAGGATTGGTCATACAAATTAAATGACACTCTATGGGCATACCGTACTGCGTTTAAAAATCCAATGGGTATGACACCTTATAAGATGGTGTAGGGTAAGGCATGCCATTTACCTTTAGAACTGGAACACAAAGCTTTTTGGGCAATCAAGAATTTAAATTATGATCTCAAGGCAGTAGGGGAGAAATGTTTATTAGATATTCATGCTTTAGATGAGTTTAGAAGTGAAGCCTATGAGAATGCTAGGTTGTTTAAGGAAAAAATTAAAAGATGGCATGATAGAAAAATAGAGAATAAAACTTTTAAAAGTGGAGACAAAGTGTTGCTCTATAATTCGCGTCTTAAGTTGTTTCCAAGAAAACTCAGATCAAAGTGGGAAGGTCCATATGTAGTTGAAGAAGCCTATTCGTCGGGAGCATTGAAGCTCCAAGGAAAAACACCCTCTCTTGCATGGGTGGTAAATGGACAACGCTTGAAGCATTATTGGGTAAAGGAAGATATAAGTGCAATCACCATAGAATTGAGCACCCCCGAAGAAGTGATAAAGCGAAGATATACGAAGAACGACAATTACTAGAAGAATGGACTCGAGACGGAATGAGTGGTACCACGGTCAAGCTATTAACCATAAAAGAGCGCTTCATGGGAGGCAACCCATGTGAAATAAAGGTTTGAGTAAGTTTTTAAATTTTTAGTTAAAGTCTAGTTTGAGTATTGTGTTAAATGAGAAACAATTCATGCTCCAGCAAAGAAGAAGGAAGATCGCATCTAATCTTTGTGTTCCGGCCGTATAGTTAAGTTCCACCGTAGATCTAATCTATAGTCGGTTCACAACTATACGGCGGGAGCTATATGGGCTGCGCCCGTATAGTTGCTCGTTACGCAAGGCGGCTAGGGTTTTTGACCCCTCCTTTTAAAGCTGATCGCATCTAATCTTTTTCATCAAGTTTTCGCAGAGCCACAGCCTCCAGCCTCAAAAGATCTTCGTCCTCCCTATACAGGCCCCTTTAACAACATTCGTACAGCGAAGCCATGCAGCCCTTCCACGTCAACAAGATCTGGAAGGAGAAAGAAGAGAAGCCCGTGAAGAGGATCAAAGAAGTAGAACCCAAAGGGTCGTTGTCATCATCCGGCCCGAAGATCAAGCCTCTCCCAAATTGGGAGGACATGTTCCCACAAAGGATGGAGATGATGAGACAAACTGAGTGGGGAAGCAACAAGGATGAGTAACCCCCTAATCCTTATCGTTACAACATAGGATCCTATTATAAACCTCCTCTTGGTCCATCACCCCTTAAACCTAAGAAGGTGTGGCAAGATGAGATTCATGATAAGATATATTAGTTAGAAAAGGCTTCTAAGGCATGCGCTGAAACAATTGGAGAAGGGATTGACTCCTACTGGATGATGAGCAAAGACCTTGAGAAGAAGGTCGATGACATCGATGGTATAGGTTGTTTCTTAATTAAAACTATCTTTGAGTTGATAGATGAGAAGAAATTCCTCAAGAGGAAAATGTTGAAGCTCCAATACGACATGGCCGAGCTCAGCATTCGCTTTGCAAGCATAGTTAAAGAGGGCAACGTGAAATAAGAAGGTGACGCTCTTTCTACCTAGGAGGAAGAATAGGTACCAACACGGAGTTAATTGATCCCGCCTGGCTTGATTCCAAGCTTGGGGAGATCTTTAAAGACCTTGTAATCTTCCTTACAAGTTTTATATTATCGTTTTTGCATTAGTTCAAACCACAAATAAAGTTTGCATCATTAGGATTCCCTTCAGGAATAGTCGATCCCTTTTGTGAAATTCCGAGTTTATTATTATATATGGAGCAATTTTGAATTTGTGTTTGTTTTATTGATATATGAATGGCTTGAGTATAATTTTACTTGCACTTGATGATAGCAATAGGAAACAACACTTAAACAAAAGTGTAAGCATGTATACAAAAGAAAGAAAAAGAGCGAGTGTGCAAAGATCAAATAGGCATATACCACTGCATTGTAGAATGACAAAGATACACTTTTGAGATTTTGAATCCCAAGTGAATACGTTGATCCTAAAAACACTTGGGACTACTTCGCTAACTCATTCGGTCAAACCGAATACTTTTACATCATGTTGAAATTCATCTTTTATAAACTGTTGGTCACTAAGGTGTGGAAGCCTGCTAGTACTATTCAGATGGTTCGAGTGAGATACTAATCATGATCTTATTCCTATGTATCGTACATGATAAACACATGATGCAAATGCCTCATTTATTTTATCGACTCGGCTTCATAAATATGAGGATCACATCCATTAAGCTAAAACTTGCTCGGGACGAGAAAGGGTCTAAGCTTGGGGAAGTTCATGAGTGCATCATGTTTTACATTATTATTTTACGTTGTAGATGTAGGATCTTGGTATTTTATGGCGCTCGCGCACACATTTTATGCCTGTTTTCACCAGGATCAGGAGAGATGATGGATCCAATGGATACAATTCTTGGAGCAGTGTACTGTGGAGAAAAGGAGCCAAAAACAACATAAATCGCCTATTTGGGAAATATTAATAATACCAGGAAAAACCAGAAGCGAACAAGGGAGGCAGAAAGTCCAACGACCAACTATATGACCGGAGCAACTTTTCCAGCCGTATAGCTCTGGCCGTATAGTTGGCGCCGCCTCCGCCTCGTCAAATAGTTTCACCCCTTGCAATTGGTTCGGGGAGACGACATACAGAACACCCAGAAATTGCAGAAACCTCACCTCCGGAAGGGATCTGGAGGGGAAAGTCATCCACAAGGGATCCATCTTCACCCTGCGCATATCCGGGAGGCTAAGGCATCGATCTTCATCATCCACTGCTGCATCACCACCATATCCATCCATCCCATCTACATCTTGTCTAGATCTTGTTGTAATTCCCGTACTCGTTGTAGATTTATACAAGTACTATTCATCTATGATTGTTTCCATTACCATTGCTATGATGTTGATTGCCTCCATGTCTGAGTAGATCTCTAGTTCTTGGGGAGATGGAGAAACCCTAGCATATGACTGAGATGAGATAGCGATTATTATGTTATACATCATTATGGATACGTGTTAATTGTATTCATCTTGAGGTTGGAAGTTGTGCACCTCCTTAACATTTGCCTCTTATGGGGCCTCGATGAAGGTGATTACTTGTTGGTAGACGGAGAGATTATATCACTTACTGTGAGTATAAAGCTGTTATCATTATTTACGTACTAACTTGTGGAATGAAGGAGAACTCACAAAGCCATGTCCATGCCATGGGAGAAATCCCTTAATAGCGCAGTAATTCGATTGCTGTTTGTTGTGGTTATGAGGATGATGCGTGTAGCGGTTGCTAGCTATTCGTCCATATATGGAGCTCCTCCCACATACATACACATTATGAGAATATTCGTTATAATAATCTCGACTACTTAGTCTAAATTTCTAACGGTGTATCCATTATTCACTGAGAACGCCTTTTCCCTATTGTAGTTTCAAAGTTCTATTATACAAGCGATTCTTACTTTCTACATTAAGTTTTGCTTTACTTTAAATCACCTTGTTCAACAAAAACCTAAAAACAACTTTAGTTTACTTGTATTTTAAAGTTATTTCTTGAGTACTTCGTTTAGTTATAGTTAAAAGTATTTTAGTCTTTTGCCTACTACTCCCTGTGGGATCGATATATTTATTTTAAAACTAGCTACAGCCGATCTGTACACTTGCATTCATCAGATGCTCACAAAGGTTGGCTAGCACTTTGGGGAGCTAAAGTTCCAGGAAAGGTTAAAATCCATGTATGGCGTCTCCTAAGGAATGGGCGGGCAATTGGATTGGAGCTCAACCACCGCCGCATTAAAATGGGGGTGGTGTGCATTGCTTGCGGAAGAGAGCAAACTGTGATCCACCGCTTCCAGAAATGCCCTCATTAGAAACATACATGGGAGCATATTAGAAGCTTGGGTGCTAGGCTGGTTTCGGAACCTCCTGAGGATGTTTCGTTTCTCTGCGAGACTTGCTGAACTGGCTGCTTGAATGGGTAAGCCAGGTGAAGGAGGAGTCCATGGATATCACGCTGATGTCCATGTATCAGCTTTGGCTCTCCAGGAATGACGCTTGGGAGACTCAGGTGATGGAGGATCCTCAAGTATTAGTGAAGAGGTGCTTGCATCTAACTGAGGAGTGGAGAAATGTCCAGGAGCATCGGTTACCAAAAGTCTCGACCCCGGGTGAACACTGGTCTCTGCCTGGGGAGGGTTGGGTGAAGGTGAACTCGGATGGGGCTCTTAACAAGACTTTGGAGAAAGGAGGTGGATGTGTGGTTGTTCGTAACCACCATGGTAGTTTCCTCGGGGTGGCTTGCCATTCTTTCCCTCTTATTTCCAATCCTGAAGAGGCCGAGCTCCGGGCAAGCTTAGGGCTATAAAACTGGCGCAAGAATTGGGCGTGGGATGTGTGGTGCTGGAGCTGGCAGCATTGGAATCATCTCAAAACTGAAAAATGAGGAAGTTGATCGATCGCTGCATGGCCCCCTGATTGAGGAGATTAAACGAGAGCTTCGATCGTTGGATGACCATCTGGTCTGATCGGTGCGACGTACGGCGACTGGCGTGGGTAAAGAAGGCTGCGGTTTAGAATTATCTAAAACTTGGTTCATTTTGTATCCTGATTGTATCACCTCTGAACTTGGTTTGGATTTATCCGTGCAATGAATAAATGAATATGAACGCAGCCATTCTCTCTCTCTCAAAAAAAATGACTTTCCGGGCGGAGGCGCGGAGCCCCTCTAGGCGCTAGGTCCGAAAAAATTTCGCCCTCACCCTCCCACCCAAACCCCTCTCTCACGTTGTCACGCAGCCCACGCATCGATCCATCGCCAGCCACCTCGCCATCCCCAGAGCACCGGCCCCTCTCTCCTCTGCCCTCCGCCCCTCCTCCCATTCGCCCAGATCTCACCGCGCTCATCTCCTTTTTCTCCCTCGTCCCCTCTCTCCCGCACCGGTCCGCAGCGCCGCCATGGAGGTCGGCGGCACCACGGCTCGACTCCATTGAGCTCGGACGCTGCAGACGCCTCCTGAAAGTCCGCCCGCTCCCTCTGGACGGCCGCCCTCGAACTTAGCCGCCGGACCGCCGTGCCGGATCCAGCAGCACCCGCGCCGCCCTACCCAGCGCCTCCTCCCCACCGACGCCTCTCCTTTCTGTCGAGGTGAGCGTGCCCCTTCTCTGCTTACATGTGTTGTTCATGTTGCTTGGGCGAAATTGGAACTCGTGGCCCCTTAATGTAACCATTAAAATAGTAAATAGCAACTTGTACTTCGAAACAAGTTATGCGTGCACTTAATTGAAAATATTGCATTTAGAAAATAAGAATGTTATTTATAGGGAAAATTTGCTACAGGACACCGTTATTTTCTGGCGGTTGCCAAAACACACCGTATAATTGTGTCTTTTCTAGGTACCATTACAATTTTGTGCCACATTTGCCAGAACACACCGCACGACTAAAAAGGAAAAGTTTAACACATTTTCTTCAAACCTGGCCATAACATAGTCACCCGTGCAAAAGTGCCAAAACTTTCCATTTCTTGTTCTGGCAAATGCGCCATAAAATTGTAATGGTACATGGCAAAGACATAATCGGACAGTGAGTTTTGGCAAACGCCAAAAAATAACGGTGTTCTATAGCAAATTTTCCCTATAAATAACATTATTTATATTTTCGAATTTTTTCCTAGAACTAGCACATGTGCCCGTGCGTTGCAACGGGAAACAAAAATGTGCTTCTCAGTCGGACGCATCTACACTGCCACCTCTGCCCGCCGCTTTAGCCATCCCAGTCAGTACACATGGGCCAGCCCAACAAAGACATGTGCTCCCTCAAAAAAAAACAAAGACATGTGCCGTCAACAAAACCTCCCCACTCCGATAAGGCATTCTACTCCCTATGGTCGGATAAACCGTTGGGAGGAGTCAGTGTGCGGATGCATGACACCCATTCGATCATCCACTCCCTCCAACACCGGAGGTGTCTATGCATTTAACCCAACCTTTCATAGTAAATAGGTATAATACAATTTCACGAATTATGGGCATTCAAATTCTTCCAGTATAGCAGGAAGACACTATATTGGAATGCAAAGACTGCTTATTTGGGACATAGACTCCTTTTATACACAAGTATATTGTACTATGGTGTGGCTCCAATATCGGAATGCAAAGACTGCCATCCACTATGCAGAGACTGCATCCAATATTGAACCAGGAACCTCCTATGAGAATTTCCACTATTTTAAGTTGAACTTGAACCTCCAAATAATTCAGATACATGATATTTTATTTGAAATGTAAAATAACCCCACCTGCTAATCTTCTACCATAGTATAATAGTATAATCATTAATGTAACCATTAAGTTGAACTTGAACTCGAGGCCCCTTAATGTAACCATTAAAATAGTATAATCGCAACTTGTACTTCGAAACAAGTTATGTGTGCAATTAAAAATTGAAACATTG
Source organism: Avena insularis (assembly GCA_023614405.1). Lineage (NCBI taxonomy): Eukaryota > Viridiplantae > Streptophyta > Magnoliopsida > Poales > Poaceae > Avena > Avena insularis. Next base: position 167,854,410 of record CM042694.1, on the reverse strand, counting down.
CATTTAGAAAATAAGAATGTTATTTATATTTTCGAAATTTTCCTAGAATTATACTACCACTGTTTCAAAGAATAAGGTGCATGCGCATTTGAAGACGAACTTTGACCCCAAAAAATTGAGCAACAATATCTTAATTATATTCTGCATAATTAGTATCGTTAGATTTCTATTGAAAAACACTTTCTAATGATGCTAATTTTATATTAATAATATTTATATATTTAGAGCAATTCTTGGTAAAAGAAACTCGAAAAAGGATGGGGCCTTTTTCATTGGAATGGAGGTAGTATGTTATTACCACACGCATATTTGTACAAGCCGAAAAATTCACAGAAAATTAAATAGAAGTTACTACATCAAAATAATTCTTCTGTTTATACATCTTAAAAAAGCTGGACTCCTATGGAACAAAAATAAGCGTCGTACATTTTTCTAATCCTAGCTGAAACTAACAAAACGGAAAATAAAGTACGCATAGTTATATTCAAACCGAGTCTCTTTTTATTTGCACAGCTAGACTCGTGTAGCTGCGTTAGCAGCTCTACTACTTTGAGCCAGGCACAAAACCAGCTTACACGGTTAAGGCTCCGTTTGGGAGCACAGTTTTTCTTAAGTATCATGAGAATACTTCAGTTTCTAAAAATATTGAAGTATCAAATACTTCAAGGCGTTTGGGACCAATCAATACTGTGGTTTTGAAAACTTAAGTATCACCAAAACTACAGTTTTTTTTGCCGTATTAAAAACTTCAGGCCCAACCTCTTTTTTCCTAGACGGAGAAATGAGCCCCTCGAAAAACGCATCGTGCTTCTTCAGCCGTGGAGAAAGCTAGCTCAAGATGAGGAATTGAAGGTCCCGTTCTGCTCTATTCTTGTCAAGATCTATGGCATGGTATATTATTCTTCTTAGCTTGATTGCACAATTGCTGCCATCTAGGACATGATATTCTTGCCGAGACGCCGTACGATTCCTACACAGAGGGACGCCAAGTTTTGGCAATCTGTAGCAACCGTATGGACCTGAGTCCCGTTGGCATGGTTGCATTGGATCATACAGGTCAAATTGGATCATGCATGCAACCATAACAACCAGTCAAAGGAATAGTAAAACAGCCTTTCCCAAACGTCTTGTAGTTTTTGCTAAAACTGAGAAATATTACCGTATGATGAAACTGTAGTATTCCTTGCCCATGCACTCAAATACTTCAGTTTTGCGATAATGTGGTTTGAAAAAAGCGGAGCTCCCAAACGGAGCCTAATTAATCTGGTCCCTGATCGCACAAAAGCAGGAGACGTGACTAATCAACCTTTGATCCCTGTCTGCGTGTGCCGTGTGCATTGTAGTTCGCTCGCTTTTTTGATCCAACTTGCTTGCCTGCGCTAGGTGCTTGCTTCTTTGGGCTCCCTTGGTTCCAGGGGCTGCCCTGCTCGCGCTGCCCCAGGGCCGGGCCTGCTTGGGCATTCCTGTGGGCAGTGCATATGTTTTGGGTGAATCAATATTTAGTTGCGGGCAATATGCTGGATGTGCTGTGTGAACCAATAGTTGTTGTGGGCAATATGTTGGATGTGATGTGTGAAACAATATTTGTTCTGGGCAATGGTAGATAAATATTTGTTGTGTCTCATTTATTTTCATCTCATTGTGTGAATCAGATTTGCTCATCCCAAACCGTAACCCACGAAATGGATGGTGACGACAGCAACCTCGTCTTCGATTTCGAGGGCACCCTCGAAGCCTGCTCCGACTCTGTTGTGGTGGGCTCTGCCTCCTACGCCCTTGGCCCTGCTGCAGTTGGGACGCACCATGACCAAGGCTGCGGTAGCGAAAGCTTCCGGCAGATCGTGTGCCGGCACTGGCTGCGGGGCCTGTGCATGAAGGGAGAATCCTGCGGGTACCTGCACCAGTATGACCAGGACCGCCTGCCGGTGTGCCACTTCTTCCGCGCTTATGGCTGTTGTCGCGAGCAGGATTGCATCTTCAAGCACAACGCCGAGGACATCAAGGAGTGCAGCATGTGAGGAACATCCCTATCCCCACGACTCTTATTTTTTGTGCAATGGATTGCTACTTGTCAATTGCTTTCTCTGGATTTAGAATTGTGTTATGGTCACTTTTTATTTTGTTATGGTCGGTTTGTCCTAGATCTTTGTTATGTTATTGTTAGGGCTTGTAGGAATTTGAAGCCATCCTATGGGAATTCTTAGTATGTATGGTTTCCATTTTATACAAGCGATAACAAAATCAAACTTTGGGTTTGTGTAGGTTTCTTCGGCAGCTTAATTGTTTGGATAACTACAAAGCGATATTGTTTTGTAGTCTGTCTCGGGTTATTTCTAATGGGACATACTCCTTGAGCAGTTGTGTTTAGAGTTTATGTGTGTGTACTGTGCTAGTACCATCTGTAGGATTTAGTGTTATATTTCCGTAGTAGGTATGACGTGATATGTAACTTTTCGGGCTTTCTGGATTGGGCTCTTCCTAGGAAAAGTGATTGACTAGGACTCACATTGAGTGTATTGTCATAAATCTAAAAAAAAGAGTGTATTGTCATAGGGTCAAGTGGTTATTGAATTTTCATATTTTAAATTGATAGTGAGTACTACATAGTAATCGATGTAATTTTGTCAAATTTAGTGCCTATGCTGTGTGAATTTGAGAGCTACTAACTTCGACAAATAGTCTCATAATTACATATCATATCTTTGATGGTAGATTTTCATTTAATCGATGTGAAATTTGGCGGCTTTGATTGAAATGCTTTTCACATTATTTAATCAATGATTGATGGAATCTTGAATTTCTATGATAAACTGCAGGTTTAGAATGTAATCAATATAACTTTAACAGCTGGACCCCCTGTCGGTTTTGAGCATACTGTTTAGAGCTCTGTGTTTATTAATTGTTATGTGAGTGTAATATATATTGTTTAGTGTTGTATTCTACTACTCTTTGAGTAGTTAGTGACTAGTGACATATTATGTTGTTTTAGGGTTTTCTGACTTGGATTCTTCTCAGGAGAAATAACTGACTCTCATAATGTGAAATAGTGCATTAGTAATTGATGCAGCTAAGTCAAATTTAGTGCTCACGCTGTGGGAATTTTTCTAGCAACTAAATTTGATGGATTTATAATTTTATACAATTGAACTTAATTTAGCTGATACGCTGGTAAATTTTGGAGCCTTTGTTTAAACTGGTTTTCGTGTTTTTCAATTATTATTGATTTAACATTTAACTTTGTGACGATGCATATTGTTACTGACAATCCTAAAGATATGACATCAAGGAGTGCACCATGTGAGGAACATCCCTATCCTATCCCTCTTATTTAGTATTGCGATCTATTGCTGCCTGTAATTTGCTTAGCTAAGGATTAAGAATTGTTGTTAGGGTCAGTTTCTGTTTTGTTAAGTTCAGTTGGTCCTAGATCTGTAGGGCTTCTAGGAATCTGAAGCCATATTTTAGGAATTCGTAGCATGTGATTTACAAGTTGAATGCACTAAGAAAACTTTGATGATTGCATTTGGGGTGGTGGTAAAATAGATTGATATAGTGTGTAATTTTTTTGTATACTAGCGATAACGTGATTGAACTTTGGGATGGTGTAGGCTTCTTGTGCATCTTACAATTGCTATGTTTCTCTGAAAAATTGATCTCTCGTGTGATATTGTTTTGTAGTCTTTCTCGGGTTATTTCTAATGGGACATACTACCTTGAGCAACACACGTTTAGAGTTTTTTTGTTTGCACTACTCTAGTGTCATCTGTAGGGTTTAGTGTTATGCTCCCGTAGTAGGTATGATATGATATATAAATTTAGGGTTTTCTGAATTGGACTCTTCCTAGTAGATGTGAATGTGATTCTCATATTGAGTGTATTGTCATAGGGGTCTGCAAGTGGTTATTGGATGTTAATTATTTAAAGTGATAGCGCGTACTGCATAGTAATCGATGCCGTTTTTGTCAAATTTAGTGCCTATGCTGTGTGAATTTTGGAGAGCTCCTAACTTGGACAAATAGTCTCATAATTACCTAGCATATCGTTAATGTCAGGTTTTCATTTAATCGATGTGAAATTCGGCAACTTATATTAAAATGCTTTTCACATTATTTAATCAATGCTTGATGGAATCTTGAATTTCCACAATAAACTGCAGCTTTGGAATGTTATTCAATGTTACTTTGGCAGTTGGAACCTGTGGGCTGTGAGCATCTAATGTTAAGAGCTCTGTATTTATTAGTTATTATGCGAGTGTAATATATGGTTTAGGGCTGTATTCTACTACCCTTTGAGTAGCTGGTGACATCATATGTTGTTTTAGGGTTTTTTGAATTGGACTTTTCTTGGGAGAAATAACTGACTCATAATAATGGGTATTGCTCAGGTTGTGTGAATTTCTGTAGTAATTAAATTTGATGGCTATATTTTATTACATAATAGAACTTAATTGGTAGCTTTTAATTTAGGTGATTGTTGGTGCCTTCGATTAAACTGGTTTTCATATTGTTTAATCAGTACTGATTTAATATGTAACTTATGTCACAAATGCATATTGTTACTGCCACTCATGTCTCTTGCACTTCTCATTAGATCATATAATATGCTATGTGACTTGACATCTGAGCTCCGATTCTACCTTCCTTGTATCGGTTGTAAAAGAGTGTTGTCTAAACTTTAAGCTAAACTGTTTTCCTTTTTATCTGTATTGCAGGTATAATATGGGGTTTTGCCCTAATGGCCCTGGTTGCCAGTACAGGCATGTTAAGAAACCTGGGACGCCTCCTCCTGTTGAGGAAGTCCTCAAGAAGCTTCAACAAATGAACTCCTTGTACTATGGCTCATCAAGCGGAATTTATCAGCCAAGTGACAATAACAATAATCAGCAGGAGAAACCTCTAGTCCAACATGGCTCGGTGCTAAAGAATCAAAATTTGGTTGCACATGCTACTCCTATAATGCAACAACATGCTGCACATCATGTTCAGACAGCTCATCCGCAGCATGTACCACCACCACACATACAGCATCAGCAACAACAACATGCTCAGGTGCAAGGTGTCCCTAATGGTTCATCTAACCAAGCTACTATAACTGCAAGCCCACTTCCACAAGGGAAATCAAGGTGGGTAGGGGGCTTCTAGTGGTTTTGTGAAGCTTTCAAGCATTTTGTGTGAAAACGACAAAACATAGCCGTATACCTCTATCTGTCTTACAAATCATGGACAATGTGTTCTCTTGTTCTGGTTTTTTATGCTTCCTGTCTTCCTGATAAATTGATGGGTTTAATTTCCGAACTTATTATGCAGTGTTCTTCACTGTCTATTAATTTTCTGTTGTATTGTTATGCTAGAAAAAACTATTTTCTCTGGGTTATAAGCCAAATTAAGCCATGGCTAGGAAATCATGGTGATCTCTATATGATCAATGTTATCTCTAGATGATGTTTGTGCCTTGTCTTTAGATGTACGTGTTGGGATATTAATCTCACTCGAGCATTGTGGGTGAAAACGATATACATGGCCGTTATACATGTATGTGTTGTACACATTAGGGACAATGTGCTGCTTGTTCTCGTTCTTTATGCTTCCTGGCAGAATGTTGGTCTTAATTTTCCAAACTTTTCTGCAGTGTTTAACTTTCTTTCAGCGAAAGTGATAATTCACTATTGTATTTTTGTTATGCAAGTAAAAAACTTTTTCTCTGGATAATGAGACAAATTAAGTTACGGTCACTGATAGAAGTGGCTTCTGTTTTGTCTTTACATGTACGTGTTGGAATATTGGTTTCACTCATCACTCGTAGCTCTTTGCATCACATGATTTGGAAAGTAGAACATGAAATTTTGCTTGGTTGTTTACCTTTTTTATGTATTTTGGAACTGTGCCTATGGAATCTTGAGCACATTAATGTACTATATGAGTTTTGGAATTATGCTTAGAGCATTTTTGGTCACATTGATACACACAGTGATTTTCTAGGTACTTGTGACATTCGTACGTTCTAGGGACCATATTGGAATATCTAATAATCTAGAGAAAACGATCTTGAAATATGACATGTTGACCTGTCATTCCATAGTTTCCCTATTTTCTGTTCCATAACGTGCTTCCTTAATTTTCTAGTGGTTTTAAGTTCTAATAGATTTTATGTTGATATGTTAACAAAATAGGTACTCTATTGTTAAAAGTTGCAACTGGGAGAATCTGGAAAAATCAGTTCAGCAGGGTGTTTGGGCCTCCAAAAAAGGAGTGTTGATGTCATTTTAATATTCTCCATCTCTAAGACTCTACATCTACAGGTGAAGAACATGTTCCATCTTAGCTATGCAATAGCTTACATACAAAATACTCCCTCGGTTACACACTAGTATAATTTATGCTTTAAGGAGAAAATATTTATTTGTCCTCCAAGTTCTAAATATGGCCATACATTAATTATGGTTATCACTGTCCAGAATAGAACCCAAAAATAATTCAGTAAGTAAAGGAGTTAGTGATGGTAGAGCTGAATTGATAATCATGAGTTGTTTCTTCCTTTTTTTTTGACTGCATCATGACTTCATGAATGATTTATTAATATGGAGTACCTCCAATTTGCTATGTTTTGTGTCGTTTAGTCCGAACCACATGGGACAAGGAAGGATTTAATGACTTTGTCTTTAACATAGGTTGACCCAACTTTTTGCCCAACTCTAACATCACTACCAAAAAGTAGTGATAGAGGCATTTTACCATTTAGTGGAAAATATTGCCTCCAAAACTAGTGTAACGAGTATATACAGACGAAACCAACTTGCTCACAGGACAGATCTTTTTGACTGAAGGTGGTAATGTAGTATAATATATCATTTGTTCTGTAACATAGTACTCCCTCCGTCCCAAAATAGATGTCGCAAACTTTTTCAAATTTGAATGTATCTAGACACTATTTAGTCTAGATACATCCAAATTTAGACAAACTTTCGACATCTATTTTGGGACGGAGGGAGTAGTTTAAATTGAAATATTGCCATTTTAGTTGGATACATCAAATTATAGTTAAACTCACTTTTTTCAAGGGTTGTGCAAAGGTTACTTCTCGATTTGGTGGTGGGATTTGGAAATATCAAGTCCATTATTGTCAGAGCATCTCTCCACTGGCTTAAGGTATTGAGTTTCTTATTCATACTCTTTTTCATTTATCATCGTGTCACATTATTTCTTCCCAGTGACAAATAGTACTGCTCTTTCTCGCTGATGGAATATAGGATTAGGACTGCATGCTAAGAAATACAGTGAGTTTCTGTACCATTCCATTCACATAGCATAATGCAACATCAGATCTTATGTTAGAGCCGTACGTTAATTATACTAGTAGTATTTCATGCCTGGGTTAACCACGCTCTTGCATATAACTTAATTTAGTTAATAATGGAGTCAATTATGCATAGTTCGATTGGTAATCATGAGTCATTTCTTTCTTTTTACGATGACATCATGACTTCATGATCGTTTATTAATATGTTCTACCTCAGATTAGGTACTCCCTTCATCCACTTTTGTAGGGCAATTTTTTCGTTGAGCTCATAGACCAGGGAAGAAATCATTGGACTGATTCGCCCATCAAAAGTGATCTGTAGTTTAATTGATCTGCAACCTTGTAACTCTGTCTTTGCTTGCCTCACTTGCATGGTGATGCCATGTGCACCGTACCTGTTTATGGTAGTGCTAGAGAGATTTGAATTGGATTGCTGGAGAATTCTTTTGAGATATTGCAAGAATTTTAAGTTCCTCGTTCTAGTCAATTATCCCGCTTGATAATATTGCAATAAGAAAAGTAAATTAAGGTTGTGGGACATGGATTGCTGATTTCCATGGAGCCTTATCAAGTGCCAAATCTATAGGTACAAAAATTAGCAAATACATAGACTTAAATAAAATTAGCAAAACTATTTTTGTGGGATGCCTTCTTTCTTCTCATTTTTGGGGGTCACCATTGACTTTTATTCGACAAGCATAGGGAACTAAAACCTGAAAAACTTAGTAACGTTTTTAGTCTCTTCTCAGGGCATGAAATACACCTTAGATAGATGGACATATGAAGAAAAAATGCCTTACAAAGGAGGACAGATGAAGTATATATTTGTTTTGTTTAGCTCTCCAAGCACATGGAACATGGAAGGATTTAAGAATGGCATAGTTTATAAAAGAGGTTGACCCAACCATATGCCCAACTCTCACATTGCTGCGAAAAAAGTATTAGTGGGGCATTTAGTACAGAATATTGCCTCCAAAAGTATATATACTATATACAGACCAAACAAACTTGCTAACATGGCAAATTTTTTAGTGAATGTGGTAATTTACTATAATATCAATTGTTTGTAACGAGGAGTTTAAAAATAAAATTATGCTATTCAGGTTGTGCAAAGATTATAACAGGACTCACATTTTTCTGAGGGTTGTGCAAAGATTATTTCTGAATTTGGTGGCTACATTGGTTGTTTGATTTAGAGATATGCTCACAGAAGTCCAGTATGGTTAAAACTTCTCTGCAGTGGCTTAAGGTACATCGAACTCTTGAACTTATCCATACTCATTTTCGTTTATCATTATTTTACATTATTTCTTTCCAGTGACAAGCAGTACTATTTCTCAGTGTCATATACAGTTTTATAGCAGGTTAGACAACGTAAGCTTGTACATTCACGCCATACTGCACTTCTTCCTAATAATTGCCAATTCTGTTTAATCACCAAATAAACTTTGGTGAGTTCCTTTACCATTCTATTCTCTTAGCATAATATTTAATGACGGACCTATGCTAGAGATATTTGTACTAATTTATACTTGCTCTTAGAGTTGATATTAACTTGGCTGATTCACAGGTCAACCGGATTGGTTATAACAAAGAAATCAAGATGTAGGAGCAAATGTCGGAACTTTGCCGGATGTTTAGGCTTAGTGTGGACGATTTCATATGAACTTTGGGCAAAAGAATTCAACATTCCCTGGTATTAAGGCAGTGTGTGTGTGTGTGTGGGGGGTAAGACAATGAAGGAAATATTACAATTCTCGTCTTAATTTTGGGAGTTAAGTAGCAAGGAGTTATGTAGAGAGTAAGAAAACTGACGTGTCTTATATTAGCAGTCTGAATACATGGTAGATAATATCTTGGGCTTATTTTTTAAATAATCTCCCTCCTATGTGAATTCATATTGACTGGGCAGGAACAATGAAACAACAATATACAAGACTATTATAGTATGGCCAGATGCTAACCATCTAGGTTAGCTAATTTATGTAAGCTTTTGTGACTAATATTCACTACACATGCTGTAATTTATTGTTTGCTGATTGATGGATACATCAGAACTTGATGGTCTCTAATCATTTGGGACTTCATTTACAACAATTTGGGGTTATGAATTGAAATTCTGGATTTTATTTTTTTGATCTAGGATGCTCTGCTTGCTGATGAGGCATCATGCTATGTGAGGAGGACGGAAGCGAAGAGAAGGATGAGAACCATGGCCGACCTTCAGAAGGATGTGGAACATGGTTTCTTTGTCCATGTTGATGATTGGTTTTGCTGACAGAGATTTCTCGGTAATTCCTCAAGAGGATCTGGCCTCGCCATATGAAGGGCCTCTGCCCAATTGGCGCATAATTCAGGAGTATATATACTTGCATGTACTATCTGTGTCCACTGCAGCATGGGTCCGCCAGAGGCTCCCCAACTTGCGTCTTTCGTTGCACGCCCTGGCTGCTGGCTCCCCGTTGCACGCGTGGCGCGCAACGGCTGTTGCTGTCCCGCATCTACCACCAGCTTCCTGTCTCCCTGTATGCACATGTAGAGCAGTGTCTTGCCTGGCTACACGACACACTGCTAGTTTGCTACATTGAGGTACTTCTTTGATCATTCTTGCCCCACTCTGTATTTTTTCCCCTTTGCTACGGTACAATTCACTATTGATTAATCCATGTATTTCTTACGAGCTTTACTATCGACCAATCTTTCATAGATGTATTTGGGGAGAATACCTGAGATAGGAGCTGACCTTTTTTTTAGAGAAAGTAGGAGCTGACTTGTGCATGTGTAATCATCAGTTGCTAATTTAATAACAGTAGGTGGTATTGCCCAAGTAAGAGAACCTGCCTATGTATAAAACAACACTTGCTAGTTTGTTATTTCTGCTGTTGGACGCTCAGCTTTTGTAAGGTTGGTTATTGTTGCTGTCTCCTAAGGTGATTCTACTGTGTAGCACCTATGATCATGTGCTAGTAATTAGTCTATATATATGACCAGCACTCTTGTCTTTCCATGTACTCCCTCCGTTCTGAAATATAAGACATTTTAGGTCTGTGAATCGAATGTATCTAGACGCCTTTTAGTGTATTTCACAAAGCTATAATGTCTTATATTTCTAAACGGAGGGAGTACATCTTTATATAATCTTGTTTTTTTTTCCTGCAAATTGATTGTGCTCTGCTCCTGGTCTAAGAAGCAAACATAATGCGCAGCTTTTTTGTGAACTAACTAGTTCACTCACTGATAACTAGTTTTGTGAAACTGCAGGATCCGTCGTTCTGCAAAGACGGTGTGCATGGCTGATAACCTTCATGTCATTTCTTGCTGGTTTGTTCATGATGGATGGTTAGAAAATTGTAGTCCAGCATTGTCATGTAAGTCGAGTTACCAGTTACTTGCTCTGGTCTGTACGACTATAATGTCGGTATCCAGTGTGCCTACAGGCATGTGGCAAATGTAATACTTTGTTCAGAACTATGGGGACTATCCGGGCCTGAATTCGGAACTGTGTGAACTTTTACTGATGGAGAAGTTCAGATTTTTCTTATGTAGTAGCACAGATGTTTTTTTGTTTACGTTCCACTTCAACAATTCCTGGACGATGCTCCAGTTATGATTAAATAAGGACCAGGCAAAAGCTTTCACCTGTTTTGCTTTGATCCAGTTCCTGGTTTAAGTACTAGTATATCTTTCGTCTTGGGGCTAGCTAAAGACAATACGTTTCGGTTTTAACCAAACCAGAATATTCCTGTAATAAATCATTTATTTGGGTTACACAGAGTAGACGGGACTGCTCTTCATTTATGCGAAAGTTAGTGCATGGTGCTTTACAGATAAATTCATCCAGTGGAGCATAGATCATGCTATATTCCGTACTCCCTCCACGATCTTTCGCTAACTATATATATGACATCTGCAATACCGAATGGACTTTTATAATGTTTTAACTTATGCAAAATAGTGGGATGCCTATGGTAGCCATGGTGCATGGGATATCTACCATCGGATCTGATTAAGAAGCAAACTGAAACAGTGAACAAATATTCTACGGTAGCATGAATGTATGTGAGCAGCAAAACACATGTGTGAAGCACGGATGCATGTTGGCGACAAAACACATGCATGTAGCACGGATGCATGTTGGCAATAAGAGCAAGTATAATAGGAATGAGTTAGCTCGCTATAGGAGTTTAAATCTTGTATTTATGCCGAGTTGGAAGAGAGAGAAGAGGAGAGAGAAGGTAAACAGGCTGTTAACTAAGAGACGGATATAGCATGTACTCTTAGGCACTCCGTGAGAGTGGAACGTGGGCCATATATTGATAAAATATTATATTTCTATGACTAACTATTGTACTTGTTGGTTTTATAGCCGACTATAGATAACCTAGCATTTGCTTATAGCCAGTATTGGGCTATATTATTGAACTTGCTTTAAAACACATGCGTGTAGCACGGCGGCAAACAGACATGCATGCAGCACGATGGAGTTTCTCCTTATTATCAACATACAACCTATTTACCATAAGCAAACTTGTTTTAATCATGCTTTTTATGAGTTCGCCCGGATATGTTTCGATTTTTGTTCTATCATGAGCAATAATCTCCCTTTGCAAAGACCACGTGCAAACAGGCATGCTGGTTTCCCATCCGTGGCTCAAGACAAGTTTACCATTTTCACTAGGGATTGATAGACACAACATGCTCTATGGCCACAGGACAAATTACTAAAGCTTGATCAGTTTAGGGAAGTTGTAGGTTTTGCTCAAATATAAACCGAGACGAGTTGTTTCTAATCATTTACACAGCTTTTTCATGTCCAAGGATCTAATGTACTCATTGATTTAGCTCATTCCACGGCGCCGTAGTCCCATGAAGCAGGTAATCGCGGACCTGATGGGAACCACGATTGTTCTTGTTAATTCGTCGAAATAATATATAAAATCAAGGTATAAATAATCATGTTTGCCCCCCACCGTCGATTGGATCTGCTATCGTCATGTCTGAAGAGCTAGAACGTATCGCCGGTGAAAGGGCATGTATGCTCCATGTGTGGTTTTGGTAATTAATGATAATCTCTATAGACTAATGTGTAAATTGAGTTTCACTTGTAGGTTTGTCCATTGACATCGCTTGGACCATGTGTTGGTCTCAAGGTTGAAAAAAAAAGAAATGTCCAAGGGCTTTGGGCCTATTAGAATCTTGTTGAAGAAGAAGAAGAAGAGGAAGATCAAGTATGTCTTGAAGAAGATGAAGAATATGGAGTTCCTTGTGGCCATCTTCAAGACATCATCAAGAAATGAAGTGCAAGCTCAAGGTGCGCCATCTCTAGAAGATCTCATTCTTGAAACTTGCCATCCTCGGTGTTCATGGAGTGATGAAGGAAAGTTCAAAGAAGAGGTTTCCCCATGGAGTATGGGGGAGCTATTCGCAAGTCTTCATCAAGCAAGAGCATGCAAGAGCGATCAAGAAAGGTGTTCCATCTTGAAGGTGGCAAGATCGTCTACATCAAGCTCCAGTGGGATGATCAAGGCAAATGTATGATCTTGATAGGGTTTCTATTTTATCGGTCTCTTGTAGTATTGGGAGACCGGGTTTAGGATATATAGTTGTACTATAAAAAAGAGGGGCTCTCGAGTGAGTAGCTCGATCGCATCTTTCAGAGAGAGCTCAAGCCTTTGCATACATAACATCATTTTTCTTGGTTGTTGTTTGGTTCTTGTCCATGTGAGGATCTAGAGCTTGTGGTTATTATCATAACAAGCTCTAGTTCATCAAAAAGGGATTTCCCTTGAATATCGTATTGCGTTTTTGATCTTCGAGTTTTTCCGGCTCCGCACCTTGGGAGATATCTCACATATATATATTCATGGTATTTTCTCCCTTGGTGATACCCAATATTTAGACTTTCTGTTGGATTCTACACGTTGCTATCTTTCCAACAAAATTGGTTTCATCTCGTTTGGAGTTCGGATGCAAAAGTTATGGCAGTTTTGGTTCTGGAGTTTTTGCCTGACCGGTAGTTCTGGCGGGCCACCGGTAGTACCTCTAGGGAATTTTTCCGCCGGTAGTACCAGCGTTAATTCCGGCCCAACTTCTGGTAAACCCGATTTTGGTTCAGTACTCTCTCTATCTTGGTGTGCGCCTTTTGTCAGAACTTCGACCAGAACTTCCGGCGATAGTACCGGCCAGTTTTGTTTCTCTTTTCGCACGGCTGTTGTGACCATTGGTTAGGTGCCACCAGTAGTACCGGCCACCCACCGGTACTACCGGCCATGCACGTTTCTGTGAGTAACGGGCAGATCGGGGAGCCCTTTAAAAGGATCTCCCCTTTCCCTTCGGGGGTTAACTTGCTCTTCTTGGTTTTTGCCCTTCTCTCTCTCCTCCATTGTTAACCTTGAAGAGCTTTCCCTCTCCCCTTCCCTCCTATGATTCTTGCATCTTTTTGAGGATTTGAGATAGGAGATCTAGATCTACAACCTCGCCAAACCAAATCCCTTCTTTGTGAAGGAATCCTTGGGATCTAGATCTTGGAGAGTTTTGTGTTTTCCGCTTGTGTTCTTCCTCTCTTATTCCCCCAATAGCTTTTGTAGATTTAGTGGAATTTGAGAGAGAAGTACTTGGCTCTTCGATACCTTAGATCCAGATTACGGATGTAGTATAGCTTCTTTTTCCCTAGTAGACCTAGGTTATCGAATCATCGGGAAGCGAATGTGTAGTGAAGTTACTTTAACGGACCTTCGGGAGTTTTAGAATTCCTTTTGTGTTTTCACCGAACTAGTAGCTTGCGTCTTTTTTTTGTTGTCGATGATGGAGAGAGAGGGCCTAGGGCGTTCGGTTTCACCTGTAGCTATGCAAAACATCTGATAGAAATAAAATATAGAAATAAAGTATGCGTGTACTTGTTAGAGCAAGATAAATTATATGTGGTGCATCCATAATTGCTATTGCCTCCGCAACCGCTTATAGCAGTAACCTACTAGTCTCATCCATAGAAGAATGACAACTAATGATATGCATAGTGATGTCACCGTTAATCCCAAGCAAATCCCTCATATACAGTCGTACTACCCCTTCTGTCACTGGGGTTCCCAACCTGCAGATCAGTCATCACTCATACTCCCTATACCTGGCTCAACCCTCAGGGTCTTGGGTACCTAACAAGTCCTTGGATGGAGGCAAGAGAGGATACAATAATTATCATGTCATACAAACTAATACACGATCCCATCTATGATAATTCACATGCATAATTGCTACATGGCTTGGCCGAAGCCCTTAGCCCAAGGAGAATTACTCACACATAGAGATGAGATCAACAATCACAAACATTGTAATAAAAATCATAAGATTGATAGCAATAGTCTCACAATGTCGCCAATCAGAGAGGAGATCTACTATTACAAGTGGTTGAATATGGCTATGGAGATGGAGAAGGGTTTGGAGATCTGGAGGCGGCTGGTGATCTGTGGCAGAGACTTCTGGATGGTGCGAACTCTATTTTCTCATCACTCGAGGCTTCTTTATATGGGGGTCCCTTCACGAAATTGTTCTGTTTGACCTAACGGTGGCGGCGCCAACTATACGACCAGAGCTATACGGTCAGAATTTTTGCTCTGGCCGTATAGGTCGTTAAAGCGTCTGTCTCTGATGTAAGGCTCCTATTTTCTTCTGATAGTTGGAAATCTCGTATCTTTGACTTTAATATAGTGATTCCCTCCTTTAAACGACATTATCTGCGCAGGAAAAATACAAAAAGAAAGGATTGCATACCCCTCTAAATATTAGCATTAGTGGCAGGGTTGAGAGAGATATTTCATCAAGAATATGATTAATATCCAGTTTAAATGTAGACGTTAGATGGTTATATTTCAAAGCCATCAACCACCCCAAGATTAAACTTGATTGTCCCGAGCAAGAAAACCAAAATAAAAAGGAAACTCGGCATTTAAACTGAAATAACAAGATGGTGATCTTACTCATGATTAGTAGTCTCATGTTTCCTCCACTTTATAAATATGAAAAACTTCAGCATAGATAGAGCAATGGCAAGCATATCATACGGGTTTCATGCATCCTTATAGTGCAGCAAAATTATTGTAAGCATGGATGATTCAAATGAGTAAACTTTATTCCATGTCAAGTAATCAACTCATAGGCTTGCCTTTGAACAATAAAGTATAATCATGTAAATTAAGAGTGTGAGAGTTGTCATGAAAAGCATATATACTGGAGTGTCTCAAATCTCCCACATCAATAAATCAAGACTTTTCAAGCACTACTTTTCTATTCATTGTCCTTCAAGAATTTCAGTTTTTAAGTAATTGAGAGCATGTCAAAAAAATTATTTAGTTTATCGGGCTGTGATGGACACTCGTGGCATCACTAAGGTTTTTGTTCCTTTTGCATAATGATTTCTCATAACAGCCAGAGGAGTGATTCCATCATGATTACAGCTACTCGAGAGTGCCAAGAATCTTACCCACTATAGCATTGCTTCTACAAGTGTTTAATCAACTCATAGCCGAAATCTAGGAGTTTCCTCCATGAAGATTGTCCGTAGGCTAGTGGAGTTGTCGGCATCCCATGAAGTTTGACACGCATAAAGCTATATCATTCTTATGATTAACAAGTCAAACTTTGGCATGCTCACAAAAACCGCTAAACATTAATTCAATCGAACAAATCCTTTCAAAGAGAGCTATCAAGTCAATCAATATTTTCAGTGGTGTTGAGTATCTCTAGAAATAAGCATTCAAGACTAAGCTCTACAACACACAATCCTTAATTGTGAGACTTTTTCTTATTACAATTGTTTAGAAATTTTTTAGGCAAGACTTGGTTAATTACGAGATCTGAAACAAAACGTACCCAATTAAATACCCATGCAAACAAAAATCTTACGATGATACAAGGACTCACTCCACCAATATAATATCTCAACATTTACTACTAACTAGCATGGGTCTCCCAAACTTCAAAAGTGGGGAGTCAGAAGGCATACCTCTCATGTTTGGTTCTTCTCTCTTCTTTTTTTATTTGTTTCTTGGAAACTCGAAGTCGACCACTCTCCTGCAAATATATGAAGACCACGAGGTGGAAAGAAAAGGAAGAAAGAGAATAAGGAAAAATGGAGAAATCTTTTTGTGGTTTTTTTAAGAGAGGAAAATTAAAGAATAGAAAATTGGTAGTAAAGCTCGATGATACGTCCATTTTGCACCACTATTCTATATCATAATATACTGTTATTCATTGATATATTTCATATTAAGAGATGATACTTATGTTATTTCATCTGTTTTTGCATGGTTGATGACTTCTGTAGGATGGACCACTGAAGTCGGGATTCTGATGGAAAAGGCATTGTTTGGAGGCGAAATTCACGAAGATCAGAAAATCCCAGAAAATACATGGAAAATTCTATTTTTCCAGAAGACGAAGGATGCCAGAAGGGGGAGCGGAGATGGGCCATAGGGGGCCCACACCACCCCTGGCGCAAGCCACCCTTGGCCACACCACCAGGTGGTGTGGCCACCTATATTCGAACCCTAAGACTCGAGATTTCTGCAGAGAGAAGAGAGCTCGTAATCTGGGGAAATTCCTCGGGAGGGAGATCGCCATCAACACCACCATCGAGCTGGACTTCATCGGGATCATCATCACCATCATCTCCACCAGCACCATCATCACTCCATATACTGTAACAATTGGGTTGAATCTTGCATAGTTCTTAGGGGAAACTTTCCCGGTGTTGATTACTTGTTGTAGTTGATGCTATTGAGTAGAACCGTTGAATTATTGTTATGTTCAGATTGTTGCTTATCATTATTTCATCCCTGATCTTGATCCATATGATGTCTTGTGAGTAGTTCGTTTAGTTCTTGAGGACATGGGAGAAGTCATGTTGTTAGTAGTGGAATTGTGTTGAGAAAGATTCAATGGTTTAATATTTAAGTTGTGGTGTTATTCTTCTAGTGGTGTCATGTGAACGTCGACTACATGACACTTCACCTTTATGGGCCTAGGGGAATGCATTATGTATTCGGCTACTAATCGTAGGGGTTGCCGGAGTGACAGAAACCTGAACCCCCGTGAGTAAACCTTTGCACAAGGGAGTGTAGGATCTCAGAGTTTAAGGCTGTGGTTAGGTTTTTATCTTAATTACTTTCTTGTAGTTGCGGATGCTTACAAGGGGTATAATCACAAGTATGTATTAGTCCTATGAAGGTCAGTACATTAGCACAGGTTCACCCACACAACACTTATCAAACTAAAGAAAATTAATCTACTAATATGAAATGAAAGAACTTGACAGTATTCCCATGTGTCCTCGAGAATGTTTGGTCATCTTAAGTAATACAACCGGCTTGACCTTTGCTAAATAAAGGATTGGGCCACTTGCTGCAATTATTATCATTGTCTTTTATTTACTCGCACTTTATTTATCTACATTACCAAAACCCCCTAAAAATCCATTTGCTAAGTATTTATAGAGAATTCCTGCTCCAAGCCACTCGTCAACACCTTCTGCTCCTTGTTGGGTTCAACACTCTTACTTATCAAAAATACAGCGGAACACCCCATATACTTGTAGGTCATCAAGACTATTTTCTGGCGCCGTTGCTGGGGAGTGAAGCGCTATTAGAGAGTGGAACTCGTAAAGGAAACTTCTACTATGAGTATTTTTTATTTCTGTTAGTTACTTTATTTCAATATGGATAATTCACTTAGTTTCTTATTTCGTAATGCTACTATCACTGCTAAGGTAGTAGATGAACCTCCACCTGCTGAAAATGATACTTTTAAGATACCTATGTAGCGTCCCCAACCTTTAATAAGATTGAGTCCCCTGTGTTTACAATGCTAGTCCCTGGATCAAAAGCTAGCATCCACAGTTTAGATGTAATATCAAGAAACAAAGGTCATATACAACTTTATAACCAGGAATAAAATAATTTTATTACATCAAACATAGCTCATTGGCTATTTACATTACATTGCAGCGGAATAACTATAGTCGTGGGTCCTTCATCTTCAAAGTGCCACAGGCAGATGTTGATTGTAGACTTTGTAATCCTAATCAATAAATCTTCACTAAATCAATCAAACCTGCAACATCATAAGTTACAGCCACAAGGGTCAATACATTTGAATTGTATTGGCAAGTGATACCTTAGTATATTTTAAGTGGACTATAATTCTATATGCATTTGGCTGGTGGAGCTTAGGCTTGCTTTGCTCAAAATAGATTTTTCCTTAACTTTTGAAAACACTAAGTTTTGTTTGGAAAATACACCTAAGGCATCTATCAATCAAAGACTCCAGATCCACTCAGGGCATCTACCAATCAATGACTGAAGATCCTTTTAACCCTTGTTCACCCACAAGTTTTATTTAGAAATTGGAGTGATGAGATTCTTGAAGTTTCCATGTCTTGATGCTCAAATTGTCCTTTACCAGGGACATGGCTAAGTACTTAGGTTTTACACTCTGCGGTGGTGCACTTTCCCCAAGCCTTGGTTTCCCAAGACATGATCCTTGATAGCCTTTCCTTAGTCGAATGGGCGCTCCAACCTATCAACCCATCTACCACCCTGTCCAAGAGACTAAGTTCTAGCATCCTAAGATCATGGCAGAGCCCATAATGCCAAGTGGTTGAACTTGAAGCTTCTCAACATATGACATCTCAAATCTCTTTGTTCCTGGGTGGCCATCCACAAGTGAGATACACAACCCAAGTCCATGGCCTTGTGAACCACTCAACATATACCATTCTTTCCATTCCACCCAGGTGATTCATTATCTTAGTTGTTTTGTTAAATAAAACACAAGTCCTCAGACTTAGAATATTTTTCCATAGTGTGAATATATAAACCACCCTTGTTTTCTAATAGCTAGGCTAAGCATGGTAGTATTAGGAATCTTGACTTAGGTAATTTTCACTAAGGTTTCACCTAATAGGTTTTCCCAAGAATAGCTTGTACTTAGCAAAAACCATGCAAGTCCTATACTTAGAAAAATAATACTAATGCATATATAAAATATAGGAATGGAATATTCATGATGATATCACTTGCCTTTTTGGTAGGGGGTATAGGTTCACTCCTTGTCCTTGCAACACTCACACTCTTCAAGTCACTACAATTCAATCAAGCAAGGCACAAACTTAATCTACCAATCAAGCAAAACTACACACATAAAATAACAAAGTCAAACAAACAATTTTTCACACACAAAGTAATGGGATCTAAGTCATGCATAAGCATGCAAAGGTTGGTTCTATTGTAAGGATGGTCTTCACTAGGCTTCTAACTTTGTAAGTTCCAAATTGGTCATTTACCAAAATGGCAAAGTCATTTGCAAAGAGGGTCTCTATTAGATTCCTAAACCTTGTAAGATCCAAATTGGTCATTTACCAAAGTGGCAAAGTTCAAGTAATGCATGCAAGCATGCCAAGCTTTGATTTGTTTGAAAAAGGGATTCCTAATGGGTCATAGACATTTGGGCACACCTATTGGTCATTTTGTGAAGTGGCTAAGTCATTTGCAAAAGGTTTCACTATAAAACCATTTTCAAAACAAAGTGTCATTCTATGTGGTGTAGAAATATTTTTACTAAGGCACTAACCTATAGGGTTCACCAAATGAGTTGCTATTGCAAAACTTGGTGTTTGGGTCATGAGGTTTGGTCCAAAACATTTTCTCAAAGTTTTCTTTATGAAAGCATTTTCATAAACAAAACAATGGTTTTTAATTAGCTAGAAATGGACTAAACTAATTAATCCATCCTATTCTTTTCCAAAATCATTTTCCAAACTATGGGTTGGTTCCTAGGGTCAGTAAGGTCACAACAAACCAATTTGCAAAGGTTTTAACCTAAGAATCATTTTTAAATGATTTTTCTAATGTTTAGCACACAAAAGAATCTGCAAAATCAAACAAGCTAACAAATACTATTTGCTAAACTAAGGGCAGGGTTGGCTAGAGCTTGTCTTGCTGATTCCAACGACATCAAATTTGTAAAATTTGGATGTGTGGATCCAAAGATACAAGGGTTTGAAAATGGCAAAAGTTTACATTTTCAAATTCTGTTTAAATGAATAGGACACCTTGGCGTATTCTATTGGGCGGTACCGGTTCGCATGGATCAGCCTTCCTGGACCGTCAGATCTAAGTGGCTACGCGGTGCAGATCAACGATTCGCTTAGTCAATCTATCCAAGCGGTGGATCTGCATCCAACGGTTCCTATCGCTTGGCCAAAGCAATGGCGGCGGGCGGTGGCTACGCTGGCGAGCTGTCGACGGCAGCGAGGCGGCCTTCTGAGGGAGAAGGAGGAGTAGCTCACGGGCTCAGGGTTCTGGCGATGCTCGGGAGGTGTTGGTCGGCGGCGCCGAACGACTCGATTGCTCGCCGGAGTTCGTCTTGGCGGCGGTTGGCTCGATTCTTTGTCGAGGGCGTTCTTTGTGGTTCTCTCCGGCGAAAAGAAGGCTCGGTTAGATGCGCAAGATCGAGCGGAGTCGTGTGCGTGAAACGAGAGGTCGGGGTGGTCTTGTGCTTACGGAAAGAGTCGCCGGAGTTTGCGTATGAGCGGTGGCGCTCGGGTTGACGACGGCGTTCTGCAGTTCACGCCAAGACAAAACAAAGGCACGGTAAGATGCGGCGCCATGGGGTTCATGTGAGCATGATCGAGAGATCTTTGGGGACGGAATTCACTGGAAAGCTCGCCGGAGAACCGTGACGGCGGTGTGGTCTTGTGGTCGTCGTTGTTGAGGCTCACAGGGTACCCGGATGAATGGGTGGTATGGATAGATGCGTCTGGATGCGTGGAGTAAGGTGCGGTCGGCGAGGTAAGGGAGGTCTGGTTTAGCGGAATTGCTCGGAGACGGTGGTGAAGCTGCGGTGAGAGAAATGGAGGCAGCCTAGGCGGAGGAGGCGATGTCTGTGGGAAAATGAGAGGAGAGGAGGCGATTAAATGGGCGTCGTCGCAGGGGGAGTGAAGGCCGACATTATGGCGAATTCAACGCCGGAGTAAATCGGCAGAACGCCGTTGAGGGGAGGAAGAAACGGCTGGCGCGGGTGAAGAGGATGCATAGTGGTGCGGGGTCCACCGGTCAGTGGGAAATGGAGAGGGAATGGGGTCCACTTGTCATACTCCGCGCGGGTTAGTTTCTGAGTGAGGAAAACGGTTCGGGAAGGAGAATAAGAGGAGGTGGGGTCATCTCGTCGGTAGTGAGTGAGAGGGAGAAGTGGGTCCTGTCATTGACTCAGTGGGTACATTATTTGGTGAAAAAGTCTTCTTGAGCGGTGAAAAGGCTGGGCCTAGTGAAATGGGCCTGTTGCACTATTTTTTTCTGTCTAAATCTTTTTCCTTTTCTATTTATATTTTCTGTTTTGGAATTTCAAACAATCAAACAACACTCAAATTCACTTTGAATTTGGTTCTGTTTGGCAACATAATCCAAATCTCAAAATGAAATATTTATTTATTTTAAGATCCATTTAATAATTAAAGAAAATGGATCTTTAGTTTATTAATAGTGTTTGATTTATTTAATAAAATTTCCATTTGAAATCCAATTATTTTCAAAACCAAACCAGAAGGTTTAATTTGAAAAATAAAAGAATACTTGGAAACTTATTTAAATAAATAAATAAGTTTTGGTGTTTTAATTAAAATGGGAAAGCCTTTACTTAAATAAAATTGGATATTTAAATCCTTATTATTTTATTTAAATAATCCTTTACTCATTTTAATCAAAGCAAAACCTTTTAATAAAAGATTTCAAAGTAGTAATAAAATACTTGGTGTTCATTTAAAATGGGAAAAGCTTTTACTTAAATAAAATTGGATATTTAAATCCTTTATTTTATTTAAATAAACCTTTACTCACTTTATCAAAACAAAATATTTTATTTCAAAAGTTTGGCCAAAATTAATTTGGCTTATCTTTTCATTTGAAACCAAAGTCTTTTATTAAAAGATCTAAAACAGTGTTTCCAAAACAATTTATTTTCCTTTGATAAATGTTTAACTTTATAAATCCCTTTAGGATTAATTGATCACCAATTGGTATGGGCTTTTGGGTAAGGGCTTTAAAGGCTTTGGAAATTCAATTTCCTTATCTTATTATAGTCATAAGATTTTGCCTATAGTTCCAAACTAAGTGAAACCAATCTCCAAGGTCTTTCTTGATCCTTTGTGATTATTTGTTGATCAAATCCATGGATTTGGAGATACTTTGGAAAATGATTTCCTTCCATTAGGGTTTAGGGTTTTGGATTTATTTTCCAGGTGTTCAAATTTCCAGATACATTCATTGAGGAATGCATTTCCCTTGATTTGGATTTTTGTTGAATTCAAACTTACCAAAGGTTTGTTCAAGATGGGATTTCAAGTCTCCTTTTAGAAACAAAAGTTTCTTTTCACCCTGATTTTCAACAAAAATTTATTTTGTTATTTTATTTTTCACATTACAAGATTTGGAAAATCTTGGGATGTGACAACCTACAAGAATTATTGATCGTGTTATGGATAACTACTATTTTGGAGATGGAACTGTCCATCTCGGTGATCATTTTCTCTTTATACATGAATTATGTGGGTTATTCAAGTGTGCAGGTATTACAACAGATCAAGTCAAGAAGAAGTTATTCTCATTATCACTGAAAGGAAGAGCTGAGGAATGGTACACGCTGCTGAAGAATGGTCAAGCTCTTGAATGGGAGGAAGTAGTACCTCTCTTTTATTCAAAATTTTATCCTCCTAGTGAGATTCATAAAGATCGGAATCAAATATACAACTTTTGGCCTCGTGATGGAGAGAGTAGAACTCAAGCTTGGGGGGAGATTGAAGTTACTAATGCTCAAATGTCCTATTCATGAGCTCCCTAACAATATTATTATCAATAAATTTTATGCAAGGCTTTCTCTTCATGATAAGGATCTATTGGATGCTTCTTGTGCTGGATCATTTACATGCATGGAAGAAGAAGCTAAATGGGTGTAGGGGTTCCGCACATGAAAACAATAAATTTTACCCTACGCCCCTGAACCCCTGAAGCTGCCAGGACCTATCTATTAGTAATACAGTAACGGGAGGGGCTTTTCGCGAACTTACCCTTGAAGACCGAAAAGCATTGTCAACGCTCAGGAGAGCGTGGTTGATGTAGACGAGCTAAAGCCGACCTCAAGGTCGTGATGAAGTCCTTGCGCTCCTTCTGGATCTAACAACTTGAGTGCCTCAAGTGCGACACCTCGCGGGGAGTTACACACGTCCGGTACCTGATGATGACTCCTGCTTCCCCGATCCAGCAGCAGTTGCGGAAGTAGAGCTCCCAGATCCGAATCCCGCAGCGCGACGGCGCTCCACGGTGAAGATGTCTCTCGCTTGCGTAGTCCAGACTTGGGACCACGGTCACGAGAGAGAGGGGAGAGAGAAAATATCAATTAGAGGTCCTCCCAAAAGTGGGGAGACCTTTATTGATTATTGGTGTATCTTTCTAGGCCAAATACCCCACTTTATATAGGGGAGGGGAGGTACTACCTCCCCAAAAGTCCCGGGGTGGGACTAAAGGAGAGGAGGGGGGAGGAGGTGGCCTCCGGCCACCTAGTGGGCCCCGTGCGGGGGGGCTAGGCCCAGCCGGCCTCCCCCTTTGCCCCTTCTCCCTCTCTCCTTTCCCCTAATGGGCCCTCTCCCTCCGGAATTGGCCCATTAAGCCTTTTTGGCCTTTAATTGATTTTCTCTTTATTAAATAATTATGAATAAATGATTAAATCAATATTTAACATTCATTCACACATTATCTAATCTCCGTGGCCATGGAACACCTTCCACCTCCACTCTGGACATCCTCCAGACTTACCGAAACCCTTCCGGTTTTCTCCCTTCTTTTCTTCGACGATTCTACCGATCCTATAAACACTCTCTAAGAATCATCAAGCCCACGGTCTGGGAACACTCCAGACATGGTCGGGACACTCCCGCACCAATGATCGACAGAGGGACCTAGATGGCCATGTGACCCCTGTGTGTTCCACGAAGATCTTTTGTCGTTTGAACCGGGACAGTCGTGTCTTATTCCCTTTGTCACTCGATACTTGCATTGCCCGAGATCTGATCAATGACATCACCATGTCGTGTTTAATCTCGTTACTGAACAATGCTACTTGACTCGTTCTGACAAGTGATATCCCCGTGATCTAATCACACGCTGTGCAGCTATTGGATATAACTTCTCCGAGTGGGCCCTTGAGTATCTTCCCGTCACATGGACGGAAAAGTCCCGCTCTTGACATATATTGCCTCTATGGTTTCCTCCGAATACCTGAACACACCTTTATAACCACCGTTTTACCAGATGGCGTCTGATGCTATCTAAGCACTCTCGGAAGACAGTGATTGATATAGCCTCACGGTCTAAGGAATAGTCTACGAGGATCCATTTCTAATCATCGTAACTTGAACTTCGTGACATGATCGGGTCACGATGTTTAGGTTGGGTACTGGTTCATCATATCATTCTCAGGATGAGATGACCTAATTTCCAACTGGCATAAATGCCACATGACCAGGAAACATGATCATCTATTGACCAATGAACCAGTGACTAGAGTTTCACTGGCAACCCCTGGTTGTTTGTATATCACACGTGTATTGATGTTTCCACTAAATACAGTTATAGCATGATATAAAACTTAATCATAAACTATATGAAATATGATAATAGTCCTTACTACTATTTGTCTCTAGGGCATATTTCCAACAGTCTCCCACTTGCACTAGAGTACAAATACACTAGCTGCATTTGTTCTTAATCATTGGCACCATATACCCGGTACCCTGAACATGCTTGCTCATGGAAGAGGTTGAGTCTTGGGTCTGTACTTTACAGTCCCAAATCCTTTGCAACTAACTAATGTCATCTTGATTGACATTAATACTTTATCGTCACATGATAGCATCTATGTGTATGCATCGTTGCCATGGCAGCAGAACGAGGCCTAATTCCAGGAGCCTACAGTGACGTTAGATCAACCTCGAGGGCTTTCTCATGGGCATTGTGCCCCGGGACACATCATTCTATGTTAAAAGCGAACTAGCCCCGCCATAACATTATACAACACTTTAGATGGTACCCTTATGTATTATTATAAATGTATTCATCGAAACACTAGTGCACTCTGTGCAACTTTTGATGTTTTGTTCACCTCGCTTCCTACTTGACTTTAATTGGTATCTACAGGAGTTTCCAACATATTGGCTTATAACATAACTCTTTATGCTTTAAGATATGTTATCCTTTATGGATTTGGAAAATATGTCCACAGTTCTCTAATATACACTACGGACAAACTTAGCTCAACATTCTGTGATTCGGACTTAATCACTTTCAAACGTTCCTTATTGGGTCATATATTATGCTAAGTTATCATCATGGTTTACTAAGACAGAACCCATGTCTCAACATAGTGGATGACGATCATCCTTTTCTTTCTTTCAACCATTGATGTTAAACTTAATGCTATTCCTAATTCGAGTTATTAAGGACTGGTTTCTTAATTAACTTCTATTCTGAAATTCCTTTCAGAATCCCTTAAGGAATACTACATAATATCATAATACACCTATTATCAACTTCTATATCTTATAAATCATTATTTATAAGTATTTGCACTTTCATCCTTAACATACTTAAGAATTACTCCTATAAGCTCCCACTCAAAATATGTTCCTACATATTTGAGTTTGAGACTCATATTGCTCCCACTTAAAATATGTCAATCACATATTGTTTCAGGAAGACTTTCATAGCTCCCACTCAATTTTATGCAAATTGCATATCTACTCACTATTTTGAATAACTTCAAAATCCTTTGATCAAATATCAAACTTGGAGATTTACTATGAGATACTAGTACTTTACTAGTTTTAAATCCACTAGACATTTAGCATTCATGAATCAAATTCATTTGAATTTGTCCAACACTTGACAAATTGTGCTTTTGTCATTCACCCCTTTTTCCACTATGGCTTTGCAGTCATTTGGGAAAATTCCAAATAAACCCTTTTTCTTGTGAGATTCTGCAACGAATTGCTTTCTAATCTCAAGGGAATTTTGCTTCTAGGATTTCTCATAATTTAGTTTACCATTATTTCCTTTGTAGTTCATAGGTATGTCATATTCCAAAAATCATGACAAGTGATTCACAAATGTCTCCATACAAGATATGGATTTACATTTTGAATCCTACTTGATGTAGTGAAAAACGATAGTGGAGGAAAAAACACAATAATCAAATCATTGATTCTTTCTTTCCGTGAAGAGAATCGTTCAAGAACGCTGTCCGTCGCGCTTCTCAACACTCTGATGCAGGGTTTTGAATCCTCATCATGTTTTACACTATTTTTCATTTGCTCCATAATTGAGACACTTCATTAGAGGTGAGTTTTCTCAAGAATGCACCAAAATCCAAGCAATACGAATCTTGCTTTCCTTTTGGTTTGAGCTATGGATTTCGTATTCAAAGTTTCCAATGTATACACTACAAGGACTTATTCGCTATTGTTTTGGTTATATCGAATAACCCCAAAACTTTCACGAATTCAAATGGTTTACTACATTCTAATTGAGTGCTAACTATTGCTAACTAATGGTCTCTACATCTACACTACAACGATTTATTTGGTGCCTTCTATTCAACCCCCTTTGATATCTAATATCACATTGTGATGCTTTGTATTTTGACGTTTCAAAACACTTTGCATTTCACAATCACTTTTATGCCATTCTTATAAAGTTGAATTTCATTACTATTGATCAAATCATAGTAATTGGATTCTCTTTTATATTTATACCCCTTTTATTGATGAAACACTTTGATCAAATCAAATAGTTTCATATTCATGTTTCCTTTGGTAAACTACTTTACACATTTAAACAATCATTTAATGATAATTACCTCGTTAAAACACAATACATCGAATATGTATTTACTTTTAACAATTCTTTAAACACTTTGTATTCAAGTAATACTCGGTGTTCAAGTTATTTTGCCGAACTTAGGCACGATATATATGTGATAAGAAATCGAATGACTTTCACATATTATCACATAACTTTGAATTTAAACAATGGTTTCATTCATTAATGAAATATCATTAAGTTGGATATTTTAAACAAGGCATTTTAATGTTTTACAAATGTTCATGCATTATCAATTAGTTTCAAACAACAAGGATAATTCACACATAATCAAACAAGATATGAACACGAATAGAAATCATTCATAAAAGAAGAAGAATTGTTTGCTACAAACTCATATGAATAACCGTCTCACGAAGTGTGAGACACACTAAAGAAGTTCACAATCTCTTGATTACATTAATCATCCTAAAACACAAACTAAGTGATAAATGTCGAGGGAGAGTGTCATCGGCCGTCATCATCATGCTCGCCATCAACACGCAACGTCACCTCCTCTCCGGCAAGCACCTCTCATGCAGAAGGACCTATTTTCACCAAAACAAAACAAGTATCAAATATACTTAACACTGCAATGTGTTTGAAAGATTATAACATTTATAAAACTATATATCAAATATATACCTTTGTCGTTGACGACCTGAGTGACATTGGGTTCATCTATCACATTTCTGAAATGTGATATGAACTCGAGGAAATCCAGTGTTTCAGTGTCGCCTCTCATAACGCGGATCCTGACTTGTGCTTGGAAGCTTGGAGGAAGCGACTGTAGCACAACTCCCATAGCAAATGAGCTTGAGAACCAGTTGTCCAGGTAGTATGCCAGACTTATGTACGCATCGTAGAGGCGCATTAAGTGCTCATCCAGTGAGGAGCCCTCCTCCATATTTATGGAGAGGAAGTCCCCCATCAGCTCATACTCCCACATGCGCATTTATTCCACGAAATGTGCTCTCAGATGTGCCATGACCACCCAGGGCTTGAGACTCCCCACTATTGGCCATAGCCCATCCTCCATTCCAAGGCGCATGGTCACTGATATGAATGTGGCCATCACACGACAACGATAACACAGATCCCGCTGCTCCTGGGTCTCATGAGAATAGGATGGCTCCAGATACATCTCGCAGGTCATGTAGTCAGCTACATTGTTCTCCCCAAGGAGATCAAACAGGTGTATGACCCATGCAGAAAAGTTGGATCCATCTAACTTGAGCTTTTCTCCTTTTAACCAATCATCGATAGGAAAGGTAATCTCGGGAAGAACCATTTTCTACATTTATAATTGCAAAGGAAATTTAGACTAAGTTTATAATTAAATGAGTTAATAATAACTCCACTCAGAAACACCTATCCCCAAAAGGGTTCCTAGTGATAACACGACCCCTATCAGCCACATCTCCCCCGATCATCACGACCATCAATGTGGGTTCAAGGGTGGACACTAAACGTCGGTCACATCATTCATGCGACTCGTGCTCGATCTTTCGACCATCCGTGTTCCGAGGCCATGTCTATACATTCTAGGCTCGCCAACTCAACCTTAGTGTTTTTGCTATGCAACATGGCTTGCACCCACTGTATGTGAACGTAGATATGTCTGACACCCGATCATCATGGCCTGCCTCATACCGAAGAACTTTCTTGGTGGTGCACACTAAGGGGGAACACAATCGTTGGTTATTTTTACATGGATCATCTTATTAGGCTACCGTCGAGTATCTAATACTAGCACATAATAAGACATACAAACAATAACATTGAATGTAAATGCTATGTGATATGGTCCTTCACGTCATGATCTCCATCCGCGTTATTCGGGTTCGGCGCCAGGTTCGGCAGAACTGTGTTATTCCATTCAAGGGTAGTTCGTCACCTCCGTGACTATCTACTACTATGTAACAAAAGGTAATTACTTTACCTTTGCCACAACCATATCACAAAGCAACGCCCCCCTGCAAAACAAAGTTAGATGCCTCTACTTTATCTTTGCATGTTTTACGTGGCTGAATGGGCTTTTGCACAAGAACCGTTCTTACCTACGAACTTTTAGCACAACGTTGATGAAGTAGTTGTCTCTACTACACCCCTTTTGGGGGCCCTCTATTGCAAATGGTATACCAACTAATGCGAGAGAGACAGACACCCCCTAAGCCACTTTATACGGTACAAGCCATATGTCAAGCGTGGACAAGTCTCGCGAATGAACGCGTAAAGTCAGTTGGGGGCCGCTTCATCAAGCATTATTGTGGTATACACAAGTACACGTGGGAGGGTAACAACTAAAAGATCAATGCCCACACGCTACATCTCGTGTGTTCTACCCGTACTAGCATTACTACGCATAGATCTAGCTATGATACTACTGTAGGGGTTCCGCGCATGAAAACAATAATTTTTACCCTACGTCCCTAAACCCCTGAAGCTGCCAGGACCTATCTATTAGTAATACAGTAACAGGATGGGATTTTTGCGAACTTACCCTTGAAGACCGAAAAGCGTTGTCAACGCTCAGGAGAGCGTGGTTGATCTAGACAAGCCGAAGCCGACCTCAAGGTCGTGATGAAGTCCTTGCGCTCCTTCTGGCTCCAACGACTTGAGTGCCTCAAGTGCGACACCTGGCGAGGAGTTACACATGTCCGGTGCCTGACGATGACTTCCGCTTCCCCGATCCAGCAGTAGTTATGGAAGTAGAGCTCCCGGATCCAAATCCTGTAGCGCGACGGCACTCCGCGGTGAAGATGTCTCTCGCTCGCACTGTCCAGACTTGGGACCACGGTCACGAGAGAGAGAGAGAGATGGGGAGAGAGAAAATATCAATTAGAGGTCCTCCCAAAAGTGGGGAGACCTTTATTGATTATTGGTGTATCTTTCTAGGCCAAATACCCCACTTTATATAGGGGGAGGGGAGGTACTACCTCCCCAAAATTCCCGGGGTGGGACTAAAGGAGAGGAGGGGGAGGAGGTGGCCGCTGGAACACCTTCCACCTCCACTCCGGACATCCTCCGGACTTACCGAAACCCTTCCAGTTTTCTCCCTTCTTTTCTTCGGCGATTCTACCGATCCTATAAACACTCTCTAAGCATCATCAAGCCCTTAAGCATGATACCTCACAGTTCAATGATCGACAGAGGGACCTGTATGGCCATGTGACCCCTGTGCGTTCCATGAAGATCTTTTGTTGTTTGAACCGGGACAGTCGTGTCTTATTCCCTTTGTCACTCGATACTTGCATTGCCCGAGATCTGATCAATGACATCACCATGTCGTGTTCAATCTTGTTACTGAACAATACTACTTGACTCGTTCTGACAAGTGATATCCCCGTGATCTAATCACATGCTGCGCAACTATTGGATATAACTTCTCCGAGTGGGCCCTTGAGTATATTCCCGTCACATGGACGGACAAATCCCGCTCTTGATATATATTGCCTCTATGGTTTCCTCCGAATACCTGAACACACCTTTATAACCACCATTTTACCAGATGGCGTTTGATGCTATCTGAGCACTCTCGGGAGACAGTGATTGATATAGCCTCACGGTTTAAGGAATAGTCTACGAGGATCCATTTCTAATCATCGTAACTTGAACTTCGTGACATGATCGGGTCATGATGTTTAGGTTGGGTATTGGTTCATCATCTCATTCTCAGAATGAGATGACCTCATTTCCAACTGGCATAAATGCCACATGATCAGGAAACATGATCATACGTTGACCAATGAACCAACGACTAGAGTTTCACTGGGAACCCCTGGTTGTTTGTATATTACACGTGTATTGATGTTTCCACTCAATACAGTTATAGCATGATATAAAACTTAATCATAAACTATATGAAATATGATAATACTCCTTACTATTATTTGTCTCTAGGGCATATTTCCAACAATGGGATCTTCTAGACCGTATTCAAGACAATGCTGAAGCATGGGAGAATGATAAAGGAAGAAAGTCAGGTATACATTATGATTATGAATGCATTAAATATTTTATGAGAACTGATGACTTTCATAATATTAGTAATGCGTATGGTCTAGACTCTCAAGTTATTTCAAGTTATTTTAAGGCTTTTGCTTCTTATATTGATATTCCTAAAAAGAAATGGAATAAGTATCATGAGCCATATAAAGATATTGTTAATTGTGTTCCTACAAGAAATACTGAAGTTTATACTATTAATCATGTTTTACCCGAACCTTACATTGAGAAAATGCCTTACCCAGTTAAGATGAAGGAGCATTCTATGACAACTAGTATGGTTAATGAAAGTACAAATAAAGCTATTGAACCTGATGAACAAATAGTTGTTGAACCTGTAATAGCAAATGTGAAAGACTTTGTCACTAAATATGTAGAATATGGGCACACTATCCTCTGTAAGGATACTTCTAATATTGTTTGACAAAGTAGTGTTATGAGAGCTAGTGTCCCTATGTTTTCTGCTAGAATAAGTGATCATTGTTACAATGGTTCATGTGATAGTTATATCGTTAAATTTATGCATGATACTAAAAGTTATTATGAGAGAGGGAAGATTTCTCTAATACATCTCAATAATATTAAATTTCCTCGCTTTATGCTGAAAGTTTTTATGTTGCACTTGTTTTGCCTTCCTGTGCTAGTAGCCTCTGGTTTTAACAATTTATTTTCTTACAAAATTCCCTTGCATAGGAAGTGGGTTAGACTTAAACATGTGTATTTTTGCTTCTTGATGCTCTCTTTTACTTCAATTCATATTCTTATGTAAGCATCATTGAAGTTATCATGCCCATCTTAATGGCTATAAAGAAAGAGCTTTCTGGGAGACAACCCAATATATTTTTGCTTTTAGTTTGTTTTTCTTTATTTGAGTCTTGGAAGTTATTGCTTCTGCAATAACCTCTCCTTATCCTTTTGTTTGGTTTTTGTGTCAAGATCGGCCTCTAATGAGAGAGAAGTAATATTTGGGGAGTTCTTGCCTGAAGATTTTGTGCTTCACTATAAAAATCATTAAAATCCCAGAATGTTGTCTTGATCTGTAATTTTTGTGTGCATACCCCAGCCCAGGTTATTATTTAATTTCATTAGTTTTGCACTTTTGAAAAGAGATTTTTGAAAAATTGATCTTTACTGAAAATTTTTTTTTTTTTTTTTGCCACTCTTGCATTTGCATTTGCCTCTTAAATCGACTTCCTTTTTGAATTCCTTTTGGGCTCTCGAAAGGAGTTGTTCCAGTAGCTTATGTTTTGATGGATTTCAGTTGAAATTGAACCTAAAAGGTTTGTTACCCTGCATACACTGATGTTGCTAATGATAATTGTGTGAAAGAAATTTCCAGGTTGTAGGAGAAAATGGTGTAATAAGATGGTGAATGGTTAAATGACTCAAACAATATTTTTATAAAGATTAAAATATTGATGTTATTCAAGCGGTGACTCCGGAAGAATTTATTAAAAGCCAAGTTCAGAGACCTGCAGAGTCTGTTTTCGAATAGGTAACACTTCTGGTAAGGAAATGTCCGCGAAAAATCTGTCAAGTTATATTTTTGCAGTTTTTTATCTAACATGGAAAGCAAGGAGTCGAAAGTGGGACGGAAACGGATCCCGGGTGGCTCACACCACCCTGTGGCACGGGCCCACCTGGCCATGCCACCAGGCAGTGTGGCCGCCCTAGAGCTCGTCTCCGACCCGTTTTCTCTTAGTACTTTCCTTTTATTGTAAAACTTTGTAATATATAATCCCCCGAATCCCCCGAGGTTCGTATATCATGTTCTCATAGTGTTTTCGTTTCGATCTATTCTGTTCAGATGTCATTCCAGGGTTCGTTTTCGGAGGACTATGAGCTGCGACACCGGCGTGAGCTCCATCGTGACCTTGAGCAGAGGACCTTCATAGGATGGGTGGAAGAAGAAAAGATCACAGCTAGGCACGAAGATATGGATTAGAGCATCAAGGAGGAAGTGAAGGGCATGTCGGCAGGCATGAAAGGACAAGGGCCGATACCTCCAATTCTAAACCTCAGTTCCTGCCCTGCAACAGTGGAAGCTCTACAGGCCACTAATGAGTTTTGCGATAAGTACCGAGCCCTAAGGAGAAAGGTGGATATATTGCAAGAAGAGAATAACAAGCTTCGCAAGATCCTGGAAGATTTTCCCACTCCCATCAAGAGAACACCACCACCATCGAAGGAGTAATTCGTCAACAGGTTTTGGCATCCCCTTGGTTTGTTCCAAGCTTGGGGAGTGCCACAGTATCATATCACTATCTTTTATCTTTTTATCTTTTTAAGTAGATTCAAATCATGAATAGAGAAGTTATCATATAGGATGGTTTGCATTATGGAAGTGTCTCCCCTCTCGTTAGTTCTATGTATCCCTTGGTGTGAGTTGCCGTTATGGAATATTAGTGAGAAGTTTTATCATATACTTTTTGCACATCTTATGTTAGTCTTCAATTTCTATTATATGATTGATCTTGTTGTTAGTATTGGTATCACTTTGGGATCATTAAGTAAATTCAGTTGGTTTTGGCAAACCTGGCTCGGTCAGTAGCAATACTATTATGAGAATTGAATTAAAAAGATAAAAGTACTCTTAAGAAATACAATTTCATCATCTTTCTTTCTTGATTGGCTCATAAGCTTAGTATTCTCTAGTTAAGATCTTTTGTGCTTCTAGGGAAGATTGCATGTTTGTTTTTATCACTAGTATGTTTGTTTGTTTCCTTCAACTCTTATGCTTGCTACCCAGCCTTGCTAGCCAAAAACCTGTACTGAGAGGGAATGCTTCTTGTGCATCCAATCCTTAAACCAAAACCTATGCCATTTGTGTCCACCATACCTACCTATTAGCATTTGCTATTCCAAGTAAATTCATGTTTTTATCTACCTTCCGAATTAAACTTGTTATGTGAAAATTAGTGATTAAAGCTCTCATGAACTTGAAGGCACACTTTACTTTTCTTGTACTTAATAAACTTGAACCATGTGCCCATCTAGGTTGCGTATATGTTTGCATTTTGTAAGTTGTGAATTAGCAGAACCATGTTACCATGGGGAACGCTTTCAACATTGCACTTTATTTAGTTGATATCATGTTCTTTTGGATCCCGTGGTGTGAAATGAAAGGGGAGCTTGTAAGGCTCATGGAGTTCATATATGTGTTAGAGAAATGCCTGGGCAGCTGGTCTAATCCATGCATAATCATGGTGGAAACCTGCAACATAACCATAGTGAGCAATCTATGAAGCATCCTCTATATGAAAAACTCTATGCAAATAGGAAAGAAAAAAAAGAGAAGAAAAAAGGAAAAAAAAGAGGCCTATGCAAATAGGAAATAAAAGGATTGCTAAGATGCTCATTGTCTGCTTGCCTTGTCATTTTGATATGGGGAATCTTCCGTATCATCGGGCAAGGGGTACCCCGTTGGTGGTTCTCTATGATACACAGGTACTTACAATGACAAGAACTTACCTATGACTAAACTTGAGTAGCATGAGGAACGATACTCGTAAGTAAGGGGCATGAGATTTTTAGGTTATAACTTGTCAAGCATATCCTCATATTTGATCACTTTAACCTTAATCACCTAAAGATGCTTATGATAGGGGCAAAGAGAGCTGAAAGCTAATAAGTACCATAATTTTTGGAAGCTCTTTATGAAACTTGAAATCCCTGCTTCCCTCTGCGAAGGGCCTATCTTTTACTTTTTAGTTGAGTCAATAAACCTATTCCTTTCTATCTTAGCAAGTATTTTGAGTTGTTGTGTTTCATTCATTCATATGATGATTTATTCAATCATGTTTCTTATGTTCCTTGTTTTGAACACTACTCTTATCTTAGTGAATATTACTTTGAAAGCTATCAAAAACCCCATTATGTTTGAACTCCTACAAATTGTTAACTATTCTTTGACCAAGAGCAAAGTTTGTCATTACCAATTATGATTTACTTTGTGTATCTTTATTGTGTTTCCTTTACCTATTACTAGTTAAGTTATATAATAGTGAGTTGTCTTCTATTATGATTTGTGTATTGATGAATGTGATGCTTTTTGCCCGTATTCTTTTATCGACACTTCACTCCATAAACCTGAGGTCATGTTTATTGAGCTCAGTTTTCGCTTGGGGACAAGCGAAGTCTAAGCTTGGGGGAAGTTGACACGTCCATTTTGCATCACTATTCTATATCATAATTTACTATTATTCATTGATATATTTCATATTAAGAGATGATACTTATGTTATTTCATCTGTTTTTGCATGGTTGATGACTTTTGGAGGATGGACCGCTGAAGTCGGGATTCTGATGGAAAAGGCACTGTTTGTAGGCAAAATTCGCGAAGATCAAAAAATCCCAGAAAATACATGGAAAATCCTATTTTTCCAGAAGACGAAGGATGCCAGAAGGGGGAGCGGAGATGGGCCACAGGGGGTCCACACCACCCCCTGGCGTGGGCCACCCTTGGCCACGCCACCAGGTGGTGTGGCCACCCTGGCCCACCTCTAGCTCTGCTCTTTGGCATATATATTCCCCACAGAACCCTAAGACTCAGGGAGCGACCACAAAAAGATTCTGTCGCCTCTGTGGGGCAGAAAACTGCACAGAGAGAAAGAGCTCTCCGGCAGGCAGAAATCTGCCGGGGAAATTCCTTCCCGGAGAGGGGAGATCGTCGCCATCAACACCACCATCGAGCTGGAATTCATCGGGATCATCATCACCATCATCTCCATCATCATCTCCACCAGCACCATCATCACCACTCCATACTGCTATAACAATTGGGTTGAATCTTGCATAGTTCTTAGGGGAAACTTTCCCGGTGTTGATTACTTGTTGTAGTTGATGCTATTGAGTGAAACCATTGAATTATTGTTATGTTCAGATTGTTGCTTATCATTATTTCATCCCTGATCTTGATCCATATGATGTCTTCTGAGTAGTTCGTTTAGTTCTTGAGGACATGGGAGAAGTCATGTTGTTAGTAGTGGAATTGTGTTGAGAAAGATTCAATGGTTTAATATTTAAGTTGTGGTGTTATTCTTCTAGTGGTGTCATGTGAACGTCGACTACATGACACTTCACCTTTATGGGCCTAGGGGAATGCATTATGTATTCGGATACTAATCGTAGGGGTTGCCGGAGTGACAGAAACCTGAACCCCTGTGAGTAAACCTTTGCACAAGGGAGTGTAGGATCTCAGAGTTTAAGGCTGTGGTTAGGTTTTTATCTTAATTACTTTCTTGTAGTTGTGGATGCTTACAAGGGGTATAATCACAAGTATGTATTAGTCCTAGGAAGGTCAGTACATTATTATAGGTTCACCCACACAACACTTATCAAACTAAAGAAGATTAATCAACTAATATGAAACGAAAGCACTTGACAGTATTCCCATGTGTCCTCGAGAACGTTTGGTCATCTTAAGTAATACAACCGGTTTCTCCTTTTCTAAAGAAAGGATTGGGCCACTTGCTGCCATTATTATCATTGTCTTTTATTTACTCGCACTTTATTTATCTGCATTACCAAAAACCCCTAAAAATCCGTTTGCTAAGTATTTACAGACAATTCCTGCTCCAAGCCACTCTTCAACACCTTCTGCTCCTCGTTGGGTTCGACACTCTTACTTATCGAAAATACTGCGATACACCCCCTATACTTGTGGGTCATCACTCGGCTAGAAAATTTCGAAAGCAAAATAGAAAGAACTAAAGATAAAGTGTTGGGGAAACCAACACGAGTGCTTATAAAGTCAAATAAAAACACAACCTCTAAATAAAAGCAAATAAACACCAAATAAAGATACATGAGGAAACTTCCCCAAGCTTAGGCTTTTGCAAGCCCTTCAAATCATTGTGGTGGCGGGAAAAAGTTGTTACTCCAGTCCGCGAATTGAGGTTAGAGGTTACTTGTTGATTCTCGGAGGTTCAAAGAGAGGTTGTGCATCCTCTCCATAGTTCCTCCAAGTCCTTAGAAATCTTGGTATGTGGCGAACCGGGTTTGTGGCTGCTCCTCTTGATAAGGAACTTCTTTCTCCTCTTCTTGGTCCTCATCCTCTTCAGGAATCTCTTCCTCGGGCTGGTTTTGCTCAACCTGCGAATCGTATAGCAAATGTCGTTCCTCGATAGAGAAAAGACCATTAGGCATAGGAGCGGGGTAGATACGCCGAGCTCCAGCAATATGCAAGTAATAAGCGCCACCTCTCCTAGTTAGCATTCCACAGGCTCTCAAGGTTTAGAAACCAACACGTGTCTCACCTAGTACCGGTTGCAACTCACCTAGGTCGAGGCCTAGGGCAGTGGCAAGCATGGTGATAATGCCTGCTCCTGTGATTGGCCCTTGGCTTTGGGAGGCTTGGTTCTCCAGGTAGCGCACAAGGATGGCACCCAAGTTGAGTGACAAGCTTCAGTTGATGTAAGCAGCCTTTGCGAGGACTAGGATGTCCTCCTCGTTGAGTCTCGTGAACTCATTACATGCCTGCAAAGTGTTAGCAATAACATAGAACAAATAGCGAATTGCAGGATGTTGAATATTCTTCCCCTTGTTCACTCTACTAGTGAAACTCATTCCATTATAGAATTGATCAGGGGAAGGTCTTAAGCCAGTAAATGATGCGAGTAAAGCATGAATATCATTGTTTGGAAAATTAAAACATGCGCACCATTCATCTAATGTTGAAGTGTAGTTGTTGTTCATCAGACAGAAAGAAATAGTATCCTCTCCTTGCCATTGTTTAACGGTGCTTTCCAATGAACTAAGGAATTCAATGGTTATGCAGCGATAAGTAGGTACATCATTTTACACAAAGTTTTGCAGGCCAGCTCTATTGCAAAGTAAATTGAATTCATCAGCAATACCGAGTTGGTTCAATATGATGGGTCAAGCCCACTTGGTGGCCTTTACTTCGCGGTTCTTGATCCTGTTGAAGCGATCACGATGGACCTCATCCCTGAACTGTATCCCCATGCGTTCCTGAGCGGCAGCCCGAGAAGCGCTAAGCCTTGTAGCAGTTTGGATCCTTGTGTTCAACATCTAAAACATTGAAGAAAGGCAAAATAAAACTTTTTGATCCAACAACAGTAAGTGTATCATATTCCTCATCATAGCATACTAAAGAATTCTCCTCAAAATAATAATAATCTAGGCAAGAAAATCATGGCAATTGGTTCATAGTAGGTCTCACCCTAGCTTGATAATGACAATAGATCGAAGTTGAATTTGCAAAAAGTAATTTGAGGATCGAAGGAGAAACATACCATCGATCACTTGTGTGCGTGGAAATCGAACAAAATTGAATAGAGATGGAGATCCTTTGAGGTTTTGAGAGAGTTTGGAGGTAGAAGAAAGAAAAAGGATTGAACTTTTGGAGTTGGGAGTACCTTCCCATGCGATTTTGTGGTCGGACGCAACTATACAGGCGAACTATACAGTCGGACAATGTGTTCCAACCGTATAGTTGGCCTCTTGTCAAAAATTTAGGTTTTCCTCCTAGCGGTGCAGCTATACGGACGTAGCTATACGGGCGGAACAAAATGTTCTGGCCGTATAGTTGGTCGTTAAACTGTTTGTCCCTGCGAAATAAAATTTGCAAAGGCATCGATATCTATACGACTGGAACTATACGGCCGGAATTTTTATTCCTGCCATATAGTTGGTCGTTGAACTCTCAGAACATATGAAAAGAAATTGTATGGAGGCATTGATATCTATACGACCGGAGCTATACAGCCGGAATTTTTATTCCCGCTATATAGTTGGTCGTTAAACTCTCAGTATATGAAAAGAAATTGTACGGAGGCATTGATATCTATATGATCGGAGCTATACGGCCAGAATTTTTATTCCCGCCATATAGTTGGTCGTTAAACTCTCAGTACATATTGCAGAACAATTCTCGATGGCAAAGATATCAATACGACCGGAGCTATACAGCCGGAATTTTTATTCCCGCCGTATAGTTGGTCGTTCAACTCTCTGTGTGCATCAAAAAAAATTCTGTTTCTTTGTAAACTATTTCTTTTCCTGTAACTTAGTGATATACCTTGTTTTTGATAAAAAATTGACAGTAAATATTGTCGACCAACAATAGCATGAATAAAGCAGAATTTCAAGTACTACCGAACTTCTTCTCCTCGAATGGAGTTTTCTAGCACTCTTTATTAAACAAAAACTTAAACTAAAACTAAAAACTTAACTCAAACCTTCATTTCACATGGGTTGCCTCCCATGGAGCGCTCTTTTATGGTCAATAGCTTGAGCTTGATGATACTCACTTGGGCTAGATGAGTGGAACACCCACTCCAAAGTAATTGGCCTTCAAAGTGATGACCTCCTTTTCGTCATGCTTGGCTTTCTTCTTCCTGGGGAAATGAATAACAAAAGGATCCCGCGAAGACAATTGTAGCTTCACATTCCCTTCATGCAGATTAATCAAAGCCTTAATAGTTCTTAAGAAATAATGGCCTAACATAATAGGAGCAGTAGCATCTTCAGGCATGTCAACAATAACGAAATCAATAAGAGCGGGACAATCTTTAATGTATACTAAAGTGTTATCCTTAATTCCTACAGCTTGTTTGTAGGTAGAATCTGCTAGATGCAATTTTAACTCAGTAATTTCAAAGGATCCAAGATTTAACTTGTTAAAAAGACTCTTTGGAATTGTTGAGCCGCTTGAACCTAGATCACAAAGTGCAGCTATCTCATTGGTTCCAATTTTAATCCTAATAGTAGGATCAAATATGTCATATAGTTTGACAGGTAATTTTTCAGCAATTTGCTTGTATTCTTCTTCAACCTCACATACCTTTATTGCTACTTGATTGACAAAATGTTGGTACATAGCTTCCTCACTACCTTAACTCACCTGAATCTTGACATTGATCCTTTTTACAAGATCTTCAACGGTGTAGCTTGGTGAAGGAGCATTACTATAGTCAAGTTCTTCAGGCTCCTCCCTTTAGATCCTCATCATTTTGAGTTCCTCAACCGGATTGAGCTCAACTTTACCTGCAAATTTAGCTAGAATGAGAGTTTGACTCTCGGTTATATTACCTAGTTCTGCCTCAATGATCCTTGTTCTTTCTTGAAGGGCCTGCAAATCATTTCTCAAACTAATAGCTTGGTTAGATAATTTACCAAGCATAGCATCATGGTTCTCCGTAATTTTAACTAGAATATTATTTTGTTCATTTTGTGAGTCTATGAAAGACTTCAGTGTTTCTTGGAGACTACAATTACTATTTCCCATATTATTATTAGAGTTACCTGTATGACTAGCATAGTGTTTCTGAAAGTTACGATTGTAACTCTTCTTCCAAGCAGGATTATAATCATTACGAGCTACGCAGTCTATTTCTTCAATATTTGTTTCGGGAGTGGCTCTTACCTGAATTTCCTTACCTTTTACGGCTAGTATGAGCTCATCCAACTTAGCATTGAGATCTTCGTTCTCTTGTGGTGAGACAGAGTTCACCTTCTTCATATTTGATCTTTCCACATGCCATTGGGCATTGTTGTCTTGCATATTGTCTAGCAGTTGCTTTGCTTTAGTAATATGTTTACCCATAAATGTTCCTCTAGCTGCAGTATCAAGCATAGACTTACATACAGGATTAAGAGCATTGTAAAATAAATGGAGGATCAACCAATCTTCCATCCCATGACTAGGACAGTTTCTTAGGCATTCTTTCATCCTCTCCCATGCAAGCGCTAGTTGCTCATGCTCTTCCTGTCTAAAGCCAGTAGTATTAGATCAAAGTTGCATAGTATTTGCAGGTGGGAAAAATTTAGTCATAAATAAAGAAGTACATCCCACCCATGATGTAATAGTATTTTAGGCAAAGATAGCAACCATTCTTTAGCTCTCCCTCTTAGAGAGAAAGGAAATAGACGCAATTTGACTACATTAGGGTCATCGTCTTTTATATGCATCATATCACACATTTCAGTGAAAGTATTCAAGTGCATACCTGCGTCTTCAACAACAGAGCCTCCAAATTGATTATGTTGAACCAAACTTAAGTAATGGGGCTTAATTTCATAGTCATCAGCAGCGATTGCTGGCTGAGTTATAGGAGTACACAAATAATCATTATTGGGAGTGGCAAACTCCCCAAGATTCTTTTCAGCCATACTTCCTATCTTTTTGGGTTTTCTTAGATAAAGAATTATAACGATAAAAGCAAGAATTTAAAGACTAACTATTTTTTTGGTTTATCAAATAAAGACTGAAAGCAAACTAACAAAATTAAAAACAAGAATTAAAACTAGTAAGGTTCCTAATAACCTCACCAGGGTAGCTATTGCTTCCCCGGCAACGGCGCCAGAAAAAGGGTTGATACCTTCGATCCGGGTTATGGATGTAGTATAGCTTCTTTTTCCCTAGTAGACCAAGGTTATCGAATCCTCGGGAAGCAAATGCGTAGTGAAGTTACTTTAACAGACCTTCGGGAGTTTTAGAATTCCTTTTGTGTTTTCACCGGACTAGTAGCTTGCGTCTTTTTGTTGTTGTCGATGATGGAGAGTGAGGGCCTAGGGTGTTCGGTTTCACTTGTAGCTATGCAAAACATTTGATGGAAATAAAAGATAGAAATAAAGTATGCGTGTACTTGTTAGAGCAAGATAAATAATATGTGGGCAGTGCATCCATAATTGCTATTGCCTCGGCAACCGCTTATAGAAATAACCTACTAGTCTCATCCATAGAAGAAAGAGAACTAATGATATGCATAGTGATGTCACCGTTAATCCCAAGCAAATCCCTCACATACATCCGTACTACCCCTTGTGTCAC
The DNA here is from genome assembly GCA_023614405.1 of Avena insularis. Taxonomy (NCBI): domain Eukaryota; kingdom Viridiplantae; phylum Streptophyta; class Magnoliopsida; order Poales; family Poaceae; genus Avena; species Avena insularis. The sequence continues at coordinate 167,812,356 of CM042694.1, read as the reverse complement.
TGGGGTTCCCAACCTGCAGATCAGTCATCACTCATACTCCCTATACCTGGCTCAACCCTCGGGGTCTTGGGTACCTGACAAGTTCTTGGATTGAGGCAAGAGAGGATATAGTAATCATCATGTCATACAAACTAATACACGATCCCATCTATGATAATTCACATGCACAATTGCTACATGGCTAGGACGAAGCCCTTAGCCCAAGGAGAATTACTCACACATAGAGATGAGATCAACAATCACAAACATTGTAATAAAAATCATAAGATTGATAGCAATAGTCTTACAATGTCGCCAATCAGAGAGGAGATCTACTATTACAAGTGGTGGAATATGGCTATGGAGATGGAGAAGGGTTTGGAGATCTGGAGGTAATGGTGATGCATGGCGAGACTTGGATGGTGTGAACTCTGTTTTCTCGTCACCCGAGGCTTCTTTATATAGGGGTCCCTTCATGAAAGTTGTTCTGTTTGACCTAACGGTGGTGGCGCCAACTATACGATCGTAGCTATATGGTCGGATTTTTTGCTCATGTTGTATAGTTGGTCATTAAAGCGTCTACCTCCGATGTAAGGCTCCTGGTTTCTTTTGATAGTTGGAAACCTCGTATCTTTGACTTTAATGTAGTTATTCCCTCCTTTAAACAACATTATTTGCGCAGGAAAAATACAAAAAGAAAGGATTGCATACCCCTCTTAATATTAGCATTAGTGGCAGGATTTAGAGAGATATTTCATCAAGAATATGATTAATATCCAGTTTAAATGTGGACGTTAGATGGCTATATTTCAGAGCCACCACTCTTGCATTTGGTGCATAGGTTTGACTTCTCCTCGGAGATTTGGTGAGTTCAAGCTCTTGGGCTTGTTTCTCTTGGGTTCTTGGAACCCTAGACGGTTGTGTGGAGTTTGTGGTGTGTTCTTGGGGGCTCCAATTGAGTTGTGGTGATTCCCCAAGCTTGTTTGCCTTTGTGGCATTATGGAGCCTTTGTGGCATTTCTTGGGAGCCCTCCAATTGAGTTGTGGAGTTTGCCCCAAGCCTTGTACGGGTTTAGTGACCACCCTCAAGTGTCCCATAGTGGAACATGAGTAGGCCTTTTTGGCGAGCTCACAGGAGAATAGGGTAAGCCTTTTGTGGCGTCGGTGAGTTGTGTGGCTTCGCATCCTGGGCGAGGCCTTGTGTGGCATTGGATGAGCATCGAGCCACCACACATTGAGGTGAGCCATTTGAGGTGTTCGAAGTACATTGCACCCCCGCACCTCTCCAATAGAGACTTAGCTTTTCTTTGGAAGTGAACTTAAGGAAACAAATCATCGTCTCCGCGTCCGTCGGTTATCTCTCAACCGAGCCCTTTACTTATGTAATTTACCTTGTGATAGCCATCGTGCTTGAAGTATTATATCTTGTTATCACCTTGTTGCTTGCCTTGCTTAGCATAGGTTGTTGGTGCACTTAGTGAACCTAGTGAATATAGGTTTTGGCTTGATAAATTAAACATTAAGTTTTATTCCGAATATATTAGAGCCTAAACCGTAATATTTTTAAAACGCCTATTCACCCTCCTAGACGACGTCCGTTTCCCTTTCAGCCGAGAATAGTGATGTGCAAGAGTGGGAGCAGTAGCTAGGCAGGATGGGAATGCACTTGTGTGTGCAAGCTAATCAGGTATTAAACGGGGTTGGACTATGCATGCATGTTATCCATGAGCCATACGAGAATGGGCTTCACAACAGATGGACACGCTCACTCGTGGTTATCGGTGTTGCATGCACCATGGCCTGTGCATTACGTGTTGGCATGAAATCAATGGCAGTTTGCTCACGCATCACGGTGCATGTTGAATGCAGCCCATCAGGTCACGATGAACGTCTCGAGTGTAGGAATTAAAACAAGCGAGTCAACTCCATTAACCACCCACCACAGCCTTGACCATCCTAGATGCATCAAGGGAGCATATGTAGCACAATTTGACGGTGTGCAAGGTATGCACCGCAGCCACCATGGGCAGGAAATCTATGTTGTTTAACTTATAATGTAAATTTTGAGGCTTTTGTCACACGTACTCATCTCTTCCATATTATTCCACATTAGATCGACTAAAAATGTATAGTTAGCAGATGATATAAATATTTAAAATCACTAATATTTAAAACATTATAAGTTAGCCCAACTCACCAATTCTTCAAATTTGGGTCAGGGTTGTGTTGGCCCAGATGCGCCGCTGACCAAGCGCGTGTTCGAGTGTCGGCTGATGGGGCTTGTGTGCATACCTGGACATGGGAAGCCCGGCCTAAAAAAGGTTGATGGTACATGCTTTTTTGGCCTGCAGGTCAGGCCTGGGCGGAAGATCTGGGCCCCGTGTGCAACTCGGGCCGGGCTCGGGTCTTGAAAATGCCGAAAACAGGGAAGGCCCAGCCTGGCGGCCCGATGGCCCGGTGGTTTTCTACAGGTTTGGGCCGGGCTCGGTGTGACACCCCCGAGATCAAGGTTAAACAAATCACAGACCTTAGCCTAATATAAGCCTAACCTAGAGCTCAAGGATATTCGGTGAATAATCGGTAACACAACAGTGACCCGCGACACAAAATTTATTACAGTAAACTCATAACTGAGCAAAGAACCAAGATATTACAAGAAGAGGTCACTGACCATAAACATCAAACAACGGAAGGCAAATTATGTTATTAAGTATAGCAAACTTAACAAATGGCCTAAGAGGCCTGAAGCATAATGATGACATCCTAGTCCTTAGATTCTAGGATGCAGACCGGGAACCCCAAGCTACTTGTCGGTGTCTATGTCATACCAAACTTGTTTTCAAGGAATATTTACTCCGCTACAAAAGTATCAACAAAGCAAGGGTGAGTATAGGGTGTACTCCGTAAGACTTATGGATGGTGGGGTTATTTTACATAAAGCCATCTTTCTTTTGTAAAACAAGAGGGAGTAGAAGCTCGTCTAATCAGAACATTTTAAAAGGGGATAAGAGAGCAACATCTCCAAAGTAATGGTCATCATATCTTTGATATCCACCAAGTCATCACCATCACCTATCAGCTAGGATCACCCCCTCGTACCCAAGAGGAAGCACCCTTAAGCACACGTTGAAACCTCCAAGATTTACGATTAGGTTAACATTTTCTATGATCTTAGAATTCGGTCACCAAGCGCTCATAATCGTGAACATGGCTTTTCAAAAAGATTAATACCCTACAGAGGTGTACAACTTTACCCACACATACCAACCTTCTCTTAGTGCCACTTGACACACTTCCTTGGTGTGCTAGCAGAGGGCGGTTGACCGTGACCTTTACCTTGCTTTTGCCGACACCATGAGTCACGCTCTAAGGAGGGTTCCGCCATAACGGGTCAAATCCTGAAGCTGGTCCCTAGAGATGTGAGGCGAGGTTGATTTATCAGGGGCGCTCTCTACCCCAAGCAACCCGGTCCACGCTTCCCTACTTGTTATGATGCACCTCCTTATCCTCCTTTTTCGAATACATTTTCAATGCATATACCAAATGGAAAGCTAAAACTATGTGACCCATGTAATCTACTAGGAAAGTTATTCAGTCGAGGGGTTCCCAAGCCCCATGTGGCTGTACGCTCGTCTCGGTTCCAAAGGCAAGAACTTAGTTCCTCACCGTGGCCTCCCATACAAGCCTTAACATGTTTAACATTTACCACTGATCTTGTCTCATCGCGTTTTCCTATCATACTAGATTCTCTACAATTGATACATCATCTGGATAAACCAGCACTGACAGCTAAGCATGGCTAAGAAAGACACATATAACAGCTCTAGCAGTGCACACAAGCCAAACCTAGTTATGCTAGGAGCAGTGGATCAGGTAATATAAGCTGAAAGGAAGTAATGCAATAGATAGGATACTCTATCTCTATCGATAAAAGACCACATTAGAATCGTATGCATCATGGCAAGAAGTGAACGGTTGTCGAAACCATAGGATTGTATAATGGTAGGGTTATGCTTGCCTTTGCCTGTTGATAACCTGAAAGCAGAGCTTCGAACATCTTCTACTGTACTTGATTATAGTTGGTCAAGTATTGATATTCAAGCTTCGATGGTGTTGATCTTGGTCTTCGATCTCGGAGTCGGTATCATATTCTACCGAGAAGGACCAAACACCGGAAAGAAAGGGGTTACAATCAACACATGGCATAGATGCAATTCTCAAGCAAGGATGATGATATGATAAGTTAAATAACACTGAAATGAAACCCTAGGACCCGTTTGGCCATTTTAAACAGGGTCTGAGGGGTGCAAACCCTGGAACATGGGGAACCTCGGAATCACCTAGGGGGGTTCATTTGTTCTTTTAATTAAACTTGCAATTAAAGTTGCTTAACAATGCATGATTTTTATGCTATGAGATAGATCTCATTTTTCTGAACATTTTTGATATATTATACGTATTTTCCTGATTTAAAATGAATTATTTTTGATATATTATACGTATTTTCCTGATTTAAAATGAATTATTTATGATTTTCCCAATTTGAATCCATTTTAAAAATAATTAAACATTTTTGGAATTATTAAATTATTTTTCCATCTGGGCCCACTTGTCAGGTTTTTTTTCATTTTTGAAAATGATTATGGAAATTGTTAAAATACTGACAATAGGGACCCACTTGTCAGGTATTTTGTAATTATAGAAAATAATTACAGAAATATTAAAAGAAAATATGACATCAGCGCTGACATCAAACGAGGATGATCCTCTCAGATCATGGTTCGATCGAGGGCACACGGGTGAGCGAGGACGGACGCGTTCAACTCAGCCCACCACGGTGAGCTAGATGGAGGTGGCGCCGCCCAGATTTGGTCACCGGAGCGTCACCGACGACCATGTACTGCGGTGATCGACGGTGGCGCATGGTGGCAGTGAGCTACATGAAGCGAAGGAGCGATCGAGGAGGCTCTAGAGAACGAGGAGCTCACCGTGAAGCTCAAGGTACGGTTGGCGATGGCGGAGGAGATCGGAATCAACGGCAACAACGGCGGCTGGAGTCAGGGTCGGAGGGCTCGATTGAGGCGATTGGGGGCTTCTCCGGCTCATGCACTTGTACTAGAAGAACGAGGAGATGGTGGCAATCATACTAGTGCCTTCATACGGCCAAGGGATGGTCAAGGTTAGGGCTAGAGAAGAAAGTCGGGGAAGATAGATACTAGGGTTCATCGAGCGTCGGTGCTGGGGTTCTCGTAGGCGCGGTGCACGACGGTAGTGCACATTGTAGCGCTGGCGGGGATCCTGGCACGGACGGGTGGCGGAGGCGGTGACAACGAGCAGCTTCCAGTCACCGGGAGGAAGACGATGACGTTAGGTGAGGCCGAATCGGTACGGGCCACAAATGGGCTGGCTTGGGCCGCGAGTAGGCTGCGGGAAAGGTTCCAGGGAAAGAAAGAATACTGGGACTGCGGCTTGGCTACTTTTTTTATTTCTGAAATCTTTTTGTATTTAGTTTCTTTCTCTCTTTTGTAATTTCAAACCAAAACTGTTTTGAGGTATTTCAAAAATTACCAGAGTGTTTTTTAGAATTAAAGAAATATTACAGGTCCCTGTTAGTCAATTTGGGTCCAAACATTTTTGTACTTTTCAAAGTGCAAAACCATTTGAATGGTTTTGAAAAAGATGGGGAGGATTAGGGTTTAGGGATTTTCATCAATTTTTCTTTGCATGCATTTTAAAAGATGAAGCTCATGAACGCACAAACAAAACCCTAATTTAGATTAGCTAAAATTGAGGTGTTATACTCGGGCTCTTATTTGCGGCTCGATAGCCGAGCTAGGCCAGGTTCAGGCCTAGGTTTTAGCCCACGGGCTTTTTGCTGGCATGCCCCAAAAAATGCCCATCTATGCTCATGTGTTGGTGGGGCACATTGGCCGATGGAAATTGACCTCTACATTGTCGTTGTTGACCACCTATGACGTCGCTTCGCTGCATGCACCGTTGGACACCGAGCTAATTCATACGTGTTCCACCGCTTTTTCAACCTTTCCTCTCTATCATGCTAGCAATATCTTGGCCACTTTTGGCTCGTCCTTGACCATTAACATCTACCTCCACAAGTCAAAGTGGAGAAACCTAGCACACGACCACCCTCATGTACACCGGGTGTCGTTGGCTTCACGTTTGGGAGGCGTGCGCCTTGTATGAGGCGAACTATCTTGCGACTGTGGACTCCTTCTACCCTAGCGGGTGGGCACTAAGCGTCGGTGGTGTCCTGATCCCACTAGTACTGCATGGTGCGGAGCTGCGGGCGGTGTGGTTCACGGAGCATCGGTTGGATCAGTAGTGGGATCCCGACAACATAGCCACGTGGATCAAGTTCTTCCACAAGCGTCAGGAGAGGAAGATCACCATGTACTATGGTGATAGCCCTCAACCGGCAGACAACAACACTGTCGGGCGTAGGTTCTAGTGGAGCGTGCCGGACCGCACGCTGGCCTCCATCATGGACTACATCGATGCAAGGAACTACTCGTGCCTCCAACAGCCTTTGCACCTGCATCTTCCCCCTAGCATGATGCCACTGCCACTGCCACCATTCATCGACCTCACGAAGGACGGTGACTACGTCACCACAGGTGCAGGAAATCATCGGAAGCCAGCTATCGTGATGTTTTATTTTTACATGTAATATATATTTTAGCCATGTATGTTTTCTGTGTTGGAGAAAAAGGTGAGGATAAACTAGGACCATTTGGATAAGGTCATTGGACACACTGGCCTGACACGCCTGACAATGACCCATTTTCTGTCAATTCAAATAGACTAAATCAAACAATTTAGGTTGCCGGTTTGGATTGTGCCGTTGGAGACCGTCGAGGCTCTGGGTAAACAATCATGCCTCACTAGTAGGGAAAACCTTATAGCCAGATTCCTTACCGTTGGCAAAGTGGTCACGGGGGTCGCCGGCGGTAAGGCCATCCAGGCCTTCCTCACGTTACCACCGGCGAAAGGACACATGCGGCACCGGGGCTAGTCCAGTTATCACAGGCGAACAAGTCTGTCGCGCGCCAGGACTGTGGTAGGCCACGGGCCCCCGGATGGGCCGGCTTTTACCACTGGCGATTGAATACCTTAGGCGCCAGGGGTATGGTGGGCTGGGATGGGCCACCCGGGCCGAAAATGTTAGTTATCCTCGGTGAAAGAGCCCGTAGGAGCCAGGGGTCCACCTGGCAGTGCGTCTCATCCAACCTATCATCACCTGACAAAAATCCGATCGATTCCCAATTCTGCTCGCTCGCAACCCTAGCCCCTCGCGCACTCTGCCGTCATCGTCCCACGTCTGACCCCGCTCGCCGTCGTCGTCCCGCGTCTGCCGAAGGGAAGGAGGAGGAGGCTAGTCCTGGGGCACCACGCCGCCACCTCGTTGATGACCACCTCCCCCATCCGTGCCGCCACCTTGTCGACAACCACCTCCCCCATCTGTGCCGCCACCTTGTCGACGACCACCTCCCCCATCCGCGTTGCCACCTCGTCGATGACCACCTCCCCCATCCGCAGGTACATGTCGCTAAGTGCTTGTTTTTTCCCTAGTCTTTGCACCATGTATTTTCGTTGTCCATCTCTGAACCCACTCACATTATGCAACATCCACTACAAGAAAAGTTGGCTTTTACAACGGACGTTTTTCGTGGTTGAAGGCCTGTTTTTCGTGGCTAAAAAGTCTTCTATGACGAATGTCCTTCGTGGTAAAATCCCCGTCACAAAAGAATATACCACGGCTTTTTCTGACCATGGCGGATCGCACCCTTCAGCCAGAAAACTTGTTCCATCGTACATCTGTTCGCCACTCGCATTGATTGCTGACGTCATGCAAAAATGCCACGTGGAACCTGCCGTTAACAGCCGGTTACCGCCGTTAACGGTCACAGAAACCGTGGCAGCAGCCTGGCCCAGACAAGGCCTGCTAATTGTTAAGTGGGCCGGCCCACGAGGAGAGCCCAATAAGATTATGGCCCTTTACTCTCACGACGTGTACTGTTTGACGTGGCCCATTAATGAATCCATCCAGGGCCCGTACGATTTCAGGCCCGCTACAGTTTCGGCCTAAAGAAGGCCCACTTTAGTAAAATAATATGCGTCTCATTAGGGGCCTGCGCCAGAAGGTCAGGCACTGTTCAGGCCTGCAAGCAGCCTTTACTGTTCCTACGGCCCGTGGGGTCTGCTCCTGTTCTACCCATTTACTGTTATGGCCTTTACATTTCTGGGTTGCTAATGTTAGGATCCTTTACTGTTCTAGCCTTTTACTGTTCTGGACTTTTACTGTTCCGGCCTTTTGCTGCTACGGCCATTTGCTCTTATGGCCATTTACTGTTCAGATCTTTTACTCTTCTGTCCGTTTTACTGTGTGGGCCCTCTACTGCGCGGGCTTTTTACTGTTTAGGCCTTTTACTATTTCAGCTCTTTACTGTTCAGGTATATCAATATTCGGGCCTATTATAGTTCGGGCATTTACTGTTCTCGCGTGTTGCTGTTCAACCCATTATATTTTCAGGGCCTTGGCCACTTATGAGGCCCACCAATATTTTGACCTGCCACTTACGGCCTTTTAGTGTTTATTTGGCCCATCTGCTGGCCAACATATTTGCGTATTCTATAACTATGGCGAAATTCTGGTTTTAAACAGTCCGTTAATATTTCAGCCCGCTAATGCCGCGCTAGGATCAACAAATATTTTTTGAAATTTATTACAGACCAGACTTTCAACAAAAACAAGGTGAAGCATTACAGAGACATCGCGAGACATGTGTTGGAATAGGATTTTACTACGGAGCTTACAGGTACGTTTGGATCCTAGGCAAAACCAGTTATAATCTTGCTAGGCTAGGACATCCGTTTGGTACCTAGAAAATTAGATTGCTTTTGAGGGCCAGCTAGCCTCACAGGGCTACGAAAACCTTGCTAGGCAGGGAGAGCCGATTTGGCTCGCTCTCGACGGCAAACTGGTCCACGCAAAAAAAGTCCCCACGTCCCGCACGTTCTGCTGGATTCATATGTTAGCTTGGCTTCAAAAGCAACCGCGCATACCATCCAAACAAATAGCCCACCTGAACTTGCGGGCAAAAGCAAGCACCCTAACCAAATGCACAGCCGAGCGAGGATTAGCCAAACCGAGCTGGGCTAGCTGAGCTATGGCTATCTTGGAAATGGAACCAAACGCACCCTACATCCCCATACAAGTAACAACTGGCATACCATGACAGCTGCAGAAGAGATTATCAAGTAGACGGTCCGTCAAAGCTTGTCGATCTTTTAGTTCTTGTATCTGTTCACATGTAATCGTGATTATTCCATCTATTTGCTCTGTTTCTTGTTCAATTAAATCAATTATTTGGAGTGCAGCTGTAACACCTTTTTCTGCTGGAAAAACTGAAATTGTGGGCTGATGAAAGCAATAATCACTGTCACTGCTGCTTTGTGAAATGACCTCAATACTTAACGTAGAATTCCTCCCTTCTGTCCCGATAGCTTCATGTGCAGCCTGAAACAAAGAAAACAAGTCAGCACAACGTACCAGCTAACTGGCGGCCATCTTATATGTAAAATAATTCAAATTCATCATTGGCTAGAAACAATTAACGATGTGCCTTGTACATCTCTTTCTGGAATAACAGGAACTGTCGATGTGCTGGACCGATGCGTACATGTGCCAGTATCATAGCCACTCTGGAAGAAACACTACAGGTTATTTGCATGCTGAAACTAAGACATATTAAGTTAGAGCAGCAAAGTAGGCGAAAAAACACCATATTTATTGTCAAAGAATTTCAAAATTGGCATTGTCCTAATATAACAAATCAAGCCATCAACATGTGTGTCTCATGCAGACTAACTGAAGTAGTGTGGTAATGAATGTAGGGAATCAAGCAACTTGAATCTTTCCCTCATAAACTAATCATATCACTGCATAACGGAAATATAGAAATATAAAAAAAGAGGTGCATGAGATTTCTTCAGCTGCTTAGAACTGGTCGGGACAACAAAGCATTAACCTAAAATATAAGAATAGCGTTTAAAAATGGTCTATAGTATGAACTAGCCAAAAAAGTAACCTCCAACCGCAGGTGGCATTGCTTTAATCATCAGGCAACTATGATGGTACCTTGAAAAAACAAGCAATAGACCAAGTGTCTTAAATAGACTACCAGAATCATTTCAGACAAACAAGTTATCAACCATTCCTTTTCAGTAGCCAGATCATTCAAATATTTTGATCGTCGGGCCAGTAAATAAAAAAGAAGAGGTCATTTGCTACCAAAACAATAGTTGGATGCATTCAAAAAGTAGCACAAACCTTCTTTGTAATGCCTACAGCTATTGTATTTCCAACTGCTCACAGTATCATTGTACATATAACTAGGCAAGAAAATCCATTAGACAAACAAGCAAATGATACATTGTGCACCTTGCAAGGTCAATAAAGTATTTAAACAATGTATGTCTAGGAACCATGTCAGAATATAGCATTGATGCAATCACAAGTCAACTAAAAATTCATAGGAACCATAACCAATTGAACCATATGGTGGCTAATATTAAACTCGCAAGATCATCTGATGATGTATAGATGAAAATCCCTTGTTTATTCTTAATCAAACATTGTATTTCTCACAGAAATTGCCATCCCTAGTTTGGGACTGATGGGGCTCAAACCCGTAGCTTCTCCTTGACAGGGCGGTGCTCTAACCGTTTAAGTTAATAAAATCATTACATTGCTTTAATGATGAGCAAACTAAAGAATCAAATTGGCAATAGACTCTATATGTGCATCATGTAGAGTAGCTATTGAGGTAATGAATTAAGCAGTCAAACAACAGGTGCACGATAGACTTCCAGATCATATTAACATGGTCAGAGTACATATATATAGTAACTGGGGATCATATTAGATGATAATAGCTATGACAATCCCACTATGAGTAGTCTAGATAGAACTCCCTCCGTTTCAAAATATAAGATGTCATGGGTTTTGTGAAACGAATGTATCTAGACACCCTTTAGTGCTGGTAGAGTAACATGGACTAGTATTGCATGCATTTTTACTAGTCCAAGTTACTCCTCACCAAGACCAAGTAATTTATACTAGTATCATACATATAACACTAGACTATGTTACTACCTCTAGAGTGCATATAAGCTCAATCATGGTGGCGATCTCTAATATTATAATAGAATATAGATTAGCATAAAAGTGGATATACTTCAATCACCACCACCTAATCATGGTCTAGTTAACGTATATATATATATATATATAGATAGATAGTTAGAAGTCATCAGTCAAATATAGCAAAAAGAGATCTCCACCATGATTGAGTGAGCAAATTGAATTACAAATCAAGAGATTTACGTTCGGTCTTTATGCAGTACCGTTAAAGGCCATCTTGTTCTAATTATTGGCCAACTCATGTGGTGCCGACACTAGACAATGTGACTACCTCCAGAGTGCATTCAAACTCTTAATTATAGTAGAAAAAAATACAATAATAGACTAATATAGCATAAAAGTGGATATACTTAAATTACCACCACATAATAGATAAATAGATAGATAGATGAACACAAGTCACATATAGAAAGAGTAGATCATAACCAAAATCAAGTGAGCACATTGAATTATAAACCGAGGGATTTACGTCTAGTTTTTGTCTAGTCTTGGTTAAGGTCAACCTTGTTCTAATTATTAGCCGAATCATGTGGTACCTCATACAAACAAGCATCTGACACTGTGCACATCTCAGTAAAAACAAGAGACTTACTATTTCTTTTTGTGCAGTTCTGTTGGAGGACATCATGTTGTCAGTTCGTTCTTTGAAGACATCCACCGCATCAAGTACTTGGACAGAAGATCCATCTACTTTATTGTTGCTCCTATCCACTCATTCACATAAAACAGGTTTGCATTCAGCAATACAAAGCAATAGGTACTTACAAGATTATAGGGGCGATTCACTCTACGATTCTCCGTGTTCCCTGTGAGAGGAAATAATATCAGATAGTGGCTGTTGTTGTGTACAAAGAACTAGATATACATTATAGTATAATCACTTGTGAACACGTAGAGCAGGGAATGGCGGAATATAAACAAACATTTAAATGACATAAAGAATGCCATGGCGACAAAATAGAATGCAGTTACAGTCACTCCTTAGCACGAATAAGAGAGAAATTACAATGATTTAACTTGTGAAATAGGATTGTAAACAAATATGAGAAGTGCCATAAAAAGTGTCACCTTCTACAGAGCAGGCAGTTACTATACTAACATTTGGACGAACAAGATAGACATTACAATGGTATATCTCGTGAACTTATAGAGCAGGGAATGCTAACCCATCTGTGAAGTGACTTAAAATGCCATGAACTACATAATATAAGATAGATACTGCTGCTACAGAAATTATAATTGAGAAAATTGAATTTATAGAGCAGGGCATGCAGATAACCGTGTTAAGTGCCTTAAAATATGACATGTAATACTACATCCAATCCAAAGTAAATAAGGCATATAAATTTTTCGCAAGTCAATCGACGGAAAATTGGACCAAGTTTGTAGAACATAACAGGAACATCTACCATACCAAACCAACGCCATTCGATACACCGGGGCATATATTTTCATAGATGCAAATGCCACAAATTAACCCTTAATATATTTTTCTATGATCTTGGTAAAAGTCATCATTGTTTGACTTTAAAGTTGTATAGGCCTTCTTTTACGGAATGGATGTACTCCCTCCATTTCAAAAAGTATAAGTCATCATCTAGACCACTTTTAGTGTGTAGGTTCATGTATCTTTGGAGTAAACCTACTCACTAAATGGTGTCTAGATACACTCCTATCACAAAGCTAAAACATCTTATATTTTGAAACGGAGGGAGTAGTACACAATAGGCGGACTCTTGTGAGCTTAATTGAAACAAACAATAATGGCATAACTTGCAGAGGGAATGCAAAACCAACAAGTTCAATGACATAAAATTTGCGATGAATTACATAAGAGAAGGCAGTTACTGTGTTTGATTAGAACAACCAGATTGAAATTAAAATAGCATAAATTCTGAACTTGTAGAGCAGGGAATGTTAACCTACATGTTCAACCGCTTAAAACTACCAATGAACTCCAAAATTACATGTCGTCAGTATTGTAGCAACAGGCAAAGCAAGTGCACATTATGATGACATAACTTGTGAACTTGTTGAATAGGTAGGCAGCCTCAGATGTTCAGTGAATTAACATTTGCCATGAACTGCATAATACCAATGAACTCTAATGATGTCTGTTTTGTACTACCAAAATTGTTTATGTATATTAAGAGTAATTGTTGGTCAAAGAAAAACACGCATAACAAGGACGCCTTATACCTTGAAACAAAAAGAATAGTTTAACGCCTGGATTTAACATAGACTACACCGAGTTTATCAAGGGAGAGTGGGATATCAATTAAGCCAGTATTGAGGCAGGAATTTACCACCAATACAGAAATGTAGTTCACTATCACAGGCTCATACCTGCTATACTGAAACGAACGAACAAGCAGATCTGGTTTACGTAGGCCATGGCATCGTTTACGCATACACGGCATCTTTGCAGGTGACGTCAAGGATGACGAGGGTGCCCGATAGTGGTGAGTCGGGCTGAAGCAGATAGATCTTAGCGGCGTCTGTGAAGTAGATCTGTGGAGGTTGTTGATGGGTCTGGCTTGCTTGACAAGATGGTCGGTGAAGGAGATCTGGTGTAGTGCACGTCATCGTCGGTGAAGCAGATCTGTTACGACCGATTATGGATTCGAGGCGCTGCACAAGAGCATCGGTGAAGCAGATCTGGTGTAGTGGATTGTTGAGTCCGTGAAGAAGATCTAATGCAGCGCACACCGGCGTAGGTGAAGCAGGTCAGGTGTTGTGGACTAGGGAGTCTGCAAAACTAACACGGTTGTATGGAAGAGGGTGTCAGGCGAACTAGGGTTTGGTAAGGTGGACGTCGGTTGATCCCGTAGACTGGTCAGGAGTATATGGTATAGAGGTATGGCGTGTAGGCCGGCGAAGTGCGGTGGTGCAGGAGCCGGAGGTGGCATAGGGGGTTTGGGGTGGCGTGTGGGCCGGCGAAGTGCGGCGGTGATGTTCCGGTGTGGTGGTGCAGGAGTTGGAGGTGAGATAGGGGGTTGGGTGGCGTGTAGGTGGTAGGCGCGGAGATAATAACGTGATCTGGTGCAGGTTGGAGGTGAGAGGGGTAAGCCGGTGAAGGCCATGGGATGGGGCAGTCTTGAGTGAAGTCGGAGGTGAGAAAGGGGTTAGGTTTTTTTGGAGTGCTTTGGGGGAAATGGCGTCGGTGGAAGGTGGACTACCTAGCTTCAGAGCAATAGGGCCCCCCGGCCCCCGGGGGGGAGGGGGATTACGAACCATACCCACGCCCTGACATTAGTAGATAGGCCATTGTTAGGGGTAGAAAAGGAATTTCGTACGGCTACAACTTGGGGCGTGTGACCACTCGAAATATTTCGGTGGAGGTGAGGCGGGAGAATTTGCTGCTCTAGGATTTTGAATTTGGCTATACAGTTCAAAAGATATAGAATAATAATATCCCATCCTATCCTAGGAGTATCTATAGTCCAATGACTAAAAAAAATAGTTTACTGTAATGTCCTAGCCTTTCTAGGTACAGAATATTTCCGGAGCCATTTCTGTAAAAATAAGTTTTCTATCTTCGTCTCAATTACGTACACACATGACGGTACGTAGTAAGATGAACTAGAGTAGTATGTTTCCCACTATGACCGGCCTAAGAGGATCTCTAGTGTCTAGTGTATCCGGTAGTCTAAGACAAATATAGACACGATCACTTAAGTTTAACAATCAAATTTGCATTGTATGTTTGCTTACTCGACACATTTATCATATGTTATCTTACTCCACACCCGCCAACAAAAAAATAACACCCTATACTTGAAATCGTGCTAACGCTATGATGTTTTAGCGCGATATAGCATGCTATTTAAAAAATAGCGCCATGCCGAGCAAAATCTTTAAAAAATATTGTGCACTCTCCAAATACGATATATCACGCTACATAGCGTGAAATAGCGCACTATTTTTTTTCCATGCTAGAGATGCTCTAAGACTGGTCTGAGTGGTAAGTAACTTGGAGTAGTAATATGCATACATTGTGCTAAATACTATCAAAAGTACCCCTTCGTCTAGAAATAACTGAGTTGGTTTTGTCTAGATTTGAATATATTTAGACGCATTTTAGTATATAGATACATTCGAATCTAGACAAACCCAAGTAAGTTATTTATGGACGGAGGGAGTAGTATTTTTTAGATGCTAAAATAGAAAGAAGATCCAACTGCTGGCAATGTTGGGATTCGCGCGAATCCCAACATTTATAGCCATTGGATCTTGTTTCTATTCTAGCATCTAGAAGATATTATTGATAGTCTTCATCACAATGAATGGTATGCACAAAACTCAAAACACACTTCTCCATCATTCTAGAATCTTCTCCCTCGTTTCTCTAGACCATGTTACCCGAATTTTCAAGTTTTAGATAGCTAATAATCGTTGACTTCTAAATGATATAAAAGTACAAGAACCAAATATACACCCATACTTTATAGATGTTGATCAAATTTATATTTTTTTATGCTTTACCTATTAAAATTTTATATAGTGATGATATGCCGGACGTCTAGGTACTATTCAACACGAATCCAGCTCCTCTGAACCATTGGATCTAACAGCCCAACGGTCAGGATTGGTGCTATGGATCCAATTCAAAACTGCTCCATTGTAGTAGTAGAGAGAATACGGCCTAATATGCTATGAAATTTTGGGGGTGGTGATATGATGGTTCTAAAAATGGTGGAGTTTTCTCTAGGTACTATTCAACACGAATCCATGTGCTATGAACCATTGGATCTAACAGTCCAATGGTAAGGATTGGTGCTAAGGATCCAATTCAAAACTGTTCCATTATAATGGTAGAGATATAGTGGTAAAATAAGATAAGATAAGAAATAACTAGTGAGTTGCAAGTGCCTTGCATGTGAGAATTAGATAATATAAGTATGACATATCATTTTTTATATAAAATTATAGTAGTAGGTGAAACTCAAAAAATATTTATACTTTCGAGCTTCGTTCATAAAGTATCCCGTGTGTTTGGTTCTTATACTTTTTGTATAATCTAGAAATCAACCTATAGCCGTAAATAATCTGCGTCCGTAAAACTGATCCGTAAATAAATTATATTCTATAGGAGTACGTGGGCGGTGCCAGGGGGAAACTTCATGCCCTTTTGTCTCCAGAACCGCTCATGCATGCATCTCCCGATCTTCCTAGCGGTTCCTTTCTTCTCTATGCCATTCCTTTTCTGTCACCCGACCGGACCTCTGGAAAACAATAGAAGGCGCCAATCACAGTCCATGGCGGTGCCGTTGGACAAGATGTACTACTTCGTGGACCCTGGTAACACCACACTACAGGTGGCGTATACCAACAAAGCGTCAGTGGTGAACAATTACATCAAGAAAATCCAAAAGCTCCTGGAGGAAACAGACGACAAGATTGTTGGCCTCGACGTCGAGTACCCCAACGAGAAATTATCGACACAGAAGGCTGCTGTCATCCAGCTATGTGTGGGCATGGATTGCCTAGTCTACCAGATCTTCCAGGTCGACTAGCCATGATCAAAGCTAGCAGAGTTCCTCGCCAACCCTAACATTTCCTTTGCAGGCGTCGACATCGGCAATGACCGTATCAGGCTTAGGCGTTCTCTAGTACCAGTGACGAACTTCGTGGATATCCAGAAGAGGTGGAAGCCTGCTGGCTCCATGAATGAGAAGAATTCTTTGGCTGACTTTGCGGTGGCCCTCATAGACATCTGTTACAAAGTCATGAAGAAGAAGAAGGAGGATGTGGACCACAAGCAGTGGGGGAACATGCCCTTGACCGAAGAGCAGATCAAGTATGCAAGCCTAGATGCTACGTGACCTACGAGGTATACATGCGGATAGTGAACTTCGAGAGGGGTCAACAAACTCTCGAGATGTTCAACCAAAAAAAAGAACTAAGGAAGAAGGGCAAGGGAAAGGGCAAGCAGACCAAAGAAGATGACGAATACTCAGAATGGTACACCATGTGACCTACGAGTATATTTGTGTGTCGGTATATCCTTGCTTGGTACTACTCCTACTTATACTATACTACTCGCAAAAGTTAATGCATGTATATACTGCAGGCATGCAAGGGGCAGAGGCAAGAATTAATGCAAGGAATCGCAGCTATTTCTTTTATTTTGACTGCAGAGTGATAGTAGGAGTAGACATCATAGCACACGCCAACAGCCCACCCCACCTCAATGAATTGTGTTGTCAATCAATAGCCATGGCAGATTATAATTTTATAGTGGTAGAGACTTTCTTTGCGTAATTCCATTTATACTGCTTAGGCGGAGTACTGCTAAAAGACAAAGGGTGAATGGGCACCTAAAAAACTGCTAGTAGCACTGTAGCAGCAGAACCGCAAGATGAACATTTGTCGATTGCCCGAATGTTTGTTGAGTTAGTACAGTATAAACATATATGTTACTACTACCTGCTATGTACTAGTACTACTACTAGCAAAAAAACACCGTCCCTACTGCGGAAAAAATATGATTTCTTCCAACCAAACTAGTACTATTCCAAAAATGGCTATATTTACTTGTCACAAAAATGGATGTATCTAGACATGTTTTAGTGCTAGATACGAGTATATCCAATCCAGTGACAATTAATATGAATTGGAGGGGAGTACTACTACTATCATACTCCACTATTGTACTACTACTAGTAGTAGTACATACTAGTATTCCTGAATGTATGTTGACCAGTACTCCTACCTCTGTTTGGGATTATTAGTCTAGAGAGCTTTTTAAAATTGTTAGAAATTATAATAAGACTTATCCTCTTTATTGTCTTAATTCTCGTGACTCATTAAGTTAGATATCTCTATTTTCTCTCAATCTCCCAATGCATGTTGTTTCATCTCTCATCATGTTCCCCTTTTTTTATCTAGCGTCTCATGCATGTAAAACTAGACGTGCATGCATAAATTAATTAGAGTTCATCTACTTGGTAGTATTGCGAATTAGACCTCTAGCCTTCCTAAACAGAGAGCCTTAATCCTATTCAGCTTACTACTCAGCAGAGTACATCCACTAATCCACCCAACCTATCGGAAGTTAAGACTTTATGAAAAATACTCAGGAGAGTACATCCAAGAACTCATCTAGTACCTACGTTGCACGCGGGCTCCAAAGTAAAGTTTGACCGAATAAATGGAGCAACTAAAATTTACTTATATGTGTAAAATTTGTTTCGTTGAATTCGTATTGAAACAACTTTCCAATGATGCTAAATTTGTACAGTACCAACATTCTTTATATATATTTAGAGTAAATCTTGGTCAAACAAAAAACAAAAATAAGGGAGCCTTATTTCTTAGGACGGAGATAGAGTACTAGTACTACAAAATCCACTATTCCTGGTATGCAAACGATCATTCTGCAATTAAACCAATTAACAGCAGCTTACATCACCACTAAAACTCGACACGAAAGAAGAAATGCAGCTCCTTTGAGGTAGCAGGACCGACCAGGTAATGAGGCAGCGCTGCCAGGTAAGACGTAAGGTGCTCAAACACGACCTCGCTCGGCTTAGCGGAGCCCGGCGCGTCGAGCTCCACCGTCACGCTCCCGGTCATCCTACTACCGTCCGTCCAGGAGAGTAGCGGCGGGCATTCCGCCCACATCCTTACCCTGTACACCGGCAAGTCGCCCATCGCGGCCCTAACACAGATCACAAACACGAGGGGGGCCGTGCTTACCGAGCCAATCTTCAGAACAAACACGGCGTCGTCCTGCTCCCCAACGACGATGAGCCAGCGGGACGGCTCTCCCGGCAGCGGCACCAGCTCCTAGAAAGCTTTAGTGGTGGCATACTGGATCTTGTGCACTTGGATTGAGTTGACCGCTTCGAGGTGGGCGACGAGCGCTGGCGGCAGGGCGGCAAAGTCGTAGCCGGTCCCCGTCCAAGTGCAGGGAGCATACCGGCACATGATTTCGTGCTCGTGGAGTTCATAGTAGGGCAGCAAACTACTACAGCCTTTGTGGGCGCACTCGACCCTAGCCGCTGATAAGATGGCGTCCATGGCGGGATCGTGGGTGAATCCGCCGCTAGGCTGCTCGCACTTCTGGTAGGAGGTGATCTTACGGATGCAGCGGTGGCATACTAGATGAATATCCACGCACTGTAGAAACGGAAGTTTGAAAAATAAAATAGTTGCATGGCCGAACCGACAGAAGAAAAATCAATGGATTGTGAGGGAGAAATGGAGAGACCTTGTAGACCCGCCGGGGCTTGAGGGGCTGGGAGCAGGAGGACAGTTGAGAATGGTGGCTTCCATCTTCAGAGTGTCCGTCCCAAGCATTGCGATTTGGGTGGGGGGAAATGAGGACTCTCTGATCCGGCCTCGAGCCGTGCCCTTCTTTTATATACCACAACTGATAATCAATGAAGGTCTACCTGGTTGCGCCTTTCCTTTCTGTACGAGGGTCCTTTTTGTATATTTTGAGGCCTTATTATTTACAAATTCCTGATTTAGTTGGACAAGATTAGCGCCCTCTTTGTATTTGTACACCACCCTTTTATTAGTAAGTTGGCAGGTGAGACCCACATAATAATAAAGTATGACATATCATCACTATATAAAATTATGCTCTATAATAGGTAAAGCTCAAAAAAATGAAAGAGCCACATCTATAAAAAGTAACGGTGTATATTTGTTTTCACCCAGTACACGTTGAAGGTATTGTAGTAACATGTGAAAGTTTTACTAGCCTAAGTTATTTAGCACTATGAAGAGCAGTCTAATATGGAAGAGAAAGAAAACATCCAGCCAGAGCTCATTTTTGGGCAGAAGCACGAGGCAAACAGAAGGAAAGTTGGCCTAGACCACCATGGGCCCCAACCTTCTCTGCACTGCTGCGCCTGCACGGTTGTACTCCATTGCGTGGAAGCTTACATGGGAAGGAAGAGGCGATTGCTGTGATGCTTCCCACCTGAACAAGTGCTAGGCATAGATGCCGGAGTGGACATAGCAGATCAACGGCTTAGATTACTCAATGTTGGGAAGGTTCTAGAACTGAAGGGAAAACCGAAATTCAAAAACTATTGTACTATATAGTGGTATAGATATTATAGATATAGAAAATCTCAGACCGGCGGGAGTAGGAAAGATCTCACTTTATCAATTTGTTTTCACCCATCAACTCAATCATCTACGTAGGGCCCACAGATGGGGGAGGTCGCGGTCGCCTTGGACGCACCACAAAATTATGACTGGGCCATCGAGTGCGGGAAACAGAGTCAACATTCCGTCCAATCGCTTACCCTAGTCATCGTCATCGATATTTGCCACACGCATCGGCTTCATTAGCGACATTGATTGTCCCCAAGCTTCCGTAATCTGCCACATTAATATCGGATCATCTCCTTCCTATTTATCCTCTCCCCTTCCCCGCACCACCAATCCATCTCTAATCCCCCGCTTCTATGAACCATCTCTGTCCTCATCTGTCTTCCATGGCCACCTTCTGGCTGCCGCCCGCCGTACCGGAGCGCAAAGCCCCCGACATCGCCGCACAGGAGGACAATTCCCTGCGCATTTGGGCCTTCTCCCTGTGGAGAACAAAGTGGCAGCTGGCATGCGCCTTCCTCGATGCTGGGTACGGTCGCCGCAAGTACCATATGTATCGCCTCCACGGCAATCTGGACGGGACGTTGAAGGTCAAGTTCATCAACTTCAGGGACGTCCGTCTCCTCTATGGCCATGCCTTCCACTTTGGCTGTGAGATGGTGGTGTTCACCGACGCCAACATTTTCACCAACTACTGGGACCGGTTCCCCAACAACGGCAACTTCATCCACAGTGTCCTCCCGGAGCTGCTAATGGCTCCGAAGGTACTGCCGCCATATCCGCAGGTGCCGTTGATGGCTCAGGAGGTACCGCCGCCTTATCCGGAGGTGCCACAGCGTTATCTGGAGGTTCCGCTGATGGCTCAGGAGGTGCCGCCGTGTTATCCGGAGGTGCCAATGAGTCAGGAGCCGGCTGTGTCGCTAGAGCTGGCATTGATGCCGATGTCACGAGCTGCCGCTGGCGGCGCGAACTAGTGCTAGGAGGCGCCGGACCTACACTAGTTCAGCAGCGAGTCCTTTATATGTAAACTTGTGTTATTATGTTAGGGGCTATTTGGTTTAGAGGATGTCATTTAGGGATGAGGATATCCCCAACCAGCTAGTTAGGGGTAGTCTTTTTTGTTTGGTAAAGTGGGATAAAAAGTGGTTAGGGATAGCCAATCAAAATCTATTGGCCCAACTGTTTTTTTCATTTTCCTCTTTCACCTTGTCTTCTTCATCCGCCTCACCACTTCCCTAGCAACGGCCACGACCGCTGGTAGCTCGCCACCCTTTTTCCCCTGAAACCAAGTGCCAGGCTCCCTTCTCGTCACCACTGCCTGGCGGCCTACACCCGCGTGTGTATTAGAACACCTGCTCTGCCCGACGGCCTACGCTATGGACGCCCTCGTGTCGAGCCCATAGTCAAGAAAAGATGGTTATTTTCTCTCGAGAGGAAGGGTGAACAAACAATAAAATGCTTCGGAGGAGCTATCCAAAAGTGGTTGAGCTCATCCAGCTCTTTTTGTGGGATATGCTCAACCACCATTTTGAGCCAAAAGTGGTTATCCATATCCCCTCCACCCTCTAAACCAAACACTGGATAACCAAAAAAGGTGGATATCCCGTGTTATCCACTGGATAGCCACTAAACCAAACAACCCCTTAATGGTTGAATGAAGTTTCTTTTGGGACGTCCTTTCTTTTGGTACTATCATCAAAATTTTTTTTCTTTTGTTAGTACTCTCTGTACCGTGTAGTACGAGTAGTACTGCGAATGATGATATATTGAATATCCTTCCCCCCGATGTTTGTGAAGGAAGTGAAATTTTCGAAACTCGGAAAGTTTGAATTGCTACTCTATTGTACTCCCTCAAATTACTTACTCGAATTTGTCTAGATTCGGATGTATATAAACATGTTCTAGTGCTAGATGCATTCGAATCTATTAATTTGGGCCGGAGGGAGTAGTAGTCGGGTTCGGCTCCTTCTCAAGAGATCAGCTGATCGAGCTATACGTTTCATACTACTTCCTCTTCGCTTGTTTTACAAGTATGACCAAATCTGTCGCCATTCAAATTCTTGGATATGAGATCATCAAGTTTGATGTAGAGATATGGCCTTGACCTTGTGGTCGTTCGGCTTAAAATCCAAGAAAGTTCATATTCGTTGACACTTAAGCTTAAATTCGTTTAAATTTCACCACTTACTTTTAGGTTAGCATTTTACACGATCGGTGGGAGCATATTTTACATCAAGGACCAAAAAGGGGAAATTTACATGGAGGTCCATACATTTAGCCCAAAGGACCGTAAAAGGAAAATTTTCTGGTTTGGCTCCTTGTCGAGAGATTAGCTGATCTGAGCCAAACTCTTCATACTACTTCCTCTTCGATTGTTTTCATAATATGGCCAAATCTGTTGCCATGCAAATTCTATCATATGGGGCCATCAGCATAAAGTATGATGTTGATATGGCCTTAACCTTGGTCGTTCGGCTTGAAATCCAAGAATGTTCATACTCATTGACAAGTAAGCTTAAATTTGTTTAAATTTCACCACTTACACTGTTTGGTTAGAATTTTACATGGATGGTGGGACTACAATTTACATCAAGGACCTAAAAAAGGAAAAATTGCATCGAGGTTCATACATTTAGCACAAATGACCCTAAAACCAAACAAGGAATTGAAAATAGTCAGGTACGGCTCCTCGAGAGAGCAGCTGATCAAAAAAATCTTCTTACTTGCTTTTCAGAAAATAAATTCATGTCACTTGGAAAAATGAAATTGATTATTTTTTGTTTTTAATATATTTGATTTTTTTCAAAAGATGGCCAAATTTGTCGGCATGCAAATTCTTGGATATGGGATCATAAGCATAAAGTACGTTCTACATAAAGGACATAAAAAAGAGAAAATTACATCGAGGTCCATACATTTAGTACAAAGGACCCTAAAATTGAGCAAAGAAAACAATCGGGTTCGGCTCCTTCTCGAGAGAGCAGCTGGTTGAGCCATACTCTTCATACTACTTCCTCTTCGATTGTTTTCACAATATTGCCAAATATGTCGCCATGCAAATTCTTGAATATGGGATCATCAACATAAAGTATGATGTAGAGATATGGCCTTGACCTCGTGGCCGTTCGGCTTGAAATCCAAGATTTTTTCATACCCATTGACAACTATGCTTAAATTCTTTGAAATTTCATCACTTACTTATAGGTTAGCATTCTACACGGTTGGTGGGATTACATTCTACATCAAGGACCTAAAAAGGGGGGAAATTACATCGAGGTCCACACATTTAGCACAAAGCACCCTAAAATTAAGCAAGGAAAACAGTCGGGTCCAGCTCCTTCTCACAATAGTAGATGATCGAGCCATACTCTTCAGACTACTTCGTCTTCAATTGTTTTCAAAATATGGCCAAATTTGTCAGCATGCAAATTCTTGGATATGGGATCATGAGCATAAAGTATGATGTAGATATGGCTTTGGTGGTTCGTCTTGAAATTGAAGAATGGTTCATACTCGTTGATAACTAAGCTTAAATTCATTTAAATTTCACCACTTACTTTCAGGTTAGAACTTTACACGATCGATCAGAGTACATTTTACGTCAGGAACCTCAAAAAAGAAAAAATTACATCGAGGTCCATACATTTAGCATAAAGGACCCTAAAATGAAAAATTTCTAGTTTGACTCCTTCTCGAGAGATCATCTGATCTAAGCCAAACTCTTAATACTACTTGCTCTTTGATTGTTTCCAAAATATGGCCAAATCTGTTGCCATGCACATTCTCTAACATGGGATCATGAGCATAAAGTATGATGTTGATATGGCCTTGACGACCATGGTCGTTCGACTTGAAATCCAAGAATGTTCATACTCGTTGACAAGTAAGCTTAAAATAATCCTATAAATTTCACCACTTACACTTTTAGACCTAAAAAGGGGGTAAATTACATCGAGGTCCATACATTTAGCACAAAGGACTCTAAAGTCAAGCAAGGAAAACAGTCGTGTCTGGCTCCTTCTCACGAGAGTAGTTGATCGAGCCATACTCTTCATACTACTTCCTCTTTGATTTTTTTTAAAATATGGACAAATCTTCCGCCATGCAAATTCTTTGATATGGGATCATCAACATAAAGTATGCTGTAGAGATATGGCCTTGACCTTGTGGTCGTTCGGCTTGAAATCTAAGAAAGTTCATACTCGTTGACAACTAAGCTTAAATTCATTAAAATTTCACCACTTACTTTTAGGTTAGCATTTTACACGGCCGTTGGGAGCATAGTTTACATCAAGGACCTAAAAAGGGGGGAAATTACATCGATGTCCATACATTTAGCACAAAGGACCCTAAAAGGAAAACGTTTTGTTGTATTGATTCGGCTCCTTCTCGAGAGATTATTAGCTGATCTGAGCCAAACTCTTCACACTACTTCCTCTTTGATTGTTTTCAAAATAGTATGGACAAATCTGTTGCCATGCAAATTCTCTAATATGGGGTCATCAGCATAAAGTATGATGTTGATATGGCATTGACCTTTTGAAATCCAAGAATTTTTCATACTCGTTGACAACTATGCTTAAATTCATTTCAATTTCACCACTTACTTTTAGGTTAGAATTTTACACGGGCGGTGGGAGTACATTTTACATCAAGTACCTAAAAAGGGAAAATTACATTGAGGTCCATACATTTAGCACAAATGACCCTAAAATTGAGCAAAGAAAATAGTCGAGTTCGGCTCCTTCTCGAGAGAGTAGCTGATCGAGCCATACGTTTCATACTACCTCCTCTTTGACTGTTTTACAAATATGGCCAAATTTGTCGCCATGCAAATTCTTGGATATGGGATCATCAGCATAAAGTATGATGTAGAGATATGGCCTTGACCATGTGGTCGTTCGGCTTGAAATCCAGGAAAGTTCCTACTCGTTGACAGCTAAGCTTAAATTCATTTAAATTTCACCACTTACTTTTAGGTTAGCATTTTACACGGTCGCGGTGGGAGCATATTTTACACCAAAGACCTAAAAAGGGAAATTTACATTGGGGTCCATACATTTAGCCTAAAGGACCGTAAAAGGAAAACTTTCTGGTTCAGCTCCTTCTCGAGACATCAGCTGATCTGAGCCAAACTCTTCATACTACTTCCTCTTTGAATGTTTTCAAAATATATGGCCATATCTGTTGGCATGTAAATTCTCTCATATGGGCCCATCAACATAAAGTATGATGTTGATATGGCCTTGACCTTGGTCGTTTGGCTTGAAATCCAAGAATGTTCATACCCGTTGAGAAGTAAGCTTAAATTCGTTTAAATTTCACCAGTTACACTTATTGGTTAGAATTTTACACGGATGGTGGAACTACATTTTAGATCAAGGACCTAAAAAGGGAAAACTACATCGAGGTCCATACATTTAGCACAAAGGACCCTAAAACCAAACAAGGAATTGAAAACAGTCGGGTACGACTCCTCGAGAGAGCAGCTGATCGATCCATACTCTTCATACTGCTTCCTCTTTCCCAATTTTGGACGCATATTAGGTTTGATCAAAGTCAATCTTTATAAAGTTCGACCAACTATATGTAAAAACATACTGACTTTTCTAATGGCAAATGCATATAATATGAAAATATAGTTCATGATGATTCTAATAACATTGAGTTGATGTCGTACATTTAGTCAAAGTTTATTAAATTTGACTGTGACCAGAAGTAATACGCGTCCTAATTTGGGAAGGAGGGAGTACTACTTGCTTCACGGAATAAAAAAGGAGTGCTCCTCACTTTCGAACCAGCTTGCTGCGGGTGTGCTTGGTGCTTCCTCTTCCTAGGGTACGGAGGTGGAGTAGTGCAGAGTAGGTAGGCTGGTCAGATCATAATGGTGAGCATCCAATGCGATGGGACGTTTTTGTTTTTTTTGCTGGCCTCTTTCGAATATCCTTCCCCCCGGATGTTTCTGAAGGAAGTGAAAATTCCAAAACCGGTAAAGTTTGAATTGCTACTCTAATGTACTACTATAGTAGTAATACTTTTTGCTGCCAAGGACCAAAATGGTTCCCACCGACGCAGCTGACGAACACGCTAGACACAAACACAGAGACCCCGACACAAGGCAGGTTGTCGGTTGAAGCGCGTGCACATCGCCACTTTGTGGACGACGGAGAGATCAGCTGACCAGGGTGTGGGGGTGGTGATGAGGGAGTGAAGGAGAGAGAAAACACGTTTTGTCTTGCGTGCATATATATTGTGGTCCTGAAATTTACTCTACTCACTACACCCTATACCTCGTGTCAGGAACCCATCCCAACTTTGCTTTGACATCGCACCGCCTTCAAATCCTCCTCTTCGCAGCTCTCTCGATGCCTCCTCTATGATCATATAGTCTCTTCTCGCTCTTTTTTAACAGAAAAAGGAAATAAATTCTTCTTACTTGCTTTTCAGAAAATAATTTCCTATCACTTGGAAAAATTAAATTGATTATTTTTTGTTTTTAATATCTTCGATTGTTTTCAAAAGATGGCCAAATTTGTCGGCATGCAAATTCTTGGATATTGGATCATAAGCATAAAGTACATTCTACATAAAGGACCTAAAAAAGGGAAAATTACATCGAGGTCCATATATTTAGCACAAAGGACCCTAAAATTGAGAAAAGAAAACAGTCGGGTTCGGCTCCTTCTCGAGAGAGAAGCTGGTCGAGCCATACTCTTCATACTACTTCCTCTTCGATTGTTTTCAAAATATGGCCAAATCTGTTGCCATGCAAATTCTTGAATATGGGATCATCAACATAAAGTATGATGTAGAGATATGGCCTTGACCTCGAGGTCGTTAGGCTTGAAAATCCAAGATTTTTCATACTTGTTGACAACTATGCTTAAATTCGTTGAAATTTCATCACTTACTTTTAGATTAGAATTTTCCACGGTCGGTGGGAGTACATTCTACATCAAAGACCTAAAAAAGGAGGAAATTACATCGAGGTCCATACGTTTAGCACAAAGGACCCTAAAATTGAGCAAAGAAAACAGTCGGGTTCGGCTCCTTCTCGAGAGAGCAGCTGGTCGAGCCATACTCTTCATACTACTTCCTCTTTGATTGTTTTCAAAATATGGCCAGATCGGCCGCCATGCAAATTCTTGAATATGGGATCATCAACATAAAGTATGAATATGGCCTTGACCTCCTGGTCGTTCGGCTTGAAATCCAAGATTTTTTCATATTGACAACTATGCTTAAATTCGTTGAATTTTCATCACTTACTTATAGGTTAGCATTTTACACGGTTGGTGGGAGTACATTCTACATCAAGGACCTAAAAAAGGGGGGAAATTACATCGAGGTCCACACATTTAGCACAAAGGACCCTTAAATTAAGCAAGGAAAACAGTCGGGTTCGGCTCCTTTAGCGGATCGAGCCATACTCTTCATACTACTTCATCTTTGATTGTTTTCAAAATATGGAACAATTTGTCGGGGTGCAAATTTTTGAATATGGGATCATTACCTTGGTCGTTCATCTTGAAATCCTAGAATGGTTCATACTCGTTGACCACTAAGCTTAAATTCGTTTAAATTTCACCACTTACTTTTTGGTTAGATCTTTACACGGTTGGTCAGAGTACATTTTACACCAGGGACACATAAAAAGCAATAATTACATTGAGGTACATACATTTATCATAAAGCTCCCTCAAAGGAAAAAAATCTGGTTCGGCTCCTTCTCGAGAGATCAGCTTATCTGAGCCAAACTCTACGCACTACTTCCTCTTCGATTGTTTTCAAAATAGGGCAATTTGTTGCCATGCAAATTCTCTCATATGGGATCATCAACATAAAGTATGATGTTGATATGGCTTTGACCTTGGTCGTTCGGCTTGAAATCCAATAATGGTCATACTCATTGATAAGTAATCTTAAAATTCTTGAAATTTCACCACTTACACTTTTAGGTTAGAATTTTACACGGGTGTGCAAGTACATTTGACATAAGGACCTAAAAAAGTGAAAATTACACCGAGGTCCATACATTTAGCACAAAGAACCCTTATATTAAGCAAGGAAAACAGTCGGGTTTGACTCCTTCTCTAGAGAGCAGCTGATCGAGCCACACACATCACACTACTTCATCTTCGATTGTTTTCAAAATATCGCCAAATTTGTCGGCATGCAAATTCTTGGATATGGGATTATATGCATAAAGTATGCTGTAGATATGGCTTGACCTTGTCCGTTTGTCTTGAAAATCCAAGAATATGGTTCATACTCGTTGACAACTAAGCTTAAATTCGTCTAAATTTCACCACTTACTTTTAGTTTAGAATTTTACATGGTCGGTGGGAGTACATTTTACATCAAGGACCTAAAAAGGGAAAATTACATGGAGGTCCATACATTTAGCAAAAAGGACCCTACTAAGGATTTTTTTGTTTCGTCTCCTTATCGAGAGACAAGTTGATCTGAGCCAAACTCTCTGTACTACTTCCTCTTTGATTATTTTCAAAATATGGCCAAATCTGTTGCCATGCAGATTCTCTGATATGGGATCATCAGCATAAAGTATGATGTTTACATGGCCTTGACCTTGGTCGTTCGAGTGAAATCCAAGAATGTTCATACTCATTGACAAGTAAGCTTAGTCGTCTAAATTTCACCACTTACACTTTTAGGTTAGAATTTTACACGGTGTGTGGAAGTACATTTTACATCAAGTACCCAAAAAGGGAAAATTACATCGATGTCCATACATTTAGCACCCCCCTAAAAATAAACAAGGAAAACAGTCATGTATGGCTCCTTCTCGAGAGAGCAGCTGATCGAGCCATACTCTTCGTACTACTTCATCTTTGATTGTTTTCAAAATATGTCCAAATCTATTGGCATGCTAATTATTGGACATGGCATCATCACCATAAAGTATGATGTTGATATGACCTTGACCTTGGTCGTTCGGCTTGAAATCCAAGAATTTTCATACTCATTGACAACTAAGCTTAATTTTTTTCAAATTTCACAACTTAAACTTTTTGGTTGGAATTTTACCAAGATGGTGGGGGTACATTTACACCAAGGACCTAAAAAAGGTAAAATTACACTGAGGTCAATGCATTTAGCATAAAGGACCATAAAATTTAGCAAAGAAAATAGTCGGGTTCGGCTCCTCGAGAGAGCATATGATCGGGCCCTACTCTTCATACTACTTCCTCTTTGATTTACATGAAAGATTTATTATGGAGGGAACTAGGAGCAGAGTAGTACTATTTTGAAGGGAACTGGAGCAGAGGAACATGCGTCCGTTTTCATTTTATTCAACCTCGCCTATACGGTCTATCCCCACTTCTACGCTAAGCGTCGCCATTCTTCCCTTCTCCTCCACAATGCCGCTTTCTGATCCTGTTTACCACACAGTATGAGAGTGTTTGTTCTTCTCCCTGTCCCGCCTTCCGCCATCGATCTTCCCTCTTTTCTAGAAAACCAAATCAAGCCACTGTACCAACTTCCCTCATCTCCCTTGTGATGGCAGGACCGAGCAAGGACAGTGATGATTCTGAGCTATTCCAGCATGTTTTTACCAAAGGCCCGCTTGAAGAACTCATAACCAGATGCGACGTCATCACCGCCGCGAGCCTCGCCGGTTCGTCCAAACATCTTCTTGACTTGGCAAAATATAGTGCAACTTTACATGCTTCTCAGCCATTTGGCCTCCCCTGTGTTCTTCATTCTCACCCGACTAAGAAACCATGGGAATGCAATGAGTACTTCGAGGGAAAGGGCATGACATGCAAGCTGATGCCGCTAGACAGGGGCTTGTTCGTCTGCGGTACCAAAGTTGGCAGGCCAGCGCATGGCGGTACCTAAGTTGCCTAAAATCACCGCGTTTCGAAAAGTTGGGCCGCTAACTACGGAGAGGGGCCATTTCGAGGCAAACTCATCTCACCCCGCCAAATACAAACATTTTGTTAAACCGCCCCGTGAAGTAGACAATCGGGACCCACATGTCGGTTATCTGTCCGTGACGCGGGCGCCAACGCGGCAACCTCTTTGGCAAATCGAGCAGCTAAGTGGATCGGATGCATTGACCAATTTCACAAATCCATTCCCAGCTTTCCCCTAGCACCGGTGGCGTCGGAATCCACCCTCCAGGCAGGACGATCCCTTCGGACATTTGACTTCTGGCGCCAAGTTGCTGCGGCTAGTTGCTGCGCCCAGTCACTGATCCCGAGCTCCAATGGCTCATGCCGTAGCCGCCGTTGCGAGTCTCTAGCCCGCCTCCGCCGCCGACGAGCTGAGCAGCTCGGAGGATGGCAGATCCTACTATCAAGAAAGAAGAAGTTTTGTCTACAAGCGGGTGAGCTACCCTTCTCTTTGCTATTCGCACTAATTACAACTGCTAGCTGGCTACTGAACCTCAGATTGTTTGTTAGCCCAACGCTGACAAACATATTTTGTCCATAGTTTTCTGTCAAGTGGGATCTGCGCGGACCCCCCTTACCTGGTTACGGTAGTCCTCTACAGGTATGACTCTAATGGCAAGTGGTATGGAAGCCATTGTTTCACGATGGAAGAAGCTTCTGCACAGATCTGCACTATATCTAGTATGGTTTCTGCTCTGCGTAATCATGTTGAATTATGGCTGAAGCAGACATCAAAGTTCAGCTTTATGGATGAACGTGGCATCATGGTTCCTATAACGTGTGAAAGTCAGCTAATTGGGTTGATGAAAAGGTATGCTTCGGCTGCCATGTTTGACCTGAAATGTCATGTACTGGATGTGGAAGCTGCTGCAACTGGGAGTCACCCTTCTATTCTTAGCCACTGTTATCTGAAAACAATGATCCACCGGTTCCACGATTGCTGAGGGGCAGGAGGTCTCCAAATATGACGGAATGTAAGTGGCACATAAATAAATTATTTAAGCTGCCACACTCCACGAAGCAGCAACTTATTTCAGATGCTACACAACGACGTGGCAACATAAACAGCAATGTTCTCACTGATAATGCCCAGATGAGGAGGAAATGGGTACCACTTTCTGGCCTAATCTTGAGCCCGTCTATCTCACCGCCTCTCTGCTCCTACATCCCCTGCATCTGGCAAAGCTCCCGGATCTCCAGTAATCGGGTGTACGTGCTTCCACTTTATAAATTGTGGTTGTGCCATTTGCATGCGGCACAATCCACGTAGATTACGTTTAAACAAACCACCAGTGTCAGAATACATTAGTAGAAAAGGTGTCTTTGGTCCACGGTTACATTCCCAAACCGGGACAGAGATCTAAATCGAGGCAGAAATTGATCTAAATCACAAATTCTTCCACAAATTAATGCAGGGTCAGAGCAATTTTTTCCTCCCCGAATCCGGGACCAATAGTTCAGACCGCTAGGTCAACAAGTACAAATATTACAACTTAAAAAGGCACGGAGCTTAAGCTAAATAGAACTAGTTATCACACATCTCCTTGATCTTCCTAATCTTGGCCCGATGCGCATCTTCCTGCGAGAGCAAGGATCGAATTGTCTGCTCCTTCTTTTTAGCATCTTCCTTGCACAGCTTCAATTGTTTCTCTGCATCTTTCCTCATGCACTTGTCAATACTCGTAGTTGTGAACTGCAGGACTTTGGCATGGTGAAGATCCTTCCTTGCTTGAGTCGGGCTTCTGCTTTTAGCCTCCATGACTTAACGCGTCCCTCTCCTTCTTGACTTTGCTAACCTTGTCTTCCACCCCATGAGATCTCGCTTATGCTTGGTCGTGTCAATCGGTTCCCATAGCTTCATCTCAACATCACAAGAAGTGAGCTGAATGCGGATTCTTTCAACTCAACAGTCATTTCCCATAGTTTGTCCAGTGTTTTCTGCATCGATTTGGGCCACTCTGGATCTACCCATTTGACAACACCGCAACTTCCCCCTCGCATCATTGCACGATGTCCTTGACACCGTAGAAACCTTCTGCCTGCGTTTCGTCCTTCGAACGCTACAAATTTAGCGGGCACATATCCATGTTTACATAGCATAGGACTGTCTTCATCCGCTAAACCGTGATAGTCGGCGTCATACATCGTCTGGTTGGCCTAACACATCATACGTGCATGAGTAAACAGAGTAGATCTGGCTCAAAAAATAGATAACTGGCCATGGATGATAGAGATAGAGATGAGACGACTCACATCGAAATCACCGTCCCTGTCGTCACGACGCGTTTCCTCGTTGTCTCCCCTTGAACCCATGGGCGAGAGGGGAGGGGGGTGGTGGCTGCCGGAGAGGGGATTGGGATGGAGGCGCTGTCGGCTTGCGGCTACGGCAGGATGGGAGTGAAGTGGGAAATGTGGCTTCGAGGGGAAGGAAGAGAAGTACAGGGAGGAAGAGAAGTAATGGGGACGTGACACTGGGATATGGCCCGCTCAACTGGTGAGTCATGACACTCGCAACAGGGGAGCCCCCGGTGTTGCCAGTTTGTCCAGAGCAAGCATGGCCAATCATGCCGCAGAACAGACTACTCGCGGATCGATCTCACGAAAACCATCCCAATCATCCAAGCGCCCCGATCGGACGGTATGTAACAATCGACAAAGAGAACAACTGTGTTAGGGCATGCCTTCTAGAAGACTCGGTCTAACGCTAAGGTTAGGGCTCTCCTAAGGTTAATTAGTATCCATATGTGGTTTATGAAAAGAACATGCATCCAATGACACGGGTGGATCTAGATGTGGTTAATGAGAAGAGCAGACATGCAATGACACCGGTGATATGTGGTTTGTGGGAAGAACACACATGCAATGACTCTGGTGATATGTGGTTTGTGAGAAGAACACACATGCAATGACTCTAGCTGTGGTTAATGAAAAGAGCAGACATGCAATGACACCGGTGGATCCATGTGTGGTTCATGGGAAGAACACACATGCAATGACACTGGGTGTGGTTCATGATATGGTCTGTGAGAAGAACACACATGCAATGACACTGATGGATCCATGTGTGGTCTGTGAGAAGAACACACATGCAATGACACTGGGTGTGGTTCATGATATGGTTTGTGAGAAGAACACGCATGCAATGACACTGGTGGATCCATGTGTGGTCTTTGGGAAGAACACACATGCAATGACACTGTTGATATGTGGTCTGTGAGAAGAACACACATCCAATGACTCTAGATGTGGTTCATGAAAAGAGCAGACATGCAATGACACTGGTGGATCCATGTGTGGTTCATGGGAATAACACACATGCAATGACAATGGGTGTGGTTCATGATATGGTTAGTGAGAAGAACACACATGCAATGACACTGGTGGATCCATGTGTGGTCTTTGGGAAGAACACACATGCAATGACACTGGGTGTGGTTCATGATATGGTCTGTGAGAAGAACACACATGCAATGACACTGGTGGATCCATGTGTGGTCTATGAGAAGAACACACATGCAATGACACTGGGTGTGGTTCATGATATGGTTTGTGAGAAGAACACACATGCAATGACACTAGTGGATCCATGTGTGGTCTTTGGGAAGAATACACATGCAATGACACTAGATCCATGTGTGGTCTGTGAGAAGAACACACATCCAATGACTCTAGCTATGGTTCATGAAAAGAGCAGACATGCAATGACACTGGTGGATCCATGTGTGGTTCATGGGAAGAGCAGACATGCGATGACACTGGTGATGTGTGGTTTGTGAAAAGAACAGACATGCAATGACTCTAGCTGTGGTTAGTGAGAAGAACACACATGCAATGACATTGAGAAGAACACACATGCAATAACTCCAGTGGATCCATGTGTAGTTCATGGGAAGAACACACATGCAATGACACTGGGTGAGGTTCATGATATGGTTTGTGAGAAGAACACACATGCAATGACACTGGTGGATCCATGTGTGGTCTGTGAGAATAACACACATGCAATGACACTGGGTGTGGTTCATGATATGAATTGTGAGAAGAACACGCATGCAATGACACTGGTGGATCCATGTGTGGTCTTTGGGAAGAACACACATGCAATAACACTGGATCCATGTGTGGTCTGTGAGAAGAACACACATCCAATGAGTCTAGCTGTGGTTCATGAAAAGAGCAGACATGCAATGACACTGGTGGATCCATGTGTGGTTCATGGGAAGAGCAGACATGTGATGACACTGGGTGGATCCATGTGTGGTTCATGAGAAGAGCAGACATGCAATGACACTGGGTGTGGTTCATGATATGGTTCATGAGAAGAACACACATGCAATGACACCGGTGGATCCATGTGTGGTTCATGGGAAGAACGCACATGCAATGACTCTGGTGATATGTGGTTTGTGAAAAGAACAAACATGCAATGACTCTAGCTGTGGTCTGTGAGAAGAACACGCATGCAATGACACTAGGTGTGGTTCATGATATGGTTTGTGAAAAGAACACACATGCAATGGCACTGGTGAATCCATGTGTGGTTCATGGGAATAACACACATGCAATGACACTGTTGATATGTGGTCTGTTAGAAGAACACACATCCAATGACTCTAGCTGTGGTTCATGAAAAGAGCAGACATGCAATGACACTGGTGGATCCATGTGTGGTTCATGGGAAGAACACACATGCAATGACACTGGGTGTGGTTCATGATATGGTTAGTGAGAAGAACACACATGCAATGACACTGGTGGATCCATGTGTGGTTCATGGGAAGAACACACATGCAATGACACTGGGTGTGGTTCATGATATGGTTTGTGAGAATAACACACATGCAATGACACTGGTGGATCCATGTGTGGTCTGTGAGAAGAACACACATGCAATGACACTGGGTGTGGTTCATGATATGGTTTCTGAGAAGAACACACATGAAATGACACTGGTGGATCCATGTGTGGTCTTTGGGAAGAACACACATGCAATGACACTGGATCCATGTGTGGTCTGTGAGAAGAACACACATCCAATTACTCTAGCTGTGGTTCATGAAAAGAGCAGACATGCAATGACACTAGTGGATCCATGTGTGGTTCATGGGAAGAGCAGACATGCGATGATGGTGATATGTGGTTTGTGAAAAGAACAGACATTCAATGACTCTAGTTGTGGTCTGTGAGAAGAACACACATGCAATGACACTGGGTGTGGTTCATGATATGGTTTGTGAGAAGAACACACATGCAATAACTCCAGTGGATCGATGTGTGGTTCATGGGAAGAACACACATGCAATGACACTGGGTGAGGTTCATGATATGGTTTGTGAGAAGAACACACATGCAATGACACTAGTGGACCCATGTGTGGTCTGTGAGAATAACACACATGCAATGACACTGGGTGTGGTTCATGATATGGTTTGTGAGAAGAACACACATGCAATGACACTGGTGGATCCATGTGTGGTCTTTGGGGAGAACACACATGCAATAACACTGGATCCATGTGTGCTCTGTGAGAAGAACACACATCCAATGACTCTAGTTGTGGTTCATGAAAAGAGCAGACATGCAATGACACTGGTGGATCCATGTGTGGTTCATGGGAAGAGCAGACATGCGATGACACTAGGTGGATCCATGTGTGGTTCATGGGAAGAACACACATGCAATGACACCGGTGGATCCATGTGTGGTTCATGGGAAGAACACACATGCAATGACTCTGGTGATATGTGGTTTGTGAAAAGAACAAACATGCAATGACTCTAGTTGTGGTCTGTGAGAAGAACACACATGCAATGACACTGGGTGTGGTTCATGATATGGTTTGTGAGAAGAACACACATGCAATGACACTGGGGGATCCATGTGTGGTCTTTGGAAGAACACACATGCAATGACACTGTTGATATGTGGTCTGTGAGAAGAACACACATCCAATGACTCTAGCTATGGTTCATGAAAAGAGCAGACATGCAATGACACTGGTGGATCCATGTGTGGTTCATGGGAAGAACACACATGCAATGACAATGGGTGTGGTTCATGATATGGTTAGTGAGAAGAACACACATGCAATGACACTGGTGGATCCATGTGTGGTCTTTGGGAATAACACACATGCAATGACATTGGTGATGTGTGGTATATGGGAAGAGAAGACATGCAATGACACTGGTGGATCCATGTGTGGTTCATGGGAAGAACACACATGAATGACACTGGGTGTGGTTCATGATATGGTCTGTGAGAAGAACACACATGCAATGACACTAGGTGTGGTTCATGATATGGTTTGTGAGAAGAACACACATGCAATGACACTGGTGGATCCATGTGTGGTCTTTGGGAAGAACACACATGCAATGACACTGGATCCATGTGTGGTCTGTGAGAAGAACACACATCCAATGACTCTAGCTGTGGTTCATGAAAAGAGCAGACATGCAATGACACTGGTGGATCCATGTGTGGTTCTTGGGAAGAGCAGACATGCGATGACACTGGTGATATGTGGTTTGTGAAAAGAACAGACATACAATGACTCTAGCTTTTGTTAGTGAGAAGAACACACATGCAATGACACTGGGTGTGGTTCATGATATGGTTTTTGAGAAGAACACACATGCAATGACTCCAGTGGATCCATCTGTGGTTCATGGGAAGAACACACATGCAATGACACTGGGTGTGGTTCATGATATGGTCTGTGAGAAGAACGCACATGCAATGACACTGATGGATCCATGTGTGGTCTGTGAGAAGAACACGCATCAATGACAATGGGCGTGGTTCATGATATGGTTAGTGAGAAGAACACACATGCAATGACACTGGTGGATCCATGTGTGGTCTTTGGGAAGAACACACATGCAATGACATTGGTGATGTGTGGTATATGGGAAGAGAAGACATGCAATGACACTGGTGGATCCATGTGTGGTTCATGGAAAGAACACACATGCAATGACACTAGGTGTGGTTCATGATATGGTTTGTGAGAAGAACACACATCCAATGACACTAGTGGATCCACGTGTGGTCTGTGAGAAGAACACACATGCAATGACACTGGGTGTGGTTCATGATATGGTTTGTGAGAAGAACACACATGCAATGACACTGGTGGATCCATGTGTGGTCTTTGGGAAGAACACACATGGAATGACACTGGATCCATGTGTGGTCTGTGAGAAGAACACACATCCAATGACTCTAGGTGTGGTTCATGAAGAGAGCAGACATGCAATGACACTGGTGGATCCATGTGTGGTTCATGGGAAGAGCAGATATGCGATGACACTAGTGATATGTGGTTTGTGAAAAGAACAGACATGCAATGACTCTAGTTGTGGTTAGTGAGAAGAACACACATGCAATGACACTGGGTGTGGTTCATGATATGGTTTGCGAGAAGAACACACATGCAATAACTCCAGTGGATCCATGTGTGGTTCATGGGAAGAACGCACATGCAATGACACTGGGTGAGGTTCATGATATGGTTTGTGAGAAGAACACACATGCAATGACACTGGTGGATCCATGTGTGGTCTATGAGAATAACACACATGCAATGACACTGGGTGTGGTTCATGATATGGTTTGTGAGAAGAACACACATGCAATGACACTGGTGGATCCATGTGTGGTCTTTGGGAAGAACACACATGCAATAACACTGGATCCATGTGTGGTCTGTGAGAAGAACACACATCCAATGACTCTAGCTGTGGTTCATGAAAAGAGCAGACATGCAATGACACTGGTGGATCCATGTGTGGTTCATGGAAAGAGCAGACATGCGATGACACTGGGTGGATCCATGTGTGGTTCATGAGAAGAGCAGACATGCAATGACACTGGGTGTGGTTCATGATATGGTTCATGAGAAGAATACACATGCAATGACACCGGTGGATCCATGTGTGGTTCATGGGAAGAACACACATGCAATGACTCTGGTGATATGTGGTTTGTGAAATGAACAAACATGTAATGACTCTAGCTGTGGTCTGTGAGAAGAACACACGTGCAAATACACTGGGTGTGGTTCATGATATGGTTTGTGAGAAGAACAGACATGCAATGACACTGGTGGATCCATGTGTGGTCTTTGGGAAGAACACACATGCAATGACACTTGTGATATGTGGTCTGTGAGAAGAACACACATCAAATGACTCTAGCTGTGGTTCATGAAAAGAGCAGACATGCAATGACACTTGTGGATCCATGTGTGGTTCATGGGAAGAACACACATGCAATGACAATGGGTGTGGTTCATGATATGGTTAGTGAGAAGAACACACATGCAATAACACTGGTGGATCCATGTGTGGTCTTTTGGAAGAACACACATGCAATGACATTGGTGATGTGTGGTATATGGGAAGAGAAGACATGCAATGACACTTGTGGATCCATGTGTGGTTCATGGGAAGAACACACATGCAATGACACTGGGTGTGGTTCATGATATGGTATGTGAGAAGAACACACATGCAATGATACTGGTGGATCCATGTGTGGTATGTGAGAAGAACACACATGCAATGACACTGGGTGTGGTTCATGATATGGTTTGTGAGAAGAACACACATGCAATGACACTGGTGGATCCATGTGTGGTCTTTGGGAAGAACACACATGCAATGACACTGGATCCATGTGTGGTCTGTGAGAAGAACACACATCCAATGACTCTAGCTGTGGTTCATGAAAAGAGCAGACATGCAATGACACTGGTGGATCCATGTGTGGTTCATGGGAAGAGCAGACATGCGATGACACTAGTGATATGTGGTTTGTGAAAAGAACAGACATACAATGACTCTAGCTGTGGTTAGTGAGAAGAACACACATGCAATGACACTAGGTGTGGTTCATGATATGGTTTGTGAGAAGAACACACATGCAATGACTCTAGTGGATCCATCTGTGGTTCATGGGAAGAACACACATGCAATGACACTGGGTGTGGTTCATGATATGGTCTGTGAGAAGAACGCACATGCAATGACACTGATGGATCCATGTGTGGTTTGAGAAGAACACATGCACTGACCATGGGTGTGGTTCATGATATGGTTAGTGAGAAGAACACACATGCAATGACACTGGTGGATCCATGTGTGGTCTTTGGGAAGAACACACATGCAATGACATTGGTGATGTGTGGTATATGGGAAGAGAAGACATGCAATGACACTGGTGGATCCATGTGTGGTTCATGGGAAGAACACACATGCAATGACACTGGGTGTGGTTCATGATATGGTTTGTGAGAAGAACACACATGCCATGACACTGGTGGATCCATGTGTGGTCTGTGAGAAGAACACACATGCAATGACACTGGGTGTGGTTCATGATATGGTTTGTGAGAAGAACACACATGCAATGACACTGGTGGATCCATGTGTGGTCTTTGGGAAGAACACACATGCAATGACACTGGATCCATGTGTGGTCTGTGAGAATAACACACATCCAATGACTCTAGCTGTGGTTCATGAAAAGAGCAGACATGCAATGACACTGGTGGATCCATGTGTGGTTCATGGGAAGAGCAGACATGCGATGACACTAGTGATATGTGGTTTGTGAAAAGAACAGACATACAATGACTCTAGCTGTGGTTAGTGAGAAGAACACACATGCAACGACACTAGGTGTGGTTCATGATATGGTTTGTGAGAAGAACACACATGCAATGACTCTAGTGGATCCATCTGTGGTTCATGGGAAGAACACACATGCAATGACACTGGGTGTGGTTCATGATATGGTCTGTGAGAAGAACGCACATGCAATGACACTGATGGATCCATGTGTGGTTTGTGAGAAGAACACGCATGCAATGACAATGGGTGTGGTTCATGATATGGTTAGTGAGAAGAACACACATGCAATGACACTGGTGGATCCATGTGTGGTCTTTGGGAAGAACACACATGCAATGACATTGGTGATGTGTGGTATATGGGAAGAGAAGACATGCAATGACACTGGTGGATCCATGTGTGGTTCATGGGAAGAACACACATGCAATGACACTGGGTGTGGTTCATGATATGGTTTGTGAGAAGAACACACATGCCATGACACTGGTGGATCCATGTGTGGTCTGTGAGAAGAACACACATGCAATGACACTGGGTGTGGTTCATGATATGGTTTGTGAGAAGAACACACATGCAATGACACTGGTGGATCCATGTGTGGTCTTTGGGAAGAACACACATGCAATGACACTGGATCCATGTGTGGTCTGTGAGAATAACACACATCCAATGACTCTAGCTGTGGTTCATGAAAAGAGCAGACATGCAATGACACTGGTGGATCCATGTGTGGTTCATGGGAAGAGCAGACATGCGATGACACTGGTGATATGTGGTTTGTGAAAAGAACAGACATGCAATGACTCTAGTTGTGGTTAGTGAGAAGAACACACATGCAATGACACTGGGTGTGGTTCATGATATGGTTTGTGAGAAGAACACAAATGCAATAACTCTAGTGGATGCATGTGTGGTTCATGGGAAGAACACACATGCAATGACACTGGGTGTGGTTCATGATATGGTTTGTGAGAAGAACACACATGCAATGACACTGGTGGATCCATGTGTGGTCTTTGGGAAGAACACGCATGCAATGACACTGGATCCATGTGTGGTCTTTGAGAAGAACACACATCCTATGACTCTAGCTCTATGACCTAGCTGAGCCTAGCATGGTTCATGAAAAGAGCAGACATGCAATGACACTGGTGGATCCATGTGTGGTTCATGAGAAGAGCAGACATGCGATGACACTGGTGATATGTGGTTTGTGAAAAGAATAGACATACAATGACTCTAGCTGTGGTTAGTGAGAAGAACACACATGCAGTGATACTAGGTGTGATTCATGATATGGTTTGTGAGAAGAACACACATGCAATGACTCTGGTGGATCCATGTGTGGTTCATGGGAAGAACACACATGCAATGACACTGGGTGAGGTTCATGATATGGTTTGTGAGAAGAACACACATGCAATGACACCGGTGGATCCATGTGTGGTCTATGAGAAGAACACACATGCAATGACACTGGGTTTTGTTCATGATATGGTTTGTGAGAAGAACACACATGCAATGACACTGGTGGATCCATGTGTGGTCTTTGGTAAGAACACACATGCAATGACACTGGATCCATGTGTGGTCTGTGAGAAGAACACACATCCAATGACTCTAGCTATGGTTCATGAAAAGAGCAGACATGCAATGACACTGGTGGATCCATGTGTGGTTCATGGGAAGAGCAGACATGCGATGACACTGGGTGGATCCATGTGTGGTTCATGAGAAGAGCAGACATGCAATGACACTGGGTGTGGTTCATGATATGGTTCATGAGAAGAACACACATGCAATGACACCAGTGGATCCATGTGTGGTTCATGGGAAGAACACACATGCAATGACTCGTGATATGTGGTTTGTGAAAAGAACAGGACATGCAATGACTCTAGCTGGTCTATGAGAAGAACACACATGCAATGACACTAGGTGTGGTTCATGATATGGTTTGTGAGAAGAACACACATGCAATGACACTGGTGGATCCATGTGTGGTCTTTGGGAAGAACACACATGCAATGACACTATTGATATGTGGTCTGTGAGAAGAACACACATCCAATGAATCTAGCTGTGGTTCATGAAAAGAGCAGACATGCAATGACACTGGTGGACCCATGTGTGGTTCATGGGAAGAACACACATGCAATGACACTGGGTGTGGTTCATGATATGGTCTGTGAAAAGAACACACATGGAATGACATTGGTGGATCCATGTGTGGTCTGTGAGAAGAACACACATGCAATGAGACTGGTGGATCCATGTGTGGTCTGTGAGAAGAACACACATGCAATGACACTGGGTGTGGTTCATGATATGGTTTGTGAGAAGAACACACATGCAATGACACCGGTGGATCCATGTGTGGTCTTTGGGATGAACACACATGCAATGACACTGGTGATGTGTGGTATGTGGGAAGAGCAGACATGCAATGACACTAGTGGATCCATGTGTGGTTCATGGGAAGAACACACATGCAATGACACTGGGTGTGGTTCATCATATGGTCTGTGAGAAGAACACACATGCAATGACATTGGTGGATCCATGTGTGGTCTGTGAGAAGAAGATACATGCAATGACACTAGGTGTGGTTCATGATATGGTTTGTGAGAAGAACACACATGCAATGACACTGGGTGTGGTTCATGATATGGTCTGTGAGAAGAACGCACATGCAATGACACTGATGGATCCATGTGTGGTTTGTGAGAAGAACACGCATGAAATGACAATGGGTGTGGTTCATGATATGGTTAGTGAGAAGAACACACATGCAATGACACTGGTGGATCCATGTGTGGTCTTTGGGAAGAACACACATGCAATGACATTGGTGATGTGTGGTATATGGGAAGAGAAGACATGCAATGACACTGGTGGATCCATGTGTGGTTCATGGGAAGAACACACATGCAATGACACTGGGTGTGGTTCATGATATGGTTTGTGAGAAGAACACACATGCCATGACACTGGTGGATCCATGTGTGGTCTGTGAGAAGAACACACATGCAATGACACTGGGTGTGGTTCATGATATGGTTTGTGAGAAGAACAAACATGCAATGACACTGGTGGATCCATGTGTGGTCTTTGGGAAGAACACACATGCAATGACACTGGATCCATGTGTGGTCTGTGAGAATAACACACATCCAATGACTCTAGCTGTGGTTCATGAAAAGAGCAGACATGCAATGACACTGGTGGATCCATGTGTGGTTCATGGGAAGAGCAGACATGCGATGACACTGGTGATATGTGGTTTGTGAAAAGAACAGACATGCAATGACTCTAGTTGTGGTTAGTGAGAAGAACACACATGCAATGACACTGGGTGTGGTTCATGATATGGTTTGTGAGAAGAACACAAATGCAATAACTCTAGTGGATGCATGTGTGGTTCATGGGAAGAACACACATGCAATGACACTGGGTGTGGTTCATGATATGGTTTGTGAGAAGAACACACATGCAATGACACTGGTGGATCCATGTGTGGTCTTTGGGAAGAACACGCATGCAATGACACTGGATCCATGTGTGGTCTTTGAGAAGAACACACATCCAATGACTCTAGCTGTGGTTCATGAAAAGAGCAGACATGCAATGACACTGGTGGATCCATGTGTGGTTCATGAGAAGAGCAGACATGCGATGACACTGGTGATATGTGGTTTGTGAAAAGAACAGACATACAATGACTCTAGTTGTGGTTAGTGAGAAGAACACACATGCAGTGACACTGGGTGTGATTCATGATATGGTTTGTGAGAAGAACACACATGCAATGACTCTGGTGGATCCATGTGTGGTTCATGGGAAGAACACACATGCAATGACACTGGGTGAGGTTCATGATATGGTTTGTGAGAAGAACACACATGCAATGACACCGGTGGATCCATGTGTGGTCTATGAGAAGAACACACATGCAATGACACTGGGTTTTGTTCATGATATGGTTTGTGAGAAGAACACACATGCAATGACACTGGTGGATCCATGTGTGGTCTTTGGTAAGAACACACATGCAATGACACTGGATCCATGTGTGGTCTGTGAGAAGAACACACATCCAATGACACTAGCTATGGTTCATGAAAAGAGCAGACATGCAATGACACTGGTGGATCCATGTGTGGTTCATGGGAAGAGCAGACATGCGATGACACTGGGTGGATCCATGTGTGGTTCATGAGAAGAGCAGACATGCAATGACACTGGGTGTGGTTCATGATATGGTTCATGAGAAGAACACACATGCAATGACACCAGTGGATCCATGTGTGGTTCATGGGAAGAACACACATGCAATGACTCTGGTGATATGTGGTTTGTGAAAAGAACAGACATGCAATGACT
This sequence comes from Avena insularis, assembly GCA_023614405.1. Classification (NCBI taxonomy): domain Eukaryota; kingdom Viridiplantae; phylum Streptophyta; class Magnoliopsida; order Poales; family Poaceae; genus Avena; species Avena insularis. Next base: position 167,768,141 of record CM042694.1, on the reverse strand, counting down.
CTAGCTGTGGTCTATGAGAAGAACACACATGCAATGAAACTAGGTGTGGTTCATGATATGGTTTGTGAGAAGAACACACATGCAATGACACTGGTGGATCCATGTGTGGTCTTTGGGAAGAACACACATGCAATGACACTATTGATATGTGGTCTGTGAGAAGAACACACATCCAATGACTCTAGCTGTGGTTCATGAAAAGAGCAGACATGCAATGACACTGGTGGACCCATGTGTGGTTCATGGGAAGAACACACATGCAATGACACTGGGTGTGGTTCATGATATGGTCTGTGAGAAGAACACACATGGAATGACATTGGTGGATCCATGTGTGGTCTGTGAGAAGAACACACATGCAATGAGACTGGTGGATCCATGTGTGGTCTGTGAGAAGAACACACATGCAATGACACTTGGTGTGGTTCATGATATGGTTTGTGAGAAGAACACACATGCAATGACACCGGTGGATCCATGTGTGGTCTTTGGGATGAACACACATGCAATGACACTGGTGATGTGTGGTATGTGGGAAGAGCAGACATGCAATGACACTAGTGGATCCATGTGTGGTTCATGGGAAGAACACACATGCAATGACACTGGGTGTGGTTCATCATATGGTCTGTGAGAAGAACACACATGCAATGACATTGGTGGATCCATGTGTGGTCTGTGAGAAGAAGATACATGCAATGACACTAGGTGTGGTTCATGATATGGTTTGTGAGAAGAACACACATGCAATGACACTGGGTGTGGTTCATGATATGGTCTGTGAGAAGAACGCACATGCAATGACACTGATGGATCCATGTGTGGTTTGTGAGAAGAACACGCATGAAATGACAATGGGTGTGGTTCATGATATGGTTAGTGAGAAGAACACACATGCAATGACACTGGTGGATCCATGTGTGGTCTTTGGGAAGAACACACATGCAATGACATTGGTGATGTGTGGTATATGGGAAGAGAAGACATGCAATGACACTGGTGGATCCATGTGTGGTTCATGGGAAGAACACACATGCAATGACACTGGGTGTGGTTCATGATATGGTTTGTGAGAAGAACACACATGCCATGACACTGGTGGATCCATGTGTGGTTTGTGAGAAGAACACACATGCAATGACACTAGGTGTGGTTCATGATATGGTTTGTGAGAAGAACACACATGCAATGACACTGGTGGATCCATGTGTGGTCTTTGGGAAGAACACACATGCAATGACACTGGATCCATGTGTGGTCTGTGAGAAGAACACACATCCAATGACTCTAGCTGTGGTTCATGAAAAGAGCAGACATGCAATGGCACTGGTGGATCCATGTGTGGTTCATGGGAAGAGCAGACATGGGATGACACTGGTGATATGTGGTTTGTGAAAAGAACAGACATCCAATGACTCTAGTTGTGGTTAGTGAGAAGAACACAGATGCAATGACACTGGGTGTGGTTCATGATATGGTTTGTGAGAAGAACACAAATGCAATAACTCTAGTGGATGCATGTGTGGTTCATGGGAAGAACACACATGCAATGACACTAGTGTGGTTCATGATATGGTTTGTGAGAAGAACACACATGCAATGACACTGGTGGATCCATGTGTGGTCTTTGGGAAGAACACACATGCAATGACACTGGATCCATGTGTGGTTTTTGAGAAGAACACACATCCAATGACTCTAGCTGTGGTTCATGAAAAGAGCAGACATGCAATGACACTGGTGGATCCATGTGTGGTTCATGAGAAGAGCAGACATGCGATGACACTGGTGATATGTGGTTTGTGAAAAGAACAGACATACAATGACTCTAGCTGTGGTTAGTGAGAAGAACACACATGCAGTGACACTGGGTGTGATTCATGATATGGTTTGTGAGAAGAACACACATGCAATGACTCTGGTGGATCCATGTGTGGTTCATGGGAAGAACACACATGCAATGACACTGGGTGAGGTTCATGATATGGTTTGTGAGAAGAACACACATGCAATGACACCGGTGGATCCATGTGTGGTCTGTGAGAAGAACACACATGCAATGACACTGGGTGTGGTTCATGATATGGTTTGTGAGAAGAACACACATGCAATGACACTGGTGGATCCATGTGTGGTCTTTGGTAAGAACACACATGCAATGACACTGGATCCATGTGTGGTCTGTGAGAAGAACACACATCCAATGACTCTAGCTATGGTTCATGAAAAGAGCAGACATGCAATGACACTGGTGGATCCATGTGTGGTTCATGGGAAGAGCAGACATGCGATGACACTGGGTGGATCCATGTGTGGTTCATGAGAAGAGCAGACATGCAATGACACTGGGTGTGGTTCATGATATGGTTCATGAGAAGAACACACATGCAATGACACCAGTGGATCCATGTGTGGTTCATGGGAAGAACACACATGCAATGACTCTGGTGATATGTGGTTTGTGAAAAGAACAGACATGCAATGACTCTAGCTGTGGTCTATGAGAAGAACACACATGCAATGACACTAGGTGTGGTTCATGATATGGTTTGTGAGAAGAACACACATGCAATGACACTGGTGGATCCATGTGTGGTCTTTGGGAAGAACACACATGCAATGACACTATTGATATGTGGTCTGTGAGAAGAACACACATCCAATGACTCTAGCTGTGGTTCATGAAAAGAGCAGACATGCAATGACACTGGTGGACCCATGTGTGGTTCATGGGAAGAACACACATGCAATGACACTGGGTGTGGTTCATGATATGGTCTGTGAGAAGAACACACATGGAATGACATTGGTGGATCCATGTGTGGTCTGTGAGAAGAACACACATGCAATGAGACTGGTGGATCCATGTGTGGTCTGTGAGAAGAACACACATGCAATGACACTGGGTGTGGTTCATGATATGGTTTGTGAGAAGAACACACATGCAATGACACCGGTGGATCCATGTGTGGTCTTTGGGATGAACACACATGCAGTGACACTGGTGATGTGTGGTATGTGGGAAGAGCAGACATGCAATGACACTAGTGGATCCATGTGTGGTTCATGGGAATAACACACATGCAATGACACTGGGTGTGGTTCATCATATGGTCTGTGAGAATAACACACATGCAATGACATTGGTGGATCCATGTGTGGTCTGTGAGAACAACACACATGCAATGACATTGGTGGATCCATGTGTGGTCTGTGAGAAGAAGATACATGCAATGACACTAGGTGTGGTTCATGATATGGTTTGTGAGAAGAACACACATGCAATGACACTGGGTGTGGTTCATGATATGGTGCATGAAGAACGCACATGCAATGACACTGATGGATCCATGTGTGGTTTGTGAGAAGAACACGCATGCAATGACAATGGGTGTGGTTCATGATATGGTTAGTGAGAAGAACACACATGCAATGACACTGGTGGATCCATGTGTGGTCTTTGGGAAGAACACACATGCAATGACATTGGTGATGTGTGGTATATGGGAAGAGAAGACATGCAATGACACTGGTGGATCCATGTGTGGTTCATGGGAAGAACACACATGCAATGACACTGGGTGTGGTTCATGATATGGTTTGTGAGAAGAACACACATGCCATGACACTGGTGGATCCATGTGTGGTCTGTGAGAAGAACACACATGCAATGACACTGGGTGTGGTTCATGATATGGTTTGTGAGAAGAACACACATGCAATGACACTGGTGGATCCATGTGTGGTCTTTGGGAAGAACACACATGCAATGACACTGGATCCATGTGTGGTCTGTGAGAAGAACACACATCCAATGACTCTAGCTGTGGTTCATGAAAAGAGCAGACATGCAATGGCACTGGTGGATCCATGTGTGGTTCATGGGAAGAGCAGACATGGGATGACACTGGTGATATGTGGTTTGTGAAAAGAACAGACATGCAATGACTCTAGTTGTGGTTAGTGAGAAGAACACACATGCAATGACACTGGGTGTGGTTCATGATATGGTTTGTGAGAAGAACACAAATGCAATAACTCTAGTGGATGCATGTGTGGTTCATGGGAAGAACACACATGCAATGACACTAGGTGTGGTTCATGATATGGTTTGTGAGAAGAACACACATGCAATGACACTGGTGGATCCATGTGTGGTCTTTGGGAAGAACACACATGCAATGACACTGTTGATATGTGGTATGTGAGAAGAACACACATCCAATGACTCTAGATGTGGTTCATGAAAAGAGCAGACATGCAATGACATTGGTGGATCCATGTGTGGTTCATGGGAATAACACACATGCAATGACACTGGGTGTGGTTCATGATATGGTATGTGAGAAGAACACACATGCAATGACACTGGTGGATCCATGTGTGGTCTTTGGGAAGAACACACATGCAATGACATTGGTGATGTGTGGTATATGGGAAGAGAAGACATGCAATGACACTGGTGGATCCATGTGTGGTTCATGGGAAGAACACACATGCAATGACACTGGGTGTGGTTTATGATATGGTTTGTGAGAAGAACACACATGCAATGACATTGGTGGATCCATGTGTGGTCTGTGAGAAGAACACACATGCAATGACACTGGGTGTGGTTCATGATATGGTTTGTGAGAAGAACACACATGCAATGACACTGGTGGATCCATGTGTGGTCTTTGGGAAGAACACACATGCAATGACACTAGATCCATGTGTGGTCTGTGAGAAGAACACACATCCAATGACTCTAGATGTGGTTCATGAAAAGAGCAGACATGCAATGACACTGGTGGATCCATGTGTGGTTCATGGGAAGAGCAGACATGCGATGACACTGGTGATATGTGGTTTGTTAAAAGAATAGACATGCAATGACTCTAGCTGTGGTTAGTGAGAAGAACACACATGCAATGACACTACTTGTGGTTCATGATATGGTTGGTGAGAAGAACACATATGCAATGACATTGGTGGATCCATGTGTGGTTCATGGGAAGAACACACATGCAATGACACTGGGTGAGGTTCATGATATGGTTTGTGAGAAGAACACACATGCAATGACACTGGTGGATCCATTTGTGGTCTGTGAGAAGAACACACATGCAATGACACTATTTGTGGTTAGTGAGAAGAACACACATGCAATGACACTGGGTGTGGTTCATGATATGGTTTGTGAGAAGAACACACATGCAATGACACTGGTGATATGTGATCTGTGAGAAGAACACACATCCAATGAACTCTTGTGGATCTATCTTGGCATAATTTGATGTATGCCACGATGTATGTGCAAGACACTCACTTTCCATTTTTATACTACTCAGTATCGCCCTTGGTTTTATGTGGTACTACTCAGTTTTGCCCCCCCCCTCTCTATCTTTCGTAGAAGCACAAATCTGTGCTCACCCTGTCTGCTACTCCCTGATTGGTTATCACAGTTGTCACGCGGATCGTGCGCACCAGCCGTTGATTCTGTGCGATTCAACGATGATTGTTGCACATGTCGTGCCCTTCACAGTACAGCACGAGACAGCACGGATGTCTCCCTCAGCGATACTTCTACAAGAAGGAACACGATGCTGTCCATGGAAAAAGTCGTCGAGCGGTCATGTCATGTTTAATCAAATCTGAAAAGCCTACTACTGCTACTACTACGCCACAACGCATGCGTCATCGAATGCACGGTCGTCGATGGACAACTGCAATTTATTGCCACTTGATTTTAATAAGACATATCCCATTTTTACGCAGCGGCTCTCAATCGCCAATTTTAGGGCCGTGTCAAACTTCGTACATAGAAATTGTGTGTGCGCCCTTTGCATGCGGCTCAATACAGAACTGCCATGCATGGCCCGAGAAAAAACGTGACGTCGCACGCGTGGCGCTGATCATTGCGTGGCGTTGCAGTGCACGGTGCAACGAAATGTGACTTGCTTCTATCCACCTTAGCTATAGAGCCCCTCTCCGCACACCCACTCCCAGTCTCGCTCACTGTCCCCACGCAACCCTCTCCACTGTCCCACCAGCATCCGCAAACTCCCGAGAATACCCCGTCCGTGCCGGCGATGGCTGAGGAGGATAAGGTGGCCATCGTCGCCTCCGTGGCCGCCGGCGAGGAGGCCCCTGTCTCCTCGCCGGTCCCCCTCGACGCGTTGAAAGCAGCCACTGTCCCTGTCCAGGCCCAAGTGGAGCCATCGATGGCAGCCGCCGTTCCCGTCCAGGCCCCTGTCCCAGCTACGGCGAGAGGCGAAGAGGATCCCCGCCGGCGAGAGGCCCCTTGGTCACAAGCAGATCACACACTTCTTGGGCACCTACGATCCAGATAAGTACATCACTCCGCTGAACCCCTACGACACCGGCATCGACGACCTATGGTCGGAGGTAACTTGGGTTTGCTTCCCTCTCCTGGTTCTTCTACCGTTTGTTAGAAATAATGGGCTAATCTATTTAAAATTTAGCTGGTATTGTCATGTTTAATATTCTGGAATTAATCATGGAAATTGTGCCTAATTATCCAACACCGTTCCCATTGTTGGATGCTAGATCTTGGTTTATTAGGATTCGATTGTTCGTATTTCGATTGCTCGATCTTCTTACACCATCTACTCCCCCATTTTCCCTTTCTTCCAATAGGTTTTTGGCAGCGACGTCTACAGCGATGACGAGTCCATTCACACCAAGGCTCGTCGGGTGCTGAGGAGGCTACGGGCCGGCAAGTACGACGGCTTCCTCAGGGACCCCTACAGCTGCCCCTTCCGCAAGGGGGGCGTCTACTGCTTGACGAGTCACGCCGTCAGCGGCACCGTCTTGAACACCTTACTAAAGCATGCATAGGCCGCGAGCTCCGGCATCCACAAAAGCGGCAAGCCTGAGCCCACGAACATCAACGCCTACATCGCTGAACACTGTGCTCTCTGCATTCACCTCTGAAACCTCCAGCGGGTGGCCATCAAAGAGGGTCGCATGCCTCCAATCAGGCCCAAGGCCCCCAAGTCCAAGAAACTGGGCAGCAAGAAGTGGCGGAAGCACGGAGGAGATGGCGGAGGCCAGCGCTGCAGGATGTGCCTGCACTGCTGGCTGCCCTGCTTGCCAGCTCCTTTCTAGCTATGTCCTATTTCTGGCTGAATGCATCAAACCTCGTTAAGCAACCTACTTTCTATCGCTATATCCTATTTAGCTGCACACAACTATATCTACATTTGTTTTGTTTTCTGAATGAATGTATTCTGCCTGGTGTGGTTTGCTGCTCTAGATTTTCTACCTGTTTGGAGGCAAAAAGAGGTCCAAAAGGGAACGAAATATCGAAGTGAGAATCTTCTCTAGATTTGCTACCAATTTGGGCAAAATGAAACATATATGTTTAGCGAGAGAGGAAAAGGGCACTGTTTCAAACTGCCAGTTAAGAAGCTACCATCTTGACAAGCTACAAGACACATACATAAACATAACACAATAAGGGTTAAATTTATTTTACTAGTATCAATTGATGCACTAGATATCTTGGCAAGCTAACTGAGTTCCACAAAATAGAAACATAACACTGACAAGTAAAATTTAATTCACTCCTCATCAGACCACTTGAAGCGCTTGCCATCATTATAGGTACTCCACATCAAATGCCTTTGTCCCAAATGGCATCTGACTTGGCTTTCCTATCTTCAGCGTCCTGCGGAACAATTAGCGGTGCATCACAGGCCTAATTGTTGCCGCTAGAAGATGCCGCCTCTCTGTTTGCCGCTTCAGCTACAGCCTCTCTGTCAGCTGCTTCTTCAGTTGCAAGCTCTCTTTCAGCTGCTTTTGCAGCCTCTCTGTCAGCTGCTTCAGATGAATTTCTTTGCATATTCAACTTCAAACTCAGCTATTCGGCATTTTCTACAAAGGGCTCCCCTAAGCTCGTCTTCCCTCTTGCAAATAGGGCAAAACACGAGGTAACATTGAAAAAAATGGATCTTCTTGTACAACTGGTAGGTCACGTAAGCATCTGTGGCTGCATACTTCAGGTTTATATCAGACAATGGCCACTCATTCCAGAAATCATGCCTATCCGTAGAGAAATCTTCCTTCATTGTGACGTACGACTCTTCGAGGATTCTAGTTGCGAGTGATGCCATTTCATCCTTCTTCCTGCCCCCTAGGATCTTGACAAGATGCTGAATATCGATCCAGTTGTGCACAGGAATTATAATTTCCTCTTGCTACAAGTTCGAAAAATCAGTTGTTGTGTCGATAGTGCAGAAAACAATTCCCTTTTTTCAAGGAACTGGCGCAACTCTGGACATTTCCTGTCAGTCCTGAAAGTATGTAGTTTGTCATCACCAGAATTTATAACTACAAATATTTTGTCAATGCAAGATCATCATCTCAATATAATTTTGAAAAGTTTAGTAAATGCAAGATCAAGACTCTCAACATTGTATTGTCATAATTTATTCGGTTTTGCTATTTCTCAGTCATTGAGCAGAGTTGCACATTTCTTTTAACTACGGTTGCACTTTTCTTAGGTGATTGAGACTAAAGAAAATCTCAGTCGATTGAGACATAGGCAAACTCTAATTTATTTGGTCCTAAATAAAATCCAGTAGTTTCAAAATGAGCAAGTGGATAAAGAACGAGAGGAGAAAACCCTAAAAGCGGTTAGCTACAGAGAGCAGATCTACAAACCGAGAGAGGTGGTAGACGAGGACGTGTTTCCGCATGGCTAGTTGAACGACAGCGACTTCACTCCCTTCATATGGGTGCTCTGGGGTGTACTCGAGGTCCAATCCCATAAACTTGTCCTCGTCTATCCCAAGCCAACCCTCGTACATCCTCAGGACACGCACCACTGTCTCCTCCTCGTTGGTGTAGACAACGTCTATCTTCTTGTTGTCATGGGTAGTGAAGCTTGTCTCTAGCACTTGGTAGAAAGAGGGTCTTTGGTCCAGCGCCCAAATTCCATCGGTCCCGGTTCGTTTCCATAATCGGGACCATGCCACTTAGGACCAAAAACCTGACGGTCGTGATCCGGGACAATTAAGGTAAATTAATTCGGGATAGAAATTAATTCGAGGCAGAAATTAATTCGTGGTAGAAATTGAATTGATTAGTATTTTTGAAAAAAAAAATCACAAATTAATCGAGACAAAGATCTAAATTGAGACATTTTATTATTCGACCACAAATTTTTCCATACAAAGATGCGATTTTACAAATTTTCCTAGTCGACAACACTTCCGCTGCCGCTGTCCTCCGAGACGCCGGCTTCCTCGTCGTCGTCAGACGAAATCTCCACGATTTCGGTGTTGTTCGGGAGACGGAGCTCCTCTGCGTGGCTAGCGGCATCGATGGCGATGTAGATGGTCCGCCCTTCTTGGTTGCGGCGATCCGGGTGCACCAGGCGCCCGTCCATGATACGGTTGCCAAGGTGGGCCTTCCGCTCCTTCTTGAATAGCCGGGGCCAGTACTCGTTGGCCGCCGGATACCGGGGCAACCCCCTCATGCACGCGGGCAGCTGGCGGCGATGCTCCGCGATGACGCACTCTATCTCGTATCCGCGGGGGTTGAGGAGCGGAGCCACCGGCACACCCGCCTCGCTAATGCGAAATCCGGCGTGCAAGGTCGCGCGTGGCGGTGCGAGGATGCTGTAGTATGCAAACATCACCGACTCGTAGTGGTTGAGCGTGGGCACCTCCATGGCGGCGCAGTGGAGATTGGAGAGGGAGGGGAGGCGAGACGACGGCACGGTGGAGGGGCGATGGCTAAAGGGGTGGGGTGGAGATGGACTGCAGAGAGGCCGAGGCGATGGCGAAAGCGAGCGCTGTGGCCTCATATTTATAGAGTGCGTAGACTTTCCATGGCGGCAAGAAGAATATGGGAAAAAGATAGTGGATGATAGGAAGTAGAAGAGTGGTTTCTGCGAGGCAGAGGAATGGTGGAACAGTCAATGTGCTTTTATGATAGGGGTTAACGATTGGGACAGAAGTCCAAGGAGAGACGTGTGGCGGTGGCCATTCCAGCTTCTGAGTAAACAAAAAATAATTATAACGCCGATACATGGGCCCTGTTTTATCACGTCAATACACTGGGTAGGGGCGGGTTGTCCTATCCACTGTGTCAACGTTGCAAGCCTACGTGACAGCCACCCCGCCTAAGCGACGGGAGTGACATAACGGCGAGAACTGACAGGGGGCCCAACTTGACGCCCGTTAGCTTGATTTTTTTGTATTGAAACGTAAAGTTGAATTCGTGCCGAAAAAGACCCTCTGAGTATTTGGCACATCAACTGTAGTCATCCCAGCTGATTTCAGGGAACTTAGGTACCGTGTTGCCTGTACACCCCAACTTTTGGGCCGCAAAATGATATTCTCGCTAGACAGGTTCTCCTCCGACATTGTGTTCTGAATTGTATGGGTAAGCAGTGGGTATGTGCCAATGGAGATTGGATCGCCACTGTTGGGTCTGAGTGCAAGTGGGATCTTGTCAACGTGTACACTCATCAACGCGTTCCTCTCCCACAAGTCAATGAGTTTGTACCCACCAACGATCTGTTTACATTCATGCATAATGATCGCCCTATTCTCCTCCGGAAGATTGCTATTTGCCAAGCTCCCACAACTGCGGCTGATTATTTAGATTTCTCTCTTGCCGCTATCTTCGACTACTCAATTGCTACCCTTGATGGTGATGAGTATGCATGGACAGTTCTTGAGAACCGATTATGCTATTTCGAATCTGTGATGCACTTATCCACAAAGTGCAGTGTTTTGCGACCTTGAGAGTGGCAGTGTTTATGTTTGGAATCATCTGTATTTTGGTAAGTTTGAACCATTCCTGTTCTAAACACTAGCTTTAGTTTTAATGGATGTAAACTAGTGTTGGCTGATTTGGTCGTCATTTCTTTTTGTAGGTCCTATTCTTCTCCCATCACCACCTGTCGCGCATCTCGAGGAGGGAAACCTTGATGCCATAGATGATGACGAGCACGAACCTGGTTTATGGTTCTTAGCAATATATGCAGATGAATCTCGCCTTCTTCTTATCCATACTGTGGGCGTTATTGATGAGGAATTTATGGCGGTACTTATTATGGTCATGGCAATCCTGTTATTGATCATAGTGTTGATCACTGCAGTCGCACTTGTGGCACCTATGCTACTGGGTTTGGGTGCAAGGTGTACTCAAAGGACACTGCTTACTTGTATCCACCTAAGCCATGGATAGAGATTGCTAACCTGGGAGCATATTCCCTTTTCCTTGGATTGAACTATCCGATTAATATTGCGGTAGGCGGTGCAAATGTTGCCCCAGGATATCTGACGAGAAGCAACTGTGTCTACACCTCCCACCATGCAATAGGACTTGGATATACGTGTTTCCTGAAATATGCTGCTTTAGTCTAAATACCGAAGAAGCAGTTGTTGGTTTCTCAACCAACGTTGCATGGAAATTTCCGGAGACTCCATTATGGTTCATCCCGAGCATCGCCAATGCCCGCGATTGGAACCAAACTACCGTAAGGAATTGTAATACTATGTAATAGGATAGCTCAGTTTAGATCAAGTGCAGTAGATGGTCTTGCTTTTCTTTTGTAACTTGGCCTTGTCATAAACTCATAATCTAGACAAGGCTTTGGGCATTTTGAGTTGCCTATGGAGGTCACACACAGGCATTAATGCGAGAAGGAGGCATGCACACAAAAGCAAACTTGATCGTCAGTTTTGTTTCTTCCAATGACGAGTGTTCGGAGAAAAGCACAAACTGAATCTATCACTTTGAAATGCTGCTGAATATGTCCAAGTGACGTTGAATGTGAACTGTGAATCTGTCAATATTTTTCTTTTTTATTATGTACTGCTGCATCTTTCAAATGCTACTGAACCTATCAAAAGTTTTGTTCGGTACTTGTTCAGATCGACCGGTCGAGTGCAGAATATGGTCTCGCTTTCCTTTTGAATCAGTGCATGCTACATCTATTGAATTTCAATGTCCGCATCGCTGAGTCTGTCAATTATTTTGGTCACTGTCTATGTATTGCCACAATCTGTCAAGAGTTGCTAAATATGAACCGAGAATCTATCTGATATTTTTACGGTCTATTCTATACTGCTGAATCTTCCAAATGCTACTGAATCTATCAAATGTTTTGTCGTTACTATTAGTACAATATTTTGTAGAACGAACTGTGATGTACTGGTACTTGGTTAGATGAAGTGCATCAGATTGTCTTGCTTTTCTTTTGAAACTTAGCATTGTTACAATTATCTGGATGAGTCTTGGGCATTTTGGGTTGCTATGGGCTGTCACAGAGGCATGGACGTAAGGAGGAGGTATTCACACAAAAGCAGACTTGATCATTAGTTTTGCTTGCTCCAATGATTCAGTCTATTCGGAGAATAGGCCAAACTGTTACTCACACAGGGCCAAGTTTTTTTAGCTACTGTACTGTTATTAAATTTCAAGCAGGAAAGCTACTGAATCTCTCAAATGTTCTTTCATTGCTATTACTAAAGCATTTGTGCAACTAATACCGATGTACTGGTATTGTATTCCATTGTCTGTATTGCTGCATTGGTGACTTTTGAAATGCTGCTGAATTAGTCAAGTGCTCCCAAATATTAACTTCGAATCTGTTGATAATTTTTCTACCTTATTCTGTACTACTGAATTTTGACATCAACATCTGCCAAAAAGAATTATCGCTTTTCCCCCGCTCTTCCTGAGGTCTTTGTTTCGAATCCAGCAGAGCACATCACAATGCAATTTTTATTAACCAGGAGAAGAAATCTAGTACTCCCTCCGATCCAAATTAATGTTCTCACATTTTTCTAGATTCTAACATATCTAGTCATGTTTTGGTGCTAGACATGTCCGAATCTAGCCAAATCTGAGAACATTAATTTGGATCGGAGGGAGTGGAGTAGCTCATTCGGCCCCTCTTTAGCCCAGAACATTTTAATTTAGTCTTTTCGGGGTCAGGTAGTATTGACCATAGGCCAGTGGAAATTTTAGAAAGGAGCCCATGTAGCATAGCCGAGAACATATTAGTTCGGCCTTTTACGGGTCAGCGGACTGCTGAGCACAGGCCAGTGAAATTTGAGAATGAAGCCCATGGAGCATAGCCTATGGAATATAACCCACGTAGAGCAATAGCCAAACTCTTTTTAATTTAGCCTTTTGGGCATTGCCCCCCCCCCACCTCTCATAATAAGAAAACTCTGCCTACCCATGTTTTTAAGAAAATACCGCATTATGTGGAATTTTATAAATTGAGATGCCAGGAGCGCTGCCCTATTATATTTTAAAAGATATAAACATAGACTCACAAAATATTTTAAGAAGACTAATATAGAAGTTGTAGTACTAATAAAAGTTTAATGATATTTTTCTATAAATATCTTTGTTGTATTTGGCACTCAGTTTACGTTTATTTGATTTGAAGGTCTTTTGTTCGAATCGCCTTTGTGTGTGTGTGTATCTTGGGTTTACATTTTTTTCTTCTAGCAATATCGCATTACGGAGAGGCTAACATCATGGACCCACCAGCATGCAACGTCCATGGAGTTTGTTTTAAGGGTGGGTTCGAAACAAAAGTTTAAATACTTGTACAGAGAGGCTCGCATTAGGGACCCACCAGACAGAACATACAAGGCTGCATCGGGGACCCTTAAGCCAGAACATGCCAGAGAGGCTGACATAACATAAGGGCCCCAGTAGAAAGACCATACACGGCTGCCACGGTGAAAACAGCGGACGCGGCCAAAAAAAAGTCCATCACACACACGTTGTACTTACAGAGAAACTGACATGTTGGACCCAGCAAGCCCAAGCATAGCCCATGAAATTAGCCTATCAGCCCCAAGCATAGCCTGATACCTTTTAATTCGGCCTTTTTGTGGTCTTGTGGCCACCAACCGTAGCCCATTCAATTTAGGAGTGAGCCCATGGAATATAAGCCATGACGAATAGGTCATCCGCCCCGAGTTAGCCAGAATATTTTTAATTCAGCCTTTCTGAGCATTTTTTTACTCTGAGGCTGACATCTTGGACCCGAAAAACTGTCCAACATACACATGTTTCTTTCAAATAGAGGTTGTCAGCTGGGACCCAGCATAGACACGTTTCCTACACATAGGTGGTTGACATCTGGGACCTAGCAAGTTTCCAAGGTCAAAACAGCGAACATGGCCAAATAAAAGTACATCATACGCACGTTTCATTTACAGAGAGGCTGATATGTGGGACCTAGCAGTGCTACCTAATACAGATGCTGCATCGAGCAACGTAGCCAGTTCGAAATAGGGAGGCGCGAGCGAGAAAAAAGTTCAGCAAGTACACATTTCTTTTAATGAGAGGCTGAAATGGGGGACCCAGCAGTGTGAGCAAACGGCAGATTCCTCGAGCAACGCTATCTAGTTCGGAACAGGGTAGCGCTAGAGAAGAAATAAATTACATCATATCCATGATTCTTCTAATGTGAGGCTGACATAATGGACCCACCAGCTTGAATAAACGGATGATGCAGCGAGAAAAGCTATCAAGTTCGGAACACAAAGGCGTGATAGAGGGTAAAAAATCCATCATACACACATTTCTTCTAATGAGAGGATGACTCATGGGGGCTCAGGAGTTTGTTTAAACGGTAGATGTGTCGAGCAGCTCTATCAACTCGGAACGGGGTAGCGCCAGCGAAGGAAAAAAATCCATCATACACATGTTTCTTCTAATGAGAGTATGACATGTGGGGACCAGCATCATGATTAAACGGTAGATGCGTCGAACAGCGCTATCAAGTTCGGAACAGGCTAGCGCGAGCGAAGGAAAAAAATCCATCATACACACGTTTCTTCTAATGAGAGGATGACATGTGGGGCTCAGGAGGTTGGTTAAACGGTAGATGCGTCGGGCAGCGCTATCAACTCGGAATAGGGTAGCGCCAGCGAAGGGAAAAATCCATCATACACACGTTTCTTCTAATTAGAGGATAACATGTGGGTCCCAGGAGGTTGATTAGATGGTAGATGCATCGAGCAGCGCTATCAACTTCGGAACAGGGTAGCACAAACGAAGGGAAAATTCCATCATAGACACGATCCTTCTAATGAGAGGCTGACATGTGGGACCTAGCAGCCTGACTAAACGGCAGGCGCCTCAAGCAACGTTATCGAGTTCAAATTAGGGAGGCGCGACCGAAAAGTATGGTCCCCTAGAGACACTAACGTCTGGGACCCACACACCTCAAAAGACTTCGGTGAGTCAATATCGCGTGAGGAAACGAAAATCTTGCTTATGCCTGATACGTCGTAAACGTATCTATAATTTTTGATGTTCCATGCTTGTTCAGTATCTAGTTTGCTTTGCTTTGTCAACACTTTGGAGTATTTTTACACATTTTCTGAAACTAACCTATTAACAAGATGCCACAGTGCCAGTTGCCTGTTTTCTTCTGTTTTTGGTTCCAGAAAAGCTAGAAAATGAATATTCTCGGAATTGGACCGGACAAAAGCCAAAGTCAATATTTTACCGGAAGACTCACGAAGCCAGAAGACGAGACGGAGAGGGTCCAGGGTCTGGCCACACCATGTGGTGGCGCGGGTCCCCTAGGCCACGCCACCAGGTGGTGTGGGCCCCTGGTCCACCCTCTGACATCTCCCCTTCGCCTATAAAATCCCCCCGGGACGAAAACCCTGAATAATTCGGGAGAAAGCCACGAAAACCTCCACAGCACCGCCACCACCGAAGAGGAGATTCGGGGGGACATAAGTCTTTGTTCCGGCACCCTGTCGGGGCGAGGAAGTGCCCTCGGAGCCATCTCCATCAATCTCCACCACCATCTCCATCGTCGTTGCTGATTCCCATGATGATGAGGGAGTAGTTCTTCCTCGAGGCTAAGGGCTCTACCGGTAGCTATGTGTTCATCTCTCTCTCTATGCATGATCTTGTTGAGATCATGAGCTTTGTAATCTATAGATCTATTCTGCTACTCAAGTGCTTTAATTAATCTCTGCTTATCCCCACGTGTGTGAAGTTGACAGTGTGCACACCGTGTGGCACTTTGGCTAAGGTTACATAAATACTTATCATGAGTATAATTTGAGTTGGATGTCTCTATGAGATTGTGGTGTTTGTTGGAACCATCTAGCGCTCAAGGTGATAGTGAGGGGTTATCTAGATGGGGAATGCGAACTTTAAGGTGTGCTGTTATAGCCCTACGTCGTCTAACCAGAGAGTAGTTCAGGGTAGCATCATGAAGAGAAGATATTTATATGAGAGTGTCCACTAGTCAAAGTATGATCCCTAGGCCTTGTTCCTAAGCATTGAAACACCGTTTACAATTAGTTCTGTTACATGTTTGCTTGCTGCCACTCTTATTTCAGATTGCAATTACCACTTATAATAATCCATATTACTTGTATTTCACTATCTCTTCGCCGAACTAGTGCACCTATACACCTAACAAGTGTATTGGGTGTGTTGGGGACACAAGAGACTTCTTGTATCTTGATTATAGGGTTGCTTTAGAGGGATACCTTTGACCACTTCCTCCCTAAGTTCGATAAACCTTGGGTGATCCACTTAAGGGAAACTTGATGCTATTCTACAAACCCTTTGAACTTGGAGGCCCAACACTATCTATAACTACCTCTGACACTACGCTCTAAGTTGCATGCCTGGATGAGCGAAAGTGGTTAAAATAGTACGGTGGGGGCCCAGGGGCCACCCACAGGTAGACCCGTCGGCCGTCCTAACCACTTTCAGAACATCGGGACAAGAACGAGCGGTGTAGTCGGTAGGCGAAGGGATCAACAACATACACAAGTGAGTATGTATGCAAGCCACCATACAACTGTTCTCATAGCCATACCATCTAAAAGAAATAGAAATATTGCAACGCCATACGGCAAGATCCAAATATCCTAGATAGAGATAATAGTTTAGGATAGCTCCTCATACATCAAACATCAGAGTATCAGGCGGAAGCGGAAGTTGGCCGGCTCCGGAACAGACCCAGGGTTTGTGTGGATGGCGGTAAACGACTGGGAACCCGAAAGTGTGACTGGGCTTGTCGATACAGCGAAAACGTGTCATGATCCAAAACAGTACATGTGCTCCACGCATAATCGCAAATAAAGCAGTAAAGCATGGCATAAGTACAGGATAGTAATAAAACCCCAAACTAGTTGTGGCCCCAAGAAATAGAAATGAATCAAGCTCTGGCTCAGGGGGGGTCCATAAGGCCTCCCGGATGTGGATAGTGTGAATAGTCAAGAAACAGGAATCAAGTACTCGGGGTCCTACGGGACCCAACTGAGCATGAAAAACCAAATAGCAGATATTGCCCACCAGTGCCTCTTTCATTAGTTATCCCATTACTACTCAGGTTAAGTTGTTTAGGTACCTCGTTATCCATCGGACACTCACATACCCTACACATGCTGTTCCATGACCCGCATGGCTCAAACAACTCCTGTAGTAATGGCTCATGGGATAGAGGAACAATCTCGGTGGGGTTTAAAAATAAAGGCTATGCAGTACTTGGGATTCAATTTAATGCAATCGCGACTCAATGATGCAAGAATAAGAGAGAGGCAATAGGTACTATATGTATGCAAGCATGTGGTAGTGCTTGCCTGGCAGCTCAGTTGAAGCGAGAGACGGATCTGGGTAGTACTCCTGGGATTCCTGGTATTTCCCCTGCTCGGCGTCTATTCGAAGAAGAACCAAACAAACAAGGGCCAACATAAATAAAGTGCACAAGCATATGGATTAAAATGCGACAAGCAAACAAGCATGCCATGATGAATGATGCACAATTTACATGGCAATAATGTAGCATGGCATGGGTGAGGTGTGTGGTACAAGAATAAAGCATTTTATTGAGTTTTAGCCATGTTTTGCTCCCATATAAGTTGCACTATACTTTATATTTATATGATGCATGCTGCAATTCAGAACATGGAATGCATAGATAGAACGGGCTCGTCGCGCTGATCGATTTAGACATATTATTTGTCAAATTTCGTGTTGTAGAATTAAAGTTATTAATTAATTAAGAAAAGGACTTTTTATTACATTTAAATAATTTCGAAAAAAATAAATTGCTCAAAAGATATTTTAAATGGCATATTTGAATTCCCCACATTTTTCTGATTCAGAAACATATATTATTTGTATTATTTGGAATTATAAATTAAAAGTTATTAAAAACAGATTTAAATTCATATTAAACCATTTACTGAAATTGTTTTTATTTAAAACAGAAAAGCCATAGAATTTTTACACACAAAGGGAGTTAGCCCAAGACGCTGACGGGTGGGGTCCGTGCTGACTCAGCAACAGGTGGGGAGCAGCGGCTGGGTCGGCGTTTTCTCACCGCAGGGCTGGCTAGCCGATGTGGCTGACGAACGGGACCCTCGCATGTGCGGTCCCACACGCGGGCGCGCCAGTGGGGGCTTGCCACGTGGGGGATCCGGGGGAGCGCGGGCGTGAAACGAAGGAAGCAGAGGTCCCTTTCTGTAAAACCGCACCGGGGCTGACAGATGGGCGCAGAGGACCATGGATTGAGGCGGGAAAAACTTCCTGGGCTTTTCTGCAAAAACAACGGCGGCTGGACTGACGAGTCGCATGTCCTCGGCAGGGAACGGCGATCTCAGGTTGTTTTGCAGCGGCGATAGCAACTAAACGGCGGCAAGTTTAGCCGTGCCGTAAAAAGGAAAGGTGAAGAGGGGTCTACGGACTACGACTTCTGTTCAGGTGGCATCGCCGTACTAGGTCTACAACGCGCGGGGCACGACGAGAAACAGAGGGACGGATGTTCTTCTTCTTGGTCGAAGGCCTTGTGACATAACTGCATGTGGCTGCCGGTGATCTGATGCGAGGCAAGCTAGGTTTGGGGAGGGCATGATGGCCATGGCTAAGGAAGGTGGCAGGGAGAGGAAGAAGAAGGAAGGGAGAGGGGACCTGGTGCCTCCTGGATGGGATCTGAGGGGGTTGAGGTGGTAGGTAGATGAGGGAGGGTAGGAACACATGGGGATGGTGGTGGCCACCTTTTTGCTAAGCAAGGGAGAGGCCGATGGGGGCTTAGGGTTTGGGTTAAGGGGGTGGGATAGGATTTGCATGTCATGGCAAGATCAAGTGAGGTGGGGTTGTGTCTTGTTGGCCACTTTGTGATGGTAGAAGAGGGAGAGGGTAGAAAAGAAAGATTAGGGAGAGAAATGCCCATGAAAGCATGTGAGGAAGGGAGAGGAAGGTTTTAGAGTTTTTGATATGATCTACAAGATCAAGCATGATGTAAGGAGATGGGGTGAGGGGTGAGATTTGGTTGAACACATGGTGATGGTGAAGAAAAACACAAGAGAGAGAGAGATGTGTTTAGGGTGTTGGATATGATCTCACAAGATCAAGTGCAAGATGGGGTGAGAGGGTTTTGTTGGACCCATGGAGATGGTGGAGAGGGAGAGATAAAGGTGGAGATCAACAAAAGAAAAAGAATCACTTGGGTTGATTCCAAAAGACAAGATCCACTTCAAAAACAAAGAAAAACCCAAGGAGAAGAGATGGTAGAGATTTGCATGGCCCATGCATGAATAGTAGATGCCATGTTTAATTTTGTGAAAACAAAAATAAACCCCATGGCATTTATTCCCATGCATTCCCAAAAATATGGATCTAAGGCCAAGCCAAAAGAATAAGGTGGAGGTTCCATATGGAGTAGATGGATGATGCTCATATTTGAATATAATTTGGAATTGCTAGTGTGTATGTTCCACTAGGTGCATTATATCCTCAACAATATTCCAACATGAGCAATTATTCCAAAACAATCCATATGGAAGCTGGAAAAAGGGGTACCACTCACAAGGCATTCAAAGGTGGCTCCACATATCAATAATGTGAAAACCACATGATGCTAGTGTGAGGGCAGGTGGAATAATAGAAGTGGATCCATCCCAACCCACATGAGCTAGATTTAAATGCCAAAGGAAAAGTGTAAAAGCTCATGGATAATTAGGATGGTGGAATTATAAGGTGGTGACAAGGAAAGGTGGTGGAGTTGAATAAAATATATGCCCCCAACTCAACTTGGGCATCAAGCATTTATCAAGAATCAAATACAATATATCAAGAGCCAAATACAATTACTAATGCATCCGAGAGAAGAACCAAATGAAAAGGGTTTTGTATGATGCTCAAATGCAAGGTGGCATGATGACATGAGCATGATATAATTATGATGCAACAATTATATGTAGGAAGTAGCATATATATAGACTAGGCTAGTAGCATTGCAATTGTTAGACAATTGGGATGCTACACTATCTATAAGAATAAAATTGTGCGTAGACATCAAGCTATTTTCTAGCGCCGTTGTCGGGGAGGTAAGGTAAAAGGTACTCACATCCTCTGGCTACTAAGCTATCTTATTGTACTGTAGCTGGCGTGTGAGTGCTCAAAGTTATTTCCTTTAGATTCTACAATTATATCTTCTTGTTTCTTGTTTTTATTTTCACTAGTTAGGCTTAATGGAAAACAACAACAAAAATAGAGAGATTTTTAGTATTTTCCTAAGTTAGAACATGAATGGTCTGAAAAGAAAATTAAAAAACCCATGGAACTTTATTTACATGCTAATAGCAATGTTATTAGTATGAATCTTTTGAAGACCTTTGTTACTAATGCTATGGAAACGTCTAAGCTTGGGGAAGTTAGTTTTGATGAAAATGATCTTTTTAGTTCCCCAGCTTTGAAGAAAAAAATTTGCTCTGATGATACTTTATCTCCCATATGTGGTAATTCTAATGATGCTTGTGATATTTTAAACCCACATACTGAAAGCATCCCTTTTAAAATACCTATAAAAATTGTTGAACGTGTTATGAATAACTGTTATTTTGGAGATGGAACAATCCATCCTAGTGATCAATTACTCTTTATACACAAATTATGCGAGTTGTTCAAGTGTGCAGGTATTTCAATGAACCAAGTTAAGAGGAAGCTATTCCCTTTTTAACTTAAGGGCAAATCAAGGGAGTGGTATGAGCTACTAGATGATCCTCATCATTTGGAATGGAAGGAACTTGAATCTCTGTTTTACTCTAAATTTTATCCTCCTCATGAAATTCATAAAGATAGGAATTATATTTATAATTCTGATCCACATGATGGAGAAAGTATTGCCCAAGCATGGGGGAGATTGAAGTCACTAATGCTAAAATGTCCCATTCATGAGCTCCCGAGTAATATTGTTATTAATAATTTTTATGCAAGGCTTTCAGGACATTACAAGGACTTTCTAGATACCTGTTTAGAGGGATCCTTCACAAGTAAGGAGGTCAAAGCTAAGTGGGATCTTCTTGAAACAATTCAAAGCAATACCAAAGATTGGGATAACAACAAAGGTAAAGAACCAGGTATAAACTATGAGTATGATTGCATTAAGTCTTTCGCTGAAACTGTTGATTTTCAAGAGCTTAGTGTTGAATATGGTAATGATCCTAAAATTCTTGTTGATTGTTATAGAGCCTTTCCTTCTCATATTAATACTCCTAAAGAAAAATGGGACATGTATCATGAGCCTTTTAAAGACACTTGCATGGAAAACGAAATTGTCATTAATGATAGCAATAAACATGCTCAAACCTCTAAAAGTACCATTTCTTATAAGCATGTTAATTTTTTTGGAATACATAGACCTTGTGAGAATAATCAAATTGAAGAAGAATACTTTATCACCCACAGGAATGAAAAAACTAGAATGTGGTATAGGGCTCTAAATGATCTTGGTAAAAAAGTTTGTGCCCTCTATCCTTTTATTTGTGAACTTTGATTTGAAGTGGGTCATTTCAATTTTCAATACTCGGGCCATAATAATAGCCCTTCTAATCTAATGAGTACTGCAAGTTTGTATTGTGATGACATGATCACTCCTAATCAGCATGATGAACTTACATTATTTTTGGGGTGTGAAGAGTTATCAAGAAAACCTCTTTGGTAGATATGAGTGCTTTTGATATGAATAGCGTCCTACATGGTTGTCATCTTTATTGTGTTGATAATTGACACACAAATACTTACATACCAAAACTTATAAAATATGATATTTTACCAAAATATGACAGGACTAATATGTGTTTTGATCTTATTAATGAAAAGAAGGAATCCTCCAAAGTTTCTTTTATTGTCTCTAACAATAAACCAGGGTATATGGAGAAGCTTCCTTTCAAGCCTCTCCCTCCTAAAGAGAAGAAGAGAAAGAAGAAAAGGAGGAGTAAAAGGAGAGAGAAAACAGTATTTTCCCCTAAGCATGTTTCTCCCATTATAGTTTTTGATGAGTCTGAACTCGATGATGTTCCTATGCCTGTTACCTATAGTAGTGATCATGGTTGGGAAAAGCACACTACTTTTGATATTGAAAATCTCTTTGGTGCTAATTCTGGAAATGATGATATTAATAATTGATGTACTATTAGTGTTATCCATGTTTCTTCCAATGATGATATGTTTACAAATGAACACACTTTGGAAGATAACTATTCTATTGCTTATGATGATATTATACCTCCAATATATGATGATTACAATAATGAATATGATATTTTTAGTACACCTACTATTTAGGAGAAAATTAATTATGATTACAATATGCCTCCTATATTTGATGATTATGGTGATGAGAATAATAATGATAGCTATTTTGTTGAATTTACTCCCACTATAATTAATAAAAATGACTATGTTTATGTGGGGAGAATTAATTCTTTTATGCATGTGGCTCATGATAATAATGTTTCATGTTATAGTTATATTGCTAATTTTATTCATGATGCTACTGAAAGTTATTATGAGAGAGGGAAACATGGTTTTATGCATCTCAATAATATTAAGTTTCCCCTCTTTATGTTGAAAGTCTTGAAGTTGCACTTGTTTTGCTTTACTATGCTTGTTGCTTTGTGCTTTCATGACTTGTTTCTTTACAATATTCCTGTGCATAGGAAGTGGGTCAGACTTAAATGTGCTTTGAATTTGCTTCTTTATGCTCTCTTTTACTTCAATTCATATTTCTTATGTGAGCATCTTCTCAAACTATCATGCCTAACTTAAAGGCGTTAAAGAAAATTACTTCTTGGGAGATAACCCAATAGTTTTATTGAGTCTTGGAAGTTATTACTTCTGTAATAACCTCTCATTATCTTTTCTTATTTGATTTTTGTGCCAAGAATAACCTCTAATGAGAGGGAAGTAAGATTTGGGGAAGTGTTGCCCCGAAATAGATTTTTGTGCTTCACTATAAAAATTCGTGAAAAATATCTATATGTTAGATTGAGCCGTAATTTTCTAAATAAATCCCCCAGGTTGTTAGCTAAGTTTAGTTAGTTTAACACTTTTCGATTTGAGCAACATAAGGTCTTCAAAAAAATCAGTTTTCACCTGCTGGTCTGTTTTGACAGATTTCTGCCATTATTTGCATTTGCCTCTTTATCGACTTATTTTTGGGTTCTTTTTGGTGAATTGAGCTTTCTAAGGGAATTGCTACAGTAGCTTGTGTTTTTAATGAAAGTTTTTCTATTTTAAAACTAAACCCCAAAGGTTTATTATCTTTTGAATGCACTAATGTTGTTAATGAAGATTGTGTGAAGTTTTGTATGAAGGAAATTTTCAGGTGTAGGGAAAGAATGATGAATGAGATGAAGAATGGACAGAAGCTCAAGCTTGGGGATGCCACCCCGTGTCACCCCAAGAAATATTCAATAAGTACAAGTTTCAAAGCTTGGGGATGCCCAAGGCATCCCCTTCTTCATCAATAAAAATCTCAGGTTTCTTCCAAACACTTCATTTTTATTGTTTCATGCATAATTGTGTTGTTCTTGGAGCGTCTTTGTTTTTTTAGTTTTCTTTTGCTTTGTTTGCTGCAATAAGTTAGTTGGATCCTAGCACTTATTTTGGAGAGATACACACTTTGCTTTCATTGTTTAGAACACTCTAGTTTTCATTCTTATTATTTTGTGAGTGTTCTCTTTTGCTAGCACTGTGTTTAGCCTTAGTTTTCTTGTGCTTTCATCTTAGAACTTTTTAGTTCTTCTGTTTGTATTTGTGAGACAAGCTCACTGATCTTTATTTTTTATTATCTTTGTGAGTTATTTCAAATAAGTCGATTGGTGTTAGAAGAGAGTAGAAAGCTTCATGCTTTAGTGGTACAAAAGGGAGCTTGTTTTGACTGTGGCTTAGACTTTATCATGTCATGCTAGATGTTGCTTTGACCTTATGATTAGTGATTATTGATATAGCATGACTTGTTCCAAACAATTGAGATTGCTTAATGTGCCTTGAAAGAATCATGCATTGTTTTAGCATAAAAAAGCATAATATTGTGGTATTCTCCTTTGATGCTTTGTTTGGGTTGACTTGGCACATGCTCACACCATGTTATGACTATGAACCAGAAACTTTAGCCTCTATGATCATTTAGTTTTTGACTTGTGGTACCACTTTATGCTTTGATTGATAATGTTTTGTCGCTTTGCATGATTATAGCCATTATTGCTCTCTTAGTTGGTCGCTCCAAGTCTTTTTCTAGCCTCCACACCAAGTATGAGTTCAAATCATGCATCCAACTCCAAATAAAACCAAGTTATCCCAAAGAGTCCACCATACCTACCTATTAGCACTTGTTATTCCAAGTATATTCATGTTTTTTATCTACCTTCCGAATTAAACTTGTTATGTGAAAATTAGTGATTAAAGCTCTCACGAACTTGATGGCACACTTTACTTTTCTTGCCCCTAATAAACTTGAACCATTGTGTCATCTATGTTGTATATGCTTGCACTTATACGTTGGGATTAGCAGAACCATGTTGTCATGGGGAACACTTTCAACATTGCACTTGTACATTGTACCCAGTTGATATCATGCTCTTTTGTTTATGGATGTCATCGGTGTGAAATGAAAGGGGAGCTTGTAAGTCCATGGAGTTATGTATGTGTGTTAGAGAAACGCCTGGGCCGCTAGCCTAAGCCATGCCTAATCATGGTGGAAACTTGCAGCATCACCATAGTGAGCAATCTATGAAGCATTCTTCTTATAAAAAAAGAGATAGAGATTGAGAAAAAGAAAAAAAAGATGAGAAAAGAGGAAAGAGAGAAAAAAGCACCATTTTCCCATGGTGAATAAGAAGATTGCTGAGATGCTCATTGTCTGCTTGCCTTGTCATTTTGATTATGGGATAGCTCCTGTATCATGTGCAAGGGGTACCCCGTTGGCGGTTCTCTATGATACACATGTACTTACTATAACAAGAACTTACCGGTAACTAAACTTGAGTAGCATGAGGAGCGTCCCTCGTATTCAAGGGACATGAGATTACCAACTTATACTTTGTCAAGCATATACTCCATAGTTTGTTCACTTTAACCTTAATCACTTCAAGATGCTTATGATAGGGGCAATGAGAGCTGAAAGCTAATAAGTACCATAATTTTTGGAAGCTCTTTATGAGACTTGAATCCCTGCTTCCTTCTATGAAGGCCTTTCTTACACTTTTATATTGAGTCTCCACCTTCTATCCTTAGGAACCAATTAAGAGAGCACAGTTTTCATTCTTAGTTCTATGTGCATTGTCCCAAAACTTATTGATTGATTCATAATGGTGATATTTCTTGTTTTTGAACTATCTGTATCTAGTCATCCTTATGAACTTTGAAGGTGTCCTATGCATTTATGTTTTGCTACTCCATGAGGGACAAACTGAATGCCACTATGCTATGTTTTCTATATGTGAAACAAACAAACATCTTTCAATGCATTGTTATTCATGATCTTTGTTTGTATCCTTTCATGTTGCATGCATAGTCACTATGTCTTATTGTTAGAACTTCATCTTTCATGCTCATGTTTAGAGTACTTTGATCCCACCTTTCAATGCTTGCAAATGGTTTGATCTTGATTGTGATGGTGCATGTCACCTCAAAAATTATTCTTTTTATCACTTACCTACTCAAGGATGAGCAAGAGTTAAGCTTGGGGATGTTTGATACGTCGTAAACGTATCTATAATTTTTGATGTTCCATGCTTGTTTAGTATCTATTTTGCTTTGCTTTGTCAACACTTTGGAGTATTTTTACACATTTTCTGGAACTAACCTATTAACAAGATGCCACAATTCCAATTGCATGTTTTCTTCTGTTTTTGGTTCCAGAAAAGCCAGAAAATGAATATTCTTGGAATTGGACCGGATAAAAGCCAAAGTCGATATTTTACCGGAAAACTCACGGAGCTAGAAGACGTGACGGACAGAGGCCAGGGGCTGGCCACACCATGTGGTGGCGCGGGTCCCCTGGTCGTGCCACCAGGTGGTGTGGGACCCTGGTCCACCCTCTGACATCGCCCCTTCGCCTATAAAATCCCCCGGGACGAAAACACTAAATAATCCGGGCGAAAGCCACGAAAACCTCCACAGCCACACCGCCACCAAAGAGGAGATTCGGGGGATAGAAGTCTTTGTTTCGGCACCCTGCCGGGATGGGGAAGTGCCTCCGGAGCCATCTCCATCGATCTCCACCACCATCTCCATCACCGTTGCTAATTCCCATGATGATGAGGGAGTAGTTCTTCCTCGAGGCTAAGGGCTCTACCGGTAGCTATGTGTTCATCTCTCTCTCTATGCATGATCTTATTGAGATCATGAGCTTTGTAATCTATAGATATATTCTGCTACTCAAGTGCTTTAATTAATATCTGCTTATCCCCACGTGTGTGAAGTTGACAGTGTGCACACCGTGTGGCACTTTGGCTAAGGTTACATAAATACTTATCATGAGTATGATTTGAGTTGGATGTCTCTGTGAGATTGTGGTGTTTGTTGGAACCATCTAGCGCTCAAGCTGATAGTGAGGGGTTACCTAGATGGGGAATGCGAACTTTAAGGTGTGCTGTTATAGACCTACATCGTCCAACCAGAGAGTAGTTCAGGGTAGCATCATGAAGAGAAGATATTTATATGAGAGTGTCCACTAGTGAAAGTATGATCCCTGGGCCTTGTTTCTAAGCATTGAAACACCATTTACAATCAATTCTGTTACATGTTTGCTTGCTGTCACTCTTATTTCGGATTGCAATTACCACTTATAATCATTCATATTACTTGTATTTCACTATCTCTTCACCGAACTAGTGCGCCTATACACCTGACAAGTGTATTGGGTATGTTGGGGACACAAGAGACTTCTTGTATCTTGATTGTAGGGTTGCTTGAGAGGGATACCTTTGACCACTTCCTCCTTGAGTTCGATAAACCTTGGGTGATCCACCTAATGGAAACTTGTTGTTGTTCTACAAACCTCTGCACTTGGAGGCCCAACACTGTCTACAAGAATAGAAGCGTGTGTAGACATCACTGCCACGCTCCAGCCGAGCTTCCTCCATGTTTTTAGTAGATCCGTCGTAGTAGAGGGCCGTGAAACCGGAAAAAAAAGTTTTCCATCGGCCACGGTCGAGACGAGCATTTCCTCGCGGAAGACGCGCCTTCTACGACGACCTTTGGGCCAATTCGTTGCGGAAGGAAACTTTTCTTGTAGTGATCTCATCCATTAATAAGAGCTCCAGAGGTAGCATCTATTTTGTCACTTGCACTTTAGAACATGGAACAACTAGAACAAGTACGCCTGCTATTTTCACTTCTGTCCATTCCAAAGAAGTAGTGCAATCATGTGAGTTGTTTGCAGTCTTTGAATCATGTGAGTTGTTCGCAGTAGAACAACTTTAGAATATGGATTAACTAGAACATGGAACAACTAAAATTGATAGTAGTGCAATCGTGTGAGCTGTTTGCAGTCTCTAAATCTTATCACTTATTACATGACTTTGCTAGTTTTCTTTTACATTCATGAGTAGCTGCTTAATTGGGATCAAAATAATGACCACCTAGCTGCTAGTTTTTCATTCATGAGTAGCTGCTTAAATTAGCTAGTGGTTTTATTTAAACCTTCAGATCCATCATATGGCTTGTGTACCTAGGTAGCGATGCTCTAGCCATATATGCCCTTTCCACCATTGTAATCTACTTCCTAGGTAGCTTAAAAAATTGATACACTTGTACTGAATGAAGGTTTTCAGAAAAGGTTGCAGTTGTACTTGTACTGAATGAAGAATTACAATGTTGCACTTGTACTTAACCATGAGAACTTCAGAAAGGTTTTCTCCATGAACTTTTGATGCGCATGGATCCGTAATCTACTTCCTAGCTATGATTCAGTTACTTGTACACTGTTTTTGCTAATATGTTTGCTTGTTTGTTTAAGTAGTATGGCATAGTGGGAGCCGAAGTACCGTGGTGTGTATAAGAAGTCGACGAGAATCCCCACTTGGGAGGCTAAGATCACCATCGATGGGATTATGCGCCACCTTGGGACATGGCAGTCCCCCGAGGAGGAGGCACGTGCCTATGACTATGGCGCCATGGCATGTAACACCATGATGCGTAGTTTCTTGTTGGTATCCTCCAGAGAAGTGATGCGGTGATTATTTGATACCGTGATTATTGTAGATCACTATGGTGCCATGGCATGTAACACCATGGTGCGTAGCTTCTTATTGCTATCCTTCAGAGCAGTGATGCGGTTGTAGCACCTGCGCAAATCAGATTGCAAAGTGTCCACTTAATCTGCGAGTTTAGTCACCAATGGGAGAAAATCATCCTTCTTCTCTATCTCCTTGAGACGGTGACAGACTTCAACACGATGGAGTAGCTCCTGCTTCTGATATATCACCAGTGCTTGCACGCGGTCCTTGGTTCTAGGACAAACTTCTTCTTCCTCATCCACAATTGATGGATATGGGAAGTAGAAACTGTTCCTCCACTCTTCTTGAGGCTTCACCCTCATATGAGCACCAGTGGTAGGCTTCAAGAGTGGCACCATCGCTCCCTTACTAGCACCTGCGCCAATATTAGGTAATTCCTTACGCTTGTGCGGCCTGTGGTCCGTGGCGATGAACTTGACCATCTCCACACACCCTTTTCCATGCGGCTTATGACCTTCTCTCTCTTGTTGAGCTCTCTTCATTGCCGCCCAGTTGATCTTCGGGGGATCATAGACATCACGGCAGATGTAGATGTCACTCCAATCTTCATCGGGATTGTTGTTGTAGAAGCTTGGCTCGATGTACTCCTTGTAACCCAGGCTAAACCTCTCCTGCTCCTCATTGTTGTCCTCCATGGACGGGCTGTGAGAGCGGTCCTTGGAAGGAGCAATGAGACCCAGGGGTTTTCCATGGCCTGGGACGGGATAGAGCATGGATGGATTGGTTCCTGGTGATTATGATTTAGAGAGAAACACAATGGCAATATATAAGGGGGTTTAGAGCTTAGTAAAACTCGTGAGAAACACCAAATTCATGCCCAAGAAAAGAATCTTAACGAAACAAGGAAAGAAAACACGGATTTGGGGAAGTCCTACCACGTAACGACCAACTATACGGGCGTGGCCCATATAGCTCCGGCCGTATAGTTGGTTCCGGGCAGATATTTCCAAATATCTCGAGTCTGGGTCGATTAAGTTACCGACTTGGAACCGACAAAACCGTTTTTTAAACTAAAACGAAAAAGGAATCGAAAATGTCTGAGAGTTTAATGACCAACTATACGACGGGAGGATTTTCTCTGTCCGTATAGTTGTAACCGTATAGGCCCAGACATCGAAAACAATTTCACTATGAAGGTACTGAAGGTTTAACGACCAACTATATGGCGGGAGATTTTTCTTCGGTCGTATAGTTGCGACCGTATAGTTGGTAAAAACCTTCAGAAACTTCAGAAAAATACGAGGAATTCAAAGGCAAAAATTTCAGAAGTAAAATTTGTGAAAACAAATCACTTATTTGAGTAAGAACACTTACCTTGCACTTACCGTTTACTTATTCGGGGATGACAAGCTCCTCCAACAACAAAGACTTCTTCTCTTTTGGAGGAATTAACCTTAGTTCATTTAATAATTCTCGTAAATGAAAATCACCAGGACTAAAGTTCCTCTCAATAAAATTGGTGTCTTGCTAGGCAAATATTGACACTGCATCCAGCATCTTTATTTCTTGCCTCTACATAATCTGTAACTCAAATTCTTTAAGTAAAAGGATCCAATGAATCAGTATTGGCTTATGATTTTTCCTCTCAAGGAGTTCTTTTAAACCATCACAGTTCGTATGAACTCTTACTTTTGCATCAACTATACAAGAACGAAATTTATCGCAAGAGAAAAATACAGCAAAAAGTTCCCTTTCTTCCTTAGGATAATTCTTTCGAGCACTATAAAGAGTTCTACTAGCATGATGTATAATATTAAATCTGCGACCTATATGTTGTCCTAGAGTTACTCGTATAACATCATCACTAGCTTCACATATTAAGTCAAAAGTCATATCCCAGATAGATGGTTTAATTATAGGAGCATGGTATAAAGGATATTTAAGTTTATCAAAGGCTACAAGATATTTATCATCAAAATTAAATCTTACTCCCTTTTGCAGAAGGTTAGTCAAAGGTTTAGATATTCCAGAGAAATTCCTAATGAACCTTCTATAAAAACCCACATGACCAAGGAAACTTATTATACCTTTTATATCCCTAGGTTGTGACATTCTCTCTATGGCCTCAACCTTAGCTCTATCCACTTCAATTCCCTTATCTGATAAATTATGTCCAAGGACTATACCTTCTTTGACCATAAAATGGCACTTCTCCTAGTTTAGAACAAGATTGGTTTCTTTGCAATGCT
The DNA here is from genome assembly GCA_023614405.1 of Avena insularis. NCBI lineage: Eukaryota > Viridiplantae > Streptophyta > Magnoliopsida > Poales > Poaceae > Avena > Avena insularis. The sequence continues at coordinate 167,737,390 of CM042694.1, read as the reverse complement.
GCAAAAATCTTTTGAGATTATCCAAGCAACTAGTAAATGAAGTTCCATAAACAGAAAATTCATCCATAAATACTTCCATTATCAGTTCTATAAAATCCGCAAAAATAGCAGTCATGCATCTTTGAAAAGTAGTTGGAGCATTACATAAACCAAAAGGCATACAACCGTAAGCATGTAAACCATAAGGACTAATGAAAGTTGTTTTAAGTTGGTCATCAAACATATGAGAACATCTATTTGTTTTAAGTTGGGCATCAATAGCTATTTGAGAAAAACCAGAGTATCTGTCCAAGTAGCAAAAATGAGTGTGGTTTGCTAACCTCTCTAAAGTTTGATCTATGAATGGTAAAGTATAGTGATCTTTCCTAGTTTCTTTATTCAATTTCCTGAAATCTATACACATCCTATGTCCAATAATAGTTGTAGTAGGTATCAATTCATTGTTTTCATTAGGAACAACAGTAAAGCCACCTTTCTTAGGGACACAATGGACAGGACTTACCCATTCACTTTATTTTACAAGATAGATTATACATGTGTCCAATGGCGTACTATTTCTTTTCTTACCACTTCCTTCGTTCCGGGCTTCAGTCGTCTATTAAATTCCACAACTGGTTTAGCACCTTCCTCCATGAATATTTGATGGATGGTTATCATGGGACTAATTCCCTTCAAATCATCCATTGAGTACCCAAAGGCCTTGCGATGCTACTTAAGTATTTTCATGAGTTCTTCTTCTTCATCTCCTGAAAGTTTATCACTAATAATAACAGGAAATTTATGTGTATCATCTAAAAATCTGTATTTAATTGGAAAGTGCCACATATATCTTTGAAACATGCAATATGCTCATATGGATCAGGATCTTCTTCATTTCTAGTAAATTGCTTCTTGTGTAGAATACCAAGTAGTAGAGGATTTATTTCAAACCCCCTTGTATTCTCGTTGGAGTTGTCTCTTTTAATAATATCATAGGGATTCCCAAAGTGGCTGACTGGGTTAGCACTAGCCATATGCTCAAACTCCATCATGTTGGTGGAAACCTGTAACTCAAAACAAAACTTAGCAAGACAAAAATAAATAAGCAAAAACTAAAAAACCTACAATGCTTAGCTCCCCGGCAACGGCGCCAGAAAATAGCTTGGTGACTACAAGTGCACAGATCGTTTGTAACTAGTTTCGAAATAAAAATATTGATCCCACGGGGAGCAGAAGTCTAAAGTCAATTAAATACTACAATAGAAATGCTAAATAAATTTCTAAGTAACAAGATAAAATGCGATTATTGTGTAAACATATGTTTTTCATTTTTTGGTATAAGAGAACAATAAGTAAAGTAAAACAACTAACCATAGAAAGTAAGTATCACGTATGTAAAAGAGATTTGAAACTGCAATGGGAAGCATTCTCAGGGAGTAGCGGATACACATCTAGCATTATAAAGAGCTAAGGTAAAGATTATTATCATAAACATTATCAACTATGTATGTGTGGGAGGAACTCCGTATTTGGACAAATAGGCAACAACCATTCTCACGTCATCCTCATAACCACAGTAGACAACAATCGACATCAATCGAATTACTGCGCTATTAAGGGACTTAATCCCGTAGGACGTATCCCATGGCATTGATAGTGTTCCATGAGTTTCCTCGGTTCCCAAGTTGATACGTAAGGGGTGCCAACAGCTTTATAGTCACTATAAGTGCTAACACACCTCCGTCTACCAACAAGTAGTTCCCTCCATCAAGTCCCCATAAGAGGAAAATATTGAGAGGTCGACTTCTCCCAACATCAAGATGAAGACAATCTAACACATGGTCACATCGATGAATATCATAATAAACTTTATCTTATTTCAATATCATACTAGGGTTTCTCCATCTCCCCAAGAACTAATGATCTACTCAGACATGGAGGCAATCAACATCATGGAAATAACAATGGAATCTATCATAGATGAATATTACTTGTATAAATCCACAACGAGTATGGAAATTACAACAAGATCTAGACAAGATGTACATGGGATGGACGAAGATGGTGGTGATGTAGCAGTTGATGATGAAGATCAATGCCTTAGCCTCCCGGATCTGTGTAGGGCGAAGATGGATCTTCGGTGGACGAGTTCCCCCTCCATATGCCTTCCGGAGGTGAGGTTTCGGCGATTTCTGGTTGTTCTATATGTCGTCTCTCTGATCCAGTTGCACGGGGTGAAACTATTTGAGGAGGTGGTGGCAGCACCAACTATACGGCGGGAACTATACGGCCAGAAAATTAATTCCCATCATATAGTTGGTCGTTAAACCTTCTAGATGCCTCGATCACTTGGGGTTTTCTTCTGGTGTTATTGATATGTCCTAAATAAGATATTTACGTTGTTTTTGACTCCTTTTATCCCTAATACAACTGCTCCAAGAATTGTGTCCATTGTATCCATCATCTGTCCTAATCCTAGTGAAAACAGACATAAAATGTACACGCGAACGCCGTAAAATACCAAGATCCTACAAGTACAGTGCAAAATAATAATATAAAACATGATGAAAATATGCACTCATCACTAGGGCGACCCTAAACTTCCTCGAGGATCGAGCTAGGGCCATTCAGAATCGGCCTGTGGGTATGAGAGTCGCCACAAGGGTGGAGGAGCAGGAGCACCGACTGGTCGAGAGACAGCTTGTTGACCCCTTGGTCTAGGCGCTCTGCGCAGATCCTACGGTGATGGTGCAGCAGTACGAGGTCTTGGCGACCACTACACGCCAGCAGCCCGTCCAGGAGGCGGGTCCCTCTAAGTCTGACGGCGTGGGTTCCTCCACCGCGCGCCCTCAGGGCCCATACTACGGGTTCATCCCTAGTGACTTCACCATCACACCCACGTCATCTGCTGACCTAGGTTCCTTAGGTTTGTCATCCGATGACGACGACGCCTGATCTAGCTATACTTTGTCGTATATTACTTTAGACTTATCCTGCTAGACTTTGTCATATATATTACTTATCCTGTTAGACATGGATCAGCTACTTGTCATATATATTACTTATCCTGCTACTTAATTACTTTATAACTATGTTTACTATGTGTCTTCTTTCTAGATAAATATATAGAATGGATCAAGTGTGCAACAACTATGCATAACCATTGGGGAGATGCCTAGACAAGAAGTTCCCCATAGTGCTCCCTGTCATGTTTGAGGCTAGGACGGTATGTGCTCTGTGAGATACACAGTATCATGAATGTCTCTCTATATATATAATCAAAAATAAACCATGGACTTTGTTGTATTGTTATTGTTCCTTGCGCTTGGCGATGGGACTTCATGGACCATTTCCATAGAAACACCATGGACGATGTCGTGTTTGGGGTCACTTTGATGTCAGATGCTGATCTCGACAGGAGCTATGTGGTTACAGTGACCAACATAGTGATCAGGACATCTTTCAGTGGACCTGGCTGGATAAACTTCTTGAATGATCATGACATGCAATACGAAGACAAGATAAAGATCTTTCTCATGCATCAAGCAGCCATAATCTACTACATGTACACACCCCCTGACGATGATATCCAATAGTAAGCTAGCTATGTAGTTGAGACCATCGTATTATATGTCGTTTATTCTATACATGCATTCATTTTTTGACTTTCTTCACAATATATGTAGATTGGAATATAGCCCTAGAGACAAATAATAATAAGGATTATTATCATATTTCATAAAGTTTATGATTAAGTTTTATATCATGCTATAACTGTATTGAGAGGAAACATCAATACACGTGTGATATATAAACAACCAAGGGTTCCGAGTGAAACTCTAGTCACTGGTTCATTGGTCAACAGATGATCAAGGTTTCCTGATCATGTGGCATTTATGCCAGTTGGAAATGGAGTCAACTCATTCTGAGAATGAGATAATGAACCAATACCCAACCTAAACATCGTGACCCGATCAAGTCATGAAGTTCAAGTTACAATGATTAGAAATGGATCCTCGTAGACTATTCCTTAGACCGTGAGGCTATATCAATCACTGTCTCTCGAGAATGCTTAGATAGCATCAAATGTCACTTGGTAATACAATGACAATAAAGGTGTGTTCAGGTATTCGGAGGAACCGTAGAGGCAATATATGCCAAGAGCGGGATTTGTCCATCCACATGACGAAAAGATACTTAAGGGCCCACTCGGAGAAGTTATATCCAATAGCTGCATAGCGTGTGATTTGATCATAGGGATATCACTTGTCGGAACGAGTCAAGTAGCATTGTTCAGTAATGAGATTGAACGCGACATGGTGATGTCATTGATCAGATCTCGGGCAATGCAAGTATCAAGAGACAAAGGGAATAAGACACGACTGTCCCGGTTCAAACGACGAAAGATCTTTGTGGAATGCACAGGGGTCACATGGCCATCTAGGTCCCTCTGTCGATCATTGGTCCGGGAGTGTCCTGACCATGTCTGGAGTGTTCCCGAACCCTAGGGTATCACGCTTAAGGGTTTGATGATGCTTAGAGAGTGTTTATAGGATCGGTAGAATCACTGAAGAAGAGAAGAGAGAAAACCAGAAGGGTTTTAGCAAGTCTGGAGGATGTCTGGAGTGGAGGTGGAAGGTGTTCCATAGTCACGAAGATTGAATAATATGTGAATGAATGGTAAATATTGATTTAATCATTTATTCATAATTATTTAATAAAGAGAAAATCAATTTAAAATGTCAAAAGGCTTAATGGGCCAATTCCGGAGGGAAAAGGGCCCATGAGGGATAGGTAAGAGGGAAGAAGGGGCAAGGGGGTGGCCGGCTAGGCCAAGCACCCCCCCCCCCCGTGCGGGGCTCACTAGGGCTGGCCGGCGGTGCCCCCTCTCCCTCTCCTTTAGTCCCATCCCATGACTTTGAGGGAGGTAGTACCTCCCTTTCCCCTATATATAGTGGGGGTATTTGGCCAGATAAATACACACAATATTCAATAAATATTTTCTCACTTTTGGGGAGACCTCCAATTAATTCTCTCTCTCTCCCGTGACCATGGTCCCAAGTTCAGACTGCGCGAACGAGAGACATCTTCACCGCGGAGCACCGTCGCGCTGTGGGATTCGGATCCAGGAGCTCTACTTCCGCAACTGCTGCTGGATCGGGGAAGCGGGAGTCCTTGTCAGGCACCAGACGTGTGTAACTCCCCGCAAGGTGTCACACTTGAGGCACTCAAGTCGTTGGAGCCACAGGAGTGCAAGGGCTTCATCACGACCTTGAGATCAGCTTCGGCTCCTCTACATCAACCACGCTCTCCTGAGCATTGACAATGCTTTTTGGTCTTCAAGGGTAAGTTCGCGAAAAGCTCCTCTCGTTACTGCATTACTAATAGATAGGTCCTGGCTTAGGGGCGTAGGATAAAATTTTATTGTTTTCATACGCGGAACCCCTTCAGTGGTATCAGAGCTAGATCTATGTGTAGTAATGCTAGTACGAGTAGAACACACGAGATGTAGCGTGTGGGAGTTGATCTTTTAGTTGTTACCCTCCCACATGTACTTGTGTATACCGAAGTAATGCTTGATGAAGCGGCCCTCAACCGACTTTACACATTCATTCATGAGACTGGTCCATGCTTGACATACGGCTTGTACCGTATAAAGTGGCTTAGGGGGGTCTGTCTCTCTTGCATTAGTTGGTATGCCATTTGCAACGGAGGGCCCTGAAAGGGTTATAGTATAGACAACTACTTGATCAACATTTTGGTGAAAGTTCGTAGGTAAGAAAGGTTCTTGTGTGAAAGCCCATTCAACCACATAAAATATGCAAAGATAAAGTAGAGGCGTCTAACTTTGTTTTGCAGGGGGGCATTGCTTTGTGATATGGTTGTGGCAAAGGTAAAGTGATTACCTTGTGTTACGTAGTAGTAGATAGTCACGGAGGTGACGGACTACCACGCCGGAAAGACACCGGCACCCTGGTGTCTATGGTGCCGGAAGCCTGGCGCCGGAATCCGGTGACGACGGATGGAGATCACAACGTGAAGGACCATATCACATCGCATTCACATTCAATTTTATTGTTTGTATATCTTATTGTGTGCTAGTATTAGATACTCGATGGTAGCCTAATAAGATGACCCCTGTTAAAAATTACCAATGATTGTGTTCCCCCTTAGTGTGCACCACCAAGAAAGTTCTTCGGTATGAGGCAGGCCTTGATGAGCGGGTGTCAGACATATCTACGTTCGCATACAGTGGGTGTAAGACATGTTGCACAGCGAATACACTAAGGTTGAGTTGGTGAGCCTAGCATGTTACAAAGACGTGGCCTTGGAACACGGATGGTCGAAAGACCGAGCATGAGTCGCATGAATGATGTGACCGACGTTTAGCGTCCACCCTAGAACCCACATTGATGGCCGTGATGATCGGGGGAGATGTGGGAAAAAGGGGTCGTGTTATCACTAGAACCCTTCAGGGGATAGGTGTTTCTGAGTGGAGTTATTATTAACTCCTTTAATTATAAACTTAGTCTAAATTCCTTTTTGCATTTATAAATGTAGAAAAAAGGTTCTCCTCGATGCTACCTTTCTTATTGACGATTGGTTGGTTAGAAGGAGAGAAGCTCAGGTTAGACGGATCAAACTTCTCTATATGGGTTGCGCGCCTCCACGTTCTCCTTAACGAGAATAACGTGGTCGACTATATACTCAACAAGATGGATTTGGATCAGCCTAGTGACCCAGAGACCCCAGAGCAGCGGGAAGATCACAATTACCGTCATGAGATGGCCTCCTTCATTTCAGTTACAATGCGTTTCGGAATGGTGGATGAGCTGTGGCCTATCATGGGTAATGTCGACCCTCGTACGGTAATGCTACAGCTTAGGACACATTTTGTGGAACAGGCACGCATATGGGAGGATGAGCTGATGGGAGATTTCGTCTCCATTAAGATGGAGGAGAACTCATCACTTGACGACCACTTCGAGCACATGCATGATGCCTACATGAGGCCTGCATACTTCTGGATAGCTGGATGACAAGCTCTTTTGCAAATGGCATTGTGTTGCGGTCGCTGCCACCAAGCTACCAAGCACATGTCAGTACTTGCATCATGAGAGGCGATGCGGAAACACAGTATCTCCACAGGTTCATTTCACATCTCAAGAAAGTGGAGGTTGAACCCATTGCCTAAGAAGTCATCGATGACAAAGGTATATATTTGATATACAATTTTATAAATGTTATAATCTTGCAAACACATTTGTAGTGTTAAGTATATTTGATACTTGTTCTGTTTTGCTAAAAACAGGTCCTTCTGCATAGAGGTGCTTGTTGGAGAGGAGGTGACGGTGCGTGTTGATGGCGAGCATGATGATGATGGCCAACGACATCCTCCCTCAACATTTATCACTTAGTTTATGTTTAGGATGATTATTGTAATCAAAAGATTGTAAACTTCTTTAGTGCGTCTCACACTTTGTGAGACGGATATTCATATCAGTTTGTAACAAACAGTTGTTCCACTTTTATGAATGATTTCTATTTGTGTTCATACTTTGTTTGATTATGTGTGAATTATCTTGGTTTTGAAACTAATTGATAATACATGAACATTTGTAAAATATTGAAATGCCTTAAAATACCCAACTTAATGATATGTTCATTAATGAATGAAACCATTGTTTGAATTCAAAGTTATGTGATAATATGTGAAAGACATTTGATTGCTTATCACATATAAAGCATGCCAAAGTTCGGCAAAATAACTTGAACACCATGTATTACACGAATACAAAGTGTTTGATGAATCACTAAAAATAAATACATATTTGATGTATTGTGTTTTGACAAAATGGTAATTATCATCATACGATTGTTCAAATGTGTAAATAAGTTTACCAAAGGAAACATGAGGATGAAACTATTTGATATGACCAAAGCATTTCATCAACAAAGGGTATTAAAGATAAAAGAGAATCGAATTACTATGATTTGATCAATAGTTATGAAATTCAACTTTATAAGAATTTCATAAAAGTAATTATGGAATGCAAAGCGTTTTGAAACGTCAAAAATGCAAAGCATCACAATGTGATATTAGATATCAAAGTGGGTAAATAGAAGGCGCCAAATAAATCGTTGTAGTGTAGATGTAGAGACCATTAGTTATAAATAGTTAGCACTCAATCTGAATACATAGTGAACCATTTGGATTTGTGAGAGCGGATCCATATCTGGTATGGATCGTCATAAAAGTTTTGGGGTTATTCGATATAACCAAAACAATAGCAAATAAGTCCTTGTAGAGTATTCATTGGAAAACTTTGAATACGAAATCCATAGCTGAAACCAAAAGAGAAGCAAAACTAGTATTGCTTGGGTTTTGGTGCATTCTTGAGAAAGTTCACTTTTAGTGATATTTCTCGATTATGGAGAAAATGGAAGATAGTCTAAAACATGATGAGGATTCAAAACCCTGCATCAGAGTGTTGAGAAGCGCAACAGAAATTGTTCCTGAATGATACTCTTCACAAAGGAAAGAATCAATGATAATGATCATTGTGTTTTCCCCACTAGTGATTTCACTACATGAAGTAGGATTCAAAATGTAGCCCATATCTTGTATGGAGACATTTGTGAATCGTTTTTCATGATTACTAGAATATGGCTTACCTACGAACTACTAAGGAAATAATGATAAACTAGAATTATGAGAAATCCTAGAAGCAAAATTCCATTGAGATTAGAAAGTAATTCGTTGCTGAATATTACAAGTAAAGGGGTTACTTGAATTTTCCCAAATGACTACAAAGCCATAGTGGAAAAAAGGGGGTGAATGACAAAAGGCACAATTTGTTAAGTATTGGACAAATTCAAATGAATTTGATTCAAGTGTGTTGAATGTCTAGTGGATTTAAAACTGGTAAAGTACTAGTATCTCATAAGTAAACTCAGTTTGATATTTGATCAAAGGATTTTGAAATCGTTCAAAATAGTGAGTGGATATGCAATTTGCATGAAATTGAGTGGGAGCTATAAAAGTCTTCCTAAAACAATATGTGAATGACATATTTTTGAGTGGGAGCAATATAAGTCTCAAATTCAAATATGTAGGAACATAGTTTGAGTAAGAGTGGTGACTCAGACCCATTTGTTGGGAACATATTTTGAGTGGGAGCTTAAAGGAGTGATTCTTAAGTGTGTATATGGCACATTAAGAATAAGAGCGCAAATACCAATAAATAATGATTTATAAGGGGTAAAGTTGATAATAAGTGTATTATGATATTATGTAGTATTCCTTAAAGGATTCTGAAAAGGGTTTTAGAATAGAAGTTAATTAAGGAATTGGTCCTTAATAACTCAAGTTAGTAATAGTATTAAGTTTAACATCAATGGTTGAAAGAAAGAAAAGGATGATCATCATCCACTATGTTGAGACATAGGTTCTATCTTAGAAAACCAAGATAGTAACTTAACATAATATAGGATCCAAGAAGAAACGTTTGAAAAGTGATTAAGTTCGAATCACGAAACGTTGAGCTAAGTTTGTCCGCAGTGTCTAATAGATAACTGCAGACACATTTTCCAAATCCATAAAGGATGGCGTATCTTAAAGCATAAAGAATTATGCTATAAGGGAATATGTTGGAAACTCCTGTAATACCGACTAAAGTCAAGTAGGAAGTGAGGTGAACAAAACATCAAAAGTTGCACAGAGTGCACTCGTGTTTTGATGATTACATTTATAATAATAGATAAGGGTACCATCTAAAGTATTGTATAATGTTATGGCGGGGCTAGTTCGCTTTTAATGTAGAATGATGTGTCCCAGGGCACAGTGCCCATGAGAAAGCCCTCTAGGTTGATCTAAAGTCATTGTAGGCTCCTGGAATCCGGCCTTGTTTTGTTGCCATATGTCAACACCCTGATTTTTAATCCCAGATGCCTGTTATGCCATACCTCGCAATCCCAGGATTACCATTTTTACAAGACATACCAGATTGGATATCATAGTACATCATCCGTTACAAACCATAAATAAGGTCTTACACAAATAAAGGATCTCATGATCCAGTCTTAGTACAATCAAGTAGCGGAATAAATAGCGTAGCGGTGGGGTCCATCTTCGATCAGGGCAATCTTGTGCGATGGAAGATAGTCCTAGTTATCATAGTCGTCCTGCTGTTCTTCATCTTGGTAGTCTCCTTCATAGTCTGGCCATAGGAATAGCCAGGGACAAAAGCCATGAGTACTTTTTAAGTACTCGCAAACTACCACTAACAAGTAAGATAGTTCTAGTAGGAATGCTAACTCTAAGTTTACTTATAAAATTAAGTTTGAAACCTAAGTTGAGTTCAGAAAAAAAAGATAAAATAAAGTTCTAGAATCACTTAAGTTGGGAAGCTAGTGTCATAGCCACAACCCTGTTGTGGTCAAGTCAAGATTCATCATTCATTTCATAAGTCATTTTGAAAACATCTGACAACGAACAAAGATGGCCACTCCAATCGTCCATAATTGACGCCGCTATATTCGATAGTTTGACACTCTGTAGAGGTGGTACACTTTCACCACAAGATTCGATACATCTGTCAGGGATAACCCTGAATCATCATACTTAGTATGCAGATAATCAAACATAACCTTTCCTTTACACACCCTAGTATAAACACCTCTCCTATGAGCATGGCCTCCCAACCATGACCATCTGTCATCTTGGGCACAACATAGGTGGACAACATCGAGAGGTAGCCTCAGCTCAAACCTCTCCCGCGAGGGAACTAATACTAAAGCATACAAACTTCCGGCTAAGCCTTACCCAATTCAGGTATTGTGGCTGTACGGTAAAATTGGAATGATATCGCATCCAAACCCAACCATCAGTTTTGTAAAAGGGCTAAGGCTCATACATCAACATTTTCATCATCATAAACCATTTGTGTTTCTCAACACATGTGAAAACATCTCAATAGAATGACTCATCATTCCAAGGTTTTCACAATTCATTTTCACCAAGTATTCCCATCTAAAGTGACTCAAGTTTTAGTTTAGCTCTAAACTACTAAGTTAAGAGTGTTCACTAAGGTGGGATGCTAATCTCAATCTCATGCCATAGAATGACATCTAAGTCTAACTAGATAGGTCAAGTTTTATACTCCTTATGCTACCTTCAAAACAAGTAAGGACTTTAATAAAGTAAAGAAATAAAAGCTTGGAAACAAAACTTGGGGTAGGTAATAGTCAAAGTGGTATAACCAAAGCATGCCTAATGCCTTTGCTTAGGTTATCTAGCTTGCAAGGGTTAGCTTGCATTGTTAATGATGGCTTACAAGTAAAGCTTGCAAGGGTTAACTTGTATGATGCTAGCTTGCCAATAATAGCTTGTCTTGGTTGGTGTAGTGGTTGAAGTTTTCTTCCTCCTCCTGTTGGTAGAACTCCTCCTCATAGACTTGGTCGGTACTATCGTCTATAAATACATAAGGGATACACAATCACTAAACAATACTTAACTAGTCTACTTAGCACACTAAGGCACATATTTGATGATATATTATCATCACAGGCATCAAATTAACTAGTTTCATTCTTTTTATTTGAGAAAAGTAATTTCTACTCATTGAAATGAACTAAGATTTAATATTCTCCAATTAAAATATGGGATCATGTGGACACATGTCATCACCACATATTCTAACATAGAGGAATGTGATTTAAGGGTTGGATCACATTTTAATAAGTTAAAGTTTAATAATTAATGATTTAAAGTGACTAGAAATGCCTATTATTACATATTCAGATAGGTATGGTTAAATGTGAATTTTGAGAGTTGGAATCAACTCAAAAGCTCTTATGGTTGATTTTATAAAAATGTTTGAATGTGCAAAAGCTTCTGTCTTGTTATTTTTACTAGGAGAGATCTCTAACTCTAAATGAATTAAATCCAACGGGCTTGGATATATCTTTTCAGAAGCTTTCCAACAAAATTGGAATCACTCAATTTGGTTTAGTAAATCTTCCTGAATTGATTTTTTAACTAAGGGATAGAATTGAGTTCAAACCTAAATAGAAAAATCTAGATTTGAATTACTGGGTCAGCGCGGGAAATAAAATGGGCCGGCCCAGTGACGCTCAGCAGCGCAGAGGGCGGTTGACAGGTTGGTCCCGCTTGTCAGCGAGACTTAAAACCCAAAACGGTATCTAGCGATCTGGCAAAACGATTATAACGCGGATCAACGTCTCACAGTCGTCGTTGACGACGGACTTGTCGCCGGCGAGACCGAACCCTAAACGGCCGGTGGGGGTCTACTGGGGACGTACCAGGGCTCCTACTAATGCAGCGAGGTGGGCGATCAAACTGGACGGCGACGGCGGACTCAGGCGAGGTCACGGCAGGGGCTGTGGTGGACGGAATTGACGGCATTGTCTCCTCCTCTGCAGCGGCTGCCTCCAGTGAAATTCCGGCGGCCTGCTGCTCGAGCTGCTCTGGTGAGAGGTGGGGAAGGACTAGGAGTGAGAGGGGAGTCGAATGGTGTGGAGATTGAGGCTGGGGAAGCCTCCTTATATAGGCTCGAGGAGGGGACCGAGGGGGCGACGACGAGCTCGTTGGTGACGATGATACAGGGTGCTATTGGAATGGGCGGCATAGGCGGACGGTGGCTTGCCTCCTGGCAGTGCTCTACGGCTTAATGGCGCAGCTAGGGGCGATGGCATATGGTCGGGAGCGTTGTGCGCTCTGGGAGACAGAGGCGGTGCTCGACGCGGCGCTCAACGACTGTGGGTCACACGGCGGTGCACGGCCGTGTCTGGCAGGGTGCTAGGGTCGAGGCGGAGCGGCATGCGCGGTATGGGGTCGAGGGGCGGTCTGCTGCATGCTGGCGGCTATCGCGCTCTGGCGCGCTCTGGCGAGCTCACAGAGAGAAAGGGACGCACGCTTAGGGAGTGGTGGACAGGGAGATGCGGTAGGGTTGGGCGGAGCTAGGGGACTTGCTGGTTTGGCGCGGCGCGGTCCCTGGCCCGTTGCCCTCTTCTGGCCGACGGTGACCACAAAGTGGCGGCGCTCCACTGCTGCTGTGGCTAAGGGAGGGGCTAGCTGGGGGTTTGGTTGGTCTCAGGGGGGAGGGAGAGTAGAGAGAGGGGGACAAGGGTTTAACTAGGAGCAGTGTTAGTTAGGCAGGTTTATTTCTGTCTACAACCTGTTCGACACAATGGCCGCATGAAGAAAGTTTTTGAATTTTGGGCTGAATTTTGGTGGAGTGATGTGTCTTATGCTTGAGCTTCTAGGTGTGCTTGGGTTTTAAAAGTGGAGTTCATTTGAGTGGTTTTTGAATAAGTGTGATCTATATATATGAACTACATTCAAATTTCAAATGTCATTTAAATTTAGTGTTTGAAATTTGTTGGGGTGTAACAAGGTGGGCCTTGGTACATCACTACTTGTACTAGCAAGGGGTGCAAAGATCCACAATTGTTTCTGTTAAGATTTGAGTTTTAGGAATAGCCAAAGTAGGCACGGTGATTAAAATGGCAAAAGTGACCCTTTGCTTATTTTATTCTTTTTGATTTGTTTTTCTTTGGGATTTGTTTGGGAATGATCTAGATGATGTTTAATTCACCTTAGAATCATTTTACAATCAATGGATCACTCAAACATGGCAATTCAAATCAACTCCTAAATTATATGCACACACATATGAATGCTTAATCATTTTTAAATGGAAAAGTTTTTGTTAACCCTAAGTTGGGTAGGTTTGATCTTGATTCACCTTCGATTAAGTTTTGGGATGTTACAGACCTTCCCCCTTAAATAAAATATCGTCCCGAGATTTACGAAAGAAAACTAGGAACTAAAGAGATCTGGGAACTCTATCCTAATGTAATCTTCTCGCTCCCAAGTGGCTTGTTCTTCGGTATGGTTGCTCCATTGAATCTTGAGAAATTTGATACTCCTGGTCCTGGTGGTTCTGTAGGCTTCTTCCAAGATACGGATGGGAACTTCACGATACGTCAAATCCTTGTTGATCTCAATGGCTCGGTGATCGATGTTCTTGAATACTTCAGTCTTCTCTGGCACTTCTAAGCATTTGCGAAGTAACGAGATATGGAACACATTGTGGATGGCTGACATCTCCTCTGGTAGTTCCAGTTGATACGATACTTCTCCTTGACGGTTCAGAATCTTGAAGGGCCCGATATATCTAGGGGCTAACTTTCCTTTCAGACTAAAGCGTTGCGTTCCCTTCAATGGCAAAACCTTGAGATATACAAAATCTCCAACGTTGAAAGTCAGGTCTCTCCTTCTCTTGTCAGCATAACTCTTCTGTCTGGATTGAGTGGTCTTGAGGTGCTCACGGACTTTGTGAACCTTCTCTTCGGCTTCTCGGAGAATGTCGGGTCCAAATATCTGACTCTCTCCTACTTGCGACCAATTCAAAGGGGTGCGACACTTTCTTCCGTATTGGAACTCAAATGGTGCCATTTGCAAACTGGCTTGGTAACTGTTGTTATATGAGAATTCTGCGAAAGGCAGGCAGTCTTCCCATTTTGATCCATACTCCAAAACACAATCTCTCAACATATCCTCTAAGATTTGGTTGACTCTTTCAGTCTGCCCATCGGTTTGCAGGTGATAAGCGGTGTTGAAGTTCAACTTGGTTCCTAATCCTTCCTGGACTTTCTGCCAAAATCTCGAGGTAAATTGGGTTCCTCGATCTGATACTATGGTCTTGGGGATTCCATGCAGACTAACCATTCTAGCAATATACAGCTCTGCTAGCTTCGAACTCTGGTAAGTTGTCTTGACAGGTATAAAGTGAGTTACCTTGGATAGTCTATCAACGATGACCCAGATTGAGTCATTTCCCCTACTAGAAGTAGGCAAACTGGTGATAAAGTCCATTCCGACGGAATTCCATTTCCATTCCAGAATCTGCAAAGGTTGCAACAGTCATGCGGGCCTCTGATGCTCTGCTTTGACCCTTTGATAGATATCACACTTGGCGATGTAGCTTCCGATTTCTCTCTTCATCTTGTGCCACCAAAATTGCTCTTTCAAATCTTGATACATCTTTGTTCCTCTGGGGTGGATAGAATAAAGAGTATCATGAGCTTCCTGCATGATAACTTGCTTCAGCTCCGAATCTGCTGACACACAGATACGTCCTTTGTACCACAGAACTCCTTCTTCGTCTTTAGTGAATCCAGGTACCTTTCCGGTACCAATACGATGTTTGATTCCATCGATACTTTCATTTCCCTTCTGGGCTTCCTTGATTTGGCTAATCAAAGTGGGTTGAAGTTCAATGCTAGCTAAGAATCCTTTGCTAACTAGCTCAGTTCTGAACTGCTCCAACTCCTCATACAAACTTGGTTACTTCTCCTTGATCATGGTGTTTATCCTACAAGGCAATCTGCTAAGAGCATCCGCTACCACATTGGCTTTGCGGGGGTGATAGTGAATGTCAAGGACATAATCCTTGATTAACTCTATCCATCTCCTTTGCCTCATATTCAGCTCCTTCGGAGTGAAAATATACTTCAAGCTTTTGTGATCTGAGTAAATCTCACAGCGATTACCCATCAGATAGTGACGCCATGTCTTCAATGCCAAAACTATGGCTGCTAACTCAAGATCATGGGTCGGATAGTTCTGCTCATGCTGCTTCTGTTGTCGAGACATATAAGTGATGACTTTGCCTTCTTGCATCAGTACACATCCGATGCCAATCTTGGATGCATCACAATACACATCAAACGGCTTCTTGATATCTGGCATGATCAATATCGGGGTTGATATCAATCTCTTCTTCAGCTCTTGGAAACTGGCTTCACATTTGTCGGTCCATTCAAACTTCTTGTCCTTCTTCAACAATTGGGTCATGGGTTTGGCTATGCTTGAGAATCCTTCGACGAACTTGCAGTAATATCCCGTCAATCCGAGAAATGCACGGACTTGGCATATAACTGATGCTCTCTCAGGGTTTCTAGGATGATTCTCAGATGTTGCTCATGCTCTTCTTCTGACTTGGAGTAGATAAGGATGTCGTCGATAAACACAACTACAAACTTATCGAGGAAATTCATAAAGATCTTATTCATGAGATTCATGAAATAAGCAGGGGCATTGGTTAATCCAAAAGACATAACCGTATACTCGTATAAACCATAACGAGTAGTAAAGGCGGTCTTTGGAATATCCGTTGCACAAATCTTAAGTTGGTGATAACCAGTCCTAAGATCAATCTTTGAGAATACCTAGGCACCAGTCAACTGATCAAATAGATCTTCTATCTTTGGCAAAGGGTACTTGTTTTTGATGGTGACGTCATTCATCTTTCTGTAATCATTGCACAAATGGTTGCCTCCATCTTTCTTGTCGACAAATAACACTGGCGATCTCCATGGCGATGCGCTTGGTTGAATCAAGCATGTTGCTAACATGGCATCCAACTGCTTCTTCAATTCCACTAACTTTGAGGGGTTCATGCTATAGGGTCTCTGGGCTATGGGTCTGGTTCCGGGGATTAGTTCAATAATGAACTCAATATTCCTATCTGGGGGCATACCGGGCAATTCATCTGGGAATACGTCGGGGTATTCACAGACTACTCTGACTTGGTCAATGGTGGGTCGGTCTAGACTCTTGTTGCACTTGAATTGACGAGGTAAGGTTTCAGATATATGCTCTACTGTTACTCCAGAGCTACTGGTCATGGTGATGGATTTCTTGGCACAGTCTATCAGTCCTTTATGCCTCGACATCCAGTCCATACCTAGTACTACTTCCAATCCTTTGGTTCCAAGTACTATTAGATTAGCATAAAAGCTATTCCATGTATTCTGATAGGCATAGCTTTAGAAATTTTTCTAGCTTTTGTAGTTGAACTAGGAATTTGAACTATCATGACATGCTTCAGGTTGGTTGGGTGAATCTTACTAGTACATGCAAATTCTTTGATGACAAATGAGTGCGATGCTCCAGAATCAAACAACACTCTTGCTAAAACTGAGTTGACAGAAAACATACCCAACACTACATCTGGCGCTTCTTAGGCTTCTTCGGCGTTCATGTGAAAGAGACGGCCGTTGCGATTGTGAGGGTTCCCTGGGGCAAATCTTCTTCCTAGTTGAACACGACGCTGCTGTTGAGCTGGGGCATTCACATTGGCAGTGGCGGCAGTCTTCTTGGGGCATTCATTAGAATAGTGACCCTTAACTCCACACTCGAAACAAGTTATCTGAGACTTGTCTTTCACTGCCACGGGCATAGCATTGCTTCCAGTTCTGGGTGCAGTGTTGTTGTTGTTGTTGTTTCTCTTGGGAGGGGCACGATTGAAATTGCTGGTGTTGCCGGGGTTGTTATTGTTTCCTCCGAACTTCACATTACCTCCGCTATGGTTGGAGTAGCTTGGGCGAGACATTGGGGGTCGGTTGTTCCTTGGTGCATATCCTGGTGAGGGGTTGGGACGATACTTCTGGTGACTGTTGGATCCAGCTTGATGCATCATACGATGTTTGCGGTTGTCGTTTGCCTGGTTAATCTTCCCTTCCATCTGAATGGCAGAGTTGACTAACTCTTCGAGATCCTCGAAGCGGATGTTGACGAGGATAGTCTGCATCTCATCATGCAGCCTGTTCAAGAATCTCTCCTTCTTCTTGGCCTCCGTGTTGATCTCATCAGGTGCATACCTTGCAAGGGACAGGAATCTATCACGGTACTCCACTACAGTCATTCTGCCTTGCTTCAAATCTCTAAATTCATCCCTCATTCGGGTGACTAGACCCTGCGGCACGTGGGTGCGGCTGAAATTGATTTTGAAGGCTTCCCATGTCATCACTTGACCATGGTTCATTGTGCGGATACTATTCCACCATGCTCTTGCATCTCCTGCCAAATAGTGGGTGGCAAAGAGAACCTTCTCATTGGCATCTACTCCAGCTACTTCTAGGTTGTTCTCCATCGTCTGCAACTAGTCATCAACATCCAGTGGGTTCTCCGAGGTGCTAAAGATTGGGGGATTAGTATTCTGGAAGTTTTTCAACTTGGATCCTTGATGATCCTGATTTCCATGCCCTTGGTTGTTTTGGGCCATCTAGGCTATCTGCTGCAGTGTTGCTAAGTTGGCCTAGCATTCTGCCCTGCTTGCTTCACGGTCTGCAACTAACATCTGCATAATCTGCAGCATTGGGTCTTGCGATGAGCTGCTCCCTTCGGGGTTTCCACGAGTCATCTGAAGATTGAGATAGATAAAGGGGTAAGAGGGAAAGTTCTAAGGTTCAGGGTTTTGATTTCAAAGCTAAAACTTTGAGTTTGACTCGGGTTTTTGCAACTAACTTCTTTTCATTCCTTCAAACAAGCACACGATACAAACACACACACACCACAACAACAAGGGAAAACAGATGGTTTTAAGAACCATTCTGCAAGCTACAATACAATGGGACCGATACATCTCATGCTACGACAGTGCTCTAGTGCATCTACTCATAATCTATGAAGTCGGAGTCCTCATCGTCGGTGTAGAAGTCCACGGCATCCTCCTCCAGAAAGTCATCATCATTGCTTAGGTAAGAATCCATATCTCCCTAGATGTCTTCACCCTCCTCTTCTTCCTCCTTTGCTGCAAGCTGAGCTTCTTGCTCCTTGATGGTCTTCTCGAGGTCGGCCACCTTCTTGCGAAGACGGGCGATGGTGCAATCCTTCTTTTCGCACTAGCGGCAAAGAGACTGACGGTCCTTGACAAGCAGTGAGAAAGTCTAGGCCTTCTGGGCGGCAATGGCGAGGTTGTGGTTGGCGGACTCCCTAGCATTATCCAGTTCCTTCTGGCGGTCGTACAGCAGGAAGTCAAGGTTATCCACTTGACGCTTCAACTCTGGGTGACTTGGCATCTCCATTGGCATTCCCATGAAGTCACACCTTGCATAGTGAGCAAAGCGGGTTCCTTGGATTTGGTTGACACCGAGGGCACATAGACGTGCGAGAGCTTCATGCATTGCCCTTGTGATACATTGCAAATGTATCTATAATTTTTGGTGTTCCATGCTTGGTTTTATCTACTTTCTTATGTTTTGTCCACACTTTGGAGTACTTTTCATATGATTTCTTGGACTAACCTATTAACAAGATGCCACAGTGCCAGTTGCCTGTTTTCTGCTGTTTTTGGTTCCAGAAAGTCAAAAAATGAATATTCTCGGAATTGGACGGGACAAAACCCAAAGTTCCTATTTTCCCGGAAGGCTACAAAACCATAAGACGAGACAGAGAGGGGCCAGGGGCTGGCCAGACCACCTGGTGGCGCGGGCCAGGCCAGGCCACGCCAGGGGGTGGTGTGGGCCCCTCCGGCACCCCCTCGGTCTCCCCTCTCACCTATAAGAAGCCTCCCGATGCATAAACCCTAAATAATCAAGCCTCTAGCCACGAAAAGTTTCACAGCGCCGCCGCCATCGAAGGGGAGATTCGGGGGACAGAAGTCTGCCTGCACCTGCCGGATGGGGAAGTGCCCTGAGCCATCTCCATCGATCTCCACCACCATCTCCATCACCATTGCTGATTCCCATGATGAGGAGGGAGTAGTTCTCTCTCGAGGCTAAGGGTTCTACCGGTAGCTATGTGTTCATGTCTCTCTCTATGCATGATCATATTGTGATCATGAGCTTGTAATCTATAGATCTACCTTGCTACTCAAGTGCTTTAATAGATCTCTGCTCTCCCCATGTGTGTGAAAGGGACAATGTGCACACCATGGTGGCACTTAGGCTAGAGATTACAAATACTTGTTATGAGTTATATTTGGAGTTGGATGTCTTTATGAAATTGTGGTGTTTGTTGGAACCATCTAGTGCTCAAGGTGACAATGTGGGGTTTTCTAGATGGGAAAGATGAACTTTGAGGTGTGCTGTTATAGCCCTACCAATGATTAGAGTGTCCAACAGGAGAGTAGTTAAGAGTAGTATCATAAAGAGAAGATATTTATATGAGAGTGTTCACTAGTGAAAGTATGATCCCTAGGCCTTGTTTCTAAGCATTGAAACACCATTTGCTATTAGATCTGTTACATGTTTGCTTGCTTCCATCTTTATTTCAGTTTGCCTTTAGTCTTTTCCACACCATCAGGCTATTTTCTACCACTGTTACCACTTATAATTATACATACCACTTGTATTTCACTATCTCTTCGCCGAACTAGTGCACCTATACACCTAACAAGTGTATTGGGTGTGTTGGGGACACAAGAGACTTCTTGTATCTTGATTGCAGGGTTGCTTGAGAGGGGATACCTTTGACCACTTCCTCCCTAAGTTCGATAAACCTTGGGTGATCCACTTAAGGGAAAACTTGCTACTGTTCTACAAACCTCTACACTTGGAGGCCCAACAACTGTCTACAAGAATAGAAGTGCGTAGATATCAAGCTATTTTCTGGCGCTGTTGCCGGGGAGGTAAGGTAAAAGGTATTCACATCGGAGGATTAAAGAAGAAGAACCTCCCACGGCAAACGCCTATTTTCTGGCGCCGTTGCCAGGGAGGTAAGGTAAAAGGTACTCACATCCTCTGGTGTGAGTGCTCGAAGTTATTTCCTTTAGATTCTGCAATTTTGTCTTTTTGTTTCTTGTTTTCACTAGTTAGGCTTAATGGAAAACAACAACAAAATTAGAGAGCTTTTTAGTATTTTTCCTAAGTTAGAACATGAATTGTCTGAAAAGAAAATTAAAAAACCCATGGAACTTTCTTTGCATGTTAATAGCAATGTTATTAGTATGAATCTTTTGAACACCTTTGTTACTAATGATATGGAAACGTCTAAGCTTGGGGAAGTTGGTTCTTATGAAAATGATATTTTTAGTTCCCCAGCTTTAAATAAGAAATTTTGCTCTGATGATACTTTATCTCCCATATGTGGTAATTCTAATGATACTTAAGATATTTTAAATCCACATACTGAAAGCATCTCTTTTAAAATACTTATAAAAATTGTTGAACGTGTTATGAACAACTGTTATTTGGGAGATGGAACTATCCATCCTGGTGATCATTTACTCTTTATACACGAATTATGCGAGTTGTTCAAGTGTGCAGGTATTTCAATGAACCAAGTTAAGAGGAAGCTATTCCCTTTGTCACTCAAGGGCAAAGCAAGGGAGTGGTATGAGCTACTAGATGATCCTCATCATTTAGAGTGGAAGGAACTTGAATCCCTCTTTTATCTAAATTTTATCCTCCTCATGAAATTCATAAAGATAGGAATTACATTTATAATTTTCATCCACATGATGGAGAAAGTATTGCCCAAGCATGGGGGAGGTTGAAGTCACTAATGCTTAAATGTCCCATTCATGAGCTCTCCAGTAATATTGTTATTAATAATTTCTATGCAAGGCTTTCAGGACATTACAAGGACTATCTAGATACTTGTTTAGAGGGATCCTTCACAAGTAAGGATGTCAAAGCTAAGTGTGATCTTCTTGAAACAATTCAAAGCAATACCGAAGATTGGGATAACAACAAAGGTAAAGAATCAGGTATAAACTATGAGTATGATTGCATTAAGTCTTTTGTTGAAACTGCTGATTTTCAAGAGCTTAGTGCTAAATATGCTCTTGATCCTCAAATTCTTATTGATTGTTTTAGATCCTTTGCTTATCATATTTATGCTCCTAAAGAAAAATGGGGCATGTATCATGAGCCTTTTAAAGACACTTGCATGGAAAATGAAATTGTTATTGATGATAGCAATAAACATGCTAAAACCTCTGAAAGTACTATTTCTTATAAGCATGTTAATTTTTGTGGAATACATAGACCTTGTGAGAATAATCAAATTGAAGAAGAGTGTTGTATCACCCATAGGAATGAAAAAACTAGAACGTGGTATAGGGCTCTAAATGATCTTGGTAAAAAAAATTGTGCCCTCTATCCTTTTATTTGTGAACTTTGCTTTGAAGTGGGTCATTTCAATTTTCAATGCTTAGGCCATAATAATAGCCCTTCTAATCCAATGAGTACTGCAAGTTTGTATTGTGATGACATGATCACTCCTAATCAGCATGATGAACTTACATTATTTTTGGGGTGTGAAGAGTTATCAAGAAAAAACTCTTTGGTAGATATGGGTGCTTTTGATATGAATAGTGTACTCCATGGTTGTCATCTTTATTGTGTTGATAATTGCCACACAAATACTTACATACAAAATATTATAAAAGATGAGATCTTACCAAAATATGACATGACTAATATGTGTTTTGGTCTTATTAATGAAAAGGAGGAATCCTCCAAAGTTTCTTATATTGTCTCTAACAATAAACCAGGGTATATGGAGAAGCTTCCTTTCAAGCCTCTCCCTCCTAAAGAGAAGAAGAAAAAGAAGAAAAGGAGGAGTAAAAGGAGAGAGGAAACGGTATTTTCCCCTAAGCATGTTGCTCCTATTATAGTTTTTGATGAGTCTGAACTCGATGATGTTCCTATGCCTGTTACCTATAGTAGTGATCATGATTGGAAAAAGCACACTACTTTTGATATTGAAAATCTCTTCCGTACCAATTCTGAAAATGATGATATTAATAATTGATATACTATTAGTGTTATCCATGATCCTTCCAATGATGATATGTTTACAAATGAACACACTTGGGAAGATAACTATTCTATTGCTTATTATGATGCTATACCTCCAATACATGATGATTGCAATGATGAATATGATATTTTCAGTCCACCTACTATTGAGGAGGAAATTAATTATGATTACAATATGCCTCCTATACTTGATGATTATGGTGATGAAAATAATAATGATAGCTATTTTGTTGAATTTGCTCCCACTATAATCAATAAGAATGAGTATGTTTATGTGGGGAGTATTAATTCTTTTATGCATATGGATCATGATAAGAATGTTTCTTGTGATAGTTATATTGTTAATTTCATTCATGATACTACTGAAAGTTATTATGAGAGAGGGAAACATGGTTTTATGCATCTCAATAATATTAAGTTTCCCCTCTTTATGTTGAAAGTCTTGAAGTTGCACTTGTTTTGCTTTACTATGCTTGTTGCTTTGTGCTTTCATGACTTGTTTCTTTACAAGATTCCCATGCATAGGAAGTGGGTTAGACTTAAATGTGCTTTGAATTTGCTTCTTGATGCTCTCTTTTACTTCAATTCATATTTCTTATGTGAGCATCTTCTCAAACTATCATGCCTAACTTAAAGGCGTTAAAGAAAAGTACTTATTGGGAGATAACCCAAAAGTTTTAGATGAGTCTTAGAAGTTATTACCTCAGTAATAACCGCTCCTTATCCTTTTTATTTGCTTTTTGTGCCAAGAGTAACCTCTAATGAGAGAGAAGTAATGATTGGGAAAGTTGTTGTCCCGAAACAGATTTCTGTGCTTCACCGTAAAAATTCGTGTAAAATCTATGTACGTTCTTTTGAGGTGCTTCTGCCCCAGGTTGTTATCTAACTTTCGTTAGTTCAACACTTTTTGATTTGAGCAACAGAATGTCTTCGAAAATATTGTTTTTGCCTGCTGGTCTGTTTTGATAGATTTCTGCCATTATTTGCATTTGCTTCTTGTTGGTTCCTTTTTGAGTTCTTTTGGGGAATTGAGCTTTTTTAGGGAAGTTCTGAAGTAGCTTATATCTTAATGAAAGTTTTATTGGTGTTGGAACTGAACCTAAAGACCTATTATCTTGAGTGCACTAATGTTGCTAATAAAGATTGTGTGAAGTTTTGTATGAAGGAAAAAATTTCAGGTGTATGGAAGGAATGAGTAATGAGATGAAGGATGGACTAAAGCTCAAACTTGGGGATGCCACGCGTGTCACCCCAAGAAATATCCAAGAAGTACAAGCGTCAAAGCTTGGGGATGCCCAAGACATCCCCCTCTTCATCAATAAAAATCCCAGGTTTCTTCCAAACGCTTCATTTTTATTGTTTCATGCACAGTTCTGTTGTTCTTGGAGCGTCTTCTTTTTTGTTTTCATTTTGGTTTTTCGTTTGCTGGGTTTGCTTAGTTTTCTGAATAAATTGGTTGGACCCCCTCCTTCATACATTGGTTTTCAAATAGTTTGGTTTGGTTTGGAAAAGAGTAGGAAAGTTCATGCTTAAGTGGTAAAGAGAGCTTGTTTTTGACTGTGGCCTATGCTTTGTCACGCCATGCTTGATATTGTTTTGGCTTTATTCTTAGTATTCTTTGTTGTAGCATGACTTGTTATAAACAATTGAGATTGCTTAATGTGCCTTTGAAGAATCATGCGTTGTTTTAGCATATTAAAGCATAGTATTGTGGTATTCTCCTTTGATGCTTTATTTGGGTTGACTTACGATGCTCACACCATGTTATGACTATCTCAAGTCACCATAAGCCTTTATGATCCTTTAGTTTTCAACTTGTAGTATCACTTTATGCTTTGATCAATGATGTTTGGTCGCTCTGCATGATTATGGCCATTATTGCTCTCTTAGTTTGTCGCTCCCAGTCTTTTGCTAGCCTCCGTAACCAAGTATGAGTTCCACTCATCCATCCAACTCCCTAAACCAAGTTATTCCAAAGAGTCCACCATACCTACCTACTAGCTTATGCTATTCCAAGTATATTCATGTTTTTGTTTACCTTCCAAATTAAACTTGTTATGAGAAAACTAGTGATTAAAGCTCTCACGAACTTGATGGCACACTTTACTTTTTTGCATCTAATAAACTTGAACCATTGGGTCCTTCTTTGTTGCATATATGCTTGCACTTTATAAGTTGAAATTAGCAGAACCATGTATCATGGGGAACGCTTTCAACATTGCACTTGTACTTTGTACCCCGTTGATATCATGTTCTTTTGGTTATGGATCCCGGTGGTATGAAATAAAAGTGGAACTTGTAAGATCTTGGAGTTTGTATGTGTGTTAGAGAAACGCCTGGGCCGCTAGCCTAAGCCATGCCTAATCATGGTGGAAACTTGCAGCATCATGATACATTGCAAATGTATCTATAATTTTTGATGTTCCATGCTTGGTTTTATCTACTTTCTTGTGTTTTGTTCCAACTTTGGAGTACTTTTCATGTGATTTCTTGGACTAACCTATTAACAAGAGCCACAGTGCCAGTTGCCTGTTTTCTGTTGTTTTTGGTTCAAGGAAAGTCAAAAAATGAATATTCTCGGAATTGGACGGGACAAAAGCCAAAGTTCCTATTTTCCCGGAAGACTCACAAAGCCAGAAGGAGAGTCGGAGAGGGGCCACAGGGTGGCCACGCACCCCCAGGCGCGGGCACCCCCAGGCCGCGCCAGGGCATGGTGTGGGCCCCTCTGGCCTCCACCGACCTTGCCTCTTCGCCTATAAGAAGCCTCTCGATGCATAAACCCTAGATAGTCAATCAGAAATCCATGAAAAGTTCCACATCGCCGTCGCCACCGAAGGGGAGATTCGGGGGACAGAAAGTCTCTGTTTTGGCACCCTGCCGGGACGGAGAAGTCCCCCCGGAGCCATCTCCATCGATCTCCACCACCATCTCCATCACCATTGCTGATTCCCATGATGAGGAGGGAGTAGTTCTCTCTCGAGGCTAAGGGTTCTACCGGTAGCTATGTGTTCATCTCTCTCTCTATGCGTGATCATATTGTGATCATGAGCTTGTAATCTATAGATCTACCTTGCTACTCAAGTGCTTTAATAGATCTCTGCTCTCCCCATGTGTGTGAAAGGGACAGCGTGCACACCATGGTGGCACTTAGACTAGAGATTACAAATACTTGTTATGAGTTATATTTGGAGTTGGATGTCTTTATGAAATTGTGGTGTTTGTTGGACTCATCTAGTGCTCAAGGTGACAGTGTGGGGTTTTCTAGATGGGAAATACTTACTTTGAGGTGTGTTGTTATAGCCCTACCATCGATTAGAGTGTTCAACCGGAGAGTAGTTCAGCTTAGTATCATAAAGAACAATATATTTATATGAGAGTGTTCACTAGTGAAAGTATGATCCCTAGGCCTTGTTTCTAAGCACTGAAACACCGTTTGCTATTAGATCTATTACATGTTTGCTTGCTTCTATCTTTATTTCAGTTTTCCTTTAGTCTTTTCCCACATCAACCACACACCATCAAGCTATTTTCTAGCACCGTTACCACTTATAATTATCCATACCATTTGTATTTTATTATCTCTTCGCCGAACTAGTGCACCTATACACCTGACAAGTGTATTGGGTGTGTCGGGGACACAAGAGACTTCCTGTATCTTGATTGCAGGGTTGCTTGAGAGGGGATACCTTTGACCACTTCCTCCCTGAGTTCGATAAACCTTGGGTGATCAACTTAAGGGAAACTTGCTGCTATTCTACAAACCTTTGTATTTGGAGGCCCAACAACTGTCTACAAGAATAGAAGTGTGTAGACATCAAGCTATTTTCTAGCGTTGTTGCCGGGGAGGTAAGGTAAAAGGTACTCACATCAGAGGATTAAAGAAGAAGAACCTCCCACGACAAACGCCTATTTTCTGGCGCCGTTGCCGGGGAGGTAAGGTAAAAGGTACTCACATCCTCCGGTGTGAGTGCTCGAAGTTATTTCCTTTAAATTCTGCAATTTTGTCTTTTTGTTTCTTGTTTTCACTAGTTAGGCTTAATGGAAAACAACAACAAAATTAGAGAGCTTTATAGTATTTATCTTTAGTTAGGACATGAAGTGTTTGAAGAGAAAATTAAAAAACCTATGGAACTTTATTTGCATGCTAATAGCAATGTTGTTAGTATGAACTCTTTGAACACCATTATTGCTAATGCTATGGAAAATTCTAAGCTTGGGGAAGCTAGTTTTTATGAAAATGATCTTTTTAGTTCCCCAGCTTTGGAAGATAGCTATTATATTGCTTATGATGATACCAAACCTCCAATATATGATGATTACAATGATGAGTATGATATTTTCAGTCCACCTACTATTGAGGAGAAAATTAATTGTTATTACAGTATGCCTCCTATATTTGATGATTATGGTGATGAGAATAATAATGATAGCTATTTTGTTGAATTTGCTCCCACTACAATTAATAAGAATTACTATGCTTATGTGGAGGGTAATAATGATTATATGCATGTGGGTCATGATAAGAATGTTTTATGTGATAGTTATATTGTTAATTTTATTCATGATGCTACTGAAAGTTATTATGAGAGAGGGAAACATGGTTTGATGCATCTCAATAATATTAGGTTTCCCCTCTTTATGTTGAAAGTCTTAAAGTTGCACTTGTTTTGCTTTCCTATGCTTGTTGCTTTGTGCTTTCATAACTTGTTTCTTTACAAGATTCCTATGAATAGGAAGTGGGTTAGACTTAAATGTGTTTTGAATTTGCTTCTTGATGCTCCCTTTTACTTCAATTCATATTTCTTATGTGAGCATCTTCTCAAACTATCATGCCTAACTTAAAGGCGTTAAAGAAAAGTACTTATTTGGAGATAACCCAAAAGTTTTAGATGAGTATTGGAAGTTATTACCTCTGTAATAACCGCTCCTTATCCTTTTTATTTGCTTTTTGTGCCAAGAATAACATCTAATGAGAGAGAAGTAATGATTGGGAAAGTTGTTGTCCCGAAACAGATTTCTGTGCTTCACCGTAAAAATTCATGTAAAATATTTGTACGTCCTTTTGAGGCATGATTTTTTTTGCTTCTGACCCAGGTTGTTATCTAACTTTCGTTAGTTCAACACTTTTCGATTTGAGCAACGGAAGGTCTTCGAAAAATTCGTCTTTACCTGCTGGTCTGTTTTGACAGATTTCTGCCATTATTTGCATTTGCTTCTTGTTGGTTCCTTTTTAAGTTCTTTTGGGGAATTGAGATTTTTGAGGGAAGTGCTACAGTAGCTTGTGTTTTAGTGGAAAGTTTTATTGGTGTTGAAACTGAACCTAAAAGACTTATTATCTTGAGTGCACTAATGTTGCTAATAAAGATTGTGTGAAGTTTTGTATGAAGGAAAAATTTCAGGTGTATGGAAGGAATGAGTAATGAGATGAAATATGGACTAAAGCTCAAGCTTGGGGATACCACGCGTGTCACCCCAAGAAATATCCAAGAAGTACAAGCGTCAAAGCTTGGGGATGCCCAAGGCATCCCCTTCTTCATTAATAAAAATTCCAGGTTTCTTCCAAACGCTTCATTTTTATTGTTTCATGCATAGTTGTGTTGTTCTTGGAGTGTCTTCTTTTTCGTTCTCGTTTTGGTTTTTCATTTGCTTTGTTTTCTTAGTTTGCTGAATAAATTGGTTGGACCCCCTCTTTCATACATTGGTTTTCAAATAGTTTGGTTTGGATTGGAAAAGAGTAGGAAAGCTCATGCTTAAGTGGTAAAAAGAGCTTGTTTTTGACTGTGGCCTATGCTTTGTCATGCCATGCTTGATATTGTTTTGGATTTATGCTTAGTATTCTTTGCTGTATCATGACTTGTTATAAACAATTGATATTGCTTAATGTGCCTTGGATGAATCATGCGTTGTTTTAGCATATTAAAGCGTAGTATAGTGGTATTCTCCTTTGATGCTTTATTTGGGTTGACTTGGCGCATGCTCACACCATGTTATGACTATATCAAGTCACCATAGCCTTTATGATCCTTTAGTTTTCAACTTGTAGTATCACTTTATGCTTTGATCAATGATGTTTTGTCGCTCTACATGATTATGGCCATTATTGCTCTCTTAGTGACATGGGTATACCCTACAGGTACTCGAGCTTGGTATATACGGTCCAAATACATACAGGCCTACGGTGTCGCCAAGGCCCAGATGGAGGGACTCGAGTAACCTACGGACTCTCGATTGCTTGAACAACAACAAGAAGCTAAAGATAGAAAGATTAAAGGGAAAACCCTAACTTGTAACCGACTCGACCTGCTACCCGAGACCTAGCCTATCTATATAAAGGCTAGGAGGGGGCGGCGAGAAGGACACACGCAACCCTAGTTTCCACAACCTTCGCCAAATTACATCTGCGCACCATTGTAACTTTCGACTCCCTCAATAATTCCACGAGCAGACAAGCAGGAGTAGGGTCCTCTATGAGGCCCGAACCTGGGTAAATCCTTTGTCCCCTGTGTGCTTGTTTGCTAGCCGATAGATGTCTCCAGCGCTCCCTCCTTCTCCAAAACCCAAGTCCATAACAATGGGCATTGACGAGTTAAACCTCGCCAATTGGCGCCGCCTGTGGAATTGGGAGTGCTGATGTTGCGCTTCTTCGCCCCATCAATCGTGATCTACAACTCGCAACAGCGAGATTCACCAGCTCTTTGCGCCGCGACCGCGATTCATCCCACACGCTGCTACTCGCCGACCTTCGAGTCCATGGGCGACGGAATCAGCCGGCGATTGGGAGCTTCCGCCTGTTGGTCGATGGGCACGCGATGCCTCGATCAGCCGACAAGACCGACAATTGCCTCGGCATCATGGTTCCCTCCATCGATTGGCACCTCGGAGCTCAACGCCCGTGGCAATCGAGAACACGCCGTGAAGGCGATCGCGACTCCGATCTAAGCAATCTGGCCACTGAAGATGGAACCTATGGTTCTGGATCTGAAAGTTGTGGAAGCAACAGCTTCCCTAATCACTTCATGTGCGCCGTCATCAACGCAGGCGACACCTCCGCCAATCGCGGCAACGGTGGCAACACCGGCAACGGCACCGATCCACCCAATCGCGGCAACGGTGGTAACACCGGCAATGGCACTGATCCACCCAACGTTGGCAACGGTGGCAATGGTGGCAACGGCGGTAACGGTGGCAACGGAGGGGCAGTCGAACCTCCTAGCATGATCAACAAGCAAACCGGCGAACGCGTCGTGATCAGGCTCAACGAGCAAGAGTGGGATTGCTGCCGCGAAGCCCTACGAGGTGCACCTCTACCCTTCGGGTCCCCGCAGGAACTGCTGATGGGCTACCACTGGCTCCTAAAAGAGGAATTCAAGCGCCAAAAACAAGCAATCGCGCAACTTGAGGCGCGTAAAAAGGTAGCAGACGAATCAAGCCTTCGCCATGCTGGGCTCTCCTCCTATGGAGGATCCTCCTCAAGAGGCAACGAGTACCTCGCCAAGAAGAGGCCGTCGCGGATGGCTCACCTCACCGAACAAGAGCGCATAGAGGCCGCGAAAGTCCTCGACTTCGGCTCTATGACAGTCGACACGAGAGGCAACGTGGTTCCCAGGACACCGCAAGCCGCGGTGATAGCAGCCACCATGTACCTCCTCAATAACCAGCCACCAGCTGGAGATCCCCGAACGGCCATGCACTTATCTACGGTCGCGGGCCTGGGGCTAATCGAGGCCGCCCTCGACAAGGAACCGGTACCAGACCCAAAAAAGGGCAAAGCGCTACTCCTCGCCCTCGTCCAGCAATGACAGTCACGACCTGTCTCGACGCCGCCGCTCACGGCGACACGATTGCGACTATGATGCACGCGACGAACTCACGCAACGCAAGATCGACAAGTCAAGGGCATGACGTGCTCGGTCGACTAACTTGGAAGAGGAAGATGGGGAGCTCTGCGGCGCCAGATGCTTCAGCAGATCCATCAGGCAAAAGCGAATGCCTAAAGGGTTTAAACTCCCATCGGAGAACCCTAAATTTGACGGTCTACAGGACCCCAAGATTTGGCTGGAGGATCACATATCCTCCGTCAGGCTGCATGGAGGCAGTCAAAGTACTGCCATGCAATGCTTGCAGCTACAGCTGCAGGGCGCCGCCCGGGCATGGCTCAATAACCTCCCACGCGGATCCATTCGCAGTTGGGATGAGCTGGTCCACAGCTTCGTGCACAACTTTAAGGGCACGTACAAACGCCCCGCCTCAATCGAAGAACTAAGATGCTGCCAGCAAAGATCTGGCGAATCGCTGCACTCTTACATCCAAAGGTGGTCCATCATCAAGAACTCCACGGAGAACATCTCGGAAGACCGCGCGATTGATGCATTCAACGGTGGTGTCCGCCGCATGGAACTCAGGGAGGAGCTAGGCCGCTCAAAGCCCCAGACCATCGACCACCTGATGGAGATTGCGAATCGGTGGGCCGATGGAGAAGATTCGGTGAAGAATTGCGTTCACTCGGACGAGGAGGAAGAACTCGAACGAAGACGTGACCGCCGGGGCAAGCATCGCATGCGCGTCTATGACAATCGCGATGACATCAACATAGTCGCAGTCGGCTACGCTGATAGACGCGACGATAACCGCAATAGCGGATACCGCAGCGGCGGATACCGCGACTCCGGGAAAACCACGCAAGTGTGGCAACGCCGCACTCGCGATGAGGCACCCGTGACCTCCATCAAGGACAAACTGTCCGGGCCATGCACGGTACACTTCTACATCGACAAGCATGATGGCAAAAGAAAGTACAGCCACCTCCTCAAGGACTGCCGTGAGTTCCTCAAGCTACACGAGGGATTGGTTCGGATGAACCGCAATGCAGTCGAAAGAGGCTACGGAGCCGCTCCAGGCGCCGTGGCACATGGCGCACCACCACCACCACCTGGGCCACCCCCGAACGGAGATGCACCGGACCAGCACCACAGAGGCGAACCGTACCCACGGGCCATGGGTACCATGATGATCCAAAAAGTGCGCCCCTCCAATAGGGTGCAGAAGGCCATCACTCGCCAAGTCAACTTGGCCATACACTCGCCACCATCCACCACTGAGTACCTCAGTGGCAGTGAGTCGTGCAATACCTTCGACAAACACGACCACCCACCTCAAGTACCTCGCCCAGGTCATTGCCCCTCGTACTCGAGGCGCAAATTGGAGGCTTCGACATGAGTCGCGTCTTCATGGATGGCGGAAGAGGCATCAACCTCATATTCGCGAGTACCTTGCGAGCAATGAGGATCCCTCTAACCTGCTTGGAGGCATCGGACACAATGTTCCACGGCATCGTCCCAGGGAAAAGCGTATACCCCCTGGGCAAAATCAACCTCGACGTCATCTTTGGCACGCCCAAGAACTTCCGGCACGAGCGCATCGACTTTGAGGTCGTCGACTGGCCCTCACAATACCATTGCATCCTAAGGCGCCAGATTCGCCAAAGTTCATGGCAGTACCCTACCACGCCTACCGCAGATGAAAATGCTAGTCCTAACGGCGTCATAACGATCAACGGAACTTTGAGCGATTCGACGCTATGCGGTGGAATTCAACAGAATCTCCCGGTCTTCGGTATGCAGGAGGACCTCAAGATCGAAGGAGACGACAGACAATACCGCCTCCCTTGAGTAGGCCAAGCTCACCTGATCTCTCCTTCGACTCATCCGCACACAAAGAAGGTGCAGGTCCATCCATCGGATCCCGCCAAGATGGCCCTCATCGCCAACAACTTGAGTCCGATAGGAACTCGCGTCGAATTCCTCCGTGAGCATTGGGAAATTTTTGCCCGGTGTCCGCGACATGCCAGAGTTCCTGTGGAATTCGCCGAGCACGCACTCAACATCAACCCCGACGACCAAGCAAACAATCAGCGATCGTTCGAGCCACGGCGTAAATGGAATGGAGATCAACAGACTCCTCGAGGCCAAATTCATACGCGAGATCAAGGAAAGCACTTGGCTCACCAATACGGTGCTGGTACCAAAAAGGACACGGATATCCTACGGATGTGCGTGGACTTCACTTCTTTAAACAAGCACTGCCCAAAAGATCACTTCCCGCTGCCACGGATCGATCAGATCATCGACTCCACCGCTGGATGTGAGCGCCTCTGATTCCTCGACGCCTACTCAGGCTATAACCAAATTCGAATGAAGAAGGAAGATCAGGAGAAAAGAGCGTTTACAACGCCCTTTGGTGTGTTCTGCTACAACACAATGCCCTTCGGGCTAAAAAACGCGGGAGCCACCTACCAGCTATGCATGTAGGCTTGCCTCAAGGAACAACTAGGTCGCAACATCCAAGTCTATGTCGACGACATAGTAGTCAAGACTAAGGAGGAAGCCTCTCTAATCGACGATTTGCGCGAAACCTTCGCCAACCTCGATCGCTACCGGATCAAGCTCAATCCGGACAAATGGCAGTACCATTATCTGGTAGCTACTCGGATACCTCATCTCCGCATGGGGGATCGAGGCGAACCCGAAGAAGCTAAAAGCCATACCGGCCATGGAGAAGCCGAAGAACATAAGAGGCGTCCAGCAACTAGCCGGACGAATCGCGTCCCTCAGTCGATTTATCAGTTGGATGGGTGAAAAGGCACTTCCCTTCTACCAGCTCCTCCGCAAGACCGAAAAATTCGAGTGGACCAATGAAGCACAAGAAGCATTCGAAGATCTCAAGCGCTTGCTATCCACATCGCCAGTACTGGTGACTCCACGAGAAAGGGAACCACTATTGCTGTACATCTCCGCCACCAACTAGGTTGTCATCACAGCGCTCGTCGTCGAGCGAGCCGAGGAAAACAAAGTCCACGGCGTACAACACCCGGTATACTACCTCAGCGAGGTCCTCACGCCAACAAAACAGCGGTACTACCGTGTCGCTGGCGTACGGCATCTTTATGACCACCTGGCGACTGCGCCACTACTTCCAGGAACACCCAATCGTCGTAGTCAACGACGCCCCGTTGGGGCATATCCTCAATAACCCCGATGCCACGGGGCGAGTCGCGCTTTGGGGGATAGAGCTGTCTCGACGAGACATCACATACGAAAAACGCGACGCCATCAAGTCGCAAGTGCTCCCTGACTTTCTCGTGCACTGGATGGAGAACCAACTCCCGGACAAGCCAGATATGTCCTACCTCTGGATAATGAACTTAGATGGGTCCAAACGGAAGGACGGAGCAGTCGCAGGTGTCATATTAACATCACTTCAAGGGGACAAGCTGAAATATATCCTGCGAATGCAATTCACAGCCTCAAACAAGGAGGCTGAATACGAGGCCCTGTTACATGGGATGAGGATGGCAAAAGCCTGTGGCACCAAAAGACTCATCATATATGGTGACTCCAAGTTGGTTGTCAACCAAACAATGCACGAGTGCGATGCACTGAACGACAACTTGATCGCGTACCGCGACCTCTACGATACACTCGAGGGAGACTTCGATGGTTGCGAGTTGCGACACATAGGTCGCGAAAGCAATGAGGAGGCGGACACACTCGCCAACATAGGCTCTAACTGCGCCCCCATACCACCTGGGGTATTTCTCGAGCGCATATGCGAACGCTCCATCAAGCCAAAGGCCGCAGAGAAGAAAACAACCGCAGCCACGGACTCGGGGGCTACGCCACCCAATGAGTCAATGGCACTCGATGACTTGGAGATGGACACAGGACTCGAGGGACCAATGAGCGTCATGTTGATCGAACAATCTTGGACGCAGCCGTACATTACATACCTCCCTAGCAAGAGACTACCGGACGATCCGACAGATGCACGGCACATCGCGCGGCGCTCCAAGGCATTCGCCGTTCTCAACGACGAACTGTATAAACGCAGCATCACAGGAGTGCTACAACGATGCATCTCCATGGCTGACGGAAGAGCAATACTCCTCGACATCCATGAAGGGACCTATGGGCACCACGTAGGTAGCCGTGCCCTCGTCGTCAAAACCCTACGAGCTGGATTTTACTAGCCCACGGCCATGCGCGACGCCAAGGACATAGTCCAAAAATGCAATGCTTGCCAGCGATTCGCGGACAAGCCACACGCACCAGGCGCAGAGCTACGGCCTATTCCATTGGCCTGGCCCTTTGCACAATGGGGGCTTGATATGGTTGGCAAGCTGCCAAGATCCCCACGCGGAGGCTACATCTACCTCTTGGTGGCAGTCGACAAATTCACCAAGTGGATCGAGGCCATGCCAATGACCAACCAATCAGGGCACAGCGTAGTCAAGTTTTTCGAGTCCATCGTCTACCGCTTCGGCATGCCACACAGCATTATTACCGACAACGGGACGAACTTCACATCCAAGGAGTTCCAAGAATTCTGCGAGAACCTAGGGATCAACATCAGCTACGCCTCAGTGGCGCATCCACAGACCAACGGTCAGGTGGAAAAAGCAAACGGGCTCGTCTGCAGCGGCATCAAGAAGCGACTCCTGTGACCACTTGAACAAGCGGCGGGTTGCTGGCCAGATGAGCTGCAATCCGTACTTTGGAGTCTACGTACAACTCCAAACAGCGCCACGGGCTACACGCCATTCTTTATGGTACACGGAGCGAAGGCATTACCCGCCAAGGTACTACAAAGGTCAAGCGTCACATGGTCGCCATAAGCAAACAAGAGTCATCCCTCGCACTCGAGGATTCCGTCAACCTCCTTTACAAAGCAAGGGAAATCACCGCGGAAAGATCAACGATCTACCAGCAGAACCTGCGCAACTACCATAGTAGAAGGCTTCGCCCCAGATCCTTCGTCGAAGGTGACTTGGTCCTGCGATTGAAGCAGCAGGGGCATCTCAAGCTCGAGTCCCCCTGGGAAGGACCGTACGTGATTACAAAAGTAATCCCAGGTGGCGCCTATCGTCTTCAAGATTTAGAGATAGGAGTCGCATACTCCAACCCTTGAACGTCGCACAACTGTGACGCTTCTACCCTTAGTCGTTTTTTCTTTACTTTTACATCGCAAATAAGGCTACTCAGCCAAGGCTACTTAGCCGCACATTGTACTTCGTACTATTCTTCGAATAAATAAAAGCTAAGTGCCCCAAAACTCTGTGCTCTCCTTTACTTTGTCAGTTTTCATACTCGGGGGCTACGCCACCCTATACACATATGTTCTTCGAACAAAAACGCGACATCCTGGGTAGCTGGCACATCAATCGAACCCCTTAACACAAACTCAACCCAGCTGCAACGCACCTGACAGGTTGACAAGGGAACGAGATAAAAAGATGGTCAGGCTAACGAAAAGGACTCGCATAAGTGCAACGCACCCCACGCTTATAAAGCTATTTGCACACATTCAACAATAAATTATCTACAAATATATATGAACTTTACAACACAAGTACACTTATGTGCAGGATACATATTTGGCTACCCTTGGAACAGAAGAACATTAGTTTGTTCCTCGAAGAAGTCGATGATCTCCTCATTGGGCGGTCCCACCGATAGTGCGGCACCATATTCCAGGAAGATCCTGCTGGTGGCGCCGGTGGCCCAGAGGCAATGGCGGCGACATCCACGCCAAGCCTGTGCAAACGCACCATTGAGAGGGCAGCCTTGGCACCAGCCACCAACTGCTGCCTCATGCACTCGCGAACCACGGACATATCTTGAAATTTGGTCAGGAGAGCCAGCAGGCTTGATGGAGTATCATCTAGCGGGAACATCGCCCGATAGATGTTCTTCAAACACGACTGCGACTTCTTCAGAAAGAGCAGCACTCGCGAGGCGCGATCCTGCAGGGTCGCCAATGCAGTCGCACGATCATGATCTACCCAGAAGTATGCACTCCGGTTGCTCTGGTGAGATCATGAAGGCGGATGGCAATCCTATCCCTCTCCTCCTGCGGATGGCG
This sequence comes from Avena insularis, assembly GCA_023614405.1. Classification (NCBI taxonomy): domain Eukaryota; kingdom Viridiplantae; phylum Streptophyta; class Magnoliopsida; order Poales; family Poaceae; genus Avena; species Avena insularis. The sequence continues at coordinate 167,700,916 of CM042694.1, read as the reverse complement.
TGCGCTAACAACTACATGAAGCAGCATCAACAGCATGAGTACAACATACCATTGCGATTAACTACAAAGGAAAAGTGAGGATGAGCAAACTAACACTTAAACTGGTCGCCCAGCTGCGTCACCTCACCAAGCAGATATTGCTCGCGGGCGGCGGCTTTTTTAGCCTTCGACTTCCACACATCCGCGCTACCGCAGATCACGGCAACTCACGCTCCAGTTGCTTAACGCGATCACGAAGTCGCGAAAGCAAGGACAGCTCCTCTACCCTGGAGCATGGTGGTGCCACTGTATCCTCAAGAGATGGCGAGTCCTGGGTTCCCCCCACAGGACCACTTGATGTACCCTACCAAAAATCAAGCCAGAGGCAAATAAGGCGACCAACTCAACACAAAGTCAAAAGTAACAGATGCATTCAGGATCAGCATAAAGTATCCACAAACACAATCGCTAGCAGGCATGTTCTCCAATCAAAAGGGCAATTCATAAACTATTACAAGAAACTAACTACGAAGCAGCTGGCTTCTTCGACTTTGATGGCTTCGGGGGCTTCATCAAGTCTGTGGCAGTATCAGACGCCACTGACTTTTCGCCAGCTCCTGAGGCCGAAGCCTTCGTGACCTTCTTAGCACGCTGGAGCTCCTCCGAATACTTGGCAATGGTATTTATCAAGGAATGGCCATATTTGGCACAGGCAGTCGCAAAGGGAGCGAATACTACCTGCTGACCATCCGCATGTGCATCGTCTTCGACACCGCAGAGGATCTATCTCGACTGCGGGCTTGCACCATGGCAAGTGACATGGTCGCGCCACCGCGGGAGGAGTTCTTGTATGGCAGGCACACTGGCGAGTGACTCCACCAGCTCGCCCACATTGTCGACCAGCTCCGCCGCATCAACTCCTCCCGAGGCGACTAAGGTGACCTTGGCCTTGGACAACGATTTTGGACAGCGGCGCTACGGTCCTCGATCCGCAGACACCGCTACGCCAGAGGCGTCATCGCGACAAAGGGCTCGGGTCAAAGCTCAAATCGCCAAAGATCCGCACGTAAAACCCACACATGGATGAAATTTAGCGCCACCGCAAAACTCATGCAGAAGGACAACAATAAAATATCTACCAGCAAAGGTACCTGAGAGGGCCTTGGAGACTGAGAATAGTTGCTCTTCGAACAACTTTTCCCTAGCCGCAAAGGAGGCACGCAGATCCTCTTCGCGCTTCTGTGCATCATTACGAGCCGTGATTGCCTCGTCGTGCCCCTTCACAGCTGCGGCTAACGTCTTTTCCAAGGTGGCAACGTTGCACAGTAAAGCATTATGCTCAGCTACATGGCAACCAAAAGTTGACTATCAGTCGACTATACCAAAAAAAGGGAGGAGACGAAAAAGAATAAGTGTTGAACACTCACTTTCGACGACGCGATGACGCGACTCCAGCATTGCATGCTGGCGGCCCATTGCCATCACTTGCTCCGCCACTTGTGCGGCCTCCTTTACAAGGAGTTGTCGCACAAAACAAGGGATCAGAAAGGGCAACAGAAAACATCGACTGCCATATTAAAAAGAAAGGAAGATATACTTACATGGTCCTCTAGCGACTCTGAAGATGTTTGCTGATCGTCATCCGAGCAACCATTCGATGCCCCCTACGTGAGGAGAGCTCGAAGAATTGTGCCCAGAGTGGGCCGCCGCCGGAGGAGAAGGAGCGCGCTCGACCTCTACCTTGGCCCTTGAAGCCGCGGCTCCCGATTCTTTCAAAAACTCGACATCGCCAGAAGATGACGACGCCTCTTGACTATAAGACCAAATGCACATTGAGAAAAGGGAAAACTCCAGGGCAAAACCAACAAGAAGAAAAGCAGAAAAGAATGAATGACCTAGCAAACTTACCAGTTAAAGTTGTCAAGATCGAACGTGGCTGTCGTCGATTCCGACGAAGACTCCTTGGGCAATCGCATCTTCTTGCGAGAAGAAGGTGCCACAGCCCTCATAGGAACGACTGGAATTGGCGACTCCGCGCCAACAGCCGCACCTCCTGGAGTCGAAGGAGTCGACGCGAGTCCTTGCTACGTGAACGCTTGCGAGTATCCGGGCTCTTAGACTCGGGGGCTTCCTCTTCCACATCAGAAGGGACAATCGACTCGAACTCATCCTCTTCCAAAGCTTCACGAGGAATAATCCCCTCAGGGAGAGGGGGCATACAAGGCGACACCGCCCAATCCTGCATACAAACAGAACAAGTAAGCAAACAGAAAAGCAATCGTGAAAATAAGCTATCACAGAAGCACAACTATACCTCAGGAGGAGGATTCGAAGCATCAAAAGGAGGAACAACTGGTTCACTTGGAAGCACATCCTTGACAGTGCACTTCGTGACCAGTCAAATCCTCTTATCCACATCACTCGCGCACATGCCATCGGCAGACACGCGAGTGGCATCATTAGCACCACTCCATTGAAACATGGGGTGGACTCTAGCTTGGAGAGGCTGGACGCGACGGTGCAGCCAAGTTCTGATAAGAGCGCAGCCTCCCTCTTCTACGCCTATGCGACTTTCGAGGTCGTAGACGTGCTGGTACAGCACGTCCGTCTCTGCGAGTTCGCCAGGCATAACTACGTTCTTCCAAGAATGCATCTTCTTGTAGGGAGTCGCCGGATCGAAGGACGCAAGTCCAAAGTGCTCATCTTTGGCCTTATGATCGCGGACATAGAACCATTTGTCCCTCCATCCCTGGACAGACTTGGTAAGCTTGATGTCGAAGTAGGTGGCAGATGGGTCGACATGGATGCCGCAACCACCTACGTCATAAACTAAAGAGCCAGATGCGGACTGAAGCTTCAATTTAAACAAGCGCTTGAAAAGACCAAAGTGTGGCTCGATTTCGAGCCAGCACTCGCAAAGGGTGATGAAGCAGGTGATGTAGAGAATCGAATTTGGGGACAGCTGATGGAGCTGGAGCCCGTAGAAGCAAAGAAGACCCCTAAGAAAGGGGTGGAGAGGAAAGGAGAGAACGCGAATGATGAATGCGAGAAACATCACTCGAAAGCCAGCGGGAGGAGTAGGAATGGTCTCACCGCTGGGGATGCGCGCATCGGCGACTGCCGCAGAGATAACTCCATCCTGGCGAAGAAGACGGAGATCTGACGCCTTGATAATGGAGGGGTGCCATGCACCATTGGTCACGCGATTGCCCGCGACCTTCTTCTTCCTGCCGGCGGTGGCGCTGGTGCCCGCAGCAGCGGAGCCACCCTTCTTCTTCGTCGCGGCGACGGTGGCCGCGGAATCAGCGCCAGCACCTCCTTTCTTTTTCCCCATTGCGCAGCGGCAATGAGAGTGCAGAAAGTAGCTTGGAAACGAGCGAAGGTGGTCCAGCGCCGTGGAGGAGATGAGCACAGGGAAAAGCAGAAGAACAGCAGCAATGGCGATGGCAGCAAGGAAGAAAGAGCGCAGATGGAAAATTACCGCCGCAACACCGCTACTTAACCCCTAGGAGATGCAATCCAACGGCTGACAAAAACCCTATTGGACACATGGCACGCATCATGTTTGACACGTGGAGAAGAGGAAGCGCGAATCGTCCCCCCACTTCTACCATTACGCGCGGAAATCGAGGAGGCGCAGTTAAAAATAAGATTACGCACGCCCAGTCAAATCAAAGTCAGAAAGTGGGACCCACCGCTCGTCACGTCCCGTCAAACTCGCTCACGCAGGCAAATGAGGTCATACAAGTGTCAGCACTGACGTCACCAAGGCTACGCAGTGGAAAATTTCGACTATTTTTAGTCCTTGCTGGAGTCTTCGACTCCACCAAGCACTCGGGGCTACTCCATAGGGCGCACCCTCGACTTTTTTTTCTTGTTGCGGGAACATGGACAATCATAAAAGCAAACCCAACCACCAAACACAGTTCGATTATGGACATGGGTTACTCCCATAGGAGCACGGAAACAAATTCGACCTGAAACAAGCGGGCAAAAAGGACGGCGATGTTGAAAGTATTTAGTCCCCGCCTAAGTCATCATCGAAACAAGTAAGCAAAAAGACGACGATGCATAAAAGTTCTTTAGTCCCTGCCTGAGTCTTCGACTCAACCAGGCACTCGGGGGGCTACTCCCATAGGGAGCGTTGGTCGCACACCCTATGATTATTTGCACAAAAACTGTGTGTTGATAAACATATGCACTCGCAATCTTTGGCGACACCGCCTCACAAATTTTCCCTACAAAGAGACTACGTCTCCTGGGACGCCCGAATCGTCTCCGCGATGATAAAAATCGGATGCCGCGCCTACGGCGTGAAGGTAAGACCTGAATAAGGCCTGGCAACGCATTTAACTGCGCACTACCAGAAATGTATCCGTGCCTATAGGCAAGATGAACATGCCTTGAAGGACGCGTCAAGTGCTCACACCCATATAACTGGAATTCGACTCATGTAAGACCTCCGTGGCCTGAGTCGAATTACACCAATTTTTCATTCAGTCGGGGACTCGAATTTGAGTAGATTGCATTGTTTCACCCTAAGGTGGTTAGCTGATACCGATACTTCGGTTATATCAGGCACATATATCAACAATCCCTATGACACAAATAAAGTCAATCGAAATGTACTCATTTAGGCACTCGAAGGCTTCAAAAAAGTCCCAGTCGAATCTACGATTCCACTAGACACTCGGGGGCTACTGACATGGGTATACCCTACACGTACTCGAGCTTGGTATATACGGTCCAAATACATACAGGCCTACGGTGTCGCCAACGCCCAGATGGAGGGACTCGGGTAACCTATGGACTCTCGATTGCTTGAACAACAAGAAGAAGCTAAAGATAGAAAGATTAAAGGGAAAACCCTAAATTGTAACCGACTCGACCTGCTACCCGAGACCTAGCCTATCTATATAAAGGCTAGGAGGGGGCAGCGAGAAGGACACACGCAACCCTAGTTTACACAACCTTCGCCAGATTACATCTGCGCACCATTGTAACTTTCGACTCCCTCAATAATTCAACGAGCAGACAAGCAGGAGTAGGGTCCTCTACGAGGCCTGAACCTGGGTAAATCCTTTGTCCCCTATGTGCTTGTTTGCTAGCCGATAGATGTCTCCAGCGCACCCTCCTTCTCCAAAACCCAAGTCCATAACAATGGGCATTGACGAGTTAAACCCTCGTCACTTAGTTTGTCGCTCCCAGTCTTTTGCTAGCCTCCACAACCAAGTATGAGTTCCACTCGTGCATCCAACTCCCTAAACCAAGTTATTCCAAAGAGTCCACCATACCTACCTACTAGCTTATGCTATTCCAAGTATATTCATGCTTTTGTTTACCTTCCAAATTGAACTTGTTATGAGAAAACTAGTGATTAAAGCTCTCACGAACTTGATGGCACACCTTACTTTTCTTGCCCTTAATAAACTTGAACCATTGTGTCGTCTATGTTGTATATGCTTGCACTTATTTGTTGGGAATTAGCAGAACCATGCTGTCATGGGGAAGGCTTTCAACATTGCACGGGTACTTTGTACCTAGTTGATATCATGCTCTTTTGTCTATGGATGTCGTCGGTGTGAAATGAAAGGGGAGCTTGTAAGTCCAGGGAGTTGTGTATATGTGTTAGAGAAAAGCCTGGGCCACTGGTCTAATCCATGCTGACATGGTGGAAACCTGCAGCGTAACCATAATGAGCTGTCTATGAAGCATTCTTCTTATAAAAAAAGAGCCCTATATTGAGAAAAAGAGAAAAGGCAAAAAAAGAGATTATGAAAAGAGGAAAGAGAGAAAAAGCACCATATTCCCATGGTAAATAAGAAGATTGTTGAGATGCTCGTTGTCTGCTTGCCTTGTCATTTTGATATGGGGATTCTTTCGTATCATCGGGCAAGGGTACCTGCTGGCGATTCTCTATGATACACATGTACTTACAATGACAAGAACTTACCGGTGACTAAACTTGAGTAGCATGAGGAGCGGCCCTCGTATTCAAGGGACATGAGATTTCTAACTTATACTTCGTCAAGCATGTACACCATAGTTTGTTCACTTTAACCTTAATCACTTCAAGATGCTTATGATAAGGGCAATGAGAGCTGAAAGCTATAAGTACCATAATTTTTGGAAGCTCTTTATGAGACTTGAATCCCTACTTCCTTCTATGAAGGCCTTTCTTTTACTTTTATATTGAGTCTCCACCTTCTATCTTTATGCACCTACTTTGAGAGCATAGTGGCCATTCTTAGTTCTATGTGCATTGTCCCAAGACTTGTTGATTGATGCATAACTTGATATTGCTTGTTTTAAACTATTTGTATCTAGTCACTCTTACAAACTTTGAAGGTGTCCTATGCATTTATGTTTGCTACTCTATGAGGGACAAGCTGAATGCCACTATGCTATGTTTTCTTTATGTGAAACAAACAAACGTCTTGCAAAGCATTGTTATTCATGAATCTTTTGTTTGTGCCTTTTCATGTTGCAACATAGTTTCTTTGTCTTATTGCTAGAACTTTGTATTTCATGTTATGATTGAAGTACTATGATCCCAGCTTTGAATGTTTTACAAACACTTTGATCAAGTTTATGATGGTGCATGTCACCTCAAAATTATTCTTTCTTTTTATCACTTACCTACTCGAGGACGAGCAGGAGTTAAGCTTGGGGATGCTGATATATTGCAAATGTATCTATAATTTTTTATGTTCCATGCTTGGTTTTATCTACTTTCTTGTGTTTTGTTCCAACTTTGGAGTACTTTTCATGTGATTTCTTGGACTAACCTATTAACAAGAGCCACAAGTTAGTTGCTTTTTCTGCTGTTTTTGGTTCGGGAAAGTCGAAAATGAATATTCTCGAATTGGCGGACAAAAGCCAAAGTTCCTATTTTCCGAAGACTCATGGAGCGAAGGAGAGTCGAAGGGCCACAGGTGGCCACACCCTGTGCACGGAACCCCTGTGCCACGCCAGGGCATGGTGTGGCCCCCTTTGGCCTCCATCGACCTAGCCTCTTCGCCTATAAGAAGCCTCCCGATGCATAAACCCTAGATAGTCAATCAGAAATCCACGAAAAGTTCCGCAGCGCCGTTGCCACCGAAGGGGAGATTCGAGGGACAAAAAGTCTCTGTTCTGGCACCTTGCCGGGACGAGGAAGTGCCCCCGGAGCCATCTCCATCGATCTCCACCACCATCTCCATCACCATTGTTGATTCCCATGATGAGGAGGGAGTAGTTCTCTCTCGAGGCTAAGGGTTCTACCGGTAGCTATGTGTTCATCTCTCTATGGGTGATCATATTGTGATCATGAGCTTGTAATCTATAGATCTACCTTGCTACTCAAGTGCTTTAATAGATCTCTGCTCTCCCCATGTGTGTGAAAGTGACAGCGTGCACACTATGGTGGCACTTAGGCTAGAGATTACAAATACTTGTTATGAGTTATATTTGGAGTTGGATGTCTTTATGAAATTGTGGTGTTTGTTGGACTCATCTAGTGCTCAAGGTGACAGTGTGGGGTTTTCTAGATGGGAAAGACTTACTTTGAGGTGTGCTGTTATAGCCCTACTATCGATTAGAGTGTTCAACCGGAGAGTAGTTCAGCATAGTATCATAAAGAAGAATATATTTATATGAGAGTGTTAACTAGTGAAAGTATGATCCCTAGGTCTTGTTTCTAAGCACTGAAACACCGTTTGCTATTAGATTTATTACATGTTTGCTTGCTTCTATCTTTATTTCAGTTTTCCTTTAGTCTTTTCCCACATCAACCACACACCATCAAGCTATTTTCTAGCACCGTTACCACTTATAATTATCCATACCATTTGTATTTTATTATCTCTTCGCCGAACTAGTGCACCTATACACCTGACAAGTGTATTGGGTGTGTTGGGGACACAAGAGACTTCTTGTATCTTGATTGCAGGGTTGCTTGAGTGGGGATACCTTTGACCACTTCCTTCCTGAGTTTGATAAACCTTGGGTGATCCACTTAAGGGAAAACTTGCTGCTGTTCTACAAACCTCTGCACTTGGAGGCCCAACAACTGTCTACAAGAATAGAAGTGTATAGACATCACATCACCATAATGAGCACTCTATGAAGCATCCTCAATAAAAACCTATGCAAATAGCAAATAAAAAGATCGCTGAGATGCTCATTGTCTGCTTACCTTTTCATTTTGATTATGGGATAGCTCATGTATCATGTGCAAGGGGTACCCCGTTGGCGGTTCTTTTTGATACATATGTACTTACAATGACAAGAGCTTACTTGTGACTAAAGTTGAGTAGCATGAGGTTCGGTCTTCATAAGTAAGGGGCATGAGATTTCGGTTTATAACTTGTCAAGCATATCCTCTTAGTTGTGTCACTTTAAACTTAATCACTTCAAGATGCTTATATAGGGGCAATGAGAGCTGAAAGCTATAAGTACCATAATTTTTGGAAGCTCTTTCTGAGACTTGAATCCCTACTTCCTTCTATGAAGGCTTTTCTTCCACCATTATATTGAGTCTCCACCTTCTACCTTTATGCACCTACTTTGAGAGCATAGTGGCCATTCTTAGTTCTATGTGCATTGTCCCAAGACTAGTTGATTGATGCATACCTTGATATTGCTTGTTTTAAACTATTTGTATCTAGTCACTCTTATGAACTTTGAAGGTGTCCTATGCATTTATATTTGCTACGCTATGAGGGACAAGCTGAATACTATTATGCTATGTTTTCTTTATATGAAACAAACAAACGTCTTGCAAAGCATTGTTATTCATTAATCTTTTGTTTGTGCCTTTTCATGTTGCAACATAGTTTCTTTGTCTTATTGCTAGAACTTTGTCTTTCATGTTATGATTGAAGTATTATGATCCCAACTTCGAATGTTTTACAAATACTTTGATTAATTTTATGATGGTGCATGTCACCTCAAAAATTATTCTTTCTTTTTATCACTTACCTACTCGAGGACGATCAGGAGTTAAGCTTGGGGATGCTGATACATTGCAAATGTATCTATAATTTTTGGTGTTCCATGCTTGGTTTTATCTACTTTCTTATGTTGTGTCCACACTTTGGAGTACTTTTCATATGATTTCTTGGACTAACCTATTAACAAGATGCCACAGTGCCAGTTGCCTGTTTTCTGCTGTTTTTGGTTCTAGAAAGTCAGAAAATGAATATTCTCGGAATTGGACGGGACAAAAGCCAAAGTCGATATTTTACCGGAAGACTCACGGAGAGAGGCCAGGGGCTAGCCACACACCTGGCCGGGCATGCCGCCAGGCAGCCAGTGGTGGTGGGCCTCCAAAGACCCCTCGGTCTCCCCTCTCGCCTATAAGAAGCCTCCTGATGCATAAACCCTAAATAATCAAGCCTCCAGCCACGAAAAGTTCCGCAGCACCGCCGCCACCGAATGGGAGATTCGGGGGACAGAAAGTCTCTGTTCTGGCACCTTCCGGGACGAGGAAGTGCCCCCGGAGCCATCTCCATCGATCTCCACCACCATCTCCATCACCATTGCTGATTCCCATGATGAGGAGGGAGTAGTTCTCTCTCGAGGCTAAGGGTTCTACCGGTAGCTATGTGTTCATCTCTCTCTATGCGTGATCATATTGTGATCATGAGCTTGTAATCTATGGATCTACCTTGCTACTCAAGTGCTTTAATAGATCTCTGCTCTCCCCATGTGTGTGAAAGGGACAGCATGCACACCATGGTGGCACTTAGGCTAGAGATTACAAATACTTGTTATGAGTTATATTTGGAGTTGGATGTCTTTATGAAATTGTGGTGTTTGTTGGAACCATCTAGTGCTCAAGGTGACAGTGTGGGGTTTTCTAGATGGGAAAGATGAACTTTGAGGTGTGTTGTTATAGCCCTACCAATGATTAGAGTGTCCAACCGGAGAGTAGTTAAGAGTAGTATCATAAAGAGAAGATATTTATATGAGTGTTCACTAGTGAAAGTATGATCCCTAGACCTTGTTTCTAAGCATTGAAACACCATTTTCTATTAGATCTGTTACATGTTTGCTTGCTTCCATCTTTATTTCAGTTTGCCTTTAGTCTTTTCGACGTCATCAAGCTATTTTCTATCACCGTTACCACTTATAATTATACATACCACTTGTATTTCACTATCTCTTCGCCGAACTAGTGCACCTATACACCTGACAAGTGTATTGGGTGTGTTGGGGACACAAGAGACTTCTTGTATCTTGATTGCAGGGTTGCTTGAGAGGGGATACCTTTGACCACTCCCTCCCTGAGTTCGATAAACCTTGGGTGATCGACTTGAGGGAAAACTTGCTGCTGTTCTACAAACCTCTGCACTTGGAGGCCCAACAACTGTCTACAAGAATAGAAGTACGTAGACATCACCTGGCTAATCCATCTAGCCAGTTGTTCTCTCTGACGGAGAACTGGATTCTCCTGGACATTGGTGCCTCTATGCTTCCTCGAAGATCAGCGGTAACTAGCCAATGTAAATCTCCTCCTGGGGGTCCAGGAAGTTGAGCTCCAAGAAACTCCGGATGTGGGCGTCCCAATAACTCAGACAGTGAATCTAGATCCCTCTCGAAGTTCAGTTGGCCTCCGTTGCCTTACTGGTAGAACTTGCTGAAATGAGTCTCCATCTACAAGAATTAAGGATGAGGAAGTTAGTGAAGTGATCAAGTGTGCCAACTTTTATGTAGTCATGTAAGAATTGGAGGAACATGAATTTTTGAGAAAGAATGAATTCCCAAGGGTAAGAGAGGAAATAGTTTTTCATAAATACTCACTTTGGTTTTGAAATTAAGTTTTTGTTCGGACGTCCATTCTAACTAGGGTCTCCTATGGTCAGGATGGCTCTGATACCAACTTGTCAACACCCGGATTTTAAATCCCAGATGCCTATTATGCCATACCTCGCAATCCCAGGATTACCATTTTTGCGAGACATAACAGATTGGATATCACAGTACATCATCCATTACAAACCATAAATAAGGTCTTACACAAATAAAGGATCTCATGATCCAGTCTTAGTACAATCAAGTAGCAAAATAAATAGCATAGCGTTGGAGTCCATCTTTAGTGGCACATGCAATGCTGACGATGGAAGATAGTCCTAGTTATCATAGCCGTCCTGCTGTCCTTCATCTTGGTAGTCTCCTTCATAGTCTGGCCATAGGAATAGCCAGGGACAAAAGCCATGAGTACTTTTTAAGTACTCGCAAACTACCACTAACAAGTAAGATAGTTCTAGTAGGAATGCTAACTCTAAGTTTACTTATAAAGTTAAGTTTGAAACCTAAGCTGAGTTCAGAAACAAAGAAAGATAAAATAAAGTTCTAAAATCACTTAAGTTGGGAAGCTAGTGTCATAGCCACAACCCTGTTGTGGTCAAGTCAAGATTCATCATTCATTTCATAAGTCATTTTGAAAACATCTAACAACGGAACAGTATGGCCACTCCAACTGTCCATAACCGCGGACGCGGCTATTCGAATAGTTTGACACGCTACAGAGGTGGTACACTTTCACCACAAGATTCGATACATATGTCAGGAATAACCCTGAATCATCATACTTAGTATGCAGATAATCAAACATAACCTTTCCTTTACACACCCTAGTATAAACACCTCTCCTATGAGCATGGCCTCCCAACCATGACCATCTATCATCTTGGGCACTGCATAGGTGGACAACATCAAGATGTAGCCTCATCTCAAACCTCTCTCGCGAGGGAACTAATACTAAAGCATATAAACTTCTGGCTAAGCCTTACCAAATTCAGGTATTGTGGTTGTACGGTAAAATTGGAATGGTATCGCATCCGAACCCAACCATCAGTTTTGTAAAAGGGCTAAGGCTCATACCTCAACATTTTCATCATCATAAACCATTTGTGTTTCTCAACACATGTCAAAACATCTCAATAGAATGACTCATCATTCCAAGGTTTTCACAATTCATTTTCACCAAGTATTCCCATCTAAAGTGACTCAAGTTTTAGTTTAGCTCTAAACTACTAAGTTAAGAGTGATCACTAAGGTGGGATGCTAATCTCAATCTCATGCCATAGAATGACATCTAAGTCTAACTAGATAGGTCAAGTTTTATACTCCTTATGCTACCTTCAAAACAAGTAAGGACTTTAATAACGTAAAGAATTAAAAGCTTGGAAACAAAACTTGGGGTAGGTAATAGTCAAAGTGGTATAACCAAAGCATGCCTAATGCCTTTGCTAGGTTATCTAGCTTGCAAGGGTTAGCTTGCATTGTTAATGATGGCTTGCAAGGAAAGCTTGCAAGGGTTAACTTGTATAATGCTAGCTTGCCAATAATAGCTTGCCTTGGTTGGTGTAGTGGTTGAAGTTTTCTTCCTTCTCCTATTGGTAGAACTCCTCCTCCTCGTAGACTTGGTCGGTACTATCGTCTATAAATACATACGGGATACACAATCACCAAACAATACTTAATTAGTCTACTTAGCACACTAAGGCACATATTTGATGATCTATTATCATCACAAGCATCCAATTAACTAGTTTCATTCTTTTTATTTGAGAAAAGTAATTTCTACTCATTGAAATGAACTAAGATTTAATATTCTCCAATTAAAATATGGGATCATGTGGACACATGTCATCACCACATATTCTAACACATAGGAATGTGATTTAAGGGTTGGATCACATTTTAATAAGTTAAAGTTTAATAATTAATGATTTTAAGTGATTAGAAATGCCTATATAGCATTATTTTGGTACTAGTCCAAAGTCACTGCATGCAAGCCTTAATATTATTACATATTCAGATAGGTATGGTTAAATGTGAATTTTGAGAGTTGGAATAAACTCAAAAGCTATTATGGTTGATTTTATAAAAATGTTTGAATGTGCAAAAGCTTTTGTCTTGTTATTTTTACTAGGAGAGATCTCTAACTCTAAATGAATTAAATCCAACGGGCTTGAATAGATATTTTTAGAAGCTTTCCAACAAAATTGGAATCACTCAATTTGGTTCAGTAAATCTTCCTGAATTGATTTTTAAACTAATGGACAGAATTAAGTTCAAACCTAAATAGAAAAATCTAGATTTGAATTACTGGATCAGCGCGGGAAATAAAATGGGCCGGCCCAGTGATGCTCAATGGTGCAGAGGGCGGCTGACAGGTTGGTCCCGCTTGTCAGCGAGACTTAAAACCCGAAACGGTATCTAGCGATCTGGGCCACACGATTATAACGCGGATCAATAGCTCACAGTCGTCATCGACGACGGACTCGTCACCGGCGAGACCGAACCCTAAACGTCCGGTGGGGGTCTACTGGGGACGTACCAGGGCTCCAGCTAGTGCGGCTAGGCGGGCGATCGAACTGGACGGCGACGGCGGACTCAGGCAAGGTCACGGCAGGGGCTGCGGTGGACGGAATTGACGGCAGCGGCTGCCTCCGGTGAAATTCCGGCGGCCTACTGCTCGAGCTGCTCCGGCGAGAGGTGGGGAAGGACTGGGAGTGAGAGGGGAGTCGAATGGTGTGGAGATTGAGGCTGGGGAAAGCCTCCTTATATAGGCTCGAGGAGGGGGCCGAGGGGGCGACGTCGAGCTCGTCGGTGACAATGATACAAGGCGCTATCGACATGGGCGGCGTAGGCGGACGGTGGCTTGCCTCCTGGAGGTGCTCTACGGCTTAATGGCGCAGCTAGGGGCGGTGGCATATGGTCGGGAGCGTTGCACGCTCTAGGAGACAGAGGCGGTGCTTGACGACTGTGGGCCGCACGGAGGTGCACGACCGTGTCTAGCGGGGTGCTAGGGTCGAGGCGGAGCAGTGTGCGCGGTATGGGGTCGAGGGGCGGTCTACTGCGTGCTGGCGGCTATCGCGCTCTGGCACGCTCTGGCGAGCTCGTAGAGAGAAAGGGCAGCGACGCTGGGGAGTGGTCCAGGGGCTAGGGTTGATCGAGGGGTGGACAGGGAGGTGCGGTAGGGTTGGGCGAAGCTAGGGGACTTGCTGGTTTGGCGCGGCACGGTCCCTGGCGTGTTGCCCTCTTCTGGCCAGCGGTGACAACAAAGTGGCGGCGCTCCACTACTGCTGCGGCTAAGGGAGGGGCTAGCTGGGGGTTTGGTTGGTCTCAGGGGGACAGGGGAGAGTAGAGAGGGTCAATTGGGGGACAAGGGTTTAACTAGGAGCAGTGTTAGTTAGGCAGGTTTATTTCGGTCTACAACATGTTCGACACAATGGTCGCATGAAGAAAGTTTTTGAAATTTGGGCTGAATTTTGGTGGAGTGATGTGTCTTATGCTTGAGCTTCTAGGTGTGCTTGGGTTTTAAAAGTGGAGTTCATTTGAGTGGTTTTTGAATAAGTGTGATCTATACATATGAACTACATTCAAATTTCAAATGTTATTTAAATTTAGTGTTTGAAATTTGTTGGGGTGTAATAAGCTGGGCCTTGGTACATCACTACTTGTACTAGCAAGGGGTGCAAAGATCCACAATTGTTTCTGTTAAGATTTGAGTTTTAGGAATAGCCAAAGTAGGCACGGTGATTAAAATGGCAAAAGTGACCCTTTGCTTATTTTATTCTTTTTGATTTGTTTTTCTTTGGGATTTGTTTGGGAATGATCTAGATGATGTTTAATTCACCTTAGAATCATTTTACAATCAATGGATCACTCAAACATGGCAATTCAAATCAACTCCTAAATTATATGCACACACATATGAATGCTTAATCATTTTTAAATGGAAAAGTTTTTGTTAACCCTAAGTTGGGTAGGTTTGATCTTGATTCACCTTCAATTAAGTTTTGGGATGTTACAGACCTTCCCCCTTAAATAAAATCTCGTCCCGAGATTTACGAAAGAAAACTAGGAACTAAAGAGATCTGGGAACTCTATCCTAATGTAATCTTCTCGCTCCCAAGTGGCTTCTTCTTCGGTATGGTTGCTCCATTGAATCTTGAGAAATTTGATACTCCTGGTCCTGGTGGTTCTGTAGGCTTCTTCCAAGATACGGATGGGAACTTCACGATACGTCAAATCCTTGTTGATCTCAATGGCTCGATGATCGATGTTCTTGAATACTTCAGTCTTCTCTGGCACTTCTAAGCATTTGCGAAGTAACGAGATATGGAACACATTATGGATGGCTGACATCTCCTCTGGTAGTTCCAGTTGATACGATACTTCTCCTCGATGGTTCAGAATCTTGAAGGGCCTGATATATCTAGGGGCTAACTTTCCTTTCAGACTAAAGCGTTGCGTTCCCTTCAATGGCAAAACCTTGAGATATACAAAATCTCCAACATTGAAAGTCAGGTCTCTCCTTCTCTTGTCAGCATAACTCTTCTGCTGGATTGAGTGGTCTTGAGGTGCTCACGGACTTTGTGAACCTTCTCTTCGGCTTCTCGGAGATGTCGGGTCCAAATATCTGACTCTCTCCTACTTGCGACCAATTCAAAGGGGTGCGACACTTTCTTCCATATTGGAACTCAAATGGTGCCATTTGCAAACTGGCTTGGTAACTGTTGTTATATGAGAATTCTGCGAAAGGCAGGCAGTCTTCCCATTTTGATCCATACTCCAAAACACAATATCTCAACATATCCTCTAAGATTTGGTTGACTCTTTCAGTCTGTCCATCGGTTTGCAGGTGATAAGCGGTGTTGAAGTTCAACTTGGTTCCTAATCCTTCCTGGACTTTCTGCCAAAATCTCGAGGTAAATTGGGTTCCTCGATCTGATACTATGGTCTTGGGGATTCCATGCAGACTAACCATTCTAGCAATATACAGCTCTGCTAGCTTCGAACTCTGGTAAGTTGTCTTGACAGGTATAAAGTGAGCTACCTTGGATAGTCTATCAACGATGACCCAGATTGAGTCATTTCCCCTACTAGAAGTAGGCAAACTGGTGATAAAGTCCATTCCGACGGAATCCCATTTCCATTCCAGAATCTGCAAAGGTTGCAACAGTCATGCGGGCCTCTGATGCTCTGCTTTGACTCTTTGATAGATATCACACTTGGCGATGTAGCTTCCGATTTCTCTCTTCATCTTGTGCCACCAAAATTGCTCTTTCAAATCTTGATACATCTTTGTTCCTCTGGGGTGGATAGAATAAAGAGTATCATGAGCTTCCTGCATGATAACTTGCTTGACTCGAATCTGGCGACACACGATACGCCCTTTGTACCACGTAACTCCTTCTTCGTCTTTAGTGAATCGTGTACCTTTCCGGTACCAATACGATGTTTGATTCCATCGATACTTTCATTTCCCTTCTGGGCTTCCTTGATTTGGCTAATCAAAGTGGGTTGAAGTTCAATGCTAGCTAAGAATCCTTTGCTAACTAGCTCAGTTCTGAACTGCTCCAACTCCTCATACAAACTTGGTTACTTCTCCTTGATCATGGTGTTTATCCTACAAGGCAATCTGCTAAGAGCATCCGCTACCACATTGGCTTTGCCGGGATGATAGTGAATGTCAAGGACATAATCCTTGATTAACTCTATCCATCTCCTTTGCCTCATATTCAGCTCCTTCTGAGTGAAAATATACTTCAAGCTTTTGTGATCTGAGTAAATCTCACAGCGATTACCCATCAGATAGTGACGCCATGTCTTCAATGCCAAAACTATGGCTGCTAACTCAAGATCATGGGCTAAGGGAGGGCCTAGCTGGGGGTTTGGTTGGTCTCAGGGGGACAGGGGAGAGTAGAGAGGGTCAATTGGGGGACAAGGGTTTAACTAGGAGCAGTGTTAGTTAGGCAGGTTTATTTCTGTCTGCAACCTGTTTGACACAATGGTCGCATGAAGAAAGTTTTTGAATTTTGGGCTGAATTTTGGTGGAGTGATGGATCTTATGCTTGAGCTTCTAGGTGTGCTTGGGTTTTAAAAGTGGAGTTCATTTGAGTGGTTTTTGAATAAGTGTGATCTATATATATGAACTACATTGAAATTTCAAATGTCACTTAAATTTAGTGTTTGAAATGTTTGTGGGTGAAACAAGGTGGGCCTTGGTACATCACTACTTGTACTAGCAAGGGGTGCAAAGATCCACAATTGTTTCTGTTAAGATTTGAGTTTTAGGAATAGCCAAAGTAGGCATGGTGATTAAAATGGCAAAAGTGGCCCTTTGCTTATTTTATTCTTTTTGATTTGTTTTTCTTTGGGATTTGTTTGGGAATGATCTAGATGATGTTTAATTCACCTTAGAATCATTTTACAATCAATGGATCACTCAAACATGGCAATTCAAATCAACTCCTAAATTATATGCACACACATATGAATGCTTAATCATTTTTAAATGGAAAAGTTTTTGTTAACCCTAAATTGGGTAGGTTTGATCTTGATTCACCTTGGATTAAGTTTTGGGATGTTACACCATAACGATGATGCATACACAAAGATGTTATCATGTGATGATAAAGTATTAATGTTAATCAAGGTGACATTAGTAAGTTGCAAAGGACTTGGGACTATAAAGTACATGCCCAAGACTCAACCTCTTCCATGAGCAAGCATGTTCAGGGTACTGGGATACATGGTGCCAATGATGAAGAACAAATGCAGCTAGTTTATTTATACTCTAGTGCAAGTGGGAGACTGTTGGAAATATGCCCTAGAGACAAATAATAATAAGGATTATTATCATATTTCATAAAGTTTATGATTAAGTTTTATATCATGCTATAACTATATTGAGAGGAAACATCAACACACGTGTGATATATAAACAACCAGGGGTTCCCAGTGAAACTCTAGTCACTGGTTCATTGGTCAACAGATGATCGAGGTTTCCTGATCATGTGGCATTTATGCTAGTTGGAAATGGTCATTCTGAGAATGAGATGATGAACCAATACCTAACCTAAACATCATGACCCGATCATGTCACGAAGTTCAAGTTATGACGATTAGAATTGGATCCTCGTAGACTATTCCTTAGACTGTGAGGCTATATCAATCACTGTCTCCCGGGAATGCTTAGATAACATCAAACGTCACTTGGTAATACAGTGACAATAAAGGTGTGTTCAGGTATTCGGAGGAACCGTAGAGGCAATATATGCTAAGAGAAGGATTTGTCCGTCCACGTGACGGAAAAATACTCAAGGGCCCACTTAGAGAAGTTATATCCAATAGCTGCACAGCCTGTGATTTGATCACAGGGATATCACTTGTTGGAATGAGTCAAGTAGCATTGTTCAGTAACGAGATTGAACACGACATGGTGATGTCATTGATCAGATCTTGGGCAATGCAAGTATCGAGAGACAAAGGGAATAATACACGGCTGTCCCGGTTCAAACGACGAAAGATCTTCGTGGAATGCATATGGGTCACATGGCCATCCAGGTCCCTTTGTCGATCATTCGTCCGGGAGTGTCCCGACCATGTCTGGAGTGTTCCCGAACTGTGGGGTATCATGCTTAAGGGTTTGATGATGCTAAGAGGGTGTTTACAGGATCGGTAGAATCACCGAAGAAGAGAAGAGAGAAAACTAGAAGGGTTTCGGTAAGTCCGGAGGATGTCCGAGTGGAGGTGGAAGGTGTTCCATAGCCACGGAGATTGAATAATATGTGAATGAATGTTAAATATTGATTTAATCATTTATTCATAATTATTTAATAAAGATAAAATCAATTTAAAAGGTCAGCTTAATGGGCCAATTCCGGAGGGAAAAGGGCCCATGAGGGAAAGGAAAGAGGGGAGAAGGGGCAAGGGGTGGCCGGCTGGGCCAAGCCCCCCCCCCCCCCGCGGGGCCCACTAGGGCTAGCTGGCATCGCCCCTCTCTCCCTCTCCTTTAGTCCCACCCCGGTATTTTGAGGGAGGTAGTACCCATCCTCCCCCTATATATAGTGGGGTATTTCGCCAAGATAAATACACCAGTAATCAATAAAGGTCTTCTCACTTTTGGGAGGACCTCCAATTGATATTCTCTCTCTCTCTCTCGTGACCGTGGTCCCAAGTTCGGACTGCACGAACAAGAGACATCTTCACCACGAAACGCCGTCGTGTTGCGGGATTCGGATCCAGGAGCTCTACTTCCGCAACTGTTGATGGATCGGGGAAGCGGGAGTCATCGTTAGGTACTGGACGTGTGTAACTCCCCGCGAGGTGTCACACTTGAGGCACTCTAGTCATTGGAGCCACATGAGCGCAAGGACTTCATCACGACCTTGAGTTCGGCTTCGGCTCGTCTACATCAACCACGCTCTCCTGAGCGTTGACAACGCTTTTCGTTATTCAAGAGTAATTTCGCGAAAAGCTCCTCCCGTTATTGTGTTACTAATAGATAGGTCCTGGTAACATCAGGGGTTCAAGAGCGTAGGATAAAATTTTATTGTTTTCATACGTGGAACCCCTTCAATATTCTCTGAAATTCATGTGGAGAATGTATATATATATGTTCAACGAAAATCACGACTAATTGTTCTGTCCTATGATTTTACTCAGTCAATCCCTTGCGGTGCACAACATGGCTTCATGGACCATCTCCGTAGAAGCATGGATGAGGTTGCCGTGTTTAATGTCACTTTGACGCATTATAATCATCCCGATAGGACGTACCAGGTTGGGGTCACCAACGAGGAGGCCCGGACATATTTTAGTGGTCCTGGATGGAACAGACTCCTCATCTTGTACGACGACATGAAAGAGGGACGGGAGTTCAAGTTTTTGCTCAGTCATACTTATGGCATCATCTATTTCACTTTCTTTCCTCCCGACTCTTCCGACGAGGGTGAAGATCAGTGAACTCTAGATAATTGTATATGAACCAATGTCCTAGCTATATTGAACATTTGGTGGATACTGCTACTGTTTCCTTTGTTAATATGTATTTTGCTGTCATTATCTTGTATACTGTTTATTCTTGTATTCATCTGCGTATTTTGTCTATTTTTTTGCTCTGATACATAATACTGCCGGCGAACAAATTGTATCACCCCTGGCGAAGGGATGTGCGCTAGTGTTAGGGGACATTATCCCCGGCGAATGGGGATACTCACTGGTGGTATTATCAGTTATCGCCGGCAAATCATATGGTTCGCCGGCTGTAATGCATTACCGCCGGCGAGATGGTCACCGGCGAACAGGGACTCGCCAGTGGTAGGCCGTTTTGGTGCGCCGGCGGTGAGCCTTTCCCTACTAGTGGATCTACTGTACCTATACGATCTCTTAGCCAAAAATTTCCCCGCTCAGGCTCAGCCCGCGGAGGAGAACCCGGATTTGTGCTACCCAAAAAACTGAAATATATGTGAAACTTATTTGGACTGTTCATGGATTGTTTCAATAAGGAAAAGGATACGGTGCCCCGGGGGATCCCGTGTTTTGTATCCCCCGGGTCACGTTGAACGAACGCATCGTGGTGCCTTCTTCCTGCCCGTGACGCCCGGGGCCTCATCTTATCTCCTCTAATTCGTCCCTTCTGAGCGATAAACCATGAAGCCTTCGATGGCGGCCAACAGAAGTCTCCGACGCACCCAGCTCCACATCTCCCTAGCGCCGCCCTGCTCCTGATCTCGCCGCTGTTGCCATGCTCTCCATCTCACCGCTGCTGCCATGCTCCCCATCTCGCGAGTTGCCCCGTCTCGCCGATGACGGGAGGACGACCGTACTGCTTTGAGGGGAGGCGAACACCATGGTTGCGAGCACAGGTTCCCGACGACGATAGCACTGCTCCCCCGGCCGACCGGCCCGCGTCCATGGTTGTTCCCCCCGTCAGCGTGCTGGCCTGTCCGTTCTCCTCTACCGGTGTGTGTCGTGCCCAACCTTCTTCTTCAAGGGGACGCCTCCCCTTCGCTCCCCTCTTTCCCATCTCCGACGAGGAGAGGTCCTTCGAGGCCAACAACCATGGCTGATACCCGCCTCGCCCCGCTACGTGCTGCCACTCACCTCTGCTACACGCGATGCCCGCCGCTGCAACACGCGAGCCTCCGCAGCTACACGCTCCGGGCCGTCCATTGCTACACGTGCTGGCCTCCGCCGCTACATGCTCTGGGTCGGATTTGATACATTAGGATTTTTTAGTTGCTACAACCTTTATTTTTTTTTTGCTACATTAGCGCAAAGTTTTTGCCATAAGGTATGCAGCGGTGCTACCATAGACATATGGTAGTGCTAACCAGCTTCATGGATGGTGCTATAGAACAGCTCTACAAGGATGCTATTGTGATTTTTTTGCTACAATCTGTTATATGATATTGCTACAATAATACAAAAGTTTTTCTACAACGTTCATGTCATATCCCAAATTCTAGATTTGGCACTGCATTCATACATGCCATTGCATTCATGATCATATTTGCAAAAATTCAGTTTTAAAGTCTTTTGGCCAAAGCGCTCCTTTTGGACATTCCAAATGCATGGTTGCATAGAGCTCGTCTTTACGAATCCGTAGAACTTTGTTTCGCCCGAATCGGAGCCCGGGATCAAAAGTTATGGCCAATTTACAACAGTGCAGAAAAAATTCAGAATAGTCAGACAGTACAACAGGTTCAGTCACTGTTCAAAAAAAAGGAGAAAAAAAAAGAAACGCGAAGGCCAGCCGCCGCCAGCCCACCGCGGCCCAACGGCCCGCCCGGAAGCCACCCGCGCCAGCGAGCGGCGGATAGTGGCCGCCGCGCGCGCAGCGCGTAGCCCGCCGCCGCCCGGGCCCACCTGCCAGCGGCAGTTCTCGAGCAGTCCATGCTCGACACGAGCACGGAAGCCGAGGTTCGCCGGAATTCTGGTTTCCGTAGGGTTGTTCCGCCCCCGCGTACTCCGCTACACCCCCCTTAAAGGCGCCGCCACCCCTTGTTTTTCCCCCTCTCGAAGCCCTCGGAAACGCCACCGACGCCGTCGAATACCTCGCCAGAGTTGTCATCGCCGCCGCCGCCATTAGCACCGGTGAGGTCGCTGCCGCCGCCCCGAGCCCCTTGCTCTGCCGCCCAGCCGCCCTGCCTTACCGCCCCTCCTTTTCTTTTCGCTGCAGGACACCGGGAGCCGCCGGAGCCGTCGCCACGCCGAGTCGCCGCCGTTGCCCACGCCGCCGCCGGTGAGTCCACCGGGAGCCACCCCGGCCGTTAGATCGACAGCCAGCGGCCCAGATCGGCCGTTGACCGCGGGCACCGACCGCTGACCGGTCAATTGGCGGTCAGCCGGGACCCACCCGTCAGCGGGGAATATTCCTCGGAATATTCCCCCGTCGATTTTTCTAAGATTATTTAATTTCCAGAAAATAGATCCAACTTCAAAAATTCGTAGGAAAAGATTTAGTGCGCCAAATTTCGCAAATAATATGTCGTTGGATTTACAAAATTGTGTAGAATTTGTTTATAAAATAATATTGCAGGTTTACTTTATGTTTTTCCCTGAGACTTTAAAAAGGCTTAAAACACTATAAAAATTATAGGAACAGTTCTGTAACGCCTTTTTGCGTGATTCCAATTGCCCCTGGTTATAAATCACGTTACATACACAGTAGTATTTTTTTCCAGGTCTTACAACTCTGTTTACTAGAAAGTCTTAGTGTTTTTCTTAAAAGCCTATTATTTGGGTTCACAAATTGCATAGCCATGTTTTCATTGCATTAAAGATTTTCCATGCATCATGCAGTAGTAGTAAACATCAGATAACACCGAGAGGTTACTAAAAACCTTGTTGAGCTATCATGCATGCATTTGTGCACCTGCTTATGTTGGTATGTTGTTTATGTGTTGCTTTGTATCGTGTAGATTGTGACGAGTGCAACACTTGTTTCTGCGAGGATTGTACCCTCGACTCCTACCGCCAAGGCAAGTAGATGCTATTTTGTTCATACCATTGTCCTACTATTTTTCTCTTATGCATGTGTAGTGTATTTCTATAGTTAATGTGTAGGAACTACTATGCTATGCTATATCCTATATATTGTGGTAGGATTTTCCTTGTAGTTGAGCCCCGCTCAGTAGATGTGCTTAGACTTGCTGTGGAGACGGGGGAAAAGGGGATCACACTATGGTGGAGTTGTGTTTGCTTCAAACTAAAACAACTTAATGTTAATAAACTACCTGGACGGAATGGTTGGATGGTCATCGGAGTGTGGTTAATGGTGGAGAATGCCGCCCAGGGTACTGAGAAGGATTGGTTCTCTTTGTTATGGTAGCTTACGTGTGCAACCATGTGCCAGTAAGAATGGGTGGCTGGTTGTACTTAGTAGGTCGTGGTGATCTGAACCCAGCGTAGCTAGAGATGTAGTGAATGATAGGTTGGGACCGGTGCGTAGTGGGGTTTGGTGATCTGCTTCTCAAAAGGTCCCATCTTGGACTTCTCCCTATCATCACACAATATGTGTGTGGTGGTACGAGCTGGGTTGGCCAGGTCACATGGGTAAAGTGTACAAACCCCTGCAGGATGTAAAAACTAAGTACTTAGCCGTGTCCCCGGTTATGGACGATTGGGTTGCTTGATCTTGAGGCTATGACATATTCTCACTCATCCTTATTTTCCAATTACTAAAACTTGATGGGTGAACTTAATGGGTTGCTGTGAATTAAATGGTTTACGAAAGTAGGATCAATGTGTTTGAAAAGTGCAAGCTAGCCAAAGCTTCACTAGCCAAATAAGTCTGGAGATGCTAGGTGCATTGTCTCCTTTATCTTAGCGCTACTTGCCATACATTCCATGTATTGACCCTTTGGGGCTGCTACGTTTCATGTTGTAGGTTATACCGATTCCGAGTGATTCGATTTAGGTCGCGGTACTCCACTCGACACTTGTTCCCTCGTGGGCAATTTGAAGATGGAGTAGTATCTTTATTTGTGTTGCTACTTGATTTATGTGTGAGCTAGCCTTCGAGTTAAGCGACTTTTGTAATAAATGAATCTTCTGGATCTTTGTTATTTATGATACACGGATTATTACTTTGTTATTTCATCTATGTTCTATGTAAGCCAATGAACCGATCCAGGGATTGGCATGTTGCATAGAAGCTACAGTCTTTTCAGTATTGTAGTGTTACAGATGGTATCAGAGCCGTGTGTTGACTATAGGATCGTGACCTAGGATTGGAATAGGAAGCCTTATGTTTACTTGAGCCTATTTTAAATTCTGTATTTATTCTTATGCCATTCACTCTAGTAAATTCTTTTCTTTTGCTATTCTCACTCTTTCCTCTTTACAATTGATAGATGGGAGATGCCACCAGAGTTGAGTATGTTGAGCTTCAATCACCAAGGCCCTTCGCAAGACAGTTGGCGGAGCTTTGCAAGACACTAGGCATGCTAATGCCGATGTTCAAAGGGAGAAGGATGAACACCTATGTGCCTGGAGATCGCGTGTGGGAGATCACCGCGATTGTTCTTGCAGATCCCACTGTGCCTGGTATTGAGAACCTGAACCTCACCAAGAAGTACCTTACCTGGGAGCAAGGAGTGGAGTCGGCCATGCATGAGACCCTGTCACGCCTGTGCTATCTCCACCGACACCGACTACCAGCAGGATCACCCTTCCTTGCATTTGGGGGTCGGAATGAGCAAGGACTTGTGATGATTACCACTGGTGATCAGAACAACATGCCACTCCAAGTGAAGCAGTTAGAAGACATGGAGATTAAAGCTTGGGAGAGGAAAGAGAAGCTGATGCAGCAAAAGGAGCAGCTGGATTATTTTCAGGGCACTGTGCATCTGCAAGGGTATGAGATGGAAACCTTGCACACTGATGTGAATACAATGGAGCAAGCCCTCATTGGAAGAGATGCCATGATTGCAGCGCTGAACCAAACCATTATGCAAAGGGATCAAGTTGTGGCTGAACGTGATCAAACCATTGTGGACATGGTCGCTTGATTGTCGCCTTCAAGCGCAGCAGAATCCTCCACCAAACAATGGCAACAATGATGATGGGAACAATGATGATAATGATAGCGATGATGATGATGCGGATAATGGTGGAGGAGGTAACAATGATGATGGTGGAGACAATGATGATGGAGGAAGCGATGACGATGATGGAGGAGATGCAGCAGGCGCTTTTGTTGAAGGAAGTGATGAGGAGGACCCCAAAGAGGTGGAATTCGAGGAATCAAGTGAAGAGGACTCGAGATAGGTGTACACACCACCACCGTGGCATGCACCAGGAGCGAAGCGTCGGCGCATGGACTCCAGAACCTACTGCAACTTATTCATTAAATAGCTAGAGATGGTCCTCCAAAACTAGTCTTCGTTAGGGATATTCGTTAGTCTTAGGCATCGATCAATGTAAACTTCTGCACTATTAGCTTATTGTGTTTAGATTTCTCAGTTAAGTACCTTGAAGTTCTAGGAATTTTCGTGAGATTTATTAAATGATTTTTGAACAAGTTTTGGTAAATTTCGTATCTTTACTGCTGCAGTTTTCTGCCTGACCAGTTTTACCGCGCGATTTTTAATTCCTTACTGGTAACTCGGTTTGCGCTCATATTTTAGGATCTGGAGCGTAATTACCTATAGCATCTGCACAAAAATTGGCTAAAATTTCTGATGAGTTTAAGGTGCCCAGAAAAATTCATGAACAGGACAGAACTGTTCTGCCAGATTTTCTGGTTTTGCTTATTTTGCTGTTTTGCTTTACCAAACGCTGTTGCCAGCGTTTCTAAACTATTTTTGTAGCTGTATACTGTTAGTGCAAACCTAGAACGATGCTTGTGAGTGTGTTTGATCATATGGTGATTGCTTATGATTGATGTGGCTTGAGCTTGTTGCATGGGTAGCGGGCTATCGCTTATCTGTAGTTGTTTCTCTCTAATCTTACCTGTGCTGAACTGCAGATGTCACGCCGCCGACCAGATGAGATGGCTCAGCTCATGGCTGCTCAAGCACAGCTGACCCAAGTGATGACGCAGTTCATGGCAACTCAGAACAACAACAACAACAACAATAACAACAACAACGGGAACAATCAGCCGCAGGGGGATGCTCTCACTAGGTTCCTGAGGCTGAGGCCAGCTAAGTTCTCCTCTGCACCTGAGCCCATGATTTCTCTTGACTGACTTCGTCCTATGAACAAGGACCTGGTGACCGTTGGTTGCACTGATGCTGAGAAGGTGAGGTTTGCTGCTCACTTGCTGGAGGGATCAGCCGCCTCATGGTGGGATGCTTTCTAGATTACTCACCCACTGGAGACAGTTACCTGGGCTATGTTTGAGGAAGGATTCAGGACAAACCACGTATCTGCCGGGACCATGAGCCTGAAGAGGAAGGAGTTTTGCAACCTGCGCCAGACCAACCGCATTGTGGCGGATTACATAGAGGAATTCAACAATATCTCTCGCTATGCCCCTGAGGATGTGGACACTGATGCCAAGAGGAGGGAGAGGTTCCTGGATGGTCTCAATGATGAGCTTTCACTTCAGCTATCTGTGGTTTATTGTCCGACATTTCAGGAGCTGATGGACAAGGCCAGAATTCTGGAAGGAAAACAACAGCAGGTGGAGCGACGCAAGAGGAAGAACAACCATCACTCCTCAGGATCACACCACCGCGCCCGTATCTCTTATGATGGACACTCTGGACATTCTAGGCATGGCGGAGATGACCGCAGCCACCGTGGGAGCAATGGACATTGCCACGATGGTCACAGGAGTGACAATCACCACCGTGGAGGAAATGACCACCACCATAATGGTCACAGGAGCCACCACAACAACTCTGGGAGGAACAATGGACATGACTATGTGAGCAAGAAGGATCTCGGCAATGTGGAGTGCTACAAATGCAAGAAGCTGGGTCACTATGCTAGTACCTGCCCGGAGAAGAACACGGGAGTGGGACCCAAGCTTGGACCCAACCAGAAGGCGAATGTGAACCATGTGAATGTGGAGGAAATCCGTGATGAGCCAGATCTTGTGATTGGTAAGTTTCCAATCGATTCCCATATTGCACTTGTTCTATTTGATACCGGCGCATCGCATTCATTCATATCACGGGAATTTGTGGATAAACATAAGTTAGCCACTGAGTCACTAAAAGGGACCATTAGAGTGAACTCACCAGGAGGAGAGATGCTAGCTAGTAAGGGATGCCGTGATCTTACCATAGGAATTGGAGCACACAGCTTCCCAGCACATTTGGTAGTTTTGGACTCGCAAGGACTAGATGTAATACTGGGCATGGATTGGTTGTCCGAGCATGATGGCCAGATAGATTGTGGACAACGTACCATCTCTCTTAGGACACCACGAGGCATAAAGATTAAGTTCAAGTCAGCAGCACGTCTTGAGGGTACTAAGGTGAACTCTCTTAAGGGGGTTAGCATGGACACCGTACCCGTAGTAAAGGAGTACCCCGATGTGTTTCCGGATGAGCTGCCAGGGATGCCACCTGACAGGGACGTGGAGTTTCTTATTGATTTGATGCCAGGAACAGGACCGATAGCCAAGAGGCCATATAAGATGGATGTGGAGGAACCGAAGGAGTTAAAGAAGCAACTTAGGGAGCAATTGGACAAGGGATTTATTTAGCCCAGTTCATCGTCTTGGGGCATGCCTGTTCTATTCGTGGAGAAGAAGGACAGTAGTAAGAGATTGGTGGTTGACTACCGCTCACTTAATGAAGTTACTATCAAGAATAAATACCCATTGCCTAATATAAATGACATGTTCGATCAGTTGGAAGGAGCGAAGGTGTTCTCCAAGATTGACTTAAGGTCGGGGTATTTCCAATTGAAGATCCGTGAGGAAGACGTACCCAAGACCGCCTTCACCACTAGGTATGGGTTATATGAGTATACAGTTATGTCTTTTGGACTAACAAATGCTCCGGCATATTTTATGACCATAATGAACAAGGTATTCATGGAGTACTTGGATAAATTTGTCGTGGTATTCATCGATGACATATTGATATATTCTAAAGATGACAATGAGCATGAGAAGCACTTGCGCCTAATTATGGAGAAGCTGAGGGAGCATAAGCTATATGCTAAGTTTAGCAAGTGCGAGTTTTGGTTGAACACTGTGGGATTTCTTGGACACGTAGTGTCAGATGAAGGAGTCGCAGTTGATCCAAGCAAGGTGGTGTTAGTCACAGAATGGGAGTCGCCCAAGAATGTGGGAGATATCAGAAGCTTCTTGGGACTTGCTGGATATTACAGGAGGTTTATAGAGAACTTCTCCAAGATTGCAAAGCCAATGACTGAACTATTGAAGAAGGATAAGAAGTTTGATTGGACCAAGGAGTGCGAAGCTAGTTTCCAGGAACTGAAGCAACGCCTAGTGACCGCACCTATCCTGTGTTTGCCAGATATACAGAAGGATTTCCATGTGTATTGTAATGCCTCTCGTCAAGGACTGGGTAGTGTACTGATGCAGGATGGGAGAGTGGTATCCTATGCCTCGCGCCAACTCAAACACCACGAGAGGAACTATCCCACGCATGACTTGGAATTAGCGTCAGTTGTGCATGCGCTCAAGGTATGGAGGCACTAACTGATGGGTAAGCATTGTGATGTGTTTACGGATCACAAGAGCTTGAAATACATATTCACACAGAAGGAGCTGAATATGAGACAAAGAAGATGGTTGGAGCTCATAAAGGACTATGACATGAGTCTACAATATCATCCCGGAAAGGCTAACGTTGTAGCAGATGCGCTGAGTCGCAAGGTTTATGCTAATGGCCTGACAGTGGGGGAGTTACCCAAAGATTTGTGTGAACAACTCAAGGACCTCAGGTTGGAGGTAGTATCCGAGGGATACTTGGCAACGATGGAAATCAAGCCAACACTACATGATAAGATTTGTGAAGCTCAGAAGGAGGATATTTAACTGAGAAGGGTGAAGGAAAACATAACCAAGGGAAAGGCGGAAGGATTTCACGAAGATGAACAAGGAGCACTATGGTATGGAGATCGTTTGTGCGTGCCCAACGATCAGGAGATTAGGAAGTTGATTCTCCAGGAGGCCCATGACTCGCCATACTCCATACATCCTGGTAACACAAAGATGTACATGGATTTGAAGGAAAGGTATTGGTGGGTTAATATGAAGGGAGATATCGCAGAGTATATTGCCTTATGTGATGTGTGTAGTAGAGTAAAGGCTGAGCACCAGGAGCCAGCATGGTTACTACAGCCATTACCGATACCTGATTGGAAGTGGGATAGAGTTGGAATGGACTTCATCACAGGACTGCCTAGGACGAGGTCAGGATACGACTCTATTTGGGTAGTGGTGGATCACTTAACCAAGGTAGCCCACTTTATACCCGTGAAGACCACTTATACCAGTGCTAAGTTAGCCAAGATCTACATGAACAGAGTTGTGTGCCTGCATGGAGTTCCTAAGATCATTGTGTCAGATAGAGGCACCCAATTTACTTCTCACTTTTGGCGCTAGCTACATGAGTCGCTAGGAACGAGGTTGGAATTTAGCACGGCGTTTCACCCCCAGACGGATGGACAAACCGAGAGGGTGAATCAGATCTTGGAGGATATGTTGAGAGCTTGCGCTCTAGCTCATGGCCCTAGTTGGGATGAAAATTTACCTTATGCTGAGTTCTCCTACAACAACAACTACCAATCCAGCATCAAGACGTCAGATGTACTATATGGTAAGAGGTGCAGAACACCATTGTTATGGGATGGAGTAGGTGAATGTCAGTTGTTTGGACCTGATTTGATCAAGGATGCTGAGGAGAAGGTCAGTTTGATTCGAGATAGGCTGAAGGTAGCACAGTCAAGGCAGAAGAGCTATGCTGATGCTAAGCGCAAGGAGGTGGTGTATGAGATTGGAGATCGAGCCTACCTCAGAGTTTCGCCTCTGCGTGGAATTAAGCGTTTTGGGATTAAAGGCAAGCTGGCACCTCGGTTTATAGGGCCCTACAAGACCCTAGCACGCAAAGGAGAGGTTGCGTACCAGCTAGAGATGCCAGAGGTTCTATCCGATGTTCACGACGTGTTCCATGTGTCCCAGCTGAAGAAGTGACATCCGGAGATGATGGATACACCATTGAGAGACACTGTGTCGCTTGAGGAGGTTCAGCTGGAAAACGACTTGACCTATGAGGAGAAACCGGTCAAGATCTTAGAAACAGCAGAGAGATTCACACGCAGCAAGACAATCAGGTTCTGCAAGGTACAATGGAGCCATCACACCGAAGAGGAAGCTACCTGGGAGCGAGAGGATGACCTTCGAGAGGACCACCCGCACCTATTTGCTAGCCATGTTGAATCTCGAGGACGAGATTCATCTTAAGGGGGTTAGTCTTGTCACATCCCAAATTCTAGATTTGGCACTGCATTCATACATGCCATTGCATTCATGATCATATTTGCAAAAATTCAGTTTTAAAGTCTTTTGGCCAAAGCGCTACCTATTTTGTCTTTCCATCTCTTATATGAGATTATTAGGGTTTTTACCTTGCATCTTTAAAAATGGCCCCTTTTGGACATTCCAGATGCATGGTTGCGTAGAACTCGTCTCTACAAATCCGTAGAATTTTGTTTCGCCCGAATCGGAGCCCGGGATCAAAAGTTATGGCCAATTTATAGCAGTGCAGAAAAAATTCAGAATAGTCAGACAGTACAGCAGGTTCAGTTACTGTTCAAAAAAAAGGAGAAAAAAAGAAACGCGAAGGCCAGCCGCCGCCAGCCCACCGCCAGCAAAGCCAGAAATTGCGTGCTCGACATGAGCACGGAAGCCGAGGTTCGCCGGAATTCCAGTTTCCGCGGGGTTGTTCCGCCCCCGCGTACTCCGCTACACCCCCCTTAAAGGCGCCGCCACCCCTCGTTTTTCCCCCTCTCGAAGCCCTCGGAAACGCCGCCGACACCACCTAATACCTCGCCGGAGTTGTCGTCGCCGCCGCCGCCATTAGCGCCGGTGAGGTCGCCGCTGCCGCCCCGAGCCCCTTGCTCTGCCGCCCAGCCGCCCCGCCTCACCGCCCCTCCTTTTCTTTTCACCACAGGATGCCGGGAGCCGCTGCCATCGTCGGAGCGCCACGCCGGAGTCGCCGCCGCCGTCTTCCACGCCGGCCACCGCCGGTGAGTCCACCGGGAGCCACCCCGGCCGTCAGATCGACAGCCAGTGGCCCAGATCGGCCATTGACCGCGGGCACCGACCGCTGACCGGTCAACCGGCGGTCAGCCGGGACCCACCCGTCAACGATTTTTCTGAGATTATTTAATTTCCAGAAAATAGATCCAACTTCAAAAATTCGTAGGAAAAGATTTACTGGGCCAAATTTCGCAAATAATATGTCGTTGGATTCATAAAATTGTGTAGAATTTGTTTATAAAATAATATTGCGGGTTTACTGTATGTTTTTCCCTGAGACTTTAAAAAGGCTTAAAACACTATAAAAATTATAGGAAAAGTTCTGTAACGCCTTTTTGCGTGATTCCAATTGCCCCTGGTTATAAATCACATTACCTACACAGTAGTATTTTTCCCAGGTCTTACAACTCTGTTTACTGGAAAGTCTTAGTGTTTTGCCTAAAAGTCTATTATTTGGGTTCACAAATTGCATAGCCATGTTTTCATTGCATTAAAGATTTTCCATGCATCATGCAGTAGTAGTAAGTATCAGAGAACACCGAGAGGTTACTAAAAACCTTGTTGAGATATCATGCATGTATTTGTGCACCTGCTTATGTTGGTATGTTGTTTATGTGTTGCTTTGTATCGTGTAGATTGTGACGAGTGCAACGCTTGTTTCTGCGAGGATTGTACCCTCGACTCCTACCGCCAAGGCAAGTAGATGCTATTTTTGTTCATACCATTGTCCTACTATTTTTCTCTTATGCATGTGTAGTGTATTTCTGTAGTTAACGTGTAGGAACTACTATGATATGCTATATCCTATATATTGTGGTAGGATTTTCCTTGTAGTTGAGCCCCGCTCAGTAGATGTGCTTAGACTTGCTGTGGAGACGGGGGAAAAGGGGATCACACTATGGTGGAGTTGTGTTTGCTTCAAACTAAAACAACTTAATGTTAATGAACTACCTGGGCGGAATAGTTGGATGGTCATCGGAGTGTGGTTAATGGTGGGGAATGCCGCCCAGGATACTGAGAAGGATTGGTTCTCTTTGTTATGATAGCTTACGTGTGCAACCATGTGTCAGTAAGAATGGGTGGCTGGTTGGACTTAGTAGGTCGTGGTGATCCGAACCCAGCATAGCCAGAGATGTAGTGAATGATAGGTTGGGACCGGTGCGCAGTGGGGTTTGGTGATCTGCTTCCCAAAAGGTCCCATCTTAGACTTCTCCCTATCATCACACAATATGCATGTGGTGGTACGAGCTGGGTTGGCCAGGTCACATGGGTAAAGTGTACAAACCCCTGCAGGGTGTAAAAACTAAGTACTTAGCCGTGTCCCCGGTTACGGACGATTGAGTTGCTTGATCTTGAGGCTATGACATATTCTCACTCATCCTTATTTCCCAATTACTAAAATTTGATGGGTGAACTTAATGGGTTGCTGTGAATTAAATGGTTTAGAAAAGTAGGATCAATGTGTTTGAAAAGTGCAAGCTAGCCAAAGCTCCACTAGCCAAATAAGCATGTAGATGCTAGGTGCATTGTCTCCTTTATCTTAGCGCTACTTGCCATACATTCCATGTATTGACCATTCGGGGCTGCTACGTTTCATGTTGCAGGTTATACCGATTCTGAGTGATTCGATTTAGGTCGCGGTACTTGTAACTACCTCGGTGAATTACGCTCTTAATTACAAGCCTGGATGAGCGGAAATGGTTAAAATAGTACGGTGGGGCCAAATGCCACTCACAGGTAGACCTTTCGGCCGTCCTAACCATTTTCAAACATCGGGACAAGAACGAGCGGCGTAATCGGCAGGCGAAGGGATCAACTACATACTCAAATGAGTATGTATGCAAGCCACCATACAACAGTCCTCAGAGCCATTCCATCTAAAAGAAATAGAAATATTGCAACGCCATACGGCAAGATCCAAATATCCTAGATAGATATAATAGTTTAGGATATCTCCTCATACATCAAACATCAGAGTATCAGGCGGAAGTGGAAAAACAAGATCCGAGTACGGATAAGAAGCAAATTGGCATAAGATGCCCCATAAATAAACACATCCCCACAGATCTCACGGATCCTCGTTCTAATCTCTACACCGAGTGATCGTTGCAACATCGTCTCCTCCACCCAAAGATCCATCTTGTGAGTGTACCGCCATCCGAATCAAACAATTTATCGTGGTGAGACCCTAGGGGTACTCAAGAAGTCTTTATGCCTCTAAAGGGGACACAACCTGGGTGACGAATTGCAGCAAAAGATAACACCTAACAATTCTATAGATACCGCTAACCATCCGCCTAACCAAAGATAGACGGATGTCCGTGAATTAATAGCAACAGCTTATAACAAGAATATTAATGATCCATCCTCCTCCTCGCTACCAACGAGGAAGCGGATTTAACAGCCCCCCATCCGCTGGCGTTTTATTATCCATTCCATGAGTGTTGCACTATTTACTAGTCGTACTTAGTCAAATTAAAAGTGGTACTTTAGTTATACTTGTCTATGATCGAGAAACTGTGCTCCAAGTCGCCCATAATCATGACACGGCTTTCGTAAAGATTTATCTTGCAGGGTGCACAAATAGCAACACACACTCGATCAACCTCGGAAAACCAAATCAAACCCAACGAGACATTCACGACAAAGCGATCACAGGATTCGTAAATATTTCAGGCCACCCCATTAAGCTACCCGCAACGGTTGGCCGGCTCGAGACGACTCAAGGTTTGCGGCCAATGGCTATAAACGACTGGGAACCCAAAAGTGTGACTGGGCTTGTCGATACCGCGAAAACACTCGCATCCAAAATAAAGACAGTGCTCCTCGCACAATCTTAAATAAAGCAGTAAAGCATGGCATAAGTACAGGATAGTAATAAAGCCCCAAACTACTTGTGGCCCCAAGAAATAAGAATGAATCAAGCTCTAGCTCAGGGGGGGTCATAAGCCTCCCGGATGTGGATAGCGCGAATATTCAAGGAACAGGAATCAAGTACTCGGGGTCCTACGGGACACAAGTGAGCATGAAAAACCAAATAGCAGATATTGCTCACCGGTGCCACTTTCATTAGTTATCCCATTACTACTCAGATTAAGTTGTTTAGATACCTCGTTATCCATCAGACACTCACATACCCTACACATGCTGTTCTACGACCCGCATGGCTCAAACAACTCCTGTAGTAATGGCTCATGGGATGAAGGAACAAGCTTCGGTGGGGTTTAAATGTAAAGGCTATGCAGTACTTGGGATTCAGTGTAATGCAATCGCGACTCAATGATGCAAGAATAAGAGAGAGGCAATAGGTACTATATGTATGCGAGCATGTGGTAGTGCTTGCACGGCACTCGCTTGAAGCGAGGGACGGATCTGGGTAGTGCTCTGGTTTCGATATATCCCCGTCATTGCCTATTCGAAGAAGAACCAAACAAACAAGGGCCAACATAAATAAAGTGCACAAGCATATGAATAAAATGCGACAAGCAAACAATCATGCCATGATGAATGATGCACAAATTGCATGGCAATAATGTAGCATGGCATGGGTGAGGTGTGGAATACAAGAATAAAACCTTTTATTGAGTTTTAGTCACATTTTAACCTCAAATAAGTTGCTGTATACTTTATATTTATATGATGCATGCTGCAATTCAGAACATGGAATGCATAGATAGAACGGGCTCGTCGCGCTGATCGATTTAGACATATTATTTGTCAAATTTGGAGTTATAAAACAAAAGTTATTAACTAATTAAGATAAAGGTCATTTTGTTGTAATTTTAATTATCTCAAAAAATAAAGTGTTCAAAATATATTTTGAAGGGCATATTTGAAATCCTCACATTTTTCTGATTCAAAAACATATATTACATGTTTAATTTGGAATTATATCTTAAAAGATATTTGAAAACAGATTTGAATTTGAATTTTAAAACAAATTTGAAAAGATTAAACTAAAACAGAAAACCTTTTTGTCACTCAGGCAAACCTAGCCATAGACACAGACAAGTGGGGCCAGGATGTACACATACATGTGAAAACCCTTTTGTCACCGCTGGGGGCTTAGCCATCGAGGTCATGGGGTGGCCATTCGCGCAGCCCACGGACGGGCGAGAAGACAATGGTGCCTGTGGGCCGAGCTGAGCTGGTTGCGCTGAGAAAGGCTGAGGTTTTTCTGCAAGATGTCCCGGGCGATCGTGGGCCTCTAGGAGCTGGTTGAGCCGAGAAAACGCAGGGGTTAAACGCAAAGGGCCACGCATCGTTCCTCTTCTCACATCGACGACCGACGGTGTCCGCCCATGAGCGCGCTGGGCTCGAACTGGACTGGGCGTCGGCGCGGAGGGCATAGCCGCTGCGGTGGCTTAGGCTTGGTGTCAGGTGGGGGCTGACGACGATTGAGGCTATCGCTGGCGGTGAGCGTCTGACACCGCGTCTGTAATCGAGGGCGCCAAAAAGATCGGGCTAGGCGGTATGGCGAGGCGGAAGGTGTCGGGAGGGAGGCTCACTGCTGGCTCGACGGCGGGCTCGGATCGAGGCGGGCTAGCGTCGGTGACTGTCAAGAACCGGGAGGCGTTAGGGTTTAGTGGCGGGGGTCTCTCCCATGAGCTGGGTCTTCCTCCATCTGCACGCACGAGGCGACGCAGGATAGTCCTCGACCTCCTTGACCACCACCATGTCGAGCTTGCTGGCAGGAGCGAGAGGTAGACACGGTCAAGGCGATTCCCATGAGGAGAAGGGGTCATCGGTGGGGAGGGAGGAGAGGAGCGGCAGGGCTCTGGGCCGATCTGGTGAGGTAGAGGTGTCGTGTGGGGGAGGGAAAAGTGAGAGGGAGAGAGAGGAAAGCAGGCTTGGGCACGGGGTAGATAAAGGTGGCCTCGGTGCACCTTTTTGCTCCTCCCTCACGTGGTGGCTCGGGCTGGAGTAGCTAGGGCGTGGAGAGGGGTTGCAGGGTGGGGTCAGGGCAAGGCCAAGGTGGCTGGCTCGGGTGTGGGGTCGGCCTGGCAGGGATAGAGAGAGAGGGGGGGTGTGGCATGGAGCTAGGGTTGGAGAGAGAGGGGCTGGTTAGGGGAGAGGCTCGGGTTAGGGTTTGATAGATGGGGTAGGAGGGTAGCTGGTGGGGCTTGCTGGCAAGGAGAGGGGGACTCCTCGGCTTGGTGAGAGGAGAGGGTGAGGTAGGGTGAGGTTAGGGTTTGGCTTAGAACTAGGGTTAGAAGAAAAGAGAGGACACTAGGGTTAGGGTTTAGATGAGGTGTTAGGTTTTTGGAGAGAGGATTAGAGAGAGAGGGTGATGTGGTGGTGGCTTTTAGCAAGATCAAACAAGATCAAGCAAAGATCAAACAAGATCTAGCAAAGGAGTAGAAGAGATAAAAAGGTGGTGAGGGGTGTTGGTATGCATGATCAAGTGAGAGAAAAGGATGGACAAGGTGATGATCTTACAAGCTCATGCATGGCACTACTCAAGTGAGGTTGATGAGGTTTGAAGGCACAAGGCAAGAAACAAAACAAGGTAGAAAAGATTGAGAGAAAGAGAGAGATGGGAAGATGATCCACTCAAAAACAAATAAAACCAAAGGAGGACAAAAGATGGTGATGGTTGCATGGCCCATGCAAGTATTTAATGCCATGTGTTAATCTTGTGAAAACAACATAAAATCTCATGGCATTTATTTATGTGCATCCTCAAAAGATGGAGTAAGGGCCAAGCTAAGGATTGAAGGAATGTTCCATGTGGAGTGAATGGAGATGACCATATTTGAATATATTTGGACATGCTAGTGTGTATATTCCACTATGTGCATAATATCCTCAAAATATTCCAACATGAACAACCTTCCCATATCATTCCATATGGAAGCAGGTAGAATGGAAAAGGGTCCATTCCAAACAACATGAGCTAGAGATAAACCCAAATAAAATGCAATGCTCACATATGGTGGAATGGTGGAATGATGGGGTGGTGACAAGAAAGGTGATGGAGTTGAATAAAAGATATGCCCCCAACTCAACTTGGGCATTAAACAATATATCAATAACCAAATACAATATCAAGAGGCAAATACAATTAATAATGCATATGAGATAAGAACCAATGAAAAAGGTATTATATGATGCTCAAATACAAGGTGACATGATGACATGAGCATGATATAATTATGATGCAACAATTATATGTAGGAAGTAGCAATTATATTACTAGACCAGTAGCATTGCAATTGTTAGACAATTGGGATGCTACAGTACTCTACTCGACACTTGTTCCCTCGTGGGCAATTTGAAGATGGAGTAGTATCTTTATTTGTGTTGCTACTTGATTTATGTGTGAGCTAGCCTTCGAGCTAAGCGACTTTTATAATAAATGAATCTTCTAGATCTTCGTTATTTATGATACACGGATTATTACTTTGTTATTTCATCTATGTTCTATGTAAGCCAATGAACCGATCCAGGGATTGACATGTTGCATAGAAGCTACAGTCTTTTCAGTACTGTAGTGTTACAGTTCAAGTGAGAGTCTCCGACCATGTCCCTGAAAATCAGGTTTGCTACAATATTAGAATTTTTTGCTACAACTACTCTGTGTTTTTGCTACACTAGTGAAACATTTTTGCTACGAGGTCCCCGACGATGTCTCCGGCAAATTCAGTTTCGCTACATTAGAATAATTTTTTTGCTACAAGGTCTCCGACGAGAAACAGTCTTTTTGTTGTATTTCTGGGACAGACCTTTTTTTGCTACTTTTACAGCAAAAGCGGGACAGTTTATAGCAAAAGCAGGATGAAGGGCGGAGATGAAGATCTGACCGTCTGTCTGCCTCGATCCGACGACGACTGGTCCAGGGATGGAAAGTTTTCATCCTCCGGGACGCCTAGCACTGCCCTTTCAATAATGTTTCAGTTGGTTTTAATTGGTGACGAGACGCACGAATCTCAAACGAAAATGGACGGTG
Organism: Avena insularis; assembly: GCA_023614405.1. Classification (NCBI taxonomy): domain Eukaryota; kingdom Viridiplantae; phylum Streptophyta; class Magnoliopsida; order Poales; family Poaceae; genus Avena; species Avena insularis. The sequence continues at coordinate 167,663,006 of CM042694.1, read as the reverse complement.
AATAGAAGTCACGTATGTAAAAGGCACTTTTAGAAATGACTTTCCGCGCGGAGCCCCTCTAGGCGCTAGGTCCCGAAATTTTTTCGCCCTCACCCTCCCACCCCAACCCCTCTCTCAGGCTGTCACGCAGCCCGCGCATCGATCCATCGCCAGCCGCCTCGCCACCCCCGGCGCCGGCCCGCCCCTCTGTCCTCTGCCTCCGTCCCTCCTCCCATCCGCCCAGATCTCACCGCGCTCATCTCCTTTTTCTCCCTCATCCCCTCTCTCCCGCACCGGTCCGCAGCGCGCTATAGAGCTCGGCAGCGCCGCCATGGAGGTCGGCGGCACCACGGCTCGACTCCATTGAGCTCCGAAGCTGCAGCCGCCTCCTGCAAGTCCGCCCGCTCCCTCTGGACGGCCGTCCTCGACCTTAGCCGCCAGACTCAGTGCCTCCTCTCTCTACAAGCCGCCAGACCATCTCCTGCTCCTACTAGCGCACCGCCAGACAGCTGCGCCGGCTCCAGCAGCACCCGCGCCGCCCTATCCAGCGCCTCCTCCCACCGACGCCTCTCCTTTCCGTCGAGGTGAGCATCCCGATCTGCCCCTTCTCTGCTTACACGTGTTGTTCTTGGGCATAGGGCCAGTCCTGAGATTTCACGGGCCCGGGCAAAATTGGAACTCGAGCCCACTTAATGTAACCATTAAAATAATAATCACAACATATACTTCGAAACAAGTTATCTGTGCATTTAAAAATTGATGAAAATATTGCACGTAAAAGATGAGAATGTTAATTATATTTTCGAAATTTTCCTAAAACTAGCAAAATGCCCGTGCGCGTTGCGGCGGAAGAACTTAGTCGTTGTTGTGCTGGTGGTGAGTTTTTTTTAAATCAGTGGCACGTCACAGCATAGACAGTTTTTTTAACTTGCTCGGTGACATCCGCTCCTCGATCAATTGATTGTTCCAATTCGCAAGCAGAATATTTTCTTTCTCCAAACCCCCTCTTCCTCTTGGCCTCCTTCCATTTCATCTCCTCGTGGTCTGCTTTAACAAAGAAGCCATCAATACTTGTTAATTATATATTCGAAATTTTCCTAAAATTATATATTATTACCACACATTTATTTTTGTAAAAGCTGATTTTTTTTACAGAAAATTTAATAAAAGCTACATCAAAATAATTCTTCTGTTTATATACATCTTAAAAAAGCTAGACTCCTATGGAACAAAAATAAGCGTGCTACATTTTCTTAATCCTAGCTGAAACTAACAAAACGAAAAATAAAGTACGCATAGTTATATTTAAACTGAGTCTCTTTTTATTTGTATAGCTAGACTCGTGTAGCTGCGTTAGCAGCTCTACTACTTTGGGCCGGGCACAAAACCAGCTTACACGGTTAATTAATCTGGTCCCTGATCGCACCAAAGCAGGAGGCATGATTAATCAACCTTTGACCCCTGTCTGTGTGTGCCATGAGCATCTCGCGTTTTTGATCCAGCTTGCTTGCCTGCTCTAGGTGCTTGCTTCTTTGGGCCCCCTTGGTTCCAGGGGCCGGGGGCGGCCGCCCCGCGCACGCTGCCCCAGGGCTGGGTGGGCATTCCTGTGGACAGTGCATATGTTTTGTGTGAATCAATATTTTGTTGCGGGCAATATGCTGGATGTGCTGTGTGAACCAATGTTTGTTGTGGGCAATATGCTGGATGTGCTATGTGAAACAATATTTGTTGTGGGCAATGGTAGATGAATATTTGTTGTCTCATTTATTTTCATCTCATTGTGTGAATCAGATTTGTTCACGTAACCCACGAAATGGATGGCGATGACAGCAACCTCGTCTTCGATTTCGAGGGCACCCTCGAAGCCTGCTCCGACTCCGTTGTCGTGGGCACCGCCTCCGACGCACTCGGCCCCGCTGCGGTCGGACCGCACCATGACCAAGGCCGCGGTAGCGGAAGCTTCCGGCAGACCGTGTGCCGGCATTGGCTGCGGGGCCTGTGCATGAAGGGCGAATCCTGTGGGTACCTGCACCAGTATGACCAGGACCGCCTGCCGGTGTGCCACTTCTTCCGCGTTTATGGCTGCTGTCGCGCGCAGGATTGCATCTTCAAGCACAACGCTGAGGACGTCAAGGAGTGCAGCATGTGAGGAACATCCCTATCCCCGCCACTCTTATTTTTCGTGCGATGGATTGCTACCTGTCAATTGCTTGCTCTAGATTTGGAATTCTGCTAGGGTCACTTTCTGTTTTGTTATGGTCGGTTTGTCCTAGATCTTCATTATGTTATTGTTAGGTCTTCTAGGAATTTGAAGCCATCCTGTGGGAATTCTTAGTATGTGTGATTTCCATTTTATACAAGCGCTAACAAAATCAGGCTTTGGGTTTGTGTAGGTTTCTTCGGCAGCTTAATTGTTTGGATAACTACAAAGCGATATTGTTTTGTAGTCTGTCTCGGGTTATTTCTAATGGAACGTACTCGTTGAGCAGCTCGTGTTTAGAGTTTGTGTGTGTGCTGTGCTAGTACCATCTGTAGGGTTTAGTGTTATGTTTACGTAGTAGGTATGACGTGATATGTAACTTTTAGAGCTTTCTGGATTGGGCTCTTCCTAGGAGAAGTGATTGGCTAGGACTCTCATATTGAGTGTATTGTCATAGGGTCTGCAAGTGGTTATTGAATTTTAATGTTTTTAATTGATAGTGAGTACTACATAGTAATCGATAATTTTGTCAAATTTAGTGCCTATGCTGTGTGAATTTGGAGAGCTGCTAACTTCGACAAATAGTCTCATAATTACATATCATATCTTTGATGGTAGGTTTTCATTTAATCGATGTGAAATTTGGCGACTTTGATTGAAATGCTTTTCACATTATTTAATCAATGTTTGATGGAATCTTGAATTTCTATGATAAACTGCAGGTTTAGAATGTATTCAATATAACTTTAACAGCTGGAACCCTGTGTGTTTTGAGCATCTAATGTTTAGAGCTCTGTGTTTATTAATTGTTATGCGAGTGTAATATATATTGTTTAGTGTTGTATTCTACTACTCTTGAGTAGTTAGTGACTAGTGACGTATTATGTTGTTTTAGGGTTTTCTGACTTGGATTCTTCTTGGGAGAAATAACTGTCTCTCATAATGTGAAATAGTGCATTAGTAATTGGCGCAGCTAAGTCAAATTTAGTGCTCACGCTGTGTGAATTTTTGTAGCAACTAAATTTGATGGATATATAATTTTATACAATTGAACTTAATTTAGCTGATACACTGGTAAATTTTGGAGCCTTTGTTTAAACTGTTTTTTCGTGTTTCTCAATTAGTATTGATTTAATCTTTAACTTTTGTGACGATGCATATTTTGCTGACACTAGAGTACGACCCTAAACATATGACGTCAAGGAGTGCACCATGTGAGGAACATCCCTATCCTATCCTATCCCTCTTATTTAGTATTGTGATCTATTGCTGCCTGTAATTTGCTTAGCTAAGGATTAAGAATTACTGTTAGGGTCAGTTTCTGTTTTATTAAGTTCAGTTGGTCCTAGATCTGTGTTATGCGATTGTTAGGGCTTCTAGGAATCTGAAGCCATATTGTAGGAATTCTTAGCATGCGGTTTACAAGTTGAATGCACTTAGAAAACTTTGATGATTGCATTTGGGGTGGTGGTAAAATAGATTGATCTAGTGTGTAAATTTTTTGTATACTAGCGATAACATGATTGAACTTTGGGATTGTGTAGGCTTCTTGTGCATCTTACAATTGCTATGTTTCTCTGAAAATTTGATCTCTCGTGGGATATTGGTTTGTAGCCTTTCTCGGGTTATTTCTAATGGGACGTACTACCTTGAGCAGCACACGTTTAGAGTTTTTTTTGTTTGCACTATGCTAGTGTCATCTGTAGGGTTTAGTGTTATGCTCCTGTAGTAGGTATGGTATGATATATGAATTTAGGGTTTTCTGATGAATTGGACTCTTCCTAGTAGAATTGAATGTCTAGGATTCTCATATTGAGTGTATTGTCATAGGGGTCTGCAAGTGGTTATTGGATGTTGATTATTTAAAGTGATAGTGCGTACTGCATAGTAATCGATGCCGTTTTTGTCAAGTTTAGTGCCTATGCTGTGTGAATTTTGGAGAGCTGCTAACTTGGACAAATAGTCTCATAATTACCTAGCATATCGTTAATGTCAGGTTTTCATTTAATCGATGTGAAATTTAGCAACTTTTATAAAAATGCTTTTCACATTATTTAATCAATGCTTGATGGAATCTTGAATTTCCACGATAAACTGCAGGTTTGGAATGTTATTCGATGTTACTTTGGCAGTTGGAACCCGTGGGCTGTGAGCATCTAATGTTTAGAGCTCTGTATTTATTAGTTATTATGCGAGTGTAATATATGGTTTAGGGTTGTATTCTACTACCCTTTGAGTAACTAGTGATGTCATATGTTGTTTTAGGGTTTTTTGAATTGGATTTTTCTTGGGAGAAATAACTGACTCTCATAATAATGGAAAATAGTGCTCTTGCTGTGTGAATTTCTGTAGTAATTAAATCTGATAGCTATATTTTATTACATAACAGAACTTAATTGGTAGCTTTTAGTTTAGGTAATTTTTGGCACCTTCGATTAAACTGGTTTTCGTATTGTTATTCAGTACTGATTTAATATGTAACTTATGTGACAAATGCATATTGTTACTGCCACTTATGTCTCTTGCACTTCTCATTAGATCATATAATATGCTATGTGACTTGACATCTGAGCTCCAATTCTACCTTCCGTGTATTGGTTGTAAAAGAGTGTTGTCTAAACTTTAAGCTAAACTGTGTTCCTTTTTATCTGTATTGCAGGTATAATATGGGGTTTTGCCCTAATGGCCCTGGTTGCCAGTACAGGCATGTTAAGAAACCTGGGCCGCCTCCTCCTGTTGAGGAAGTCGTCAAGAAGCTTCAACAGATGAATTCCTTGTACTATGGCTCATCAAGCGGAATTTATCAGCCAAGTGACATAAACAATAATCAGCAGGAGAAACTTCCAGTCCAACATGGCTCGGTGCTAAAGAATCAAAATTTGGTTGCACATGCTACTCCTATAATGCAACAACGAGCTGCACATCATGTCCAGACAGCTCATCCGCAGCATGTACCACCGCCACACATACAGCAGCAGCAGCAACAACAACAACAACAACAACAACAACAACATGCTCAGGTGCAAGGTGTCCCTAATGGTTCATCTAACCAAGCTACTATGACGGCAAGCCCACTTCCACAAGGGCAATCAAGGTGGGTAGGGGGCTTCTAGTGGTTTTGTGAAGCTTTCAAGCATTTTGTGTGAAAACAACAAAACATAGCCGTATGCCTCTATCTGTCTTACAAATTATGGACAATGTGTTCTCTTGTTCTGGTTTTTTATGTTTCCTGTCTTCCCGATAGATTGATGGGTTTAATTTCCGAACTTATTATGCAGTGTTCTTCACCGTCTATGAGCAACAGTCGTAATTCTCTGTTGTATTGTTATGCTAGAAAAAACTATTTTCTCTGGGTTATAAGACAAATTAAGCCATGGCTAGGCTATCATGGTGATCTATATGTGATCAATGTTATCTCTAGATGATGTTTGTGCCTTGTCTTTAGATGTACGTGTTGGGATATTAATCTCACTCGAGCATTGTGTGTGAAAACGATATACATGGCCATTATAAATGTATGTGTTTTATACATTAGGGACAATGTGTTGCTTGTTCTCGTTCTTTATGCTTCCTGAAAGAATGTTGGTCTTAATTTTCTAAACTTTTCTGCAGTGTTTAACTTTCTTTCGGTGAGAGTAATTCACTATTGTATTTTTGTTATGCAAGTAAAAAAAACTTTTTCTCTGGATAATGAGACAAATTAAGTTATGGCTAGGGACGAAAGATGATTTCTGTATGACTGATAGATAGAAGTGGCTTCTGTTTTGTCTTTACATGTACTTGTTGGAATATTGGTTTCACTGATCACTCGCAGCTCTTTGCATCACATGATTAATGATTTGGAAAGTAGAACATGAAATTTCGCTTGGTTGTTTACCTTTTTTTATGTATTTTGGAACTGTGCCTATGGAATCTTGTGAGCACATTAATGCACTATATGAGTTTTGGAATTATGCTTATAGCATTTTTTGTCACATTAATACACAGTGAATTTCTAGGTACTTGTGAGTTGTGACATTTGTACGTTCTAGGGACCATATTGGAATATCTAATAATCTAGAGAAAACGATCTTGAAATATGTCATGTTGACCTGTCATTCCATATTTTCCCTATTTTCTGTTCCATAACGTGCTTCCTCAATTTTCTAGTGGTTTTAAGTTCTAAAAGATTTTATGTTGTTATGTTAACAAAATAGGTACTCCATTGTTAAAAGTTGCAACCGGGAGAATCTGGAAAAATCAGTTCAGCAGGGTGTTTGGGCCTGTAAAAAAGGAGTCATGATCTCATTTTAATAATCTCCACCTCTAAGACTCTACATCCACAGGTGAAGAATATGTTCCATCTTAGCTATGCAATAACTTACATACAAAATACTCTCTCGGTTACACACTAGTATAATTTATGCTTTAAGGAGAAAATATTTATGTGTCCTCTAAGTTCTAAATATGGTCATACATTACTTATAGTTATCGCTGTCCAGAATAGAACCTAAAAATAATTCAGTAAGTAAAGGAGTTAAGTGATGGTAGAGCTGAATTGGTAATCATGAGTTGTTTCTTTCCTTTTTTGGCTGCATCATGACTTCATGAATGATTTATTAATATGGAATACCTCCAATTTGCTATGTTTTGTGTCGTACTGTCGTTTAATCCTAACCACATGGGACAAGGAAGGATTTAATGACTTTGTCTTTAACATAGGTTGACCCCACTTTTTGCCCAACTCTAACATCACTACCAAAAAGTAGTGACAGGGGCATTTTACCATTTAGTGGAAAATATTGCCTCCAAAACTAGTGTAACGAGTATATACAGACGAAGCCAACTTGCTAACAGGACATATCTTTTTGACTGAAGGTGGTAATGTAGTATAATATCATTTGTTCTGTAACATAGTAGTTTAATTGAAATATTGCCATTTTAGTTGGATACATCAAATTATAATTAAACTCACTTTTTCAAGGGTTGTGCAAAGGTTACTTCTTGATCTGGTGGTGGGATTTGAAATATCAAGTCCATTATTGTTAGGACATCTCTCCAGTGACTTAAGGTATTGAATTTCTTATCTATACTCTTTTTCATTTATCATCGTGTCACAATATTTCTTCCCAGTGACAAATAGTACTCCCTCCGTTTCAAAATATAAGATGTTTTAGCTTTTTTCTGAAACACATGTACCTAGACCCTTTTAGTGTGTAGGTTCACTTTTTTGCTTCGGACCTACACTCTAAAAGACGTCTAGATACATGCGCTTCCAAAAAAGGCTAAAAAATTCAGATGCTCCAACATTACTATGATTGGACCTTTTTTGTCTTCTTTACACAAGTCACATAAAATGTTATTTTTCCCCGAAAGCTTGTGTGCGAACACAAAATGTCCGGATTACACACGGATTTTTTTTTCAAAAAAAATGGCATTTCAATTTTTTATGTATTTTACATAACAGGTTCATTTGCACCCGTGAGCCAAAACACCACCCCTTTCCTCTGTGAGTTAGGGCGTGTACATTGAAGCAAGAATATACAAGACTAGAGTAGGATGGCCTGGTGCTAGCCATCCACGTTAGCTAATTCATGTAAGCTTATGTGACTTTAGAATATTCACTACATATGCTGTAATTTATTGTTTGCTGATCAATAAATATCTCAGAACTGGTGAACTACTTGATGGTTTCTAACCATTTGGGACTTCATTTACAATGGCTACAAATTAAAATTCTGGACTTTTTTGGGTTCTAGGATGCTCTGCTCTTTGATGAGGCATCATGCTATGCGAGGAGGGAAGCAAAAAGAAGGATTAGAACCGTGGCCGAGCTTGACGGTTTCTTTGTCCAAGGTGATGGTTTTGGATTTACGGCCAAAGAAGTCCCGGCGATTCGTCAAGAGGAACTGGGCCTCACTGTATCAGGGGCCTCTGCTCACTAGTCGCATAGTTCATGAGTAGATACTTGCATGTACTATCTGTGTCCACCACAACATGGGTCTGCCAGAGGCTCCTCCATCTTGTGTGTTTCGTCGCATATCCTGGCTGCTGGCTCCCCGTCCCACGCGTGGCACCCGACCGTCGTCACTAGCCGTTTCTGTATTGCATCTGCCATCCGCTTCCTGTGAACGCATGTAGGGTGGTGTCCTGTCCAGCTACAAGAAACAGCTCATCCTCCACGGCGCACTGCTAGTTTGATACATTTAGGTACTTCTTTGTTCTGTCTTGCCCCCACTCTGTATACTTCTTGCTGCTTCAATTTTTTTATGTTGGGTACATAGTTGGAGTTGGAGATTTGCTTTGCCTGTTGGAAGCAAGCATTGGTATTGTGTTTCCTGTGCTACTAGGTCATCTTGCTAAATATAGAAGTAACAGGACCAGTTAACTTTATACAATTCACTACCGATTAATCAATATTTTTCTTATGAGCTCTACTATCGACCAATCTTTAATGGATGGATTTGGGGAGTATACCTGAGACAGGAGGTGACTTGTCCATGTGTAATCACCAGTTACTAGTTTACTACCAGTAGGTAGTATTGCCCAAGAGGACCTGCCTATACATAAACAACACTTACACATTAGTTATATCTGCTGTTTCACACTCAGCTTTTGTAGGGCTAGTTATTGCTGCTGTTTCCTAAGGTGATCCTGGTAGCACCTAATGATCATGTGCTAGTAGGTAATCTCTTAAAATCATGCAGAGGACCGATGCACAACATAATGTAGTTTGTTATTGTTATTGACTAGCGCTCTCTTTATATATGACCAGCACATCCATACACATCATGTGCTGGTAGTCTTCTAGTCTGTATATATGAAAGCACTCTGTCTTTCCATACTCCATCTTTATAGTATAATCTTTTTTCTATAAGATATTGTGTCTGCTCCTGATGTAAGAAGCAAAGAAATCCAGTCTGATTATTTTTTCTGGAATTTAATCTGTTAAACTAACTAGGAGGGTGAGGCTTATTAGTTCACTCACTAATAGCTAGTTTTCTTAAACTGCAGGAGCTATCATTATGCAAAGATGGTGTTTGCAAATTTCAACCTCAGTGGACCGAGGAAGAACCGTAGTCCAGGATTGTCATGTAACTCTTGATGGATGGTAAAAATTGCAGTCCAGGATTGTCATTTAACTTGATTTTACAAAATTTCTTGCTTGTCTGCATGCACTGTAGTCTACTGGCATTTAGCAAACGTGATGGTGCATTCAGAACTGTGGCAAACTAGCTGCGCTTGAATTCAGATCTATTTGAACTATGCTGATAGAATGTTTTGTTTATGTTGGACTTGACAATTTCCTGGTGATGCCCCCGTTATGAGTATTATAAGCTTTCACCTGTTTTGCTCTGACCCAGTTCCAGGTTTAGGTATAACTGCCGTCTTGGGGCTAGCTCAAGACAATTATGTTTATGTTTTGGTTGTAACGAAACTACTGCAATAAATCTTCTGTTTGTGTTGGGCAGAGCAGATGAGACTGCTCATCCTTCAAGGGAAAACCAGTGCATGATACTACTTCACCCGACAAAGCCAACCGGTATCTTCATAATTCATGCTATATTCAGTACGCTTGACAGAAGGCACATAGTTTACAGCAAGTTTATAGTATATGATCTGCATCCCCAGCAGAAAACACTGCTGAACCACTCAATGTGCACGCAAGGCAAAGTCAGCCCAGCTGTTTCCTTAAACCAGTACAGCCGCAGGACAACAGAGGTGATAATTCGTCAGCCTGGCCACCGGAGATACGTGGAGAATATGACGGTTTTGACACATAACCATTGTTGACAAACACCTGGAAAAAAAATGCACAATATGTCATATGTGTGTGTGGTGATGCTCCACCTTCAACTTCGGCGCCCGAAAAAAAAAAAGGCGGCCAAGATTGCGAAACGGCATGATATGTGATCTGAATCCGGGTCCCAACTGAAGATCTGAAATAGACGGGAGGGAATATATCCAGAGAAAAATCGATGGGGGGCTAAAGTTAGGGTTGGTGGTGGTGTGCCTGTGTGCACGCCTCTGCACTTTGAATTTGTCGCAGTCCTCAACCAAACCAAATTGTGACGCGTCGGCATGGCCAGAAGGCGCTCTTTGACACGACGTCAAAACTTTGCCAGAGGCACCTGGATCACACGAGGCGAGAGGGACCTAAAGCGACTGATGTCTGATGGGGAGATGCATCACATTCGCCTTGCAGATAGACCACTGGAAAAGGGAAGGAAATCATCCTTTTTTTTCCAGCCATTATCTCAATGGGTGGGCACTCAAAATGGTCAATCGGATGGGGACCCAAAAGACACATTGCAAGCTTTGCGGGTCATCGTCTCCAAGAAGTGGTGCTCAATCACACGTGTCAGGTGACTTCCCCTCTTGGATCTATCTATACTGATCTTTTCAGGACCAAGCCAGACTAATCTTTTTACTCAGAACAGCACTGCCACATACTTGTCGTGTTACTTTCCTTTTTACTGAGAACAGCAATGCTTTGTCATGACAGTACTAGAAATTTTAACTTGGGAAAAGTTACGACGCTCCTAGAATACTTTCAGTAACAACATTCCTGGAACAAGTTGCTTATAATTGGAAGTAGGATAAATTTGCAAGTGTATAAAAATGGTAGGTTAGCCTACTGGTCACTAACCCCTGCCAACATAATTTCATGAAATGATACCCTACATACAATGCAGAAATTTTTACCATTGCATAAAGGACTATCCGGCCAAAACAAACTCAGTGAAACTAGGCAACAAGGGTGAAGAGAGAGTCCCTACATCAACGGCGTTGGCATTCCGCAGAACGGAAGTGTTGACGTGCATACCGAAATGCAGTAACTACTACTCCTACTAAAGAAGTTTATCATATGGCATAGTTATAAGAAGGCGGATAGCTCTGAGCTACACTTGATCTATGTGCTTCAGTTCCAGTTCACAAAACTAGGAAAGAGCTGCAGAAACATATATAGAGCAGGCCTGAGCCTTAACGCGAGGGCCACGTGCTCCCTATCTTCAGAACTCGACAGTGCCCACCGACGCGATTCCAGTGCTTAGGTTTCTCGACTCTGGCCTGCTACCGTAGTTATCGCAGGTGTTGCCGAGCCTCCTCGCAGGACCCGAGCTCAAGAGCTCGATGCCCTGCTTTCCCATCTGCTGTACCTCCTGTGGCGAGAGTATCTTTATGCACGATACGCTGTTCACAAATTCCCTGCAGGTTACAAGATCCATAGTTGTAAGATAAACAAAAATACAACATGAGAAATATTCTTGGGAACTTGTTGGCTGAAACTTACTGCCACGGGTCATCGCCGACTAGGAGGACATCATCCTCGCGGTCAACAAATACAAGCTGCCAGCCTGATCTCGCAGAGTCTTCCAACTGGGCCTCGAGGCCAAATAGGCACCCTACCTCGCTACGAAGCTCGTGGTAGCTGCTGAATCTAGTGATGTCGAGCAGCCTCCCAAAAGCTCCAGATTTGTAAACCTATATAGGACAATGTTTGCCAATTCAAAGTGCTTTCAGGGGGAAAAAATTACGAAGGAAGCAGCTTTGTAGATAAATAGCGCATCAAGTGGACGTGTCAACTCGCTCACCTTCACGAATGTTGCAGGCGGTCGATTTACTTTATCAGAAGTTCCCGAAAATGGCGCATATCCTGATTCATCTAAGCAGCCTGAGCTACTTAGCGCTTCATTCAGGGGAAAATCATTCTGAGAAGGGCTCAGGAAATTGCAGGTGGAATATGGAATCATGCCAGAGCCATTGTCATCCTGAAGGCTTGCAATGCAACCATTGTCATCCTGAAGGCTTGCAATGCCACCTTGCATCAAAAGTGACTGAGAGTCTATATTAACGCCAAACAAGAGGTGATTTTGATGATCAGAACTCCCATCTTGATCCACCAAGCATTCTCCTCCAGGCAATGGTGCTAATGAAGAGCTTTGATGTATATTAGAAGGTGATGAATCAAACTGTTCTATACGCGGTGAATTAGCATGAGACCGGGACGGGTTCACAGACTCGACCGCAACCCGCTTAGATGACCATGGGTCAGACACAGGTGAAGGGGTGGTTCTTGGCACACCTTGGAGGTTCGAACCAGCTTCTGAAGGAAATGGTCTCAACGTGTCATGCATGGACGAGATACTCGATGGAGAAAGAGAGCTTATATTCGTGTCTTGAAAATTTTGCTGCTGTGAGAATTCTGGAACTGTCTGTAATGTGGAAGGTGGAGATTGAGTGTTGGAGGAAAGCTGAGAGAAAACTGACAATGCATTTGGTACGGAAGTAAAGTCAGGTGAGTGCTTCTGTTCTTGCATTTGTTGATGATGTGGTGTTTGCACGCACTGTGACTGTTGCTGCTGGTGTGATTCTTGCTGCTGCGGCGGTGGGTTCTGCCCACTAAACGATTGGCAGCGTTGAAGCTGTTGCTGGAGGTACTCAGACTGATTATGGCCTTGGATTGCACTGTCATTGATGTGCTGGTAGTGCATCTGCTGAAACTGAGGCTGTGCTTGTTGCAGAATCTGACTTGATAGAAGAGCAGATCTACCAGCAGTGTTCTGAGGCTGCTGGAACTGCAATACTGCAGGCGATACTGGCTTCGTAGTGTTCTGAAAAGCTGCTGCTGATATTGCTTGATACATGTCAGGTTGCAGACCAAGTAGGGAACTATTCAACCTTGGCTGCATCCAAGGACTCATACCAATTCCTCCAAAATTGAACGACTGGAAACCTGGATTTGCCCCAAAATCGTCACTTGTACCATACAAGGAAGGCAATCCTGTTGGCCATGGGCGCTTCAGCCGCATAGGAAAAGGAGATGAATACATTGGGTAAGTTGTCAGAGGCTCAATCTCCCAAAGAGACACCCTTGGTTGCCTCTCGCCAGCAGTTGACTCATCCCATCCAACCTGTATGGTTCAAGAAAAAAGATCGCATGCTCAGTATGCAAGCAAATATTTACCTTCAACTGGAAATTAGACTAACCACAAATTGCCTTTATAGAATAGAGACTAGCATGCAAGCAAATATCTACCTTTACAAATAAACAAACAGATATGTGTTATTTCAACATCTTACCTTTACAGAACGCCAGTGTGAGTTTTGCCAACGAACAGGATCAAGGTCGCTTATTCCTGTAATTGTTCCCATGTATCTGCAAGAGCACATGAGCAATTTAGACCCCTTATATGATGTAGTACTACAGAAAAATGCAGCTCACTACGACATATCAGGAAACCAGCTAGGTAGATATATACATGCAGAAGTGGACATAAGTTCAGGAGGCCGTACGCTGGAAAACAAGTTAAGGGAGCTAAGCAAGAAAGTGGTGATAGTTTAGGAAGAACAATATCTCTATATAGATAACAGAGAAATCACTAATAAAAAGAAACTTATGTAAGAGGCATCAATGACTTATCTAAATCAAGGCAAGGAAAGATTACTATGCAATGACCAGTTTGACCACATGACAACATTATAGGAGATAAACACAGGTTTGACGTACCGCCTAACACTGGATTCTTCTGTCTCAAAAAGCATTCGGAAACGCATGCCCACAGATATGCGGGTATGATACACAGCTTTTACATACTTAGCCAGTGGTATAACAAACTCCGTAGGGCTTGCTCTGCAAAACACACGGGCTGATCTGAGTATCTGAGAGGATAACGATCAGATGTATATAAGAAGTTATTCTACCTTGGATTATAGAAAATAGTGAACCGGCTATTTGTAGATGCAGCATGAGCTGCTGCAGCGAGCAGACCAATATGCATGCTGTCACTAGACAATACTGATGATGGCATGACCGTTTGTGGCCTATTTGCTCGACGAATTCCTAGAAGCAGCTGATTGTTGTCATTCCTGATCAACCAAATACGTATCATCAGAATACTCTTCTGCGGACAATACGGTTAAAGATGGAGAGCATTCGATGACTCTTCTGAACAAAAAAAATTGGAAGCGCATATATACCAGATAAAGAGAACAGAGTCTCCAGCAACCAGTCTCTTTGCACTTATAAAGACACTCCAACCTGTTGTCAGAAGATGCCGCTTTGGTTGACCTGCACCAGCAATTTGATTTGCATGTTCTTTTATATCACATACTAGCTTGTGGAACTTATATAATAAGTTGCATGGAACAAGGATGAAATAAGGGCATGCATAGGGCTGCTGTATGCACTATACACTACCGGGAAAACACAAAAATAAGAACGATTAAAAGCAGCTGGAATATAACTAACCTCGAAAGATATGGCGGAATTTCCACTCATTGCCATGAAGGTCTTTTGCAATCAACTCCTGTACTGGAGGCTGCTGAGTGAAATCCTAAAAAATTATCAAGGAACAGTTATGACTAATAATGATTCAGTCCAGCTGATCTAAAATAATAATACACTATATGTTCAAACGACACAGCAGAAAAATGCTGATCAACAGCACGTACCAGCGGGGGAAACACCTTCTCCGCTGCTCGGCGGGGAACAGAGAATCCACCATGAGTACTTGTGTCACTTGCAGTTAACGTTTTACAAAAATAATTTGTTGGCTGTTTGCTAGCACCGCACATTTCAGCAGGTAGAAATGGGTCCTTCAGTTCTTGCTGCAATGAGAAACAAGATACATTATAAGTTTGTAACAACCAGAAGCATACAGATAGAAGACAGTAGGTAGGAGATCATGTATTACTGGGCTGAGTGGTTGTAGCGTCATCTGCGCATAGACCTCATCTGTCTCTGCATCAGCCTGCAGAGAAAACAGCAAAGTTTATGAGACGCAAAGGTAGTGACAGTACTACTTGGTTCTGAAACAGATGCGCTATATCTTACATGCATGGTCGCATTATGTAGTTGGCATATAAGCTGCGGAGGTAGGTTCGGATAGTTGGGGATCTGGGACTCCATCTCCTTATTTGTTGATGCAGACACCTAAGGTAGAAATTTACTATGTAAGTCCATTGGTGTCTTAAAAAAACTTGGCAGAAACATTAAAGATCTGACAAAGAAACACCACGCGGTATGGAATTCAATAGGAAACATGCAAACATGAAGAAAAAAAGAGACCAATTTGCAACCTTCACTGATACTTATAGATATCTTACAGCATTTCAGTCTTTTTCTTTGGTACAGAGAGAAAGGAGAGTAACCTGCTCACTATGACCTTGAGGAAAATACAGCACCCGGCTACCGACCGCAGGCAATGAAACAAGCGGTCCAGCACAAGCATGCCACAGCTCTGAATTTAGGCACTTGTGCTCTTCTGACACTGAAAAGGAAAATCATCTGAGGAGAAGGCATAGCAAATATATGAAGTTCAATTAACAACAGTAGCTCTAGGAAGCATCTTTCAGACATATCCATGTTCACAAAAGCGATTCCTGCATCCTACGAGTAAATACTGTTTCCACACCTTCCAGGGGGGAAATGATTTTTGGCAAGAAAATATGCACTGGAGTACTAAATGCTATAAATACCAATCCGTTCATAAACATATAGTACTAAATGAGCAGGGAGTAAATAATCGAAAACTCCCATCATGCTGTCAAGAAGCATAGACCAGCAAAAGGAAGAATAAATTGATAGGCCGCATATGCCACATTGGATTGATTGGGGTAGCATGATTATACAGATTTAAAGCAAGAGCAGCAAGCCAGCCTAACTACTCTTAATCAATTAATGGAACAAAGAGTAGAGTATTAATGAGCCAAATATAAGGTTGTAGTAGTAGTAGTAGTAGTACAAACAGTCAACTGAAATGCCAAGATTTAAGGTGCTACTGTACCTTCCGGCGATGCCGTCTGGTCCGGCGGGCCGCCGCCGCTGCCGGCCGACGGCGAGAGGTTCATACTTCTCGCGAGCTAAAAGGCAAATACACGGAGCCGAGACGGAAGGGAGCAGAAGAAAAACGAAGGGAAGCTTTCCTTTCCTTTCTCTACACCAAATCACGAGCGCTTCCAAACAGCATCGCCATCGCTTTCTCCTCTCCCAAACTGGCCAAACCTCCCACCCTGCCTCCGCCGCCGCACGAGGGAGGGCGCAGTCTTTTCCCGATCCAGGAACTCGGAATTTCCGAGCCTCTCGATCCAAGAACCCGGGTTCGTCTCCCGGAAGCGGGAGCCGCGGTCTCTGACGGAGCAGGCGGCGGCGGCGGGAATGTGCGACGCCTTTGCAGCTCCGGGAGCTAGCCAAGAAACGAGCCGGAGCCTTCTTGGGTTGCGAGAAGGCGGTGGGCCGGCGGCGCCTCAGATCTCGCCGCTGCGAGCTCCGACGCGACAGCTCTCGGCTGCGGAGGACACGGCAGATCCGACCGCCGCCGCCGGGAGGGAGCGAGCTGCTGCTGCTGCTTCTAGCTAGCGCCGCCTGCTTATCGCTGGTGGCTTCCTGCTTGCGGGTTACTGTGCTCGTAGTGGCAAGCAGTAGCAGTGGTGGGAGAGATGGAAGGAACTGCACTTGTTCTCAGTGGGTGGTGGCTTGCTTCGCTTCTTCCTGCTTCGGCTTCTGCGCCCTGCGCTGCTGCTCCTATGCAGTTCTTGGGGTTTTAACCCAACGACCACGAGTCTCTCTCTCTAGCTCTCCCCCTCTCTGCGCTTTAAAAACCAACTTTTTTCTCCGTGCAACGTGCATGCTTCTGGTAAGTTTTTTCTACTCCACTGCAACTCGTGTAATGTATGCAGGTACGTTTTCAGGTATGTACACGACTGAAAAAAGTTGCCACCTCATGGTTCTTCACGTTTCATGTGTTATGCTAATTATTATTATTATTAAAACAACTACTACTACTACAACTATTATTATTATCATGATGAAAAAGTATGGGTAATTTTACCTTTTACTATCTAACTTACATTTTGGAACGGAGATAGTAGCTATTAATCACGTATAATTTTCTTTGGTTTTTGAAATATACAAATTTCTCTCTAACATTTTACTAAGCAGGGTTGCTGATTCCAGTCAGAGAAGATTAACTCAGAGCTAGGCTCCTTAGCCACTGGATATTGTGCGCGATTTTCTTGAGTTCCACAACGGTTAGGACTAAAAACATTTCCATTGCACCATGGTTGCAGTTGTGCCATTGTTGTAACTGATTGTTTTTTTACTTTTCGCACATCGGTAAACTGATTAAATTCAGTTGCATAATGACAGCAACCATTTTTTTCCTACTACCTCATGCGACACTTATTATAAATCGGAGGGAGTAGAATATGGCTGGCACCTGTCAACGGAGATTCAAGTTAGTTTCTATTGGACCGATTTGGAAGTCCTAACCAAATCAAATTATGGTCGACGAACAAACGTCAACATGTTTTCTATGCCCTCTCAAACAAACGAAAAACATGTTTTCTATGCATAGCAGCCATACGGTTGACACCGTTTTCTATCTGGGCTGCTAGATCTAGTATATGGCTGCTATAACATATCGGTGAGTGACCAATGGTCAGGCGTGGAATCGAAACGTGTAGAGGTGAAAAGGTACTACCGATATCTCGAGAAAGATATGTGTATATTTGCGGTCATGGTCAGCTAGTGGGCCTTTTATTTCCGTCTCGTGTAGATCCCCCATGATACTGCCTTTTTGACCAATGTTTATTCACCATCATTACATCTTGTTCCTTTTCTTCTCTACTGGAGTAGTAGTACTGTATTTCGAGTGTAGTGTATGGTTGGTTAAGTAGTGCGGTCAAAGCAGCGTACGTGTACGTGCTGATATGTTTATTGCTCCAAGCACATGCGGTTGGACACGTACGTACTTGATATATGTGGACTTAGTAATTTAATTGGTTCCCAGTGTGACACAGACTGTGTAGTGAACCACTGTTGGCCTCGTCTAAGTCCTAGTTTGACCAGGGACATTTTAAAATTTTAGTACGTACTTTTGAAATTAATTCCAAACCGTATTAATAGGGAAACAAGGTGAGTTAAAAATCAGCATCTGAGAGCAACTCCAACAGCCGCGCTAAAATCCGATGCTGTAAAATTGTTATGCAATGCGCTATCTAGTTTTAGCGCGCACGGGGCATTTCTCTTCCGGCGGACGCGCTAAATTCGGCTCGCAAAAATAGAGCTCAGAAAAAACCCAGCAGATGCACAAAAATACCGGCGTAAACAGGTTTCACAATAAACTATATGTTCAAAAAAATCAAACAAACCCAAATAAATTCAACAAAAAATTGTCTAGTTATTATTACAACACAACCAAATGGTACATAAATAGTAAAACAAATATAGAAATTATTCATCAACAAGTACAACAAATTTTTCATCAAACACTACAATAAATTGTTTTCCAACAATACAACAAACACCAAATAAAAGGAGGTCTCATCGATGTGCTCCAAACCATTTCCACCACTCCTCGATGAGATCTTTTTGAAGATTATCATGGATCTCATTGTCGCTAATGGCATGATACGAGGCAATGAAACGCGCCACCCTATACTCTCTCTCATATGCACTTGCACGGGAATCCCCATCAAGTCATAGTGGCCACTCGAGTCGCCGAGGTGCAGGGAGGCGGCGCGGCGGCGGCGGTCGCTTGGCGGCACAAGAGGACGGGCGACACCAGCCACTCGAGTCGATTCCCGCCGTGGCGAGCTCCAAGGAGGTGCGGGAAGGCGTGACGGCGGCGGATCTGCAGCTTCCGCACGCGGGCAAGCGGTGGCGAGCGACGGAGGCGGCGAATCGAAGCGGCGGCGCCGACGCAATCACAGAAGGGGAATGGAGGCAGTGAACGCGCGGGAAAGTTTCAGCGGCCGTTGGCGTTCGCGCGCGCGCGAGAGAGAATGATAGCGCGCGCCGGTGGCCAGGCACCAAATTTGGGGCGCGCGGTTGGGCAAATTGATGCGCCCGAATTTTTTTAGAGCGCGCCGGATTTTTGCGCGCCTGTTGGAGGACAAAAAAGTGCCGCGCACGCTATAGCGACAGTTATTTTTACAGCGCCAAGTTTTAACGCGGCTGTTGGAGTTGCTCTAAAGGGGAAAATTCTTGCACTCTGCTTTATAAATAAAACAAGGAAAACAATACGGTCCCTCCGGAGGATCGCACACGACGCGTTCCCTGCTCACGCGAGCAACACACTTTCTTGAGTCCCACACCCACCTCTTCTCTTCCCTTATCTCTTTTCCCCTTCCTCAACTCCTGCACATCCAAATCGGTGTCTCCCCATTGAACTCCATGCGAGCAAATCACAAGTTGTTGCTCCTCTCGTCTGTGCTCTGCACCGACTCGCCGCCTCCGCTCGTCGCCGCCGCTTGTCGCCCCCCCGGTGCCCATCCCCCACGCCATCCCCACTCCATCCCCATCCCCATCCCCATCCATATCCCCAAATCCTGTCCACTACCGGTGAGAAGTGAGTTTTAGCTGGCTATCGTCATCGGCCTTCTCCAAGAACTCTAGTGCCCCCTGCTACCAGCAGCGAGGCATGTTGCTACCACAGCGGGTCGATGTTGCTACAGAAGGCAAGTCGATTTTCTACCGCAGAACGGTGGCGCTACTACATCGGGCGCGACTGTTTGCTACCACTGGACGACGATGCTACTACAGCGGGCGAGGCTGTTTGCTACCACAGTGTAACATCTCAGGATTAACACCTAGAAATAGAGATGACACATGTGTGTGTATTGCATTCATGCATAAGAAAATTCGGAGAATTTTCGCGCAAAACTAAAGGAACTATAAAGGGATCGAGATCTCTCTTGTTCTGATAAAAAGATCAGGGCAAGTGCTATAGATTTCGGCATGACCTTTATAGAATTCTTTGTTCTTGGGTAAAGCATTTTAAAGTTGAGTATTTAAATAATATATTTGAATCATAAAAGAATATGTATATGGAATAATACATGTTAAATGGATCACAATAATACATAAATAAGATTTAAATATTTAAAATTCTAAGTTACAATATGGAAGAAAGCATTTACTTTATAATTGTCATATAAACAATATCACAAGTGAAAGAGCATGTGGGCCCCCATGTATGCTTTTGATAATTAATGACAATCTCTATGGATTAATGTTTGCATTAAGTTACACTTGTAGGAACTGTCCATTGACATTGCTTGGAGCATGTGTTGGCTTCAAGGTATAAGAAATGATGAAGAAGAAGCATTGTCCAAGGGATTTGGCCTATTGGAATCTTGTAGAAGAATAAGGATAAAGAAAAGAAGATCAAGTGTGTATTTAAAAAGTAGATGGAGTTCCTCATGTGTATCTTCAGGACATCATCCAATTGGAGTTAGAAGAAATGTTGTGCAAGCTCAAGATATGCCATCTCTAGAAGATGTCATGCTTGAAGCTTGCCATCCTCGGTGATCATGGATCGATGAAGACAGGGTCAAATAAGAGGTTTCCCCATGGTGTATGGGGGAGCATGTTTCAAGTCTTCATCATACGAGCGCAAGGAAGAGAAATCAGGAAAGGTGTCCATCTTGAGAAGAACAAGATCGTCTACATCGAGCTCAAGTGGAATGCTCAAGGCAAAGGTATGGTCCTGATAGGTTTTCCCTTTTGACAGTCTCATGTTGTTAGTTGGGAGACCGGCTTATATGATAGATAATCGTACTATCAAGAGGGGCTCTCAAGTGAGTAACTTGATCATATCTTTTAGAGAGAGCTCAAACATTTGCATAATTGCATCATCTTTCTTGGTTCTTATTTGGTTCTTATCCATGAGAGGATTTATAGCTTGTGTTAATCGCCATTACAAGCTCAAGTTCATCAAAAACGGATTTTGTATGCATTCTCTATCGTGTTTCCGATTTGGAGGTTATACAAGTGTGTCTTTTATAGATAGGTCACCCCTTCATCATTTTATTATATTCTCCCTTCCTGTAATATGATGGTTCCATGTATTATCTTGTAGATCTCGTTATTATCTTCGAAACGAGCCCAAGCTCATCAAAATCGGAGTCCGGATGCAAAAATTATGGTTGTTTTTGTATTGGTTTTTCTGCTAGTTTTGTGAGGGTTGGAGACTTCGGGCTTCGCACCCCGGAGACTCCGGCCCAAATTCTGGCCCAGACTCCGGGGGGTGTACAGAGAGCATCTAGAGGCTCACCGAAATCTTGGCCAGAGTCTAGACCCCGGAGACTCCAGTCCTGAAGGCCAGAGACTCCGGGATAAGTTATCTGCAACGGCTAGTTGACGTGGGGGGCCTATAAAAGTCCCCCATCTTCCTCCTTGGGTTGGCTGCTTGCTCTCTCTCCTCCATTGTTTCTACCTTCAAGAGCTTGCAAATACTCTCAATCCCTCCCATATTTCTTGAATCTTGTTGGGGGATTTGAAAGGGGAGATCTAGATTCACAACTCCACCAATCCATCTCTCCTCTATGTGAGGGGAACATCTTGGGATCTAGATCTTGGGGTTTCTTTTGTGGATTTCCTCTTGTGTTCTTCCTCTCTTATTCTTCCAATATCTTTTGTAGCTTTGGTAGAATTTGAGAGTGAAGGACTTGCCATTGCATTAGGTGCATCGGTTTGAGTTCTCTACGGAGGATTTGGTTGGTGAAATCAAGAAGCTTGTCCCTCTTGGGTTCTTGGAACCCTAGACATTTGTGTGGCCTTTGTGGTGAGTTCTTAGGGCCTTCAATTAAGTTGTGGAGCTCTCCCCAAGATTGTGGCCTTGGTGGTGAATATTGGGAGCCTCCAATTAAGTTGTGGAGATTGCCCCAATCTTATACGGGTTTGGTGACCACCCTCAAGTGTCCCATAGTGGAACAGGTGCTTGCCGCATGGTGGGTGCTCGGGAGAATAGGGTGAGGCCTCTTGTGGCGTTGGTGGTCTTAGTACCGCCCTCCCCTCCAATGAGACATACTCCCTTGTTGGGAGGAACTCGGTAAAATATCAGTGTCCCCGCGTGCCTCAGTTATCTCTATACCCGAGCTCTTTACTTATGCACTTTACATTGTGATAGCCTTCGTGCTTGAAGTAATCTATCTTGCTATCACTTTGTTGCCTATCTTGCTTAGCATAAGTTGTTGGTGCACATAGGTGAACCATAGCATTTATAGGCTTTGTGCTTGACAGAATAAAACGCTAGTTTTATTCCGCCTTTGTCAAGCACATCTCGTAAAAGTTTTAAACCGCCTATTAACCCCCCTCTAGGCGACATCCATGATATTTCAATTGGTATCAGAGCAAGGTCTCTCACTTTTAGGCTTCACTGCCTTGAGAGTAAAGATGTCGACTAAGGGAGTAGTGCATGATTCCTTCTATATATTCGATGGCACAAATTATGATGTTTGGAAATATCGCATGCTTGATTATTTCTGGGGCATTCACCCATCTATTGAGGGAATTATATATATGGGTTTTTCTTCTCCTATGGATCCCTAAAACAATCTTTAGAGGAGAATATGAACTCTTATATAGATGCTCAAGCTACTAAAGTGCTTTTACTTGTTGTGAGCAATGTAGTTATTTCTTCAATCATGCCTTATTAGAGTGCTCATGAGATATGGACAAAGCTTTAAGATAAATATGATGTGTCCAACATTATTAAGGATGATTGTTTTCCCTCTACCTCTGGCCATGATGGGTTCTCACCCTCTTCCACTTCACCAACATGTGATTTTTCACAAGGTAATGATATGGTGAGTGGTGGTAGAAATTGCAATGTGGATAGTGATCTTACTAGTGGTAATCCATCTTCTCTATCTAGTTGAAATGTTCTATCTTTGGACCTTAACACTTTTAGCACTCAAAATTCCTTACATGCTTGTGCTACTTGTCCTTGCATATCATGTAGAAATGGCTTGAATAAATCACATGATGATATGCTTGCTTTGTCTTGTTGCCATGATAAAAATGCTTCTATTTCCTCTAGTACTTGTGGTGCTAATCATGTATAGGAAACCGAAGAATCTATGGACCAATACAAAGTCTTGATTGGAGCTTTAATTAATTCCCCATCACCACGTCTTCCGATTCTCACATATGCCTTATGGCTAAGGGAACAAAGGTAACCTCTTTGGATCCCATTGTATCGCATGATGATGATGTTGACGAGAATAATGAGGATGTTGAGGATGAGATTGCCTTTTTAGATGAAAAGGGTGAGGTTGTTTATCGTGCTATTGTTAAGGATAATATTGCTTGCTCTAACTTTGTTGAAATCTTGACTTTTGCTATGGAGAGCAAGAAAATTATTGAGCAATTTCAAGCTCAAGATGAGGAGCAAGAGCACACCATTGAAAATCTTCAAAGTCTCTCTAATGATCTAAGAAAGGCTTTTTTAGAGGAACAAACCACCAAGGAATCTCTTGAAGAGACCTTTGCTCTAGAATTATATAGAGTAAAGGAAAACCATGATAGAGAACTTGTGGTGGCAAGTGTTCTCAAAAATAAAAATGATGAACTTGTTGTTGCCCATGCTAAACTTCTTGAGGATTTTAAGCACCTCAAAAATGGCTCTCGGGTCATTAAGAGTGAACTCATCAAACTCACCAAGTCGCATGAGAAACTTAAAGCTTCATATTCAAAAGATCTTTCCAAGTTGCCCTCACCTCTTGCAATTAATGATGATGCTTGTGCTACTAACTCTATTTCTTGTGAAGCATCGATGTTGAAGGAGAATGTTGAGCTAAAGGCTCAACTTGCTTTGCTATCTAGCAATTATGGGAAATTGGAAGAAACTCATGTTAAGCTCTCACGCTCGCATGAGGATCTTCTAGTCTCCCATGGTAGGCTAAAGTTAGCTCATGAGGCCATTGTGTCAAAGGTAACATCTAGTGGGCCTCATGTGGACATTAGCACTACTTCTACTCCTAATGTGATATTTCCATGTGCTGGTCCTTGTAATTCATCTCCACATAACCATGCTATATCTTGTGATGAATTGCATTATTTGCCGTGTTGCTCTAACAATGTAGATTCAACTTCCTCTACTACTATTTTTGTTGACACTAACCATGTAGAGGAAATTAAAGAACTCAAGGCTCAAGTCATTTCTTTGAAGAATAACTTGAAAATAGGTCATAAAGGGAAGGCCACACTCAACCACATCTTGAGCGTGCAAAAATCCCCCAATTACAAGAGTGGACTTGGATTCAACTCCAATATCAAGAACAAGTCCACTATCAAGTTGAAGCACAATGGTAACAAGAAGAATGACCAAGATCAAGTAAAGAATCCATCCAACATTGTTTGCTTCAAGTGCAAGGAAGAAGGGCATCATGTTAGATCTTGCCCATTAAAGAAGAAGCCTCTTATTTGTGAAGCAACAAGGGAAGCGGCCTCAAGCTCTACCTCAAGTTAGAGATGAGCCTCTTCCTAAGAGGACTACTCGAGCTCTTCCTCGAGATGTGGCATCACCTAAGAAGAAAGATGGCAAGAGAAGAACTTGCTACATTTGTCGTGATAAGGGGCACATCTCTTAGTCATGCACCATTGGTATCTCCTCATCCAACCCTATCTTGATTGATGATGCTTATTCTCTTTGTAAGGATGAGGTTGGTAATGTGTTTGCTAAATTTGTTGGTGCTCAATGTGGTGTCAAGAAAAGAACCATTTGGGTTGCCAAGCCTATTGTGACTAACTTCTTAGGACCCAACTTGGTTGGGGACCAACAAGCCAAAAATTGATAAATAGGTGTTTTTGTAGAACATTGGAGACTTGGCTACATCATGAAGAATTGAGGGATCTTCATCTATTATATTGGTACAAGTCAAGTCATGTGGATTATATTGCCTCTATCATATTTTTAATGTTCCTCCTTGCGGTAACATGTGCTTAACTCACTACATTGAAAGTTACTCGCCCCCTTGTGCATGTGTTGGTTTTGTACCTTGCATGTTTGTGTATATGTCGTGCTTACCACTTACCTATCTTGAGTTATTAAGTATATTTGTGTTTGTTTGGGTGGCACACCATGTACATTTGTGTTCTTGTGTTTGAGCCTTTCTTGAATATTTTAGTATCTTATGTGGATCTTGTGAGAGATTAATGGACTATCCCATTTTGGGGGAGTGTTATGCTTGGGCATTCCACAATCCTAAAAATGTGTGTATATGAGGAATACCACCTAGTATTGATAGTGTAATATTATCTAGTCTCTATGTGGTATGTTTCTCGTGATAAATTCAAGTTCTATAATGTCCATTAATTATCTCTATTTGGATAATTTTGTCTCGTGTTGAGATTTATGGTTGTATCACATTATGGGGGAGTCATATGCTTAGTGCATGTTAGAAGCCTAGAGAATGAGAAAATTCGAGGTTGTGTTACTTAGAATTGATATTGATAATTATCTAGCTCCTATGTGACAGATTTGCTCAAACGAGTTCAAATTTGCTTGAATGCCTTTATTGCTCATATTTTGGATCTTGTTTGTGAGAGTGTTTCTTGGGATGTGTTTTATCATATTTGGATCTCTATATCCTCGTGGAAACCATTAGCTTCAAAGTTACTGTAATCACTAGTGATTGTGTGACTATTGGAAGCTACCAAGAATCTCTTTCAAAGCATTAGGCTTAATTCTTATACTTTGTTATATGCTTATTTGTGTGAATATGATCTTGTATATCTGTGTGAACTACCTCGGGATTATTATTCCCAATACTTCTTGTCCTTGGACAATTAGTACTAGATTTATGGTAATTTTTTTAATCATATTCACTTTGGCCTTATTTTATTTTTGTCCTATCTTTGGCCAAGAAATTGTTTTATGTTTCTCCCAAGCTTTCCTTGCCTCTTATGTATCTTCTTATTTTATTGGCTTCCTCTTGTGTTTTATTTAATGTAGGTAGTAGTGATGATCTCATGTATGTGCATCTTGCATTCAAAAGAAAAAACCTATATAATGTACAACTTATGGGTGAGCTCTCCTATATTATTTAGAACACTCCTATTTATACTTCTTGTTATGTTCCATATCATGTTTTATGTGCTTGGAGGTTCGATCTTTTCGTTTTGGTATTTGTGCCATCATGAAAAGTGTGGATAGTTTGGTTTATTTGTTGAAACCTTGCTCTTTTTGGGAGTTGGTTTTGTCTCATTCCATGTTTCTTGATTTGATATTTTAGAATCAGATAAATCCTTGAGTTGTATTCATGTTTATCTTTTGCTCTTTGGACATTGTCTAGTTCATTTGTTGAACTCGTGATCTAGTTCATGTGTTGGATTGGTTCTTTGATACAATTTGGATACCTTTTGTCGTGTCACACTCTTGTGTGTGCCATCTTAGTAAACTTGGTGTTTTTGTTCAAAATTGTATCTCCTTTTTGGTTCATGAAAGCCTTATGCATGCATATTTACTACATGTTTATAGTATGGCATGCTTACTTTCTTTGATCCTATATATAGGGGAAACTCCACCAAATCCCATCGGCTAAGTTGTGCATGAAATTCAAGTTCATATCAATATGCACATATTTATGTGGAGTCTCTCCTATGTATTGTAGTTTCTCTAACTACTTTGGACCCAAATATTTGGGGACATACTTAATGTGTTTTAGGTACATTGGAGATATATTGGATGCTTGTCTCTCAAATTTTGAAGAAGTGGTGCGTGCATGAAAATTGAAGGGAAGCTATAGGATGATCAACGAATTCATATCCTCTACATCCTACCAATTATATCTCGGTAACAAGTATCTATTTCTCATGCTCATATATCTTGCTTCCAACCGTTTGTGGGTTACCTTCTAGCATGAACTTTTGTATTTGTATTTGTTGTGGTTCTAGCTTTGGTTTTAAGAAAACTCCCTATTGCAAATGTATGTAAGATGAGATGAGTGCATATAATTGGGACTATACAAAATCATGCATATGATTCACCAATCCCAAATATGTCAATCTAGCAACTTTATTGCCTATCCTTTCCTCAACTTCTCTCATGTGCAATAGTGTGATTTTGTTAGTTGATTTTCCCTTTGTGCTACTTGTTGCTTCTCTCCATACATTACAACTATCTCCGTTTCCCTTGGTGATAATTGCCATGTATGTGGTGTGTTGGTGTTTGAAGGTCATTAATGAACAATAAGATTAAATTGTGCCTTTGGTCATGCTTTCAAGAAAAAATCTTATTGGTATATGTTATGACTTCATTTTATTTTTTATCTTCTCTCTTGTATATCTTGTTTGTGTGTGCTTGTTTCCTTGTGGGCATATGTCTTTGTGATGTTTTCCATTTAGAAACTTATACACATAAGAGAAGTTATGTTTCGTTGAGATTTTATTCCTTGGAGACCACCTTTATATTTCTTTTTTATGTTTCGGTGGCTTCCAAATTTGTTTGCCTATGAGTGCTTGTTCCTTTTGTTTGCATCTTCGGGCACTCATATTTGTTCTCTCATGCCTTGTATTGTTAAATGGTTTGGAGGAGTGAGGATTCCATGATTATGCACTTTGTTCCCAAATGCAGTAATCATAATTGGTCCATAATCCTTGGGGAGCTCTTATAATTCATTTAAGAATGCTCATTTGTGTTCTTTCTCATTTGTTGTGTTTAGATACTTATGGGGAGTGAGGATTCCATGTTTGTGCATCGTGTATTCTAATACAAGTATTCTAATGTGTGCACAAATTTTGGGGAGCTTCTCTATTTTTATTTAAGACACTATTTTGCTCGTATCATAATATCTTGTTGTTTCCATTTGGTCTCATTTGTTGTTTTCAATTGGTTTGTTGGATCTTGTGATTGCTTGCATCATTTGTTGATGCTTCGTTCATTTTATTTCTTTGGCAATCTTTGGGTCCTCTATATAGTTCTACTTCCTCCCAAGTATTCCTCATGGGATATGTGTGAATGGACACCTTTGTAGGAATTATCACTATATTGTCCTTCTAGAACTTGTCACCCATTTCGGCAATCGATGCCAATGGGGGAGAAGTTTTAGAGGGTTTAAGGGAAGTTGGTTTATGCTTTGAGTTTGTTCTTAAGCATTTGCCTTTCATGCTCTTTCATCTTTGTTGTTGCTTAGCATGTGCTATATATAGAGGAAACTCAACCAATGATAATGATTAGCAATATATGCAATGAAATTCAAGTTCATCACACATGCATAGATTGTGGGGGAGTTTTCTCTATATATTGTTGTTGTACCAATATCACATACTTTGTGTAGTATCTGATATTGGTGCTACCATTTTTGTTCGTTAAAATTCCTTATATAAACCCTCTCAAAGGGATTTTTATCAATTACCGAAATGGGGGAGATTGAAAGAGCATGTGGACCCCCATGTGTGGTTTTGGTAATTAATGACAATCTCTATGGACTAATGTTTGCATTAAGTTGCACTTGTAGGAATTGTCCATTGGCATTGCTTGGAGCATGTGTTGGCTTCAAGGTAGAAGAAATGATGAATAAGAAGCATTGTCCAAGGGCTTTGGGCCTATTGGAATCTTGTAGAAGAATAAGGATAAAGAAAAGAAGATCAAGTGTGTCTTGAATAAGTAGATGGAGTTCCTCATGTGTATCTTCAAGACATCATCCAATTGGAGTTAGAAGAAATTTTGTGCAAGCTCAAGATACGCTATCTCTACAAGATCTCATGCTTAAAGCTTGCCATCCTGGATGATTGATACATTGCAAATGTATCTATAATTTTTGATGTTCCATGCTTGATTTTATCCACTTTCTTGTGTTTTGTTCCAACTTTGGAGTACTTTTCATATGATTTCTTGGACTAACCTATTAACAAGAGCCACAATGCCAGCTGCCTGTTTTCTGCTGTTTTTGGTTCCAGGAAAGTCAGAAAATGAATATTTTCGAATTGACGGACAAAAGCCAAAGTGCCTATTTTTCCGGAAGGGATCAAGTGCGAATCACGAGACGGAGAGGGGCCAGGGGTCACACACCACCTGCCGTGCGGCGGCCAGGCTTGGCCCGCTAGGGGTGGTCCGACCCAAAGACCCTCGGCCTCCTTCCGCCTATATATTTCCCTCAGGACGAAAACCCTAAGTACCCGATCAAAAATCCACGAAAGAGTCTGCAGCCGCCGTCATCTCCATCCCTAGATCGAGGGATCTGCTCTTCCCGCACCGCCGGAGAGGGAATTCACCTTGAGGCCTTCTTCATCACCATGCAAGCCTCCTGTGATGCGTGAGTAGTTCATCCTTGACTACGGATCCATGTAGTAGCTAGATGGCTGGTTTCTCCTCCTTTGTGCTTTCATGTTTAGATCTTGTGAGTCTGCTCATGATCAAGATCATCTATTTGTAATTCATACATGTTGTGTTTATGGGATCCATGGATATTGAGATGCTATTTCAGATTGATTATTGATTCTATCATGTCTTTGTTATTTGAGATCTTGCATGCTTTCCGTTGTTAGTAGCTATCTTGGCCAAGTAGATGCTAGCAACTCCAAGAGTTAGTATTTATGCTCGATAGTGGGTTCATGCCTCTGGTAATCTGGGGAAGTGAGAGAAATCTCTAGGGTACTAGATGTGCTGTTGCTACTAGGGAGAAAACAACAATCCTTTGTTCATAGAACAATCGTATTGTTTACTTTAGACACAGTTCATAAAGCAATAATCTGTTGCTTGCAACTTAATCGGAGGGGTTCGGATGATAACCTGAAGGTGGATTATTAGTCATAGATGTAGTTGGATGGCGTCATGTATTATGTTGTATTGCCCAATCAAGTCTCAAAGGAGTCAAGATGATTAGTATATGCATGTATTGCTTTCTCGGTGTTTGTCAATTGCCCTGCTGTAATTTGTTCACCCAAAGATGTTATCTATCTAAGGAGAGCCACCTCTAGTGAACTATGGATCCCGGTCCTTGTCTTTACATACAATCTATAAACTGTTTACGCTTTGTGTTTACTTTCTGCAAACTTTTACTTCTTTCCATTCGACACGCTTAATCCTTTTGTTTTCCGTGAAAACACGGTGAGATTGACAACCTCATCGCAAGTTGGGGACAAAGTTACGTGGTTGTGTTGTGCAGGTCTCCACGTTGCTACTAGCACCGGTAGCGCCGCCAAAGCTCATCTAGTAACACCTTTGGGGTGTTTCCTTGCTCATCGGTTCGATTAAACCTTGGTTTCATAACTGAGGGAAACTTGCTGCTGTGCTCATCATACCTTCCTCTTGGGGTTTCCAACGAGCTCTACATCAACACCGCCAACAAGCATTTTTCTGGGCTCCGTGCATTGAGCCATCAATGATCATGGATCGATGAAGACAAGGTCAAAGAAGAGGTTTCCCATGGTGTATGGGGGGAGCATGTTTCAAGTCTTCATCATACGAGCGCAAGGAAGAGCAATCGATAAAGGTGTCCATCTTGAGAAGAAGAAGATCGTCTACATCGAGCTCAAGTGGAATGCTCAAGGCAAATGTATGATCTTGATAGGTTTCCCTTTTCACGGTTGATGTCTACACACTTCTATTCTTGTAGACAGTTGTTGGGCCTCCAAGTGCAGAGGTTTGTAGAATAGCAGCAAGTTTTCCCTTAAGTGGATCACCCAAGGTTTATCGAACTCAGGGAGGAAGTGGTCAAAGGTATCCCCTCTCAAGCAACCCTGCAATCAAGATACAAGAAGTCTCTTGTGTCCCCAACACACCCAATACACTTGTGAGGTGTATAGGTGCACTAGTTCGGCGAAGAGATAGTGAAATACAAGTGGTATGGATAATTATAAGTGGTAACGGTGCCAGAAAATAGCTTGATGGCGTGGAAGAGACTAAAGGCAAACTGAAATAAAGATGGCAGCAAGCAAACATGTAACAGATCTAGTTGCAAATGATGTTTCAATGCTTAGAAACAAGGCCTAGGATCATACTTTCACTAGTGAACACTCTCATATAAATATCTTCTCTTTATGATACTACTCTGAACTACTCTTCAGTTGGACACTCTAATCTATGGTAGGGCTATAATAGCACACCTCAAAGTTTGCTTTCCCCATCTAGATAACCCCAAACTATCACCTTGAGCTCTAGATGGTTCCAACAAACACCACAATTTCATAGAAACATCCAACTCCAAATATAAATCATAACAAGTATTTGTAATCTCTAGCCTAAGTGCCACCATGGTGTGCATGCTGTCACTTTCACACACATGGGGAGAGCAGAGATCTATTAAAGCACTTGAGTAGCAAGGTAGATCTACTTGATTACAAAGCTCATGATCACAATATGATCATGCATAGAGAGAGAGATGAACACATAGCTACCGGTAGAGCCCTTAGCCTCGAGGAAGAACTACTCCCTCATTATCATGGGAATCAGCAACGGCGATGGAGATGGTAGTGGAGATCGATGGAGATGGCTCCGGGGGCACTTCCCCGTCCCGGTAGGGTGCCAGAACAAAGACTTTCTGTCCCCCGAATCTCCCCTTCGGTGGTGGCGGCGCTGCAGAAATTTTCGTGGCTGGAGGCTGTTCGATTTAGGGTTTTTGCATCGGGGGATTCTTATAGGCGAAGGGGCAAGTTCGGTGGAGTGCCAGGGGGCCCACACCACCTGGTGGCGCGACCAGGGGTCACCCGCGCCACCATATGGTGTGGCCAGGCCCTGGACCTCCTCCGTCTCTGCTTTGGGCTCCGTGAGTCTTCCGGTAAAATATTGACTTTGGCTTTTGTCCCGTCCAATTCCGAGAATATTTATTTTCTGGCTTTCCTGGAACCAAAAATAGTAGAAAACAGGCAACTGGCACTGTGGCATCTTGTTAATAGGTTAGTCCAAGAAAGTGTATAAAAATTACTCCAAAGTGTGGACAAAACATAAGAAAGTAGATAAAAACCAAGCATGGAATATCAAAAATTATAGATACGTTTGCAACGTATCAACATCCCCAAGCTTAACTCCTGCTCGTCCTCGAGTAGGTAAGTGATAAAAAGAAAGAATAATTTTTGATGTGACATGCACCATCATAAACTTTATCAAAGCATTTGCAAGCATTGAAAGCTGGGACCAAAGTACTCTAAACATGAGCATGAATGATGAAGTTCTAATAATAAGACAAAGTAACTATGTTGCAACATGAAAGGATACAAACAAAGGTTCATTATTAACAATGCATAGAAAGACGCTTGTTTGTTTCACATATAGAAAACATAGCATAGTGAAGCTTGTCCCTCATCGTGTAGCAAAACATAAATGCATAGGACACCTTCAAAGTTCATAAGGGTAACTAGATACAAATAGTTTAAGAACAAGCAATATCAAAGTTATGCATCAATCAACAAGTCTTGGGACAATGCACATAGAACTAAGAATGGCCACTATGCTCTCAAAATAGGTGCATAAAGATAAAAGGTGGAGACTCAACATGAAAGTAAAAGAAAGGCCTTCATAGAAGGAAGTAGGGATTCAAGTTTCATAAAGAGCTTCCAAAAATTATGGTACTTATTAGCTTTCAGCTCTCATTTCCCCTATCATAAGCATCTTTAGGTGATTAAGGTTAAAGTGACACAACTAAGAGGATATGCTTGACAAGTTATAAGTTGAAATCTCATGCCCCTTACTTACGAGTACCGAACCTCATGCTACTCAACTTCAGTCACAAGTAAGCTCTTGTCATTGTAAGTACATATGTATCATAGAGAACCGCCAACGGGGTACCCCTTGTACATGATACAGGAGCTATCCCATAATCAAAATGACAAGGCAAGCAGACAATGAGCATCTTAGCGATCTTTTTATTTGCTATTTGCATAGGTTTTTATTGAGGATGCTTCATAGAGTGCTCATTATGGTTATGCTGCAAGTTTCCACCATGATTAGGCATGGATTAGGCTAGCGGCCCAGGTGTTTCTCTAACACACATACAAACTCCATGATCTTACAAGTTCCCCTTTTATTTCACACCGCCGGGATCCATAAGCAAAAGAATCATGATATCAACAGAATATAAGTGCAATGTTGAAAGCGTTCCCCATGATACATGGTTCTGCTAACTTCAACTTATAAAGTGCAAGCATATACGCAACAAACAAGGACACAATGGTTCAAGTTTATTAAGTGCAAGAAAGTAAAGTGTGCCATCAAGTTCGTGAGAGCTTTAATCACTAGTTTTCACATAACAAGTTTAATTCGGAAGGTAGATAAAAACATGAATATACTTGGAATAGAAAATGCTAATAGGTAGGTATGGTGGACTCTTTGGAACAACTTGGTTTTATTTGGAGTTGGATGCATAAGTGGAACTCATACTTGGTTATGGAGGCTAGCAAAAGACTGGGAGCGACCAACTAAGAGAGCAATAATGGCCATAATCATGCAAAGCGACAAACATCATTAATTAAAGCATAAAGTGATATTACAAGTCGAAAATTAAAGGATCATAAAGGTTATGGTGACTTGGGATAGTCATAACATGGTGTGAGCATGCACCAAGTCAACCCAAATAAAGCATCAAAGGAGAATACCACAATACTATGCTTTAATATGCTAAAACAACGCATGATTCTTTCAAGGCACATTAAGCAATCTCAATTGTTTATAACATGTCACGCAACAGAAAAAATCACTAAGCATAAAGCCAAAACAATATCAAGCATGACATGACAAAGGATAGGCCACAGTCAAAAACAAGCTCCTTTTTACCACTTAAGCATGAACTTTTCCTACTCTTTTCCAATCCAAACCAAACTTATTTGGAAACTAATGTATGAAAGAGGGGGTACAACCAATTTATTCAAGCAAACTAAGAAAACCAAGCAAACGAAAACCCAAAACAAAAACAAAGACGCTCCAAGAACAACACAACTGTGCATGAAACAATAAAAATGAAGTGTTTGGAAGAAACCTGAGATTTTTATTGATGAAGAAGGGTATGCCTTGGGCATCCCCAAGCTTTGACGCTTGTACCTCTTGAATATTTCTTAGGGTGACACGGGGTGGCATCCCCAAGCTTGAGCTTTTGTCCATTCTTCATCTCATTACATCATTCTTTCCCTACACCTGAAAATTTCCTTCATACAAAACTTCACACAATCTTCATTAGCAACATTAGTGTACTCAAGATAATAAGTCTTTTGGTTTAGTTGCAACACAAATAAAAGTTCCATAAAACACAAGCTAATGTAGCACTCCCCTGAAAAATCTCAATTCCCCAAAGAGAACTCAAAAAGGAGTCAACAAGAAGCAAATGAAAATAATGGCAGAAATTTGTCAAAATAGACCAGCAGATAAAAACCAATTTTTTTGAAGACCTTCTGTTGCTCAAATCTAAAAGTGTTGAACTAACGAAAGTTAGATAACAACCTGGGGCAGAAGCACAAAAATTCATGCCTCAAAACGACGTATAGAGATTTTACACGAATATTTACAGCGAAGCACAAAAATCTGTTTTGGGACAGCAACTTTCCCAAGCATTACTTCTCTCTCATTAGAGGTTACTTTTGGCACAAAAAGCAAATAAAAAGGGACAAGGAGAGGTTATTACAGAAGTAATAACTTCCAAGACTCAAGAAAACTATTGGGTTATCTCCCAAGAAGTACTTTTTTAACGCCTTTAAGTTAGGCATGATAGTTTGAGAAGATGCTCACATAAGAAATATGAATTGAAGTAAAAGAGAGCATCAAGAAGCAAATTCAAAGCACATTTAAGTCTAACCCACTTCCTATGCATAGGAATCTTGTAAAGAAACAAGTCATGAAAGCACAAAGCAACAAGCATAGTAAAGCAAAACAAGTGCAACTTCAAGACTTTCAACATAAAGAGGGGAAACTTAATATTATTGAGATGCATAAAACCATGTTTCCCTCTCTCATATTAACTTTGAGTAGCATCATGAATAAAATTAACAATATAAGTATCACCTAAAACATTCTTATCATGAGCCACATGCATAAAAGAATTAATACTCCCCACATAAACATAGTCATTCTTATTAATTGTAGTGGGAGTAAATTCTACAAAATAGCTATCAT
The DNA here is from genome assembly GCA_023614405.1 of Avena insularis. Lineage (NCBI taxonomy): Eukaryota > Viridiplantae > Streptophyta > Magnoliopsida > Poales > Poaceae > Avena > Avena insularis. Next base: position 167,628,020 of record CM042694.1, on the reverse strand, counting down.
TATTATTCTCATCACCATAATCATCAAATATAGGAGGCATATTGTAATCATAATTAATTTTATCCTCAATAGTAGGTGGACTAAAAATATCATATTCATTATTGTAATCATCATATATTGGAGGTGTAGTATCATCATAAGCAATAGAATAATTATCTTCCAAAGTGTGTTCATTTGTAAACATATCATCATTGGAAGGAACATGGATAAAACTAATAGTACAACAATTATTAATATCGTCATTTTCAGAATTGGTACCGAAAAGATTTTCAATATCAAAAGAAGTGTGCTTTTCCCAATCATGATCACTACTATAGGTAATAGGCATAAGAACATCATCGAGTTCAGACTCATCAAAAACTATAATAGGAGCAACATGCTTAGGGGAAAATACCGTTTCCTCTCTCCTTTTGCTCCTCCTTTTCTGATTTTTCTTCTTCTCTTTAGGAGGGAGAGGCTTGAAAGTAAGCTTCTCTATATACCCTGGTTTATTGTTAGAGACAATAGAAGAAACTTTGGAGGATTCCTCCTTTTCATTAATAAGATCAAAACACATATTAGTCCTGTCATATTGTGGTAAAATATCATCTTTTATAATATTTTGTATGTAAGTATTTGTGTGACAATTATCAACACAATAAAGATGACAACCATGCAGGACGCTATTCATATCAAAAGCACTCATATCTACCAAAGAAGTTTTTCTTGATAATTCTTCACACCCCAAAAATAATGTAAGTTCATCATGCTGATTAGGAGTGATCATGTTATCACAATACAAACTTGCAGTACTCATTGGATTAGAAGGGCTATTATTATGGCCTAAGCATTGAAAATTGAAATGACCCACTTCAAAGCAAAGTTCACAAATAAAAGGATAGAGGGCACAAACTTTTTTTTACCAAGATCATTTAGAGCCCTATACCACATTCTAGTTTTTTCATTCCTGTGGGTGATACAATATTCTTCTTCAATTTGATTATTCTCACAATGTCTATGTATTCCACAAAAATAAACATGCTTATAAGAAATAGTACTTTCAGAGGTTTGAGCATGTTTATTGCTATCATTAATAACAATTTCATTTTCCATGCAAGTGTCTTTAAAAGGCTCATGATACATGTCCCATTTTTATTTAGGAGCATTAATATGAGAAGCAAAGGCTCTATAACAATCAACAATAATTTGAGGATCAAGACCATATTTAGCACTAAGCTCTTGAAAATCAGCAGTTTCAGCGAAAGACTTAATGCAATCATACTCATAGTTTATACCTAGTTCTTTACCTTTGATGTTATCCCAATATTCGGTATTGGTTTGAATTGTTTCAAGAATATCCCACTTAGCTTTGACCTCCTTACTTGTGAAGGATCCCTCTAAATAGGTATCTAGATAGTCCTTGTAATGTGAAGCCTTGCATAAAAATTATTAATAACAATATTACTGGGGAGCTCATGAATGGGACATTTGATCATTAGTGACTTCAATCTCCCCCATGCTTGGGCAATACTTTCTCCATCATGTGGATGAAAATTATAAATGTAATTCCTATCTTTATGAATTTCATGAGGAGGATAAAATTTAGAGTAAAAGAGAGATTCAAGTTCCTTCCACTCCAAATGATGAGGATCATCTAGTAGCTCATACCACTCCCTTGATTTGCCCTTAAGTGAAAAAGGGAATACCTTCCTCTTAACTTGGTTCATTGAAATACCTACACACTTGAACAACTCGCATAATTCGTGTATAAAGAGTAAATGATCACCATGATGGACAGTTCCATCTCCAAAATAATAGTTATTCATAACACTTTCAACAATTTTTATAGGTATTTTAAAAGGGATGCTTTAAGTATGAGGATTTAAAATATCACAAGTATCATTAGAATTACCACATATGGGAGATAAAGTATCATCAGAGCAAATTTTCTTCTTTAAAGCTGGGGAACTAAAGAGATCATTTTCATAAAAACTAACTTCCCCAAGCTTAGACGTTTCCATAGCATTAGTAACAAAGGTGTTCAAAAGATTCATACTAATAACATTGCTATTAGCATGCAAATAAAGTTCCATGGGTTTTTTAATTTTATTTTCACACAATTCATGTTCTACAATAGGAAAAATACTAAAAAGCTCTCTAATTTTGTTGTTGTTTTCCATTAAGCCTAACTAGTGAAAACAAGAAACAAAAAGACAAAATTGCAGAATCTAAAGGAAATAACTTCGAGCACTCACACCGGAGGATGTGAGTACCTTTTACCTTACCTCCCAAAGAACGACGCTTTAAAATAGCTTGATGTCTACGCACTTCTATTCTTGTAGACAGTTGTTGGGCCTCAAGTGTAGAGGTTTGTAGAACAGCAAGTTTTCCCTTAAGTGGATCACCCAAGGTTTATCGAACTCGGGAGGAAGTGGTCAAAGGTATTGATGGCTCAATGCAGGCGCCGTAAAAGTGTCAAAAGGTGTTGATGTAGAGCTCGTTGGGAACCCCAAGAGGAAGGTATGATGAGCACAGCAGCAAGTTTCCCTCAGTATGAAACCAAGGTTTAATCGAACTAGTAGGAGCAAGGAAACACCCCAAAGGTGTTACTAGCTGAGCTTTGGCAGGGCGCACTACCGGTGCTAGTAGCAACGTGGAGACCTGCACAACACAACCACAGAACTTTGTCCCCAACTTGCGATGAGGTTGTCAATCTCACCGTGTTTTGCGGAAAACAAAGGATTAAACGTATCGAATGGAAAGAAGTAAAAGTTTGCAGAAAGTAAACACAAAGTAGTAACAGTTTATAGATTGTATGTAAAGAAAAGGATCGGGATCCATAGTTCACTAGAGGTGGCTCTCCTTAGATAGATAACATGCTGGGTGAATAAATTATAGCGGGGCAATTGACAAACACCGAGAAAGCAATACATGCATATACTAATCATCTTGACTCCTTTGAGACTTGATTGGGCATTACAACATTATATATTGACCGCCATCCAACTGCATCTATGACTAATAATCCACCTTCAGGTTATCATCCGAACCCCCTCCAGTATTAAGTTGCAAGCAACAGATTATTGCTTTACGAACTGCGAGTAAAGTAAACAATACTATTATTCTATGAACAAAGGATTTTTGTTTTCTCCCTAGTAGCAACAACACATCTAGTACCTTAGAGATTTATGTCACTTCCCCAGATTACTAGAGGCATGAACCCACTATCGAGCATAAATACTAACTCTTGGAGTTGCTAGCATCTACTTGGCCAAGATAGCTACTAACAACAGAAAGTGACATGGGTATACCCTACAAGTACTCGAGCTTGGTATATACGGTCCAAATACATACAGGCCCATGGTGTCGCCAAGGCCCGGATGGAGGGACTCGAGTAACCTACGAACTCTCGATTGCTTGAAGAACAAGAAGAAGCTAAAGATAGAAAGATTAAAGGAAAAAACCCTAACTTGTAACCGACTCAACCTGCTACCCGAGACCCAGCCTATCTATATAAAGGCTAGGAGGGGGCGGTGAGAAGGACACACGCAACCCTAGTTTCCACAACCTTCGCCAGATTACATCTGCGCACCATTGTAATTTTCGACTCCCTCAATAATTCCACGAGTAGACAAGCAGGAGTAGGGACCTCTTCGAGGCCTGAACCTGGGTAAATCCTTTGTCCCCTGTGTTCTTGTTTGCTAGCCGATAGATGTCTCCAGCGCTCCCTCCTTCTCCAAAACCCAAGTCCATAACAATGGGCATTGACGAGTTAAACCCTCGTCAATTGGCGCCGTCTGTGGGAATTGGGAGTGCTGATGTTGCGGCTTCTTCGGCCCCATCAACTGCGATCTACAACTCCGCAACAACGGAGATTCGTTAGCTTTTCGGCGCCTTTGACTTCACCGTCCACACGCCGGCCACTCGCCCGGCCTTCGAGTCCGTGGGCGACGGAATCAGCCTGGCGATTGGGAGCTTCCGCTTCCAAGTTGGTCAGATGGGCACACTTCGCATGCCTGATCAGCCGACAACACCGACGATTTCCCCGGCATCATGGTTCCCTCCATCGATCGGCACCCTCAGCGAGCTCAACGCTCCGGTGGCAGTCGAGAACACAGTCAGCAACAGCAGTCGCGACTCTGATCTAAGCGATCTGGCCACTGAAGATGGAACCTACGGTTCCGGATCTGAAAGTTGCGGCAGCAACAGCTTCCCCAATCACTTCATGTGCACCGTCATCAACGCATGCGACACCTCCGCCAATCGCGGCAACGGTGGTAACACCGGCAACGACACCGATCCACCCAATCGCGGGAACGGTGGTAACACCGGCAACGGCACCGATCCACCCAACACCGGCAACGGTGGCAACGGCGGTAACGGTGGCAACGGAGGAGCAGTCGAACCTCCCAGCATGATCAATGAGTAAACCGGCGAACGCGTCGTGATTAGGCTCAACAAGCAAGAGTGGGATCGCTGCCGCGAAGCCCTACGGGGTGCACCTCTACCCTTCGGGTCCTCGTAGGAACTGCTGATGCGCTACCACTGGCTCCTAAAAGAGGAATTCAAGCGCCAAAAACAAGCAATCGCGCAACTTGAGGCGCGTAAAAAGGCAGCAGACAAATCGAGCCTTCGTCGTGCTGGGCTCTCCTCCTACAGAGGATCCTCCTCAAGAGGCAACGAGTACCTCGCCAACAAGAGGCAGTCGCGGATGGCTCACCTCACTGAACAAGAGCGCATAGAAGCCGCGAAAGTCCTCGACTTCGGCTCTATGAAAGTTGACACGAGAGGCAACATGGTTCCCAGGACGCCACAGGCTACGGTGACAGCAACCACCATGTACCTCCTCAATAACCAGCCACAAGATGGAGATCCCCGAACCGCCATGCACCGATCTACGATCGTGGGTTTGGGGATAATCGAGGCCGCCCTCGACAAGGAGCCGGTACCAGACCCAAAAAAGGGCAAAGCGCTACTCCTCGCCCTCGTCCAGCGATGACAGTCACGACCTGTATCGACGCCGTAGCTCACGGCGAAACGATTGCGACTACGATGCGCGCGACGACCTCACGCAGCACAAGATCGACAAGTCAAGGGCACGACATGCTCGGTCGACTGACTCAGAAGAGGAAGACGGGGAGCTCTGCGGCGCCAGATGCTTCAGCAGAGCGATTAGGCAGAAGCGAATGCCTAAAGGGTTTAAGCTCCCATCGGAGAACCCTAAATTCGACGGTCTACAGGACCCTAAGATCTAGCTGGAGGACCACATCTCCTCCGTCAGGCTACATGGAGGCAGTCGAAGTACTGCCATGCAATGTTTGCAGCTACAGCTGCAGGGAGCCGCCCGGGCATGGCTCAATAACCTCCCATGCGGATCCATTCGCAGTTGGGATGAGCTGGTCTACAGCTTCGTGCGCAACTTTAAGGGCACGTACAAACAGCCCGCCTCAATCGAAGAACTGAGATGCTGCCAGCAAAGATCTGGCGAATCGCTGCGCTCTTACATCCAAAGATGGTCCATCATCAAGAACTCCGCGGAGAACATCTCGGAAGACCGCGCGTTTGATGCATTCAACGGTGGTGTCCGCCACATGGAACTCGGGAAGGAGCTAGGACGCTCAAATCCCCAGACCACCGACCACCTGATGGAGATCGCGAATCGGTGGGCCGATGGAGAAGATTCAGTGAAGAATCGTGTTCACTCCGACGAGGAGGCAAAACTCGAACACAGACGCGACCGCCGGGGCAAGCATCGCATGCACATCTACGACGATCGCGATGACGTCAACATGGTCGCAGCCGGCTACGCCGATAGACGCGACGATAACCGCAACAGCGGATACCGCAGCGGTGGATACCGCGACTCTGGGAAAACCACGCAAGTGTGGCAACGCCGCACTCGCGATGAGGCACCCGCGACCTCCATCGAGGACAAACTGTCCGGGCCATGCACGGTACACTTCTACATCGACAAGCATGATGGCAAGAGAAAGTCCAGCCACCTCCTCAAGGACAGCCGCGAGTTCCTCAAGCTACACGAGGGATTGGTTCGGATGAACCGCAACACAGTCGAAAGAGGCTACGGAGCCGCTCCAGGCGCCGTGGCACATGGCGCACCGCCACCACCACCCAGGCCACCCCCGAACGGAGCTGCACCGGACCAGCACCACGGAGGCGAACCGTACCCATGGGCCATGGGTACCATGATGATCCAAAAGGGGCGCCCCTCCAACAGGGTGCAGAAGGCCATCACTCGCCAAGTCAACTTGGACACGCACTCGCCACCATCCACCACTGAGTACCTCAGCGGCAGCGAGTCGTGCATTACCTTTGACAAACACGACCACCCGCCTCAAGTACCTCGCCCAGGTCATTGCCCGCTCGTACTCGAGGCGCAAATTGGAGGCTTCGACATGAGTCGCGTCTTCATGGATGGCGGAAGCCACATCAACCTCATATTCGCGAGTACCTTGCGAGCAATGAGGATCCCTCTAACCTTCTTGGAGGCATCGGACACAACGTTCCATGGCATTGTCCCAGGGAAAGGCGTATACCCCCTAGGCAAAATCAACCTCGACGTCATCTTTGGCACGCCGAAGAACTTCCGGCGCGAGCGCATCAACTTTGAAGTCGTCGACTGGCCCTCACAATACCATTGCATCCTTGGGCGCGTCGCATTCGCCAGGTTCATGGCAGTACCCCACTATGCCTACCGGCAGATGAAAATGCCAGGTCCCAACGGCGTCATAACGATCAACGGGAACTTTGAGCGATCTGACGCTTGCGACGGGGAATTCAACAGAATCTCCCAATCCTTCGGTATGCAGGAGGAACTCGCAAGACTGAAAGAGACGACAGACAACAGTCTGCCTCCCTTGAGTAGGCCAAGCTCACCTGATCTCTCCTTCGACTCATCCGTGCACACAAAGAAGGTGCAGGTCCATCCATCGGATCCCGCCAAGACGGCCCTCATCGCCAACAACTTGAGTCCCGCATAGGAACTCGTGCTCGTCGAATTCCTCCGTGAGCACTGGGAAATTTTCGCCTGGTGTCCTGCGGACATGCCAGGAGTTCCCAGGGAATTCGCCGAGCATGCACTCAACATCAACCCCGACGCAAGGCCAGTCAAGCAAACAATCAGGCGACTATCTGAGCCACGAGCGTAGGCAGTCGGAATGGAGATCAACAGACTCCTCGAGGCCAAGTTCATACGCGAGATCAAGAAAAGCACTTGGCTCGCCAATACGGTGCTGGTACCAAAAAAGGACACGGACATCCTACGGATGTGTGTGGACTTCACTTCTTTAAACAAGCACTGCCCAAAAGATCACTTCCCGCTGCCACGGATCGACCAGATCATCGACTCCACCGCGGGATGCGAGCGCCTCGGCTTCCTTGATTCCTACTTGAGTCTATAATCAAATTCGAATGAAGGAGGAAGACCAGGAGAAAACAGCGTTTACAACGCCCTTTGGTGTGTTCTGCTACAACACAATGCCCTTCGGGATAAAAAACGCGGGAGCCACCTACCAGCGATGCATGCATGCTTGCCTCAAGGAACAACTAGGTCGCAACATCCAAGTCTATGTCGACGACATAGTAATCAAGACCAAGGAGGAAGCCTCTCTAATCGACGATTTGCGCGAAACCTTCGCCAACCTCGATCGCTACCGGATCAAGCTCAATCCGGACAAATGCGCCTTCGGCGTACCATCTGGGCAGCTACTCGGATATCTCGTCTCCGTGAGGGGGATCGAGGCGAACCCGAAGAATATAAAAGCCATACTGGCCATGGAGAAGCCGAAGAACATAAGAGGCATCCAACAACTGGCCGGACGAATCGTGGCCCTCAGTCGATTTATCAGTCGGATGGGTGAAAAGGCACTGCCCTTCTACCAGCTCCTCCGCAAAGCCGAAAAATTCGAGTGGACCAATGAAGCACAAGAAGCATTCGAAGATCTCAAGCGCCTGCTATCCACCTCGCCAGTACTGGTGACTCCACGAGAAAGGGAACCACTGTTGCTGTACATCTCCGCCACCAACCAGGTGGTCAGCACAGTGCTCGTCGTCGAGCGAGCTGAGGAAAACAATGTCCACGGCATACAACGCCCGGTATACTACCTCAGCGAGGTCCTCACGCCAACGAAACAACGGTACCCGCACTACCAGAAGCTGGCGTACGGCGTCTTTATGACCGCCCGGCGACTGCGCCACTACTTCCAGGAACACCCAATCGTGGTAGTCAACGACGCCCCGTTGGGGCATATCCTCAATAACCCTGACGCCACGGGACGAGTCGCGCTTTGGGGAATAGATCTATCTCCACGAGACATCACATACGAAAAACGCGACGCCATCAAGTCGCAAGTGCTCCCTGACTTTCTCGTGCACTGGATGGAGAACCAGCTCCCGGACAAGCCAGATATGTCCTACCTCTAGACAATGCACGTCGATGGGTCCAAACAGAAAGACGGAGCAGGCACAGGTGTCATATTGACATCACCTCAAGGGGACAAGCTGAAATATATCCTGCGAATGCAGTTCACAGCCTCAAACAACGAGGCTGAATACGAGGCCCTGTTGCATGGGATGAGGATGGCAAAAGCCTGTGGCGCCAAAAGGCTCATCATATATGGTGACTCCAAGTTGGTCGTCAACCAAACAATGCACGAGTGCGACGCACTGAACGACAACATGATCGCGTACCGCGACCTCTACGATACACTCGAAGGAGACTTCGATGGTTGCGAGTTGCGACATATAGGTTGCGAAAGCAACGAGGAGGCGGACACACTCACCAACATAGGCTCTACCTGCACCCCCATACCACCTGAGGTATTTCTCGAGCGCATATGCGAACGCTCCATCAAGCCAAAGGCCGCAGAGAAGAAAACAAGCGCAGCCACGGACTCGGGGGCTACGCCACCCAATGAGCCAATGGCACTCGATGACTTGGAGCTGGACACATGACTCGAGGGACCAATGAGCGTCATGATGATCGAGCAATCTTGGACACAACCGTACATTACGTACCTCCTCAGCAAGAGACTACCGGACGATTTGACAGATGCACGGCACATCTCGCGGCGCTCCAAGGCATTCGCCGTTCTCAACGGCGAACTGTATAAATGCAGCATCACAGGAGTACTACAACGATGGGTCTCCATGGCCGATGGAAGAGCAATTCTCCTCGACATCCATGAAGGGACCTGCGGGCATCACGCAGGTAGTCGCGCCCTCGTCGCCAAAGCTCTACGAGCTGGGTTTTACTAGCCCACGGCCATGCGCAACGCCAAGGACATAGTCCAAAAATGCAATGCTTGCCAGCGATTCACGGACAAGCCACACGTACCAGGCGCAGAGCTATGGCCTATTCCATTGGCCTGGCCCTTCGCACAATGGGGGCTCGATATGGTTGGCAAGCTGCCAAGATCCTCGTGCGGAGGCTACGTCTACCTCTTGGTGGCAGTCGACAAATTCACCAAGTGGATCGAAGCCATGCCAATGACCAACCAATCCGGGCACAACGCAGTCAAGTTCTTCGAGTCCATCGTCTACCGCTTCGACGTGCCGCACCGCATCATTACCGACAATGGGACGAACTTCACATCCAAGGAGTTCCAAGAATTCTGCGAGAACCTGGGGATCAACATCAGCTACGCCTTAGTAGCGCATCCACAGACCAACGGTCAGGTGGAAAAAGCAAACGGGCTCGTCTGCAGCGGCATCAAAAAGAGACTCTTGCGACCACTCGAACAAGCGGCGGGTTGCTGGCCAAATGAGCTGCAATCCGTACTCTGGAGTCTACGTACAACTCCAAACAGCGCCACGGGCTACACACCATTCTTTATGGTGCACGGAGCAGAAGCAGTATTACCCGCCGAGGTACGGTACAAGGCACCGCGCGTGGTCGCCTACAACGAACAAGAGTCATCCCTTGCACTCGAAGATTCCGTCGACCTCCTCGACGAAGCAAGAGAAATCGCCGCAGAAAGATCTACGATCTACCAGCAGAACCTGCGCAACTACCATAGTAGAAGGCTTCGCCCCAGATCCTTCGTCGAAGGTGACCTGGTCCTACGACTGAAGCAGCAGGGACATCTCAAGCTCGAGCCCCCCTGGGAAGGACCGAACGTGATTACAAAAGTAATCCCAGGTGGCGCCTATCGCCTTCAAGATTTAGAGACAGGAGTCACATACTCCAACCCTTGGAACGTCGCACAACTGTGATGCTTCTACCCTTAGTCGTTTTCTTTACTTTTACATCGCAAATAAGGCTACTCAGCCAAGGCTACTTAGCCACACATTGTACTTCGTACTATTCTTCGAATAAATAAAAGCTAAGTGCCCTGAAACTCCGTGTTCTTCTTTACTTTGTCAATTTTCATACTCGGGGGCTGCGCCACCCTATACACATATGTTCTTCGAACCAAAACGCGACATCCTGAGTAGCTGGCACATCAATCGAACCCCTTAACATAAACTCAACCCAGCTGCAACGCACCTGACAGGTTGACAAGGGAACGAGATAAAAGGATGGCCAGGCTAACGAAAAGGACTCGCATAGTGCCACGCACCTCACGCTCATAAAGCTCCTTATGCACATTCGACAATAAATTATCTACAACATCTATACGAACTTTACAACACAAGTACACTTATGTGCAGGATACATATTTGGCTACCCTTGCAATAGAAGAACATTAGTTTGTTCGTCGAAGAAGTCGACGATCTCCTCGGCTGGGCGGTTCACCGCCTGATAGTGCGGCACCATATTCCAGGAAGATCCTGCTGGTGGCGCCGGCGACCCAGAGGCAATGGTGGCAATATCCACGCCAGGCCTATGCAAACGCACCATCGAGAGGGAAGCCTTGGTACCAGCCACCAACTGCTGCCTCACGCACTCGCGAACCATGGACAGATCTTGAAATTTGGCAAGAAGAGCCAGCAGGCTTGACGGAGCGTCGTCCAGCGGGAACATAGCCCGATAAATGCTTTTCAAGCACGACTGCGACTTCTTCAGGAAGAGCAGCACTCGCGATGCACGATCCTGCAGGGTCGCCAACGCAGTCGCACGATCATGATCTACCCAGAAGTATCCACTCTCTTGAAGTTATTCCTAGGTGAGATCATGAAGGCGAATGACAATTCTATCCCTCTCCTCCTGCGGATGGCACGCGCTAACAACTACACGAAGCAGCATCAATAGCATGAGTACAATGTACCTCTGCAAATGACTGCAAAGGAAAAGACAAGGAAAAAGCAAACTAACACTTAAATTGGTCGCCCAGATGCGTCACCTCGCCAAGCAAATATTGCTCGTGGGCGGCGGCTTTTTCAGCCTTCGACTTCCACACGTCCGCGCTACCACGGATCACGGGAAACTCACGCTCCAGCTGCTTAACACGATCACGAAGTCGCGAAAGCAAGGACAGCTCCTCTACCCTGGAGCGTGGAGGTGCCACTGTATCTTCAAGAGATGGCGAGTCCTGGGTTCCCCCTACAGGATCACTTGATGTACCCTACCACAAAGTCAAGACAGAGGCAAATAAGGCGACCAACTTAACACAAAGGCAAAAGTAAGAGATGCATTCAGGATCAACATAAAGTATTCACAAACACACTCGCCAGCAGGCATGTTCTCAGACCAAAAGGACAATTCATTAACTATTACAAAAAGCTAACTACGGAGCAACTGGCTTCTTCGACTTCGACGGCTTCGGGGGCTTCATCAAGTCCGTGGCAGTATCAGACGCCACTGACTTTCCGCTGGCCCCTAAGACCGAAGCTTTCGCCACCTTCTTCGCATGCTGGAGCTCCTCCAAATACTTGGCAATGGTATTTATCAAGGAATGGCCATATTTGGCACAGGTAGTCGCGAAAGGAGCGAAGACTACCTGCTGACCGTCTGCGCCAACAGGCATCGTCTTCGACACTGCAGAGGGATCTATCTCGACTCCGTGGGCTTGCACCATGGTGAGTGACATGGTCGCGCCAGCCGCACGGAGGGAGTTCTTGTAGGTGGCAGGCACACCCCCGGCGAGTGACTCCACCAGCTCGTCCACATTATCGACCAGCTCCATCTTCGGCATCAACTCCTCCCGGAGGCGACTAAGGGTTGCCTTGGCCTTGGACAATGTATTTTGGACAGCGGCGCTACGTTCCTCGACTGCAGACACCGCGCCTGCTAGAGCGTCATCGCGACGAAGGGCCTGCGGGTCAAAGCTCAAATCGCCAGCATCTCCACAGAAAACCCACACATGGATGAAATCTCTAGCGCCACCGGAAAAACTCCAGATGCAGAGAAGGACAACAATAAAATATCTACCAGCAAAGGTACCTGAGAGGGCCTTGGCGACTGAGAACAGTTGCTCTTCGAACAACTTTTCCCTAGCCGCAAAGGAGGCACGCAGATCCTCTTCGCGCTTCTGTGCATCATCACGAGCCGCGATTGCCTCGTCGCGCCCCTTCACAGCCGCGGCTAATGTCTTTTCCAAGGTGGCGACGTTGTGCAGTAAAGCGTTATGCTCAGCTACATGGCAACCAAAAGTTGAATATCAGTCGACTATACCAAACAAAAAGGAGGAGACGAAAAAGAATAAGTGTAGAACACTCACTTTCGACCACGCGGTGACGCTTTCAGCGTGCATGTTTGGCGACCCATCGCCATCACCTGCTCCGCCACTTGCGCGGCTGCCTTTACAAGGAGCTGTCGCACAAACAAGGAATCAGAGAGGGCAACAGAGAACATCGACTGCCATACTAAAAAGAAGGAAAGATATATTTACATGATCCTCCAGCGACTCCGAAGAAGTTTGCTGAACGCTCATCCGAGCAACCATTCGATGTTCCCCTACGTTAGGAGAGCTCGAAGAATTGTGCCCGGAGTGGGCCGCCGCCGGAGGGGAAGGAGCGCGCTCAACCTATACCTTGGCCCTTGAAGTCGCGACTCCCGATTCCTTCAAAAACTCAACGTCGCCAGAAGATGACGACGCCTCTTGACTACAAGATCAAATCCACATTGAGAAATGGCAAACTCCAGGGAAAAGTCAACAAGAAGAAAACAGAAAATGACCTAGCAAACTTACCAGTCAAACTTGTCAAGATCAAACGTGGCCGCCGCCGACTCCGACGAAGACTCCTTGGGCAATCGCATCTTCTTGCGAGAAGACGGTGCCACAGCCCTCACAGGAACGACTGGAATTGGCGACTTCGCGCCAACAGCCGTGCCTCCTGGAGTCGAAGGAGTCAACGCGTCGGAATCCTCGCCACTGTGAACGCCAGTATCCGGGCTCTTGACGGGGCTTCCTCTTCCACATCAGAAGGGACAGTCGACTCAGACTCGTCCTCTTCCAAAGGTTCACGAGGAATAATCCCCTCAGGGAGAGGAGGCATACAAGGCGACACCGCCCAATCCTGCATACAGACAGTGAAGATCAGCAAACAGAACAAGTAAGCAAACAGAAAAGCAATCGTGAAAATAAGCTACTACGTAGCACAACTATACCTCAGGAGGAGGATTCGAAGCATCAAAAGGAGGAACAACTGGTTCACTTGGAAGCACATCCTTGACAAGCAGTGCACCGTGACCACCGAATCCTCTTATCCACCTCACTCGCGGACATGCCATCAGCAGACACGCGAGTGGCATCATCAGTGCCACTCCATTGAAACATGGGATGGACTCTAGCTTGGAGAGGCTGGACGCGACGGCGTAGCCAAGTTCTGATAAGAGCGCAGCCTCCCTCTTCTGCGCCTATGCGACTTTCGAGGTTGCAGACGCACTGATACAGCACGTCCGTCTCCGCGAGTTCGCCAGGCATAACTAAGTTCTTCCAAGAACGCATCTTCTTGCAGGGAGTCGCCAGATCGAAGGGCGCGAGTCCAAAGTTCTCATCTTTGGCCTTCTGATCGCGGACATAGAACCATTTGTCCCTCCATCCCTGGACGGACTTGGTAAGCTTGATGTCGAAGTAGGTGGCGGATGGGTCGACGTGGATTCCGCAACCACCTACGTCATAAACTAAAGAGCCAGATGCGGACTGCCGCTTCAATTTAAACAAGCGCTTGAAAAGACCAAAGTGTGGCTCGATTCCGAGCCAGCACTCGCAAAGGGTGATGAAGCATGTGATGTGGAGAATCGAATTTGGGGATAGCTGATGGAGCTGGAGCCCGTAGAAGCAAAGAAGACCCCTAAGAAAGGGGTGGAGAGGCAAGGAGAGACCGCGAATGACGAATGCAAGAAACATCACTCGAAAACCAGCGGGAGGGGCAGGAATGGTCTCACTGCTGGGGACGTGCGCATCGGCGATTGCCGCAGAAATAACTCCATCCTGGCGAAGAAGACGGAGATCCGACGCCTTGATGATGGAGGGGCTCCATGCACCATTTGTCACGCGGGTGCCCGCGACCTTCTTCTTCCCGCCGGCAGCGGCGCTGGTGCCCGCAGCAGCGGAGCCACCCTTCTTCTTTGTCGCGACAACGGTGGCCGCGGAATCAGTGACAGCACCTCCTTTCTTCTTTCCCATTGCGCGGCGGCGATGAGAGCGCAGAAAGTAGCTTGGAAACGAACGGAGGTGGTCCAACGTGGAGGATCTGGCCGAAGCAGAAGAACAGAAGCAATGGCAATGGCAGCAAGGACGAAAGAGTGCAGATGGAAAATTACGGCCGCAGCGCCGCTACTTAACCCCTAGGAGATGCAATCCAACGGCTGACAAAAACCCTATTGGACGCGTGACACGCATCGCGTTGGACACGTGGAGAAGAGGAAGCGCGAACCGTCCCCCCACTTCTACCATTACGCGCGGAAATCGAGGAGGCGCAGTTAAAAATAAGATTACGCACGCCCAGTCAAATCAAAGTCAGAAAGTGGGACCCACCGCTCGTCACGTCTCGTCAAACTCGCTCATGCGGGCAACTGAGGTCATACAAGCGTCAGCACTGATGTCATCAAGGCTACGCAGTGGAAAACTTCGACTATTTTAGTCCTTGCTGGAGTCTTCGACTCCACCAAGCACTCGGGGGCTACTCCCATAGGGAGCGCTGGCCGCGCACCCTACATTTTTTTTCTTGTTGCAGGAACGTGGACAATCACAAAGCAAACCCAACCACTCGAAACACAGTTCGATTACAGACATGGGTTACTCCCAAAGGAAGCGCCAGAAACAAATTCGACTGAAACAAGCAGGCAAAAGACGACAGCAGCCGCAAAAGTGTTTTAGTCCCTGCCTGAGTCTTCGATTGAAACAAGCAAGCAAAAGACGACAGTAGTCGCAAAAGTTCTTTAGTCCCTGCCTAAGTCTTCGACTCAACCAGGCACTCGGGGGCTACTCCCATAGGGAGCGCTGGTCGCGCACCTTACGATTATTTGCACAAAAACTGTGTGTTGATAACATCCGCACTCGCAACCCTTGGCGACACCGCCTCACAAATTTTCCCTACAAAGAGATTACATCTCCTGGGATGCCCGAATCATCTCCGCGATGATAAAATTCGGATGTCGCGCTTACGGCGTGAAGGTAAGACCTGAATAAGGCCTGGCAACGCATTTAACTGCGCACTACCAGAAATGTATCCGTGCCTACAGGCACGATGAATATGCCTTGACGGACGCGTCGAGTGCTCACACCCATATAACTAGAATTCGACTCCTGTAAGACCTCCGCGGCCTGAGTCGAATTACACCAGCACTTTTCCGGATTCGAGTCCGGGGACTCGAATTTGAGTAGATTACGTTGTTTCACCCTAAGGTGGTTAACTGATACCGATACTTCGGTTATATCAGGCACGTATATCAATAATCCCTATGACACAAATAAAAGCAATCGAAACGTACTCATTTAGGCACTCGAAGGCTTCAAAAAGTCCCCAGTCGAATCTACGATTCCACTGGACACTCGGGGGCTACTGACATGGGTATACCCTATAGGTACTCGAGCTTGGTATATACGGTCCAAATACATACAGGCCCATGGTGTCGCCAAGGCCCGGATGGAGGGACTCGAGTAACCTACGAACTCTCGATTGCTTGAAGAACAAGAAGAAGCTAAAGATAGGAAGATTAAAGGGAAAAACCCTAACTTGTAACCGACTCGACCTGCTATCCGAGACCCAGCCTATCTATATAAAGGCTAGGAGGGGGCGGTGAGAAGGACACACGCAACCCTAGTTTCCACAACCTTCGCTAGATTACATCTGCGCACCATTGTAACTTTCGACTCCCTCAATAATTCCACGAGCAGACAAGCAGGAATAGGGACCTCTTCGAGGCCTGAACCTGGGTAAATCCTTTGTCCCCTGTGTGCTTGTTTGCTAGCCGATAGATGTCTCCAGCGCTCCCTCCTTCTCCAAAACTCAAGTCCATAACAATGGGCATTGACGAGTTAAACCCTCGTCAGAAAGCATGCAAGATCACAAATAATAAAGACATGATAGAATCAATAGTCAATCTGAAATAGCATCTCAATATCCATCGGATCCCTGCAAACACAACATGCAGAATTACAAATAGATGATCTTTATCATGAACGGAGCTCACAAGATCTAAACATGAAAGCACAAAGGAGGAGAACCAGCCATCTAGCTACTACATGGATCCGTAGTCCAAGGATGAACTACTGACGCATCACACAAGAGGCTTGCATGGTGATGAAGAAGGCCTCCAGGGTGAATTCCCCTCTCCGGCAGGGTGCCGGGAAGAGCTTCGGATCCCTCCCGATCTAGGGATGGAGATGACGGTGGCTACAGACTCTTTCGTGGATTTTTGATCGGGTACTTAGGGTTTAAGTCCCGAGGGCATCTTATAGTCGGAAGGGGAGGCCGAGGGGGTGCCTGGGCTGGCCACACCACCCCCTGGTGCGGTCCAAGCCTGGCCGCGTGGCCAGGTGGTGTGGCTGCCCTCTGGCCCCTCTCCGTCTCGTATTCTAGCATATGATGACTTCCGGAAAAATAGGCACTTTGGCTTTTGTCCCATCCAATTCCGAGAATATTCATTTTCTGACTTTCCTGGAACCAAAAACAGCAGAAAACAGGCAAATCGTGGCTCTTGTTAATAGGTTAGTCTAAGAAATCATATGAAAAGTACTCCAAAGTTGGAACAAAACACAAGAAAGTGGATAAAACCAAGCATGAAACATCAAAAATTATAGATACATTTGCAATGTATGAACATCCCCAAGCTTAACTCCTGCTCGTCCTCGAGTAGGTAAGTGATAAAAAGAAAGAATAATTTTTGAGGTGACATGCACCATCAAAGACTTGATCAAAGTATTTGTAAAACATTCAAAGCTGGGATCATAGTACTTCAATCATAACATGAAAGACAAAATTCTAGCAATAAGCAAAGAAACTATGATGCAACATGAAAAGGCACAAACAAAAGATTCATGAATAACAATGATTTGCAATACGTTTGTTTGTTTCACATAAAGAAAACATAACATAATAGTATTCAGCTTGTCCCTCAATAGAGTAGCAAATATAAATGCATATGACACCTTCAAAGTTCATATGAGTGACTAGATACAATAGTTTAAAATAAGCAATATCAAAGTATGCATCAATCAACTAGTCTTGGGACAATGCACATAGAACTAAGAATGGCCACTATGCTCTCAAAGTAAATGCATAAAGATAGAAGGTGGAGACTCAATATAATGGTGGAAGAAAGGCCTTCATAGAAGGAAGTAGGGATTCAAGTCTCATAAAGAGCTTCCAAAAATTATGGTACTTATAGCTTTCAGCTCTCATTGCCCTATCATAAGCATCTTGAAGTGATTAAGGTTAAAGTGAACAAACTATGGTGTACATGCTTAACGAAGTATAAGTCAGAAATCTCATGTCCCTTGTATACGGGGGCCGCTCCTCATGCTACTCAAGTTTAGTCACTGGTAAGTTCTTGTCATTGTAAGTATATGTGTATCATAGAGAACCATAACGGGTACCTTGCCCGATGATACGGAAGAATCCCCATATCAAAATGACAAGGCAAGCAGACAACGAGCATCTCAGCAATCTTCTTATTTACCATGGGAATATGGTGCTTTTTTCTCTCTTTCCTCTTTTCATAGTATCTATTTTTTTCTCTTTTCTATTTTTTCTCAATGTAGGACTCTTTTTTTATAAGAAGAATGCTTCATAGACAGCTCATTATGGTTACGCTACAGGTTTCCACCATGTCAGCATGGATTAGACCAGCGGCCCAGGCGTTTCTCTAATACATATACATAACTCCATGGACTTACAAGCTCCCCTTTCATTTCACACTGACGACATCCATATACAAAAGAGCATGATATTAACTAGGTACAAGTACCAAGTGCAATGTTGAAAGCGTTCCCCATGAAAGCATGGTTCTGCTAATTCCCGACAAATAAGTGCAAGCATATACAACATAGAAGACACAATGGTTTAAGTTTATTAAGGGCAAGAAAAGTAAAGTGTGCCATCAAGTTCGTGAGAGCTTTAATCACTAGTTTTCTCATAACAAGTTTAATTTGGAAGGTAAACAAAAGCATGAATATACTTGGAATAGCATAAGCTAGTAGGTAGGTATGGTGGAATCTTTGGAATAACTTGGTTTAGGGAGTTGGATGCATGAGTGGAACTCATACTTTGTTGTGGAGGCTAGCAAAAGACTGGGAGCGACAAACTAAGAGAGCAATAATGGCCATAATCATGCAGAGCGACAAAACATCATTGATCAAAGCATAAAGTGATACTACAAGTTGAAAACTAAAGGATCATCAAGGCTATGGTGACTTGAGATAGTCATAACATGGTGTGAGCATGCGCCAAGTCAACCCAAATAAAGCATCAAAGGAGAATACCACTATACTATGCTTTACTATGCTAAAACAACACATGATTCATCCAAGGCACATTAAGCAATCTCAATTGTTTATAACAAGTCATGATACAGCAAAGAATACTAAGTATAAAGCCAAAACAATATCAGGCATGGCATGACAAAGCATAGGCCACAGTCAAAAACAAGCTCTTTTGACCACATAAATATGAACTTTCCTACTCTTTTCCAAACCAAACCAAACTATTTGCAAACCAATGTATGAAAGAGGGGGTCCAACCAATTTATTCACAAAACTAAGCAAACAAAAGCAAAAGAAAAACCAAAACAAAAACGAAAAATAAGACGCTCCAAGAACAACACAATTGTGCATGAAACAATAAAAAATAAGCGTTTGGAAGAAACCTGGGATTTTTATGGATGAAGAAGGGGATGCCTTGGGCATCCCCAAGCTTTGACGCTTGTACTTCTTGGATATTTCTTGGGGTGACACGCGTGGCATCCCCAATATTGAGCTTTAGTACATCCTTCATCTCATTACTCATTCCTTCCATACACCTGAAAATTTTCCTTCATACAAAACTTCACACAATCTTTATTAGCAACATTAGTGCACTTAAGATAAATAAGTCTTAAGGTTCAGTTCTAACACCAAATAAACTTCCATTAGAACACTAGCTACTGTAGAAATTCCCTCAAAAATCTCAATTCCCCAAAAGAACTCAAGAAGGAACCAACAAGAAGCAAATGCAGAAAATGGCAGAAATCTGTCAAAACAGACTAGCAGGTAAAGACAAATTTTTTCGAAGACCTTCTGTTGCTCAAATCAAAAAGTGTTGAACTAACGAAAGTTAGATAACAACCTGGGTCAGAAGCACAAGAATTCACACCTCAAAAAGACGTTTAGAGATTTTACATGAATTTTTACGGTGAAGCACATAAATCTGTTTTGGGACAGCAACTTTCCCAATCATTACTTCTCTCTCATTAGAGGTTACTCTTGTCACAAAAAGCAAATAAAAATGATAACGAGAGGTTATTAAAGAGGTAACAACTTCCAAGACTCATCTAAAACTTTTGAGTTATCTCCCAATAAGTACTTTCCTTTAATGCCTTTAAGTTAGGCATAAGAAGCAAGAAAAAGAATCAAGTTTTCTCAAATGAAGAAGCATTAAGACCAAATTTCTTGCCCTTACCTCTCTTACTTTTATTCTTAACCTTGGGGAAAATGTGATTGTTTGGTGGAGAAGAAAGGTGCATGGTCCCTTTTCCCACATCTATTATTGCTCCAAGGAGTTCTAATAGGGACCTTCCAAGTGTAATTTGTCCCTTTCCTGCACATTCAATAACAAGATAATCAATAGAAATCATTTTTCCAAGGATTTTTGTAAATACTCCTTCAGCTATTCCAAGAGGTAATATGGTAGTATTATTGGCAAGATATATTTCTTTTCCTCCTTCAGTAATCCCCCAAGTATTTAGAGATTTATAAATATCTTTGGGCATAAGACAAAATTCAGACATGATATCATAGCGAGCTTGAAAAGTTTCAGTGTTTATCTCAATCTTTACTATAGGGAGCCACTTTGATGGTTCAGAATTTATTGGAACATAATTGTGATGCTCCCTAAGCGTATTATAGCAATCTTTTAAGCTAGTAGTGCTAGTCTCAAGAGTGTTCAACCTAGCAAATATTTTTGCGAAAAAATATCAGTTTGGCTAGGCAAGTTGTAAGTGAGGATCAATTTCTTTATAGCATTAATAGCATCATCCTCATTACATTGGAGGAAATCTCCTCCCACAACAGCATCTAAAGCATATCTATAGCAAAGAGCAATCCCAAGGTAAAAACTGCCAAGGAACAAGCTTTGAGTCATTTTAGGCTCAGTTTTTTCATGTAGATCAGAGATTCTAGACCAGGCTTCCTTAAAACTTTCCTCAATTCCTTGTTTAAAAGTGAAAATCATTTCCTCGGGTGACATAGTGATTGGAGCAAGGCTAGACATAGTGGCAACTCAAGATAGGAACTATTTTTTGTGTGTTTTTGAATAAAGAAAGCAAACTTGTAAAACTATTTTTTGTGTGTTTTTGATAACAAACCAAGCAAACAAAGCAAAAAGAAAACTAAGAAAACAAAAATAACAAAGTAAAGAGATTGGTTATGAGGGACTCCCCTTGTGAAGATGTCCTTGACTCCCCGGCAACGGCGCCAGAAAAATGCTTGATGGCTCAGTGTACGGCGCCAGAAAAGTGCTAGTGCAGTGTTGATGTAGAGCTCGTTGGGAACCCCAAGAGGAAGGTATGATGAGCACAACAGCAAGTTTCCCTTAGTATGAAACCAAGGTTTAATCGAACCAGTAGGAGCAAGGAAACACCCCAAAGGTGTTACTAGCTGAGCTTTGGCAGGGCGCACTACCGGTGCTAGTAGCAACATGGAGACCTGCACAACACAACCACAGAACTTTGTCCCCAACTTGCGATGAGGTTGTCAATCTCACCATGTTTTGTGGAAAACAAAGGATTAAACGTATCGAATGGAAAGAAGTAAAATTTTGCAGAAAGTAAACACAAAGCAATAACAGTTTATAGATTGTATGTAAATAAAAGGACCGGGATCCATAGTTCACTAGAGGTGGCTCTCCTTAGATAGAAACCATGCTGGGTGAACAAATTACAGTGGGGCAATTGACAAACATCGAGAAAGCAATACATGCATATACTAATCATCTTGACTCCTGTGAGACTTGATTGGGCATTACAACATTATACATAGACCGCCATCCAACTGCATCTATGACTAATAATCCACCTTCAGGTTATCATCCGAACCCCCTCCAGTATTAAGTTGCAAGCAACAGATTATTGCTTTACGAACTGCGTGTAAAGTAACAATACGATTGTTCTATGAACAAAGGATTGTTGTTTTCTCCCTAGTAGCAACAGCACATCTAGTACCCTAGAGATTTCTCTCACTTCCCCAGATTACCAGAGGCATGAACCCACTATCGAGCATAAATACTAACTCTTGGAGTTGCTAGCATCTACTTGGCCAAGATAGCTACTAACAACGGAAAGCATGCAAGATCTCAAATAACAAAGACATGATAGAATCAATAATCAATCTGAAATAGCATCTCAATATCCATCGGATCCCATAAACACAACATGTATGAATTACAAATAGATGATCTTGATCATGAACGGATCTCACAAGATCTAAACATGAAAGCACAAAGGAGGAGAACCAGCCATCTAGCTACTACATGGATCCGTAGTCCAAGGATGAACTACTCACGCATCACACCGGAGGCTTGCATGGTGATGAAGAAGGCCTCCAGGGTGAATTCCCCTCTCCGGCAGGGTGCTGGGAAGACCTTCAGATCCCTCCCGATCTAGGAATGGACATGACGGCGACTACAAACTCTTTCGTGGATTTTTGATCGGGTACTTAGGGTTTACGTCCCGAGGGCATCTTATAGTCGGAAGGGGAGGCCGAGGGGGTGCCTGGGCTGGCCACACCACCCCCTGGTGCGGGCCAAGCCTGGATGCACGGCCAGGTGGTGTGGTCGCCCTATGGCCCCTCTCCGTCTCGTATTCTGGCATATGATGACTTCCGGAAAAATAGGCACTTTGGCTTTTGTCCCATCCAATTCCGAGAATATTCATTTTCTGACTTTCCTAGAACCAAAAATAGCAGAAAACAGGCAACTGGCACTATGGCTCTTGTTAATAGGTTAGTTCAAGAAATCATATGAAAAGTACTCCAAAGTTGGAACAAAACACAAGAAAGTGGATAAAACCAAGCATGGAACATCAAAAATTATAGATACATTTGCAATGTATCAGGTATCCCCTCTCAAGCAACCCTGCAATCAAGATACAAGAAGTATCTTGTGTCCCCAACACAACCAATACACTTGTCAGGTGTATAGGTGTACTAGTTCGGCAAAGAGATAGTGAAATACAAGTGGTATGGATAATTATAAGTGGTAACGGTGCCAGAAAATAGCTTGATGGCATGGAAGAGACTAAAGACAAACTGAAATAAAGATGACAACAAGCAAACATGTACAGATCTAGTTGCAAACGGTATTTCAATGCTTAGAAACGAGGCCTAGGGATCATACTTTCACTAGTGAAAACTCTCATATAAATATATTCTCTTTATGATACTACTTTGAACTACTCTTCAGTTGGACACTCTAATCCATGGTAGGGCTATAACAACACACCTCAAAGTTCGCTTTCCCCATCTAGATAACCCCACACTGTCACCTTGAGCTCTAGATTGTTCCAACAAACACCACAATTTCATAGAAACATCCAACTCCAAATATAACTCATAAGAAGTATTTGTAATCTCTAGCCTAAGTGCCACCATGGTGTGCACACTGTCACTTTCACACACATGGGGAGAGCAGAGATCTATTAAAGCACTTGAGTAGCAAGGTAGATCTACTTGATTACAAAGCTCATGATCACAATATGATCATGCATAGAGAGAGAGAGATGAACACATAGCTACCGGTAGATCCCTTAGCCTCGAGGAAGAACTACTCCCTCATCATCATGGGAATCAGCAACGGCGATGGAGATGGCGGTGGAGCTCGATGGAGATGGCTATGGGGGCACTTCCCCATCCCGGCAGGGTGCCGGAATAGAGACTCTCTGTCCCCCGAATATCCCCTTCGGTGGCGGTGGTGCTGTGGAACTTTTCGTGGCTGGAGGCTATTCGATTTAGGGTTTTTGCATTGGGGGCTTCTTATAGACGAAGGAGCAAGGTCGGTGGAGTGCCAGGGGGCCCACACCACCTGGTGGCGCGGCCAGGGGTCACTCGTGCCACCATATGGTGTGGCTAGGCCCTGGCCGTCCTCTGTCTCTGCTTTAGGCTCCGTGAGTCTTCCGGTAAAATATTTACTTTGGCTTTTGTCCCGTCCAATTCCAAGAATATTCATTTTCTGGTTTCCTGGAACCAAAAACAGCAGAAAACAAGCAACTGGCACTGTGACATCTTGTTAATAGGTTAGTCCAAGAAAGTGTATAAAAAGTACTCCAAAGTGTGGACAAAACATAAGCAAGTAGATAAAAACCAAGCATGGAATATCAAAAATTATAGATACTTTTGCAACGTATCAACGGTCTCATGTTGTTAGTTGGGAGACCGGCTTATAGGTGTTGGGCCACGCAGAGAAAAACAAAACTTTTTCTTACGCGGTGATCCCAAGATCCAGCTCAGGTAGAAGGCCACGAGGATTACCACTAGACGCGCAGTTGCGGAATTGATGAAGCACGTTGCTTGATGTGGTGCAGTCCTCGCGATCCGTTCCGGTTCCACGATCCATGATCCGTTCTTTCTTCACGATCGTCGAAGTGCTAAATCATACAGCACCTCCGTCAGTATCCACACGTACAAGAAGGAGCGCCGGCGATGGACTGCTAGGTCCGGTACGACGACGACATGACTGGACTGGAGCTAGGGTTTCCAACACATGGAGTGACCTTATCTTATACTCTAAGCACCTGTGCCCCAGCTTATATAGGGAGTGAAAGTGGGCTCCACTCACTTGTGGCCCATTCACTAAAAGGCCTATATTTGCCACTACAAGTCTCACTTGCTGACTAAGTCCATGTCACTATTTGGGTCCAACCCAAATAGGTTTCCTGTTTGGGTCTAACCCAAACTGCTCCCGCTCTTAAGTGTGTGACCCGACAGGCTCATGGTAACCCGGACACGATTCTGAGTCTCACTCGTGATCGATCAGTTAGCAGCGGCTCCTAGCAGAACGTGCCAACTCCCAAGTACCAATAAGTCATGACGACACACCTTCCAATGCGACTTTTGTCTGAGTCCCTTTTGCCTCACGATATACCTTGTCAGACTATAGGTGAATGATCGTCATCCCTTAAATAGTCCGACTCTCTTTCTCGATCCGAGATAAGTGATTCATCCGACTAACTCTTAGTCGGCTGCCTCGGTTAACACTTATCCGAGACGTGCATGGCCATGCTTTCCGAATCATATCTTCCGAGAGGGCCCAGAGAATATCTCTCCGGATGGAGGGGCAAAATCCCGTCTTGGTTATTCACATCACGCAGCTTGATTCTCAGTCGACCCGAACTCCGCCTTTATAACTGCCCAGTGACGGAACAACGTTTGACAGAACCTAAGTCGGTGATCCTCAACTCGGAATGTGCAATAACCTCAGGTCTAAGGATTACATTGATTGAGACATGCAAATGACGACTTGTTCGTTGCATCTCAATATGGGTCAGTCCGACTCGCTAAACTCTTTAGCCGATTCTGTGTAAGTCGGAATAGCATCTCCATGCCCATGACAAGTGGAACCTAGTGATCTGCCGACTTTCACATTGGTCTAAGTTGTGTGTCCGGCACAACCTCAATGACCAAGGACAATTAGTATGAACAACATGAATATATAGTTCCACAATCAAATCACATATTCGATGATACATATCAGCAGTTCATGCATGGACCATAACCTTATGAATACATTGGGAATAACATCATACATGATTGCCTCTAGGGCATATTCCCAACAGTCTCCCACTTGCACTAGAGTCAATCATCCGACATCACATGTCTAGGCATCTAATGCCCATAGCTCTCAGGTGCGCCTCATGCTTTGGCTGTGGAAGTGGCTTTGTCAACGGATCCACAATGTTTGCATCCGTGTGTACCTTGCATAGCTTGATATCACCTTGATCCACGAACTGGCGAATAAGGTGGTACCGCATGAGTATATGTTTGTTCTTCTGGTGTTGTCTAGGTTCCTTGGCTTGTGCAATAGCACCATTGTTGTCACAATACACGTCTAACGGATTGGACGAGCCCTGAACCACACCAAGATCCATGAGGAAATTCCTCATCCAAACAGCTTTTTTTGCCGCCTTCGAGGCAGCAATATACTCAGCCTCTGTCGTAGACGCAGACACCGTTTCTTGCTTGGAACTTTCCAGCTCACAGCCCCTCCGTTTATCACAAACACATATCCGGATTGCGAACGAGAATCATCCGAGTCAGTGAGATAACTCGCATCCGTGTAACCCTTTACACTGAGTTCATCCTCATCTCCATAAACCAGGAACATATCCTTAGTCCTTCTCAAGTACTTTAGGATATTTTTAGCCGCTGCCCAGTGGATTTCTCTAGGGTCAGCTTGGTACCTGCTCACAACACTTAGAGCATAGGAAACATCCGTCCTAGTACAAATCATAGCGTACATCATGGATCCGACTGCAGAAGCATATGAAATCGCACTCATCCGACTTCGCTCATCAGTTGTCGAAGGACACTGAGTCTTGCTAAGTTTTACGCCATGGGACATCGGTAAGAACCCCTTCTTAGATGATTCCATATTGAACTTCTTCAATACTTTGTCCAAATATGTACTTTGACTCAATCCAATGAGCCGCCTTGGTCTATCTCTATAGATCTGGATTCCAAGTATGTAAGTCGCCTCACCCAAGTCTTTCATCGAAAAACTCTTTTCCAATGATTCCTTGGACTCTTGCAACATCTGGACATCATTTCCAATCAGTAATATGTCATCCACATATAAGATCAGAAAGTTTACTTTGCTCCCACTAAACTTCTTGTATAAACAAGAATCATGATCACTCTTGATGAAGCCAAACGATTTGACTACCTCATCAAAGCGAATGTTCCAACTCCGAGATGCTTGCTTCAACCCATAAATGGATTTCCGAAGTTTGCATACCTTGTCAGCATTAGCCGGATCAACAAAACCCTCGGGTTGTATCATATACACGTCCTAGGTTAAATTTCCATTAAGGAAAGTCGTCTTGACATCCATCTGCCATATCTCATAGTCGAAATAGGCTGCTATAGCTAACATGATCCGAACTGATTTAAGCATCGCCACGGGAGAGAAAGTCTCATCGTAGTCAACTCCTTGAACTTGTCGGAACCCCTTTGCGACAAGCCATGCCTTATAGATATAAACATTTCCATCCATATCAGTTTTCTTCTTGAAGACCCATTTGCACTCGACGGGTCTTGCACCGTCTGGCAGATCAACCAAGTTCCAAACTTGATTTTCATCCATGGACTTTAACTCGGATCTCATGGCTCCAAGCCATGACTCAGAATCATAACCCACCATCGCTTCCGAATAAGTTTGCAGCTCATCACTGTCCAACAGCATCACATCACGAACACTTCGCAATCTGGCTGATCTTCGCAGTGACGGTGCAATTTCTGGCTCAGGTACCACGTCGGGCTCAACCTCTAAGGCTTTTGCCGACTCGCTGCTAGCCGGTATTTCTTGAATTTCTTCGAGATGCACCGTACTCCCACTGACTCCCTGACTGAGAAACTCTTTCTCAAGGAAGACACCGTTTCGAGCGACAAACACTTTGCCCTCTTCTCGGTTGTAGAAGTAGTAACCCAAGGTTTCCCTCAGATACCCCACAAAAATACACCTATCTGACTTAGCTGTAAGCTTGTCCGACTGAAGTCGCTTGAAAAAAGCTTCACAACCCCAAATCTTGAGAAAATACAAACTTGGCTTCTTGCCAGTCCACATCTCATGCGGTGTCTTTTCTACTGACTTTGATGGTACTCTGTTTAGTGTGAACACTGCAGTTTCTAGACAATATCCCCAAAATGATAAAGGCAGATCTGTCCGACTCATCATTGATCATACCATGTCTAACAAGGTCCGATTCCTCCTTTCCGATACACCTTTTCTCTGCGGTGTTCCTGGAGGAGTGAGCTGGGGAACTATTCCACAACTCTTCAGATGGTCATCAAACTCATGGCTCATGTACTCGCCTCCTCGGTCCGACCGAAGAAACTTTATTTTCTTGCCAAGTTTATTTTGTACCTCATTCTCGAATTCCTTGAACTTTTCAAAGGCTTCCGACTTATGTTTCATCAAGTAGATATATCCATATCTACTCAAATCATCAGTGAAGGTAATGAAGTACTCATAACCACCTCTGGCTGTCGTGCTCATTGGGCCACATACATCACTATGTACTAGTCCCAATAAGTCGGACGCCCTTTCACAACTCTTTACAAAAGGTGTCTTGGTCATCTTGCCGAGAAGGCAGGATTCACATGTCTCGAACAACTCTAAGTCGAACGAAGTTAGGAGTCCATCATCATGGAGCCTCTTCATGCGTTTCCAACTTATATGACCAAGCCGACAATGCCAAAAGTAAGTTATATTCAGATCATTTGGTTTTAACCTTTTCACATTTATGTTAAAGACAGATTCACCCTCAAGATTCAAAATAAATAACCCGTCCTGGACGGGTGCAAAGCCGTGAAACATATCATTCAAATATAAAGAACAACCATTATTCTTAATATTTGACTCATAGCCCTGTCTCATCAAACATGAGGCAGAAATAATGTTTCGACTAAGCACTGGAACATAATAACAATTATTCAGCTCCATTAAGAATCCGGAAGGTAAATGAAGTTGCATCGTGCCGACTTCCAACGCAACAACTCTTGCTTTGTTGCCGACCCAAATGTCAACCTTGCCTCTTGCCACGCTCCTAGTTCTTACCAGTCCCTGCAACGAGTTGCATATGTGAATGACTGATCCGGTATCATATACCCAAGAACTACCAGGTGCATCAGCAAGATAAATGTCTATAACATTGCAAACAAGCGTACCTGAGCCGGAAGTCACACCTCCGCTCTTGGCTTTGTCAGCCAGATACTTGCTGCAATTCCTCTTCCAGTGGCCATCCGACTTGCAGTAGAAGCAAGTGGATCCGGCTGCAGGAGATGGCTTAGTCCCTGAGGAAGCGCTTTGGACTGGGTCCTCAGCCTTACCTCCTGACTTTGCCTTCTTCTTCTTAGTCCAAGAACTCTTCTTGAACTTAGCCTTGTTTTGCACCATCAACACTTGACTGGCACCTTTCTTGAGATCCGCCTCAGCCTGCTTGAGCATCCCATGTAATTCAGTGAGCTTCTTATCCATACCATGCATGTGGTAGTTCGATATGAACTGGCCATACGCACTAGGAAGAGAGTTCAGAATTATGTCTGTAGCGAACTCTTCGCTAATGGGGTAGCCAAGTCTTTCTAGAGACTGCACGTAACCAACCATCTTGATATCATGCGGACTCAGTGGATCGCCATCCTTAAGCTTGCAGCTCAACAAAGGCTGAGAGACTTGATACCTCTTAGTCTTTGCCTGAGCCTGGAACATACTTTTGAGGCTTTCGATCATATCGTAGTCCTCAACATTCTCAAACTGCTGCTGCAAGTCCGGTTCCATGTGAGCAAGCATAAGACAGCTAATCTCCGTGGATTCATCACAAATCCGACGGTAGGCATTGGTGGCTGCGACAATCGCATTCTCATCCGGCTCAGCTGGAAGTGGGTTGTCTAGGACACGATCCCTCTTTTCTTGTTTGAGAATAATTCTCAGATTACGATACCAGTTGGTGAAGTTAGTTCCATTCAGCTTATCTTTCTCTAAGATGGTTCTCAAAGCAAAACCGGAAATCTAAGGAAGACTTCTAGGTGCCATTGATCTACAACAGAAAATATGCAAAACCCTTAAGACATGTATCCATAAAAGAGCAAGCATATTAAACACTTTAATACTTATTCTCCCACTAGAACCAACACCCCTCCGATGGTTACTTAGTGATTCAGGACCCTAAATAAGCAAGTCGACTAGTGAGCTTTAGCATCACTGCTAGCCGTCAAGTGATCTAGGTAGACAACTCCTTGTCAATCGTATCTCATACGACTCCTGTTGGATGGGTGGCATCACATGCCCCGGCTCCCATCCGACCTTTCCCCAAGTCCCACAACCGTTGTGATAGACATGTCTAGATTACCATGTGCTTCCGCTGTAAGAGTCCGACTCGAACCCACCTAGCTGGAAAGAATTGATAGCACCTCAATTTTATGAGCCCACTATCAAAAATGTCCGACTTGTGATGGTGCAGCACTGGCGGGGAAACCGACTAGACCTTCTTTGAGGGATTACTTTCTACCAACTATCTAATAGAGGTAAAACAGAGACATAACAATAACATAAAATAAGGCAATTATAATGTGAAATGGTATGGCTCTCTTCATGGCGATCTCCATCTCCATAAAGCCTGTAATCCGACTCGTGTCAACTCTTGTCACGTGCCGTTTTACACCATGTAGCCGACTTGTACACCGACTTGCATGCCATCCGGATTCTCCAAACAGCTACACTAGCTAGTAATGCAAATTACACAGAGAATCCGACACGCAGGCTGTTATACAATTAGATGACAGCACCTAGGCTCCAGCCGGCTGACAAAAACCGTGATACGCAGATCACGTATGGATTACACAAATCACATGCACATAAGCCATACCATTCACAACATCATCCTGCAAAAATAAGTTATGCATAGATACGATATCTACCGGCGTTGTGAAACTCGCAACAACATCTAAGGAGCTACGACAAGGCGAAGCCGGCGGTCCCGCTAGCCGGATAGCGGGCGGGGATCGAAGGGGCGGCGCCCTTTGCGGGTGCGGGCAGCCGACCAAGTCCGATCTCATCTGCATTCCGGACATGGATTTCGTCATCGAATAAAACAATTTTACCCAAATCCGATCCGGACTCCGATTCGACCAAACTCTTTGATCTTCGATCACCGCATCCGGGTTTACGTGTCACAGTCTACCCCGATGGCGGAAGCCGACCGGTAGGGGTATGTCGTTCCACGACCTTAGCAGTTAGATCACGGAAACCAGATAATCCATTCCCCCGAGTACAGTTGATCCAATCAACTTTGTACAAAACCGATCTATCTCATAGATCGAGCACCAAAACTGCAATTTGATCCAATCTAACGCCAACCACATATCACATATGCACGATCTCGAGCCTAAAACCAGAAGCTAACGCTCTGATACCACTGTTGGGCCACGCAGAGAAAAACAAAACTTTTTCTTACGCGGTGATCCCAAGATCCAGCTCAGGTAGAAGGCCACGAGGATTACCACTAGACGCGCAGTTGTGGAATTGATGAAGCACGTCGCTTGATGCAGTGCAGTCCTCGCGATCCGTTCCGGTTCCACGATCCATGATCCGTTCTTTCTTCACGATCGTTGAAGTGCTGAATCGTACAACACCTCCGCCGGTATCCACACGTACAAGGAGGAGCGCCGGCGATGGACTGCTGGGTCTGGTACGGCAGCGACATGACTGGATTGGAGCTAGGGTTTCCAACACATGGAGTGACCTTATCTTATACTCTAAGCACCTGTGCCCAGCTTATATATGGAGTGAAAGTGGGCTCCACTCAATTGTGGCCCATTCACTAAAAGGCCTATATTTGCCACTACAAGTCTCACTTGCTGACTAAGTCCATGTCACTATTTGGGTCCAACCCAAATAGGTTTCCTATTTGGGTCTAACCCAAACTGCTCCCGCTCTTAAGTGTGTGACCCGACAGGCTCATGGTAACCCGGACACGATTCCGAGTCTCACTCGTGATCGATCAGTTGGCAGCGGCTCCTAGCAGAACGTGCCAACTCCCAAGTACCAATAAGTCATGACGACACACCTTCCAATGCGACTTTTGTCTGAGTCCCTTTTGCCTCACGATATACCTTGTCGTACTATAGGCGAATGATCGTCATCCCTTAAATAGTCCGACTCTCTTTCTCGATCCGAGATAAGTGATTCATCCGACTAACTCTTAGTCGGCTGCCTCGGTTAACACTTATCCGAGATGTGCATGGCCATGCTTTCCGAATCATATCTTCCGAGAGGGCCCAGAGAATATCTCTCCGGATGGAGGGGCAAAATCCCGTCTTGGTTATTCACATCACGCATCTTGATTCTCAGTCGACCCGAACTCCGCCTTTATAACTGCCCAGTGATGGAACAGTGTTTGACAGAACCTAAGTCGGTGATCCTCAACTCGGATTGTGCAATAACCTCAGGTCTAAGGATTACATTGATTGAGACATGCAAATGACGACTTGTTCGTTGCATCTCAATATGGGCCAGTCCGACTCGCTAAACTCTTTAGCCGATTCTGTGTAAGTCGGAATAGCATCTCCATGCCCATGACAAGTGGAACCTAGTCATCTTCCGATTTTCACATTGGTCTAAGTTGTGTGTCCGGCACAACCTCAATGACCAATGACAATTAGTATGAACAACATGAATATATAGTTCCACAATCAAATCACATATTCGATGATACATATCAGCAGTTCATACATGGACCATAACCTTATGAATACATTAGGAATAACATCATACATGATTGCCTCTAGGGCATATTCCCAACAATAGGATAGATAACCTTACTATTAAGAGGGGCTCTCAAGTGAGTAACTTGATCATATCTTTCGGAGAGAGCTCAAAGCTTTGCATACTTGCATCATCTTTCTTGGTTCTTATCCATGAGGAGATTTAGATCTTGTGTTAATCGCCATTACAAGCTCAAGTTCATCGAAAACGGATTTCATATGCATTCTCTATTGTGTTTTTGATTTGGAGGTTTTACCGGTGTGTCTTGTATAGATAGGTCACCCCTTCATCATTTGATTATATCCTCCCTTGCTGTAATATGATGGTTCCCTGAATTATCTTGTAAAGCTCGTTATTATCTTCAAAACGATCCCAAGATCATCAAAATCGGAGTCTAGATGCAAAAGTAATGGCTGTTTTTGTTTGGTTTTTTTGCCAGTTTTGCGAGGGTCGGAGACTCCGGGGGGGGGGGGAGACTCCGGTCCAAACTCTAGCCCAGACTCTGGGGGGTGTACAGAGAGCATCTGGATGCTCACCGGAGTCTTGGCCGGAGTCTGGACCCCGGACACTCCGGTCCTGTGGGCCAGAGACTCTGGTCCTGAAGGCCAGAGACTCCAGGATAAGTTATCTCCAATGGCTAGTTAACATCAGGGGTCCTATAAAAGGCCCCCTTCTTCCTCCTTGGGCTGGATGCTTTCTCTCTCTCTCCTCCATTGTTTCGACCTTCAAGAGCTTGCAAATACTCTCAATCCCTCCCATATTTCTTGAATCTTGTTGGGGGATTTGAAAGGGGAGATCTAGATCTACAACTCCACCAATCCATCTCTCCTCTATGTGAGGGGAACATCTTGGGATCTAGATATTGGGGTTTCTTTTGTGGATTTCCTATTGTGTTCTTCCTCTTTTATTCTCCCAATAGATTTTGTAGCTTTGGTGGAATTTGAGAGTGAAGGACTTACCATTGCATTAGGTGCATCGGTTTGAGCTCTATATGGAGGATTTTGTTGGTGAAATCAAGAAGCTTGTCCCTCTTGGGTTCTTAGAACCCTAGACGGTTGTGTGGCCTTTGTGGTTTGTTCTTGGGCCCTTCAAATAAGTTGTGGAGCTCTCCCAAGATTGTGGCCTTGGTGGTGATTATTGGGAGCCTCCAATTAAGTTGTGGACATTGCCCCGATCTTGTACGGGTTTGGTGACCGCCCTCAAGTGTCCCATAGTGGAACGGGTGCTTGTCGCATGGTGGGTGCTCGGGAGAATAGGGTGAGGCCTCTTGTGGCGTTGGTGGTCTTAGTACCGCCCACCCCTGCAACGAGACATACTCCCTTGTTAGGAGGAACTCCGTAAAATATCGTCGTCCCCGCGTGCCTCAGTTATCTCTATACCCGAGCTCTTTACTT
Source organism: Avena insularis (assembly GCA_023614405.1). Classification (NCBI taxonomy): domain Eukaryota; kingdom Viridiplantae; phylum Streptophyta; class Magnoliopsida; order Poales; family Poaceae; genus Avena; species Avena insularis. Next base: position 167,594,577 of record CM042694.1, on the reverse strand, counting down.
ATGCACTTTACATTGTGATAGCCTTTGTGCTTGAATTAATATATATTGCTATCACTTTGTTGCATGTATTGCTTAGCATAAGTTGTTAGTGCATATAGGTGAACCATAACATTTAGATGCTTTGTGCTTGACAAAAGAAAACACTAGTTTTATTCCACCTTTGTCAAGCCCATATCATAAAAGTTTTAAACCGCCTATTCACCCCTTCTAGGCGACATCCGTGATCTTTCAACAATTATAAGAAACAAATATTATTTACAATTATTACTCATATGAATATCACACAACAGTTATTGAATACTAACTTGAGTAAAGAATAAAACTTTACTTTACAATAACATTACAATTGACTAATAAAAAGAAAGTTTTAACTTTATTAATAAGTGTACAATGTTACAAAGTAATGTATAGTGTTCCAATAGAAAAATAAAATTACAACAATAAGGTAGTGAAACATATTTTATTACAAATCAAGGGTACAATGTTTTACACTCTACAAAAGAAAAAATAAATTACATGAATAAGAAAAAGAATCCTAAAAACTAATCCAATCCATTTTCTTCATCTCTTATATCTTCATTATCTTTGTTCCTACAAAAGAAATAGACAAACAAGATAAATAATAAACAGGGGGTTAGTTTATTAGTTGTACTCTCAGATTTGGCCTAGAGGAGCTAGAGCCTGAATTCATGATCGAGTATTTATTTAAAAGGGGCCAAATCATAGTATTTGTTCTTAATCATATTGTGGCCTTAGTACAACTTCATTGTCCAAGTGGCAAGTTTCACCAAAACTAGATAAAAGGCAAATGGTAATGCATCAGGAAAATATACATTTTTACTTGAACTCATCTCCAAGGTAGAGTCACAGACATGCAAACTTGAACCTTATAGGTCCCACTTGATAGCAGCACTGTCACAACATGCATATGGGTGTGTTGTCAACACAGCAGTAGCCCAGGAAGCAGACAAGAAGGAAACAAATCATGTACGATAAGGGGAAGAGAAGACACCTGAAGCTAGCTGGTATAATACCAGTTTCTCCACAACACCAACAACACTGCTTACCACGCGTTCATTTTCCCCAGACCACCATATCACATTGCTAAGAACACGCCTTGTTCTTCCCAATTATGGTTGCTCCCTGGAGCCATCCAAGAGCTAGAACAATGGGAAAATCAAGGCCATGCCACAACTGTAGTAGGAGCTGGACAATGGAATAAGGAGGGGGAGGTCAGCTATATCAAGAGCACAAGGAGAAGATCAGAAGAACAAGGAGAAGGCTGAACAACAACTTAAGCTCAAAGCCAGAAGAAACAAGGAGGGAGGGTGGAGCAAGTCACCAGATCTTTTAGCAAGTAATCAAGGTCAATAATAACAGATCCTATCCCAACAAAATCATCAGCATCAGAAATCAGCTACAACAACAGGTTATCCATCTAAGATCATGCTTAAGTATCTGTTCTTATCATTGCATCTTAGAAAATGGATGGGGGCAAGAGGAAATCCTCAGATCTATACTCAAGTGGAGTACTAGATCATCACTAGATAGTTTTCTTAAGCAAGTAGTAACTATTGTATCCAAACACCAATAAAGCCTCAGTTTTTGCATCATTGGCAGCTAAAGGTTATTGGTCTGTCGATTATTGTAGTAGCACATAACAACCACCATGAACCTCTACTGTGCACACTCCTTGGAGGCACCACAGTAGAGTTCTATAGCAGACATGAGCCACTATTTAATTAACAACAATAGATCACAACAACTGAATAGAGAAGTTCTCAAATCATCTTCCCAGTCACCATTCTAGGAATCATTTCATTCTTAGAAATCATGTTAAAACTCCAACATCACCAATTTATGATAAACAAGTATTTACTCTGTGCATCACTGACCTAAGATGATACACTCTAGTTTTAAAACTAGATGCAAGCAATCACAAAGATGGTCTTCTATTGGGCACATCCCAATTTTGGGTAGCACCTCAACAGAAGCCAAGATAGCAGTCATCTGTCTATCATAAAGCCATCTTATGCAAGCTTTCATAGACCAAATAAGTAAATCATTTTCCTAAAAATCATTTAGGAATCATCTTTTCCTCTAAGATCATTACAATAAATAATCACAGAGAATGATGTATATATTCCTAATCTTAGTTTCCTATGCATCATCAGTATGAGATCCTGAGTAAAATAAAACCATCAGGATTCCTTATAACCAAACCATTAGAACAAATTGCATACATAGCCAGCAACACTGCTTCAGAATTGAAGTATTCCAACCATAATCCAATAAGTATATGTCCATCCAAGGCAAAGACCATGACATCTATATTAAATCAAATAGGCAACAATAGAACTGCATACTGGCAGTGATCAATTGCCAGAAAATATTGTCAATAGTTTTAAACCAAGCACAACACTAGAATTTTTATAGCATACTCATAGTAGAAATACACCTAAACCAACCCGTGTGATTACTGACAACAATAGCAAGGAAGATGAACCCTAGAATAGAGGGGAACCCTAATTGGGGTTCAGGACAATAGCCACCCAGAGCATTGATAAGGGGAAAACAACGAGCAAGGGGGGAACAAGAGGTAAACTTACTCATGGTCCTCGCTAGTTTTAGGAGAGGAAGCAGTAAGGCCGATGATGACGTCCACAACGGCACGAGGAGCACCCGAGGGCGCTTCAACCTGCGCCCGACCACAGACACGGTGGCCACAGAATCGTTAGTGGCCACGGAAGCATCGTGGCAATGCCACAACACCACCGCGAAATCGTCAGGGAAACACGTCGGCGTTGAGGGTTGAAACCCTAGGCGTCAAGGAGGTGGTGGCACGACCAGTAAGGGGCACGAGCGGTGAATCGAGCTGGACAGGAAGGCGCAGCATCACCGCCTGCATCGCTCAACACCACGGTGGTGGCCGGGATCGGACGTGAAAACGGCGATGGCAACAAGTCGCCGCATAGAAGGAGTGCGTTGTGTGCGAGAGAGAAGAAATGGAGAAGAGAATAGTACTGGGCCGGTCGAGGCCAACCCAGTGCGGCTCTAGGGTTTAACCCAACCCAGTTGGGCCGGGTCGGGCTGGGCCAGCCGAGTGGGTCAGGCCCAGGTTTAAAGAAAATGGAACCCTAAATTATTTAGTAAAAGGCCAAAATACCCCTAGGACTTAATAAGATCTGGAAAATATAAAAAATCCTAAAAATATATATTATATACACAAAATTAATTTCTACCAAATAAAAATACAAGTTTCCTTGTTTAAGATAAATAAAACACAATTAAACATTAAGGCTACTAAAATCTTAATTGACATTTAATAAAATAAGGAAAAGTCCTAAAAATGAATAAAAATCATTTTAGTAGATAAAAATGAATCTACCACTTTATAAAAAATACTAACTTAAAAAACTTACTAATAAAAATTGAATAAAAAAATTCAAGTGCATTTAATCCTTTGTGGATTTTTATAAAAATAAGAATACTTCCTAAAAATAAATAAAAATCATTTTTAAAGATCTTAAATAAATATATTTTACTATAAAAATATTAAAAATGTAATTCCAAAATATTTTAAGATTCCAAACTAATAAATATTAATTATTAGAATAAAAATACCTCCTTTATAAATTCTTTAGGCTCATTTCTTAAATAAGAAATAATCATATGTCTTTATAAATTTTTACTATTTTTAAAAGGAATCCTTTAAGTCTCATCACCAAGTCTAAAACTGTAATTAAGATAAAATTTAAGTATAAACTATTAATTATATAATACTCCTTTAGAACTTTAAATCCAATTTAAACCAACAACCTTTAAACTAACATTTTGTATCATTCATCTATATTGTGGGTGAATGATCTTTATCACTTAATCATTATTAACATGACTTCACATCCTAACAAATTACTAAGATGATCTAATTATGCTTCCATTAATAAGTTGCATGTTATTTTCATAATAACACATCAAATCGCAAACTCATCATCATTCACTTAAATTGAAAGTGAATGATCCCACATCCATAATTATACTTACCAAAACCCTAAAACTTGATAATGTTCTAAACACATTACACCTTAAGATTCACTTCTAGATTATAGTTAACTTTGGTCTAAATAATCATAAACATCTTATCTAAAGTTTATTCATGTTTTTGTAGTTAAACTTTATCAAAGAAACCATTTCTTCAAAAGTTATTTGTTTTGCCACTTCAAACAACAACCTTATAATGAGTCTTTCAACTCTTATCAACCTTAAATACGAACTTTCATAATAGTGACATGATATCAATTAACCCTAATCACATGTGGTTGTTATGCTTACTTTTGTATCATGCATGTTAGTCTTAAGTTTCCTGTATATATATTTACTTGTAAATTAAACTTAAAAAAATAACCAAATCTTAAAAGCATGACCTAAATTTAACTCATTCACGTTATTGGGGAATTATCTCGAGATTTTACAAAATGCATTACATTACTTATGCATCAACATCTTGCTTCTTTAAAACATTAGTGCTTACCGGAGCAATGATGCCGTTTTCAGATATTGGATCTTATATTGTCTTGAAGACCGTGATTGCATAATCTTGCAAACACAAAAGGCAAGTTCACACTTGCTCATGTCCTTTGATTATTTTCTATCAAGTATTTGCAAATCAAATGTTATCACCACCTGCATTTCAAAAAGGTCAGAAATCAATATTTTCAATAATAATGTAAACTATTAGTTAATGATCCAGGGTGATCAGCTAATCTATTAAGCCTGGCAATTGGAATACCATTGCACAAGAATATATCATCTAGGACTTAACAACCAATGTCGCTAGTGATTCTTGCGCCGTATAATACGCGTTAACCATGAGATCTATAATGGCTCTGGGGAAGTTAGTTGGATCTTCTTCCTTTCGCATGGACGAATGACCATCTTGTGGTGCTGATATACCTTTCGAGGCCCAGCATGGGTGGGACCCCGTAGGTCCCCGCGATATTGGTGTCTAAACTATCTGCGAGAGATAGTCGTAGGTAGGTCCTCATTTTGATGGGGCGACTAGGTTCATGTTCTGCTCACTAGAGTCCTCAAGGAGTCAACCATAGTTATATCCGCACACGGGTTAACAAACGTCGTGTCTTCATGCGGGGTCACAGAGAAGGGCAGTGATTGGCTTGGATCTTAGACTGAGCCCCACACCAAGGAAGTGTGGACGATAATGCAAGATCAGATGTGCAACAAAGCTAAGGTCTCTCATGGGTAAAGCAATGCACCTCTTTAGAGTGTATAAAAGTGTGACATGTTACTCCCTGTTCCGGGAAGGAGCTGCGAACACTGCAGGAAAGGAACTCCACGAAGTTCTAATCAACTTGTGAAGGCTGACATACATAGTTTTTCAGAATAAAAGCAATCTTTAAAGAAATGTTTACGAAAACCTACATAGCCTACGACCTATGGTATGTGGCTGTAGATAGTGCATCAAACACTCCTTTTTAGCGAACTTGCTGTACCTTCTTAACCCTTTCTAGATTCTGAAGCTAATAAAGACGATGTCAACACCAACTATTGCTCAAGAGATCGACATCGAAAGCTCAAGTTCTTCAATGAAATCAATGGAGACATCATATACATCAACGAAATTGAAGACGAAGTTACTAATTAGTTAGGAGTACAACATCTAGCCTTAGAACCTATTTATGTAGAGCATTGCAATGGCAGCAATTGCAAACCAGATAGAGTACTAGTCTTATTAGTCTGTTAGTTCTAAGTTATTATTGTTGGTTCTTATTTGTAAGAAGTTGCTTTCTTCCTTTTTAACCTAGAATGTTCTCTAGATCTTTTGTAAAGAGTCGAGTTGTAACCTATAGTCATGCCTTGGACCTGCTATGTTTCTATTGTACCACTCTGAGGGATGTAATACTAGTGGAACAGTGTTTTATTGGTGTTATGTCAACGACTATAGTGTCCTACATCATGAAGTGGTATGCTAGGTCAGAGCACACATCACGACGGTGATGCTACAAGGGCGAGGTGGTGCTGCTACAGCGGGCGAGGCACTTGGCTACCGGTGATGCTACAAGGGCGAGGCGGTGCTGCTACAATGGACAAGGCGGTTTGCTAACACAGCACGCGGTGATGCTACAAGGGCGAGGCGACACTGCTACAATGGGCGAGGCGCTTGGCTACCGGTGATGCTACAACGGGCGAGGCGGCGCTGCTACGACAAGCGAGGCGGTTTGCTAAGACAACACTGCGGTGATGCTACAAGTGCAAGGCGGCGCTGCTACAGTGGACAAGGCGGTTTGCTACCAGTGAAGCTACGAGGGCGAGGCGGTTTGCTACCATGGCGAGGCGGTTTGCTACCACGGCAAGGCAGCGCTGCTACCACGGTGAGGCGCAGTGCTTCTACAACATGGCACACTGTTGTGAGGGTGGCGATGCTACCAGCCGGCGTCGACGTTGATTATGTATTTTCTGTGAGGGGCACCGCCATGAGAGAACAGGGGCTTGCGCAGTGAGAATGGCCAACGCTCGTCAGGTCCCGATATAAGGGCGGATGGAGATTTTTTGTGTGGATGTGGACGTGGAATCTTTGGGTGGTCAAATCAGATCACACGGTTCTGCTAGCCTCAATCGGACAGCTCTAGAGACGGGGTATCAGGGCTTCCGATCCCCTGGGGGACGCCTAGCACTTCCCATAAAACAAACCGCAATGGCATACAATTTCAAGTTCAAGTTCAAGGTATGAGAAAACAAAAGAGTGACGGGGCAACAACATAAACATGCCCAACTGAAAAGAAAATATACAACTCCACTCAAAGATGGAGCTCGATGGCTCGGCATCGTAGATATGTGGTGAGCCGTCCCAAGTAAATCATGAAGCATGCCCTCCCGCCGATCCATGTCCCACCGTCCACATAGCGGGTACCACTGTTGTAAGAAAGCTAAAAATTTGAACACATAGTGGTGGTCTCCCAGCCGCTGCACCGACTTGCGCCCTGCAGCTATGCCGCCCCCTCGGGTCGTAGTGTGGCTGCACGCAGTCTACTTCGCTATCTTCGTGCATCGACGGACTTGGTTTTCACTGCTCCATCTCCTACAGCGCGGATCGCCGCCGTGTACACATGGTCTTCGTCACGTCGCCGGATCTTCCTCGCCTACTTTGAGCACCGCCGCCGCGCTTCACAAGGTAACCTGCAAGGCGCCCTCTCGCCATCGCAGGTCCCGCCGATTACCCCGTCACCACTCTAGGCATCTAGCATGACTAACCCAGGTCGTCGCTGGTTTCGCCGCCTTCTACGTCTTCGTCCACTACAACTTCGCCGCCAGCGTCATCGCCTCATCCCCAACTACACCACCTCCTACTCTACTCCGACAACCGCGGACAGCACCGGCATCTCTCCCTTCGCTGCTATGCGCGTCGCAACCGCTCTGGAGGCTTCCTCTGCTAGTCTTTCTAATATGGCGGCAAGTTCATGATGGTCCCTGGCCCCGCACCCCTGGTACTGGCAACACCGGGAGTGCCTTCATCTCCGACGCGTTCTCGAGTCTGGCAAAACTCGGATCGGCGCCTCGTCTTCATCGGCTTGGACAACGTCCTCTTCGGCATCGACCCCTCTACGACTGCCTCGACCGCATCACCGACCAGTTCTTCTTTGCATACTCGGTTCTGGCAAAACCGGAGTGTGCGTTCGTCCCCGACGTGCGCCTAGTTCTGGCAAAACTATGGCCGCATCTCGTCCTCGATGGCTCGGACTGCATCGACTTCGGCATCGACACCCTCGATGACTGCCTCGACGCGTCTCCGTCATCCTCCTCGCGCACTATGCGCATGCGGCTTCACGTGCGGCTACCTCAACACCAGCATCCCCGACCACGACATCGACCACGGCGACCCATCACACGGGTACCTCGACCATGGCACCGCCTCACGCTCTCGGCTCCCTCGACATCGGCACAAGGGCTACCACCTCGCTTGAGCATCATCAGCTTCCTCTACAGTCCAAGCTACCGCGCTGCGACACCGTCCACGACGTTCCCGCTCGAACTGCGGGGGGATATCAGCCTACTGGATGCTACTTCGGTTTATCTCCAGTCTGACCGTCCGCGATGTTTCAGTTGCTCATGATGCTACCGCTACAACTGCAGGGGAGTGTTAGAGTATTAGGTATATACGGTTGTTACGATAGTTTAGATAGAGTTAGGATCTATTTACATACAGTCCTAACTTGACTCGTACTCCAAGATAATACTCTGTACATCTATATATACTCACCCATGAGGCTCAATAATATATTCATCATATTATGCCAAACTCATAATCTTTCAATGTTGTTGTTAAACACCAACAAGCTTAGGGAGGGAAATGCCATTTTATCATGCAATTCGGGAGAGAGAGAGAGAGCACTTCTACAAAATTATAGCATCTATGGCACATTAGACTTCATCATGGGAGCATGAATGGATGGTGCTTATGGAGGAACATATGAAGAACTATGGAGGTTGGACGCATAACCAACATTCAGGTGTGGATCCGAGGATATACATCTTCTCTCTATTGATACTACATGGCACTACAAAGACCCCAAAGTGATGGGATGTGTCCATAGTGGACGTCGAAATGGGGCACTTGGCCCTCTCAGGCTCAAATTGTTTGCGATGTGGCCAAGCCTCGCCATGGTTGTCTGGGCATCTCCTAGCAAGCTGCAATATCTAAGCTTCATTCTAGTAATCAATCTTTATATGAATATATAAATATCTGCTCTTTTATGCGGTTTCCTGATGTTTCGTGCACAAGGCAAAAAAAAAAAAAAAAAAACATAAGGAAGATCTAACACATCCCTCCCATGCCGCGACTTATTTTTGTGCGCTTTTCTCCTATAGAAAGGATGACATGTATGCATGCAGGAATCTCATACATCATGCTGACATCCTCGCCTTGATTGCTAAATTCAAATATTAAAAATGATTTATCTTCTAAACTATTAATCAAATTAGTGAACCATTTTCACTATCGAGTTTGTCCCGACGAGAGCCTGAAAACTAGATCCCATGTTGTTATGTTTCGATGAATTTTTTTCGTCGCCTCGGTTGTCAGATTATGTTACCTCAATGAATTTCACAGCCTTGGAGGCATGGGAAAAACATATTTTTTTTGCTTTAGCCATACCTAAGCTTTGATTAGAGTTAATATAAGCAAATAGCGTTATAGCGAGAAAATTTAGAAAAATTTAGCTTGGACTCTTCAAATATGCTATAGGGCGCTGTTTTTTTTTCCATTGTAGATACTACTTTAAAGTACCGAACATCGGCCAAGTATACGTATGTATGTAGTGATATAGGTATGCAAGTGTCTGAAATAAATCGGTCATATATTTATAGTCCTTGGCTTGAAATTAAAAATGCTTGTTCCCTGCAGATTAATTGTGAGCGCCGAAAGATGCATGCGTACGAAGACATAAAGACGCAAATCTGGAGAACTGTTCACACGGACCACGAAGGCTGCATCTGCGAAATTCTGCGACTGTACACGCACGTTCACACGAAAAGCAGGACACTGACCACCCCCTCCATAATGCACGGACGCATATGCACGCACGTAAGCCCTTTGCCGACACAAGTTTAAGTCAAGATCACGCACCGGAGGGTTTAGTCCTTGCTGCTTCACCATATTTTGTCGATTATTTCATGGGTACAATCTCATCTCTCCACCATATTTTTTGTCGATTGATTAGGTTTCTTAAGAAGACTTCAATTTGCTGGTCGAGTCAGTTAGTCGGGGTATAATTGACGAGCCAGGCCAAGTTCACGTACCTGTTGATCTTTAGGGAGTAGTAGATGCATACGACTTTCGTACTACAAGAATAATTGATTAGTGGTGTACAACGAAAATGTATGCCAATGAAAGCACGCCAATGAAAGCTATATAGCAAACCAAACCGTCGCCGGAAAGCCGATAGAAATGCTTACCCTCTCGACGATGGCTCTAGCCAACTCCAAAATCGCACATGCACGGCGCGACCGATGCCGATGCAAAGAAGCATCTTGGCATCCGGGGCTTGCACGATCTATGCTTATATGCTACTACTATGAGCTTTTGGATAAAATTGGATTCCACTTGGAAAACGACTTGACCCGGCACCCATAGCCTCCTCCTCCTGTGCGTGCCCAGCAGCGAAATAACACCAAAATGTCATGAGAAAGTACCCCTAATTAGGTGCGTCCATCTTATCCAATAAAGATACCCCTGTCTCAAATTAGATGTAAAAATTCGCATGTATTTAGACAAGTTTGCGATATCTAATTCAAGACGAAGAGAGTACTATAAATAAATATTTCTTTTTCAGATAACAAGCCCGAGAGGAGCCCTGTTTTAAATTAATAAAACCCAACGGCAGCATCCAACAACAAGGTCTTAACGACGCACCGCAACACACAGAATACTAGCTAGACAGTTCTCCAAATAGCAAATAGATACAGGTGCACACGTCAAAGGAATGGAAATCACGTTATGTGTCACTCCTGGTAGCACCACGTAGAGCCCGAAGCTCGCTGATAGATAGACGTTTTGTATATGCAATCAGCTGGGTGCGTTGCACTATTAGAAAAAGGATCTTTGATCCAGCACCCAAATGCCATCGGTTCCGGTTCGGTTCCGCAATCAGGACCAATACCAGGCACCGCTCCCGGTACATGCCGCCTGGGCATTGGTCCCGGTTCATCTCTAAGCAATGGTCTCGGTTCGTGGCATGAACCGGGACCAATGCCCCGCGACGCACACGTGGCGCTCTGCGGAGCATTGGTCCCGGTTCAAAACCCTGAACCCTGAATTCCTAGGTTTCGAGTCTGATCTGGGAACCTCGGGATGCTTGGCGGGAGGGAAGTTTCAGCGTGTTCCCCTCCCTTCCGCGTCCACTCGTCGCCGGTGCCGCCGAGCGCCGCCGTTGACCCAGGCCCCGACAGTCAAATTCCGCCCGCCAACAAGGCCTCCGCCACTCGACGGTCACGTTCCCAACCTCATGGCGACAGTAAATTGATGCGGGACAGATCTAAATCGAGGCGGAAAGATAGTTGCATTTCATTAATTCAACCACGAATTCTTTCTAAACAAAGGTGCGATTTCACATCCTACATTAATTCAACCACTAGTCAACAATTTCACTTCCGCTGTCGATATCCTCCGAGCCGCCGGCTTCCTCGTCGCCATCGGACGGAACCTCCACGATTTCCGCATCGTTCGCGAGACGGAGCACCTCTTCGCGGCTAGCGACGGTGATGACGGTGTACTTGGTCCGTCCAGGGACGGAACAGAACCTCTCCCGTCCTTCTCGGTTATGGAGATCCCAGTGCACCACGTGCCCGTAAACGATGCGGTTGCCAATCTTGGTCTTCCGCTCCTTCTTGAACAGCGCCGGCCAGTACGGGCTGGCCTCCGCGTACTGGGGCAGCGCCCTCTTCCACGCGGTCATCTGGCGGCCGCACGCCAGGATATTGCTCTCCATCTCGGCTCGGCCAGGAGGTGGAGCCACCGGCACCCCCACATAGCTGATGCGCCATCCGTGGGGCACCGTCGCGGCCGGCGGTGCGACGATGTCGAAGTGCGCGAACATCACCGCCTCGTAGAAGTTCAGCGCGGGCACCTCCATGGTGGCGCGGTGGAGATTGGAGAGGGATGGGATGGATGGGGATGAACACGCTGTGGCGCCTCCTATTTGTACACGAGGACGACGAAGCGATAGCGGTGGTGATGCCTGGAGCATTGGTCCCGGTTCATGCCACGAACCGGGACCAAAAACCCTCCCCCGCGACGCACACATGGCGCTCTACGGAGCATTGGTCCCGGTTCATGCCAAGAACCGGGACCAAAAACCCTCTCCTGGCTATAAATAAGCCCAGCCCAACCACTTATTTTTTCTGGAATTTTGTGTGGGAGGTGGATGCTAGGTTTTTTTTCTTCATACTGCAGACAAGGTGTTCGACGAAATGTCTGAGCCACACTTAAGTTCGCACAACACGGTATCCTCAGCCGAGGTTAGCAACCTTATCTTCTTTATCTGTAACTGATACAAAAAATATTGCATGTGTCCATGTAGGGTGGTCATTTCACGATTCACGATGTTATTGTAATGGTTAATTATTATGACGCAGATCGATGCGCGGATGCGATGGATGTACGGTGACCGACGCGATTCCGATTTTATTGCAGGCCTGTATAAATTTATCGATGTGGCTAAGGAAAACAAAGTGGATAATTTTATGTCTTGTCCCTGTGTCGACTGTCGGAACGTGGCGGAGCACTCTGCCCCGAGAATCCTTCAAAGCCATCTGCTTTGGAGAGGTTTCATGCCCGGATATTATTGTTGGGCCATGCACGGAGAAAGAGGGGTTAGGCTGGAAGAAAATGAAGAAGAGGAGGATGATGACAACTATCCTATGTCCCCTGAAGAATACGGTGATACTGCAATGGAAGACAGTGAAGAAGAGGGAGGCAGCAATGAAGAAGAACAACGGGCATCAGATGAGCCCACTGATGGTCTTGGTCGGGTCATTTTTGATCCAAAGCAACAATGCAATACAGAAAGGGAGATGCTTAAGTTGGAGGCCATGAAAAAGGATCACAAAAAGTTGTTGTACCCAAATTGTGAAGATGGCAGCACAAAGCTCGGTACCACACTTGAACTGCTGAAATGGAAGGCAAAGACTGGTTTATCTGACAAGGGATTTGAGAAGTTACTGAAAATAATGAAGCCGAAGCTTCTAAAGGATAACGAGCTGCCCGAGACAACGTACGAAGCAAAGAAGACTATCTGCCCTCTAGGATTAGATGTGGAGAACATACATGCATGCATTAATGATTGTATCCTGTACCGCGGTGAGAAGTACGAGAATATGGATAAATGCCCGGTATGCACTACATGTCAGTACAAGGTCATACAAGATGACCCTGGTGATGTTGAGGACGATGACGAGCCCCCCAGGAAGAGGGTTCCTGCTAAGTTTATGTGGTATGCTCCTATAATACCACGGTTGAAACGTTTGTTCAGAAACAAAGAGCACGCCAGGTTGTTGCGATGGCACAAAGAAGAGCGTAAGAAAGACGGGAAACTGAGACACCCCCTGATGGGTCGCACTAGAGAAACATCGAGAGAAAGTACTCAAACTTTGTAGGTGACACGAGGAACTTATGGTTTGGTCTAAGTACAGACGACATGAATCCTTTTGGGGAGCAGAGCTGCATCCACTGACCTGGTGACTCTATGTATCTACAACCTTCCTCCTTGGTTGTGCATGAAGCGGAAGTTCATTATGATGCCAGTGCTCATCCAAGGACCGAAGCAACTCGGCAACGACATTGATGTGTACCTAAGGCCATTAGTCGATGAACTTTTGCAGCTGTGGGCAGAACCAGGTGTAAAGGTGTGAGATAAGCACAAACAGGAGCCATTTGACCTACGAGCGTTGTTGTTCGTAACCACCAATGATTGGCCTGCTCTTAGTAACATTTCAAGATAGTCAAACAAGAGATACAATGCATGCACACACTATTTACATAAGACTAAAGGTACATATTTGGATAAATGTAAGAAGGTTGTGTACCTGGGGTGTCGTAAATTTCTTCCGACCAATCTAAAGGAAATATGCCCTAAGAGGCAATAATAAAGTTGTTGTTATATATTCCTTATATATGATAGATGTTTATTTTGCATGCTAGAATTGTATTGATCGGAAACATCAATACATGTGTGTTTAATAAACAAAAAGGGTTCCTAGTTATGCCTCTCTTATAGACTAGCTTGTTGGTTAACAAGATGATCAAGGTTTCCTGATCATGGACATTGGATGTTGTTAATAACAAGGTCACACCATTGGTGGAATGATGTGATGAACATTCATCCGAAAGATAGCATTATGATCAAGTCATTATGTTTATATTGCTATAACATTATACGAAGTAATCTTTATCCTTAGACCATGAGATCATGTTAATTGCCAACAACTGAAGAGTATCTTGATAACATCAAACGTCACACCGTAATAGGGTGACTATAAAGATGGGTTCAGTACTACGAAGGTGTTATGTTGAGGCTCATGGATCAAGAGTGGAATTTGTCAATCCCGATGACGGATAGATATACTCTGGGCCCTCTCGGTGATATCACATTGAGATAGCTTGCAAGCAAGTGATGTGATCACTAGAATGTTATATCACGGGAAGGAGAAAAGAGTGCATGTCGGTAACGAGATCAAACTAGGTATTTGGATACCGATGATCGAATCTCGGACATGTATTATATCAAGAGAAAAAAGGATTTAGTTACAAGCATTAAAGGTTCTCACGATCACAGAAGTCATCGTTGAATATGTAGGAGTCAGTATGGATCTCCAGGTCCCGCTTCTGACTATTGATCTGAGAGGAGTCTCAATCATGTCTACATTATTCGCAAACCATAGGGTGACACACTTAAGAGTTACTGGACACCATTTTGGAGCACATATGTTTCAGACGAAAGAATTGCAAAGCGCAGGAATTGTTTTGATAGAAACCGGAAATTGTTTCGGGTGAAATTGCAGAAAGTGGTTCTACATGTGATATTGAAATATTGCAAGGGGCTATATGTGAATGTTTGTTAATTAAAGTAATTAACAAAATCCTGAATAAATTTAATAAAAGAGTTTTATTAAATGAGAGAGCATTAAACTTGGAGAATTTTAATGCATTTAAAGTAGGGACTTTAAAGGGGAATGTGAAGAGGCATTTTAATGTGGAGGGGTTACCACCACATGAATGGAGGAGGTGAGGGGTCACCCCCCATGCACCGGCCATGGAGAGAGGGGGTACCCCCTCCTCCTATAAAAGGCCACCCTCTTTCTCCTTCTTCCTCACACCTCCTTGTGAAGGATCTCTCTCCCCCTCTAGAATTATTCCCCCATGGTCTCGGATTAGCGAGATACATGTTCCAGGTGGCATTTAAATGCGGAAGGAGTTGTTGCTCACTGGATCGCTGGAGCGAGGAGCTGGAGGTTGTCCGGTGGCTTGAACGTGTGTGCGAGTACGGATGCGCTGCTGAGTTGCGGCGCTCGGACTTCCACTCGATCTTGAGATCGGCAAGTGTACGACTACATCAACCACGAGTTCCTACTCGTTAACAAAACTCGATGTCTTCGAGGGTAAGTTCTCGTTGGATGTATGTCCACCTGTTGCTTTGTACCTAGTAGATAGATCTTGGCGTGTAGTTCTCATCGTAGGATTTTTTTGTTTTCTATGTTGCGGACCCAACAGTGGTATCAGAGCCTAATCTATGCGTAGGTGCTTTGCACGGGTAGTACACATATGTCTATATGTGGGCGATGATGATCATGTTATTGCATCTTCTATGTATTTTGGATATTGGTGGCATAGTAGGATGAAGCGGCCCGGACCAACCTTACATGTGATCGTACATGAGACCGGTTCCACGACTGACATGCAACTTGTTTTGCATAAGTGGCTGGCGGGTGTCTATCTCTCCTACTATAGTCAATATCTGATTTACAAGGAGTTGCTAATAACTTAGTTATCCTCGTTGTGGTTCATGTTCGTAGGTGAGAACGGTTCTATCTCTAAAAGCCCTAAGCCACGTAAAACTTGCAATTGATAAATTAGAGGCGTCTAGTTTAGATCGTTGCTGGGCTAGTGTATTGATATGGTATGGTTGTAAGTAGATGTATGATAGATACTCTTACAACACACTCAACGTGTAAGTTCCATAGAACTTGGCCTTACACACAAAGGAATGATAGAGATCATACCACGATGCAAGTGATAGAGATCAAATGCATGGACCATATCATCTCACTTTACACATTAGATGTTAGCACCTTATACTTCTAGTTTGGCGCTTTCTGTAGCATTGTAAGATGATCCCTCATTTAGATATCAAGATAAAAATGTGTTCTTCCTTGAGTATGCATCGTTATGTGGATCGTGTTTCGAGACACCATGTGATGATCGGGTGTACTCGAATCTACGCTTTCATAGGAACGGGTGTAAGACAGTTTTACACACGTGAATACTAAGGTTCTTACTTGGCGAGCCTAGCATGTACAGAAATGGTCTCGGAACACGGACTGAAAGGTTAAGCATGAGTCATATAGTTGATATGATGCCCATATAGATGCTCGCCTTTGAAGCTACATCAACTCACATGATGATCGAACTTGGTGTAGTGGATTTGGTTCATGTAATCACCAAAAGGACACGAGGGATGTCGTTTTTGAGTGGGAGTTCATTAGTAATTTGGATTAGTTGAACTCAATCTATCATAAACTTAGTCTAAATAAACTTTACAAATTCTGTTGTAGATGGCACCACCTGCTTTTAATTTCAAGGTGTTCATGGAGAAAGAGAAACTTGTTGCGAATGGTAGCAACTTCACCAACTGGGCTATGAATTTGAGGATTCTCCTCACTGCTGCACAAAAGCAATATGTGCTAGATGCACCGCTAGGCCCCCCACCAGCTCTTGATGCCCCTGACAAGGAAAAGAATGTCTATGTGACTCGTCAGGAGGACCACAACTTAGTTCATTGCGGCATACTGTATGGGCTAGAGCCAGAACTTCGAAAGCATTTCAAAAATGGCAATGCCTTTGATACCATGGGAGAATTGAAAATGATTTTTGATACCCATGCTGCCGTAGAGAGTTATAATGCTACTGAAAAGTTCTTTAGCTGCATGATGGAGGAGAACAGCTCCCTTAGTGAGCATGTACTCAAAATGTCTGGGTACACCGATAAGCTTGTGTCCTTGGGAATAACGATTCCCATTGACTTGGGCATACATCGTGTTCTCCAATCTCTGCCACCTAGCTACAAGAGCTTTGTGATGAACTATAATATGCAGGGCATGAAGAAGACTCTTCCCGATCTTCTGTCAATGCTTAAGACTGCAGAAGTGGAGATTAGGAAAGAACATCAAGTGTTGATGATCAATAGGACCACCGGTTTCAAGAAGGACAAGAATTGGTGGTTTGACCTAAATGCCATGAAACCTATGCCCTGATTCTAGCCATAACATTGGTGGTTTGACCTAAATGCCATGAAACCTCGAGCATTATAGGTCATTTTGTGAAGGATTTATTATGATGTTTGCAATTTTTCAAGTTCAATATTTATCCTTGCAACTATGACACATAATATGACACCACGCGAAGGTTTCATGTTGTTTGGATCATTTTTGAATTTGTTATGCCCGTTTCAAACTATATTCAAAACGGTGGGCATGAAGCTTCTTAGCCCAGGGTTGAGCCTCACTGAACTTGAAGTGGATCTCTGATGAAATAGCATGTTGTGAACCTATAAATGATTTATTTAAAAATTCACAAGCTTTATATCATGTACTTGTAGTTCAAATCTGGGCAACCTCCTACCGATTCGGCAGGAATTTGTCTTTTTCATGAGGGATGGACAGAAAGGTTCCAGATACACCGGTTGGGAAATTGTCCATCTAAGGTGGTCTAGTATTTTTGAAAACTGGGTTGGTACCAATGCCAAACTTTAATTTGGTGGTTTCTTCACAGAACACCCCGATTTCGGCACCTCAAAAATGGAAATTGGCTTTTTCGTTCATCCAAAAGGAAAACTTCCTGCTGCAACATCGTAAGCCATCCCAAGATGCACATGTGTGCATAATATGGGCACATTATCACAAACTATGTCCTGATTCTAGCCATAACATTGGTGGTTTGACCTAAATGCCATGAAACCTCGAACATTATAGGTCATTTTGAGAAGGATTTTTTATGATGTTTGCAATTTTTCAAGTTCAATATTTTTCCTTGCAACTATAACACATAATATGACACCACGCGAAGGTTTCACGTTGTTTGGATCGTTTTTGAATTTGTTATGCCTGTTTCAAACTATATTCAAAACGACGGGCATGAACCTTCTTAGCCCGGGGCTTAGCCTCGCTGAAATTGAAGTGGATCTCTGATGAAATAGCATGTTGTGAACCTATAAATGATTTTAAAAAAATTCACAAGCATTATATCATGTACTTGTAGTTCAAATCTGGGCAACCTCCTACCGATTCGGCAGGAATTTGTCTTTTTCATGAGGGATGGATGGAAAGGTTCCAGATACACCAGTTGGGAAATTATCCATCTAAGATGGTCTAGTATTTTTGAAAAATGGGTTGGTACCAATGCCAAACTTTAATTTGGTGGTTGCTTCACAGAACACCCTGATTTCGGCACCTCAAAAATGGAAATTGGCTTTTTCGTGCGTCGAAAAGGAAAACTTCCTCCTGCAACATCGTAAGCCATCCCAAGATGCACATGTGTGCACAATATGGGCACATTATCACAAACTATACCCTGATTCTAGCCATAACATTGGTGGTTTGACCTAAATGCCACGAAACCTCGAACATGACAGGTCATTTTGTGAAGGATTTTTTATGATGTTTGCAATTTTTCAAGTTCAATATTTTTCCTTGCAACTATGACACATAATATGATACCACGCGAAGGTTTCACGTTGTTTGGATCGTTTTTGAATTTGTTATGCCCTTTTCAAACTATATTCAAAACGGCGGGCATGAAGCTTCTTAGCCCGAGGCTGAGCCTCGCTGAACTTGAAGTGGATCTCTGATGAAATAGCATGTTGTGAACCTATAAATGATTTTTTAAAAAATTCACAAGCATTATATCATGTACTTGTAGTTCAAATCTGGGCAACCTCCTACCGATTCGGCAGGAATTTGTCTTTTTCATGAGGGATGGATAGAAAGGTTCTAGATACACCGGTTGAGAAATTGTCCATCTAAGGTGGTCTAGTATTTTTAAAAAATAGGTTGGTACCAATGCCAAACTTTAATTTGGTGGTTGCTTCAGAGAACACCCCGATTTCGGCACCTCAAAAATGGAAATTGGCTTTTTTTGCGTCGAAAAGGAAAACTTCCTCCTGCAACATCGTAAGCCATCCAAATACGCACATGTGTGCACAATATGGGCACATTATCACAAACTATACCCTGATTCTAGCCATAACATTGGTGGTTTGAACTAAATGCCACTAAACGTCGAACATGACAGGTCATTTTGTGAAGGATTTTTTATTATGTTTTCCATTTTTCAAGTTCAATATTTTTGCTTGCAACTATGACAAATAATATGACACCACGTGAAGGTTTCACGTTGTTTGGATCATTTTTGAATTTGTTATGCCCTTTTCAAACTATACTCAAAACGGCGGGCATGAAGCTTCTTCCCGGGGTTGAGCCTCGTGAACTTGAAGTGGATCTCTGATGAAATAGCATGTTGTGAACCTATAAATGATTTTTTTTAAAAAAAATCACAAGCATTATATCATGTAGTTGTAGTTCAAATCTGGGCAACGTCCTACCGATTCGGCAGGAATTTGTCTTTTTCATGAGGGATGGACGAAAACGTTCCAGATACACCGGTTGGAAAATTGTCCATCTAAGGTGGTCTAGTATTTTTGAAAAATGGGTTGGTACCAATGCCAAACTTTAATTTGGTGGTTGCTTCACAGAACACCCCGATTTTGGCACCTCAAAAATGGAAATTGGCTTTTTCGTGCGTCGAAAAGGAAAACTTCCTCCTACAACATCGTAAGCCATCCCAAGATGCACATGTATGCACAATATGAGCATATTATCACAAACTATGCCCTGATTCTAGCCATAACATTGGTGGTTTAACCTAAATGCCATGAAACCTCGAACGTAATAGGTC
This sequence comes from Avena insularis, assembly GCA_023614405.1. Classification (NCBI taxonomy): domain Eukaryota; kingdom Viridiplantae; phylum Streptophyta; class Magnoliopsida; order Poales; family Poaceae; genus Avena; species Avena insularis. The sequence goes on along the minus strand of CM042694.1, from coordinate 167,574,839 downwards.
ATTTTGTGAAGGATTTTTTATGATGTTTGCAAATTTTCAAGTTCAATATTTTTCTTGCAACTATGACACATAATATGACACCACGCGAAGGTTTCACGTTGTTTGGATCGTTTTTGAATTTGTTATGCCCGTTTCAAACTATATTTAAAACGGCGGACATGAAGCTTCTTAGCCCGAGGCTGAGCCTCGCTGAACTTGAAGTGGATATCTGATGAAATAGCATGTGGTGAACCTATAAATGATTTTTTAAAAAAATTCACAAGCATTATATCATGTAGTTGTAGTTCAAATCTGGGCAACCTCCTACCTATTCGACAGGAATTTGTCTTTTTCATGAGGGATGGACGGAAAGGTTCCAGATACACCGGTTGGAAATTTATCCATCTAAGGTGGTGTAGCATTTTTGAAAAATGGGTTGGTACCAATGCCAAATTTTAATTTGGTGGTTGCTTCACAGAACACCCCGATTTCGGCACCTCAAAAATAGAAATTGGCTTTTTCGTGCGTCGAAAAGGAAAACTTCCTCCTGCTACATCGTAAGCCATCCCAATATACACATGTGTGCACAATATGGGCACATTATCACAAACTATGCCCTGATTCTAGCCATAACATTGGTGGTTTGACCTAAATGCCATGAAACCTCGAACATGATAGGTCATTTTGTGAAGGATTTGTTATGATGTTTGCAATTTTTCAAGTTCAATATTTTTCCTTGCAACCATGACACATAATATGACACCACGCCAAGGTTTAACATTGTTTGGGTTGTTTTTGAATTTGTTATGCTCGTTTCAAAATATATTCAAAATGGCGGGCATGAAGCTTCTTAGCCCAGGGCTAAGCCTCGCTGAACTTGAAGTGGATATCCGATGAAATAGCATGTTTTGAACCTATAAATGATTTTTTTTAAAATTCACAAGCATTATATCATGTACTTGTAGTTCAAATCTGGGCAACCTCCTACCGATTCAGCAGGAATTTGTCTTTTTCATAAGGGATGGACGGAAAGGTTCCAGATACACCGGTTGGGAAATTGTCCATCTAAGGTGGTCTAATATTTTTGAAAAATGGGTTGATAACAATGCCAAACTTTAATTTGGTGGTTGCTTCACAGAACAACCTGATTTTGGCACCTCAAAAATGGAAATTGGCTTTTTCATGCGTCAAAAAGGAAAACTTCCTCCTACAACATCGTAAACCATCCCAAGATGGACATGTATGCACAATATGGGCACATTACCACAAACTATGCCCTGATTCTAGCCATAGCATTGGTGGTTTGAGCTAAATGCCATGAAACCTCGAACATGATAGGTCATTTTGTGAAGGATTTTTTATGATGTTTGCAAATTTTCAAGTTTAATATTTTTCTTGCAACTATGACACATAATATGACACCACGTGAAGGTTTCACGTTGTTTGGATCGTTTTTTAATTTGTTATGCCCGTTCAAACTATATTCAAAATGGTGGCCATGAAGCTTCTTAGCCCGGGGCTGAGCCTCACTGAACTTGAAGTGGATCTCTGATAAAATAGCATGTTGTGAACCTATAAATGATTTAAAAAAATCACAAGCATTATATCATGTACTTGTAATTCAAATCTGGGCAACCTCCTACCGATTCAGCACGAATTTGTCTTTTTCATGAGGGATGTACGGAAAGGTTCCAGATACACCGGTTGGGAAATTGTCCATCTAAGGTGGTCTAGTCTTTTTGAAAAATGGGTTGGTACCAATGCCATACTTTAATTTGGTGGTTGCTTAACAGAACACCCCGATTTCGGCACCTCAAAAATGAAAATTGGCTTTTTCATGCGTCAAAAAGGAAAACTTCCTCCTGCAACATCGTAAGTCATCCCAAGATGGACATGTGTGCACAATATGGGCATAGTATCACAAACTATGCCCTGATTCTAGCCATAACATTGGTGATTTGACCTAAATGCCATGAAACCTCCAACATGATTGATCATTTTGTGAAGGTTTTTTTTTGATGTTTGCAATTTGCCAAGTTTGGTATTTTTACTTGCAACTATATCATATAATATGACACCTCGTGAAGGTTTCACGTTGTTTGGATCGTTTTTGAATTTGTTATGCCCGATTGAAACCATATCCAAAACGGCGGGGATGAAGATTCCTAGCCCGACTTCTTAGTTAAAAGTTTGTATAGTTAGAATAATTATTTTTGAAAATAGAAAATGATTTTGGATTAGTTATTTAAATAGATGCACTTTGATATTGAAAGTTTTTTCAAATTCCAAATTATGCAATAAATATTTGTTAATGCATTTTTAATTAAAAATAGTAAAATTGTATAGTTAAAATAAAAATATTTGAAAACAGAAAATGGTTTTTGATTAGTTATTTAAATTGAAGCACTTTTCCTGTTAAAAGTTTTTTGAAATTCCAAATAAATAATCATTTTAAATTGAAACATCTTATTAATTAAAGAAGAAAAGAAATTTGAAAAGAGCGGGAACACCAAAAGTTTACCAAAAAGCTGAAAAAGGGATCATCGGTCCCGGTTCGTCCTATGAACCGGGACCAATGACCCTGGGTGTGCGCGCACACGTGGCGACCCCAGGAACGCTCTACCCTAGGCCATTGGTCCCGGTTCATTCCATCAAGCGAGACCAATGCATCAAAGGTCCCGGTTGATGCGATGAATCGGGACCAATGCATCAAAGGTCCCGGTTGATGCGATGAATCGGGACCAATGGCCCTGGGTGCGCGCGCACATGGCGGCGCTAGGAACGCTCCACCCCAGGCCATTGGTCCCGGTTCATCCCATCAACCGGGACCAATGCATCAAAGGTCCCGGTTGATGTGATGAACCGGGACCAATGGCATATACAGTATACAGCCCCCGGTTGATGTGATGAACCGGGACCAATGGCATATATAGTATACAGCCCCCGGTTGATGCGATGAACCGGGACCAATGGCATGTACAGTATACAGCTCTCCTCTGGCTGGAATCGAGCCCGAAGTCATCACCTTCCCAAGCTCCGGTCGCCATCGATTCACCTCTGTCCGGCCTCCCCTTGCTTCCCCGACCCCTCTATCGCAACCCCGGTGAGATTCCGGTGCCTATGCACCTCTCCGTCCTCTTCCTCATGCTCTGGTTCGTGCTGCCACCAAACCTCGTCGGTGTCGTCGCTCCGACGACCTCTTGCAACCAGCGCCGCCACTTTCTGGTTCCCCGCAATGAGACGCGTCCAACGCGCCCACTCGCGTGTCCAGGCGCACACGTGATCGATGGATCAATGCTTGATATACATTGCAAATGTATCTATAATTTTTGATGTTCCATGCTTGGTTTTATGCACTTTCTTGTGTTTTGTCCACACTTTGGAGTACTTTTCATATGATTTCTAACCTATTAACAAGAGCCACAGGGCCAGCTGCCTGTTTTCTGCTGTTTTTGGTTCCAGGAAAGTCAGAAAATGAATATTCTCGGAATTGGACGGGACAAAAGCCAAAGTGCCTATTTTTCCGGAAGTTATCAGATGCCAGAATACTAGACGGAGAAGGGTTGGGGGCCGGCCACACCACCTGGCAGCAGCTAGGCTCGCCCACGCCAGTGGTGGTCTGTGACCAAAGACCCTCGGCCTCTCCTTCCGCCTATATATTGCCCTCGACGAAAACCTAAGTACGATCAAAATCCACGAAGAGTCTCAGCCGTCATATCCATCCCTAGATCGGGAGGGATCGAAGCTCTTCCCGCACCGCCAGAGAGAATTCACCACAGGCCTTCTTCATCACCATGCAAGCCTCCGGTGTGATGCGTGAGTAGTTCATCCTTGGACTACGGATCCATGTAGTAGCTAGATGGCTGGTTCTCCTCCTTTGTGCTTTCATGTCTAGATCTTGTGAGCTCTGTTCATGATCAAGATCATCTATTTATAATTCTGCATGTTGTGTTTGCGGGGATCCGATGGATATTGAGATACTATTTCAGATTGATTATTGATTCTATCATGTCTTTGTTATTTGTGATCATGCATGCTTTCCGTTGTTAGTAGCTATCTTGGCCAAGTAGATGCTAGCAACTCCAAGAGTTAGTATTTATGCTCGATAGTGGGTTCATGCCTCTGGTAATCTGGGGAAGTGACAAAAATCTCTAAGGCATTAGATGTGCTATTGCTACTAGGGACAAAACAACAATCCTTTGTTCATAGAACAATCATATTGTTTACTTTACACGCAATTCGTAAAGCAATAATCTCTTGCTTGCAACTTAATACTGGAGGGGGTTTGGATGATAACCTAAAGGTGGATTATTAGTCAAAGATGTTGTTGGATGGCGGTCTATGTATAATGTTGTAATGCCCAATCAAGTTCCAAAGGAGTCAAGATGATTAGTATATGCATGTATTGCTTTCTCGATGTTTGTCAATTGTCCCGCTGCAATTTGTTCACCCAACATGTTATGTATCTTAAGGAGAGCCACCTCTAGTGAACTATGGATTCCGGTCCTTTCTTTTACATACAATCTATAAACTGTTTACTGCTTTGTGTTTACTTTCTGCAAACTTTTACTTCCTTCTATTTGATACGTTTTATCCTTTGTTTTCAGCAAAACCGGTGAGATTGACAACCTCATCGCAAGTTGCAGATAGAGTTATGTGGTTGTGTTGTGCAGGTCTCCATGTTGCTGCGGGCACTAGTAGTGCGCCCTGCCAACGTTCAGCTAGCTAAACATTTGGGGTGTTTCCTTGCTCCTACTGGATTGATAACCTTGGTTTCGTACTGAGGGGAAACTTGCTGCTGTGCTTATCATACCTTCCTCTTGAAGTTCCCCAACGAGCTCGATATATTTTGGGCCATCACTCGACCTGGGAGCAATGGCGTCGATGACGTCATCATGACGTCAGGCTGACGTCATTTCTCTTTTTCTTTTAGTTAAATCTTTTATGTAATTGTTTTATTAATTGAAAATGCTGATAGGTGGGTCCAGCAAGTCAGGTTTTTATTGTTTTTCGAAATGTTTTCTAAAATTAATATAAGTCTGACATGTGGGGCCATATGGAAAATAATTTTAATAATTCCAAAAATGTTTATTTATTTAAAAATGATTTAAAATGGATTAAAATTGGGAAATATCATAACTAATTCATTTTAAATCAGAAAAATGTGTATAATATATCAAAATGTTCAGAAAAATGTAAGCATTCCTATTCATACAACTTTGAACATTACTTTACATAGAGGAACACCGACACTCCCTAGGTACCATGGGTTTGATGGTTTGTCCACCTAGGACATTCCGAACCCATTTAAAAAATAAGTGCATAGTGTTTTATATTATTTGTGTTATAGTAACTTGCAAATATTAATTTGCAGATACTATGTGACATGGGTATACCCTACAGGTACTCGAGCTTGGTATATACGGTCCAAATACATATAGGCCCACGGTGTCGCCAAGGCCCAGATAGAAGGACTCGAGTAACCCGCGGACTCTCGATTGCTTGAAGATTAAGAAAAAGCTAAAGATAGAAAGTTTGAAGGGGAAAACCCTAACTTGTAACTGACTCGACCTACTACCCGAGACCTAGCCTATCTATATAAAGGCTAGGAGGGGGCCGCGAGGAGGATACGCGCAACCCTAGTTTCCACAACCTTCGCGAGATTACATCTGCGCACCATTGTAACTTTCGACTCCTTCAATAATTCCACGAGCAGACAAGCAGGAGTAGGGACCTCTACGAGGCCTAAACCTGGGTAAATCCTTTGTCCCCTGTGTGCTTGTTTGCTAGCCGATAGATGTCTCCAGCGCTCCCTCCTTCTCCAAAACCCAAGTCCATAACAATGGGCATTGATGAGTGAAACCCTCGTCAATTGGCGCCGTCTGTGGGAACTAGGAGTGCTGATGTTGCGGCTTCTTCGGCCCCATCAACTGCGATCTACAACTCCGCAACAACGGAGATCCTCTAGCTCTTCGGCGCCTTCGACTTCACCGTTCACACGCCGGCTACTTTCCCGACCTTCGAGTCCGTAGGCGATGGAGTCAGCCTGGCAATTGGGAGCTTCCGCTTCCAAGTTGGTCAAATGGGCACGCTTCGCATGCCTGATCAGCCGACAACACCGGCGATTGGCCCAGCATCATGGTTCCCTCCATCGATTGGCACCCTCAGCAAGCTCAACGCTCCGGTGGCAGTCGAGAACACGGTCAGCGACAGCAGTTGCGACTCCGATCTAAGCGATCTGACCACTGAAGATGGAACCTACGGTTCCGGATCTGAAAGTTGTGGAAGCAACAGCTTCCCTAATCACTTCATGTGCGCCGTCATCAACGCGGGCGACACCTCCGCCAATCGTGGTAACGGTGGCAACATCGGCAACGACACCGATCCACCCAATCGCGGCAACGGTGGTAACACCGGCAACGGCACCGACCCACCCAACACCGCAACGGTGGCAACGGCGGTAACGGTGGCAACGGAGGAGCAGTCGAACCTCCTAGCATGATCAACGAGCAAACCGGCGAACGCATCGTGATCAGGCTCAACGAGCAAGAGTGGGATTGCTGCCGCGAAGCCCTACGAGGTGCACCTCTACCCTTCGGGTCCCCGCAGGAACTGCTGATGGGCTACCACTGGCTCCTAAAAGAGGAGTTCAAGTGCCAAAAACAAGCAATCACGGAACTTGAGGCGCGTAAAAAGGCAGCGGACGAATCAAGCCTTCGCCGCGCTGGGCTCTCCTCCTATGGAGGATCCTCCTCAAGAGGCAAACAGTACCTCACCAAGAAGAGGTAGTCGCGGATGGCTCACCTCACCGAACAAGAGCGCATAGATGTCGCGAAAGTCCTCGACTTCGGTTCTATGACGGTCGACATGAGAGGCAACGTGGTTCCCAGGACACCGCATGCCGCGGTAACAGCAGCCACCATGTACCTCCGCAATAACCAGCCGCCAGCTGGAGATCCCCGAACGGCCATGCACCGATCTACGATCGCGGGCCTGGGGCTAATCGAGGCCGCCCTTGACAAGGAACCGATACCAGACCCAAAAAAGGGCAAAGCACTAGCAAAGCGCTACTCCTCGCCCTCGTCCAGCGATGACAGTCACGACCTGTCTCGACGCTGCCGCTCACGGCGACACGATTGCGAATACGATGCACGCGACGAACTCACGCAGTGCAAGATCGACAAGTCAAGGGCACGAAGTGCTCGGTCGACTGATTCAGAAGAGGAAGATGGGGAGCTCTGCGGCGCCAGATGCTTCAGCAGATCCATCAGGCAAAAGAGAATGCCTAAAGGGTTTAAACTCCCATCGGAGAACCCGAAATTTGACGGTCTGCAGGACCCCAAGATCTGGCTGGAGGATCACATCTCCTCCGTCAGGCTACATGGAGGCATTCGACGCTTACGTAATGCTTGCCATGCAATGCATGGCGCCACCCGGCATGGCTCAATAACCTCCCGCGGATCCATTCGCGGTTGGGATGAGCTAGTCTACAACCGTGCGCAACTTTAAGGGCACGCATTACAAGCGCCCGCCTCAAGAACTGAGATGCCGCCAACAAAGATCTGGCGAATCGCTGCGCTCTTACATCCAAAGGTGGTCCATCATCAAGAACTCCACGGAGAACATCTCGAAAGACCGCGCGATTGATGCATTCAATAGTGGTGTTCGCCGCATGGAACTCAGGGAGGAGCTAGGCCGCTCAAAGCCCCAGACCATCGATCACCTGATGGAGATCGCGAATCGGTGAGCCGATGGAGAAGATTCGGTGAAGAATCGCGTTCACTCTGACGATGAAGCAGAACTCGAACAAAGACGTGACCGTCGGAGTAAGCGTCGCATGCGCATCTTCGACGATCGCGATGACGTCAACATGGTCGCAGCTGGCTACGCCGATAGACGCGACGATAACCTCAACAACGGATACCGCAGTGGCGGATACCGTGACTCCGGGAAAACCACGCAAGTATGGCAACGCCGCACTCGTGATGAAGCACCGGCGACCTCCATCGAGGACAAACTGTCCGGGCCATGCACGGTGCACTTCTACATCGACAAGCATGATGGCAAGACAAAGTCCAGCCTCCTCAAGGACTACCGTGAGTTCCTCAAGCTACACGAGGGATTGGTTCGGATGAACCGCAATGCAGTCGAAAGAGGCTATGGAGCCGCTCCAGGCGCCGTGGCACATGGCGCACCACCACCACCACCTGGGCCACCGCCGAACGGAGCTGCACCGGACCAGTACCACGGAGGCGAACCATACCCACGGGCCATGGGTACCATGATGATCCAAAAGGGGCGCCCTCCAATAGGGTGCAGAAGGCCATCACTTGCCAAGTCAACTTGGCCATGCACTCGCCACCATCCACCACTGAGTACCTCAGTGGCAGTGAGTCGTGCATTACCTTCGACAAACACGACCACCTGCCCCAAATACCTCGCCTAGGTCATTGCCCCCTCGTACTCGAGGCGCAAATCGGAGGCTTCGACATGAGTCGCGTCTTCATGGACGGCGGAAGCGGCATCAACCTCATATTCGCGAGTACCTTGCGAGCAATGAAGATCCCTCTAACCTTCTTGGAGGCATCGGACACAACGTTCCATGGCATTGTCCCAGGGAAAGGCGTATACCCCCTGGGCAAAATCAACCTGGACGTCATCTTTGGCATGCCGAAGAACTTCCGGCGCGAGCGCATCGACTTTGAGGTCATCGACTGGCCCTCACAATACCATTGCATCCTTGGGCGCGTCGCATTCGGAGTTCATGGCGGTACCCACTCGCCTACCTACGGATGAAAATGCTAGGTCCCAGCGTCATAACGATCAGCAGGAACTTGAGCGATCGGCGCTATGCGGTGGAATTCAACAGAATCTCCAGGTCCTTGGCATGCAGGAGGAACTTCAAGACTGAAAGAGCGACAACGCGATGCCTCCCGAGTAGGCCAAGCTCACCTGATCTCTCCTTCGACTCATCTGTGCACACAAAGAAGGTGCAGGTCCATCCATCAGATCCCGCCAAAACGGCCCTCATCGCCAACAACTTGAGTCCCGCATAGGAACTCGCTCTCGTCGAATTCCTCCGTGAGCACTGGGAAATTTTTGCCTGGTGTCCTGCGGACATGCCAGGAGTTCCCAGAGAATTCACCGAGCACGCACTCAACGTCAACCCTGACGCAAGGCCAGTCAAGCAAACAATCGGTATTTATGCGAGCCACGCGCGTAGTCGGAATGGAGATCAAGAGACTCCTCGAGGCCAAATTCATACGCGAGATCAAGGAAAGCACTTGGCTCGCCAATACAGTGCTGGTGCCAAAAAAGGACACATATATCCTATGGATGTGCGTGGACTTCACTTCTTTAAACAAGCACTACCCAAAAGATCACTTCCCGCTACCACGGATCGATCAAATCATCGATTCCACCGCTGGATGCGAGCGCCTCTGCTTCCTTGATGCCTACTTAGGCTATAACCAAATTCGAATGAAGGAGGAAGACCAGGAGAAGACCGCGTTCACAACGCCCTTCGGGAGCCACCTACCAATGATGCATGCAGGCTTGCCTCAAGGAACAACTAGGTCACAACATCCAAGTCTATTTCGACGACATAGTAATCAAGACCAAAGAGGAAGCCTCTCTAATCGATGATTTACGCGAAACCTTCGCCAACCTCGATCGCTACCGGATCAAGCTCAATCCAGACAAATGCACCTTCGGCGTACCATCTGGGCAGCTACTCGGATACCTCATCTCCGCGAGGGGGATCGAGGCGAACCCGAAGAAGATAAAAGCCATACAGGCCATGGAGAAGCCGAAGAACATAAGAGGCGTCTAGCAACTGGCCGGACGAATCGCGGCCCTCAGTCGATTTATCAGTTGGATGGGTGAAAAGGCACTGCCCTTCTACCAGCTCCTCCGCTAAACCGAAAAAATCGAGTGGACCAATGAAGCACAAGAAGCATTCGAAGATCTCAAGCGCTTGCTATCCACTTCCCCGGTACTGGTGACTCCACAAGAAAGGGAACCACTGTTGCTGTACATCTCCGCCACCAACCAGGTGGTGAGCACGGTGCTCGTCGTCGAGCGAGCCGAGGAAAACAAAGTCCACGGCGTACAACGCCCAGTATACTACCTCAGCGAGGTCCTCACGCCAACAAAGCAGTGGTACCCGCACTACCATAAGCTGGTGTACGGCGTCTTTATGACCACCCGGCGACTGCGCCACTACTTCCAGGAACACCCAATCGCGGTAGTCAATGATGCCCCATTGGGGCACATCCTCAATAACCCCGATGCCACGGGGCGAGTCGCGCTTTGGGGAATAGAGCTGTCTCCACGAGACATCACATACGAAAAGCGCGACGCCATCAAGTCGCAAGTGCTCCCTGACTTCCTCGTGCACTGGATGGAGAACCACCTCCCGGAGAAGCCAGATATGTCCTACCTCTAGACAATGCACTTCGATGGGTCCAAACGGAAAGATGGAGTAGGCGCAGGTGTCATATTGACATCACCTCAAGGGGACAAGCTGAAATATATCCTGCGAATGCAGTTCACAGCCTCAAACAACGAGGCTGAATATGAGGCCCTATTACATGGGATGAAGATGGCAAAAGCCTGTGGCGCCAAAAGGCTCATCATATATGGCGACTCCAAGTTGGTCGTCAATCAAACAATGCACAAGTGCGACGCACTGAACGACAACATGATCGCGTACCGCGATCTCTACGACACACTCGAAGGAGACTTCGATGGTTGCGAGTTGCAACACATAGGTCGCGAAAGCAACGAGGAGGCAGACACACTCGCCAACATAGGCTCTACCTGCGCCCCCATACCACCTGGGGGATTTCTCGAGCGCATATGCGAACGCTCCATCAAGCCAAAGGCCGCAGAGAAGAAAACAAGCGCAGCAACGGACTCGGGGGCTACACCACCCAATGAGCCAATGGCACTCGATGACTTGGAGCTGGACACAGGACTCGAGGGACCAATGAGCGTCATGATGATCGAACAATCTTGGACGCAGCCGTACATTACGTACCTCCTCAGCAAGAGACTACCGGACGATCCGAAAGATGCACGGCACATCGCTCGGCGCTCCAAGGCATTCGCCATTCTCAACGGCGAACTGTATAAATGCAGCATCACAGGAGTGCTACAATGATGCGTCTCCCTGGCTGATGGAAGAGCAGTCCTCCTCGACATCCATGAAGGGACCTGCGGGCACCACGCCGGCAGTAGCGCCCTCGTTGCCAAAGCTCTACGAGCTGGATTTTACTGGCCCACGGCCATGCGCGACGCCAAGGACATAGTCCAAAAGTGCAATGCTTGTCAGCGATTCGCGGACAAGCCACATGCACCAGGCGCAGAACTATGGCCTATTCCATTGGCCTGGCCCTTCGCACAATGGGGGCTCGACATGGTGGGCAAGCTCCCAAGATCCTCGCAAGGAGGCTACGTCTACCTCTTGGTCGCAGTCGACAAGTTCACCAAGTGGATTGAGGCCACGCCAGTGACCAAACAATCAGGCCACAGTGCGGTTAAGTTCTTCGAGTCCATTGTGTACCGCTTCGGCGTGCCGCACAGCATCATCACTGACAACGGGACGAACTTCACATCCAAGGAGTTCCAAGAATTCTGCGGAAACCTGGGGATCAACATCGATTCGCCTCGGTCGCATCCACAGACCAACGGTCAGGTGGAAAAAGCAAACGGGCTCGTCTGCAGCCGCATCAAGAAGCGACTCCTTCGACCACTCGAACAAGCCGCAGGTTGCTGGCCAGATGAGCTCCAATCTGTACTCTGGAGCCTACGTACAACTCCAAATAGCGCCACGGGCTACACGCCATTCTTTATGGTGCACGGAGCAGAAGCAGTACTACCCGCCGAAGTGAGGTACAAGGCGCCGCGCATAGTCTCTTACAGCGAACAAGAGTCCTCTCTTGCACTCGAAGACTCCGTCGACCTCCTCGACGAGGCAAGAGAAATCGCCGCAGAAAGATCCACGATCTACCAGCAGAACCTGCGGAACTACCACAGTAGAAGGCTTCGCCCCAGATCCTTCGTCGAAGGTGACCTGGTCCTGCGACTGAAGCAGCAGGGGCATCTCAAGCTTGAATCCCCCTAGGAAGGACCGTACGTGATTACAGAAGTAATCCCAGGTGGCGCCTATCGCCTTCAAGACTTAGAGACAAGAGTCGCATACTCCAACCCTTGGAACGTCGCACAACTGCGACGCTTCTACCCCTAGTTGTTTTACTTTTTACATCGCAAATAAGGCTACTCAGCCAAGGCTACTTAGCCACACATTGTACCTCGTACTGCTCTACAAATAAGTAAAAGCTAAGTGCCCCAAAACTCTGTGTTTTTCTTTCACTTTTGTCAATTTTAGACTCGGGGCTACGCCACCCTACCTACATCTATTCTTCGAACCAATAAACGCGATATCCTGAGTAGCTGACACATCAGTCGAACCCCTTAACGCAAACTCAACCCAGCCGCAACGCGCCTGGCAGGTTGACAAAGGGATGGCCAGGCTAACGAAAAGGAATCGCATAGTGCAACGCACCTAACGCTGACAAAGCTGTTTGTACACATTCAACAATAAATTATCTACAAATACATATGAACTTTACAACACAAGTACACTTATGTGTAGGATACATATTTGGCTACCCTTGCAACATAAGAACATTAGTCTGTTCCTCGAAGAAGTCGACAATCTCCTCGGTGGGGCGGTCCACCGCCTGATAATGCGGCACCATATTCCAGGAAGAACCTGCTGGTGGCGCCGGTGGCCCAGAGGCAATGGCGGCGACATCCACGTTAGGCCTGTGCAAACGCACCATTGAGAGCGCAGCCTTGGCACCAACCACCAACTGCTGCCTCACGCACTCGCCAACCGCGGACGTATCTTGAAATTTGGCCAGGAGAGCCAGCAGGCTTGATGGAGTATCACCCAACGGGAACATGGCCCGGTAGATGTTCTTCAAACACGACTGCGACTTCTTCAGGAAGAGCAGCACTCACGAAGCGCGATCCTGCAGGGTCGCCAATGCAGTCGCACGATCGTGATCTACCCAGAAGTATCCACTCTCTTGAAGTTGCTCCTGGGTGAGATCATGAAGGCGGATGGCAATCCTATCCCTCTCCTCCTGCGGACGGCGTGTGCTAACAACTACACGAAGCAGCACCAACAACATGAGTACAATGTACCATTGCAACTAACTACAAAGGAAAAGATGAGGACGAGCAAACTAACACTTAAACTGGTCGCCCAGCCGCGTCACCTCGCCAAGCAGATATTGCTCGCGGGCGGCGGATTTTTCTGCCTTCGACTTCCACACGTCCGCATTACCACGGATCAGGGGCAACTCACGCTCCAACTGCTTCACGCGATCACGAAGTCGCGACAGCAAGGATAGCTCCTCTACCTGGAGCGCAGTGGTGTCACTGTCTCATCAAGAGATGGCGAATCCTGGTTTTCCCCCACAGGACCAGCTTGTTGTGCCCTACCACAAGTCAAGACAAAAGCAAATAAGGCAACCAAACCAACACAAAGGCAAGGGGAACAGACGCATTCAAGATAAGTATAAGTGTTTACAAACACACTCGCCAGCAGGCACGTCCTTAGACTAAAAGGGTAACTGATCAACTATTACAACAAGTTAACTACGGAGCAGCTCGCTTCTTCGACTTCGACGGCTTCGGGGGCTTCATCAAGTCCGTGGTAGTATCAGATGCCACAGACTTTCCGCCAGTCCCTGAGGCCGAAGCTTTCGCCGCCCTCTTCGCACGTTGGGGCTCCTCCAAATACTTGGCAACAGTATTTATCAAGGAATGGCCATATTTGGCGCAAGCAGTCGCAAAGGGAGCGAAGACTACCTGCTGACCATCCGCGCCAACAGGCATCGTCTTCGACACCGCAGAGGGATCAATTTCGACTCCGTGGGCTTGCACCATGGCAAGTGACATGGTCGCGCTAACCGCGCGGAGGGAGTTCTTGTACGTGGCAGGCACACCCCCGGCGAGTGACTCCACCAGCTCTTCCACATTGTCGACTAGCTCCGCCTTCAGCATCAACTCCTCCCGGAGGCGACTAAGGGTGACCTTGGCCTTGGACAACGTATTTTGGACAGCAGCGCTACAATCCTCGACCACAGACACCGCGCCCGCTATAGGGTTATCGTGACAAAGGGCTTGCGGGTCAAAGCTCAAATCGCCAGCATCTGCGCAGAAAACCCACACATGGATGAAATCTATAGCGCCACCGGCAAAAACTCTAGATGCAGAGAGGAACATCAATAAAGTATCTACAAGTAAAGGTACCTGAGAGGGCCTTGGCGACTGAGAACAGTTGCTCTTCGAACAACTTTTCCCTGGCTGCAAAGGAGGCGCGCAGATCCTCTTCGCGCTTCTGGGCAACGTCACGAGCCGCGGTTGCCTCTTCGTGCCCCTTCACAGCTGCGGCTAGTGTTTTCTCCAACGTGGCGACATTGTGCAGTAAAGCGTTATGCTCAGCTACATGGCAGTCAATAATTGGCTATCAGTCGATTATATCAAAACAGAGAGAAGACGAAAAGAATAAGTGTAGAGCACTCACTTTCGACCACGCGGTGACGCGTCTCAACGTGCATCTTTGGCGACCCATCGCCATCACCTGCTCCGCTACCTGCGCGGCTTCCTTTACAAGGAGCTGTCACACAAAACAAGGAGTGAGAAGAGGGCAGCAGAAGGCGTTGACTACCACATTAAAAAAGAAGGAAAGATATACTTACATGGTCCTCTAGCGACTCCGAAGAAGTTTGCTGAACCGTCATCCGAGCAACCATTCAATGCTCCCCTACGTGAGGAGAGCTCGAAGAATTGTGCCCAGAGTGGGACGCCGCCGGAGGAGAAGGAGCACGCTCGACATCTACCTTGGCCCTTGAAGTTGCGACTCCCGATTCTTTCAAAAACTCGACGTCGCCAGAAGATGACGACGCCTCTTGACTACAAGACCAAGTCCGCATTGAGAAAAGGGCAAACTCCAGGACAAAACCAACAAGAAGAAAACAGAAAAGAATGAATGACCCAACAAACTTACCAGTTAAAGTTGTCAAGATCAAATGTGGCAGCCGCCGATTCCGACAAAGACTCCTTGGGCAATCGCATCTTCTTGCGAGAAGACGGTGCCACAGTCCTCACAGGAAGGGCTGGAATTGGCGACTTCGCGCCAACAGCCGCGCCTCCTGGAGTCGAAGGAGTCGATGCGCCGGAGTCCTCGCTATGCGAACGCTTGCGAGTATCCGGACTCTCAGACTCGGGGGATTCCTCTTCCACATCAGAAGGGACAGTCGACTCAGACTCGTCCTCTTCCAAAGCTTCACGAGGAATAACCCCCTCAGGGAGAGGAGGCATACAAGGCGACACCGCCCAATCCTGCATACAAACAAAACAAGTAAGCAAACAGAAAAGCAATCGTGAAAATAAGCTACTACGTAGCATAAGTTAGTTCCTCGGGAGGAGGATTCGAAGCATCAAAAGGAGGAACAACTGGTTCGCTTGGAAGCACATCCTTAACAGTGCACTTCGTAACCAGTCGAATCCTCTTATCCACCTCACTCGTGGACATGCCATCGGCAGACACGCGAGTGGCATCATCAGGGCCACTCCATTGAAACATGGGATGGACTCTAGCTTCGAGAGGCTGGACGCGACGGCGCAGCCAAGTCCTGTTAAGAGCGCAGCCTCCCTCTTCTGCGCCTATGCGACTTTCGAGGTCGTAGATGCGCTGATACAGCACGTCCGCCTCCGTGAGTTCGCCAGGCATAACTACGTTCTTCCAAGAACGCATCTTCTTGCAGGGAGTCGCCGGATCGAAGGGCGCAAGTCCAAAGTGCTCATCTTTGGCCTTCTGATCACGGACATAGAACCATTTGTCCCTCCATCCCTGGACAGACTTGGTAAGCTTGATGTCGAAGTAGGTGGCTGATGGGTTGACTTGGATACCGCAACCACCTACGTCATAAACTAAAGAGCCAGAGGCAGACTGGCGCTTCAATTTAAACAAGCGCTTGAAAAGGCCAAAGTGCGGCTCGATTCTGAGCCAGCACTCGCAAAGAGTAATGAAACAGTTGATGTGGAGAATCGAGTTTGGGGACAGCTGATGGAGATGGAGCTCGTAGAAACAAAGGAGACCCCTAAGAAAGGGGTGGAGAGGCAAAGAAAGGCCGCGAATGATGAATGCAAGAAACATCACTCGAAAACCAGTGGGAGGCACAGGAATGGTCTCACTGTTGGGGACGAGCGAATCGGCGACTGCTGCAGAAATAACTCGGTCTTGGTGAAGAAGACGGAGATCTGACGCCTTGATGATAGAAGGGCGCCATGCGCCATTGGTCACACGGGTACCCGCGACCTTCTTTTTCCCGCCGGTGGCGGCACTGGTGCCCGTAGCAGCGGGGCCACCCTTCTTCTTCGTCGCGGCAACGGTGGCCGCGGCTTCAATGGCAAAGCCTCCTTTCTTCTTTCCCATTGCACGACGGTGATGAGAGCGCAGAAATAACTTGGAAACGAACGGAGGTGGTCCAGAGTTGAGGAGGAGATGAGCGCAAGGAAAAGCAGATGAGCAGCAGCAATGGCGATGGCAGCGAGGAAGAAAAGAGTGCAGATTGAAAATTACCGCCGTAGCGCCGCTACTTAACCCCTAGGATATGCAATCCAACGGCTCACAAAAACCCTACTAGACGCGTGGCGTGCATCACGCTCGACACATGGAGAAGAGGAAGCGCGAAACTGTCCCTCCACTACTCCCATTACACGCAGAAATCGAGGAGGCACAGTTAATAATAAGATTACGCACGCACAGTCAAATCAAAGTCAGAAAGTAGGACCCACCGCTCGTCACGTCCCGTCAAAATCGCTCACACGGACAACTGAGGTCATGCAAGCGTCAGCACTGACGTCATCAAAGGCTACTTTAGTCCTTGCTGGAGTCTTCAACTCCACCAAGCACTCGGGGCTACTCCCATAGGGAGCGCTGGCCGCGCACCCTACGATTTTTTTTTGTTTTCTTACTGCAGGGATATAGGCAATCACAATCAAACCCAACCACTCGAATCACGATTCGACTATGGACATGGGTTACTCCCATAGGGAGCGCCGGAAACAATTTCGACTGAAACAAGCAAGCAAAAGACGACAGCAGTCGCAAAAGTGTTTTAATCCCTGCCTGAGTCTTCGACTGAAACAAACAAGCAAAGACGACAGCAGTCGCAAAAGTTCTTTAGTCCCTGCCTGAGTCTTCGACTCAACCAGGCACTCGGGGGCTACTCCCATAGGGAGCGCTGGCCGCGCACCCTATGATTATTTGCACAAAAACTGTGTGTTGATAACATCCACACTCGCAGATCATGGCGACACCGCCTCATAATTTTCCCTACAAAGAGACTACATCTCCTGGGTCGCCCGAATCGTCTCCGCGATGATAAAATTCGGATGTCGCGCTTACAGCGTGAAGGTAAGACCTGAATAAGGCCTGGCAACGCATTTAACTGCGCACTACCAGAAATATATCCGTGCCTGCAGGCACGATGAACATGCCTTGACGGACGCATCGAGTGCTCACACCCATATAACTGGAATTCGACTCCTGTAAGACCTCCGCGGCCTGAGTCGAATTACACCAGCACTCTTCCGGATTCGAGTCCGGGGACTCGAATTTGAGTAGATTGCGTTGTTTCACCCTAAGGTGGTTAACTGATACCGATACTTCGGTTACATCAGGCACGTATATCAACAATCCCTATGACATAAATAAAAGCAGTCGAAAATGTACTCATTCAGGCACTCAAAGACTTCAAAAAAGTCCCCAGTCGAATCTGTGATTCCACTAGACACTCGGGGGCTACTCACATGGGTATACCCTACAGGTACTCGAGCTGGGTATATAGGGTCCAAATACATATAGGCCCACGGTGTCGCCAAGTCCCAGATAGAAGGACTCGAGTAACCTGCGGACTCTCGATTGCTTGAAGATCAAGAAAAAGCTAAAGATAGAAAGTTTGAAGGAGAAAACCCTAACTTGTAACCGACTCGACCTGCTACCCGAGACCTAGCCTATCTATATAAAGGCTAGGAGGGGGCGGCGAGGAGGATACGTGCAACCCTAGTTTCCACAACCTTCGCCAGATTACATCTGCGCACCATTGTAACTTTCGACTCCTTCAATAATTCCACGAGCAGACAAGCAGGAGTAGGGACCTCTACGAGGCCTGAACCTGGGTAAATCCTTTGTCCCCTGTGTGCTTGTTTGCTAGCCGATAGATGTCTCCAGCGCTCCCTCCTTCTCCAAAACCCAAGTCCATAACAATGGGCATTGATGAGTTAAACCCTTGTCACTATGGATCCAACACACCAAGATACTATGAATCTAGAACATCAGGAAAACAGCCTCCACAGAATGATTTGCGAAAATGAATTTATCGATGTTGATGTCACCAAGAAGTTTCTGAATGAATCCGGTCAGGGAGATGAGTCTCTCAACCGAGAAGACCGGTCCTGTGAGGTAGAAGGCGAAGCCTGGGATGGGGGAGAAGCCGACGAGGGAGAAGGTGACGGCTCCGGCGGAACCTTAAATCTCGCAAAATCTGGCGAGGTGTATATATGTATTTTTGTAATTAAAATGATGTTGTCTATATATATATACATGCATATATTAACACTCTTTCTTATTTTAGCCCTCCAGATCGAGAACTTCTTCCGTAAGAACGAAACGAGGCCCAACAAAACAGTTGGATGACAGTGTGAGGTATAGGACCGAAGTGGTCGGTGTAGACGGCGAACCACAAGCTCCCGACGATGTCGCAAAAAAATTGTCAAGCAATGCGGAGTTCTTGTGAGGGACTACATCCCGATCACCGTTCAAGAATGGAATCAGACAAGCGGCGGTGGAGTCCCGTATGTCAGCGACATCGCCAAAGATAAGCTTTTTGACAAGCTCATGATTAATTTCCTCCTGCCGAGGCCAGATGTGAATCCAGATGAGGAGGAGAGATCAAAAAAGGATCTTGTGCAGAGAGTCAAGAAGTTTGCTCTCATCAAGATGGCCGATGCATTCAAGAACTAGAAGAAGAAACTGTACAATAACTTTGTAAAGGTAGAGAAGACTCCGGATTTCAATCAAGGCGGCTATGCTAAGTTAAGACACTAGTGGGCTGATTTTGTGAAGTACAAGACATTGGAGAAAGCTTTGGAAAGGTATAGAATAAATACGGAGAATGCTGCTAAGAAAGTGTACCATCATAATATGGGGCCTGCTGGCTACGCCGGTTTCATGCCTAAGTGGGATGCACTTGAGGTCAAGTACATTGCTGCCGGGATGAGACCAAAGCCCACAACATGGACACCACGAGCGAGAAACTGGTTTTACGGCCATGGGGGCACGTTGGACGAAGAAGGGATGGCAATATATAATTAGAAACACGAAGATCATCCCCTACTGCCCATCGACAATATTAGAAATGCAGTAGATGATGTTGCAGCGGGACGGTTCATTCCCGATAGAGAGAACGACAAGCTCACACGCGCCCTTAAAAATCCTGAACACAAAGGACGAGCATGAGGCACACCAGGCTCCAAATCGTGGAATGTTGCCTTCCCCCACGGAAATGAAGAGATATCCTGATAAAAACCATCAGAGGAAAAAGGAAAGGGAGGCAGCTGAGAAAGCGGCTGTTGCAGACTGGCTGCGTAATGTAGAAGAAGCATTAAAGCGGCACCAGGATCAACTCGACAAACTTAGCAAGCAAGGTATTAGCAGCCAATCTCAGCGGCACATGGTAGAAGCTGCATTCGATAGTACCGGTGCCCTATCGAATAAGAAAAGTAGCGTCGCTTCCACGCACCTCCAGGATGTTGATGATGATGCACTGACAACGTCTCCTCCTAAACGCCACCCAGTGGATGATAGCACAGAGAGCACAGCTGAGCTAAAGGTGCAAGTTATGAACTTAAGGGTGACGGCGGCGGTCGGCATGGCCGTACCAATTGTGCCTAATCCAACTTGGCATTGCAGACCGGTTCCAAAAGGGTACGCTGTCGTCACGGTGGATGATGTGAAGCAAGATTTTGAGGAGCTGAAGCTAGACCACCTTGCAGGAGAAGATATGGAGCTCACTGAACTAGGAGAAGCCAAAGGGGGACTGTTGTATGGACAAAGGAGCAGATCGTGCTTCCAAATTATGTGCCGCCAAGGCCACCCACTCCTCAGAGCAGCAATCCACCTTCGTCGCCACCTCACCATTCTCCAGTGCAACCGCGCCTTCACCGCCTCACCACTCAATGCAGCCGTCTCCACCGCCGCCTCAGCCGTCTCCGTCCCCTGAGCCTCAGAGACAAAAGCGGAAGTATACTAAGAGGAGCAGCACCATCAGCAGCAGCAAGAGCACGTTCCGATCACCAAAACATAAGCTATCGCCCCTCCCAAGAGTACCTCATAAGAATATGAAAAAGCTACCTTGCGAGAAGACAGATGAGGAAATTGATGCGGCCGCAGTTGCCCATTATGACAAGTGGAAGGTTGACATGGCTAACAAGAAAAAGCCGATAGAGCCATTCTTCTCGGTCACCGCAAAAGATAAAGCCAAAGTAGCCGTGCTTAAGATTCAGCTTCACCAACCCATAGCGCTCACATCAGACTATAATCGCTCTATTACCAAGTCGGCTGAGGGAAAAGAGCGGAAAGCCGGGAAAGAAGTTGCCTAGCTCGGACAACAGAAAAATCAATCGATCGAACCGCTCAAAGTATACGATACCAATGAGTGGAGAGCCCAGGAGCGGCATGATCCGAACATTGATCTGGAGTTTATTCAACTGTACGGAGAAAAGGCCAAATTATATGAACTGTCTATTACTGAGTACATGAGCCGTATGGATGAGTTCGAGGGGTACCAATAAATAGCATACGTATACCGGCACGGGGATCCTCTGGTCAAACCCGAGTTAGTCAAAGATCTACCAACAAAAATGCGAATATTGCATAACTGGTACATGCAAGCCTCTGCTGAATCCAAAAACTGGATCTATGCTGGATATAAACACCACCATTACGGTCATGAAGATGGCTTCCTACTGATTGAATTTTCAGAATTATTTCAGTTTTACCAACGAGACGCCCTCGACAAAACTATCGTCAGTGCCTATTGTTTGTAAGTATTATTAATTTCTGTAATTAAGTCTTTCTAGCTCAGCTCATTCGTTGCTTGTATAATCTTACTCATCACTATACTAATTATATATGTAGAATGAAGATTCTCGAATGCAACAAAGGACAAATCTATGACCTTGGATTTGTTGACTGCAATTTCGTTCATAAAGTTATTCTAAAAACAAAACCCAAAGAGACAGAGGATAACTTGGTACAAGCGTTGATGTATTTCGGCAACAGAAGGGAAATACTATTTCCTTACAATGATGGGTGAGTGTTACTGTCTTGTACATATTCTATTTTTGCTTACTCGATGTTAAGGGTATAATTGACTCGTGTTGTATTATGTTAGTGTGTCCAGCTTCCACTATATTCTGTTAATCATTGTTGTTGACACCAGAGTATTAAAAGTCATGGACTCGAAACACATACCTTTAGAAAAGTGGGCGAACATGTAGAAATGCCTCCAGAAGGCTTGGAAACGGTTCACCGCCAACACTAAGGATGTTTGGAAGCCAGAGCTTACATTTCAACCATTGACTGTAAGTACTACTTGCTAGATCTACGCATCTCTTTGATTCTAGTTTTAATACCATTATCATGCTTGATTATTATTTTGATTGAACTCCATTCTCGTAAAGTGCTTGAGGCAGGAAGCCGGGAATAACTTATGTGGATATTATGTCTGCGAGTTTATTCGCCAGACGACCAAAGAGAAGGGCGCATACCGGAACATCGAAAAAATTGAAATACGATAAACAATAATCACAACTTTATTTTATTACCATCAATTGTGTTTAGTTTCATTCATATATATTGATCCTCTTCTTTAAATTAGATCGAACGGATGCGTGACGGTCTTCTATCACAAGAACGCGTGCAACCAATTCAAGAGGAAATTGCAGGATTCTTATTAGAACATGTCATAGATCCGAAAGGAGAATACTATTACCCGGTTCATTTGGAAGGGTGAAGTGTAAAAATAAGATGTAAATAAGATTAAATTCGTGTGAGTACCGTTTGTAATTAATATGTTTCGACCAAGCACAACGGATGAGACAGTGTATAATATATTCGTGATCATGATGTGTAATATATATATATATATTGGTTTCATTATTGCTATATATATGTAGCCATTAAATTGAATACAAAACACCAAATAAATAAATGAAAAAAAAATACAAAACCCTGCCGTAGTACAAAAAGAGCAGAGACCAACGATCCCGGTTCGTGCCACGAACCGGGACCAATGATCCACCTCTCGTTAACGCGGCGCCCACGTGAGATTTATTGGTCGGTTTGTGCCACTAACCGACCAATGATCCACTTCGTTGCTGGCCGCTACCATGGAGATTCCATTGGTCCGTTCATGCCCAACTGATAAGATTGGTCCTGGTTCAAAAACCGGGACCAATGGCCCTTATGAACCGGAACCAAAGGGGTGGTTTTGCACTAGTGTTGGGAAAGCATTCTCGATAGTGTTTTTTGCTATTCCCTCCGATCCAAATTAATTGACTTGGATTTGTCTAGATTTAAATATATCTAGATATCCGAATCTATACAAATCCGAGTCGATTAATTTGGATCGGAGGAAGTACAAACATTCCATGTCCAGCAAAGAGGTGCGACACAAGTCCACAACACTCTTCTAGGTTGGCCAATGTAGCCATGCATGAGGTGGAAAACATCCACCATGCACAAGGTCTTCCAGGTGCATGGAAGCAAGCGAGCAAGTGCACAGGCCATGAAGATATGGTTAGTATCCTCGCTGTAGGGCGAAGCGCCGATGGCCAGAATCCGTCGGTATAGCTCTATTTACCGTCAGCATAACTCACTGTCGGCGTAGACTCGTTTGCCATCACCCATCGGTGCAGTGAAAGCCGGTTGCGTAGACGATAGACCGATAACAATTTGAGCCGTCGGAGTCTAAGCCATCGGGCTAGGCCAGATGGGCCCCACGAACCTGGATAACGGCCGCTCGCTGATGTCTTAGTCGTCGGCATAGTGCCAGAATTTTTTCCAATTTTTTTCAGAAATTTCAAAATATTTAAATTGTTTGACGGGATAATCATACAAGGAACATCTTTTTCTCTAAGCATGCTTAATTTCAGATCAAATCGCTCACTCATCCTTAGACTACTCCAGTCCTTACATATTTAACTTCTTCGTTCCCTCCCAATGAGATTCTGAGAATAAAGTTATACTATTTTGATAATAGTATCCTATCAATCATATTAACCCTTGGACCATGATATCACACGTCTTTATTTTCTAAATTTCAAAAAACTATTTAATTAAACAAAAATGAATAAGTAATAATAATCGTGAATTCAAATAACAGTAAAATGATTTTTTGTCCTTTTCCATTTAATATTGAATAATTCATATCTACAAATTCGTAAACTGGATTTCGACAAATAATATGTCTATCGATCAGAAAAATGAGAGGAATTCAAATATGACATTCCTATCATATTTTTATCATGCATCATGTCTTTTTAATGGTGTACAACAAGGTTTTCCAAATAAAATTCATTAATAGTGTATAAATCTTCAAATAATCATATCAAAAAATATTTTTTGCGTTTGAGGATTCCAAAAAATCGATAAACGATCGTAGGTCGTTGAAATCGGATGTAACTTTTTTGTGTAGATCGATTTTCATATAAAACTCCACGGGTGCATACTTGTACGGAGAAAGATAGCGGGGTAGACACGCGAGACCCATGGGGGAGGGTATCGCCCGAAACAACATCTCGGAGGGTAGCAATCCCCCAAAATCTTGCATGTGACCCTAATATGTGTATTCAAGTGCGGTAGAATGTTCAAATTCTCCAAACCTATCTCCCGGGACTGTCCCGCTTCATAGACAACAAATATCACTTAGGAAGGTTCTCGACATACGGCTAGAAAACTCCTGCGCCGGGTCAACCGGAAGGAATCTTGCAAGATCTTGGGCTCTAAGGTGTAGATCCATGTTTCAATGGACTAAACAAATAATAACCAACATAAAAATCCACTGGTGCATCCTCGTACAGATAAAGATAGGAAAGGTAGAGCCGCACGACCCACGAGGGAGGGTATCGCCCGAAACAACACCTCGGAGGGTAGCAATCCCCCAACAATGGTTGACCAATGGACTTTTATCTTTATTTGTGTTGTTTAGGCCATATCTACATGAAAAACAAAGGATGATACCATTTTACCACAAGATTCACTCTGGTTGCCCCATAGCGGGACTTTCCACCTCTCGGTCTAGAACTTTACTAACTGCTACCGCATGTATGTGAACATGTTCATGATAAAGGGAATATTCCCGAGAGACAATAATAAAGTTGTTATTATCGTATTTCAAGTATATGATAGATGTTTATTTTGCATACTATAATTGTGTTAATTGGAAACGTTAATACATGTATGTTTAATAAACAAAATAAAGAGATCCTAGTTATGTCTCTCATATAAACTAGCTCATTGATTAACAAGATGATCAAGGTTTCCTGATTATGGATATTGAATGTTGTTAATAACGAGGTCACAACATTGGTGAAATGGTGTGATGAACATTCATCCGAAGAATAACAATACGATCAAAGTCATTGTGTTTACATTGATATAACATCATACGAAGTAACTTTAATCCTTAAATCATGAGATCATGTTAATTGCTAACACCAGAAGAGTGCTTTGATAACATTAAACATCACTCCATAAAAAGATGACTATAAAGGTGGGTTTGGGTACTCTGAAAGTGTTCTATTGAGGCTCATGGATGAAGAGTGAAATTTGTCCATCCTGATGATGGAGAGATATACTCTAGGCCCTCTCGGTGATATCACATTGATGTAGCTTGCAAGCAAGTGATGAGATTACTAGAATATTATATCACGGGAACAAGAAAAGAGTACTTGTCTGTAACGAGATCAAACTATGTATGGGGATACCAATGATTGAATCTCGGACATATAATATATCGCGAGACAAAGGGATTTAGTTACAAGCGTTAAAGGTTCTTACGATCACTGGAGTCATCATTGAATATGTGGGAATCAGTACGGATCTCCAGGTCCCGCTGCTGATTATAGATTAGAGAGGGGTCTCGATCATGTCTACACTATTCGTGAACCGTAGGGTGACACACTTAAGGGATACCGACACCATCTGGAGCAAATAAGTTTCATAGAAAGATTATGAAAGCGATAAAATCATTTCGATAGACACTGGAATTGTTTAGGATGAAATTGCTGAAACTGGTTCTGCACGTGATATTGAAGTGTTGTAGGGGGTTTTATGTGAATGTTTGTTAATTAAAGTAATTAACAAAATTCTGAATAAAATAAATAAAATAGTTTTATTAAATGAGAGTTGCATTAAATTTGGTGATGATGGAAGAGGTGAGGGCACCACCTTGGCCGTCGGCCATGGGAGGGGTTGTCCCCTCTCCCCTATAAAAAGCCCCCTCTTCCTCCTCTCCCTTCGCACCTCCTCGTGAAGGATCTCTCTCCCCCTCTAGTTTATTTCCCATGGCCTCAGATTAGCGAGGTACATGTTCCCAGTGGCTTTGTCTGAAAGGAGTTGCTGCTTACGCTGCATCGCTGGAGTGAGGACACGAAGGTTACCGGAGGACTAGGCGTGTGTGCGATCATGGATGCGCTGCTGAGTTGTGGTGCTAGACTTCCTCATGATCTTGAGATCGGCAAGCGAACGACTACATCATCCACAAGTCCAACCTCGAAACGCTTTGTCGCTCTTCAAGGGCATGTTCTCTATGGATGTATATCCACCCGTTGATTATATCTAGGTAGATAGATCTTGGTGCTTAGTTGTTCATTCCATAGGATTTTTTTGTTTTCTATGCTGCGAACCCAGCAGTGGCGTCAGAGCCCGATCTATGCGTATGAGTATGTGGGTGCTGATGATCATGTTATTGCATATTCTATGTATTTTGGATATTGGTGGCATAGTGGGATGAAGAGGCCCGGACTAACTTTACATGTCCTCGCACATGAGACCTATTCCACGCTTGACATGCAACTAGTTTTACATAAGTGGCTAGCGGGTGTCTGTCTCTCCTACTATAGTCAATATCTGATTTCCAATGAGTTGCTAATAATTTGATTATCATCGTTGTGGTTGCATGTTCGTAGGTATGAAAAGTTCCATCTTCGAAAGCCCTAAGCCACATAAAACTTGCAACTGATAAATTAGAGGCGTCTAGTTTAGTTGTTGTTGGGCAAGTGTCATGATATGGTAATGTTATAATTTGTAGTATGGATTGATACTCTTGGAAATTATAACATACCAAAGTGTAAGTTCCATATACCTTGGCCTTACACACATAGGAATGATAATTATCATACCACAATGCACAATATAGTGATCAAGTGCAAGAACCATATCATATCACTTTTTGCATATGATGTTTGTTTGCATCTTATATTTCTTATATGGAGCTTTAATAGCATTATAAGATGATCCCTCTTTTAAATATCAAGATAAGAATGTGTTCTTTTTTAAGTATGCACCGTTAAGAAAGTTCGTTGTTTCGAGATAAAACATGATGATTAGGTGTGATAGACTCTACGTTCACATACAACAGGTGTAAGACAGTTTTACACACACAAATACTAAGGTTCTTACTTGGCGAGCCTAGCATGTACAAACATGGTCTCGAAACACGAATCGAAAGGTAAAGCATGACTCAGATGGTTGATATGATGACCATCAAGATGCTCGCCTTTGTAGCTACACCAACTCACGTGATGATCGGTCTTGGTGTAGTGGATATGGTTCATTATCATCAAAAAGACACGAGAGATGTTGTTTTGAAATTTGGATTCGTTGAACTCAATCTATCATAAACTTAGTCTAAATAAAATTTGCAAATCCTGTTATAGATGGCACCACCTGCTTTTAATTTCAATGTGTTCATGGAGAAAGAGAAACTTGCAACGAATGATAGAAACTTTACCAAGTGGGCCTTGAACTTAAGGATTCTCCTCACTGCTGCACAGAAGCAATATGCGCTGGAAGCGCCGCTAGGCCCCCACCTCCTAATGATGCCCCTGGCAAGGTAAAGAATGTTTACTTAACTTAGCAGGAGGACCACAGTATGGTTCATTACGGCATACTGTATGGGCTAGAGCCAGAACTCCGAAAGAGTTTCGAGAATGGCAATGCCTTTGATACCATGGGTGAATTGAAAATGATTTTCGGTACCCATACTGCCGTAGAGAGTTATGATGCTTCAGAAAATTCTTTAGCTGCATGATGGAGGAGAACAACTCTATTAGTGAGCACGTACTCAAAATGTTTGGGTACACCGATAAGCTTGTATCTCTAGGAATAACGATTCCCATTGACTTAGGCATACATCGTGTTCTCCAATCTCTGCCACCAAGCTATAAGAGCTTCACGATGAACTATAACATGTAGGGCATGAAGAAGACTCTCCCTGAGCTTTTGTTAATGTTTAAGATTGCTGAAGTGGAGATTAGAAAAGAACATCAAGTGTTGATGATCAATAGGACCACCGGTTTCAAGAAAAACAAGAAGGGTAAACATAAGGGTAACTTCAAGAAGGGCGGCAAATCTGTTGCTGCGCCTGAGAAGAAGACCCGGGCTGGCCCTAAGTTTGATACTGAGTGCTACTATTGTAAGAGGATAGGCCACTAGAAGCACAACTGCCCCAAATATCTGGCAGATAAGAAGGCCAGCAAGATGAACAAAGGTATATTTGATATACATGTTATTGATGTGTACTTGACTAGTACTCGTAGTAGCACCTAGGTATTTGATACTGGATCGGTTGCTAATATATTTAACTCGAATTAGGGGTTGTGGAACAAGTGATAGCTAGCAATGGATGAGGTCACGATGCGTGTCGGCAATGGATCAAAAGTTGATGTGATCACCGTCGGAACGCTGCCTCTCCATCTACCGTCTGGACTAGGTTTAAACCTAAATAATTCTTATTTGGTGCCTCACCGAGCATGAACATTGTATCCAAATCATGTTTGTTGCAAAGCAGTTATTCCTTTAAATACGAAAACAATGGTTGTTCGATTTATATTAATAATATCTTTTATGGTCATGCACCTATGATGAATGGTTTATTTCTTTGAATCTTGATAGTAGTGATACACATATCCATAATGTTGATGCCAAAAGGATTAAACTTGATAATGATATATCTGTATATATGTGGCACTGCCGTCTAGGTCATATTGGCATAAAACGCATCAAGAAGCTCCATTCTGATGGAATTTTAGAATCACTTGATTTTTGAAACATTTGATACATGTGAGCCATGCCTTATGGACAAGATGACTAGAACCCTGTTTTTTGATACAATAGAGCGGGTGATAGATTTGTTGAAAATCATACATACTGATGTATGTGGTCCAATGAGTGTGTCGGCGCGAGGTGGATATCATTATTTTGTTACTTTCATGGATGATTTGAGTAGATACGGATATATCTATTTGATGAAACACAAGTCTGAAACCTTTTAAAATTTCAAATAATTTCAGACTGAAGTAGAAAATCATCATAATATAAAGATCAAATTTCTACGGCCTGGCCGTGGAGGTGAGTATCTAAGTTACGAGTTTGGCACATACATGAGAGAGTGGAATAGTTTCACAACTCACATCTGCCGGAACACCACAACGTAATGGTGTATCAGAGCGTCGTAATCGTACCTTATTGGATATGGTTCGATCTATGATGTCTCTGATTGACTTGCCACTTTCATTTTGGGGTTATGCACTGGAAACCGTTGCATTCAGTTTAAAAAGAGCATCGTCTAAATCCATTGAAAATACAGCGTATGAATTATGGTTTGGAAACAAACCTAAGCTGTCATTTCCAAAATTTAGGGGATGTGATGTTTATGTGAATAAACTTCAGCCTGATAAACTCGAACCCAAAGCGGAAAAATGCATCTTCATAGGATACCCTAAAGAAACAATTGTGTATTCCTTCTATCACAGATCTAAGGGCAAGGTTTTTGTTGCCAAGAATGGATCCTTTCTAGAGAAAGAGTTTCTCGTGAAAGGTTTGAGTAGTCGGAAGGTAGAACTCGAAGAGGTTATTGAACCTTCTCTTCATGAAACGACGACTGGTGTAGTGCCAGAAACTATTCCGGAGTTGACTTCACCGAATGAAGAAGGAACTAATGATAAAGATCATGAAACTCCGAAAGAGGACAATACCAAACCTCGCAGGTCAAGCAGGACACATGTAGCTCCTAAACTGTATCGAAATCCTATCGTGAATTTCATGGTAGATGGAATTGATGACCCTACGACGTATGAAGAAGCGATGATGAGCCCGGATTCCAACAAATGGCTAGAAGCCATGCAATCCAAGATGGGATTCATGTACGAAACCCAGGTTTGGACCTTGGTGGACTTACCTCACGACCGAAAGGTCGTTGAGAATAAATGGATTTTCAAAAGGAAAACTAACGCTGATGGTAATGTAACCATCTATAAAGCTCGACTTTTCGCAAAGGGGTTTCGACAAATTCAAGGAGTTGACTATGATGAGACTTTTTCTCTTGTACCGATGCTAAAGTTGGTTAGGATTCTATTAGCAATTGCTGCATATTTCGATTATGAAATTTGGCAGATGGATGTCAAAACCGCATTCCTCAATGGTAATATTGAAAAAGAGTTGTATATGATACAACCAAAGGGTTTTGTCGATCCTAAGGATGCTAACAAGGTATGCAAACTTTAGCGATCCATCTATGGACTGAAGCAAGCATCCCGGAGTTGGAATCTCCGCTTTGATGTGGTGATCAAAGAGTTTGGATTTGTCCAAATGTACAGAGAAGCTTGTATTTACAAGAAAGTGAGTAGGAGCTCTGTGGAATTTCTAATACTATATGTCGATGACATATTATTGATTGGAAGTTATATAGATCTTTGAAATAGTGTTAAAGTTATCTAAACAACAAATTTTCGATGAAGGACCTTGGTGAAGCATCATACATACTAGGCATAAAAATCTATATATCACAAAGTACATACCTTGATAAGATATTGAAGAAGTTCAGTATGGACGGAAGTAATAAAGGGTCCTTACCTATGTTACAAGGAAAGACATTGAGTAAGACTCAAAGTCCGGCTATGGCGGAAGAAAGAGAGACAATGGATAAGATCCCCTATGCCTCAACCATAGGCTCTATAATGTATGACATGCTATGTACGAGACCAGATGTGGCACATGCTATTAGTTTGACTAGCAGATACCAATGTGATCCAAGTTTGGAACACTGGATAGCGGTCAAGAATATCCTTAAGTACCTAAGAAGGACTCAGGATATGTTTCTCGTGTACAGAGGTGAAGAAGATCTAGTCTCTAAGTGTTATGTTGATGCTAGGTTTGACACCGATCTAGATGACTCTAAGTATCAATACGGATACATATTTCTCATAAATGGAGCAACAGTTAGTTGGAGGATCTCCAAACAACCGGTGGTAGCGGGATCAACAACAGAGGCAGAATATGTTACTGCTTCAGAAGCGACACAGGAATTGGTTTGGATGAAGGAATTCATAACTGAACTAGGTGTGGTTCCTAGTGCATTGGACCCAATGATGATCTATTCTGACAATAATGGAGCCATAGCCAATTCCAAGTAACCAAGGTCTCACAAGAATTCTAAGCATATCAAGCACCAGTTTCAATCCATCTGCGAGCATGTCAAGGATGAAGATATAAATATTTGTAAAGTACATACATATTTGAATGTAGTAGATCCATTGACAAAAACTCTCCCTATGGCAAAACATGATCAACACAAGAACTCCATGGATGTTAGATTTATCACTATGTAAACTAGATTATTGTCTCTAGTGCAAGTGGGAGACTGAAGGGAATATGCCCGAGAGGCAATAATAAAGTTGTTATTATCGTATTCCAAGTATATGATATATGTTTATTTTGCATGCTATAATTTTGTTAATTATAAATGTTAATACATGTGTGTTTAATAAACAAAATAAAGAGTCCCTAGTTATGTCTCTCATATAAATTAGCTCGTTGCTTAACAAGATGATCAAGGTTTCCTGATCATGGAAATTGGATGTTGTTAATAACGAGGTCACAACATTGGTGGAATGGTGTGATGAACAATCATCCAAAGAATAGCAATACGATCAAAGTCATTTTGTTTACATTGCTATAACATCATACGAAGTAACTTTAATCCTTAGACCATGACTTCATGTTAATTGCTAACACCGGAAGAGTACTTTGATAACATTAAATGTCACATCATAACAGGGTGACTATAAAGGTGGGTTTGGGTACTCTGAAAGTGTTATCTTGAGGCTCATGGACCAAGAGTGGAATTTGTCCATCCCGATGAAGGAGAGATATACTCTAGACTCTTTTGGTGATATCACATTGATGTACCTTGCAAGCAAGCGATGAGATCACTAGAATGTTATATCACGGGAACAAGAAAAGAGTACTTGTCGATAACAAGATCAAACTAGGTATGGGGATACCGATGATCAAACCCCGGACATGTAATATATTGCGAGACAAAGGAATTTAGTTACAAACGTTAAAGGTTCTCATGATCACTGGAATTATCGTTGAATGTGTGAGAGTCTGTACGGATATCCAGGTCCTGCTACTGATTATTGATCGAAGAGGGGTCTCGATCATGTCTACATTATTCACGAACCATAGGGTGACACACTTAAGGGATACCGACATCATTTAGGAGCCAATAAGTTTCATAGAAAGATTATGAAAGTGCTGGAATCATTTCGATAGACACTCGAATTGTTTTGGGTGAAACTGCTAAAACTGGTTCTGCATGTGATATTGAAATGTTGCAGGGGGTTTTATGTGAATGTTTGTTAATTAAAGTACTCCCTCCATCCCAAGGCTTAAGGCATATAATTATTTTGAAAAGTCAAGCCATGTAAAGTTTGACCAAACTTTTAGAAAAATCTATTAAAAACTATTATATTATATAGATACCATGTGAAAATATGTTTCATGATGTATGAAAGGGTATGGATTGAGTAGTGTAAATATTAATATTTTTCTCTAAAAACTTGGTCAAACTTTAGTTGGTTTGACTTTTGAAAAAATTATATGCCTTAAGCCTTGGGACGGAGGTAGTAATTAACAAAATTCTGAATAAAATAAATAAAATAATTTTATTAAATGAGAGCTGCATTAAATTTGGTGAAATATTAATGATGTGAGTGGAAGTGTGAGTGGTGGGGTGTTTATGTGAGTGGAAACTTCACCCACATGAATGATGGAAGAGGTGGGGGCACCACCCTGGCGGCCGGCCATGGGAAGGGCTGCCCCTCTCTCCCCTATAAAAGGCCCCTCCTCCTCCTCTCAATTCACACCTCCTCGTGAAGGATCTCTCTTCCCGTCTAGTTTATTCCCCATGTTCTCGGATTAGCGAGGTACATGTTCCCGGTGGCTTTGTCTGAAAGAAGTTGTTGCTTCTGCTGCATCGCTGAAGTGAGGACGCGGAGGTTGTCGGAGGACCGGACGTGTGTGTGATCACGGATGCGCTGCTGACTTACGATGCTGGACTTCTTCACGATCTTGAGATCAGCAAGCGAACGACTATATCATCCACGAGTCCAACCTCGTAACGCTTTGTCACTCTTCAAGGGTATGTTTGTTGGGTCCGCAACATAGAAAACAAAAAATTTCCTACGGTGTGAACTACACGCCAAGATCTATCTACTAGGTACAAAGCAAACGGGTGGACATACATCCATAGAGAACTTACCCTCGAAGACAACGAGCTTTGTTAACGAGTAGGAACTCGTGGTTGATGTAGTCGTACACTTGCCGATCTCAAGATCGTGAGGAAGTCGAGCCAACTCAAGAGCGCATCCGCACTCGCACACGCTCAAGCCATCGAACAACCTCCACCTCCTCGCTCTAGCGATCCAAATGAGCAGCAACTCCTTCGCATTTAAATGCCACCGGGAACATGTATCTCGCTAATCCGAGACCATGGGGGAATAATTCTAGAGGGGGAGAGAGATCCTTCACAAGGAGGTGTGAGGATGAAGGAGGGAATGGGTGGCCTTTTATAGGAGGAGGGGGTGCCCCCTCTCTCCATGGCCGGCACATGGGGGGGTGACCCCTCACCTCTGCCATTCATGTGGTGGTAACTCCTCCACATTAAAATGCCTCTTCACATTCCCTTTTAAAGTCTCCACTTTAAATGCATTATGTTTCTCCAAATTTAATGCTCTCTCATTTAATAAAAACACTTTTATTAAATTTATTCAGAATTTTGTTAATTACTTTAATTAACAAACATTCACATATAGCCCCTTGCAATGTTTCAATATCACATGCAGAACCACCTTCTACAATTTCACCCGAAACAATTTCCGGTTTCTATTGAAACAATTCCTGCGCTTTGCAATTCTTTCGTCTAAAACATATGTGCTCCAAAATGGTGTCCGGTAACTCTTAAGTGTGCCACCCTATGGTTCGCGAATAATGCAGACATGATCGAGACCCTTCTCCGATCAATAATCAGCAGGACACGGAGATCCGTCTCGACTCCTACACATTCAACGATGACTCCTGTGATCGTGAGAACCTTTAACGCTTGTAACTAAATCCCTTTGTCTCTCGATATATTACATGTCCGAGATTCGATCATCGGTATCTCCATACCTAGTTTGATCTCGTTACCGACATGCACTCTTTTCTCGTTCCCGTGATATAACATTCTAGTGATCACATCACTTGCTTGCAAGCTATCCTAATGTGATATCACCGAGAGGGCCCAGAGTATATCTATCCGTCATCTGGATTGAAAAATTACACTCTTGATCCACGAGCCTCAACATAACACCTTCGTAGCACTGAACCCATCTTTATAGTCACCCTGTTACAGTGTGACGTTTGATGTTATCAAGATACTCTTCCAATGTTAGCAATTAACATGATCTCATGGTCTAAGGATAAAGATTACTTCGTATGATGTTATAGCAATATAAACACAATGACTTGATCGTAATGCTATACTTCGGATGAATGTTCATCACATCATTCCACCAATGGTGTGACCTTGTTATTAACAACATCCAATGTCCATGATCAGGAAACCTTGATCATCTTGTTAATCAACAAGCTAGTCTATAAGAGAGGCATGACTAGGAACCCTTTTTGTTTATTAAACACACATGTATTGATGTTTCCTATCAATACAATTATAGCATGTAAAATAAACATCTATCATATACAAGGAATACATAATAATAACTTTATTATTGCCTCTCAGGGCATATTTCCTTCAGTCTCCCACTTGCACTAGAGACAATAATCTAGTTCACATAGTGATAAATCTAACACCCATGGAGTTCTGGTGTTGATCATGTTTTGCCCTAGGGAGTACTTTAGTCAACGGATCTGCTACATTCAGGTCCGTGTGCGCTTTACAAATCTTTATATCTCCATCCTTGACATGCTCGTGGATGGAGTGAAACCGGCGCTTAATATGCTTGGAATTCTTGTGAGACCTTGGTTCCTTTGCGTTGGCTATGGCTCCATTGTTGTCACAATAGATCACCATCGGGTCCAACGCACTGGGAACCACACCCAGTTCCGTAATGAACTCTTTCATCCAAACTGCTTCCTGCGCCGCTTCTGAAGCAGCAACATATTCCGCCTCCGTTGTTGATCCAGCCACCACGGGTTGTTTGGAGCTCCTCCAACTAACTGCTGCTCCGTTCAAGAGAAATACGTATCCGGATTGAGACTTAGAGTCATCCGGATCAGTGTCAAAGCTAGCATCAACATAACACTTAGCGACTAGCTCTTCTTCACCTCCGTATACAAGAAACATATCCTTAGTTCTTCTCAAGTACTTAAGGATATTCTTGACCGCTATCCAGTGTTCCGATCCTGGATCAGATTGGTACCTACTAGTCAAACTAATAACATGTGCCACATCCGGTCTTGTACATAGCATGGCATACATTATAGAGCCTATGGCTGAGGCATAGGGGATCTTATCCATTATCTCTCTTTCTTCCACCGTAGCCGGACTTTGAGTCTTACTCAATGTCTTGCCTTGTAACATAGGTAAGAACCCCTTCTTACTTCCGTCCATATTAAACTTCTTTAATATCTTATCAAGGTATGTACTCTGCGATAGCCCAATTAGGCGTCTTGATCTATCTCTATAGATTTTAATGCCTAATATATATGATGCTTCACCAAGGTCTTTCATCGAAAATTTGCTGTTTAGATAACTTTTAACACTGTTTAAAAGATCTAAATCATTTCCAATCAATAATATGTCATCCACATATAATATCAGAAATGACACATTGCTCCCACTCACTTTCTTGTAAATACAAGTCTCTCCATAAGTTTGGACAAATCCAAACTCTTTGATCACCTCATCAAAGTGGAGATTCCAACTCCGTGATGCTTGCTTTAGTCCATAGATGGATCGCTGAAGTTTGCACACCTTATTAGCATCCTTAGGATCGACAAAACCCTTAGGTTGTATCATATACAACTCTTCTTCAATCTTACCATTGAGGAACGCAGTTTTTACATCCATCTACCATATTTCATAATCGAAATATGCAGCAATTGCTAACATAATCCTAACCGACTTAAGCATCGCTACGGGAGAGAATGTCTCATCGTAGTCAACTCCTTGAATTTGTCGAAACCCCTTTGCGACAAGTCGAGCCTTATAGATGGTCACATTACCATCAGCATCAATTTTTCTTTTGAAAATCCATTTATTCTCAACAGCCTTTCGGTCGTGAGGTAAGTCCACCAAGGTCCAAACCTGGTTTTCGTACATGGATTCCATCTCGGATTTCATGGCTTCTAGCCATTTGTTGGAATCCGGGCTCATCATCGCTTCTTCATATGTCGCAGGGTCATCCATTTCATCAACCATAAAATTCACAACAGGATTGCCGTACAGTTCAGGAGCTGCACGTGTCCTTCTTGACCTGCGAGGTTCGGTAGTGTCCTCTTTCGGAGTTTCATGATCAATATCATTAGCTCTCTCTTCATTAGGTGAAGTCAACTCCGAAACAATTTCTAGAGCTGCGCTACTCGCCATTTCATGAAGAGAAGGTTCAATAACCTCTTCGAGTTCTACCTTCTGACTACTCACACCTTTCGCGAGAAACTCCTTCTCAAGAAAGGATCCATTCTTGGCAACAAAGATCTTGCCCTCGGATCTGTGATAGAAGGTATACCCAATTGTTTCCTTAGGGTATCCTATGAAGACGCATTTTTCCGCTTTGGGTTCGAGTTTATCCGGTTGAAGTTTCTTCACATAAACATCGCATCCCCAAACTTTAAGAAATGACAGCTTAGGTTTGTTTCCAAACCATAATTCATATGGTGTCTTTTCAAAGGATTTAGATGGTGCCCTATTTAAATTGAATGTAGCGGTTTCCAGTGCATAACCCCAAAATGACAGTGGCAAGTCAGTCACAGACATCATAGATTGAACCATATCCAATAAAGTACAATTACGACGTTCTGACACACCATTACGTTGTGGTGTTCCGGCAGGCGTGAGTTGTGAAACTATTCCACAGTCTTTCATATGTGTGCTAAACTCGTAACTAAGATACTCTCCTCCATGGTCGGACCGCAGAAAATTGATCTTTCTGTTACGATGATTTTCACTTCATTCTGAAATTCATTGAACTTTTCAAAAGTTTCAGACTTGTGTTTCATCAAATAGATATACCCATATCTACTCAAATCATCCGTGAAAGTAACAAAATAACGATATCCACCTCGCGCCGACACACTCATTGGTCCACACACATCAGTATGTATGATTTCCAATAGATCTGTCGCCCGTTCCATTGAACCGGAAAACAGCGTTCTAGTCATCTTGCCCATAAGGCATGGCTTACATGTATCAAATGATTCAAAATCAAGTGATTCCAAAAGTCAATCATAATGGAGTTTCTTCATGCGTTTAACGCCAATATGACCTAGACGGCAGTGCCACATATATGTAGACATATCATCATCAAGTTTAATCTTTTTAGCATTAACATTATGAATGTGCGTAATATTACTATCGAGATCCAATAGAAATAAACCATTCAACATAGGTGCATGACCATAAAAGATATCATTCTTATAAATCGAACAACCATTGTTTTCAGATTTAAAGGAATGACCACTTTGCATCAAACACGATCCAGATACAATGTTCATGCTCAGTGCAGGCACCAAATAACAATTATTTAGGTTTATAACTAATCCTGATGGCAAATGGAGAGGTAGCGTCCCAACGGCGATCACATCAACTCTTGATCCATTGCCGACCCACATCCTGACCTCATCCCTTGCTAGTTGTCGCTTGTTCCGTAGCCCCTGAACCGAGTTACATATATTAGCAACCGATCCCGTATCAAATACCCACTGCCATCATGAGTACTAGTCAAGTACACATCAATAACATGTATATCACATATACCTTTGTTTGCCTTGCGGACTTCTTGTCCGCCAAATACTTGGGGCGATTAGCCCAATGGCCACCCCTTGCAATACTAGCACTCGTGTCGACTTAGGGCCAGCTCGGGTTTTTTCAGACGTGGCAAATGCAGACTTGCCACCCTTCTTCTTTCCCTTGTGCTTGCCTTTCTTGTCCTTCTTGAAACCGGTGGTCCTATTGATCATCAACACTTGATGTTCTTTCCTAATCTCCACTTCGCAGTCTTAAGCATCGATGTAAGCTCGAAGAGACTTCTTCATGTCCTGCATATTATAGTTCATCACGAAGCTCTTGTAGCTAGGTGGCGTAGATTGGAGAACACGATGTATGCCTAAGTCAATGGGAATCGTTATTCCTAAGGACACAAGCTTATCGGCGCACCTGCACATTTTGAGTACGTGCTCACTAACAGAGCTGTTTTCCTCCATCATGCAGCTAAAGAACTTTTTGTAGCATTATAACTCTCACGGCAGATGGGTATCGAAAATCATTTTCAATTCTCCTATGGTATCAAAGGCATTGCCATTTTCAAACGCCAAGTTCGCTCTAGCCCATACAATATGCCGCAATGAACTGTTGTGGTCCTCTGACGAGTTATATAGACGTTCTTTTCCTCGTCAGGCATCAGAGCTGGTGGGGGGCCTAGCGAGCGCATCTAGCACATATTGCTTTTGTGCAGAATGAGGAGAATCCTCAAATTCATAGCCCAGCTTGGTGAAGTTGCTACCATTCGCAGCAAAGTTTCTTTCTCCATGAACACATTGAAATTAAAAGGTGTGGTGCCATCTACAACAGAATTTGTAAAGTATATTTAGACTAAGTTTATGATAGATTGAGTTCAACTAATCCAAATTACTAATAAACTCCCACTCAAAAACGACATCCCTCGTGTCCTTTTGGTGATTACATGAACCAAATCCACTACACCAAGTCCGATCATCACGTGAGTCGGTGTAGCTTCAAAGGAGAGCATCTATATGGGCATCATATCAACTATATGACTCATGCTTAACCTTTCGGTCCGTGTTCCGAGGCCATGTCTGTACATGCTAGGCTCGTCAAATAAGAACCTTGGTATTTGCGTGTGTAAAACTGTCTTACACCCGTTGTATGAAAGCGTAGAGTTGAAAACACCCGACCATCACGTGATGCCTCAAAACACGATCCACAAATCGGTGCATACTTAAGGAAGAACACATTTTATCTTGATATCTAAATGAGGGATCATCTTATAATGCTACCAAACGCACCAAAGTAGCAATATAAGATGCTAACATCTAATATGTGAAGTGAGGTGATATGGTCCATGCATTTGATCTCTATCATTTGCGTCGTGGTATGATCTCTATCATTCCTTTGTGTGTAAAGCCAAGGTCTATGGAACTTACACGTTAAGTGAGTTGTAAGAGTATCTATTATACATCTAGTTACAACAATACCATATCAAAACACTAGCCCAGCAACGATCTAAACTAGACGCTTCTAATTTATCAATTGCAAGTTTTACGTGGCTTAGGGCTTTCGGAGATAGAACCTGTCTAACCTACGAACATGAACCACAACGAGGATAACTAAGTTATTAGCAACTCATTGTAAATCAGATATTGACTATAGTAGGAGCGATGACACCGCCGACCACTTATGCAAAACAAGTTGCATGTCAGTCGTGGAACCGGTCTCATGTACAATGACATGTAAGGTTGGTCTGGGCCGCTTCATCCCACTATGCCACCAATATCCAAAGTACATAGAAGATGCAATAACATGATCATCATCGCCCATATATAAACATATGTGTACTACCCGTGCAAAGCACCTACGCATAGATCAGACTCTGATACCACTATTGGGTCCGCAGCATAGAAAACAAAAAAAATCCTACGGTGTGAACTACACGCCAAGATCTATCTATTAGGTACAAAGCAAACGGGTGGACATACATCCATAGAGAACTTACCCTCGAAGACAATCAGCTTTGTTAACGAGTAGGAACTCGTAGTTGATGTAGTCGTACACTTGCCGATCTCAAGATCGTGAGGAAGTCCGAGCGCCGCAACTCAGCAGCGCATCACTTTTGCGTTCAAGCCATCGGACAACCTCCACCTCCTCGCTCCAGCGATCCAGTGAGCAACAACTCCTTCAGGGAAATGCCACGGGAACATGTATCTCGCTACTCCGAGACCATGGGGGAATAATTCGAGCGGGGGAGAGAGATCCTTCACAAGGAGGTGTGAGGATGAAGGGGGAATGGGTGGCCTTTTATAGGAGGAGGGGGGTGCCCCCTCTCTCCATGGCCGGCGCATGGGGGGTGACGCCTCACCTCCCCCATTCATGTGGTGGTAACTCCTCCACATTAAAATGCCTCTTCACATTCCCTTTTAAAGTCTCCACTTTAAATGCATTAAGTTTCTCCAAATTTAATGCTCTCTCATTTAATAAAAACTCTTTTATTAAATTTATTCAGAATTTTGTTAATTACTTTAATTAACAAACATTCACATATAGCCCCTTGCAATGTTTCAATATCACATGCAGAACCACCTTCTGCAATTTCACCCGAAACAATTTCTGGTTTCTATTGAAACAATTCCTGCGCTTTGCAATTCTTTCGTCTGAAACATATGTGCTCCAAAATGGTGTCCAGTAACTCTTAAGTGTGCCACCCTACGGTTCATGAATAATGCGGACATGATCGAGACCCTTCTCGATCAATAATCAGTGACGGGACACGGAGATCCGTACTGACTCCTACACATTCAACGATGACTCCTGTGATCGTGAGAACCTTTAACGCTTGTAACTAAATCCCTTTGTCTCTCGATATATTACATGTCCGAGATTCGATCATCGGTATCTCCATACCTAGTTTGATCTCGTTACCGACATGCACTCTTTTCTCGTTCCCGTGATATAACATTCTAGTGATCACATCACTTGTTTGCAAGCTATCCTAATGTGATATCACCGAGAGGGCCCAGAGTATATCTATCCGTCATCTGGATTGACAAATTCCACTCTTGATCCACGAGCCTCAACATAACACCTTCGTAGCACTGAACCCATCTTTATAGTCACCCTGTTACAGTGTGACGTTTGATGTTATCAAGATACTCTTCCGGTGTTAGCAATTAACATGATCTCATGGTCTAAGGATAAAGATTACTTCGTATGATGTTATAGCAATATAAACACAATG
The DNA here is from genome assembly GCA_023614405.1 of Avena insularis. Lineage (NCBI taxonomy): Eukaryota > Viridiplantae > Streptophyta > Magnoliopsida > Poales > Poaceae > Avena > Avena insularis. The sequence continues at coordinate 167,533,958 of CM042694.1, read as the reverse complement.
ACTTGATCATAATGCTATACTTCGGATGAATGTTCATTACATCATTCCACCAATGGTGTGACCTTGTTATTAACAACATCCAATGTCCATGATCAGGAAACCTTGATCATCTTGTTGATCAACAAGCTAGTCTATAAGAGAGGCATGACTAGGAACCCTTTTTGTTTATTAAACACACATGTATTGATGTTTCCTATCAATACAATTATAGCATGTAAAATAAACATCTATCATATACAAGGAATACATAATAACAACTTTATTATTGCCTCTCAGGACATATTTCCTTCAATATTCTCTATAGATGTATATCCACCCGTTACGTCTATAACCGAGCTACGCCGCCGACGGCTCTTGGCCCATCTGGTCCTACGCCGATGGCTAAACTTGGTTGACGACCTTGTAGCTGGGCTGCCCAGTTTAGGGCCTACACCGAAGACCACGATTAAAAGCCGTCGTCTTAGGAAACGGTCGCCGGCTAGTCGCCGTTTTCCTGTAGTGCCTCTAGATCGTCATGTAAGGCACACGATCCATTGATAGGGTTTCACCATAAACCAATTATTGCCGGAGAAAATTATCACAAAATGATATAGTTCTATCACCTTTGATAAGTAGATTTAGTGCTTGTTATTGCATTTTAAACCGCATTAAAACATTTCAAATGGTTGTTACAACAAGATGACCCGCTCTTCGGCCATGTTAGCAGTTAGGGCATGAACAGCGCATGCACGTCCGGCCATGCATGGATGTACTCCTACTTGCTTTAATGCAATCTCCATGCAGTCAATTAGGGTGCAGTGCAGATTAAGGAGGGAACTCATATTAATGGTCTGGTCCGTGTGATGGACACGCAGGCATGCACGTCTAGCTAGCTAATCACGAGCCCTGAGACGACGACGGTGACAGGAGTCTGATAGCTGGGCTACCTATGCATGCGTGGCAACAAATTTCTATCATGTTTTTTATTTTTTATTTGGTGGTACCACACCACGCTGCAGAAGCAGTTGTGTACACACCAAGGTGTGCCAGGACCAGGCAGGCACTACTATTACTAGACTTTGGGCGGGTTCAAGGAGCATGTGTTGATCGTGACAAGTAGTATGTCACTGAATCTAGTCTTTTTCTTCCGTATACATTTAAGAAACACTCCCTCCGTTTTAAAATATACCGGTACTAATTTTTTTTAGCTTTTATAAATCAATGTATCTAGACGCGTCGAATCTACACACTAAAAGGGATCTAGATAAATTTGCTTCATAAAAGTTAAAATATTTTATATTTTAGAACGGAGTGAGTAGTATGTAAAGATATGGTTATTTTCAAAGGATGAGAACAAGCTTGTGTCATCGTACTAAATTTGCACAAGTTAACGATGTTAATGACCACATTGCTCTCAAACATTACTCTAGAGAATTATAGGGTGCGTGCACAAACACTTTTAAGGATTAACTATTTTATGAAATAGTTAATTTAGCACTGCTTAAGTGTTTCATTATCCAACTGCCACACAAGTTGCCCAATTCTGAGATGGTCCGGTAGACCAGCATCTGGACTCTCTACATGTGTGATGTAGAAGATTTTTCCTTTTTTTGAACGGGTGTGATGCAGAAGATAGATCCAGTTCTCTGGACAGCTGCAAGGAAAGGGTTTTTCTACTTGGGGAAGTTACGGAGATCAAGAAGATGATAGTTCGGGGCTAGATTGCACAGTAAAATTTGCCCATGTAATGTGCCCATCTGCTCCACCCCATGCATGCACGCGGGCCAGCTACAGTGTGTGGAGGCAGGACCATATTGCTCCTCTTGTTGGGGCACCTAAAGAATTAATACCTTGGTCCATGCCTCCCTTTCCAAGTCTTCTCTCTCTATGACCACTTTGGAGAAAGAGCTTAGATCTTTGTGGCAAACTATATCCAATAGTCAAATGTAATTTATCTTTTTTTCTTCTTTGGCATTGGCAATGGTGAGACAGGGGCAATTCATTTGCAATATATAGTGCGGGGATGAGAGAGAGAGAGAGAGAGAGAGAGAGAGAGAGAGAGAGAGAGAGAGAGCTTCTTGGGATTGCAGTGCAAAGTAGGAGTACATCTTATCCCTGGTAAAATTAAACACTTGTGAAATGTGCATGCATTCTGCCTTCGAGCCACCGTGAAAAGCAGAAGGTGGCAGTTTCAGACAGTTATAGCTGGAAGACGCGATCAGCTTAAATGGCCATGACTTTTTGTTTGCAAAACATGTACAGTATGATGCTTTATTGCATTTGAAGCTAATGTACAGAAAAAAATTGGCATTCCAAATGTAAATAGTAATTATTTTGGAAACATAAACATGTATACATGTACATCTCCTATGTGCACACATTAATTTTGCAAGACAAATTGGTGCTCTAAAACCGCTTTTAAAGCATTTCTTTTGTTTTCGGCTAGGGTACAAAAAATATTTGTTCGTATTGGTGAAGTTTCACAGACATATAAAAGGCACAAACATGTAAAATCTTTTTTTAATTTTTTTGTTTGTGAATCCACCCTTCATCCTCGGAGCATATGCTCCCGAGAGTCAAGGGCCACCAACCCTTGGTAGTTGGTACCAACAATTTGTACTACCACAGTGTTTCTAACTGCCCAAGTAGTTCAGTAGTTCTACATCTGAGAACCTGAACATCAACAACATCTCCTCCCTGCTTTCACATGTTCACAAGTTACACCATGAGTTAACTTCCATGAGTCCCTCCTCCATGCAATGCAACCACAAACATAGCTCCTACCACCACCTAGCACGTACCACGGTACCAGTACCACACATAGCCCTTGGAAATTTCTCTAGCAACAAAGGACAATTGCAATTGTTGCATCCAATCCATGGAGGAGATCGGTGAGGCAGCTTTAGGTAGCTTGTCCAGTGCATATTGTTGTTGTACCGTGCTCCGCCTTAACTCCCATCACTCGCTGCATGCACATGTACCGTGTGTGGTCTCCTCTCGCCCCCTTTCCCTTTGTTGTGTCAATGAACAGTGATGATTGTGCTGCTGTGATGTGACGGGGTGGCCGTAGATCGAGCAGTAGTACGACTGCCACCAATTAGATCCGGGGAATAAATGGCCATCAAACTAATCACCCAGAGGCCGCACTGTGCGTGTAGACCGGAGCACAATGTCTTCAGTGCCACTTCCACAGGACTAGTACTTGCACATTAACCATGCCAAATGGGAGGAGGGTCAGATCTGGAATCTAGCGTTTAAATGCGCAATTCACACCGGTTTTCCTTAGTTTTTTCTATATTAAGAGAAAAGGGGATGGTGCTTGGCCTCTCCGTTTGGCATAATCAACAATTCCTATTTGAAAGTAATTGTTTCAAAAACAAACTCAGGAGTAAAAACGTAGCAGCAAGCTCACAGATGCTAGGTAAACCAAGTATCACATAGCAATACTACTAAATCGCAGTCCAAATCATATACACAACAATTGTCTACCATCTCCAAGTGTCTGCATCCGCCAAAATGTGAAGCCGACTAGTGTGGTGGTCTATGGCATGTTCACCGTTTTCGAAGTTACAAGAGATACTACGAATTAGATGGACGAACTAGATAGAGGTTAAAACTAACATATTTTTTTGGTCCAAAGAAGAAGAATCGTATATAGAAGCAACATATGCCGATCCCTACCATTTTGCCAATATGATCAAAGACTGAATACAACAAAAGTATTTTGATCATTAGGGACAGTTCTAAATACCACAGGAATAATCATTAACCATGAATTAACTTATAATATCTGTGTAAATTATTGTGTTTGTATATATTTTATACTAACACATATCTCAACACATAGCTATAAAGCGTAGGGTTCATCAAATGTCTATACAACGGTTTATAGTTAATGACTAAGTACAATCACATATACTATTATATAAGGTTTTTAATAATAACTACTCCCTCTGTTTCAAATTACTCCGCACGCACGCTTACCTAGGTGGACTAGTACTCTCTTATTTTTCATCCAAAAAAAATTCTGGATTTTTGGTATACGTAGTACACATTTCATACTATCTATTTCAAAAATCTCAGGATTTTTTTGAATGAAAAATGAGGGAGTAATAGCCCACCTACATAAGCGTGCCGACGGAGTAATTTGAAACAGAGGGAGTATATGTATATGTGATCCTCCTTATTTTCTTGAATAGAAATAATTTTAATCCATGAAAAACTTATAAATTGATCCCTGAGAAACATGGTAATAGAAACACGACACTAAATTATAACACAATTACAATAGAGAGACTAACAACCTAACTAATTAGGCCCGGTCCAAACAAATTTTGGATTTGGGAAAATTACAAATATATATTTTATACTAAACTTTTGTACTTATTTTAAATTTATTTCCATCAAACTATAGTCATAATGAGTATAGTTTTCTATTATTTGGATGATATAGTTAACCCATAGGGCTATTTCGGAACATTAGTTATAGTGTTGTGTTATATATATTTTTTATATTTATAAAGTTTGGTTTTGCTAAATTTAAATTGTATGTAGTAATATCAGTTCTCCTTGAGCTATGTTTCATGGTTGCATAAGTTATATAGTGTATACATATTTGTGTATGTATGTTTCCTTGTCTATATTTTTTTAATATTCTAAAATAGTATGATATAGATCTTCAATGCGTGCACTCAGATAAATATCTTATAGTGATTCTAGAATATTACTAGCTAAGTATAATTATTGAAACTGCTAAAATATATTTGAACCATTGAAAATCAACAAACACGTTTTGCAAACTGGGTTCAGTAATAACTGATAGCATGTTCAATATTGAAATATCACCTCTTATAGCAATCATGGACATACATAAAATTGCAGAGGTTCTACTTTACATACATGTGATTTGATTATTTGGTATGTTTGTCTTGAATGCACTTGGTTTCACGTGGTGTATCCAAGAGCTCCTGCCTATTTCTCAGATAGTTTTTGTGTAGGATCTACTTAACATAGGTTTGTGTACAACTTTTAGGGTATCCTTTAGAGAGAGACTAGCATCTTAACTGAACTCATCGATCATATTTGTTGGTTCCTATATTGTATATGACTTCAGTTTGTAGTCTTGACTTGCTCATGCAAACTGGGGCTTTTCTCACATATTCAAGAATCTTTTGGAATATAAGGATAATATCATAGTTGTTACTAGTAAAATTCCATATTTGGTCCCTCCTTCTTTCGGGCCTCATTTTCCCATCCTATGATCCGAACCTATAACTAACTTAGCACCAGCACAAATCATATCAGTTTATTTCTATGTCTCTATTGTTTTGTATGTGGTCTTGATTCCAAAAATTGAGCCTTTTAGATACGAATTGCACTTTTAGGAACAACATTCTATAGTGTAGTGGATACTAGTATATGAGTTGGTGCCTTTGTCCCTCGGGGCCTAGAGGGCTCTTCCTTTTCGCCGAAGCTACGAGCAAGCCCTGGATCCCTATCTAGGCATATTTTGGGCCGGGCCAGGCCGGAGAAAGCCCAACCGCACAAATCCTAGACCCGAGCCCGGCCCGGCTGTCTTGCCTCAAATAACGGCCCGAGCCCGGCCCGCGCTGCGCAGATTCCTCCAGGCTGTCGGGCCTTCCCTTAAAACAGTGTTTCCTTTGGCCCGAGCTCGGCCTGGGCAGCCTACAGGCCGCAAATCTAGAGCCTAGTCCCGGCTCGGGGACCTGAAAAAGCCCGGACCGTCGGGATTTTTTCGGGTCGGCCCAACCAGGCCGGGTTGCCCACGCCTAGGTATGCCTAGCTCCATGTAGGTCTCATCGAACCTAAAACCACAAATAATCTAGTTTAAGCGGGGCCTTGTTGACCTAATTGAAGCACTGGATAAGTTTAGTGTCCATGGTCGCTTGTTTTACATATTGTTGCTTGCTCGATCATGTCATGGACGTCCAGATTCAAGAGCGATGCTAAAAGATGGTACTATTTCTCTATTTTGTACCATGCTCGATTAGGAATATTGTTGGTGTAAAAGTGATGTTCATCCCTTTGAAAATCTCATGATTTTGTCCAAATCCTTTTATTCTCAATGGAACCTAGAAATATATAGCCATAACGCAACATGATGGTATATATACTAAATTTTTTCTATCCACAAAATTTAATGCAATATAACTAAATTTTACCTTTTTACACTCTAGTTGTGAATATATATATACTAACATTTTCCTATCCACGCAATGTAATGCAACTTTAATTTAAATTTCACGTTTTACCCTCTAGTTTTTAACTGTGAGAGTATATGCCCCATTTAGGTAATATTACCACATTTTACCCCTTAGTTACGATATTATTAAAACTTTTACCTCATTTTATTATTTATCCCAAACTAAATCCTCCTTAGTTATGAAATTATGTCAATTTTGCCGACTAGGTGCTAGCTGGTAGCTGCACCACAATGCTCCTTCCCATAGTGCGAAACATCCCTAGGTCCCCTAGGGCGTGTTTGGTTGCTCGTGCCATTTACTCGCACCTGGAGATCATGGCTCCACGGAAGCTGCGTGCGGCGATGCAAGCTCTTGTACCAAAATGAGCATTCGTTTGGTTTCATGTATTCTTATTTCCTTAGGGGTTGAGAAGCCAAGCCCCAGTCGTTTGGTTCCATGCATTTTAGGATTTCAGCAAATTTGCACTTGTTTGGCTAACTGCGTTGTCCCTGCTAGCCTTACCTCCTGGCTAGTGAGCTGAGCTTACCCAACCTCATCAAGGCAAAAAACAAAGTTCAGAAAAGTGCAATGCAATGAACTACTAGCTTGTATTAACACAGGTTCGACATAATAAGTCATGGCATGTGTGTTGTAGCACGGGTTCACGAGCAACTGCCCGTGATGCAGCACTAGTTCATCACATACGGTGGGGTTATAACTGAATAGCACCTCCCAAAATATACAGATCAAAGTTCAGGGGTCACCGCAACCATAGATCATCAGCCCTAGCTACTCCAAAATACACATCACATCCATATCATCACTACCAGCACCTCCTCGAATAGCTCAGTCCGCTGCTCAGGGGTAGTGCTTGTTCAGGAAGGTCGTGAACCAGCTCATCCTGCACTCAGGGGTGTAACATCCCAGCATTAGAGATTAGAAATAAGCTGAGTTCAGGTGTGTGCATTGCATTCATGCATAGAAAATTTGGATAATTTTTGCGCTTTTAAATAAAACTTGTCAAAGAGATTGAAGCTTCTCTTAACTTGGTGGAACTGAAGTAGATCATCAAGTTGTCTGTGATAAGTTTCAATATGACCTTTGCTAAAACCTTACCTTTGGGGAATATAATTTGATCTAAGGGTAGATCAACTGTAATAAAACTAAGTCACAACCCGCTACTTAATAAGGAGTACTTGATCTTCTAGAGATCATTACATGGTATTCCATACCACAACTCAAGGATGAATACTTAATATCCTGAAGATGATATCAAGGTATTATCTACAACAAACCCTAAATACCTAGCTAAGTATATAACTTAGGTAAAGAAATTCCATAATTAAACCTTGATATACTTGCTTGCCATAGTTATTCCTATCATGAGCATCATGGTAGTTCTAAACATTAACTCTTATCACAAATAGAGTAGAAAGGGAAGTCAAGCTAAGACCATCCGTCACATACCATTAGTGTCATGTTAATAGATGACAATCCCATTTAACCAAGTCTTAGTGTCTATTGATCATCACTGTAGAGTGATCAATTCTTGACCTAGAACTTATTGACTCCTAGACTTTGACCTATTATATTAACCATCCAAAGACCTTAAGTAAATAAATAAGAAGAAGGAACTAGTTATGGTAGAGTGTGCCATCATAAATGGAATTAGATCCTTAGTGGTGATCAAACCATTTGGTGTTGGAGGAGATAACTCACTCATGAGTAAACTAGAAGAAGTATCTAAACCTAAGAATTAGCTAAGACTTGAGAAGTAATAAGAAATATAATAGTGCTAGAATATCAAGTAATAAGCTTGTTAAGCCAAGTAGGTATAAACTCAAAGTAAGTTTCCTTAACATTATAAAGCCTATAGAAAGACTAGTGCAAGTCTACTACTTAGTGGGTAGATGATAGATCTTGATCAGACAATTAGAAGCCTAAGCTTTGCTTTATCAAGGGTTGGTGGTCATTATTCTCAAGTCCCTTGAGAATAGATGACTAGCTGATGAAGAAGAGTTGTGAGTATACCAAATTAGGAAAAACCCTAATAAGCTGAATCAACTAGCTTGATCCTGAGAAGTCAAGCTAGAGTGTGATGAAGTATATAACATGAGTTGTATAGAGCAGTTCAAGGCATAGTAGTCTAATCAAGCTAATACAAGAACAAACTTGTATTATGGGAGTAGTACCATACCTATTCTAGAGGATTGTTATCACATGTGATGTATAGAGAGAATTGTAATCTTGCAAGCCTTGGATATAGATACAAGGTGAATTTAAAATAGTTTATGGATGGAGTTAGAAACAACTACATTGATGGATTCATCAAGGGTAGTTCAGCAATGGAAGTTATATAGATACTAGGAGAAGAATGGAAAATGAGTTTTGTTGAAGTGGCATGACCATGTCATCCTATGATGATGGATATGGTGGATTCAGATGATTGTCTTATTTAGGAACATGAGATCTTTGTGAATAAGATAAGAGAGATTTAAATAGAGTATATTTAGGAAAGGAATTCCTTAACTAAAGATAATTTTAGTGAGGTATTAAGGTAGGAATGCTTGAAAACCTTTAACCAACAGTATATCAAGCCATGGCAGAACCATGTCTACCTCTTTGTCCAAAACCCTAGAATTAAGTTAGTAGTTAAACCATTTCCTATTCCTAGGTAACCATTGAAAAATACCTCTTGGACAAATAAAGCTTCCAAGAGATAATTAGAGAACCAGATGGGTGTTTATGGAGGGAAGCTTTGTCTACCTTATTGTCTTAAACCCTAATAGAAACCTAGAATGATAGAACTATCAGGATCACATTAATAAGTAATTCCAATATCTCACTCTATGTTGAAATATCAAACCTACTCATAGATTTAGAAGTAGTATCCCTAAACCTTGATCCTTATCCATATTCATAATAGAATATGAGTCTATTAAAACCTTTCTAAAACTAAGGGCAGTTATTTGGAAATGAATAATTACATTAATGATTGTTGTTCATGCTTCTTGACTTCACCAAGGTTATCCATGGTAATTCTAAACACTATAAATCAAGGAGGATTTGAATGAGAGAAATCCCCAAATATGGAGAACCATGAAACTTAAATCCCCCTAGTATGAACCACAAGGATTAATACCTTATAATGTATATATAAAATTCCTTTATGAGGTTAAGTGTTAATAAAATTTTGTACACATAAATATCCATTTTTAAACCATCACCATTACATTATTAGAAGATTTTCTATATAAGGAATAAGTCCCTAGAACCCTAATTCCTATTAATAATTCTCTAATAAAAGAACCTTCCATACACTCATGAATTTCAAAAAGAGAAAGAAAAATGAATAAAAAGTTTAGTATAATGAATCTTTAAACCATTTGGTATATTCCACCAGAACTCTGAGGAATTAAAGCCTTGTAGAAATAAAATTGGAAAGAAATTGGTAAATAAAAAAGAAGACAGAAATGGAATTGAAAAAGAAAAAGGAAAGAAGCAACCAGTCGCCCGGCCCACAGACCAACAAGCTCCTGCATTACCTGCCGCTCACGAGCAGAAGAAGAAACTCTCCGCTCGCTTCGCCACAGCCCAGAACCGGCGCAGGCCCATGTACCCCCTTTGTCCACCCTATCGCCACCGTCTACCTCGCGTGACCGCCGAAGCAGCTACGTGGCATGCGCACTGCCGCTTGCCGGCGTGGAGATCTATGCCGCCGTCGCCTGGGTGGATAAGGAGGCCACCGCGACACCCTAATCCGTCCTCATCCCCATTTCTCTCGCTTTCTCGCTCTGTGCCGCTCGCACACAGAGCCGAAACCCTAGCCCCGCCAGAGCCGCTCGTCGCCGACGCTCTGCAGCTCCCCTAGCTTCCCTAAGCACACCATTAGATTCGCCTGGTTGTCCTCATTCTTCCTAGCCAGCCCATGAAAGCCGACGAGCCCTCTGCCGAGCCAATCAACACTTCATCGCCACCGTCGATCACCATGGTTCATCATCGATTGCCGCCGCTACCGTGCTCCTCCGGCCTCGCCATCACGTTCTTCATCCTCCTGGTAAGCTACCGGTGCTCGCGCACCTCTCCGATTCGCCCCTAACCCTCTCTATCGCCCTCTCCATAGCAGCCTCCACTCACCGCCGTCGGAACTTGATACATTGCAAATGTATCTATAATTTTTGATGTTCCATGCTTGGTTTTATCCACTTTCTTGTGTTTTGTTCCAACTTTGGATGTACTTTTCATATGATTTCTTGGACTAACCTATTAACAAGAGCCACAGTGCCAGCTGCCTGTTTTCTGCTATTTTTGGTTCCAGGAAAGTTAGAAAATGAATATTCTCGGAATTGGACGGAACAAAAGCCAAAGTGCCTATTTTTCCGGAAGGGATCAAGTGCCAGAATACGAGACGGAGAAGGGCCAGGGAGCCACCACACCACCTGGCCGTGCGGCCAGGCCTGGCCCATGCCAGGGGGTGGTGTGGCCGCTCCCGGAATCCCCTCGGCCTCTCCTTCCGCCTATAAGTTGCCCTCGGGACCAAAACCCTAAGTACCTGATCAAAAATCCACGAAAGAGTCTGTAGCCGCCGTCATCTCCATCCCTAGATCGGGAGGGATCTGAAGCTCTTCCCGACACCCTGCCGAAGAGGGGAATTCACCCTGGAGGCCTTCTTCATCACCATGCAAGCCTCCGGTGTGATGCGTGAGTAGTTCATCCTTGGACTACGGATCCATGTAGTAGCTAGATGGCTGGTTTCTCCTCCTTTGTGCTTTCATGTTTAGATCTTGTGAGCTCCGTTCACGATCAAGATCATCTATTTGTAATTCATACATGTTGTGTTTGTGAGGATCCGATGGATATTGAGATGCTATTTCAGATTGATTATTGATTCTATCATGTCTTTGTTATTTGAGATCTTGCATGCTTTCCATTGTTAGTAGCTATCTTGGCCAAGTAGATGCTAGCAACTCCAAGAGTTAGTATTTATGCTCGATAGTGGGTTCATGCCTCTGGTAATCTGGGGAAGTGACAAAAATCTCTAAGGTACTAGATGTGTTGTTGCTACTAGGGAGAAAACAACAATCCTTTGTTCATCGAACAATCGTATTGTTTACTTTACACGCAGTTCATAAAGCAATAATCTGTTGCTTGCAACTTAATACTGGAGGGGTTGGATGATAACCTGAAGGTGGATTATTAGTCATAGATGCAGTTGGATGGCGGTCTATGTATTATGTTGTAATGCCCAATCAAGTCTTAGAGGAGTCAAGATGATTAGTATATGCATGTATTGCTTTCTCGGTGTTTATCAATTGCCCCGCTGTAATTTGTTCACCCAGCATGTTATATATCTAAGGAGAGCCACCTCTAGTGAACTATGGATCCCGGTCCTTTTACTTTACATACAATCTACAATCTTTTACTACTTTGTGTTTACTTTCTGCAAATTTTTACTTCCTTCCATTTGATACGTTTAATCCTTTGTTTTCTGCAAAACACGGTGAGATTGACAACCTCATCGTAAGTAGGGGACAAAGTTCTGTGGTTGTGTTGTGCAGGTCTCCACGTTGCTACTAGCACCGGTAGTGCGCCCTGCCAAAGCTCAGCTAGTAACACCTTTGGGGTGTTTCCTTGCTCCTACTGGTTCGATTAAACCTTGGTTTCATAACTGAGGGAAAACTTGCTGCTATATTCATCGTACCTTCCTCTTGGGGTTCCCAACGAGCTCTACATCGAAAGTAGAGCGCATCAAGATTTTCTGGCGCCGTTGCCGGGGAGTCAAGGACATCTTCACAAGGGGAGTCCCTCATAACCAATCTCTTTACTTTGTTGTTTTTGTTTTCCTTAGTTTCTTTTTTCTTTGTTTGCTTGTTTTGTTCTTCAAAAACACAAAAAAAATAGTTTTACTAGTTTGCTTTCTTTATCAAAAACACAAAAAAAATTAGTTCCTATTCTAAAGTTGTCACTATGTCTAGCCTTGCTCCAGTCACTATGTCACCCGAGAATATTATTTTCACTTTTAAACAAGGAATTGAGGAAAGTTTTAAGGAAGCTTGGTCGAGAATCTCTGATCTACATGAAAAAACTAAGCCTCGAATGACTCAGAGCTTGTTCCTTAGCAGTTTTATCTTGGAATTGCTCTCTTTTATAGATATGATTTGGATGCTATTGTGGGAGGAGATTTCCTCCATTGTAATGATGATGATGCTATTAATGCTATAAAGAAATTGATCCTCACTTACAACTTGCCTAGCCAAACTGATACTTCTTTCGCAAAAATATTTGCTAGGGTGGACACTCTTGAGGCTAGCATTACTAGATTAGAGAGTTGCTATAATACGCTTAGGGAGAATCATGATTATGTTCCAAAAAACTCTGAACCATCAAAGTGGTTCCCTATAGTAAAGATTGAGATGAACAATGAAACTTTTCAAGCTCGTTGTGATGTCATGTCTGAATTTTGCCTTATGCCCAAAGATATTTATAAATATCTGAACACTTGGGGGCTCATTGAAGGAGGAAAAGAAATATCTCTTACTAATAATACTACCATATTACCTCTTGGAATAGCTGAAGGAGTGTTTACAAATATCCTTGGGAAAACGTTTTCTATTGATTATCTTGTTATTGAATGTGCAGGAAAAGGACAAATTACACTTGGAAGGTCCCTATTAGAACTCCTTGGAGCAATAATAGATGTGGGAAAGGGGACCATGCACCTTTCTTCTCCACCAAACAATCATATTTTACCCAAGGTCAAGAATAAAAGTAAGAGAGGTAAGGGCAAGAAAGTTGGTTTTAATGCTTCTTCATTTGAGAACACTTGATTCTTTCTTTGCTTCTTATGCCTAACTTAAAGGCGTTAAAGAAAAGTACTTGTTGGGAGATAACCCAAGAGTTTTAGATGAGTCTTAGAAGTTATTACCTCTGTAATAACCTCTCCTTATCCTTTTTATTTGCTTTTTGTGCCAAGAGTAACCTCTAATGAGAGTGAAGTAATGATTGGGAAAGTTGCTGTCCCGACACAGATTTTTGTGCTTCACCGTAAAAAATCCTGAGAGAGCTCTGTATGTCGGATTGAGCTGTAATTGTTTGTTCTTCTGCCCCAGGTTGTTATCTAACTTTCGTTAGTTCAACACTTTTTGATTTGAGTAACAGAAGATCTTCGAAAAAATTCGTCTTTACCTGCTGGTCTGTTTTGACAGATTTCTGCTATTTTCTGCATTTGCTTCTTGTTAGTTCCTTCTTGAGTTCTTTTGGGGAATTGAGATTTTTGAGGGAAGTTCTATAGTAGCTAGTGTTCTAATGGAAGTTTATTTGGTGTTAGAACTGAACCTTGAGACTTATTTATCTTAAGTGCACTAATGTTGCTAATGAGATTGTGTGAAGTTTTGTATGAAGGAAAAATTTCAGGTGTACGGAAGGAACGAGTAATGAGATAAAGGATGGACTAAAGCTCAAGCTTGGGGATGCCACGCGTGTCACCCTAAGAAATATCCAAGAAGTACAAGTGTCAAAGCTTGGGGATGCCCAAGGCATCCCCCTTCTTCATCAATAAAAAATTTAGGTTTCTTCCAAACGCTTCATTTTTATTGTTTCATGCACAGTTGTGTTTTTCTTGGAGCGTCTTCTTTTTCATTTTGTTTTGGTTTTTAGTTTGATTGGTTTGCTTAGTTTTCTAAATAATTTGGTTGGACCCCCTCTTTCACACTTTGGTTTGCGAATAGTTTGGTTTGGTTTGGAAAAGAGTAGGAAAGTTCATACTTATGTGGTAAAAAGAGCTCGTTTTTGACTATGGCCTATGCTTTGTCATGCCATGCTTGATATTGTTTTGGATTTATGCTTACTATTCTTTGTTGTAGCATGACTTGTTATAAACAATTGAGATTGCTTAATGTGCCTTGGATGAATCATGCATTGTTTTAGCATATTAAAACATAGTATAGTGGTATTCTCCTTTGATGCTTTATTTGGGTTGAGATGGCACATGCTCACACCATGTTATGACTATCACAAGTCACCATAGCCTTTATGATCCTTTAGTTTTCAACTTGTAGTATCACTTTATGCTTTGATCAATGATGTTTTGTCGCTCTGCATGATTATGGCCATTATTTCTCTCTTAGTTTGTCGCTCCCAGTCTTTTGCTAGCCTCCACAACCAAGTATGAGTTCCACTCATGCATCCAACTCCCTAAACCAATTTATTCCAAAGAGTCCACCATACCTACCTACTAGCTTATGCTATTCCAAGTATATTCATGCTTTTGTTTACCTTCCACTTGTTATGAGAAACTAGTGATTAAAGCTCTCATGAACTTGAAGGCACACTTTAATTTACTTGCCCTTAATAAACTTGAACCATTGTGTCTTCTATGTTGTATATGCTTGCACTTATTTGTTGGGAATTAGCAGAACCATGCTTTCATGGGGAACGCTTTCAACATTGCACTTGGTACTTGTACCTAGTTGATATCATGCTCTTTTGTATATGGATGTCGATTGTGAAATGAAAGGGAGCTTGTAAGTCCATGGAGTTATGTATATGTGTTAGAGAAAGCACTGGGCATTGGTCTAATCCATGCCGACATGGTGGAAACCTGCACAGTAACCATAATGAGCTGTCTATGAAGCATTCTTCTTATAAAAAGAGTCCTATATTGAGAAAAAAAAAAGAAAAAAAGGGAGATACTATGAAAAGAGGAAGAGAAAAAAGCACCATATTCCCATGGTAAATAAGAAGAATCTTTGAGATGCTCGTTGTGCCTTGCCTTGTCATTTTGATATGGGGATTCTTCCGTATCATCGGGCAAGGGGTACCCCGTTGGCGGTTCTCAATGATACACATGTACTTACGATGACAAGAACTTACCGGTGACTAAACTTGAGTAGCATGAGGAGCGGCCCTCGTATACAAGGGACATGAGATTTCTGACGTATACTTCATCAAGCATGTACACCATAGTTTGTTCACTTTAACCTTAATCACTTCAAGATGCTTATGATAGGGGCAATGAGAGCTGAAAGCTATTAAGTACCACAATTTTTGGAAGCTCCTTATGAGACTTGAATCCCTACTTCCTTTTACAAAAGGCCTTTCTTCCACCATTATATTGAGTTTCCACCTTCTATCTTTATGCACCTACTTTGAGAGCATAGTGGCCATTCTTAGTTCTATGTGCATTGTCCCAAGACTAGTTGATTGATGCATACTTTGATATTGCTTGTTTTGAACTATTGTATCTAGTCACTCTTATGAACTTTGAAGGTGTCCTATGCATTTATATTTGCTACTCTATTGAGGGACAAGCTGAATACTATTATGCTATGTTTTCTTTATGTGAAACAAACAAACGTCTTGCAAAGCATGTTATTCATGAATCTTTTGTTTGTGCCTTTTCATGTTGCATCATAGTTTCTTTGCTTATTGCTAGAACTTTGTCTTTCATGTTATGATTGAAGTACTATGATCCCAGCCTTGAATGTTTTGCAAATACTTTGATCAAGTCTTTGATGGTGCATGTCACCTCAAAAATTATTTCTTTTTATCACTTACCTACTCAAGGACGAGCAGGAGTTAAGCTTGGGGATGTTGATACATTGAAAATGTATCTATAATTTTTGATGTTCCATGCTTGGTTTTATCCACTTTCTTGTGTTTTGTTCCAACTTTGGATGTAATTTTCATATGATTTCTTGGACTAACCTATTAACAAGAGCCATAGTGCCAGCTGCCTGTTTTCTGCTATTTTTGGTTCTAGGAAAGTCAGAAAATGAATATTCTCGGAATTGGACGGGACAAAAGCCAAAGTGCCTATTTTTCCGGAAGGGATCAAGTGCCAGAATACGAGACGGAGAAGGGCCCAGGGAGCCACCACACCACCTGGCCGCGCGGCCAGGCCTGGCCCGCGCCAGGGGGTGGTGTGGCCGCTCCCGGCACCCCCTTGGCCTCTCCTTCTGCCTATAAATTGCCCTCGGGACGAAAACCCTAAGTACCCGATCAAAAATCCACGAAAGAGTCTGTAGCCGCCGTCATCTCCATCCCTAGATCGGGAGGGATCTGAAGCTCTTCCTGGCACCCTGCCGGAGAGGGGAATTCACCCTGGAGGCCTTCTTCATCACCATGCAAGCCTCCGATGTGATGCGTGAGTAGTTCATCCTTGGACTACGGATCCATGTAGTAGCTAGATGGCTGGTTTCTCCTCCTTTGTGCTTTCATGTTTAGATCTTGTCAGCTCCGTTCATGATCAAGATCATCTATTTGTAATTCATACATGTTGTGTTTGCGAGGATCCGATGGATATTGAGATGCTATTTCAGATTGATTATTGATTCTATCATATCTTTATTATTTGAGATCTTGCATGCTTTCCGTTGTTAGTAGCTATATTGGCCAAGTAGATGCTAGCAACTCCAAGAGTTAGTATTTATGCTCGATAGTGGGTTCATGCCTCTCGTAATCCGGGGAAGTGACAGAAATCTCTAAGGTACTAGATGTGCTGTTGGTACTAGGGAGAAAACAACAATCCTTTGTTCATAGAACAATCGTATTGTTTACTTTACACGCAGTTCGTAAAGCAATAATATGTTGCTTGCAACTTAATACTGGAGGGGGTTCGGATGATAACCTGAAGGTGGATTATTAGTCATAGATGCACTTGGATGGCGGTCTATGTATTATGTTGTAATGCCCAATCAAGTCTCAGAGGAGTCAAGATGATTAGTATATGCATGTATTGCTTTCTCCGTGTTTGTCAATTGCCCCGCTGTAATTTGTTCACCCAGCATGTTATCTATCTAAGGAGAGCCACCTCTAGTGAACTATGGATCCCGGTTCTTTTACTTTACATACAATCTATAATCTTTTACTGCTTTGTGTTACTTTTTGCAAACTTTTACTTTCTTCCATTCGATACGTTTAATCATTTGTTTTCTGCAAAACACGGTGAGATTGACAACCTCATCGCAAGTTGGGGACAAAGTTCTGTGGTTGTGTTGTGCAGGTCTCCATGTTGCTACTAGCACCGGTAGTGCGTCCTGCCAAAGCTCAGCTAGTAACACCTTTGGGGTGTTTCCTTGCTCCTACTGGTTCGATTAAACCTTGGTTTCATAACTGAGGAAAAACTTGCTGTTATATTCATCGTACCTTCCTCTTGGGGTTCCCAACGAGCTCTACGTCGAAAGTCGAGCGCATCAGAACTCCTCGGAGATGAGGCTCTGGTGACCATTCCGGGACGGCGTCGCCACTAGATTGTCCGCCTTGATGCCCTCTTTCCAATAACACCAAGTACGCTTGCTAAATCATATTAGATCACCGCCGCCGCTTGCCGTCTGTGTGTTACCGGCGAGATGACGTCATGCTGACGTTGGGCTTATGTTATCCTTGAATGAGTCCGAGTATTGACCGGTCCACGCCCACGTGGCTACTGACATGTTCCTTACCCCACGGGTCAGTGACCCAGGGTAGGTTTAGGTCGGTATAAAAGGGTATTGCCTATCTAGTAAATAAGTAAATCAATATTCAAATATAAATTATTTCCAGGAATTTAAGAAATGATTAAATCTTGTTAAAACAATATCTTTTGTTTTATAATTTAGAAAAATATATATAATATATCAAAATATTCAGAAAAATAAAATATATAATATAAACCTATTATTATATTTAGTTTCCAACTTAAATAAAATAATTAGTATTAATTAGTAAATACCTTATTAAAGATAAATCTTAAATAAATAATTCTATTATTTAAAAATTTCCAAAATAGGTATAATATATCAAAAATCTTATAAAAACAAAATAAAGACTTATAAATTTGTTTTGTACATTTTTATGATACTTAAGTAAGTATTTATTATTTAGTTAGTGTTAATAAAGAAATAAAACTTATAAAATTCATATCTTATTATTTCTAAATCACAAAAATACCTATAATATACCAAATTGATCACAAAAATAAAATCTACATATTAAAAATGTCAACTCTCACTTTTGAAGTAAAATAAAATATAAAGGTTTAATAAGACTAGTTTAAACTCTTTTATTTTATTTTAATGCATACAAATTATACAAAACTTTATTTATGCCTTTAGTATAAGTTATTTAAAATCTAAAAGTATAATAACAAGTTCAATTGATGTTTAAGTGAACCCACTGTTCAAAAAATCGGCTGATATGCCGATTAATCGCTACTCGGGGGGTGGTCGATATGCCAATTTTCTGATTTATCGGCCGATTTTCTGATTTATCGCCTGATAAATCGGCCGATACGCTGAAAATCGCCAATTTTTAGCCGACCGATAAATTACCGATAAGCGAAATCCTTAACATTGAGTGAACCTAAGATAAGTCTAATCATTTTAAGTTGTACTTACTAAACTACCATTTAGAATTAAGTAAATCTTACTCTCCAAAAATATTTTATCAATTATAAAATCATCAAGATTTGAGTACTAATTCTTTTACAAGTTGGGAATCCACTTTAAAAGCTAAACAAAGTCTTTAAGTAGTTAACACAATGCCATTCCCATGTTTATAGAAATAAGTATTAATTCTATAATAGGTAAATGATTCTATTCACTTATAAAATCAAGAGAACACCACTTCCATAAAGACATAATACTCTTGTTTCACCTTCATGAAGTGTTAAAAGTCTCTACTTGCTAGTGGAGTAGTTATTCAAAAATACTAATTGTTTTCTACTTTAATACTTGTAATTAATAAGAAAACCTTAAAGTGCTAGATTTAAGTTTAAATGCTTTTTACTTTGTAAAGTAATATTTTCCTCAAAAGTTATTCTTTTAAGAAGTATTAAAAGTAATCCTTAAGCATTTCTATAAAAGCTCTAATTTACTAATAATCTTGCTTAAGAACTCTTTCAGATACCATGCCCTAGTTGAGTGCTTTAGTATTGTATGCTACTTGTTGTGTTTACTTAATTGTTTCACACACTCGCACAAGCCTTAATAAGAAGCACAAGTGTGAAGCTGGTATAAAAGTGAAACACATTCTAAAGATATCACCACAAGCTTCCAAACCCTAGATTCGATATGATCATTCCGGGAATTCGCGTTTATCAAATTGCATTACATTACTTATGCATAATTGCATCTTGCTTCTTTAAACATTAGTCCTTACCGGACCAATTATGCTATTTACAGAATCTAGATCTTCTAATATCTTGAAGACCGTGAGTGCATAATCTTGCAATCACAAAAGGCAAGTTCACAACTTGCTCATGTACTTTGATTATTTTCTATCAAATGATAATGTTGTCATCACCTACATTTCAAAAAGGTCAGAAAACACTATTTTCATAATAATATATGATTATGGATTATTTACCAAGAGGTAATAATCTACTGATACAGTTCTAGTGGTAAAGGAACATAATATCTAAGACATAACAACCAATGTCGCCATTGATTCTAGCGCCGTATATTATGGTTAACCATGAGATCTGGAATGGGACGGAGAAGTCACCTGGATCTTCTTCCTTTCGCATGGACGGATGACCTTATCGTGAGGCTGTTGATTTCTCGTGGAGAATCCAGCACATGGGTGAGACCCCTTAGTTCCTCGCGATATTGGTGTCTAGATTATCTATAGCTGTCTTGGTCAAAGTTCACCATAGCTGATGGTGACTGCCAGATAGAGTTTCTTACAGAGTCTTCGAGAGGCTACCCAAAGAGTAGCCATGGTAGTCCTTCTTGGTGGATCGTGTCTTCATGCGGGGTCGCGCAGAAGGGCAACGATTGGCTTGGATCATCTACTGGGCCCCATATCAAGGAATTGTGGACGGGAATAAGCTGCCCGGTTGTGCAACAAGGAGTTGGTCTCTCATGGGTAAAGTAACGCACCTCTGCAAAGTGTAAGAACTATGACATGTTACTCCCTATTCCGGGAAGGAGCTACGAACGCGGTAGGAAAGAAACTCCATGAAAGTTCTGGTCAACCTGTGAAGGCTATCGTACATAGTTTTTAGAATAAAAGCAATCTTTGAAGAAATGTTTACAAAAACCTGCATTGCCTACGACCTATGGTCTGTGGCTGTAGAGATAGTGCATCATACACTCCTTTTTAGTGAACTTGTTGAGTACGCTCGTACTCAACCGTACCTTTTTAACCCTTGCTAGGTTCTAAGCTGTTGAAGACAATATCAACATCAATTTCTGCTCAAGAAAACATCATCGATAGCTCAAGTTCTTTAATAAAGTCAATGAAGTCAACATATACATCAGCTGAAGTGAAGACAAAGTCTCTGTTTAGATAGGAATAGATACTCTAGCCATAAAACCTACTTCTGTAGAGCTTTGCATTAGCAACAATTGCAAGCCAATTAGTTAGATGCTAGTCTTCTCAGCCAGATAGTTCTGAGTTATTACTTCTGGTTCTTCTTTGTAACAAGTTTCTTTCTCTCTCTTTAACCTAGAGTATTCTCTAGATCTTTTGTAAAGAGTCGAGTTGTAATCTATAGTCATGTCTTGGACCTGTTGTATTTCTGTTGTACCACTCTGAGGGATGTAATACTAGTGAACGGTGTTTCATTGGTGTTATGTCAGTGACTATAGTATACTACATCATGCAATGGTATGCTGGATCACCGCAAGGGGTCATGGCAAGATACCTGGTAGCCTGTCCACTGTGCTCCATCAGGTGGGTAAGAGCACAGTGTATCACGGTCATAGTGATGGGCGCAGCGGTAATGCAAGGACTGTAGATGATCTTCATCTGAGCATAGTTGGCAATGGGCTTGTTGATCAACTCAGTGTCCAATGGCTGAGCCTACATGAGAATCAATGTTAGTTCAAGGCATGTAGGCGCATATGTCAGCTTTACAACTACTAATGCAAGTTCAGATATATCAAACCTTGATGTGCTCATAGTAATCATCATCATCCATGATGATAGAAGAGGACTCCTCAACCTAGCGCACGTTCTCAAGCCTCTTGAGCCTCAAAGACTAATCCAGCGACTCTCCAAAGGCCTCATGTGGTTGTACACCTGGGTCGGAGTGACTATCCAGCCACAGAACTTGAAGACATCCTCTGCAATCAGGCGCATGTCCGCCTGTCTGAATCCCCGCATTACTGAACCCCATTTCTCGATTATCTGGACAAACCGATTCAGGGCGAAGGTGGACAGAGATGATGGCCATGACATGGCCAACCTCCTCGTTCCCACCTCAATGACCGCATCATGCATCGGCACATAACGCAGAGGCAGCACAGAGGTTATAGACAGATCATGGGATGCAACCTTCTCCTATGGAAGCAGGGATAATAATATGTTCAGTTCTAGGGGATGAACTATACTTATAACACTAATCCCACCTACAACGCATGGCAATCCTCACAAGACAACATGAATACTGACTGCAAAAATACTCAACTCTAGATCTACAACACTAGTTCACAGCTTAGAACTATGAGCTAGAACATGGCAACAGATCTAAGCTGCGAGAGCTAGGGTTAGATGTTTCTTACCATGATCTCAACCTCGCTTGACGAGGAGGACATGTCCGACATAGCCGAGGAGGAAGACTTGCCAGAGATGAGCTAGACCCACCGGAGTAGGAGGCACGGCTTACCTGCTCGTCAGTGAGGAAGAGGATTTGAAGGGAGAGCTCGAAATATGGGGGAAATGGAGGTGGGGATTTTGGAGCCAGCGGAGAGGCGGTGTAAATAGGCACGGCGGATCGGCAGGCGGTAACCCCAATTTCTCCTGCCGGATTTTGCGAGCTCCCGCCATCCCTCCTTTGCACGAGCGCGTACAACTTCTCCCCCTTGGCTGGAAACACCCCGATTTAGGCGTTCCTCTAGGGCCAGGCTGGGGGACGCTTTAAAACTCGTGCGATGCAAAGATTCCATCCGCCACGCGGAACCAAACGTCCTTATTTCTTCCCGCCCCATGCGAGAAATGGAGAAACGAGCAACCTTCTCCTACGGCAGCATGGATAATAATATGTTTAGTTCTAGGGGATGAACTATACTTATAACACTAATCCTACCTACAACACATGGCAATCCTAACAGGACAACATGAATACTGACTGCGAAAATACTCAGGTCCAGATCTACAACACCAGCTCACAGCTTAGAACTATGAGATAGAACATGGCAACAGATCTAAGCTGCGAGAGCTAGGGTTAGATGTTTCTTACCATGATCTCGACCTCGCCTGACGAGGAGGACATGTCCGACATAGCCGAGGAGGAAGACTTGCTGGAGATGAGCTAGACCCACCGGAGTAGGAGGCACCGCTTACCTTCTCGTCAGTGAGGAAGAGGATTTGGAGGGATAGCTCGAAATTGGAGGAAATGGAGGCGGGGATTTTGGAGCCGGCGGAGAAGCGGTGTAAATAGGCGCGGCGAATCGGCAGGCGGTAACCCCAATTTCTCCTGCCGGATTTTGCGAGCTCCCGCCATCCCTCCTTTGCACGAGCGCGTACAGATTCTCCCCCTTGGCTGGAAACACCCCGATTTCGGCGTTCCTCCAGGACCAGGCTGGGGGACGCTTTAAAACTCGTGTGATGCAAAGATTACATCTGCCACGCGAAATCAAAGGTCCTTATTTCTTCCCGTCCCATGCGAGAAACGGGGAAACGAGCAACCATACATGCCCCTAGTAAATGTGGTCACGAGTTGTTTGCCTGGTTAGTCAACACGTTCATCCTAACAAGAATTTCCACCTTGATAGTTTGAGAAATACAATAAGATGAGGTAAAAAAATGTGACGAGATCACAACTAAAAATACGGTATGATTTTTCAATATGGCAAATGTGTCTTCACAAGGTCGCACGCGTACGGGACAATAAGTGGAATATACTATTAATATATATTTAAATTTCAACGTGCTGCCAACAGTGATGCAAGTATCGTCATGACTCAAGTCAGGAACAATGCTTGCGGAAACCTACCTCGTCAGCGAGGGAGAGAGCGCGGCGCAGCGGCAACACTTCTGACTGCCTATCAGTGATCCAACTTATTCACTCTACGACGATGGATGGAAGTCATGTTGGCATGGTGATTCAGGATATCAAGGACGATCAAGCCAATATTTTTAGCAACATTTCTTTTTAGTCATGTTCGACGTCAGTGTAATGAACCAGCACATATCTTAGGTCGCTCTGTTGAGCGTTTTATTTCTTCTGTTTTCAGAAACTTTCCACCGGATTGCATCCGAAAGTCACTGTATAATGATTTATTATGATCAATAAAGTGCCGTATTTCTCTCAAGAAAAATGTCAGGAACAATGCACGCACAAATACTGACCAGACCATCAGACCGTTGAATTCAACCATAATTTGCATGGGTTGAACAAGTTTAGAGTTTTTTTTTCCAAACTGTTGACCAGCTTAGTAGTACTCGTCTACTGGATGGATCCACATGAACATGGAGAGGTCCATGAGACGCCACGTTGACGGCATCTAGGAGCAGTCTCACTACTGCTTGATCAATGGAGACTCGAGTGGACTGTATTAGTAGTGTCTTTAGGGCCAGTTTGGTTCGTCGTTTTATCAAGCAAAACTCATGTAAAAATCTGGCCGTATCGTTTCGGTACGGATAAAACAGTCCTAGAAACGAAAAATAATACTATAGGACCTGGTCTAAAAGTGGACTAACTTGTATGATTGTCATCTGGCAACTTAGATCTAGAAAACGGTTATCATTTTTGTTTTTTTCTTTGTTTTGGACACATGTTGTTTGCTAAAGTTGGTCCATACCCCCAAATCCGTGGACCAGATCCTATAAAAATATTTCCCCCAAAAAACATCCACGCTTGGGAAATATAACTGAACTCCCAAGCAGGGCCTTATAAATTAAATCTCGCTATGTCTAAATCTATCTGCAAATCAAACAACCTAGAGAGACAAAAATAAATGAATAAGAAAGACTATAATTCACTATAGTTCGCAGTAATTTTCACACGAAACAGTTTGATTCTCATAGACTCGGAAAAGACTCTTATATTGTAGACTCATGAAAACATAGTGGTGTAGAAGAAGATAGCCACTGCTCACCCTTCAATTCAACACTTGCATAGCTGCATCCTCTGGCTGTCCCCATCCTGCGCTTCAAGAGCTGATGAACTCTGCCAGCAAGCCGGAGGAGAATTGCACCGCAAGACTAGCATGCAGCACATACAAATTCAGAATAGTCTTGATGAAGGGTACCTCGCCCCACACCACACCCTCCTAGCCCACTCAAATAAATTTTGGTGGGCCCATGCATCTAGCAAGACCAGCTAGGCCCACACTGCTCCGTGCTTGGTCGCTAGTAGCTTGAAATCAGGGCATGAACATGCATGGGAGGAGGAACGCATGCGGTGGCAAAGCATGACAAGACAAATTTTCATTGAGAAGAGGTGGTGTCAAAAGCGGTCAAGAAAGGCATCCAATGATGCTTCCTAATTAAGATGGCCTTACTTATTCTTCCCCAAGTTAGGGCAAAATCCCTCCCCTCCACTGTCAACCAACAAAAGAAGATTTGCGAGGTTAGGTACGATCACCGATCTCAGTAGTGTAGAATATGAAGCAATGGCCAGAAATAGCTGCTCTAGGATCAGCTGGTTGTTTAACCTAATTAAGTAGGCCCAAGACCTTAATAATAAATCTTGTGGATGATGTGATAGTGATGCTACCATATTCAGAAAGAGGCTCAGTATGTTATTCTATCTGCAGTTCTAATGAAGCACTTGCATGGATGCACAGTCCATTTGGATAGATAGAGTAGTGAAAGGTGACAAGTTGCGACCCATGCGCTCATCAGTCAGGAAAGAGAGATATACATACATATATACCTGAGGATGAGATTCACCTGCCAATATGCTGCTGCAGATGCACACACAGTGTGTGGTGAAGGTTCAGTTCATTCAGATCTGTTCAGAAGATGGCTAGGGCCTCTCTCCCTCTGCTGGCTTCATGATTGCAAATCATGATCTATGCACAGGAGCAGCAGCAGAAGGCCCATACATAAGACTGCAAAATAAATGTTGAATAAATAACATTCTATACTACTCCAGTGGTACCACCATTTTCCTTTGGCATAGCAGGAATGCCAGTTCAGAAAAAGCTAGCTGGTTCCTCTAATTAATGGAAAGGGCCCCTTAATTGGGCCTAACTAACCCAGTACTTCACATATGAGGACACTTAACCCTAGTGATGCATGGGCCTAGCAAATTCCTGTATGTATAGTACTAACTACTAAAGCAACAAGCTAGGAGGTTAGCTGTACAGTATAGTACAACTCACCAAGAATTGTTTAGTAGCTTGAAGACTTGAAGAGTAGTACTATATTCATGATTAATTGCATGGGGCCTGTTGGAATTAGCTGCATGCTCATCACTGTCACATCCTAATGATGCACCATTATACATAAGACAAATCCAGTTGGTCACAGGGTATGCATATCCTAAAGTGACAGCACGTCCTAATCAAATTAGCTACTAGAGAAAAGCCTAGCTAGCCAGCCTCAATTTTGGGCAACTCTTTATGTGAGCTAGAGGGAGATAATTAATCACTGGATAATCGCAAAACCAATTAAGCTGATAACCGGCAGCAAGTGCATGTCTGATAAGGACGACACTGAAATACGATATGTATGCCATGTGGGGCCATGCGTCCTTTATTTGAGAGCTTAATTAACACCATGACATGTATATGTCTAGGATGTTCCTCACATATTAGCTATACTTCCTAGAATGTATATATAATATATTTTGGTGTGCTTTGTGCTTGGAGAAGTGGTCTAGAGAACTAGACCAAGAGAGAAGTGATAATGATTAGGAGTAAATCAATGTCCCCCATAGGGCTAGCTAGCTTTTAAGATGCATATGGTCTTCCAAATAAATCATGCATGGGGCCTCATGTATGTATCAAAGTATGGTCCGGATGCATATCTTTAAAAAGAAGGCCGTGTAGTGATGATGTATATGCATGCCTATTGCTTGCAAGTGACCCCCTCGAAAAGCCTTTGTAGACAAAGATACAATCGTCAAAATATAATGGCGAAAACCGCACGCGATCGGTATAATCGTATGATCATGCTAGAGTAACCTAGCCAAAAAGCATATCCATAATCTCCAAAATTTAAAAAATCAAGTGTGTAAAGGACATGTACATGGACATGTGATTTTTTGTAGGAAAAATATGATAGTCCCCATGCTTAGATAATAAAAGAAATTAAATTACTACGCACCTAGTTGTAGTAATTAAGTTACTATAATGTATGAATACAATGGCTTTCAAGTTAAACTACAAACTTAGCACGTTAGTTTACCTTCACATGCGTGTGCTCCTATCTGTACACTACGATTTTCTCATTATTTTAGAGAACTTAGATTATTTTTGCTAAGTTACGAATATCATATCATATGATTTTTGGGACCAGTTACGTACCTCTTCTTGGCTACGTAATTGTTTTGTTGGTTAATGTAATATAAACCCAAAACGGTTGACAAAAAACATTGAAAAACAATTTTTTATATATTATCAGGATTTTTCACAGGTTCCGTCTCAAAAAATGAAACCATACAGAGTTCAATGGGAGTCCATAGCTAGAAGTTTTAAATAGAAACCAAAAGGGGTACAATAGAACAGTTTTGAAACTAAAACATAACAACCAACTTTTTCAAAAACAAATTTAGATGCATATATTATATTTTCAAATATCCATTGCGCCTATTATAGGTAATAAAATATGGGTAGTCAAAGTTTGGAAAAGCTGACCAACACAAATTTCCTAAACGTCAAAATTTTTTTATAAAATGGAGCAGGTACCTCTTTTCTTTTTTGCCTATCACACATAGGCACATGCTGCGAAGTTAGTTTGCTCAGCTACACGAGCCATCTGTGTAACTAAGCATGTATACATACATGCGTTTTTCATTTAGAATTTTATCCATGGACGTACATATCCTGTACTGACGTACCACTAGGTCCACTGCGTACCGTCAACTATTTGCATATACCGATCAGTTGCTTTCAGTCCGATGTCACGAGCAATTTTTATTCTACAGCGACCAGACTCACTGTAGACTGCATGACACGTCCTTGTAAAGCGTGTAATAATTTAGCATTTGAATCTGTATGGAAAGCAAGCCAAAACGAAAGCGAAAAAGGGAGGGGGCGATGAGGAATTTCGATCATCCGATGGAGATGTGCCAGAGGGAATTGGGATGAGGAAGTGACAGTGACCAAAGCTGATCAGGAGAGAAGGAGAGATCTTGCTATCGGATGACCATAACCTAAAAAACAATTTACATGATATTGGATGACCATGTGTATGCATGAGTCAAAAGGGGGTTGAAAAAGAAGGCAACACTCGATTGTGATATCATAACCTTCAATTTCACTTTTAGGGTTGGGATGCAAGTGGATGAATCCTGAAGATCCTTCTGACCTATTATAATTTATGTGCTTGACAAACTTGATTTATACGGATAGGGAAGTAACTTAACGTAACAAAAGCAATATAATCGCAGAGGTTTTGGAAACATCCCCACCTAATGTGACATTATGGAAGGTCTCATTGGTACGCGACTTGCTTCATGTCATGTTCTCAAGAGCGCTTGGTTCCACAAAAATTCATCATGAAGCCAAATAAGAGCGCTTGGCTTTATGAATTGTAATGATGCGTTTTGCCCTTTCTCAAGATTCCATGTATAAAGCATTAGTTTATTTAGATGCGCCATCCATTAATAATAAGTGAATTCTAAAATATAAAAACCCGCCGAAAATCAAAGTATTCACGTGGTATCTTCGATGAGGTGTTATCTTAACAAACGACCACCTTGCAAAGCGCAACTGACAAGATAGTATGAAGTGTTGCTTCTGTCATCATAACGATAATATCAAAATTCTATATAGTCAGCCATCCAGGTGGCTTCAAAAAAAAATTCGCACATGCTCATTCGCTAACAAATGGTTGCTTGATATAGATAACAGAGATAAAATCGACACACGGGTGGGAGCGATTGCATTATTATGATCGATATGACCACATAGACATGCCATGGTTTGTTATGCTAAAAAAATACTACCATGTGCTTGTTATTTTCCAGCGTGCTCATTATCTCCCAACACGGTCTACTCTTTGGAAACAGGAACACCGTGCGATGTTTACGGTGGTGTCATGGTTAGAACATGTATTGTTGTCTGCAAATCACTAACAGAACACCTAGCTTCTGCTAGTTAACCCAAAAGAAAGGGCAAGACACATTATTACAATTCACTTCACATGTTTTTTTCTTCTTGCAAACAATTCACTTCACATGTTGATGCTGCCTTTGACTCGTACGGTTTGATGAAAAGGAAAACTATGAAAGATAGACCGGTGTAACGTTGGTGTGATGTCAAAGTCACGGATTCTTGTCTACCTACTGTCCAGATGTACACGACGAACCGAATCAGACTGTAGGTGCTCCACAGAATCTACTGTGGTGCGCACGTGCATCATGAGCCCGATGGTAACATCTTTGATTATG
Organism: Avena insularis; assembly: GCA_023614405.1. Classification (NCBI taxonomy): domain Eukaryota; kingdom Viridiplantae; phylum Streptophyta; class Magnoliopsida; order Poales; family Poaceae; genus Avena; species Avena insularis. The sequence continues at coordinate 167,505,290 of CM042694.1, read as the reverse complement.
AAACTCGGGGGTACCAAACGAGCCGACAGGAACCAAAAAAGATCTCCATTTTTTTTTGGAAAAACGAACAAATAATCTACATGTGCAAGGTAGTGAAATGGCCCATGAGCAGTACCAAGTGTAGATTCAGAGCTGCAGACGCTCTTAAAAGCCCATCAAAAACCTGCAAAAAGAACAGAAAGTAGTTCTTGGTTGGGGTGCACATGTTACAGAAACCACTCTCCAAGCGGAACGCTGTTTACAAGCTAGAGTAGAGTAACCAGCGAAAAAAACTTAAATTTGGCTTGGTTGGGGTGCGCCGGGCCTGGGCTGTAGTGCAACGCCCAGGCGACACGTGAGAGGCCCGGCAGCAAGCTACCTTGGTGGCCTCTCCCCCATAAAAAATAAATTTAATATCGTTGTGGACCTATGGCCCACGTATCAGATATTAAACTGATAAGAACAGATACTACACTTGATCTTAGCCAAAAGGCCGAGAAAGGTATGCTTTGGAAGGCTGCCCTCCGCCTCCTTTTATAACTCGCTCAACCGTGTCTGATCTCTTCGCGCGCGAGGTGGGACTAATCGAACGAAGCAGGAGCGCAGCGGTTGCCGTTTGAGCAGACCGCCTCTGCGCCTCCCCTGCCGCTTGAAACGGAAAGCGTAGTGCATGTGCCAGGCCGGCCCAGTAGCCAAATTCTCCCGCATCAGAAAAAAACTGCCTCAAATTATCTTAAGCTCATCTCACACATCTCACAACCAACTAAATGCTCAAAAAAAAAATCTCACAACCAACTCAAAACAAAACAAAATCTCACAAGGGAAGCTCCTGCAACCCTTCATCGTGTAAAAAGGATAACTTTACCTAAGAAAAATAAAGATGTTTTTCATTAAAAACTACCAGGCGTAATCCCATGTTTGTTCTGTTTTGGAATACTAAGATAGTACGCGCTGAATGTATATGCAAACATGATATGAAAATTTCAATCATGCATGGATAAAAAAAACGATGAGGTTGTTTTCCGTTGAAACTTGGTGAAATAAACAGTTGGATTAAAAAAAATGCCCGACAAAAAGGTTACGGGTTTTTTGTCGGTTCATTCCAATCTTATTTTGTGTACCCTTTAGTTTAGGAAAAAAAATTGTGTTGACATTTTTAGTCATTTCAGAAAAATGCCCTCATACGTATGGTAGTATACAACAACAGAACTTGCATCTTTTTTGTTTAGATCATACATATGGTACTCCCTCCGACCCAAATTAGTTGAATCAAATTTGTCAAGATACGGTTGTATTTAATATAAATCATGTCTAGATACAATCGAATCTAGACAAATCAAAATCAACTAATTTGGGTCAGGGGAGTATTAGAAAACATGCAAGTTTGTGATCTTCGCAAAAAGATCATTGCAACTAGCAGACTACTCGGACGCATTGATCAATGGATCTTGGATCCTTTAAATTAACAGTCAATATCAATATCAATATCAATATCCAAACTGGAGCTTATTAGATTTACTCTGGAACAAATTAATGTTATGCAATACTAGTACAGATGTACAATATCCTGTCGACCGAAGAAGAAAAGTAAATTCAACAAATGAGTGTACAACAACAACAGATCTACTACAAGTATATCTTCTACAGTCATTTGTACTCCTGGAAATTGACGTGCCCAGTGGCTTGCGCATGCTCGACAGCTTCCTGCATTGCGCACCAAAAATTAAAGGGCTTTCAGTATTCCCGATACAGAAAATTTCTACAGATTGGTAGAACGTTGCGGGGTTAAGACCTGAGAGTCTCACCTTTTGGCCAATGACACCGATTTGGCACACGCCACAGCGCAATGTAAAGTTTGCGGTGTCTGTGTAGCTCCGCTTCCTACACAATGCATGCCCGACCAAAAGTCAGTAACATTTCCTACTCAAATCTTGTCTTGGTTTCTAGTCAGATGACAGATTGGCGCAAAATAAATGTACTAGGAACTTAAGCTACTACATGAACCACATGAACCACATGAACTACAGAACGGGCTACACCGTTACAGGCATATTCAGTACTTGTAGCGCATATTTTAAATCGCATTAGAACTACCTCCAAATGTAGATTGACAAGTTCAATTACTGACCAGTGGCCATTAGCCACAGCCGATAGTTTGGAGTGTTCAAAACGCAAGGGTACATGCCAATAAGCATTATGTTTGGGCACACTTGAGTGATAATAGATGAATACGTACCTATTTGCCTCCTTCGCTAAGTTAAGAGCAAGGCCTTCTACTGGACCAATGGAACGGTTATGGTCAACAGGGTAGATGGTCTGATCAAATTCTTCTGGTGCTGCTTCAAATGGAGACATCTGATTTTTTTTAGATAAGGAAAAGATATAATTAGTGAACACTGAATACCTTCCTGTGCCTTTTTCATTAGTGGGTTACTATCATGAAAACTTACTGCTAACGCATCATAATGCAAACCATCGTAAATCAGCATGGCCCTCTCGCCATAATTCTTCTCCTGTATCAAAGGATGCAAAGTTAAGAACTAGCATAAGGTTCTGGACACGCAAAGGAAGTAAGCATACAAGATCACTGACCTGACCATACAGATCGCAGCGTGTTGTCTGGATGTCATATGCAGCAATTTCACGCCCATAATATTCTGACAGAATTGAAAGTTCTATGGCACCTTTACAAACAAAGAAAATATATGTGAATTAGTGAAATAAGCAGCACACACACTAGAATATCATGAAAACTGCAGTCAAAGAAAAGCATTATGAAAAACTCGGTAATGTCCATAACAGATGCTGAACAGAAACACCTCTATTGAATAACTGGAGTGCTATTATCATGTTGCAAATGGTTGCTTTCCACCACGAGATTGATAACACAACATTTGCAACTAATTAATACTCCCTCCGTTCACAATTATAAGATGTTTTAGATATTTCAAAGTGGACTACATAAACTCGTCTATACCAAAATGAGTGAACCTACCACCTCTATATACATGTGTTTCAGAAAAAAGCTAAAACATCTTATAATTGTGAACGGAGGGAATAGTAGATTACCAGTGGAGGCTTATAGTATCATGGTCGAAATAACCAATAAGGATTCAAGGAATACTGAACTCTAGAGCCCCCACAATTTTCATGACGTAAGGTCCTGACATTATGTTCTTTCTAGGGGCAAGGATGTTATGTAGTGCAAACTTCGGGACATGATATGACCATACATGGCTGGCAAAGACCAGTCTTCAAACAACATTTTACAAGAACACTTCAAACTAAGTAGTTCTCAGCAATAATATTTGATGTATACAGGATTAATGGTGCTGAAACTCACCTCCCCATTTTTCAGGATCCAAAATCCAAGCACAATAAGCTTCATTTGGTTTTCCAAGAAATACTTCGTTATATTTCCCAGGGTCACTTGCAACTGCTGCTGCTATGACCTTCAAGTAAACAGGGAGTAAAAAGTAGCAAAGTCAGCACTGGAAGTTCTGGAACCTGGGAGAACAACAAAGCCAACAGCATGTATATACAGGCCCATAATATGTACATAACAGATTCTACCTAAAAGGACCATATGGTGTAAAAAGGTGTAAAAACTAAAAATCGTTGCTTCATTTATCCTAGCAGTTCAAAGGTTATCTTCTAATGCGTTTGTCCTTGCTTACTACTGATAGATTGCACTGACAGAACATACTAGGTACTACTAGATTGAAGGGGTTTGATGTTTTGAATAATGGTAAAACATCGTGGTGTTTTGCAAACCTGGATCAGAAGTAGAACCATGCTGGTTAGGAAGCTTATTGTTCTAAAATCAACCTAGGGTACTTCATAAGCATGATATGCTCTTTCTACTGTACATTAAATGTATTGTGGTCCATTTTTCCTGTCAGAACCAGTGGTATGATCACTCAGAACCGCGCTGGTTCGAACAGCTTTCTAGACGAGAGGGTCTGGTGCCGGTTTGAGAACAGTACCGAAATATATGACAGATGAGCTGCTCAAAATTAATCGAACTGATACAGATAAAATTCCTTGACGGCTTCTTTCATGGCATGTGTTGATTAGCTTAAGGTTCAATTGGCTCCAAGAACAGATAAGTTGGTGAGTACTCTTTCATCATTTTGGGAACTATAGCAAGCCGATGTTTGAAACAATTTTTTTATTATGCAGGCTATCTGATGTTCAGTTGACGTGTTAGTGACTCCAAGGCCTACGAACATCATCAAAAAGCAGGGGAAAATAACGCACAGGTACCCCGGATTGCTACACGGTTATTGCAAGCATTTTACCTGTCTGAGCTCAGAAGCCTTGTTTCTGTCATGCTCCATCACATACCTGCACAAATACAGGTGTTGAAAAGTAGAATCAGCAGCCCATCATCCGCAAAATCGTTTCTTTGCTACTACAGTACAACATGCGGGATCATCATACCCGACGGCATTGAAGAGACAACTGTTGTCCGAAGGTATCACCCTCCGTACAACAACACCTTCCATTTCCACTCAGCTAGGATGAAGCGTCCGAGTCACTGAAACGGTGAACGAAGATTCAAATCTCTGCGCTCAGCCAGAGTGGGCAGCTGCATACTGCTAGTGCTAGATCCCAAAACCAACATTTTTTCACTCGAAGCAGAGGTGTGCTCAGGTTGAAACGGAGAGTGGCACACGACAGTCAGTCCGGTCAACATTGAACAGGATTCTCATATAGATATAGTCATATCTAGCGATTCTCACAACAATCCCGTTATCCACCCACCCACTAACCAACAACTGATTCCATCCAATCTTATCAGAATTCAGATGGCAAGCAGAAAAAAGACTGAAAGGTGTTCGCGCGCTACGGCGAACGAGAAAGAGAGCACACGGATTGACGTTAACACGGGCCGGCCATGCCACGCGCCACGAGATCACACACCTGGCATGGCATGGCAAGTATGCACACGAGCGGGGGATGAGCGCACGTACCGCGAAGCAGGGCGCGGGTTTCAGCCGGTGGCCGCGCAGGGGGGTCCTGGGGAGGCGGCAGCTGCGTCCGAATCGGCGGAGGTCTGAATTGGGGGAGGAGGAGGAGAGAAGGGGGGGAAGGGGATGACGCAGGGGATGTGCGAAAGCGGCGAGCCTGAAATGGGAAAGAAAGAAAGAAAGAAGGCGACGGAAGGAAGAAAGGAACCTGATCTGGATTCTGGAGCGGGACGCAAGTTGGCGTGGCCGGATCTGTCTGGTTACTGCCCTGCCCCGCACGGGCCCAGGCCACCAACAACCCAACGGCCCACGCGCCCTAGCGGATTGTTAATAAATGGTTTTTCGAGATACCGAGGGGCCTAAAGCTCTTGAGGAATAGTAAAATATGCAAATATTGTTACTCTCTCTCCGATCCATATTAGTTGACTTGGATTGTCTAAATTCGGATGCATCTAGATATGTTTTAGTGCTATATATATCCGAACTTAGATAAGTCTAAGTCAACTAATATGGATCGGAGGAAGTATTACTTTTAAAATATGTCTTATTTTTAGTAATAGAAACAAAATCCAGTGCTGCAAAAAAGCATTTTTAACACTAGATTTGTCGTTTCACACATGACACACAACTTAACTTATCATGTTCATGTACACACACAACATGGGCATTGATCCTAGATTTTTTTGACGTTGGGGACACCATTTGTTTCGCCCGAAAGCTATACTCTAGGGAGCCAATTTGAATATCTGAATAAAAGGACCCCTTCTTGTTGTACCTTCGCCGATGATTTTGTTATGCTCTTACTATGGCCTATCTTTATTCGCAAGATTTTTAAAAGGAAGAAACAGAAAAATGTACGGCGAAGATGAAAATGCTAGAGTGTATTAAATCCTGCATCTTGCATGAATTATAACACAAGAATGCGCAAATAGAACCTCTTTGGAAGCAATACAAAAAGCACACGAACTTTTTTCATTCAGAGAAATAAAGAGAAACTTACATAGCCTCTAAGGTTCAAACTTCAAATACTCCTCCGTCCCAAAATAAGTGACTTGAGTTTATTCAGATTTGAACGTATCTATATATTAAAACGTGTCTAGATACATTCGAATCTAGACAAACCTACGTCACTTATTTTGAGAACGGAGGGAGTAGTTAAATAGGAATTTCAAATGGAGTCTTTGAGATACTTCATCATTCCTTGGAAACTTTACCTCGAAATATCGCTGTCAAAGGCACACGGAAACTTGTGGCAGGAGGAGCACCTCCTCTGTTTCCTTCTTGCTTCTCTGTGTTTTCTAAACGATCTGATCTCACGGTAGTACTACAGACCTCTTGGGGGTGTACTTATATACACGCCTAGGTAACCAGTCCTAAACCTATTCGGACCAAGGCATGTATGAGTATGACTTGACCTCATTGCGTGGCACGGACACGGCTAACGGTTCCTAACCTGACTCGAACACGTACGATACGAACTACTGCTACACGTGACTACTCCCTTCATTTGAAAATATAAGATGTTTTAGCTTTGTAAAATGAATATATCTAACCCATTTATATAGGTTTACTCTGAACCTATCTGAACCTACACTATAAAAGAGGTCTAAATACATTAGCTTCACAAAGCTAAAACATCTTATATTTTAAAACGGAGGGAGTAGTAAGAAACTAACGAGCTCGCTCGACTCACGGGACTTTGTGAAAAACGCTTCAGCTACCTAGGGTTCTGTTAGACGACTAACAGGGCGACTAGGGTTTTATTCCTCCCGCCGGTGCTTTGCCCCGACGTGGAGTTCCTCTTGAGTCCGGCTAGCTCAGCTACGCGGGGTATTCTTCTCTGCACCCGACTCCCCTGGTCTCCTTTGAGATTGGGGCCTAATTCCCTCACAGGCGATGGCGAGCCCGGGGGGGAGTATGTCAAACCAATCTGATAGATCCAGGAAGAAAGCAGAGGCTTTGGATGATCTTCTTCATCGCTTGGGGATCGAGGATGACGAAATTGATGACCTGATCTTTGAAGAGGAAGAAGCTGCTCCGAAGAAAGGGATCAAGTGGATGGCGCTTGCTAGGGTTCATACCACGAACTACTTCAGCCCTAATTCGTTTGAACAAAACATGAAAGTGGCATGGAGCCCTGCGAAGGAGGTGAGATTTCAGCACTTGGAGGAAAATCTGTTCACGGTGCAATGTTTTTGCCTTGGAGACTGGATCAAAGTAGAGCAGGGTGGTCCCTGGTTATTCAGACAAAACGCGGTATGCATCGAGAAATACGATGGTTTGTCTCTGACAGAGTCTGTTGACCTGAATTACTTTGATGCATGGATTCAGATACACAAGATCCCAGTGGGATATAGGAACGAACCTTTTATCAAAAATCTGACTCAGAAAAAGATTGGAAAGTGATAAGTATTGAATTAAATGTCCAAGGCCAAGGTAATTTCGTGCGTGTCCGGGTCAAGCTGGATGTCAGGAAGGTGCTTTCTAGATTTGTTACTATTTCTAGAGCTGGACAGCGTGAGTTCTATCAAGTTATGTACGAAAAAATTCTAAAATTTTGCGGTGCCTGTGGTTTTCTCGGCCATAGTCATCTGGAGTGTGGCTCGGGAGAACATGATATACAGAATCTCAAGTGGGGTGAGTTCCTCAAGGCTGATTGGTCGACCTGGCATGGTCGAATAGTGGGAGGTAACAAAGGCCGTGGAAGAGAAAGACAGTAAGGACATGGGGATTTCGAGAGGGAGCAGGGAGCACGTAGGCGCGACGAGGCTCGCGGCCGAGGAAGAGGTAATACGGCTAGAAGGTACAATTCCATCCCTTTTAATGATGGAGTGATCCAGTCGGAAGATGATCTGGAGGACACATTGTCTAGCCCTAATAAAAAAGTTGCAATGGTGATCAAGTTAGCAGTGATTCGGGAACTAAGAAGAGGTTGCTTTTAATGGCAGGGCCGACTATTGTTGGTCTAGATGGTGCTACTGATGTAGATAACGTGATGATGGTTACAGATAGAGAACCATCAGGAACTAATCCACCAGACAGTGAGGCTGAAACAGATCGAAAGAAACGCTCAAAGAAGGATGGAGCTATCTCCCCTTCACTAGGATCGGCAGACTCCCATGAGGAGCCCGTCCGCCCGCAATGAGGATATTAGGAATGAACTGTCAGGGTCTGGGGAACGACCCGATAGTTCGAGCGCTTTCGGATGTCCGAAGGCAATGTGACCCCGAGGTGAAACCCACTTAGACAATTTTCCAGCTGATTGTTTGAGGAGAAGACTAAATATGGACTTCAAAATTGTAAACCCTAGTAATGGCCGGAGTGGTGGTGTTATCTTATTCTAGAAAAGAGAGGTGATGATTCAATAGCTCTTCTCCGCCCCAAATTACATCGATGTTAAAGTGGTGGAAAGTGCAAATAAAGTGTGGCGGCTAACTGGTCTCTACGGTGAACCGAGGTGGCAGGACAAGTATAAAATGTGGGACAAGATGAGAGAACTTAAAGCTCAACACGATTTACCATGGGCAATAATTGGTGATTTTAATGAAATCATGTTTTCCCATGAAAAAGATGGGGGCAATCCGAGACCTAAACCCTACATGAAGGCATTCCGCGATGCATTGGATGACTGTGAGCTTGAAGACCTTGGCTTCTCAGGTGACCCGTTTACTTGGAGAAGGGGAAGGGTTGTAGAAAGGCTCGATAGAGTTGTCTCTAATAATGCATGGAATAATATGTGATGACCCACAAGTATAGGGGGTGTATCGCAGTATTTTCGATAAGTAAGAGTGTCGAACTCAATGAGGAGCAGAAGGTGTTGGCTAGTGGTATGTATCAGGAATTCTCTGCAAATACTTAGCAAACGGATTTTTAGGGGTTTTCGATAAAGCAAGTAAACAAAGTACGAGTAAACAAAAGATAGTAGGAATAAATGCAGCAAGTGGCCCAATCCTTTATGCAGCAAAGGATAAGCCGGTTGTATTTCTATAGATGACCAAACGTTCTCGAGGACACATGGGAAGACTGTCAAGTGATTTCACTTCGTATAGCTGATTAATCTTCTTTAGCTTGCTAAGCGTTGTGTGGGTGAACCTGTGCTAATGTACCTCCCCATCCAAGACTGATACATACTTGTGATTATACCCCTTGCAAACATCCGTAAATACAAGAAAGTAATTAATGTAGAAACCTAACCACAGCTTTAAACTCTAAGACCCTTACGTCCCTTGTGCAATGGTTTCCTAACGGGGGTTCAGGTTTCTGTCACTCCGGCAACCCCTACGATTAGTAGCCAAATACACAATGCATTCCCCTAGGCCCATATAGGTGAAGTGTCATGTAGTCGACGTTCACATGACACCACTAGAAGAAGTACACCACAACTTAAATAACAATCTATTGAATCTCTCTCAACACAACCCCACTACTAACAACAAGACTTCTCCCATGTCCTCAAGAACAAAACAAACTACTCACAAGACATCATATGGATCATAATCAGAGATGGAATAATGATATATAACAATCTGAACATAAACAATAATTCAATGGTTCACTCAATAGCATCAACTACAAAGAGTAATCAACACCGGGAAAGTTTCCCCTATGAACTATAGCAAGATTCAACCAATTGTTACAGCAATATGGAGATGGTGATGAGGGTGGTGGTGATGATGATGATGATGATCCCGATGAAGTCCATCTTGATGGTGGTGTTGATGGCGACGATCTCCCCTCTCCGGGAAGGAATTCCCCCGGCAGAAATCTGTCTGCCGGAGAGATCTTTCTCTCTTGGTGTTTTCCGCCCCGCAGAGGCGGCGGAATCTTTCTGTGGTCGCTCCCCGAGTCTTAGGGTTTTGGGAGGTTGATATACGCTAGAGGGAGAGGCTAGAGTGGGCAGGGCCACACCACTCCGGCGCGCCTAGGCCGCCACGCCATGGGGTGGTGTGGGCCCCCTGTGGCCCACCTCCACTCCATCTTCTGGCATCCCGAGTCTTCTGGAAAAATAGGATTTTCCGTATATTTTCCCGGATTTTCTGATCTTCGCGAATTTTGCCTCCAAACAGCACCTTTTCCATCAGAATCCTGACTGCAGCGGTCCATGCTCCAAAATTCATCAACCATGCAAAAATAAATGAAATAACATAAGTATCACCTCTCAATACAAAATATATCAATGAATAATAGTAAATTAAGACATAGAATAGTGATGCAAAATGGACGTATCAACTCCCCCCAAGCTTAGACTTCGCTTGTCCCCAAGCGAAACTGAGCTCAATAAACATGACCTCAGGTTTATGGAGCGAAGAGACGATAAAAGAATACGGACAAGAAGCATCACATTCATCAAAAGCATAGATCATAGTAGAAGACAACTCACTATTATATAACTAAACTTGCAATGAGTAAAGGAAACACAATAAAGATACATAGAGTAAATCATAATTGGTAATGGCAAACTTAGCTCTTGGTCGAAGAATAGTTGATAATTTGCTGGAGTTCACAAATAACTGGCTTTTCAATGATAGCTTTCAAAGTAGTAAACTTCAAGATAAGAGCAATGTGCAAAACAAGGAACATAAGAAACATGAGTGCATAAATCATCATATGAATGAATGAAACACAGCAACTCAAAATACTTGCTGAGATAGAAGGGAATAGGTTTACTGACTCAACTACAAGGTAAAAGAAAGGCCCTTCAAAAAGGGAAGAAGGGATTGTAAGTCTCATAAAGAGCTCCCAAAAATTATGATACTTACTAGCTTTCATCTCTCATTGCCCCTATCATAGGCATATTTAGGTGATTAAGGTGAAAGTGAGGTCCAATCTGAGTTATATGCTTGACAGACTATAAACTGAAAATCCCAAGTCCCTTGAGTACGAGGGCCGCTCCTCATGCTACTCAACTTTAGTTACCAGTAAGTTCTTGTCATCGTAAGTATGTGCGTATCATTGAGAACCGCCAACGGGGTACCCCTTGCCCGATGATACGGAAGAATCCCCATATCAAAATGACAAGGCAAGCAGACAATGAGTATCTCAACAATCTTCTTATTTACCATGGGAAAATGGTGCTTTTCTCTCTCTTTCCTCTTTTCATAGTATCTCTTTTTTTCTTTTCTTTTTCTCAATAGCTATCTCTCTCTTTTTTTATAAGAAGAATGCTTCATAGATATCATTATGGTTACGCTGCAGGTTTCCACCATGTCAGCATGGATTAGACCAGCGGCCCAGACGTTTCTCTAACACACATACATAACTCCATGGGCTTACAAGCTCCCCTTTTATTTCACACCGACGACATCCGCAAACAAAAGAGCAAGGTATCAACTGGGTATATATTTACAAGTGTTGAAAGCGTTCCCCATGACAAAGACGGTTCTCGCTAATCCCCAGCCTATAATTTGCATGCATATAACTTTCATGGAGAGTTCACAATGGTTCAGGTTTATTAAGTGCAAGAAAGTAAAGTGTGCCATCAAGTTCGTGAGAGCTTTAATCACTAATTTTCACATAACAAGTTTAACTTGGGAGGTAGACAAAACAGGAATTTACTTGGAATAGCAATAATGCTACTAGGTAGGTATGGTGGACACAAATGGCAAAGGTTTTGGTTTAAAGGAGGTGGATGCACGAAAAGAATTCCCTCTCAGTACAGGTTTTTGGCTAGCAAGGCTGGGTAGCAAGTATAAGAGTTGAAGGAAACAAACAAACATACAAATGATAAAGACAAACATGCAATCTTCCTTGGAAGCACAGAGGATCTTAACTAGAGAATACTAAACTTATGAGCAAATCAAGAAAGAAAGATGATGAAATTATTTTTCTCTCGAGTACTTCTATCTTTTTCTTTTCAACTCTCAAAAAGGTGTTGCTACTGACCGAGCCAGGTTTGCCAAAACCAACTAAATTAACTCAATGATCCCAAAGTGCTACCAATACTAACAACAAGATCAATCATATAATCACGAATTGAAAACTAACATAAGCTATGCAAAAGAGTGAATGATAGAACTTCTCATTAATATTCCATAACGGAAACTCACACCAAGGGATACAAATCTAACGAGAGAGGGGACACTTCCATAATGCAAACCATACTACAAAATAACTCCTCTATTCATGATATGACTCTACTAATAAGGTAAAAAGATAGAAGATAGTGATATGATACCGTGACACTCCCCCAAGCTTGGAACAAACCAAGGGGATGCCAAACCTGATGACGAATTACTCCTTAGGTGGTGGTGGTATCTTCTCATCTTTGTCCGTCTTCCAAGGTAAAGGTTTCCCATCAACAAAGGACATCGTGGTTTCCAACATCCTGAAACTTGCAGCAGCACTTATGAGTTTAAATCTAGACTCATACTCACAGTTTTGATTTTGAACGTCATAGAACTATGCTTGCAGTTCATTGGTTGTTTGGCGGAGTGCGAGGACTTCGTCTTTGAGTTCAGCAGTCTCCTTTTGGTGCTCGGTGATGAGTTTGGAACAAATCTTATGGATGATATCCACTTCGCGCTCCGCCATCTTCTTGTACCTAAAGACTTCTTGTTCCAATGCTTCCATCCTGTCCTCCAGACTTCCTTCACCTTTAGGGCCTTGAACCTCTTTAATCCGAACCTCCCCAACTTCGAGCAATAACTCCTTGGGATGAATCTTTAATTCTCTCATGTATGGGTTGATGATATCTTCCAAGGAATCTCCCTTAACTGATCCAGTGGAATACATTGAAGCTACAAATCTAAGATTTTACGTGGCAGAAAACAGATCGAAACAAAAACATGACGAAAACACGATATATGGATCTCGGGGGATCCGGGGGGTTATATATTACGAAGTTTCATATCAAAAGGAAGGTACTGGAAGAAAACGAGTCGGAGGCAGAGTCCTGGGTGGCCTCACCACCTGGTGGCGCGGCCAGGGGTGGGCCCGCGCCATGGGTTGGTGTGGGCCACCCCGGCTCCGGTTCCGTCCCTTTTTCGCTTTGAAACTTTCCTTATTGACTGAAAACTGCAAAAATATAGTTGGATTGTATTTTTGTGGAACTTTTCTTACCAGAACTGTTACCTATTTGGAAATGGACTCTACAGGTCTCTGAATTTGGTCCTCAATGAATTTCTCTGGAGTTATAACTTGAAAGGCATCAACATCTTCATTGTAAGAATCTCCAGCAATATAGTGTTTGAGTCGCTGTCCATTCACTACTTGTGTAGTATTATATTTTAGAAAAGAAATTTTTATTGCTCCTGAACGGTATACTTCTTCAATGATGAAAGGTCCTTCCCATTTTGGTAGTAGCTTACCTGCAAAAAATCTGAGACGAGACCTATACAATAGAACTTTCTCACCAACATGAAATTCTCTCTTAAGTATTCGCTTGTCATGCCATCTTTTAACTTTTTCCTTAAAGAGCCTAGCATTCTCATAGGCTCCACTCCTACATTCATCTAAAGAACTTAAGTCAAATAATCTTTTCTCACCAGTGAGCTTACAATCTCTATTTAGTTCTTTCACTGCCTAGTAAACTTTGTGTTCCAACTCTAAGGGTAGGTGGCAAGCTTTCCCATAAATCATTTTATAAGGAGACATTCCCATAGGATTTTTATAAGCAGTTCTAGAAGCCCATAAAGCATCATTCAACTTCTTAGCCTAGTTTTTTCTAGACCTATTAACAGTCTTTTGCAAGATAGATTTAATTTCTCTATTTGATAACTCTACTTGCCCGCTAGTTTGGGGGTGATAAGCTGAAGCAATTCTATGATTAACATCATATTTAGCAAGGGTCTTCCTAAAACCACCATGAATGAAATGAGAACCCCCATCAGTCATGAGATACCTAGGCACCCCAAACCTAGGAAAGATAACATCCTTAAGCATTTTTAGAGAAGTCTCTCCGTCAGCACTCTTTGTAGGAATAGCTTCTACCCACTTAGTAACATAATCAACGGCAACAAGAATATGAGTATAGCCTTTCGAAGGAGGGAAAGGACCCATAAAGTCAAATCCCCAACAATCAAATGGTTCAATAACTAGAGAGTAGTTCATAGGCACTTCATTGCGTCTAGAAATATTACCAACACGCTGACATTCATCACAAGATAGGACAAATTTTCTTGCATCCTTAAAAAGGGTAGGCCAGTAGAAACCTGATTGTAGTACCTTTTGTGCAGTTCTATCTCCTGCATGATGTCCTCCATAGGCACTACCATGACATTTACGCAATATCTCGTTTTGTTCATATTCTGGAACACATCTTCGCATAATACCATCAACTCCTTCTTTGTATAAGTGTGGGTCATCCCAAAAATAATGCCTCAAATCATAGAAGAACTTTCTTCTTTGCTGAGCTGTAAAAGTTGGAGGCAAATACTTGGAGACAATAAAGTTAGCATAATCAGCATACCAAGGGCTTCCTCGCGAGCTCACCCCTACTGCGGCTAACTATTCATTTGGGAAACTATCATTAACAGGCATAGGGTCAAAAGAGATGTTTTCCAAACGAGATAAATTATCAGCTACAGGATTTTCAGCACCCTTTCTATCTACTATATGTAGATCAAACTCTTGTAAAAGCAGTACCCATCTAATAAGCCTAGGCTTAGCGTCCTTCTTCGTCATAAGATATTTAATAGCAGCATGATCAGTATGAATGGTTACTTTTGAGTCCACAATATAGGGCCTAAACTTATCACAAGTAAAAACAACAGCTAGAAATTCCTTTTCAATAGTAGCATAATTCCGTTGAGCAGCGTCTAGAGTCTTACTAGCATAATGGATAACGTTTAGCTTTTTATCAATACGTTGCCCAAGGACAGCACCTACAGCAAAATCACTAGCATCACACATTATTCCAAAGGGTAAACTCCAATCAGGTGGTTGAACAATAGGGGCTGTAGTTAAAGCCTTCTTAAGAGTTTCAAAAGCTTCCTTACAATCATCATAAAAAACGAAGGGTACATCTTTTTGAAGAAGATTAGTAAGGGGTTTTGATATTCTAGAGAAGTCTTTAATAACCTTCTATAGAAACCAGCATGACCAAGGATACTACGAATACCTTTGATGTCTCTTGGGCATGGCATCTTCTCAATTGCCTCAACCTTAGCTCTATCAACCTCTATGCCTCTTTCAGAAACTTTATGCCCAAGAACAATCCCTTTATTAACCATGAAGTGGCATTTCTCCCAATTAAGAACAAGATTAGTTTCTTCACATCTCTGTAAAACTTTATCAAGGTTGTGCAGACAATTATCAAAAGAAGTTCCATAGATAGAAAAGTCATCCCTGAACACTTCTACAATTTCCTCACAAAAGCCATGAAAGATAGCAGACATGCACCTTTGGAAAGTAGCAGGAGCATTACATAAACTAAAAGGCATACGTCTATAAGCATAAGTTCCATAAGGGCAAGTAAAAGTAGTTTTTTCTTGATTTTGTTGTTTAACAGAAATTTGAGAGAAACCAGAATAACCATCAAGAAAACAAAAATGGGTCTTTTTAGACAATCTTTCCAACATTTGATCAATAAAAGGAAGCGAGTAGTGATCTTTCTTAGTAACTTTATTGACTTTCCTAAAATCGATGCACATCCTATAGCCTACCACTATTCTTTGAGGAATAAGCTCATCATTATCATTAGGGATAACGGTAATACCTCCCTTTTTAGGAACATAATGAACAGGACTAACCCATTCACTATCAGCAATAGGGTAAATAATACCAGCATCCAGGAGTTTCAATACCTCATTCCTTACCACTTCCTTCATCTTAGGATTTAAACGTCGTTGGTGCTCCACTACTGGCTTCGCATCTGGTTCTATGTTGATAGAATGCTGACATATAGTAGGTGAAATCCCTTTCAAATAATCCAGAGTATAGCCCATAGCTCCTCGGTGTTTCCTCAAAACTTCCAATAATCTTTCTTCTTCCTCCCCTGAAAGTTTAGCGCTAATAATAACAGGATATATCTTTTTATCATCAATAAAAGCATATTTAAGATCATCAGGGAGAGGTTTTAGATCGAAAACCGGATCCTTTTTAGGTGGCATCATGGTACCCAAGTCTTCCATAGCCAAGTCGTTCTTAAGCATCTTAGGTTGATCACGGAGGATCCTGTTAATCTCATTCCTTTCTTCCATGAAGATTTCACTTTCATGATCTTCCATAAATTGTTGCAAATCATTGTTAGGAGCAAGAGAAATAGAAGCAAGTTGTTCAACCCTAAAATCCTCATAATGGGTTTCCTCTTCGCAAGGTTCTTTAGTAAATTTCCAAAAATTAAACTCATAAGATTCCCCATCAAACTTAGTCAAGATTTTCTCCCTCTTGCAATCAATAATAGCTCCACAAGTACTCAAGAAAGGTCTACCAAAAATGATAGGGTAGATTTTACTAGCAGCCGAACCAAGTACTAGAAAATCAGCGGGGTACTTAATCTTACCACAAAGAACTTCCACGTCTCGTACAATACCAATTGGAGAGATGGTCTCTCTATTAGCAAGGTGAATAACCACATAAATTTCTTCCAACTCGCAAGGACTGATCTCATGCATAATTTCTCTGTAAAGCTCATAAGGAATAGCACTGGAACTTGCACCAACATCACATAAACTATAATAGCAATGATCACCAATTCTAACAGAAAGCATAGGAACACTAGCCTTTTTAGTTCTATTGGGATGTGAAACAATATTAGAAGCATCCTCATAAAAGACTATGTGCCCATCTTCTACGCTTTTAGTGACAAGGTCTTTCACAATTGCTACCACAGGTTCAATGTTTATTTGTTCATCAGGTTTTACAGTTCTTTTTTCACTTTTGGTGATTACATTAGTTATCATTGGATGGTCCTTTACCTTTTCGGGAAAGGGAATCTTCTCGATATAAGGTTCGGGTAAGATGGGGTCAATAATGCAATACTCAGCACTTCCAATAGGAGCATAGTCAACAATATCTTTGTAAGGTGCATGGTACTTGTTCCATCCCCTTTTTGGAATTTCGATATAGGAAGCAAAAGTTCTAAAGCAATTCGTAATAACTTGCAAATCAAGACCATAAATATTACTAATATTTTGAAAGTCATCAGTTCCCATAAAAGATTCTATGCATTCATAATCATAATTTATACCTGACTTTCTACCTTTGTCATTCTCCCAAGCTTCAGCATTGTCTTGAATACGATCTAGAAGGTCCCATTTAACTTCTTCTTCCATGCGAGTGAATGATCCAGCACAAGAAGCATCCAATAAATCTTTATCATGTAGAGGGAGCCTTGCATAGAAGTTATTGATAATAATATTGTTGGGGAGCTCATGAATGGGACATTTGAGCATTAGTAACTTCAATCTCCCCCAAGCTTGAGCTGTACTCTCTCCATCAAGAGGCCAAAAGTTGTATATTTGATTCCGATCTTTATGAATCTCACTAGGAGGATAAAACTTTGAATAAAAGAGAGGCACTATCTCCTCCCATTCCAGAGCTTGACCATTCTTCAACAGCTTATACCATTCCTCAGCTCTTCCTTTCAGTGATAATGAGAATAATTTCTTCTTAACTTGATCTGTAGTAATACATGCACACTTGAACAACCCGCATAATTCGTGTATAAATAGTAAATGACACCGGGATGGACAGTTCCATCCCCAACATAGTAGTTATCCATAACACGATCAATAATTCTTGTAGGTATTTTGAAAACATCTTTCTCAGCAGGTGGTGGCTTATCTACTACCTTAGCAGTGGTAGTAGCATTACCAAATAAGAAACTCAGCGAATTATCCATAACGAAAATAAAGCAACTAGCGAGTAAACAATACTCACGATAAGTTTCCTTTACCAGTTCCACTCTCAATAGCGCTTCACTCCCGACAGCGCGCCAGAAAATAGTCTTGATGACCCACAAGTATAGGGGGTGTATCGCAGTATTTTTGATAAGTAAGAGTGTCGAACCCAACAAGGAGCAGAAGGTGCTGGCTAGTGGTATGGATCAAGAATTCTCTGCAAATACTTAGCAAACAGATTTTTAAGGGTTCTCGATAAAGCAAGTAAACAAAGTACGAGTAAACAAAAGACAATAGGAATAAATGCAGCAAGTGGCCCAATCCTTTATGCAGCAAAGGACAAGCCGGTTGTATTTCTATAGATGACCAAACGTTCTCGAGGGCACATGGGAAGACTGTCAAGTGCTTTTGCTTTGTATAGCTGATTAATCTTCTTTAGCTTGCTAAGTGTTGTGCGGGTGAACCTGTGATAATGTACCGCCCCATCCAAGACTAATACATACTTGTGATTATACCCCTTGCAAACATCCGTAAGTACAAGAAAGTAATTAAGGTAGAAACCTAACCACAACTTTAAACTCTAAGACCCTTACGTCCCTTGTGCAATGGTTTCCTAACGGGGGTTCAGGTTTACATCACTCCGCAACCCCTACGATTAGTAGCCAAATACACAATGCATTCCCCTAGGACCATATAGGTGAAGTGTCATGTAGTCGACGTTCACATGACACCACTAGAAGAAGTACACCACAACTTAAATAACAATCTATTGAATCTCTCTCAACACAACTCCACTACTAACAACAAGACTTCTCCCATGTCCTCAAGAACAAAACTAACTACTCACAAGACATCATATGGATCATGATCAGAGATGGAATAATGATGTATAACAATCTGAACATAAACAATAATTCAATGGTTCACTGAATAGCATCAACTACAAAGAGTAATCAACACCAGGAAAGTTTCCCCTATGAACTATAGCAAGATTCAACCAATTGTTACAGCAATATGGATATGGTGATGAGGGTGTGGTGATGATGATGATGATCCCGATGAAGTCCAGCTTGATGGTGGTGTTGATGGCGACGATCTCCCCTCTCCGGGAAGGAATTCCCCCGGCAAAAATCTGTCTGCCAGAGAGATCTTTCTCTCTCGGTGTTTTCCGCCCCGCAGAGGCGGCGAAATCTTTCTGTGGTTGCTCCCCGAGTCTTAGGGTTTCGGGAGGTTGATATACGCCAGAGGGGAGAGGCTGGAGTGGGCCAGGGCGGCCACACCACTCCCAGGCGCGGCCTAGGCCTGCCCGTGCCATGGAGTGGTGTGGCCCCCCTGTGGCCCACCTCCACTCCATCTTCTGGCATCCCGAGTCTTCTGAAAAATAGGATTTTCCGTATATTTTCCCGGATTTTCTGATCTTTGCGAATTTTGCCTCCAAACAGCACCTTTTCCATCAGAATCCTGACTACAGTGGTCCATGCTCCAAAAGTCATCAACCATGCAAAAATAAATGAAATAACATAAGTATCACCTCTCAATATGAAATATATCAATGAATAATAGTGAATTAAGACATAGAATAGTGATGCAAAATGGACG
Organism: Avena insularis; assembly: GCA_023614405.1. NCBI lineage: Eukaryota > Viridiplantae > Streptophyta > Magnoliopsida > Poales > Poaceae > Avena > Avena insularis. Next base: position 167,485,960 of record CM042694.1, on the reverse strand, counting down.
TATCAATATGCACCCAGGCGCCCTGGTTAAACACCTAGGATATGCGCGTTCGGATCATCGGCCCATCCTCCTAGACACAGAGCATGTGGTAATGCATGGTCAATGGAATCTGAATAGTCGCAAGTTTGAAGCAAAATGGCTCAAGGAAAAAGAGTTCTGTGATGTTGTTCACAAAGCTTGGGGAGACGCGAATGCAGCAGTGCATGATGGGGGGTCCTGGCCAAAATGAGTCATCTCCATGAGGCGCTGCATGTATGGGATGCTTCGGTACTAAAGAAGCCAAAGAAAAGGTTGCGCCAAGCGCAACGGGAATTTGAGAACGCCGTGAGCGGAGTTATTTCGGATGAGAGCGAAGCGAAGGCCAAAGAGTTGGCGGAGATTATTGAAATGTTGTTGGAACAAGAGGAGATCCGATGGTTGCAAAGGTCCAGAGCGAACTGGCTACAATATGGGGATCGTAACACCTCCTTTTTCCACAATTTTGCTTCTACTCGTCGTAAGAAGAATTTTATCAAGAAATTAAAAAATGATGACGGGCTTTGGGTAGAAGGTACGGAAATACTGAAACCTTTAGTTTTTCATTATTTCTCTAATCTTTTTACTACTGAGGTGCAGAATACCGAACCAGGTTTTTTGGAGAAAATTCGGCCTAAAGTGTCCCAAGCTATGAACGAAAAACTTATGGCACCATTCTCAGCCGAGGATGTTAAAAAGGCTACGTTTAGCATCAGAGATTTCAAGGCTCCAGGCCCAGATGGACTTCATGCGGTTTTTTATAAGAACTTTTGGAACATCTGTGGCGATGAAATTACTCAAGAGGTTTTGAATGCTATAAATTCTCGTCAAATTCCTGAGGATGGAATGATACTACTGTGGTGTTAATTCTGAAGGTGAATGATCCGGAACTAATTACTCAGTTTCGGCCCATCAGCTTATGCAATGTAATATACAAAATCATCTCAAAGATGCTTGCCCAGCGTCTGAAGGAGATACTTCCAGAAATCATATCACCGATGCAGAGTGCTTTTGTTCCAGGGAGGCTTATTACTGATAATGTTCTTGTAGCCTACGAGTGCATTCATGCGATTAAGAATAAGAGATCTGGTTTTGTTGGTTCGTGTGCAGTAAAGTTGGATATGCACAAGGCTTATGACCGAGTGGAGTGGATTTTTCTTGAGAACATGACGAGGAAGCTGGGCTTTGATAACCAATGGACCTCAATGATGATGGCTTGTGTTCGGTCTGTAAGGTATCAGGTCCGTTTTAATTCAGAGGAAACAGACATGTTCACTCCATCTAGGGGTCTACGACAGGGGGACCCCTCTCACCTTATTTGTTCCTTTTGTGTGCGGAAGGATTATCAAGTCTCTCTATGTATGAAGAAGAAGTTGGTGGCATTGATGGGGGTAAGGGTGTGCAGAAATGCACCGTCAGTTTCACACCTTTTATTTGCTGATGATTCCTTGATCCTCATGAAGGCTGATATGACTAATGCAACTTCCTTGCAACAAGTGCTTGACTCCTATTGTGCAAATTCTGGACAATTGGTGAGTGTGGCTAAATCTAGTATCTTCTTTTCTCCTAATACTCATGCTATTTTGAGATCAGAAATTTGTGAAACCCTGCATATAGATACGAAAGCTCTGTCAGAAAAATATCTAGGACTTCCTGCACTTGTCAGAGCAGATAGGAGCGATTGCTTCTTACACTTTGTTGAAAGAATTATTCAGCATATCAATGGATGGAAAGATAAACACTTATCCATTGGAGGAAAGGAAATTTTATTCAAGGCAGTAGCGCAAGCTATCCCTGTCTATGCTATGTCGGTTTTCCAGATTCCAAAAGGAGTTTGTAAAAGGATGATGGACGCTATCTCCCAATTTTGGTGGGGAGATGATGCAAATAGTAACAAAATGCATTGGTATGCATGGTGGAAGTTGTGTTACCCAAGAAATGAAGGGATCATGGGATTTCGAGATTTCCATTCTTTCAACCTTGCCATGTTGGCTAAACAGGTGTGGAGATTGATTGATGATTCCGAGTCACTGTGTGCTCAAGTCTTGCGGGCTAAATACTATCCCCATGGTGATATTCTTAAAGCTGGGCCCAAGGCAGGGTCATATTTCACATGGCAAAGCATTATAGCTGGGTTAGAAACTTTTAAAAGAGGATATGTTTGGCGTGTGGGGGATGGAGTTAATATTAATATTTGGAATGACCCATGGATCCCTGCTAGCCCTAACAGAATGATTTTGTCACCAAGAGGATAAACCATCTTTACAAAGGTATATGAATTGATTGATCCGACAATGGGTCAATGGGATGAAGAGATACTGCGATCTATTTTTAGCCCAGTGGATGTTAGGTGGGTTCTTCAGATACCCCTAAATAATCAGGGATTCAATGATTTTTTGGCATGGAATTATACTAAGAATGGTCGGTTTACGGTCCGATCGGCCTACTATACCCAATGGAAACACCAATTCGGTCCTTCTGCTTGGCAACTTGCGTTGCCAGGAGGTTCAGTAACAAATCCTGTATGGAAAATTATATGGAAGCTTAAGGTACCGGCTAAGGTGAAGATTTTTATTTGGCGGACTTTGCATGGAATCTTACCAGTAAAATGTGTGTTGGCTAATCGCCATATTGGCAATAACGGTGAATGCCCTATCTGTCACCAAGGAGCAGAGGACATCCGTCATTTGCTATTCACCTGCCCTACCGCAGCTGGTCTCTGGGCTGAGCTAGGCATCAAAGACATAATCGCTGAAGCCATTCTGGTTAACCAAGCAGGATCAGGTATACTTGAGCACTTGTTTCGCTCCTCTAACAATTCTTTTCCGGGTATGCAGATAGTCCAGTTAAAAGAAATGGTGGCCGTGACGTGTTGGTATTTATGGTGGATACAACATTGGCGTACACATAACAAAGATTCCCCCCATTATCTAGATGCAAGGTATCCATTCTGGCGATAACAGCTAATGCAGCAAAAAGTACTACAAAAACTGGATCGACTACGCAAGAAAAATGGTCAAAACCAATGCCTAGATATGTAAAAATTAATGTGGATGCATCCTTCCATGAAGAATCACACTCTGGTTTAGCAAGAGCAATCATCCGGGATTACAAAGGACAATTTGTTGCAGCTGCAGGTTTTTTATCCAATATGTGGCTTCGGTGGCTATGGCTGAAGCAATGGCAATGAAAGGGGGGCTCGATCTCGCTAATAGGTTGGGATTTAATAGAGTCATTGCGGAGTCTGATTCCCTTGAAACCATTTGAAAGGAAAATGGACGTCTCCTAGAGGGGGGTTTATAGACGTTTTAAAATTATTACGGTTTAGGCTCTAATAAATGTGGAATAAAACTAAACATTTAATTTATCAAGACAAAACCTATATCCACTAGGTTCACTAAGTGCACCAACAACCTATGCTAAGCAAGATGAGCAACAAGGCGATAGCAAGATAATATACTTCAAGCACAAAGGCTATCACAATGTAAATTGCATAAGTAAAGGGTTCGGTTGAGAGATAATTGAAGGACGCAGAGACGATGATTTGTTTCCCGAAGTTCACTTCCAAAGAAGCTACATCTCCGTTGGAGAGGTGCGGGGGCGCAATGTACTTCGAACGCCACAAGTGGCTCACCTCAAGGTGTGGTGTCTCGATGCTCACCCAACGCCACACAAGGCCTCACTCCAAGATGCAAAGGCACGCAACCTACCGACGCCACAAAAGGCTCACCCTATTCTCCCGTGAGCTCGCCACAAAGGCCTACTCATGTTCCACTATGGGACACTTGAGGGCGGTCACCGAACCCGTACAAGATTGGGGAAATCTCCACAACTCAATTGGAGGCTCCCAACAACAATGCCACAAAGGCTACAAAGCCACAAAAGGCTACAAGACCACAAAAGGTCAACAATCCAACCACACAACCGTCTAGGGTTCCAAGAACCCAAGAGAAACAAGCCCAAGGGCTTGAACTCGCCGAATCTCCAAGGAGAACTCAAACCTATGCACCAAATGCAAGAGGCAAGTCCTTCACTCTCAAATTCCACCAAAGCTACAAAAGCTATTGGGGGAATAAGGGAGGAAGAACACAAGAGGAGAACACAAAACTCTCCAAGATCTAGATCCCAAGGATTCCTTCACAAAGAAGGGATTTGGCTTGGTGGGGCTTGTAGATCTAGATCTCCTCTCTCAAATCCCTCAAAAAGATGCAAGAATCATAGGAGGGGGAAGGGGAGAGGGCAAGCTCTTCAAGGTCAACAATGGAGGAGAGAGAAAGCCAAAAAACCAAGAAAGAGCAAGTTTTGGACGAAGGGGAAAGGGGAGCTCCTTTTAAAGGGCTCCCCGATCTGCCCGTTACCCATAGAATCGCGCACGGCCGGTAGTACCGGTGGGTGGCCGGTACTACCGGTGACACTCAGCCAACGGTCCAAAAACGAGGTGTAAACAGACACAAAAACGAGGCCAGCCGGTACTACCGGTGAGTCACTGGTACTACCGCCTAGGCCGATACTACCGGTGAGTCACCGATTACTACACTGGGTAGGTACTACCGCCAAGATTCAACCAAGTTCGACAAATCGCACCAAGACAGAGAGGGTACTGAACCAAAATTGGGGTTGCCGGAAGTTGGGCTGGAATTAACACCGGTACTACCGGCGGCAAACTGCCCTGGCGGTACTATCGGTGGCCCGCCAGAACTACCGGTCAGGCAAACACTTCAGAACTAGAACTGCCACAACTTTTGCATCCGAACTCCAAACGAGATGAAACCAATTTTGGTTGAAAGATAACGACGTGTAGAATCCAAGGGAGAAAATACCATGAATATATATGTGAGATACCTCCCAAGGTGTGGAGCCGGAAAACCCGCAAGATCAAAAATGCAATAAAATATGCAAGGGAAATCCATTTTTGATGAACTAGAGCTTGTTATGAAGATAACCACAAGCTCTAGATCCTCACATGGACAAGAACCAAAGAACAACCAAGAAAGATGATGCTATGTATGCAAAGGTTTGAGCTCTCTCCGAAAGATACGAACGAGTCACCCACTCAAGAGCCCCTCTTGATAGTACGGCTATCTATCCTAAACCCGGTATCCCAACACTACAAGAGACCGGTAAAGTAGAGACCCTATCAAGATCATACCTTTGCCTTGAGCATCCCACTTGAACTTGATGTAGACGATCTTGTCACCTTCAAGATGGAACACCTTTCTTGATTGCACTTGCTTGATGAAGTCTTGAGACATGCTCCCCCATACTCCATGGGGAAGCCTCTTCTTCGAACTTGTCTTCATCATTCCATGATTGCCGAGGATGGCAAGCTTCAAGCATGAGATCTTCTAGAGAGGACGCATCTTGAGCTTGCACTTCAATTCTTGACGATGTCTTGATGATAGCCATGAGGAACTCCATCTTCTTCTTCTTCTTCTTCAAGACATACTTGATCTTCTTCTTCTACTTGATTCCAATAGGCACAAAGCCCTTGGACGATGCTTCTTCTTTTTCATCCTTGAAACCAACACATGGTCGAACCGATGCCAATGGACAAACCTACAAGTGAAACTCAATTTGCACATTAGTCCATAGGGATTGTCATTAATTACCAAAACCACACATGGGGGCATACATGCCCTTTCACCATTGAAGCTTGCAACGGGAGCGATAGATGGTGGAGTGTATCTTCGGCCATTCTTGCAGATTGTGTGGATCTTGCTTCTTCCATAGGAAATGTTACCTATCAATTTTGTCCAAGAGAAGCTAACCATGTGGCTGATGATATAGCTAGGTTTTGCTTTCAAAACAAAATCACTTGTACCTGGGACAATGATCCCCCTAGCTTTATTTTAAACTCGCTTGTAAACGATGTAATTATGACATGACTGCAGCAGCAAGTTTCAGACGCACCCTTTTCCTTACCAGGGTACCTAAGGGGACTGGAAGGTTTTTAATGAGGCGACTTGCTTGCTTAAAGTATCATTTACCTCGAAAAAAAGAAACTAACGATCTCACACCACTGCGCACATGCAATGCAAGCACAACTCTGGCTCACTCCACAAATTAATCAAGGTTACTTCTAACATAGAGCTTGTTCTAGGAATGGAGACCATAGTATGCAATTCCAAAGAAAAATATTTGATATACTAGAACACAGTCCACGTTTCCCTCTTCTGCTCTACAAAGCGTCGCTAGCACATATTGCCTCTGTATTGGGGGCAGCTATCCTAGCAGTGCTCTAACTAACCTTTTCAATATAAAAATATGAACCAACGAATTTCCTTCAAATTGCTTAGGATATAAGTATTAAAATTTTGTATGAAATTCAAACTAAAAACTAGAAAATAAAACCTTGATCTAGTTGCTCCCGTCCAAGACTCTGGAGTCGAGCTCATCATCGTCGATGTCCTCGAGGTCAATGTAGTTGCTTCGTTGTTGTGTGCCACTGTGCTCACAACTTTTGCTCGGAACTCTACAAGGTATCAAATATGCATAGCCCAAGCAATCATAGGAGGAACTATTCTCAATAGGTGTTTGTTGATCGCAAATATAGTGTACCTCACAAAGGAAAGCAAGTGGGGAGAAGACGCGAAATGTTTATACCTTTCTTCGCCTATCTTCACCCTTTATTGGTCGATTCCGTCTTTCTCACGGAATTTGGATGGAGTATATAGCATTAACCACGGATATGATGATGTAGAGCTTCTTCTCCTCTTCAAAACAAGCTAAAGAACACCAAAATCCGAGTTCGTATGCAAAAGTTATGCTCAAAACCGTGAAGCAGATTTTTCTGTCAGCATGTGGGGCGGAAACTCCGGTCTGGGGGTCCGAAAACTCCTGTCTGGGGGCCGGAATCTCCGGTCTAGGGACCAAATCTCCGGTCCGGGGGTTCCAGGACGTGTAGAACTTGACATGGACACGATTTTGGCGGAAAAACTCGAACCAAAACACCAAATTGGTGGGGGAAATCAAGGAATTAGGCCATGGGAACGCATGGGAAGGTAGATCAACAAGTTTAGCAAGTAATCCACGGATCAAAACCTACCAAAACACACTTAAATCACAGATCGATCCAAAACATTGGGGCTGTTTTTTGTGGAATTTTCGAATTTATGGGGAAAAGACCAAATCGATGAGAAATCCGTGGCAACCAAAAGCTGCTGATACCAGATGTTATGGGGTAACCCCGTGGGTGGCCTGATCTTCACGGATCTTGTGGTCAAATCGATGGGAAAACAAGGGAAAAGGGAGGAGGTAGTGGAAGCGGACGCACACCTCACGAAGAACACACACAAAAATCACACGATACAAGGCCGATTGCTCCCGCCGGTGGCCACCGGTCCGATAGAATCCTCGCAAGGAAAGATCGGTCAACGTGCTCCCTCGATCCCACGCGGAGAGGGAAGAACACCTTGGAGAGGGTCTTGACGTCTTGGCAAAGGGACACCGATGCTAAGGCCTTGTACAACGAGGGAGGCGCGATGCAAACTCAAACGAGGTGGTGACGATAGTTGATCCCCTTTGGTAGAAGGGGACGAGGCAAAACTAGAGATTCCACAAAGGGGGTTGTCTTTAGTCTATCATCTATGCCTAAGGGGTACATGAGGGGGTGGGAGCTCTATTTATAGGCCAGCCACAAGTTTAGGGGTAGTTTGGGCATAAAACTAGGGTTTGGTGCGGAATAAGGGGTACATGGGCCAAGGGCCCAGCTGGCGGCACGCTGGCCCATTCGCTCAGGCCGGAGACTCCGATGTGGAGGTCCGGAGACTCCGGTCTAGGCCGGAGATTTCGATCGGTCTCCGATCCGTCAACGGAGTGGCAGTCAGACTGTCCTCGAGCTCGATTTGGGGGCTAGTCCGGAGATGGGCCGGAGACTCTGGGGTACGCAGGCTAGAGACTCCGGTATCTTCAGGCCAGAGACTTTGGTGTGCGCAGGCTGGAGACTCCGGTGCTCCAGCTGCTGCTTCTTCCATCTTCTCTTCCAAGCCTCCGTCTTGTCGGGCTTGGTGCTCTAGGCTTCCTCCCATGCCTCCGTACTTGTTGATGGGAACCTATCATGGATATGGGACGGAGTATGAAGTAGTATACTATTCAAGAGGGTAGGAAGTGGGTTCGCATAGAGGAACGGATTCACCTTTTGAGTCCATGACGACTTGGCATAAGTTGGAGACCATGATGTGGTAACGACCGAAGGTTGGGCTACATCATCTCCCCTCCCTTCAAAAAGAGCCGTCCTCGACTCTACACGCTCATCACAAAGTAGAAGATGTCGAGATACCTTCTTGATCCTGGGGTTCACCATATAGTCATCCCCGGGAAGATTGAATTGACAACACCTCAATGTTCCTTCACCTTCCATGAAGCCTACAAGGCTCACCACAAAAGCGAAGCAACACTCAAAGCGTAGCTAATTCATGAAGATTAGAACATGAGTCCTCAAGTAGTGAAGTCACCTTATGATGAAGAGATAGCTCGTTGAAGGGTAGCCATAGGTAACTCTCTTTGATTCGTCTTGTCAAATCTTTGTCCATAGAGGTTGACGCGTACGCAATTGTACCTTCACACAACAAAGACCAAGCAAAATATGTTTGTGTGTGATAGAGGAGCATGTCATTTGTGGCATGTCCATTATTGTTCACAAGACTATTAGCACAACTCAAGTATAGCAAATGGAATGCATATGCAAGGTCAAAGTGCATGGAAATCATTTGAATATCATCCAAATGTGGAAACTCAAAAACTCCATATAGCATCTTCCTGTGGCACTCAAAGCAATTGACTAAAATATTGATCAACATCTTTGATGCAAAGCTAGGAGAATTCGGCAAAAACACAAGAGGAAGAACATCCAAAACAACATCATTATGTGGGCAAACCAACTATTGGAAACAGAAATTGTTCGACGTGTTGGATGCCACACACAAATCATCAAAAACCAATATCCTGGGGGTATGAGTATCGCAAGTGAAAGCAAAAACAATATGTTTGCAAACAAACCATATGAAAGAGCAAGTGGTCCTTATGTTTGTTGCAATAACTATTTGAGAGACTTGGAAGCTCTCATGACAATACATGCTCATAATGGCATTATGGTTGCACACAAAACATCGAAAGAGAAAAAATTTCAACATTTTTGTTGCAACACACAAAGCATCAATATCCAATAGCAACGAGACATGATTGTCACAAGGTGAAATAATACCATCAACATGCTTGCAAGCAAACCATAGGAAAGAGCAATTTGTCAACATGAAAGATGCAAAGCATGCAAAAGGTATCATAGATGGGTTCGATCTTGAACTCACTTGGGGGATGCTCTCTAGAGCTCTTTTTGTCAACTCGTGCTCAACCGAGGTTGACATTCTTGTGCGGGTACCTACACACATCGTAGATAAAAGGAAGAACGTGTGTGCATGGTAGAGAAATACATCATCCATCATGACATATCTCTTCTTGTGCACATCACCATTAATGTCAATCAAGTGTAACATAGGTGCATGGTGAGTATGCAAATGGGGAACATGCTTATCATGGCATTTACCAAAATCTCCAAAATTTGAGAAAGCTATGGGGGCCATATCAATAGATAACATTTGATAATTATTGTTGCAAGCAAAGCAAGTGAAATAGTAATTATTCAACTTATTGCAAGCAACATGAGAAATTGTAAAACACTCATGACAAAGCATGGTCCTAGGGGTACCGTTGTCATCATCATTGCAAGAAAAACATTGGAAAGAGCAATTGTTCAACAAGGTGCAAGCAATGATGTCATTAACGTAACATTTAGAGCATATCATGTCTATGGCAATATCATGACAATAAAAGGAATCCACATGGTCATCATGATGCATAGCAAGATCAACACATGGGAATAAGAGTGGAACATATGTCATGTCACAAGTATCATCCATAGCATGCAAGTCATCACAAATCATCATGTCCACTAGTGGGATCATGGCATCATCAACACCCTTATTTTTACCTTGTTCATACCTCTCATATGAAGTGGGTGTTGTGGTAGTATTGGCCTCCATGTTGGTGACTTCTTCATCATGTATGGGGATGGCATCATCTTCATCCACCATGTACATTTTCTCCATTTGAGGCATCATTATATCCAAGCTTGGCGCTTCTAGATCCATGGAACCTAGCACATCATGAGAAAACACACTAGAGGTAGAGGGTAAGTTGTTAGAAATCAAAGTTGTCTCACATGACCTATCAACTACCACTCTCAACTCACTCGGTGTATCACTCATGCCCTCCAAGTGGAAGCACTCAATCTCACGTATGGTGAAGTCACTCATCTCACTCTTGCTTTCACTCAAGTGGGCTAAGTGGCTCTCATACTCACATGGGATTGGTACCACATCATCACTCAAGCATGTAGGGGTAGGCTCGGTTCTCTCAACTCCATGCGCCTCCTTTGGTGAAGGGAAAATCCCATGCTCACCATTCTCGACCTTGTCATCGCCATCTTGTGGTAGTGGTGGAAGTAGGCTCATGTTGTTGTCGAGAGCGATGCTCGGATCGACTTCATCACATATGTGGCCTTGGCTTCCTCCATCTTGAAGTGTAGAATCTTGGCGTGAAGCTTGATGGCGTGGAGGAGAGCTTGCTCTTGGTGCCCTTTTGGTGGTGGCACGAGTAGTTGAAGGCGCCTTATGATGGTGTCTATGGAGGTCATTGGTGTGCCTTGCCAAAGGTTGATGTAGATGGCGCACTTGGTCATCCACATGACGCTCATGACGATTCTCCTTTTCCTTGGCACTCTTTTTGGTGAGGCGTTGTAATGAGCACAAAGCATCATTAGTCTTGTCCATCATGCTCATGGTTTTGGCGAAGTTATTGTCCATGTCGCTCTTGAAGTTGTTGAGGGAGCTTTCGAACTTGTCCATGTGATGGTGGACCTTGGCGCTCTCGAGGTGGAGGCTCCCTCTTGGTCGATGCGACTTGAGGAGATTGTCGTTGTCGTTCTTGAAGTCTTCCATGCTTGGGGAGTTATTGTTGTTGTAGAACTCCATATCACCCAAGCATGTGGATCCATTGTCAGTGTAGTGCTCCATCATGTCATCCATACTTGTGGAGGCATATGCACGGTGGATCATCGTGGATTCTTCATAGAGATCATCCTCGGTTCCGGAGTCCCTAGACATGATTCACAAGACTAAGTGGTGTATATGGAAGTGGTAGGGGGTGAGGGATGCAACTTCAAACCTTACTTTACCTTGGAAGATAGTATCGTGCAAGTGGCAACACTTGAGAGCAATCAAAACCAAGCAAAGTGAAGTTCACGCGGAACACCAAAACCAACTAACCACTAAAAACACACACACAAAGCTTATGGTGGATAGGTATGGAAGGTGGCGTGTCCAAGAACAATCCGAAATCAAGATATTGTAATGGCAAGTAAAGAACCACGATGATCACAAAGCAAAATAAGTCAATCCACAAGATAGGAATTATATACAAGGAAACACACACAGTGGGATAAATGGGACTTGTGCGACGGACAAAGTGAGCTAAGAACCAAATGATTACCTAGCGAAGACTATAAGCTCGTGTCACACAAGTGCAAGGAGAGACGCTAGTTCGATTGCAATTAAATTGGTGGGCTACAAGATATTCACAATAAGTACCACCTATATGATGTTCATTGAGCTTGCGCTTCCTATTCTATGAGGCACTTGTTTCTTTCTTTCTTTTTCTATTTTTTATCTTTTCTTTTCTCTTTTTTTTTTCACTTGCCCCTTCGTTGTGCCAACAACTATACAAGATAACTATATGAGATAGCGCGCTCACAACTTTTGCTTAGAATTCTACAAGGTATCAAATGTTCATAGCCCAAACAATCATAGGAGGAACTAGTCTCAATAGGTGTTTGTTGATCGCAAAGATAGTGTAGCTCACAAAGGAAAGCAAGTGGGGAGAAGACGCAGAATGTTTATACCTTTCTTCGCCGATCTTCACCCTTTATTGGTGGATTCCGCCTTGATCATGGAATTTGGATAGAGTATATAGCATGAACCACAGATATGATGATGTAGAGCTCCTTCTCCTCTTCGAAACGAGCTAAAGAACACCAAAATCCGAGTTCGTATGCAAAAGTTATACTCAAAATCGTGAAGCAGATTTTTCTGTCAGCATGTGGGGCGGAAACTCCGGTCTGGGGGCCGGAATATCCGGTCTAGGGACCAAATCTCCGGTCCGGAGGTTCCAGGACGTGTAGAACTCGACCGGGACGCGATTTTGGCGGAAAAACTCGAACCAAAACACCAAATTGGTGGGGGAAATCAAGGAATTAGGCCATGGGAACGCAGGGGAAGGTAGATCAACAAGTTTAGCAAGTAATTCATGGATCAAAACCTACCAAAACACACTTAAATCACAGATCGATCCAAAAAACGAATTGGGGCTGTTTTTGGTGGAATTTTCGAATTTATGGGGAAAAGACCAAATCAATGAGAAATCTGTGGCAACCAAAAGCTGCTGATACCAGATGTTATGGGGTAACCCCGTGGGTGGCCCGATCTTCACGGATCTCGTGGTCAAATCGATGGGAAAGCGAGGGAAAAGGGAGAAGGTAGCGGAAGCGGACGCACACCTCGTGAAGAACATGATAAACACACACAAAACTCACACGATGCAAGGTCGATTGCTCCCGCCGGTGGCCACCGGTCCGATAGAATCCTTGCAAGGAAAGATCGGTCAACATGGTCCCTCGATCCCACACGGAGAGGGAAGAACACCTTGGAGAGGGTCTTGACGTCTTGGCAAAGGGACACTGATTCCAAGGCCTTATACAACGAGGGAGGCGCGATGCAAACTCCAACGAGGTGGTGACGATAGTCGATCCCCTTTGGTAGAAGGGGATGAGGCAAAACTAGAGATTCCACAAAGGGGGTTATCTTTAGTCTATTGATGGCTCAATGCACGACGCCCAGAAAAGTGTTGATGGCTCGTGGTTGATGTAGAGCTCGTTGGGAACCCCAAGAGGAAGGTATGATGAGCACAGCAGCAAGTTTCCCTCAGTTATGAAACCAAGGTTTAATCAAACCAGTAGGAGCAAGGAAACACCCCAAAGGTGTTACTAGCTGAAGCTTAAGGTGACGCACTACCGGTGCTAGTAGCAACATGGAGACCTGCACAACACAACCACAGAACTTTGTCCCCAACTTGCGATGAGGTTGTCAATCTCACCATGTTTTGCGGAAAACAAAGGATTAAACGTATCGAATGGAAAGAAGTAATAGTTTGCAGAAAGTAAACACAAAGCAGTAAAAGATCGTAGATTGTATGTAAAGACAAAGGACCGGGATCCATAGTTCACTAGAGGTGGCTCTCCTTAGATAGATAACATGCTGGGTGAACAAATTACAGCGGGGCAATTGACAAACACCGAGAAAGCAATACATGCATATACTAATCATCTTGACTCCTTTGAAACTTGATTGGGCATTACAACATAATACATAGACCGCCATCCAAATGCATCTATGACTAATAATCCACCTTCAGGTTATCATCCGAACCCCCTCCAGTATTAAGTTGCAAGCAACAAATTATTGCTTTACGAACTGCGTGTAAAGTAAACAATACGATTGTTCTATGAACAAAGGATTGTTTTCTCCTAGTAGCAACAACACATCTAGTACCTTAGAGATTTCATCACTTCCCAGTTACGGAGGCATGAACCCACTATCGAGCATAAATACTAGCTCTTGAGTTGCCAGCATCTACTTGGCCAACATAGCTACTAACAATGAAAGCATGCAAGATCTCAAATAACAAAGACATGATAGAATCAATAATCAATCTGAAATAGCATCTCAATATCCATCGGATCCCCGCAAACACAACATGTATGAATTACAAATAGATGATCTTGATCATGAACGGAGCTCACAAGATCTAAACATGAAAGCACAAAGGAGGAGAAACCAGCCATCTAGCTACTACATGGATCCGTAGTCCAAGGATGAACTACTCACGCATCACACCGGAGGCTTGCATGGTGATGAAGAAGGCCTCCAGGATGAATTCCCCTCTCCGGCAGGGTGCCGGGAAGAGCTTCAGATCCCTCCTGATCTAGGGATGGAGATGACGGCGGCTATAGACTCTTTCGTGGATTTTTGATCGAGTACTTAGGGTTTTCGTCCCGAGGGCAACTTATAGGCGGAAGGAGAGGCCGAGGGGGTGCCAGGGCTGGCCTCACCACCACCGGGCTGGGCCAGCTGGGTCATGCCAGGTGGTGTGGTGGCCCCCTGGTCCCTCTCCGTCTCGTATTCTGGCACTTGATCCCTTCCGGAAAAATAGGCACTTTGGCTTTTGTCCTGTCCAATTCGAGAATATTCATTTCGACTTTCTGGAACCAAAACAGCAGAAAATAGGCAGGCAATCGTGGCTCTTGTTAATAGGTTAGTCCAAGAAATCATATGAAAAGTACTCTAAAGTTGGAACAAAACACAAGAAAGTGGATAAAACCAAGCATGGAACATCAAAAATTATAGATACATTTGCAATGTATCAACATCCCCAAGCTTAACTCCTGCTCGTCCTCGAGTAGGTAAGTGATAAAAAGAAAGAATTTTTGAGGTGACATGCACCATCAAAGACTTGATCAAAGTATTTGCAAAACATTCAAGGCTGGGATCATAGTACTTCAATCATAGCATGAAAGACAAAATTCTAGCAATAGGCAAAGAGACTACGATGCAACATGAAAAGGCACAAACAAAAGATTCATGAATAACATGCTTTGCAAGACGTTTGTTTGTTTCATATAAAGAAACATAGCATAATAGTATTCAGCTTGTCCCTCAATAGAGTAGCAAATATAAATGCATAGGACACCTTCAAAGTTCATATGAGTGACTAGATACAATAGTTTCAAATAAGCAATAACAAGTTATGCATCAGTCAACTAGTCTTGGTACAATGCACATAGAACTAAGAATGGCCACTATGCTCTCAAAGTAGGTGCATAAAGATAGAAGGTGGAGACTCAATATAATGGTGGAAGAAAGGCCTTTGTAAAAGGAAGTAGGGATTCAAGTCTCATAAAGAGCTTCCAAAAATTATGGTACTTATAGCTTTCAGCTCTCATTGCCCCTATCATAAGCATCTTGAAGTGATTAAGGTTAAAGTGAACAAACTATGGTGTACATGCTTGATGAAGTATACGTCAGAAATCTCATGTCCCTTGTATACGAGGGCCGCTCCTCATGCTACTCAAGTTTAGTCACCGGTAAGTTCTTGTCATCGTAAGTACATGTGTATCATTGAGAACCGCCAATGGGGTACCCCTTGCCCGATGATACAGAAGAATCCCCATATCAAAATGACAAGGCAAGCAGACAACGAGCATCTCAGCATTCTTCTTATTTACCATGGGAATATGGTGTTTTTTTTCTCTCTTTCCTCTTTTCATAGTATCTCTTTTTTTCTTTTCTCTTTTTTTTTCTTTTTTTTTCAATATAGGACTCTTTTTTATAAGAAGAATGCTTCATAGACAGCTCATTATGGTTACGCTGCAGGTTTCCACCATGTCAACATGGATTAGACCAGCGGCCCAGGCGTTTCTCTAACACATATACATAACTCCATGGACTTACAAGCTCCTTTCATTTCACAATCGACATCCATATACAAAAGAGCATGATATCAACTAGGTACAAGTACCAAGTGCAATGTTGAAAGCGTTCCCCATGAAAGCATGGTTCTACTAATTCCCAACAAATAAGTGCAAGCATATACAACATAGATGACACAATGGTTCAAGTTTATTAAGGGCAAGTAAAGTAAAGTGTGCCATTAAGTTCGTGAGAGCTTTAATCACTAGTTTTCTCATAACAAGAGGAAGGTAAACAAAAGCATGAATATACTTGGAATAGCATAAGCTAGTAGGTAGGTATGGGGGACTCTTTGGAATAACTTGGTTTAGGGAGTTGGATGCATGAGTGGAACTCATACTTGGTTGTGGAGGCTAGCAAAAGACTGGGAGTGACAAACTAAGAGAGCAATAATAGCCATAATCATGCAGAGCGACAAAACATCATTGATCAAAGCATAAAGTGACACTACAAGTTGAAAACTAAAGGATCATAAAGGCTTATGGTGACTTGTGATAGTCATAACATGGTGTGAGCATGTGCCAAGTCAACCCAAATAAAGCATCAAAGGAGAATACCACTATACTATGCTTTAATATGCTAAAACAACGTATGATTCATACAAGGCACATTAAGAAATCTCAATTGTTGATAACAAGTAATGCTACAGCAAAGAATACTAAGCATAAAGCCAAAACAATATCAAGCATGGCATGACAAAGCATAGGCCACAGTCAAAAACGAGCTCTTTTTACCACATAAGTATGAACTTTCCTACTCCTTTCCAAACCAAACCAAACTATTTGCAAACCAAAGTGTGAAAGAGGGGGTCCAACCAACTTATTCAGAAAACTAAGCAAACCAAGCAAACTAAAAACCAAAACAAAAACGAAAAAGAAGACGCTCCAAGAAAAACACAACTGTGCATGAAACAATAAAAATGAAGCGTTTGGAAGAAACCTAGAATTTTTATTGATAAAGAATGGGAATGCCTTGGGAATCCCCAAGCTTTGACGCTTGCACTTCTTGGATATTTCTTGGGGTGACACGCGTGGCATCCAAAGCTTGAGATTTAGTCCATCCTTCATCTCATTACCCATTCCTTCCATACACCTGAAATTTTTCCTTCATACAAAACTTCACACAATCTCATTAGCAACATTAGTGCAGTTAAGATAAATAAGTCTCAAGGTTCAGTTCTAACACCAAATAAACTTTCATTAGAACACTAACTACTGTAGCACTTCCCTCAAAAAGCTCAATTCCCCAAAGGAACTCAAGAAGGAACTAACAAGAAGCAAATGCAGAAAATAGCAGAAATCTGTCAAAACAGAGCAGCAGGTAAAGACGAATTTTTTCAAAGACCTTCTGTTGCTCAAATCAAAAAGTGTTGAACTAATGAAAGTTATATAACAACCTGGGTCAGAATCACAAAAAATTACAGCTCAATCCGACATACAGAGATCTCCCAGAAATTTTTACGGTGAAGCACAAAAATCTGTTTCGGGACAGCAACTTTCCCAATCATTAGTTGTCTCTCATTAGAGGTTACTCTTGGCACAAAAAACAAATAAAAAGGATAAGGAGAGGTTATTACAGAGGTAATAACTTCCAAGACTTATCTAAAACTCTTGGGTTATCTCCCAACAAGTACTTTTCTTTAACGCCTTTAAGTTAGGCATAAGAAGCAAATAAAAAATCAAGTGTTCTCAAATGAAGAAGCATTAAGACCAAATTTTGTTTTCATAGGAGAAGCAAAAGAAATATTTTCTCTATTTTTAGGGAAGTGTTCTATACCTTTCTTGAGTGGGAGTTGATAATTAATGGTGCCTTCTTTCATATCAATGATGGCACCAACAGTTCTAAGAAAAGGTCTTCCCAAAGTAATAGGACAAGAAGCATTGTATTCAACATCCAAAACATAGAAATCAACGGGGACATAGGAATCGTTAACCATAATAAGAACATCATTAAGACTCCCCATGAGTTTCTTTTTAGCATTATCATCAAGTGGGACATTCAAATAACAATCTTCAAGAGGAGGCAAATCAAGCATATCATAAATCCTTCTAGGCATAATAGAAACACTACTATCAAGATCACACAAAGCTTTGAAATCAAAGTCATTCACTTTCATATTAATGATGGGTTCCCAACCATCTTCTTGTTTTATAGGAATAGAAGCTTTATGTTTCAACTTTTCTTCCTTAATCTTTATGAGAGCATCGGTAATGTGTTTTGTAAAAGCCATGTTCATAGCACTAGCATTAGGACTTTTAGCAAGCTTTTGTAGGAACTTAATAACTTCAGAGATGTTGCAACCATCAAGATCAAAATCAACTTTATCATCTAAAGTAGTAGAACTATTACTAGCCTCAACACTAGTGGTGGTAATAGTAGAAACACTAATGTTTCTAGCTATTTCATCTTCTCTTTCCCACTTAGCATTGTAATTCAGCTAATAGTCTAACATTTTCATCAATTCTTACTTGTATGGCATTAGTAGCTGCAAAGGGATTCTCATTAGTTTCAGGTTTAGCAGCCATTTTATTCAAAGTAGATTGAGCTTCAGCCAAAGATGCTATATTTCTTTCAGCATTAGAGAGTTTTTCCTCAATAGTTTTATTGAAAGCAGTTTGTTTACTAATAAACTCTTTAAGCATAACTTCAAGTTCAAAGGGAGCACTCTTATTATTGTTGTAAGGATTTCCATAAGTATTACCATTGTTGGGAGGATATGGCTTATAATTGTTGTTACCAAAATTGTTCCTATAAGCATTATTACCATAAGCATTGTTGCCAAAGTTGTTATTTCTTAAGAAGTTCACATCAACTTGCTCTTCTTGAGCAACCAAAGAGGCTAAAGGAACATTATTTGGATCAATATGGGTTTTCCCATTAACTAGCATAGACATAATCATATCAATCTTATCACTCAAGGAGAAGGTTTCCTCAACAGAATTTACCTTCTTACCTTGTGGAGCTCTCTCAGTATGCCATTCAGAATAATTAACCATCATATTGTCCAAAAGTTTTGTTGCAGCACCCAAAGTGATGGTCATAAAGGTACCTCCAGCAGCAGAATCCAATAGGTTCCTTGAAGAATAGTTCAATCCTACATAAAAAGTTTGGATGATCATCCAAGCAGTCAGTCCATGAGTGGGACAATTCTTTACCAAAGATTTCATTATTTCCTAAGCTTGAGCAACATGCTCATTATCAAGTTGTTTAAACTTCATTATTTCACTTCTCATGGATATAATCTTAGCAGGAGGATATTATTTTCCAATAAAAGCATCTTGGCACTTAGTCCAAGAATCAATACTATTCCTAGTTAAGGAATTCAACCATTCTTTAGCTTTTCCTCTCAAAGAGAAAGGAAACAATTTCAGCTTAATAATATCACCATCTATATCCCTATGCTTTTGCACCTCACAAAGTTCAACAAAGTTATTTAGATGGGAAGCAACATCTTCATTACCAATACCAGAAAATTGTTCTCTCATAACAAGGTTGAGCAAAGCAGGTTTTATCTCAAAGAAAGTATTTTCAGCCACAGATGGAGCAATGGGAGTGCTCATAAAATCATTGTTGTTGGTGCTAGTGAAGTCACACAACTTAGTGTTTTCAAGAGTAGTCATTTTTTTTGGGTTTTCAAATAAGAAAGCAAACAAGTAAAACTAATTGTTTTTGTGTTTTTTGAAGAACAAAACAAGCAAACAAAGCAAAAAGAAACTAAGCAAAACAAAAACAGCAAAGTAAAGAGATTGGTTATGAGGGACTCCCCTTGTGAAGATGTCCTTGAATCCCCGGCAACGGCGCCAGAAAAATGCTTGATGGCTCCATGCACGACGCCCAGAAAAGTGTTGATGGCTCGTGGTTGATGTAGAGCTCGTTGGAAACCACAAGAGGAAGGTATGATGAGCATAGCAGCAAGTTTCCCTCAGTTATGAAACCAAGGTTTAATCGAACCAGTAGGAGCAAGGAAACACCACAAAGGTGTTACTAGCTGAGCTTTGGCAGGGCGCACTGCTGGTGCTAGTAGCAACGTGGAGACCTGCACAACACAACCACAGAACTTTGTCCCCAACTTGCGAAGAGGTTGTCAATCTCACCGTGTTTTGCGGAAAACAAAGGATTAAACGTATCGAATGGAAAGAAGTAATAGTTTGCAGAAAGTAAACACAAAGCAGTAAAAGATTGTAGATTGTATGTAAAGACAAAGGACCGGGATCCATAGTTCACTAGAGGTGGCTCTCCTTAGATAGATAACATGATGGGTGAACAAATTACAGCGGGGCAATTGACAAACACCGAGAAAGCAATACATGCATATACTAATCATCTTGACTCTTTTGGAACTTGATTGGGCATTACAACATTATACATAGACCGCCATCCAACTGCATCTATGACTAATAATCCACCTTCAAGTTATCATCTGAACCCCCTCCAGTATTAAGTTGCAAGCAACAAATTATTGCTTCTTAATGCGTGTAAAGTAAACAATACGATTGTTCTATGAACAAAGGATTGTTGTTTTCTCCCTAGTAGCAACAAAGACATCTAGTACCTTAGAGATTTGTCACTTCCCCATTACTAGAGGCATGAACCCACTATCGAGCATAAATACTAACTCTTGGAGTTGCTAGCATCTACTTGGCCAAGATAGCTACTAACAACGAAAAGCATGCAAGATCACAAATAACAAAGACATGATAGAATCAATAATCAATCTGAAATAACATCTCAATATCCATCGGATCCCCGCAAACACAACATGTATGAATTACAAATAGATGATCTTGATCATGAACGGAGCTCACAAGATCTAAACATGAAAGCACAAAGGAGGAGAAACTAGCCATCTAGCTACTACATGGATCCGTAGTCCAAGGATGAACTACTCACGCATCACACCGGAGGCTTGCATGGTGATGAAGAAGGCCTCGTGGTGAATTCCCTCTCCGTGGTGCCGGGAAGAGCTTCAGATCCCTCCCGATCTAGGGATGGAGATGACGGTGGCTACAGACTCTTTCGTGGATTTTTGATCGGGTACTTAGGGTTTTCGTCCCGAGGGCAACTTATAGGCGGAAGGAGAGGCCGAGGGGGTGCCAGGGCTGGCCTCACCACCCCCTGGTGCGGGCCAGGCTAGGCCACGCAGCCAGGTGGTGTGGTGGCCCCATGGTCCTTCTCCGTCTCGTATTCTAGCACTTGATCCCTTCTGGAAAAATAGGCACTTTGGCTTTTGTCCCGTCCAATTCCGAGAATATTCATTTTCTGACTTTCCTGGAACCAAAATAAACAATGAGAAACAGTAGGCACTATGGCTCTTGTTAATAGGTTAGTCCAAGAAATCATATGAAAAGTACTCCAAAGTTGGAACAAAACACAAGAAAGTGGATAAAACCAAGCATGGAACATCAAAAATTATAGATACATTTGCAATGTATCATCTATCATCTATGCCTAAGGGGTACATGAGGGGGTGGGGGCACTATTTATAGGCCAGCCACAAGTTCAGGGGTAGTTTGGGCATACAACTAGGGTTTGGTGCGGAATAAGGGGTACATGGGCCAAGGGCCCAGCTGGTGGCACGTAGGCCCATTTGCTCAGGCCGGAGACTCTGGTGTGGATGTTCGGAGACTCCGGTCTCGGCCGGAGATTCCGGTCTGTCTCCGGAGTGGCAGTCAGACTGTCCTCGAGCTCGATTTGGGGGTCGGTCCGGAGATGGGTCAGAGACTCCGGGGTACGCATGCCAGAGACTCTGGTGTCTTCAAGCCAGAGAGTCCGGTGTGGTCGGAGACTCCGGTGTGGCCGGAGACTCCATTGTGTGCAGGCTGGAGACTCCGGTGCTCCAACTGCTGCTTCTTCCGTCTTCTCTTCCAAGCCTTTGTCTTGTCGGGCTTGGTGCTCCAGGCTTCCTCCCATGCCTGCGTATTTGTTGGGGTGAACCTATCATGGATATGGGACGGAGTATGAAGTAGTATACCATTCAAGAGGGTAGGAAGTGGGTTCGCATAGAGGAACAGATTCACCTTTTGAGTCCATGGCGACTTGGCATAAGTTGGAGACCATGATGTGGTAACGACCGAAGGTCGGGATACATCACCTTCCCTCCTCTCGCCATGGCCATTGCCGGAGCCACCCATCATCTAGCCGCCACAGCCACCACCACCACCACCACATCCCCCGCTAGCGATGAAGAAGTCGGGGTGGTTCAAGAAGTCCAAGAACGACCACGAAACCGGTGGATCCAGCTCAGACGACCGACGCTGTTAGGGGAGCGGCATGTCGGCCTTACTTCGGGGGGGCGGGTGCCATCACCACCCTGGGCACAGGACTTCATCGGCACTCACGCTGCATGCTAGGAGGAGGAGGGGCCAGCCCGCGACCGCAGCTACTTACGCATGGCGGAGTGCAAGCGGTGGTGGACGGAGGGGAGAGGCATCACCCACCATGATGTCTCTCTCTCCACGGGATGGCACCTCAACCAGGAGCGGGTGCCGGTGCCACACGCTCCCAAGAAGGGCAGGCCACTCGAGGAGGAGATCACCCGCCGCATCTGCCAGCTCCCGCCGGCCTTCCGCTATGACCGCGCCTACCAGAATAAGGCGTTGGAAAAAGTTCCTAGAGTGGGAGCACACGGGGCACCGTCTCAGCACCAACCGTGGCGATTTTGACCCGTGGGGACCCCGCGACCTTCCCGCCTCTGAGCTCGCCTCCGACAGCACCGTCAACCACTCCGATGCTGATCGACCTCGGTGACGACGACCTCGACATCATCGTCAAGGAGGAGGATGAGGGGTCGTCCTCCGCATTCGCTGCCGCGCACCTGCCCCCGGAGTACCAGGAGGTCCTGGCACGGGGCTATGATGAGGACGCCTTCCTCGAGCAGGCCATTGCGGCCAGCGTGAGGGACGAGGACCGGATGTGGGATGGCTACCAGGAGGCCGTCCATCTCACCAGCCTGGTGGCGCGGGTGAACGCGGGGCAGTCGCTGCCACCGCCCCCACCGCATCCTCTATGGGTGGTGTGCTGCTCCGCCCGTGTCAGAGTGGTCAGCTCCACCCGCGCCGGGGTGGTACGCTCCACCCGCACCGGCGGAAACGGACACGTGGTCAGCGTGTCCAGGCCAGGTGATCGACCAACCGGCACCTCCCGCACCCGCACTGGTGCCAGCACTGGGACTGTCGTCGGCCCACCTCTGGACGCCGCTGATGGCTCTGTTATGGCACCCAGAAAAGTGCTAGTGCGGTGTTGATGTAGAGAACGTTGGGAACCCCAAGAGGAAGGTATGATGAGCACAACAGCAAGTTTCCCTCAGTATGAAACCAAGGTTTAATCGAACCAGTAGGAGCAAGGAAACACCCCAAAGGTGTTGCTAGCTGAGCCTTGGCAGGGCGCACTACCGGTGCTAGTAGCAACATGGAGACCTGCACAACACAACCACAGAACTTTGTCCCCAACTTCATGGCGAGGTTGTCAATCTCACCGTGTTTTGCTGAAAACAAAGGATTAAACGTATCGAATGGAAAGAAGTAAAAGTTTGCAGAAAGTAAACACAAAGAAGTAAACAGTTTGTAGATTGAATGTAAAAAACAAGGACCGGGATCCATAGTTCACTAGAGGTGGCTCTCCTTAAGATAGATAACATGCTGGGTGAACAAATTACAGCGGGGCAATTGACAAACATCGAGAAAGCAATACATGCATATACTAATCATCTTGACTCCTTTGGAACTTGATTGGGCATTACAACATTATACATAGACCGCCATCCAACTGCATCTATGACTAATAATCCACCTTCAGGTTATCATCCAAACCCCCTCCAGTATTAAGTTGCAAGCAACAGATTATTTCTTTATGAACTGCGTGTAAAGTAAACAATATGATTATTCTATGAACAAAGGATTGTTGTTTTCTCCCTAGTAGCAACAACACATCTAGTACCTTAGAGATTTCTGTCATTTCCCCAGATTACCAGAGGCATGAACCCACTATCGAGCATAAATACTAACTCTTGGAGTTGCTAGCATCTACTTGGCCAAGATAGCTACTAACAACGAAAAGCATGCAATATCACAAATAACAAAGACATGATAGAATCAATAATCAATCTGAAATAACATCTCAATATCCATCGGATCCCCGCAAACACACCATGCAGAATTACAAATAGATGATCTTGATCATGAATGGAGCTCACAAGATCTAGGCATGACAGCACAAAGGAGGAGAACCAGCCATCTAGCTACTACATGGATCCGTAGTCCAAGGATGAACTACTCACGCATCACACCGGAGGCTTGCATGGTGATGAAGAAGGCCTCCAGGGTGAATTCCCCTCTCCGGCAGGGTGCCGGGAAGAGCTTCAGATCCCTCCCGATCTAGGGATGGAGATGATGGCGGCTACAGACACTTTCGTGGATTTTTGATCGGGTACTTAGGGTTTACGTCCCGAGGGCATCTTATAGTCGGAAGGGGAGGCCGAGGGGGTGTTAGGGCTGGCCTCACCACCCCCTGGCACGGGCCAGGCTGGGCCGCGCGGCCAGGTGGTGTGGTGGCCCCCTGGCCCCTCTCCGTCTCGTACTCTGGCATATGATGACTTCCGGAAAATAGGCACTTTGGCTTTTGTCCCGCCCAATTCCAAGAATATTCATTTTCTGACTTTCCTAGAACCAAAAACAGCAGAAAACAGGTAGCTGGCACTGTGGCTCTTGTTAATAGGTTAGTCCAAGAAATCATATGAAATGTACTCCAAAGTTGGAACAAAACACAAGAAAGTGGATAAAACCAAGCATGGAACATCAAAAATTATAGATACATTTGCAATGTATCAACATCCCCAAGCTTAACTCCTGCCCGTCCTCGAGTAGGTAAGTGATAAAAAGAAAGAATAATTTTTGAGGTGACATGCACCATCAAAGACTTGATTAAAGTATTTGTAAAACATTCAAGGCTGGGATCATAGTACTTCAATCATAACATGAAAGACAAAGTTCTAGCAATAAGCAAAGAAACTATGATGCAACATGAAAATGCACAAACAAAAAATTCATGAATAACAATGCTTTGCAAGACGTTTGTTTGTTTCACATAAAGAAAACATAGCATAATAGTATTCAGCTTGTCCCTCATAGAGTAGCAAATATAAATGCATAGGACACCTTCAAAGTTCATAAGAGTGACTAGATACAAATAGTTTAAAACAAGCAATATCAAGTTATGCATTAATCAACTAGCTTGGGACAATGCACATAGAACTAAGAATGGCCACTATGCTCTCAAAGTAGGTGCATAAAGATAGAAGGTGGAGACTCAATATAATGGTGGAAGAAAGGCCTTTTTATAAAAGGAAGTAGGGATTCAAGTCTCATAAAGAGCTTCCAAAAATTCTGGTACTTATAGCTTTCAGCTCTCGTTGCCCCTATCATAAGCATCTTGAAGTGATTAAGGTTAAAGTGAACAAACTATGGTGTACATGCTTGACGAAGTATAAGTCAGAAATCTCATGTCCCTTGTATACGAGGGTCACTCCTCATGTTACTCAAGTTTAGTCACCGGTAAGTTCTTGTCATTGTAAGTACATGTGTAACATAGAGAACCGCCAACGGGGTACCCCTTGCCCGATGATACGGAAGAATCCCCATATCAAAATGACAAGGCAAGCAGACAACGAGCATCTTAGCATTCTTCTTATTTACCATGGGAATATGGTGCTTTTTTTCTCTATTTCCGCTTTTCATAATATCTCTTTTTTTTCTTTTCTCTTTTTCTCAATATAGGACTCTTTTTTTGTAAGAAGAATGCTTCATAGACATCTCATTATGGTTACGCTGCAGGTTTCCACCATGTCAGCATGGATTAGACCGGCAACCCAGGCGTTTCTCTAACACATATACATAACTCCATGGACTTACAAGATCCTCTTTCATTTCACACCGACGACATCCATATACAAAAGAGCATGATATCAACTAGGTACAAGTACCATGTGCAATGTTGAAGGCGTTCCCCATGACAGCATGGTTCTGCTAATTCCCAACAAATAAGTGCAAGCATATACAACATAGACGACACAATGGTTCAAGTTTATTAAGGGTAATAAAAGTAAAGTGTGCCATCAAGTTCGTGAGAGCTTTAATCACTAGTTTTCTCATAACAAGTTTAATTTGGAAGGTAAAAAAAAGCATGAATATACTTGGAATAGCATAAGCTAGTAGGTAGGTATGGTGGACTCTTTGGAATCACTTGGCTTAAGGAGTTGGATGCATGAGTGGAACTCATACTTGGTTGTGGAGGCTAGCAAAAGAATAGGAGCGACAAACTAAGAGAGCAATAATGGCCATAATCATGCAGAGCGACAAAACATCATTGATCAAAGCATAACGTGATACTACAAGTTGAAAACTAAAGGATCATAAAGGCTATGGTGACTTGAGATAGTCATAACATGGTGTGAGCATGTGCCAAGTCAACCCAATTAAAACATCAAAGGAGAATACCACTATACTATGCTTTAATATGCTAAAACAATGCATGATTCATCCAAGGCACATTAAGCAATCTCAATTGTTTATAACAAGTCATGCTACATCAAAGAATACTAAGCGCAAAGCCAAAACAATATCAAGCATGGCATGACAGAGCATAGGCCACAGTCAAAAACAAGCTCTTTTTACCACATAAGCATGAACTTTCCTACTCTTTTCCAAACCAAACCAAACTATTTGCAAACCAATATATGAAAGAGGGGGTCCAAACAATTTATTTAGAAAACTAAGCAAACAAAAGCAAACGAAAACCAAAACAAAAATGAAAAAGAAGACGCTCCAAGAACAACACAACTGTGCATGAAACAATAAAAATGAAGCGTTTGGAAGAAACCTAGGATTTTTATTGATGAAGGGGGGGATGCCTTGGGCATCCCCAAGCTTTGACGCTTGTACTTCTTGGATATTTCTTGGGGTGACACGCGTGGCATCCCCAAGCTTGAGCTTTAGTCCATCCTTCATCTTGTTACTCATTCCTTCCATACACCTGAAAGTTTTCCTTCATACAAAACTTCACACAATCTTTATTAGCAACATTAGTGCACTCAAGATAAATAAGTCTTAAAGTTCAGTTCTAACACCAAATAAAATTCCATTAGAACACTAGCTACTGTAGCACTTCCCTCAAAAAGCTCAGTTCCCCAAAAGAACTCAAAAAGGAACCAACAAGAAGCAAATGCAGAAAATGGCAGAAATCTGTTAAAACAGACTAGCAGGTAAATAGGAATTTTTTAGAAGACTTTCTGTTGCTAAAATCAAAAAGTGATGAACTAACGAAAGTTATATAACAAACTGGGGCAGAATCACAACAATTCACGCTTCAAAAAGACGTTCAGAGATTTTACACGAATTTTTACGGTGAAGCACAAAAATCTGTTTCGGGACAACAACTTTCCCAATCATTACTTCTCTCTCATTAGAGGTTACTCTTGGCACAAAAAGCAAATAAAAAGGATAAGGAGCGGTTATTACTGAAGTAATAACTTCCAATACTCATATAAAACTTTTGGGTTATCTCCCAATAAGTAATTTTCTTTAACGCCTTTAAGTTAGGCATAAGAAGCAATAAAGAATCAAGTGTTCTCAAATGAAGAAGCATTAAGATCAATACCAGAAATATTTTCAACAAGGCAAGGTATATCATCCAAATAAGTTCTAGAGGATCTTCTCTCAATGCTCTTAGGTTCACTATTCTCATCAAAAGGGTTTGCGGAAACAATCCAATCAAGATTCTTTTCTATGGCATCATGTATTGCTACTAGTTTAAAGGGTATTGGTATCTTAGGTTCCTCCCCATTAGGTTCGGTTTTGTTCATCTTTTCTCGTGTACAACAACATCTACACATGAGCCTAGCATATTGAAACGTTCAAATACTTTTATAACTTCCTTGGCAACATCATAGAACTCCTTAAACAAAGTTTCTAGAATAAAATCCCTCTTTTCAGGGTCCTCAATTTTTTTAAGCTTAAGAAACATTATTTGCATTAAGGGGCCGAGGTTAACAAACCTAGCTTCTAACATATGAATTAAAGAAGCTACAGCAATCTCATAGTTTGGAGCAAGCTCTGCAAGGGAAATATCCTCAGTATCTTCATGCTTACTAACATGATTAAAGAATTCTTCAATTTATCTTTCCCAATTATAGAACCACTACCAATTGAAAGGTCTTTCAGGATGAAAGTAGGGATCAACATGGTGAGCTAAGGAAGAGGTGACAACTAAAGGGGACTTAATTTTTTTGTGTTTCTGAGTAAGAAAGCAAACTAGTAAAACTAATTTTTTGTGTTTTTGATAAACAAACAAGCAAACAAAGCAATAAGCAAAACAAAAATAACAAAGTAAAGAGATTGGTTATGAGGGACTCCCCTTGTGAAGATGTCCTTGACTATCCGGCAACGGCGCCAGAAAAATGCTTTGATGGATCTGTGTATGGCGCCCAGAAAAGTGCTGGTGCGGTGTTGATGTAGAGCTCGTTGGGAACCCCAAGAGGAAGGTATGATGAGCACAACAGCAAGTTTCCCTCAGTATGAAACCAAGGTTTAATCGAACCAGTAGGAGCAAGGAAACACCCCAAAGGTGTTGCTAGCTGAGCCTTGGCGACCATTGCTAGTAGCAACGTGGAGATCTCCACAACACAACCACAAAACTTTGTCCCCAACTTGCGATGAGGTTGTCAATCTCACCATGTTTTGCTAAAAACAAAGGATTAAACATATCGAATGGAAAGAAGTAAAAGTTTGTAGAAAGTAAACACAAAGAAGTAAACAGTTTGTAGATTGAATGTAAAAGACAAGGACCGGGATCCATAGTTCACTAGAGGTGGCTCTCCTTAAGATAGATAACATGCTGGGTGAAGCCAAAATATAGTATTTTCAGATACCGTAAACTATCCATATCCATATTTTTTTGTGGATTCCCGCATTCCTGCCTAATCGCATATATTCGGTGGGTGGAGGAACAGGGGTAAACCACATCCATTTTTCCCACCACCCCTCACACAGAAACCCTCGCCGCCTCCATGCTCCCGCTCTGATTCCGGCCGCCGTCACTGTCAAAACTCAAATCACTGTCGTCCACTCCCTCCCAGCACCCCATCTACCCATGGTAGGACAATCATGCAGCAATTTGGGCAGAAGCAACGGCGCTTCTCCGTGCCGCAGCGGGAGATCCGTCTCCCGAGCTTGCCCGTCGCTGCCGTTAGCTCTCGCTCGCACCCGCGTAACCTTGTCTGCATGGGCGGGGATGTCGATCGGCCCCACCGCCAATGATGCCGATGCAGGTAGCTCGCGCGCGCCTACGAGCATAGGCCCGGTCGTTTGTGCACCCGCTCCTACCAACGATGACAACTTCGACGATGAGAGCAAGGAGCTCGCGGTGAGCGAGGCAAAGTTCAACTTGATCTGC
This sequence comes from Avena insularis, assembly GCA_023614405.1. Classification (NCBI taxonomy): domain Eukaryota; kingdom Viridiplantae; phylum Streptophyta; class Magnoliopsida; order Poales; family Poaceae; genus Avena; species Avena insularis. The sequence goes on along the minus strand of CM042694.1, from coordinate 167,456,867 downwards.
ACCCTCGTCTCCTATGTCTGGGAATGCACGAAGAGTCGCCACCTCGCGCACACCATGGAGTAACGTGATCTTCGTCGTGCATGCGCCGCTCCGCACGCGAGCACCAAGCCTCCGAGAAAACCTCCCTCGCGCCCCCATATCCCCGGGTTGGGAGGATGAACCGAGCGTGAACTATAGACGCATTTCACTTTGGTGGGAGGGAAGATTTACCGCCGCTGCCGCCACCAGATCTGCCTCCTCCGGTGTCGTCCTGCCTCGCCGGGCTCTGGATCCTTCCGGCCTCTCGACAGCGACGGGAGATGCTGTGGAGGCCCAATCGACCCATTCCCCTTTGTCGACACTGGTGTTGATGGCTGTTCGTGTCCATGCCATTGGGATACCAAAACCAGGCTCCACCACAATGAAGCGGAAGCGCGCAACTCTAGAAGGAGCACCGGTGCCTGCCTCCGCCTCCACTGCCGCGGCCGTCACCGTGGCCTGCATCCCCGTGGCTAAGAAGGCAAAGAAGAACCTGGTTGTCAAGGGCACCCTCGCACCGAAGAAGACAAGGGCCAGCCACCGCACTCCTCCCATGCCTCAGCGCCCATGGCCAGTGCACACGCTCGCGCCCATGCCCTTCAACGCCGGCACCCAAGACGTGCTTGTGAAAACAAGTGAAAGGTATGGAAAATTCTTTGATTTCAAGCGTCCGTCGTGTTTTTAATTGCGCAAAGAAGGTATAAAGACATGTCGGCATCAAAGTCTAAACAATTTAGATTCCAACATTGCTCAAAGCTACTAGAGAAGAGTGAGAAGTGGAAGTTGCACGACCAAGAAGCACCGCCGAAGAAAGGCTCCATGATCAAGTTGGATCATGATGATGATAGTGAGGATGGTGGAAGGAACAAAAACAAGCTCGAAGGAGACAAAAAGTCCAACGACAGGATTAGGATTAAGGCCTAAGAAGAAAATTTGGGCAAAAAACTTGATGAGATGGCCAAGTCCAAGGAGTTGTTGACCGCAAAGACTTTGGATACCAAGATAACATTAACAAGGGAGAAGCAAGAGATGAAACAAGAGAAGTGAATCGCTATTCATGAAGATGCCAAGCGAGGAGGGAGCTAATTACCGAAGAAAACAAGATCATGATGATGTAGGAGAGGAGGAAAAGGCTAGGAGGGAGCTAATTGCCGAAGAAAACAAGATCATGATGATGGATCCAACAAAAATGGATTCATTTCGATTGGAATGGTGGAAGATTGCAAGGATGGAGACTTCAGAGAGGAAGAAACAAGCTCTTTGTCTTGGTGGTGGTGGTGATGGTGGTGCTTTGGCGAGTGGTGGTGGTGGTGATGATGGAGTTGGTGAGGTTCTTCATGGCGGTGGTGCTTCCTCGAGTGGTGGACCTCTGTCAACACCCGGATTTTTAATCCCAGATGGCTGTTATGCCATACATCGCAATCCCATGATTACCATTTTTGCGAGACATAACAGATTGGGTATCACAGTACATCATCCATTACAAACCAAAATAAGGTCTTACACAAATAAAGGATATCATGATCCAGTCTTAGTACAAACAAGCAGCAGAATAAATAGCATAGCGGTGGGCTCCATCTTTAGTGTCACAGGCAATGCTGACGATGGGAGATGATCCTAGTTGTCGTAGCCATCCTGCTGTCCTTCTTCCGGATAGTCCTCCTCATAGTCTGGCCACGGGAATAGCCAGGGACAAAGCCATGAGTACTCTTTAAGTACTCGCAAACTATCACTAACAAGTAAAGTAGTTCTTGTAGGAATGCTAACTTCTAAGTTTATTTGTAAAGTTAAGTTTGAAACCTAAGCTGAGTTCAGAAACAAAGAAAGATAAAATAAAGTTCTAAATCACCTAAGTGGGAACTTAGTTGTCATAGTCACAACTCTGTTGTGGTCAAGTCATGTCACAATTCATTTCATAAGTCATTTTGAAAACATCTGACAAAGGAACAGTATGGCCACTCCAACTGTCCATGACCACGGACGCGGCTATTCGAATAGTTTGACACTCTGCATAGGTGGTACACTTTCACCACAAGATTCGATAAATCTATCAGGGATAACCCTGAATCATCATACTTAGTATGCAAATAATCAAACATAACCTTTCCTTTACACGCTCTAGTATAAGCACCTCTCCTATGAGCTTGGCCTCCCAGCCATGGCCATCTGCCATCCTGGGCACTGCATAGGTGGACAACATTAAGAGGTAGCCTCAGCTCAGACCTCTCCCGCGAGGGAACTAATACTAATGCATATAAACTTCCGGCTAAGCCTTACCCAATTCAGGTATTGTGGTTCTACCGTAAAATTGGAATGGTATCGCATCCGAACCCAACCATCAGTTTTTATAAAAGGGCTAAGTCTCATGCCTTAACATTTTCATCATCATAAACCATTTGTGTTTCTCAACACATGTCAAAACATCTCAATAGAATGACTCATCATTCCAAGGTTTTCACAAGTCATTTTTACCAAGTATTCCCATCTAAAGTGATCAAGTTTTTGGTTTAGCTCTAAACTACTAAGTTAAGTGTGTTCACTAAGGTGGAATGCTAATATCAATCTCATGCCATAGAATGACATCTAAGTCTAACTAGATAGGTCAAGTTTTATACTCTTTATGCTATCTATAAACAAGTAAGAACTTTGGTAAAGTAAAGAAGGTAAAGCTTGTAAATAAAACTTGGAGTAGGTATAAGTCAAAGGGTATAACCATAGCATGCCTAATGCATCTTGCTTAGTTTATCTAGCTTGCAAGGGTTAGCTTGCATTGTTAATGATGGCTTGCAAGTATTAGCTTGCCAATAATAGCTTGCCTTGATTGGTGCAGTGGTTGAAATTCTCCTCTTCTTCTTCGGGGTAGGACTCCTCCTCGTAGACTTGGTCGGTACTATCGTCTATAAATACATACGGGAATACACAATCACCAAACAATACTTAACTAGACTATTTAGCACACTAAGGCACACATTTGATGATCTAGTATCATCACAAACATCACAAGATTTAATGAACTAGTTTCATTTATTTTATTTGAGAAAAGTAATTTCTACTCATTGAAAATAACTAAGATTTAATATTCTCCAATTAAAATATGGGATCAATGGACACATGTCATCACCACCTATTCTAATACATGGGAATGTGATTTAAAGGTTGGATCATATTTCAATAAATTTAAGTTCAATAATTAATGATTTAAAGTGACTAGAAATGCCTATATGGCATTATTTTAGTACTAGTCCAAAGTCACTGCATGAAAACCTTAATATTATTACATATTCAGATAGGTATGTTTAAATGTGATTTTTGAGAGTTGGAATCAACTCAAAAGCTATTTTGGTTGATTTTAGAAAAATGTTTGAATGTGAAAAAGCCTCTCTCTTGTTCTTTTTGCTACCATATATCTATAACTCTAATTGATTTAAATCTAACGGGCTTGGATAGATATTTAAATTATCTTTCTAACAAAATTGGAATCATTTAATTTGGATTTGTAAAACTCCCTGAATTGATTTTTGAACTAAGGGACAGAAACTAGATTTAGTTAAAAAGGAAAAATCTAACTTTGAATCTACTGGGTCGCGCGGGGACACTAATGGGCCAGCCTAGTCTCACTCCGTGGCGCTGAGGACAGCTGACATGGGGGTCCCTCCTGTTAGTGTCTCTTTAAACCTGAAGCGGTACGGGGCAACGTGGACTGTAGGATTAGAACTAAGATCTACGGCTAGGACTTATCATCAACGACGGACCTGTCGCCGGCGAGGTGGAACCCTAGCGGCTCAGTGGGGGTGCAGTGGGGGCGTACCGGGCTCCAGCGAGTGCGGCGAGGCGGGCAAATGGACGAGGAGACAACAACGGTCTCATGCGAAGTTGCGGCAGCTCCGGGGGTGGACAAAATCGACGGGGGCGTCTCCTCCTCTACTGCAGCTATCTCCGACGAAATTCCGGTGGCTGGCTGCTCGAGCGGCTCCGGCGAGAGGTGGGGAAGGACCAGTGGAGAGAGGGGAGCTGGGTGGTGTGAAGAAATGGTGCTGGGAAGGCTCCCTTATATAGGCTCGGTGAGGCGGCAGAGAAGCATGGGCGGAGCTCGTCGGTGACGACGACACAGGGTGCTATCGGCATGGGCAAGGTAGGCAGACGGTGGGCGGTTCCCTGGTGGTCCGCTAGGGCTTAATGGCGGTGCTAGGGGTGGTGGATTGCAGTTGGGAGCGTCTCGCGCTCCGAGCGATAGAGGCTGTGCTCGACGTGGTTCTCGGCGGCTATGGGTCACGCGGCGGGGTAAGGGCGTGTCTGGCAGGGTGAGGTGGTCAAGGCGGAGCGGCGCGCTCGGGCTGTGGTCGAGGGGCGGCTTGTGGCGCACTGTCGGTGACGGCGCTCTGGCGTGCACTGCGCATGGCACATAGGCGGTGGGCGCGGGCGATGTGAGGTGGTCCAGGGGCTTGCTGGGCTCGAGGAGCGGACAGGGGGCAGTGGTGCTACCAGGCCTACCTCCTAGACATGGCGAGAGAGAGAGGGGTGCGCTCCTATGGCTTGGGCACTGTCGATCGGCGATCATGGCCTCGGGGAGGCGGTGCACTATGGCTAGGGACTAGGGAGTGGGCTGGTTATGGCCTGGTTGGGACTAGGGAGTGGGCTGGTTGTGGCCTGGTTGGGACTAGGGGAGACAAGGAAGGTTAATGGTGATCAAATGGCTCGACAAAATTTGATCAAAACAGTATTAGTTAGGCAGGTTTGATTCTGCTCACCAGGTGTTCGACACAATGGCCGCAAGAATCTAACTTTTGAATTTTGAAGTGAAATTTGGTGGAGTTGTTAGTCACATGCTTAAGCATCTCTGGTTGCTAGGATTTGGCAAATTGAATTCATTTGAGTAGTTTTTGAAAAAGTGGGATCTAGACATATGAACTAGATTCCATTTTCAATTGTCATTTTAAATTAGGGTTTAAATGTTTTTGCAAGATCACAAGGTGGGCCTTGGTACATCTTAACTTGTACTAGCAAGGGGTGCAAAGATCCAAAATTGCTTCTGTTTGAAGTTGAGTGCTAGGAACACCTAAAGTGACTTAGTTGATTAAAATGGCCAAAGTGACCATTTCCATTTATTAATTCTATTTGATTTCTTTTTCTTTGGATTTTTCTTGGGAATGATCTAGATGATGTGGAATTCATCTTAGAATCATTTTACAACCATTAGAACAAACAATCATGGCAATTCAAATCAATTCCTATTTAATGCAACACACATATGCATGCTTAACTATTTAAATGAGAAAAAGGTTTTGTTAACCCTAAATTGGATGATTTGGATCTTCATCACTTGGATTATAGTTTTGGGATGTTACAAACCTTCCCCTCTTAAACAAAATCTCGTCCCGTGATTTAAGAAAGAAAACTAGGAACTAAAGAGATATGGGAACTCTGTCTTAATGTAATCTTCTCACTCCCAAGTGGCTTGTTTTTCGGTATGGTTGCTCCATTGAATCTTGAGAAATTTGATACTCCGGGTCCTGGTGGTTCTGTAAGCTTCCTCCAAGATACGGATGGGCACTTCACAATACGTCAGATCCTTGTTGATATCAACGGCTCGGTAATCGATGTTCTTGAAAACTTTGGTCTTCTCCGACACTTATAGGCATTTGCGAAGTAACGAGATATGGAACACATTGTGGATGGCTGACATCTCCTCTGGCAGTTCTAGTTGATACGATACTTCTCCTCGATGATTCAGAATCTTGAAGGGTCTGATATATCTGGGGGCTAACTTGCCTTTCAGACTAAAACATTGGGTTCCCTTCAATGGCAAAACCTTGAGATACACAAAATCTCCGACATTGAAAGTCAGATCTCTCCTTCTTTTGTCAGCATAACTCTTCTATCTAGATTGGGCAGTCTTGAGGTGCTCACGGACTTTGTGAACCTTCTCTTCGGCTTCTCGTAGGATATCGGGTCCGAAAATCTGACTCTCTCCTACTTGCTACCAATTCAAAGGGGTACGACACCTTCTTCCATATAAGAACTCAAATGGGGCCATTTGCAAACTGGCTTGATAACTATTGTTGTATGAGAATTCTGCGAAAGGTAGGCAATCTTCCCATTTCGATCCATACTCTAACACACAAGCTCTCAACATATCCTCTAGGATTTGGTTGAATCTTTCAGTCTGTCCATCGGTTTGCGGGTGATAAGCTATGCTGAAATTCAGCTTGGTTCCTAATCCTTCTTGAACTTTCTGCCAAAATCTCGAGGTAAATTGGGTTCCTCGATCCAATATATGGTCTTGGGGGTTCCATGCAGACTAACAATTCTGGCAATGTACAACTCTGCTAGCTTCGAACTCTGGTAGGTTGTCTTGACAAGTATAAAATGGGCTACGTTGGACAGTCTATCAACGATGACCCATATTGAGTCATTTCCCCTACTAGATATAGGCAAACCGGTGATAAAGTCCATTCCGGCAGAATCCCATTTCCATTCCGAAATCTGCAATGGTTGAAACAATCCTGCAGGTCTTTGATGTTCTGCTTTGACTCGCTGACAGATATCACACTTGGCTATGTAGCTTCCGATTTCTCTCTTCATCTTATGCCACCAAAATTGCTCCTTCAAATCCTGATACATCTTCGTTCCTCCGGGGTGGATAGAATAAAGAGTATCATGAGCTTCCTGCATGATAACTTGCTTCAACTCCGAATCTGCTGGCACACAGATACGTCCTTTGTACCACAAAACTCCTTCCTCATCTTCGGTAAATCCAGGTACCTTTCCTGTACCAATACAATGCTTGATTCTGTCGATACTTGCATTTCCCTTCTGGGCTTCCTTGATCTGACTGATCAAAGTGGGTTGAAGTTCAATGCTAGCTAAAAATACTTTGCTAACTAGCTCAGTTCTAAACTTCTCCAACTCTTCATGCAAACTTGGCTGCATCTCCTTGATCATGGTGTTTAACCTACACAGCAATCTGCTAAGAGAATCCGCTACCACATTGGCTTTACCGGGGTGATAGTGAATGTCAAGGTCACAATCCTTGATTAACTCTATCCATCTCCTTTGCCTCATATTCATCTCTTTCTAAGTGAAAATATACTTTAAGCTCTTGTGATCTGAATAAATCTCACAACGATTACCCATAAGGTAATGACGTCATGTCTTCAAGGCTAAAACTACAACGGCTATTTCAAGATCATGGGTAGGGTAGTTCTGCTCATGCTGCTTCAGTTGTCTGGACAGATATGCTATGACTTTGCCTTCTTGCATTAATACACATCTGAGACCAATCTTGGATGCATCACAATATACATCAAACGGCTTCTTGATATCTGACATGATCAGTATTGGGGCTGAAATCAATCTCTTCTTGAGCTCTTGAAAACTTGCTTCACATTTGTCGGTCCATTCAAACTTCTTGTCCTTCTTCAACAATTGGGTCATGGGTCTTGCGATGCTCGAAAATCCCTCTACGAACTTGCGGTAATATCCCGCTAATCCGAGAAATGCACGGACTTGGGTTTGAGTGGTTGGGGCTTCCCATTCTTCGACATCTTTGATCTTGGCGGGATCAACAGCGACTCCTCCGACAGACACAATATGTCCGAGGAATCCTACTTCTTTCAGCCAAAACTCACATTTGCTAAACTTGGCATACAACTGATGCTCTCTAAGGGTTTCAAGGATGATTTTCAGAGGTTGCTCATGCTCTTCTTTGGACTTGGAGTAGATAAGGATATCATCGATAAACACAACGATGAACTTATCCAGAAAATTCATAAAGATCTTATTCATGAGATTCATGAAATAAGAAGGGGCCTTGGTTAATCCAAAAGACATGACCGTATACTCGTATAAACCGTATCGGGTAGTAAAGGCGGTCTTTGGAATATCCGTTGCACGAACCTTAAGTTGGTGATAACCAGTCCTAAGATCAATCTTAGAGAACACACTGGCACCAGTCAACTGATCGAATAGATCCTCTATCTTTGGCAATGGGTACTTGTTCTTGATTGTGACGTCATTCAACTTCCTGTAATTTGTGCACAAACGATTGCCTCCATCCTTCTTGTCGATGAACAACACGGGCGATCTCCATGGCAATGCGCTTGGTTGAATCAAGCCTTTCTCGAGCATAGCATCCAATTGCTTCTTCAGTTCCACTAACTATGATGGGTTCATGCTATAGGGTCTCTGAGCTATGGGACCGGTTCCGGGGATTAGTTCAATAATGAACTCAATATCCCTATCCGGGGGCATACCGGGCAATTTATCTGGGAATACGTCGGGGTATTCACAGACTACTCTGACTGGGTCTATGGTGGGTAGGGCTAGACTCTTGTTGCACTTGAATTGACGGGGCAAGGTTTCAGATATATGCTCTACTGATACTCCAGAGCTACTGGTCATGGTGATGGCTTTCTTGGCATAGTCTATCAATCCTTTATGCTTTGACATCCAATCCATTCCTAGTACTGCTTCCAAACCTTTGGTTCCAAGTACTATTAGGTTGGCATAAAAATCTATCCCATGTATTCTGATAGGCACAGCTTTGCAAATTTTTCTAGCTTTTGTAGTTGAACCAGGTATTTGAACTATCATGACATGCTTCAGGTTGGTTGGGTGAATCTTACTAGTGCATGCAAATTCTTCGGTAACAAATGAGTGTGATGCTACGGAATCAAACAACACTCTTGCTAAAACTGAGTTGACAGAAAACATACCCAGTACTACATCTGGCGCTTCTTGGGCTTCTTCGGCATTCATGTGGAAGAGACGGCCGTTGCGGTTGTGAGGGTTCCCTAGGGTGAATCTTCTTCCGAGTTGAACACGACGCTACTGTTGAGCTGGGGCATTCACATTGGTCGTGGCGGCAATCTTCTTGGGACACTCATTTGAGTAGTGACCCTTCACTCCACACTCGAAACAAGTAATCTGAGACTTGTCTTTTGCTTCTACGAGCACAACATTGCTTCCAGTTCTCGGTGCAGTGTTGTTGTTTTTGTTGTTGTTGTTGTTGTGCTTGGGAGGTGAACGGTTGAAATTGCTGGAGTTGCCAGGGTGGTTGTTGTTGTTTCCGCCGGACTTCACATTTCCTCCGCTATGGTTGGGGTAGCTTGGACGAGACATTGGGGGTCGATTGTTCTGCGGGGCATATCCGGTAGACGGGTTGGGATGGTACTTCTGGTGACTACTGGATCCAGCTTGGTGCATCATCCGACGTTTGCGGTTGTCGTTCGCTTGATTAATCTTCCCCTCCATCTGAATGGCAGAGTCGACTAGCTCTTCGAGATCCTCGAAATGGATGTTGACGAGTACAGTCTGCATCTCATCATGCAGTCCGTTCAGAAATCTCTCCTTCTTCTTGGCCTCCGTGTTGATCTCATCAGGTGCATACCTGGCAAGGGACAAGAATCTGTCATGGTACTCCACTACAGTCATTCTGCCTTGCTTTAGCTCTCTGAATTCATCTCTCATTCCGGTGACTAGACCCTACGGCACATGGGTGCGGCTGAACTTGACTTTGAAGGTTTCCCACGTCATCACTTGACCGTGGTTCATCGTGCAGGTGCTATTCCACCATGCTCTTGCATCTCCTACCAGATAGTGGGTGGCAAACAGAACTTTCACGTTTGCATCCACTCCGGCGACTTCTAAGTTGTTCTCCATGGTGCAGAATCAATCATTGATCCAGCGGGTCTTCAAACTTGCTAAAGATTGGGGGATTGGTATTTTGGAAGTTTTTGAGTTTGGATCCATGATGATCCTGATTTCCATGGTTCTGATTGTTGTGAGCCATGTGGGCGATCTGCTGTAGTGTGGCCAGATTTGCTTGGCGCTCTGCCCTACTAGCTTCACGTTCTGCAATGAGCGTCTGCCGAATCTGCAGCATTGGGTCTTGTGATGAGCTGCTCCCTCCTTGGTTTCCACGAGTCATCTGAAGATATGAGATAGATAATGGGTTAAGAGGGAAAGTTCTAAGGTTCATGGTTTTGGTTTCAAAGCTAAAACTTTGAGTTTGACTCAGGTTTTGCAACTAACTTCTTTTCATTCATTCAAGCAAAGCACACGATAAAAACTCACACACACCACAACAAAAGGGAAACAAATGGTTTTAAGAACCATTCTGCAAGCTAAGATACAATGGGACCGATACTTCTCACTCCTACGATAGTGCTCTAGTGCATCTACTAATCATCAATGAAGTCGGAGTCATCATCGTCAGTGTAGAAGTCCATGGCATCATCCTCCAGATAGTCATCATCATTGCTGAGGTACGAGTGAATATCCCCTTGGATGTCTTCACCTTCCTCTTCTTCTTCTTTTGCTGCAAGTTGAGCTTCTTGCTCCTTGATGGTCTTCTCGAGGTCGTCCACCTTCGTGCGAAGACGGTCGATGGTGCGATCCTTCTTTGCACGTTGACGGCGAAGAGACTGATGATCCTTGACGAGCAGTGAGAAAGTCTGGGCCTTCTGGGCAGCAATGGCAAGGTTGTGGTTGGCGAACTCTCTAGCATTGTCCAAATCCTTCTGTCTGTCGTACAGTAGGAAGTCGAGGTTCTCCACTTGACGCTTCAACTCCGGGTGACTTTGCATCTCTAGCGTCATTCCCATAGAATCATTCCTTGCATAGTGAGCAAAGCGGGTTCCTTGGATCAGGTTGACATTCTGTGCACAGAGACAAGCGAGAGCTTCATGCATTGCCCTGGCTAATCCATCTAGCCAGTTATTCTCTCTCAGGGAGAACCGAATCTTCTCGGACATTGGTGCCTCTAACTTGCCTCGAAGATCAACAACTACTAGCCATTGTAAATCTCCTCCTGGTGGACCATTGAGTTGAGCTCCAAAGAATTCCAGATGTGGACACTCCAAGTACTCAGATAGTGCATCTATATCCCTCTCGAAGATCAGTTGGCCTCCGTTTCCCACCTGGTAGAACTTGCAGTACTGAACTTCCATCTATAAGAATTTGGGATGAGAAAGTTAGTCAAGTGATCAAGTGTGTCAAAATTTTATGTAGTAATGTAAGAATTTTTGAGGAACATGTAAATTTTTTTGAGAGAAAGAATCCCAAGGGTAAGTGAGGAAATAGATTTTCACAAATACTCACTTTGGTTTTGAAACTAAGTTTTTGTTCGGACGTCCATTCTAACTAGGGTATCCTATGGTCAGGATGGCTCTGATACCAACTTGTCAACACCCGGATTTTTAATCCTAGATGCCTGTTATGCCATACATCGCAATCGCAGGATTACCATTTTTGCGAGACATAACAGATTGGGTATCATAGTACATCATCCATTACAAACCAAAATAAGGTCTTACACAAATAAAGGATCTCATGATCCAGTCTTAGTACAAACAAGCAACGGAATAAATAGCTTAGCAGTGGGCTCCATCTTCAGTGTCACAGGCAATGCTGATAATGGGAGATGATCCTAGTTGTCGTAGCCGTCCTGCTGTCCTTCTTCCGGATAGTCCTCCTCATAGTCTAGCCATGGGAATAGCCAGGGACAAAGCCATGAGTACTCTTTAAGTACTCGCAAACTATCACTAACAAGTAAAGTAGTTCTAGTAGGCATGCTAACTTCTAAGTTTATTTGTAAAGTTAAGTTTGAAACCTAAGCTGAGTTCAGAAACAAAGAAAGATAAAATAAATTTCTAAATCACCTAAGTGGGAACTTAGTTGTCATAGTCACAACTCTGTTGTGGTCAAGTCATGTAACAATTCATTTCATAACTCATTTTGAAAACATCTGACAATGGAACAGTATGGCCACTCCAACTGTCCATGACCGCAGACGCGGCTATCCGAATAGTTTGACACTCTGCAGAGGTGGTACACTTTCACCACAAGATTCGATACATCTGTTAGGGATAACCCTGAATCATCATACTTAGTATGTAGATAATATAACATAACCTTTCCTTTACACACTCTAGTATAAGCACCTCTCCTATGAGCTTGGCCTCCCAGCCATGGCCATCTGCCATCCTGGGCACTGCATAGGTGGACAACATTGAGAGGTAGCCTCAGCTCAGACCTCTCCCGCGAGGGAACTAATACTAATGCATATAAACTTCCGGCTAAGCCTTAACCAATTCAGGTATTGTGGTTGTACGGTAAAATTGGAATGGTATCGCATCCGAACCCAACCATCAGTTTTTATAAAAGGGCTAAGGCTCATGCCTTAACATTTTCATCATCATAAACCATTTGTGTTTCTCAACACATGTCAAAACATCTCAATAGAATGACTCATCATTCCAAGGTTTTCACAAGTCATTTTTACCAAGTATTCCCATCTAAAGTGATCAAGTTTTTGGTTTAGCTCTAAACTACTAAGTTAAGTGTGTTCACTAAGGTGGAATGCTAATATCAATCTCATGCCATAGAATGACATCTAAGTCTAACTAGATAGGTCAAGTTTTATACTCTTTATGCTATCTATAAACAAGTAAGAACTTTGGTAAAGTAAAGAAGGTAAAGCTTGTAAATAAAACTTGGAGTAGGTATAAGTCAAAGGGTATAACCATAGCATGCCTAATGCATCTTGCTTAGTTTATCTAGCTTGCAAGGGTTAGCTTGCATTGTTAATGATGGCTTGCAAGTATTAGCTTGCCAATAATAGCTTGCCTTGATTGGTGCAGTGGTTGAAATTCTCCTCTTCTTCTTCGGGGTAGGACTCCTCCTCGTAGACTTGGTCGGTACTATCGTCTATAAATACATACGGGAATACACAATCACCAAACAATACTTAACTAGACTATTTAGCACACTAAGGCACACATTTGATGATCTAGTATCATCACAAACATCACAAGATTTAATGAACTAGTTTCATTTATTTTATTTGAGAAAAGTAATTTCTATTCATTGAAAATAACTAAGATTTAATATTCTCCAATTAAAATATGGGATCATATGGACACATGTCATCACCACATATTCTAATACATGGGAATGTGATTTAAAGGTTGGATCATATTTCAATAAATTTAAGCTCAATAATTAATGATTTAAAGTGACTAAATGCCTATATAGCATTATTCTGGTACTAGTCCAAAGTTACTGCATGAAAACCTTAATATTATTACATATTCTGATAGGTATGTTTAAATGTGATTTTTGAGAGTTGGAATCAACTCAAAAGCTATTTTGGTTGATTTTAGACAAATGTTTGAATGTGAAAAAGCCTCTGTATTGTTATTTTTTCTAGGAGAGATCTATAAATCTAATTGATTTAAGTCCAACGGGGTTGGATAGAGATTTAAATTATCTTTCTAGAAAAATTGGAATCATTTAATTTGGATTTATAAAACACTCTGAATTGATTTTTGAACTAAGGGACAGAAACTAGATTTAGTTAAAAAGGAAAATTCTAAATTTGAATATACTGGGTCGCGCGGGAACACTAATGGGCCAGCCTAGTCTCACTCCGCGGCGCTGAGGACAGCTGACAGGGGGGTCCCGCCTGTCAATGGCTCTTTAAACGCGAAGCGGTACGGGGCAACATGGACCGTAGGATTAGAACTAAGATCTACGGCTGGGGCTTATCATTGATGACGGACCTGTCGCTGGCGAGGTGGAACCCTAGAGGCTCAGTGGGGGTGCAGTGAGAGCGTACCGGGGCTCCAATGAGTGTGGCGAGGCAGGAAAATGGATGAGGAGACGACGGTGGGCTCAGGCGAAGTCACGGCAGCTCCGGGGGTGGACGAAATCGACGGGGGCGTCTCCTCCTCTGCTGCGGCTATCTCCGGCGAAATTCCGGTGGCTGGCTACTCGAGCGGCTCCGGCGAGAGGTGGGGAAGGACTAGTGGAGAGAGGGAAGCTGAGTGGTGTGAAGAAATGGTGCTAGGGAGGCTCCGTTATATAGGCTCGGCGAGGCGGCAGAGAAGCATGGGCGGAGCTTGTTGGTGACGACAGCACAGGGTGCTATCGGCGTGGGCAAGGTAGGCGGACGATGGGCGGTTCCCTGGCGGTCAACTAGGGCTTAATGGCGGTGCTAGGGGCGGTGGATTGCGGTCGGGAGCGTCTCGCACTCTGAGCGACAGAGGCGGTGCTCGACGTGGTTCTCGGCGGCTGTGGGTCGCGCGACGGGGTAAGGGCGTGTCTAGCGGGGTGAGGTGGTCAAGGCGGAGCGGCGCGCACGGGCTATGGTCAAGGGGCAGCTTGTGGCGCACTGTCGGTGACGGCGCTCTGGCATGCGCTACGCATGGCACAAAGGCGGTGGGCACGGGCGATGTGAGGTGGTCCAGGGGCTTGCTGGGCTCGAGGAGCGGACATGGGGCGGTGGTGCTACCACGCCTACCTCCTAGACATGGCGAGAGAGAGAGGGGCGCGCTCATGTGGCTTGGGCACGGTTGTCCGGCGATCATGGCCTCTAAGTGGGCTGGTTATGGCCTGGTTGGGACTAGGGGAGACAAGGAAGGTTAATGGTGATCAAATGGCTCGACAGAATTTGATCAAAACAGTATTAGTTTGGCAGGTTTGATTCTGCTCACTAGGTGTTCGACACAATGGCCACAAGAATCTAACTTTTGAATTTTGAAGTGAAATTTGGTGGAGTTGTTAGTCACATGCTTGAGCATCTCTGGTTGCTAGGATTTAGCAAATTGAATTCATTTGAGTAGTTTTTGAAAAAGTGGGATCTGGACATATGAACTAGATTCCATTTTCAATTGTCATTTTAAATTAGGGTTTAAATATTTTTGCAAGATCACAAGGTGGGCCTTGGTACATCTTAACTTGTACTAGCAAGGGGTGCAAAGATCCACAATTGCTTTTGTTTGAAGTTGAGTGCTAGGAACACCTAAAGTGACTTAGTTGATTAAAATGGCCAAAGTGACCATTTCCATTTATTAATTCTATTTGATTTTTTTTCTTTGGATTTTGCTTGGGAATGATCTAGATGATGTGGAATTCATCTTAGAATCATTTTACAACCATTAGAACAAACAATCATGGAAATTCAAATCAATTCCTATTTAATGCAACACACATATGCATGCTTAACTATTTAAATGAGAAAAAGTTTTTGTTAATCCTAAATTGGGTGATTTGGATCTTGATCACTTGGATTAAAGTTTTGGGATGTTACACCCTCCCATTCATGGTGCTGCATGAGGCCAAGCTCTATGTGGTGACGCCATGTAACTTTTTTGTGGTGTAGGATGATTGCAGATATGATGTAAACTTTGAACTGTCACATCGTCGTTTGCATGTGTTTCGTCTAAGCTTTGAATCCTAATTTTATGGTTCAATTTACGGTTCAGGTGCGAGCTCGCGTGGAACAGATACCACAAACTGGACCCGTGAAACGGAATATTCTCTATCCTGGGCCGGATTTTTGGTGTCTGTTCCACAGGAGCGATTTTGGGCCTGAGAAACACGTTTTCCGTGGCCTGAAAACACGTTTTTCGGACCAGCAATTTTCGGGATCTGCTAGAGTTGCTCTAAGCTAAGAGCACCTCCACTCATTGAGCATTCCAAGGCTGAAATCTGGCGCTAAATAACGCCAGATGGATGCAACTTTCGGCATGTGAATGTCAAATTCCCACTCGCGCTTCTAGGTTTGTTTTGTTAAATTTTTAAAATTCACCCAAAGTTTGTCTAAATGAAGCAAATTCATACTAATTTAGGCAATTGCAATATATTATACGCGAATTCATACATATTTTGTCGAATTCGGGCATATAACCGGGTTCGACTTACATTAGGCAAAAAAACATAAAAAGACTCGGGGGAATTCTAGTTCATGCCGAGGCGGTGGTAGAACACCGTGTAGTCGCCGTCGACACCACCGTCGTCGTCGTCGCTCGGCGGCTGGTATCTTGGCGGCTTGGAGCTGCAGCCCTGCCCGGCATCGCTGTTGCGCCACTGCTGTGATAAGGGACCCGACCCACCCTCGTCTTTGTCGGAGTCGTCGAGTACAACGAGTGGAGTCTGTCATCGGCGGGGCATCGCTGAGCGATGCCTCCATGGCTATCTTTAGGAGGAAGTCGTCCTTGTCATCTAACGAGGCCCACTCCGCCGGCTCCCTCTTTGGCGTGTGCAACTGCCCACTAGTGTCAGACCCCCTCTTCGGCCTAATGAGGCGAAGATGGCCACGTGGTGGCGATGGAGTGCGATGCTCATTGATGAAGGTCCCACACAAGGGTGTGCGCGACAGATACTCAGGCTCCAGCTTCACTGGCCAGAGTGTCGACGCTTTGTGCGACGGTGTTGAGTCTACAAAGTGAGTCTACAACCTAATTAATATGATATTGCATGTTACCACACATAAGTTATTTCCCACTATGGAGGTAGCAATCTAAACTAGTAACATATCCATGTTACTAGTGTAAGTTATTTTGCACTATGACTGACCTAAAGTCTGAGCTTGTCCTCTCTCTCAAAAAAAGGTCTAAGCTCACCCCCCTTCCTTGCTCCTCATGTTACCCATAGGAAGCTTGTGGTTCGCTAAGATTATCTCCAACAGTGTCTCTAGACTAGCGATGCGCTAAATAAACCGTCAGAATAACACGCAGGAGCATTCGCATGGGCCCTCCAGCAGACGCTACATCTGAGCGTGATGCAGCCAACACATGGTAATCACCATTGGTCCACATTATGATACACCAACCATTCCTACCAAGGTGAATTCCTTCCATCTCTTGCATTCCTTTGGTTATCGTGTGAATGGGATCCTACTTGAGACAAATGCATACTGTATGACTAGGTCCATGACCATGATGCCAAGAGAAGGAGACAAGGATGCCCCTGGAGCCAAAAACCCCAAGCATGAGGCCTATAAGAGAAGAAGGAATAAGATGATGCAACAACACCGGAGTCTCTACCACAGTAAGACCAGAGTCCCCGCCTGCCCAAAGTCCCCACCCTCCCGGTACCAGAGTCTCTAACCACCCGGAGTCTCCGCCCTCCCGAGACCGGAGTCTTTTCCCTCGCCTTAACCAGTCCACGTCTACAAGGTTCTGGAGTCCATCCGGAGTCTCTACCGCCAAACCAGAGTCTCCGCCTCCATAACCACAGAGTCTCTGGCCTACAAGTAGGCCTATGTGCCTTGGAGCTAGGCCTCAGCCCATGTACCCCTCTATTATACCTAAAATACCCCTAGATCATGGCTGGCCTATATATATATATATGCCCTACCCCCTTATTGAAACCTGAGATATGATGATGAATTGAGGCATGTGCCTAACCCTGGATGGGAACCCCTATCTATAGTACATCTATGAGTTGTACATGATGGGTTTTTTTTGCATAGAAAACGAAAAATCCTACGGTTGCAACTACCAAGATCAAATCTAGGCGATACTTGTAATGGTTTCAGAAGGACTCACCCTCGAAGACTGTAAGTGGGATAATGTTCCCACAAACAAATGTGGCTGGTGTAGAATGTACACGACCATCCTCAAGGATGCGATGACTATAAGCGCCACAAAGGGAAGTGCCTCCATAATCGTTCACACATTCGGTGTGCCGATGACTTCCGTCCCTTGCTCCATGTTGGGCAGCGAAAGTAGCGGATCCTCGGGAACTCCAGAAGCACTACGACATAGTAGTGGTGGTGGTGGATAAGATCTTGAGCACGGCTTCGCCTAAGCACCATACTCGTGGCAATAGACAAGGCTAGAAAGGGGAGGAAGATGTCAACCAAAGGGCATATGAGATGAATGGAGAATGAGTGAGATGAGAGGAGGAGGCGGGGGACTTTTATAGGTGAGGGGCAGCCCCAAGGGCCATGGCATGGAAGCCATGGTGGTGCCCCCACCTCTCCCCCATTTATGTGGGTGGACACTCCACTCATATCCATTTATCTCCACTTATCTCTCATTAAATTTCCACTCAAGAAATCAAAGGTCTTTCCATTAAAGCACTTTAATTCACTTGGTTTAATGCCACTCAATTTAATGAACACATTAAAATTTTATCCCCTTGCAATATTTCGATACAACGAACATATTCTGGTAGATTCATCAGAACAATTCCTGCGTTGTCCAGTATTTTCTCTTGTGTTCCCTATCCTCTCAAATGCGTCGACTATGCTTAAGTGTGTCTCCCTACGGGCTCATGAACTATGTGTACATGATCGAGACTCTCTCCGATCAATAATCATTAGTGGGACCTGGAGACCCATAATGACTCCCACTAATTCAACGATGAACTAGTGATCGCGTGAACCTTTTTCGCAGCAAGCAATTTCTTTTGTCTCATGATATTTTACTTGTCCGAGATCCGATCATTTGGTATCATCCATACCTAGTTCGATCTTGTTACCGGCAAGTACTCTTTTCTTGTTCCCGTGATATAACATTCTTAGTAATCTTATCGCTTGCTTGCAAGCTATGTTAATGTGATATCACCGAGAGGGCCCTGAGTACATCTCTCTGTCATCAGGATGGAAAAATCCCACTCTTGATCCATGAGCCTCAACTAAGACTTTCCAAGTACCCGATGACATCTTTATAATCACCATGTTATGGTGTGATGTTTGATGGAATCAAAGTACTCTTCTAGAGTTAGTGATTAACGTGATCTCATGGTCTAAGGATTAGAGTTACTTCGAATGATGTTAGAGCAATGTAAACATAATGGCATGATCTTATTACTATACTTTGGGAGATTGTTTATCACATCATTCCACCAATGGTGTGACCTTGTTATTAACAACATCCAATGTCATGATCAGGAAACCTTGATCATTTGTTAATCAATAAGCTAGTGTAATGAGAGGCATTACTAGGAACCTTTTCTTTGTTTATTAAACCCACATGTATTAACGTTTATGGTTAACACAATTATAGCATGAGAAATAAACATTTATCATAAGCATGGAACATAATAACCACTTTATTATTGCCTCTCGGGCATATTCCCCTCAGTACAAGGCCTTGGAGTCGGTGCCCTTCTCCAAGTTGTCAAGACCCTCCTCAAGTGTTTGGTCTCTCCTTGTTAAGGATTCTAGTAGTGCTAGGTCTCTCCCCTTTGGGATTCTACTTGGTTGCTACTCTCTCCTTGATTTGGATTCTATCATTCGCTTGTCGATCTCTCCTTTGGTGATTCTACTTCAAGGTCTCTTGCTGAGGATTCTATTGGATTGGTTGTCCAAACCAACGGGAGCAAATCGAATAGTGTGTGTTTTGGCATGTGTTTATATCTTTACCTTGCATTATAGTTGAGTTCATCGTGTTCATCAGGTTTTTCCCTCACTCCCTGACTCAAATCCATAAAGATCGGGCCACCCAAGGGTCAATCCCACAAGGGAACCATATCAACTAGTATCAACAACTTTTGATTGCCACAGATTTGACTTCGTTCATCGATTTCCACCATAAATTGAAAAATACCAAAAATATTGCCCCAAATTGCTTATGGTTTAGTATATCGTTTTGGTGAGTTGATTGTGGTTTTTATCCATAAGAAACTTGTCTTCGGAGTTGGTTTACCATTTGCGTGCGTTTTGCAGCCCAATTTGGTAGAAAATTTCTAGATTTGAGGTTTGAAGGGACCAATTTCTGCTCAAGAACAAGGGCAGTTCATCGTGCTGCCCTGACACCGGAGTCTCCAACGCAGCGAGACCAGAGTCTCCAGCCCCCGGAGTTTCCAACCCCGTAATCCGGAGTCTCTAGCCCTAACACAATTTTTTAACATCTTTTCCTTTTCGGCTGATTTCCTTTGTGTGTTTTCGTTTCATGTGCATGTCTATCATCTAACAAAGCTTCCACAACAATTCCTCGAGCTCAACATCGACACCACGAAACTCAAGCCATCCCCCCCCCCCACCGGTTGCAAGTTCATCATCACTACAAGGTATAACTTGCACTACCCTTGTTAACCCCCTTTCTTCCTTTGTGTGTTACCTAACCTATCGAGAGTAGCCCATCTTGTGTTTGCATAAGCATTGTGCGCTTGCTCTTGCATAGTGATAGTGTAGAGGCAATAGCAAAAGTTGTCTCCATAGCATAGAAAGAAAAGAGATATATCAAAAAAAAAGATACCAAAGCTTATAAGCAAGAGTGCGAGCAAGATCAAGGCAAGCATGCAAATTCGTTGCTTATCAATCTTTGTGCAAACGCGCTATGGTCTCTCCTAGAGTTGACATGACACCGAGCATTAGTCTTTGTTAGGACTAGTTTTGTTCATCGCTCATTTTCATAGTCGTGCTTGCCACATTAATCTCCACCGTCTGTGTATAGTCGTAGGTTCTTATCACCCTTTTGACCCCTTATTTTGACTTCATTTTTGTTGGATTTTACCCACTTTTGACAATAACATTTTGTTTGGTTGTTCCATTTGGTTTACATTGTCCTAACCTTCCACCATAGGCCTTTGTGTGTGTGACTTGTGTATCGTTACTTGCTTTTCTCTTGGTAATAACAAACTTTCCTATTTTTGACTACGGTGAGGCAAGGTAGCATATACCATTCCACCATGATACTCTTGGCCTTGTGAGTACAATGTATAGGGACAAATTAAGTAGTGGAGATGACCACAACCACAACCACAACCAAGAAGGCATTGACACACGCCTAAACTTATGGAGGCACCGTCAAGCAATCATCGAGCAATTGGATCAGTTTGGGAACCATCTCGATGACAAAATTCGAGAGTTCGAGGACCGTGACAAGCAACATCAAGCAGAGCGTCACACTCTCCACCAATCTCTCCACCAAGCTATCGCCAACAATGACAAACATCGTGTATGTCACTCAAGCTCATCACGCACGTGTCTCTTAAGTCGTCATGGCGAGTCTTCGCGCTCACACTCCCTTCATGGAGAACCCCACCACCACAATGGGGAAGGACAAGCTCGTCATCGACATAAATGAGCGGGTGACCCACAAGCTCCTCAACCGGAACATCAACAAGAGAATGGAGAACCTCATGACAACAATGAGGAAAGCAAAGCTTGACACCACCATGAACAAGTGGATGCCCCACAAGCTCGCCAACCCCAACAAGCAAAACATAATTGGTGCCATGCTTCTCATGATCGAATCCAACAACAACCCCAAGAACTTCATCAACCTTGTCATGAACATGAGCTACCTACAAATAAAGATATCAACAACCTCAATGCAAGACATGACTTCGAAGGTGCACCAGTTTGGGATCCAAGCAACGACGAAGAAGAAGAGCCTCGGGACCGACAACACATCCACTTGGCTCAACCTCAACATCGACACCACCATAATGAGTTGAGAGATCCACCTGTCCCATGTGAGGTAGAGAGCCATATATATATCACTTCAATGAGAATGAGAGTGAGTTGTGTGCGTTCACCATACGTGAGGATGAGTGTATCCATCTTGAGAGCATGAGTGATACACCACATGAGTTGAGTGAGGACATTGTGTTGTCTTCCTCTTTTCTAGGTTGCACGGATGACGATGCTAAAAGAAGCATGGACTTGACCATTCCCATGGATGAAGAAGAGGCGCTTATGAATGACAAAATTACCATAACACCTACTCCACATGAGTAGAACTACAAAGGTAATGAAATAGGTGTTGGTGATGCCATGCGCCCACTAGTGGACATGATGGATTTTGAATGCTTGCATGCTATGCATACTCCTATTGCCATGTCACATGCTATCGTGACATCACCATGTGATACTTTGCCATCAAACATTGTTGGTCATGTAACATCATATAGTTGTGATGATCTTGATATAGACATGCCATGTTATAGTCGCTTCATTTTTCCTCCGATCATTGAATTGAACATGTTGAACAATTGCTATTTCCAATGCTTTGATTACAACGATGCTAATTTATTTGCAAACGAGAATGCCCCAATAGCGTTCTAACATATTGGATATTATATCGCACCGCATATTGAACTTGCCCCATCACCTTGTTTGCACGTAAGCTACCTTTCTCATGATATGTTGCTTAATGATAATGGTTATGTGCAAACAAGAAGACGCATCATGATGTATGATGTGTTCATCTACCACGCACATACGTTGTTTTATTTATCTATGGTGTGTGTAGGTACCCGCATTCCTATGTCAACGTCGATTGAGCACGAGTTGGAAAAACAAGCTCAAGAGAGCATCACAAAAGACATAAATGGTAAATCTCTTTACTTACAATATGATGACGGGATATCGTCGAGGTCGACTATTTTTCAAGCGGGGGGAGATGATGTAGCCCAACACATGGTACTCACCACTGGTACACATCATGATACACCAACCATTCCTACCAATGTGAATTCCTTCCATCTCTTGCCTTCCTTTGGTTATTGTGTGAATGGAATCATACTTGAGACAAATGCATATCGTATGACTAGGTCCATGACCATGATGCTAAGAGGAGGAGAAAAGTATGCCCCTGGAGCCAAAACCCCCAGTCATGAGGCCTAGAAGAGAGGAAGGAAGAAGCTACTGCAATAGCACCGGAGTCTCCGTCGCAGTAAGACCAGAGTCTCCGCCCTCCCGAGACCGGAGTCTCTGCCCTCGCCTCGACCAGTCCATGTCTGCAAGGTTCTTGAGTCCATCCGCAGTCTCCACCGCCAAACCGGAGTCTCTGTCCCGTCCTGAAGTCCCCGCCTCCACGTCCCCGGAGTCTCCAGCCTACAAGTAGGCCCACGTGCCTTGGAGCTAGGCCTCAACCCATGTACCCCTCTAGTATACCTAAAATACCCCCTATCTCGTGGTTGGCCTATATATATGCCCCCACCCCTCCTTGAAACCTCAGAGATGATGATGAATTGAGGCATGTGCCTAACCCTAGATGGGAACCCCCTCTCTATAGTAAATCTATGAGTTGTACAAGGGCTTGGAGTCGATGCCCTTCTCCAAGTTGTCAAGACCCTCCTCAAGTGTTTGGTCTCTCCTTGTCAAGGATTCTAGTAGTGCTAGGTCTCTCCCCTTTGGGATTATACTTGGTTGCTACTCTCTCCTTGATTTGGATTTTATCATCTGCTTGTCGATCTCTCCTATGGTGATTTTACCACAAGGTCTCTCGCCGAAGATTCTATTGGATTGGTTGTTCGAACCAACAGGAGAAAATCGACTAGTGTGCGTTTTGGCGTGTGTTTGTATCTTTGCCTTGCATTAGAGTTGAGTTCATTGTGTTTCCCTTACTCCCCGCTTCAAACCCATGAAGATCGGGCCACCCAAGGGTCAATCCCACAAGGCAACCCATATCAGAGTGCGCGCTGTAAAATTTTAGCGCAGCGCGGCGTTTTGTGTTATCCGGTGTTGGATATTTGGTGCTCCAGCTAGAACGCGCGCTATCGTTGGCCACGCGTGCGAACAAGGCAACCACCAGGAAAATTCATCCGTGCCCGCACCATTGTCTTCCCTAATCCACCCCTCCGACCATTTCGGTGCAGCCGCCTCGCCGATTTAGTCCCGCCGGCTCTATCCTGCTGTATAGTCGCCGCCGCCACGCGTGCACCGTGCGCGTCGCCGCAGTGAATCTCCCCCTCTGCCATTGCCGCCATGCTAGGAGCTCGGTTTTTTCGTCGATTCGTCGCCACATGGTGATTCTCCCCGGCGTCGTGCTGCCGCACCGAGCTCGATGGTGATGATGTCCTCCTCTAGCGGAGAGGCAACTTGGCGCACACATGTTCGTCAAAAATCGCCGCAAGGTTTGTGTTGCCGCGCCCGCACCCATTTTGTTTACATTTTATTTGGTAGAAGTATTTCAATTATTTTACATGCTTGTAGATAAGTTTTTGCAATGATTCATCTGATGACAAACTTGATATTGAGGAAGAAGAAAACATCTCCATGCTATTAGCTTGGCACGCTAATAAGAAGCTGACGATTGGTGGCTCGGTTTTTAGGAGACAAAAGTTGTGGAGTTTGAAGCAAATGGCCACAAGTACAACTATGGCTACTATCTTGCCAACGGCATCTACCCATGATGGCAAATATTTGTGAAGCCGGTTCACCAACCCAAAGGTAAGAAACAAACCAATTTTCACAATGCACAAGCGGCGGCTAGAAAAGATGTGCAGAGAGCATTTGAGATTTTGCAAGTCCAATTTACTATTGTGAGAGGACCGACTAGATTTTGGGACCAAGAGTGCCTTTAGTATATCATGAACGCTTGTGTCACCATGCATAACATGATCATAGAGGATGATCGTGGCAAATATATAGATCACACCCACTATGACTTGATGGGGGTTCCCTGCAAGTGAAGAGGCAAGCACATAGGGTGGCACGTTTCATCGCCTCGTATCATTCGATTCAGTCCAATAAGACGCATGATGAGCTTCAAAAAGATCTCATCGAGGAGTGGTGAAAATGGTTAGGAAAACAATAGTGGCTTCTTTATTTGTATATTTGTTGTATTGTTGATGAACAACTTATTGTATTTATTGGTGAACAATTTATTGTATTTGTTGTATTGCTTTTATGTACTATTTTCTTATGTTGTAATAATAACTAGACAATTTGTTGTTGAATTATTTTGAGTTGTTTGATCTTATTGATTGTATGCATCTGCGTTTGTTGTTTGCGCCGGTGCCGTGCGCTGTACTTTGTCACGCCTGGTATGGGGCTGTTTTTGGCGACAGTGCGCGCGCTGCAAAATGGCGCCTCCGGCGAAGGTCGCGTCGGCGCCGCGCGCTCTATCTACACAGCGTGCTGCAAAACGATTTTAGACGCCAAGATATAGTCACCGTTGGAGATACTCTAAAACGAGATTTATATATTCGGAGGAAGCAATGTCATCTGCCCAAGAGCCACGCTAGACAGAGATCACATTGCTTTGGGTGTGCCCACCAACACCAGAGCTGCTTCTTGCCCCGGTTGTTCCGCACTTCCTTGTTCCTACCCCAACTTCCCTTGCACTTTTGCACGCACGCATACGGAAAATACGAATAACTGAAAATCCACACCGTCATGAGATCGCAATGGATATACACAACGCCACGGAAGAGAAGGATAAACCAGTGTTGTGTTTTGTGTCAAATATTTTGTATGTACGAGTTATATTAAGTTTAGACTTGGTGTGTAACTACTGTGGATAGGATACAACTAGTGTTGAAGTCACACACTAGTAGCCTAGACCTCGTATAAAATGTGCCACATAATGTAACCAATGACAACTCAATAGCAACAGGCACGCGGAGGATCCGACAATATTTGTTGGCGGTAGGGCGGCCAAATTTGCCTATCTAAAACGTCTTTTTTTTAACCGTGAACAATAGATGCTCTGCTTTTGCATTATAGAAGAGGGAAACAACGAGTAGAAAAAGTTTGACGCAATTGCGTCAGCAACACTGAAAAGACGGAAACGCTGCACAACGACAGACAGGCCCACTACACTCCTGCTGGACT
Source organism: Avena insularis (assembly GCA_023614405.1). Taxonomy (NCBI): domain Eukaryota; kingdom Viridiplantae; phylum Streptophyta; class Magnoliopsida; order Poales; family Poaceae; genus Avena; species Avena insularis. Next base: position 167,431,549 of record CM042694.1, on the reverse strand, counting down.
ATATGCAAACTCCAGGAGCTCTAGATCAGCTTTGATCAAATTAGCAACGGCAACTGCGGTGGCCACTTTGTGCTGAAAAATTCTTCGACCGCCCTCTTTCCAAATATGCCAGAAAATGTAGACAGACAAGGAGATCTCTTTCTTTTGGGGGCATCTGCCTTCCCTCGCCGCGCAGTTTCCTACAATCAGCATTCATAGCTTGGCAAAAGGGCATTTGAGGGCCAAGTGAGTTGCATTTTCCAGCTGCTGGTCACATAGGCAGCACTTGTCATCGTGAGGCCACCTTGCCTTCAGCCCTGATCCTCCACACCTGATGCAGAGCAGGCTTCTTTTGTCTGTCTTGAACTTGGAATTGATAAGCATAAGCAGAAGATGCAGAGAATTGTCCATCAGTAGTGAGCTTCCAGACAATCTTGGCTCTTTCACCAATGAGATCGACCTCTTGGATCTGCGTCCAAAGCTCCACAAACTGATCCATTTGATCGGACTAAATCTATACGCTGCAGTCCACTCATCCACCTTCCATTGCCAAGAGCATCTTTGACAGAGAGATTCTTCCTTGTTGCTAGTATGAAGAGGAGGGGCACGATGGTCTTAGGGGCTTGCCCATTGAGCCAACAATCAGACCAGAAGAGAGCGGGTCTCACCATTGCTAAAACGTCTTATAATCAGCCCGGAAAAAAGTGTTATAATCTGGAATAGGGGTAGTGGTTTTCAGAGTCTGATGCGGTTTTAGAGGTTTTTTCTAGAGTTGCTCTGAAGTGATGAGTAGGCCCGGTTTTTTCTAGAGTTGCTCTGAAGTGATGAGTAGGCCCGCGCTACATGAGCTGCGTACACTAAGGAGAACTGGAGAGGTAATACATGAAAATCACACGAAGAACAAAATTCATAATCACTGGATGATCAAAGGATCCCACAATACAAATCGTAGACCTAGCTAGGTTGGACCGAGGCAGCAGTCACACGGCCAGGCCAGGCGATGGGTGGTCAGTGGCTACCATGTCCATGATGGGTTGATGGAAACATCACACCGGCACAAGCACAAAACCTGGGATGCTGAATACTTTCAAATCTTAGTGTGAAGCAGGGACCGCCCAGCTCCACTGAAATTTTTGGGTTGATTAGAGTACTTATATTTGAAGAAACAATAAGGATAAGCATCGGAGGGAACTGAATTTATAGAGGTGGAAGGCAGAGCAGAGCTGCTTATGCTGAACTGTGACCTAATAATAACTTAAGAACTTAGACAAACAAACAAACATAAGTGCACTGCCAAGTTTTTGTTGGAAAACAAAAGGGAATAATTCACCCTGACTTTTACTATAACGCAACCATGGTTCAAGACAAGGACCAGAGAAAACTAAAGCAATAAGATGGCATCATGCCATCTCAACTGAACCGAATGATAGACATGAGGTCATGTCATCCGAGAACTACGAAATAAAGGCAGTTTTGCAGCCGATCAAAATTTATTCCGGACTAAAGTTAGCTGTCTTTGGTGTTGCTTCAGGCAGCAGTTAAAACACAGATCCGGCGGCGCACGAGCTTGTGCCTTGCTAAATGCCTCTGCCTTTTCTTTCTTGGAGCTTCTTTCTACAAGCTTGCTCGAAGATCAACCCCATAGCAATTTACACCACCAACTGCAACCGCCAAACCTGCCACATTTATTAATTTTGATTTAAATTTTGGAATAAAAGAGTTTTCATAACTGTACTTGGAAGAGTGTTACACACAGCTACTCCCTCCGTTTTAAAATATAAGATGTTTTAGCTTTTGTGAAACGAATGTATGTAGACATCTTCTAGTGTGTAGATTCTGAGTGAACTTGCACACTAAAAGGCATTTAGATACATTCGTTTCACAAAAGCTAAAACATCTTACATTATGGAACGGAGGGAGTAGCTAGGTTCGTGACGAGCTTCTCTATAAATTAAGGCACCTATATCTCTCTTCGTGTCCATGTATGCAGCATAATCTCCCAGCAAGGATGGAATCCTCGATCGTGCCAGAGCTGCTCATGTACATCCTTGTGTTACTTGTAGTCCTAGCCTTGTCCATCAAGTACAGCAGACCAAAGAAACCGATTGTTGCCTACAGACTGGCCAATAGTCGGCATCCTCCCTTCCCTCCTCCGAAACCTCCACAGATTCCACGATTATGTCACCATCCTACTAGCTACATCAGGGCCCAGCTTCAAGGCGCCCATAGCCAGCACGTGGTTCTTCGCTACCTGCAACCCTGCAAACATCCGGCACATCTTCACCTCAAACCATGCAAACTATCCCAAGGGCGAGGACTTCGCTGAGATCTTTGATGCAGTGAGCGGCTCCATCTTCACTGCTGATGGCGAGTCGAGCCACCGGCAGCACGCAAGGTACCGGGGTGTTTTGTGCAGCCCGTGGTTGCTTGGCTCGATGACCGAGTGCTGCCGTGACAAGGTGGGGAAAGGCCTCGTGCCCTTCTTGACCAGCATGGCGAGAACCCGAACTCCTCTCGACATGAAAGATCTGCTGACCAGGTTTGTGTTCGACCTGTATGCTACAGCGGTCTTCAGCGTGGACCCTGGTTGTCTATCCCTCGACATTCCGCCCGTGCATGTCGCAGACGCCATGGACACGGTCGTGGAGGTGGGCTTCATCTGGCTCAACGTTCCAGCGTTTTGCTGGAAGGTGATGAGACGCCTGAAGATCGGCCCGGAGAGGAAGCTCGCTGCTGCGCAAGCTGTGCTTTCCCGCTACTCCAAGGAAATGATCATGCAGAGGAGGAAGACCGGCCAAATTATTGGTACGGAAGAACAAGTGACGGCAGCTTCATCTGTGGCATTCTGTCTAACTATGTTAATGATCAAGAGTACAGCAAGGATTTGCTCCAGGCAACACTCATCACCTACATGATTGCTGGGAGGGACACGGTCGGCATAACCTTGCCATGGCTCTTCTACAACCTCGCCAAGAATCCGCACTCATGTCAAGCATACGTGACGAACTGGCACCCATCGTGTCACGCAAAGCAGCCAGTGCTAGCGCCACGACAATATTTGAGCCAGAGGAGGTAAGAGCCCTGGTATATCTACAAGCCACCTTGCTGGAATCACTCAGGTTGTACCCACCGATCCCTATCCAGCGCAAGGTAGTGGTCGCTAGTGACATGATGCCAAGTGGCCATGAGGTGTGTGCCCAGTACATCATCATCGTTTCACTGGACTCCATGGGTAGAATGGAGGATGTTTGGGGACAAGATTGCCAGGAGTACAGGCCGGAGAGGTGGCTCTCAGAGGACGGACGCTAGCTGCGATACGTGCCCTCTCACGAGTTCTTGGCATTTAACTCAGGGCCAAGGATGTGCCTCGGCAAGGATATCACAATCATACAGATGAAGACCGTCGTGGCTGCCATTCTGTGTAACTTTGACATGGAAATGTTGGATGGTCAGACCATCGAGCCAAACCTGTCGTGTCTTTTACAAATGAAGAACGGGCTCAAACTGTAAGTACAGAAGCGAGAAATGTAATGTCTTGGAATCTAGGCCAGGCATGCAAGTATACATGAATAAAATGCCAGCGGAGTGTGCCAGCATGCATCTCTGGTGAATTTCCCCAAATCTATCTATATATCTATTACTTTACTATATATATACTAACTAGCAATATGTGAGCAACCTTTTTATTGGATTTAAAAAGAGTTGGAAATAATGTTTTGTATCATGTAAATTATTAATAATATTAAGCTATTTGAGAGGACATGGTTCTGTAAAGCTATTGAAAATGTTATTCTTCAGAATAACTCTTAACAGCAGAAAACCTGTAAAGACTCCAAAAATACATGTAAGATACTGATTTTTCCCCCTAAACATCATGTTCTATCGAGTCTGAACACGGGCATCTGAAAACATGCTGTCAACATTTTGAAACTTTGGCCAGTCATAGATGTAAGTATATAGATCGAGAATATGAAAATAATGGAGGAACGCAGTTACCTCTGAGGTGGTTGTCCATCTGATATTCGAAATCCAAATTTCCAATTCAAATAGTTGTGAATATCATCGAGGACATTTTGTTCATATAGATCAAGTTGTACCCATTTTTCTTTTCAACAGGACAAATATGGTCATAACTTTGCACCAAATACATATATTCAATAAAAACATTTTGTAAAGATACATGTTATAGCATGATGTATTTCTTTAGAGCTTAAAAAACACATTTTTAATATTGGATAGACATACACACCTAAGGGTAAGTCTGTGAACAAAAATAATGTCACAGTAACTGTCGCATAATTCTTCAATGATTGCAAGATAACTATTCAAATTTTGGAATGATATTTGGATATGAATGACAGATCACTTTGTCGTTCACTCATATAAAATTTCTTCCAACTACTTAATAGTGTTCCTCAATGAAGAATCAAAAGCAAGGAGCCAGATCATTGTAGTGATCGATTAAGATTGTTCTCACAACACTACTGAAGAAATAGGAGAGCTATTTGAGCAACATTATATCAAAACTGAGCTACGCAATAGTAGTATTACTGAGCTCTACCAAAAACAACCTAGAGTAGCATTTAATATTATAAGGAAAATAGAGAAAACCAATATCTAGTTTGTTTGGATGATGATCTCTTACAATATGTCGTCAAAGGTTAATCCAAAAACTACACATCAAAACCTGTTATAGATTAACAGAAATGAGGAAAATTAGCATTATGAAATCCACAAAGCTGGAAACTTTTGGTGTAAAAAGATGCTTCTATTTAATGATATACATATGGTACTGTTGAGAAGTACTACCGACATATATTTTAAGTAGCAGTCACTGTAAGGAGATTATAATTACAAACAACCATAAGTATTTGAACCTTAGTTAAGTACTTAAGTATTTCCAAAATTGTCACAGTAAATCAAAAGGGGGAAGAAACTGTGTGAGTATCACAATGGGCATAAAGGGACTAACTGAACAATATGCACTTGGCATCTATCACTTCGTAAAACACTGGCTTCTGGCAAGTTGCCACCGGTATGCATCAGTAGCACTGGAGAGGGCGAGCGGAGAGTCCACATGTACACAAGTTATACATACAAACATGCTCACAGCCTCAGATAGGAAGAGCTCGTGGCGCCCTTGTATTAGGAATTAAGAAATTCAAGGTTACAGAACACGGATGAGGTCTAGCCCTTGCCCACATTTATATCACCGGTCATGCCATTTGTAAAGAAGCACTTTACATGCAATGCAATTGACCAATTTAGGCTCAGGCTTTTACAGTGAAAATTTTGTGGAAAGCATCATGCCTGGGTGAAATATGACATAATTTTATTTGTTTGGACATAAACAGTGAACTGAACGGTATACTTCGTCCACCTTCCTAAACAAGAAGGGGAAGTTGGTGCTCTCACCGTGCTGTTCCATTGGCAGGGAAGAAGTTTGGATCTTAGTTAAGTATTTCCATACATGCTACTGAAGCTACTCCGGAAAATATGCTGCCGAGAGACCTCATCTCCTGTCTGATAAATCAAACAGAAGTTCAATCAATCAATGTATTTATGGTTCCATGAGTATCATATGTTCACTACTCATTACATCTGGTAAAAGCTACAGCAATTTCAACATGGTAACGAAAAGGGTGACACGTGATATCTACTACATGCACAAAGTAGAGTGTCTTGCAATAATTTCACCTGATGAGAGTTTCTTACCAGGTCACTCATAAATCAGCCATTTGGTCAATCAAGGGCCACGGTGATGATAAAAGGAGTTGAGACAATGAGCCTGGATAGGCCATGATGTCGGTATGTTTCTTCACGAGCTACATCTGAAAACTCTAAAGTTGGATTTCTTTTTGAGTGCTGCACTTGGAAAGAACACAAAAATAGAGGTTAGCTCACTTAAAAGAAGCTTCAGGAATCAATAATAACTGAAACATTGTAACAAGAAAATCTCATGAAAATCCGAGAAAAACTGAATCATTTGAGAGGCTAAATGATACTAACACGAGTGCTAATTAAATATAAGACCAAAACATGAGAACATCAAACCGCAATGGCAGGATATTAAGTGAAATCATAAGGTTTACCAGGTTCCCACTAGCATCTGCCAAAACATGACACTGTGTTTCTTATAGCCTTATTGGACAAAGTATGCCTATATGGATATTGATCTTTATATAGCAAGCAACATGCTCAAAGTCAATTTTTTGGCTTATGGAATTTCACATTCATTTTTCAATAAGTTTAACCATGAGATGATGAGAATCGTGACATCCTGAAATAAGTAACATTTGATGAGAAGATACTATGCATGTATGCAATAACCAAGTTAGATATATTTGCAAGTTTCCTAACCTGTCGAATAACAAGAACAACTCCACTGAGAGCGGATGTGCTTAGTTCCTAATCACAAATTCATGAAAGGAACTTCTGCTGCAACCAAGCTCTGACCAGGTGGCTTTCTGGGAATAGCACCATTTCTTATCTTCCTTCGAATGGAATCAACTTCATGCCACAGGCTCTGGTTAGCATAGATGTTGGACAGAAGCACACCCGCACCTCCTTTATAGGAGCAAACAGACTCGATCTTCTTGAGAACTAGTTCCCCAATCTCAAATTCATTATTGACACTGCATGCACTCAGCAATGCTCCGAGAATTGCCAAGTTTGGCTCAAAAGGCATGCTGTCGATAAGCTGATAAGCACGTGAAAGAAGCCCTGCCCTGCTGAAAAGATCCACCATGCAACCATAGTGCTTGATTTCTGGGGTGACCTTGTACTCACTCTCCATGGAATTGAAGATGCATATCCCCTCATCCACCAGTCCAGCATGGCTACAAGCAGACAGAACCACAATGAAGGTGGTCGAATCCGGCAGTACTCTTACCTCCCGCATGCTAAAGAACAAAGCAACTGCTTCTTTGCCATGTCCATGAGAAGCCAACCCTGAAATCATTGTTGTCCATGAATGCAGGTCCTTCTCATCCATCAAATTAAACAGAGCACGAGATGACTCTAAGCCACCACACTTTCCGTACATATCCATCAGTGCATTAGTCACAATCACCTTGCTTTCCAACCCCGCCTTCTCCACATACCCATGCAGCCACTTAGCATACTCCAGGGAGCCAAGCCCTGCACAGGCAGATGCAACCGACACCACCGTCGCAACGTTAGGCCATACAGCTTCCTCACCACCTCTCATTTCCTGAAAGACCTCAACGGCTTGAAGGTGCATCCCAGAGTCCACGTAACCCGACATCATGCCGGTCCATGCAACCACATCCCTCGCCTGCATTTCGTCGAACACCCTGCGAGCGGACTCTGCCGAGCCGCACACAAAGTGCATGTTCAACAACGCCGTCTGCGTAAAGAGGTGGGTACTGTATCCAAGGCGGATGCTTTGCCCATGCATGGACTCACTCAGTGGAGGGGCACCGCCGGAACAGGCATGGATCAAGAAGGGGAGGGTGTAGGTGTCGGCGGGAACCTCTCGGCGGCGCATTTGGTCGAACAGGCGGAGGGCAACGCTTGGAGGCGACGCGCGGATGAGCGAGTTGAAGGAGAACGTCGAGAGGGAGGAGGCGGGGAGGTGGGATAGAAGGAGGAGGGAGAATGGGAGGGAGAGGCGCGAGGAGGCGAGGAGAAGTCGGGAGGCGACGAAGGGATTGCCGGCGAGGCCGGAGACGAGGCAGTGGGAGAGAACGGGGAGGAGAGTGCGGAGGGAGGCAGAAGGGAGGAGGAGCGGGAGAAGGCGGCGATGGCGACGAAAGAGGGCGTTGCCGGCCGCCCATGCCGGAAGTGGGAGAGAGGCCGGCGGCGGCGGGGCCATGCAAACGGCAATCGCATGGTCTACCGTCTACGTGGAGCAGTGATTAGAGCATGTATAATGGGAGGTGCTTAGAGGGTGCTTAAAAAATAAACCAATCATTTTGCTAAGAGTACTGTTATACGTACGACAAAACTCGTATGATTTTTGTACGATGCGCAGATCGGGCCACACATATGTCTAGCAGAAGCAAAACAGTCCACTGGATGCACGTCGGACAGACATCGGACACGTTTGGATCGTACGCAAAGAGGTTCCGTTTTGCTAAGCATGGTATTTATTTGTATAGAAGAGGTGCTTAGTTAGGCATCCATCTAGTATAAATAAGCACCGGTGCTTAACGAAAAACCGATATATTTTTCTAAGCATTTTCCTAAGCACCTTGTATTGTACGTGCTCTTAGAGTATTGAGAAGCGTATCTATGGATTACGTATTCTTAAGCGGAAAAGGTAGGTACCTCTATCTCTATCTCTATCTCTACTATCTAAAAAGAACGAATTTTCTCTGTTTCCTCTAACTAGGCAGGAATAATTGATCTTGGCCTTCAAATCTATCAGATCTAACGCTACAGGACTTTCCAATGATATTGCGCGACATCCCTGATTTGCACGTCCACCAATTAATAGCTGCAATTACTAGCCTCTCTACTATCTAAATAGGGCGAATTTCCTCTATTTCTTCTAACTAGGCAGGAACAATTGATCTTGGCCTTCAAATCTATCAGATCTAACGCTCTAGAACTTCCAATGACATTGCGCGACATCCCTGATTTGCACGCCCTCCAATTAATAGCTGCAATTACTAGCCGCGATTACTGGCATAATTCCTCTATCCATTAATCTCCCATTACTCTCCATAATCGGGACATAATTTCTCTACCCATTAATAATGCATTAACCGCATCGAGGAAAATTAGGAACATGATCTCCCGTCCATTTAATCTCTGGAATTACGGCCTTCGCCTCTGCATGCGCAAGTATGGGCCGATCCGTGCGCCACGCTTCCCTCTCCACGTCCATATTTCTATGCAAAATAAAATCACAACTAATAAGTAAATAGAATTAATCGCTATCATAATAGGCGTTGTCGTATCGGATGCGGCTTGCCTGCGGCATTGCTGTACGATCATCCGCGCGGCCCAAACGTTCCTCGAACATCGCACGGCTATTTCTTGTCGTGCCCCGCTTCGTTGCTTTTATCCAAAAAAGAAAAAGGAAATAGAGAATATATATTCGCGACTCCATATTGTTTCAGTCTTGCGACTCCGTATCTCCGTCCTTCAGGAAAAGAGACTATGTTCGCCGTCGCCGACGGCCCCGTGAAGCTGGACCTGTCGTCCTCCAGGAGCTGGCTGCGCGTGCGGGATGGGCTGCAAGGCGACGACATCTTCGTCCACAACTCACCGCGTTGTCCCGTTGGTCACAGAAGGGGAGGAGTCGGACGATGTGCGGAGAGCGGACATGGAGAAGCGCGTCGAGTTCCTGCTGGAAGCCGCCGCGAAGGGGCTTGCTGCAGCTGCGGGTGGAGTTTGACGGCAGCGAGCTCGGACTGGGAGCTGCCGGAGAGACCCGCGGGGTACACGGTGCAGAAGCTGTCATTGCCCACGATAGCAATCGTGCAGCCTGCCATCATGGTGTCCACCACATTGAGGACCGATCCAAGCAAAATCGAATTGGCCGATGGTTTTTACGTCAGCTAGCAATTGTTCATGTATTCGACGGTTAGACTAATCAACATTCCTCAAACGATGGGTCCAAGGCAAGACGATTGCTCCTTTCAAGATTTTTTTTTGAAGAAATCTTAAAAAATTCTCCATCTCGCATAGCAAACTCTCTCCATAGTCCAATCACTATGGATGGTCACGATTGAGGAGGAAGAGGATGGACCGATGTCGTCCAAGGGCAAGGAAGTAGAGGGTAGCGGCGGGAGGTGGAGATTGGGACAACGCTCCTGCTCTCTCCGTAATTCTCTCTCGTCTCTCCGTAATTTTCCTTCGACCTACGTAGAATCGAGAGGACATAGGAAAGGACTAGAAATTGTTTCCATTTTATTTTTCTAGCGGAAATAAAAAACTGCATGCAATCGTAAGATCCAAAATGACCGGAAAGGTCGCACGGATGACTGCACTGCGATGCCGATGCCACAGGCAAGCCACGTCCCTGTCGTATCTGTCCTCAACCCACAAAATCTCACGATGCTTTTCTTTTTCAAAATGTCTTGAGATGAACTTCCGAAACAGTTCCAATGTCCTGGGTTGTGTTCCCGTTGATCTGGCCTCTGGACTCAGTCACCAATTCCCACTTGTCATGCTGCTTTTTATAGCATTTTCTCCTCCATTGCTGTCAATCGCAGCCCGACGGACGCAAAAAACTGTCGTTGCTTCGCCGGGGCAGCACAGAACCAGGCTACCGACCGACACCGCAGACTTCCAGCGTCCGGCATTCCTCTTATGTCCATACAAGTACGACTGTTGCCCGCACCCATGTGCCCTTAGAATTCTCCCGATCCTCCTAGTTCGCTGGCCAACGACGCGAAACTTCTCCGCCGTCGTTCACCTGCAACCGGTTGGAGGACGATCTGTAGGGAAGCATGGGGATGTGGGCAGCTCGACCGAAGCTCCTCCGCGGCCATTCAGCCAAAAGAGCAAAACCGCGGATACGCCGGCCCCGATCGAGGGGCCGCATTCTGCATGTACAGCTTTGCCGTGAACACACCCTCTTCGGCGTTGTACTCTTCACGGGTTCGGGATCGGCCTGCTCATCACCCTCGAGCCTGTTGTGCCCCTCTTCTCTTCCACGTTGTTGTTCTTGAAAGTGATGCCTCCGTCGGTGAAGCACCGGCCTATAGGAGACCACCCATAGTGGGCTAGGCTGGTAACCCTACTTACCTCGACGGCATTCTACTCTTTTATTGGTGATGATGGGCTGTGAGGTCCAACCTGGAGGTCATCTGGAGAGCCTGGTGGCGGACGGTGTGGCCACATCACCGGAGTACGAGAATTGCTACGAGTCTTTAACTTTTGTACATTTGGTTTCGAGGGATTCATCGTATTTAAATTTTTTATTTTTAATAGAAGACATGAAAGCGAGAGAAATTTACGGGACCATTGGATGCACGCCACGCATCCTGTGTGCAGGGATGAGTGCACACACAGGGCGTAGGGGAGCTGCATATTCTCAATGATGGTGTATATACTTATTGTGGCATGGCAGGCGTCCGACCCAGAGCAAGCGAGGAGGTCCTATTTCCTGGGGTATACGGGCGGTGGAGGTTCTACTTACTCTAGAACGCCAGTGATGGCTAGGCGCGAACCTTGTTGATTGCCTAGAATACCTCAAGTGTGCGCCCCACGCTAGCCAAACCATCAGTATCAAGTCCATCCACGACTGCATGCATGCATCCGTGTTGTTGTCCAGTTAGCCGGTAACCGACGTCTACATCACCCATGTAATCCGGGCATGGTCTGTCAACTAGATCTCGTACGCTTTCATTCCTCTCTGGCTCTGCTGCTTTCTAGTATCAAAATAATGTGATATAGCAAATGGCATCGGACTTAAAATTACGCTATTAGTATGATATACCGTGTTATAACGCATTATTAGCGAGACATTGTACACTTATTAATTTAGCATGAGCTCTCCAAATATGCTATAGTGTCGAACTTAAAATTTTCATGTCTCCGTAAATTAATGATGGATTCACAATTCATCAACCTACTTAGCTATATTATTCTGTTTGTTTTTAGGTCGTAGCAGTTTCCTAGGAAGTGATAAAGCATTGTTGGTTGTCGAGGTTAGAGCGAGAGTGGTCATATGATATTCCGTCAATAGGTTTGTTCTCTTAAAACACATAGAGATGACATTGGTCAAGCGGACAATATAATTTATGACTCTATTGATCAATGTTTGTTGCTTTCCTATATGTTTATAGTTCCCTATCAACACACATGTATTTAGCTAGCTAATTATTAAAATTTATTCATCAAAGATATCTCTTGATAGAAAGTTAACTGTTGATGTATATACAGTTGTGAATATTGTGTTGGTTATTAGCATTGTGCACTGATGGTTTCTAGGTAAAAAATATTTTTAGATACAAATGTGCTCTTTCAATATTTTTCGGGAGATTCTAAATTATTTCTCTCGGAGATTTTGGTGGTACGTCCTTATTCATACTAATACCATATTCAGACATGCATTCATTTTATTGTACTTTTAAATCATTGGTGACACGGTGTATAGGGTGTGTTAATAAGTCTGTAAGTATGAACAAATCTTTTCAAAACTCGTCATTAATCTTTGTTACATGACTATGACCTCTTTGTTACATGACTATGGGTTAAGAGGATCATTGAGGACAACATTTATATAACTTATCAAGCATGATATTTTAGAGTTAGTGGTCATTTATATTATGCAGGAAATTGCTTGCAGAAAACCTTTCTACATGTTATTATTTTTAAAGTAGCAGATGCTTTTCTTGATTTTTTAAGAGAATATACAAGATATACTATGAATTATGTAAGTTTTTCAATAGATGCGAATTGTGCAATCAATAAGACCAGTTGTACATATGTCATAGTCGAATCAAAAAAAATTAATTTTCCCAAATCATGTGACTAGAGTAGCTTATGCCTAAATCAAACTACTTTTCTAAATTTCCTATTGTGTAATATTTGAATCAAAAAATAAACTAAATATTTATATTTATTTATTTCAGATAGGATCAATTGAGCATGCACTCATGAAAATGAACATGAGGGTTAAGGGAACCGGAAAACGGTGACAGCTAAAAATTCCTTCGAGCTAGAGGGCTGCAACAACCTGTTGTTGATAAGCAAGGTGGAGAGAAGAACTCCTTTCCAGTAGGAGGACAACAAGACAATAAGGACCAGTTCATCGTCTGCAGATCTACGACACCGCCCGACCGAATTGGCGAGGGGCGACTAAGGAAAGGGGAGAGTCTCCGACTTTAGATGTGTGAGTTTAGCTTCTCCATCATCTTCATGTAATAGAAGCCCTCACTGGCAATAGTAGTGTGTGAGGGGGTGGTCCGCAATGAGGTTTGAGCTCATATTGACCAAAGTTGCACTAGCATTGAGTGACCGTGCCTTGTGCATAGAAATAGCATGTGAGGTGTGTCATGAAGGAACATGGTTCACACAAGTAAGGAATGTGACCATGGGTTCATACTAACCATGTGTTATAGTTAATTTTGTACTGCCACGAGTTCGTGACTGTGGGTTTGTCATAGGATCATGACACAACAATGTGCAAATAAAGTTGTTGAAGTTTGAAAAAAGGTTTATTTTTTCTGTTCTCATCAATACACTATATTAGTTTTCTATTAAGTTTCTTTGGTTTAAAAAGTTTTATTTTGTTGCCATAGAAGAATATGGAGGGACAAACATTGTCCATATTTTAGATATTTTATATACCATCATCTCTTGCAATAGGTGACATACAAATTACAATATACCATCATCTCTAGCGGTACTTGAAGACCATTTCATATGCTTGCTAATTTTTAAAAATGATGCACAAGCGATAATTGGTAAAGAGAGATCACAAAACTTTGAAGCGACGACTACGCTAGAACAATGATGGATGGTGAAAATGGAAGTGGAGGGGAAGAGGGAAATATTTTATGAAGATATAATATGATTCCTAAGGAGGGATGAAGTGGCAAATAATTAGTATTCATCACTATATAAAGAAAAAGAACATGTTTGTCACACTTTTATGAAATTAGAACAATTAGTATAATTGATATGTATATTATTTTGTTTTCCCGTGATAACGTACGGGTATTTTACTAGTGTGTAAAAAATAGACGAGGCTCGCATGCGCCGCTTCCATGCGACCATCTGTGCGCCCGCACCGCAGGCCACACATCGAACGGTGGTTACCTTCAGCGCCCCTCGCTTGTCCTTTTTATACTAAAAGAATGCAGAAATACCGATCATAATACTCATCCATCCCGTAATACGCGCAAGGCGTTTAAACTAGAGGAAATCCCCTCCCAACGCAGTCGCTGACCTCCGTCGGGACTCCTATCACCACCATCTCAGCCGGGATACCTATAGCCACTGTCTCCGCCAGTCCCCAGCTCCATCCTGTCATCGATCTCTGGGTCAGCAGGGCCAACGCTGCCATCCGCTCTTCATGCGCCGAGTAGGGCGCCTTCCTCGTTGTCACGCCAGACTAGCCAAGAGCTCTTCTTCTTTGGCTTCCACCGTTCCACGGCTCAACCAGGCGTGCACAAAGACCAATCAACAACCATAGATGAGGATTATAGCAATGTGCAATAAATCAAAGGCCATGTTGGACAACGTGAGATTTTCTTTACTAGCCAGCGTCATGGACGAGGTCGGCGACAATGCAGGGATCGGGTCTGTGGCGTCCGGGTTCGTCGACCTCGATCCGGGCCCAGGTGCACCGGCCGTTGCGTGTGCAGTCCCCACTCTCAGTCTGTCGCCCGTCCCTGCGTTGTTGACGTCGCCGTCCAATCTGCCCGTCGGCGAGAGATAACGGGCATGCGAAGATATGCCGACAACTTGAGGCAAGGAGATACGGTACGAGACTGCGGGCGGAGGACACACCGACGACTTGGTTCGCCATACACTTATGAGATTACCGACGAGTTCTGTGAATTGTATTTCGTCCTAGCGCGGGGAGTATCGACCGGATTGGTATTGCCGTATTTCAAAAAAAAAATTAACATGAGAAACGGCAAGCGAGGGGCGCTGAAGGTAACCACCGTTCGATGCGTGGCCTATCGTGTGACCATCTGTGCATAATTTTTGCTGCAAGTTGTTGTCAAAAGTAGTTTTTTAATTACTCCCTCTGATCCATATTAGTTTACTTGAATTTGTTTACATACGGATATATCTAATACTAAAATGTGTCTAGATACATACCTAGATTAATCTGAGTCAACTAATATGGATTAGAGGAAGTATTTATTGTTGAAGTTAAGAAAACATTTTGCAACTACAAATGTATTTTTTAGGGATACTACGAAGGGTTGGCGCACATGCATAGGCTTAATATCATGTGGTTAGAAATTAACAAAAATTGATACTGATCTTTACAAATTTCACCCACGGCTCTTTCCCACCCCTCATCCATGTGTCGCCAACCTAGGCGACACAGGGGGCGACCGTGCCGCCAGTCTCCGGCCCTCCCCTCCCTCGTGCCCTCCCTCCTGCCACAACCAGAGGTCCCGCTAGGCAAAGCCCGAGCGGCGACGACAAGACCTTCTCCATCACATGACGATGGCGACCTCCCCTGGCGACGACGGTGGTTCGGCGACGAGGAGCGGAAGGATCCGAGCAATGAGCATGAATCAGCGATGACAGTGGAGGTGTGGCCTCCCTACGACGAAGGCGCTTCTGTAGCTGCGGTCCAGAGCTATAGTCTCGTGTGGCCTAGATGGACTTTGGCGAGCCGATGGTTTTGGACCCATGGCTATAGGCTAGCGTGATGGAGCCTAGTGGCGTTGCCTGTTGGGCACCCTGGTGGTGCCGGCGACGGGCTAGATCCTCACTATCTAGCTCCCGTTCGGTGGTGGTGAGACGGTGTTCAGCGCCTCCCGCTCCGCCTACATCAACTCTAGCTCCCCTCTTGTCGGTTAGGTCAAAAGTCGACTCTCTGATGTGCGTGGGCACACTACAAAAATATCCCTCCCCACGTCCAACACCTTTTTTGGACGCCACAAGTGAAAAGTACTTATAAAAGTTGTTTACCCGATGGATCAAGGTTTCATGGTGGATATCAAGGAAGACACACATGTGCCATGGTAGGTGGCATGAAAGTGAAGCGCTATGGATTGACGTGGTTGTTTGGGCACATGCATATGAACCAGCGTCGTGGATAATACACGGATGCATAGTGGCTCCATCTGGGCATGCAGGTTAACCCTGTCCCACTCACCACTGAACTCCACCACGGAAGGCATGCGTCAGCTAGGCGGTTATAAATATCTCGTCCGTAATTTTCAACCTCTCCCCACTCCCTTCTTATCTTTACCTTCTCTCTGCGTGAAAGCTTCAGCCGGCAGCGAGCGAATTCGACGAGAGCTAGGTGGTGCACTATAGAGATCGACTACGATATGGAGTTAGGCGTGCATTTCTGGTTTTTAATTTTGATTTAGACGGATATTTGTGGTTTCTTGATCGAGATCTCTCTAGGTTTTCACGTTTGGGGGTGAAATCTCGTTTTTTCACACTTCATCATCCTCTCACAGTTTTCGCGTTGATTTCCACCTGAATCTACTGATGACAACCCGCATTAGAATGGCGTCGACATGGATACATATATTGTGTGCGGGTGCGGCTCTCAACTGCATCGCAGAGTTATGCGCGACCCTAAATAGAGCAATGACACCGGCTGCAGGTTCCTTGTATTCGGTCAAAGAGATTTCTAATTGCACAACCATTTCTTCATTCGTGGCACAATTCTCAGGCACCTTGCGCTGTCTCTAGAATTAAGTTGAACTTAAGAAAGCGTTGCGCGAGCAAGCAAAGACATGCCGAATTGATCAAATAAACGATAGAGCTCAAGATGAGGCGAACTAGTTTGTCTGTGAGCAGAAGGAGGAATGTCAGTGGATCTCCTTCGAGATGATGGACGTTAGTAATAGAATGCGTCAATTAGTTTATTGTGATGTGGATGAACAACCGAATGATGATGAAGAATCTGTTTTCACTGTTGAGTCTATTGAGGAGGATTAATGGGATAATGAGTAGTAGTGAACTTGTTTTTATTTAGTCTGAACATGTATTCTAAAATTATAATCTGAGTACTTTAGGTTCATCCTTTCATTGTGCAAGAATCATTATCTCTCTATCTGTTTTTTTAGAATTTATTGTTTTCCTACTTGTTTACCTTTCTACAAACTTGTTAAATGGACCAGGGTAACCAAGCCCACCTAGTTTTTATATGTCAACCTTATACAAAAGAAATCACTACCTCTAGATCTCACTTTCACTCTCCACCTCTAGATCTTAGTTTAACCCTCTACCTTTTCGCACAACTGCCACAGAGGTGGCGCGTACCTCTCTGTCGCTCTCGACCGCTGCTGCGCGAACCTCTCCAGTGCCCTCGGCCCTGGCTGCGGACACCCCTCCAGCACCCTCGATCGCGGTTGCACGCACCTCTCCTACGCCCTCGATCGTGGTTGTGTCCTCACCACGCCCTCGACCGCCAGACCGCACGGTCCTCTCTAGTACCTAGTTCTTGTCCGCAGTTTTTCCTAACTAGACTTCTCTCTACGCCCCCGGGGCGCGGTTGTGAGGCAATGCATTTGTTGAGAACATTATTTGACATCAAATCATCAGAGGTCGTACACGAAAAAAGCGTACCAAACAAAGTCGTGACCACGATCTATTCACACACCTTTTGTCGTCGGATTGAGGACAAGTACGCCATGAGGGGGTCCTCGAGGCGTGCGAAAGAGAGGGGTGTGAGACGTACGGTGTTCCGGGAACGTGAGCACACAAGTTTACCCAGGTTCGAATCCGCCGGCTTTGGACGGACCCTACTCCTGCTAGCAATCCAGTAATACGGCATAGCCGGAATATGGGTTACAAGGGTTTCACCTGTGCGAGTTGAGATTATAGACTATTGAGGTGTTTAGCGTGTTGCCCTAAAGGCTCTCCCTAGGACGGCTTATATAGATATCCGGCCTAGGGTTTACAGGAGAGATCTATCCGGCTATGACTAAGAGTCGGTTACAGAGTACATCTTGAACTACAAGTAACAATATGGGCCTAAGTCGGTAAGTCTTCTGGGCCTTCCCGTAGCCGGATTGGACTCCGACTTTCTCCCTGACTAGGTCGCCCGTGAAGCAAAGCTCTAACCCGAAGTGGGCCACCCTGGTCAGTGAGAAACTGTGAGGATACCCGGAAAGTATATCCCCAACAACAGCCCCCGGAAGTCTCCAAGATCCAAAGTCGGATTTTATCATCGTCTAGCTTGATCTTCAGCTTGCAGAATCTTGAAGGGTTCCTGAAACTTCACAACAAAAAATACGATCCGGGTCTTAAAAATAAGTCGGACCTATCAACAAGTTACTCGGATTTTCCAGCTTGATTTCAAACTAAGCCGGAATTTGGTCTCTAACGCCACCTGACATAAGTCATGGTCAGGTCACGTCATCTTACAAACATCCTGTCAGCACGACCGTTGGTGGGTCCGTGGTTCGCGGAACCGAGGCGCCATTTCAATGCATGCGCGGAGATCGAGGCGACGTAATCATCGCGTGGGTCGTTCCCAGTTCCTTCCATGACGTGTGGCGGTTATACTGTAGCATTTGCACGAATCTTGGCGCGGTTAGGTGGATATAAGGGGTGAGGATTCTTCTCCTCTTCTCTTCACCTGTCCTTTGCCTTTTCCTCTCCTCCCAATCTCCCTGCGCGCACAGAGCTCCTCTGCTTTCCCCAAAAAACTCCTAGCGCTGCCCATCCTAGGTCAACTGCTCACCGGGGAAATGGCTTCTTCTTCCTCTTCTGGCTTGGCGGCAGCGGCGGCGACGGAAGCGACGGTGGAGAAGGAAAGCTTCCGCGGGGTCTGGATCCCCTGCGTACTCGACGATGAGAAGCTCCAGAATGTGCAGACAGAAGGGCTCCTCCGCTTGCCGATCAAGTGAGCGGCCGAGGAAACTGTCACCAACCCGGCTACGTGAAGCGGGTCCACTTCAGCACCCACCTCAACAGAGGTTTGTCATTCCCTCCCTCGGAGTTCTTCTTCGAGGTGATTGACCATTTTGGTGTCCAACTCCACCATCTTCCTCCTAACTCTCTACTAGAGATGAGCGCTTACGCTTCTTTGTGTGAGGGATTTCTCGGCATTAGGCCGAGTTTGACCTTATTCCGGTACTATTTTCATGTCCGGAGAAACTCTATCACTGCCGGTGTTCCTTACATCACCGGTACTATTAGTTTTTCACTTAGACGCGAGCGCGCATATCCCAAAATCCTAGCTAGTGACTCGGTCAAACAATGGCTAGCCATATTATTTTATCATAAGGATATTCCGGCTCCCGGCAAAGCCACTGCTTTGCCGGCTTTCATCAACGGAGCTGCCACGGCCCAACCATCTTGGGACGAGGCTTCTCCGGCTCTCACTGACGATCTGATCCTTGCTAAGAGGCGGATCAAATACTTGATCAAACACAAAGGACTAAAGGGATCCGACTTGGTCCAATGCTGGGTCTCACGCCGGATCCAGCCCCTTTAGTACCATGGAAACCGACTGATGCATTCCATCACATCATCCAAAAAAGACTCTCTCCGCATCAGCCCCAAAGCATACACCACACAGGGCTATATAAGCCAGATCAAGTGGCTGATCAGGGAGCGGATCGAGAGGAGGATCTCGGAGGTTTCTCTGGATATGCATACGGCGGAAAACCCCGTAGTGCCGGTAAGCTTCTATCGGTACACCTTTTTATGTGTTTCAATCTTTGAGTTACATTGCAATACTGATATGTTTTCTTCTTTTCAGCTTGCTGACCTCCCCGAGTCAGAATTTGCTCCGCTCGAAGGATATCCTCCAGAGTTTTCTTAGGAGACAGAAGTGGTACCATTGCCGGACGCTGCGCTCAAGAAGCGCAAAGCTCCGACAGTGGCTGTTGGCACAAAGGAGGTGCCCGTCGTGAAGAGGTAACTTTCATTCACAACTTCTGCCTTTATACTTTATTCAAATTCTCTTCTGAGATGTAATGTTTCCGACTTTATCACATTCTCAGAGCTAAACAGCTCATCAAGGGCAAGGGGAAGGGAACTTCTTCGAACCCTCGCGACATTTAAGCTTACCATAGCTTCTCCTGCCGTGGCTCCTCCGACTCCTGCCCCTCAACCTACCGCAACACCGGTGATCATCCCTTCTCCGGCCGTCGCAGAAGATCCGGCTCCTTCATCAGAGCCTGTGATCCTTGAATCACAAACTGACGTCACCATGGGTGAGTCAGGTTTAGATAAGGGTGAACCCTCTTTGGGTAATGATCCCTCGGAAGAAACCTTCGCCGAAAACCTTCTCAGCAATCCGGGACTTGCCAAGTTTGGCATGTCCCGGAAATCTGCTGAAGAGATTGAAATGGATCATATGGGCACCTAGAGGGGGGGGGGTGAATAGGTGCTATACCAATTTTTAATTCTTTTTTAATTTTAGGCTTAGCACAAAGGTAAATTCTCTAGATAAACTAATGTGTGGAATTTCCCTATATGCAAACCTATCTACTAGTGAGTAAGGAGCGAGTGGAAGAGGAACGAGTGAACCGAAGTGAAGCACGCGAAGACACAGGATTTGTTTGACCGCAGTTCCTTCCTTGTTAAGGGAAGTACGCCTGCGTTGGAGGGGTGGGCGGTACTAAGACCACCACGCCACAAAAGGCCTCACCCTGTTCTCCGATGGATCTCGCCACAACAGGCCTGATCCACCTTCCACTATAGGTACCCTTTGAGGCGGGCACCGGCGCCATTACACAACTAGCGGGGCAACAACTCCACAACAACTTGGAGGCTCCCGAAATGACAACAAGCTGCCACAAGAACAAAGTTGTCAAATACAATAACACGATCTAGATATTAACGAGAATACTAGATCAGGGATTTCTCCAAGTGAATGGAGAGGAGTTGAAGTGCTTGATTCTTGATGTTGATGATGAACTTCTCCTCCTTCAATTCCACCAAAGATCAAGACCTTAGGGTGGTTGAAGTGGGAGATCGAGATTTAGAGCTCTTGCATAGGGTCTGGTCAAATTCGAATGAATCAAGAGGTCTGGACGTTGGGGAAGAAGGGGTACTTATACCCCTTTCCAAAAACCAGCCGTTGCACACTTTGGGGGACGGATTATCCAGCCCAAGTGAGGGCCGGATTATCCGGTCTGGGGAAACTCCGCCCCAGACTCGGAATATCCGGCAGACAATCTGCCCCCTCTCTGAGCGTCGTGCCGAGATTGCCCTTGATCAACTTCTGGGGGCCAGATTATCCGGCCCTATGCGAAGGCCGGATTATCTGGCCTGGGGAGAAAAACCGCCCCAGTTCAGATTTTCCGGTAGAAAATCCGACCGGATACTGAGCGACGCGCCTTGGCTCCTTTTGCTCGAAAACTAGGGGCCGGATTATCTGGCCATTGCGAAACCCGGATTATCCGTCCTGGGGAGGAAAAACCGCCCCAATTCGGATTTTCCGGGAGAAAATCCGCCTGGACACTGAGCGACGCGCCTTGGCTTCCTTGAGAGATGAGGTAGGCCGGATTATCCGGCCCTTGGAGGGGCGGATAATCCAGCCCCCCCTCAAAACTTCCTGCACACTTAGCGCACATGAAAAGTCTCCATAGTATTGTTATCTAACACGCAAAACATAGGAAAACATGAAATGCTCTTTCAATCTCCCCCTTTTTGGTGTTAGATGACAATACCAGGATTTGCAGGAGAAAGACACAAGACAAACAGAGATAACTATGGAAGGGACTCCCCCTTAATGTGTGCATAATAGAGTTTTGCATTGGAATACAAATGCACACAAATCGGTGAATCTATTCCATAGACAAAAGGGCAAAAACACATACCACCGAAGTAGAGAATAGGCATCCCTTGACATAAATCACCATTATTAGTGGATAACCGTTATGAGCACGCGCCTTCCGTGATAAACCACCAGCAGTAGGATATGAATAGATATAACCATGAGCATAATCCATGAAATGAAGTCCATAGCTATCATCCAGACAACCACATAAAGTCTCAACCACAAATCACAAACCACGAATATAAAAGTTCAACGCTAAATGGGCATAAGCAAGAAATAACGAATAAAAAGTGCAAGTGCTTATGCCCGACCCATGCAAATCCACGGACAACCTAATAGAACTACTTCTCCCCCTTTGGCATCGAGACACCAAAAAGGGAGAAGAGCGATGCTAGCGCCCCATGGGATCACTCATCATAGTCCTCATCCTCATGCTCTTCCTCATCCTCATCTTTAAGCTCCTCAGTGTCACCTTCCTCATCATCAGCATCAGTAGCAGGCACAGAGGGGAACAAGTGACGCTCCAGCTCACCATAGTTCAGCCCGGAGGAAGAGTTCCACCGAGCATATGGAGTGGGAGGTGTAGGAGCCGGAGGAGCACCCGAAGCGCCAGACACGTGGTGGAGAATGAGCTGCTGGGAGTGAGCCAACTCATGGCGCTACCTGTAGGCCTCATACTGACCCTTGCGTGTGTCCACGCCCATATAGAGGATGTGACGCTGGAACCAGTTCAGCTGCTTGATCTCACGGGCCACGGGAGGCATTGGGGGCCGACGAGCATCCCTCATGAGGCCCTCAGGAGCAGAGGAGGGGTGATCAGTCTTCCGAACCTTGTTATAAATCTTCTTGGCCTTGTGCACCGAGTCAATGTGAAACTCCTCGGCAGGAAGCAGGTGGCGGATGAGCAACATAATGTAGGGCGCATAGGGAATGGACATACGGTTGAACATAGCATCACACAACTCATGGTAAATGAAGTCCATGACATCCACTGCATCAGACCGACTGTCTCGCAGGAGGCAACCTCATGAGAAAATTGAAGTAGCTAAACGAGGTGGCCACGGATGCTGTCATTGTTGCCCCCACTCGGTGTAATAGAGTCACGGAAGAGACCCACCAATGCAGCATAGATGGGGGCAAGACCAGCCACAGTACCAACAATACCATTGTCCATAGTGCACGGAGAGAGAGCAGCATCCTTGTTGGGCTTCAATTGAGTGATGATGCGGTGGCCACTGGCTCTATCCTTGCTGCGGAAGGAGTACCCCAAAACCTCAGCAAACACGTGAAAATCAGCAGTCATGGGCCTGTCATGAGTCATCCACTTCATAGTGCGACGCTCATCACCACAAATCACCAGAGTGGAGAAGAATTGCTTCACCACCTCAGAGTCAAAGGAGCACTGGAGGGACATGAGATGGTGCAGCCCCATCCTCTCAGCCACATACATTGCATCAACAAGATGCGCCTTCTCCAAAGCATCAGCAAGTACCAGAGGGTGCATAGGCCTAATGTTCAGCCTGGCATAGATGTCTTCATAAATCCCCTTCTGTTCGGCACACCAAAAGCGGGAATCCCCAAAGATCACGAGGCAGCTCAAAGAAACAAGTCACGGTGACGGATGGCGAAAAGGAGACCGCATCCAAAGCCCTCAGAGTTGATCTTGGGCTCCTTTCCCTTCCTCTTGGACACGCCCTTCCGAGTCCTCTTGGATTGTTCAGCCATGCGCCTTTCCTCGTTCTTTCTTCTCCTCAATTCAACTTCGTCCACTAGGTTACCTTGACCGTCGTCCCGAAAGTACTTGCCGTGAGGACGGCGCTTGTATGTCTTGGGAACACCGGAACTACCTGTGAGGAGAATAAGGGCGATAGCAAGGGGATAAGCATACACACAAGTCCAGGAGAGAGTATGGAACAAGTAGGCAAAACAATTCATAGGTCAAAACTACTCAAAACATACACCATAGTGAAACTGAAGCAGACTGGAATCTGTCAGGCCGGATTATCCGGCCTGGCCAGGGGCGGATAATCCGGCCCTAGCAGAAATTTTCGATTTCACCATGAATGCATGCAAAAAAGTAGATCGGGCCTAGAAACTGTAAGACTACGAGTTCTATGCGAAACCACATCCTTCTAGACAACGTTCCATCCAACAAGATACACATCTAGCCAAAGATGGGGAGGGAGGGAGTTACCCTCACTCATTGGAGGAAGAACACGGAGGAGAAGGTACCCGGAGGCGCGGAGAAGAAGATCCGGGAAGACCCGGAAAATCCGGTGGCCGGAGAGGCTCCGGGGAGGGTGAGGGGCGGCAGGCGGCGGCTGGGGAGAAGGAGAGGGCTGGGGGAGAAGTGCTGCTCGATATGAGCCCTTCTCCCCGAGCCCTGCCCTTTAAGATTGAATCCGCCAGGGCCGGATTATCCGGCCAATACTTGGGCCGGATTATCCGGCCTAAAATCTGGGATTCTGTTATACACAGAACCAGGCCCGCGTGTCCCCAGACAACACCCCCACAAGGTGTACAAGGGACTTGTGTGCAAGAATAGATGTATTAGGGGTAGGGAAGGCTTAGGATTGAGAATGCCAAACTGAGATGGTACTAAACACTCAAACTTGCAAAATCCAAATCAAATAAAAGCCAAGATTGAGTGTGATTCCCATAAGAACATGAGAGAGCAAATAACAGCCAAAAAGATCCAATTCTCCATGAAGGAGAGGGTGGTGGACGAAGCCACCTTGTTGGAGTGTATGGTGTGACACCGCGAAGATATATCTTGGGTTCACGACCAATACTCATCAATAAGCTCACATATCACAACATGATATTAAGAGAAATGATATAACTTGCTATTGGCATTATGGGGGGAGGGTTAGCCCAATATGTTAGGACCACACTCCCCCTATATCCATGCCCACACCTAGACCAAACAAGGATTGAGATGTACGAGTGGGTGCATGAGTAATCAAGACAAGCTCCCGGAATCAATGATATTTAGCTCATTCCTCAAATAGCAGAATCTTGCTTCATCAAGTGGCTTTGTAAAAATATCCACCAGTTGATTCTTCGTGCTCACAAAACATAGATCAATATCACCTCGAGCAACATGGTCATGAATAAAATGATTCCGAATCTCAATATGCTTCGTCCTTGTGTGCTGAACTGGATTGTACGCAATTTTGATAGCACTTTCATTATCACATAAAAGAGGCACTTTGTCACAATTAACACCATATTCCTTTAAAGTTTGCCTCATCCACAATAATTGAGTACAAAGCGGCAAAGAAAGAACATATTCAGCTTCAAGGTGGAGAGAGATATACAATTCTGCTTTTTGGAGGACCAACATACAAGAGATCTTCCCAAGAATTGACAAGCTCCAGAAGTTGACTTCCGATCATCCTTATCACCAGCCCAATCTGAGTCAGTATAACCACATAAAGAGAAATTGGAGCCCTTGGAATACCAGAGACCAAAGTTGGGGGAATGAACTAAATATCGAAAGATCCTCTTGACCGCCACTAAATGGCTTTCTTTAGGAGCTGCTTGATACCTTGCACACACTCCCACACTCAACACAATATCGGGTCTAGATGCGCAAAGGTAAAGAAGAGAGCCGATCATGGACCGGTATACCTTTTGGTCCACATCTTTACCATGAGGGTTGAGTTCGAGATGACACTTTGTTTGCATCGGAGTAGCGACACCATTTAGATCTGTCATCTTGAATCTCTTGAGCATGTCTTGGATGTACTTTGCTTGATTAATAAAGGTTCCTTCTCTTAGTTGCTTGATCTCGAATCCAAGAAAGAACCATAATTCCCCCATCATAGACATCTCAAATCTGTCAGTCATAAGCTTTGAAAATTCATCGTTAAAAGCTTTGTTAGTAGAACCAAAAATGATATCATCTACATATAGTTGGCATACGAAGAGATCCCCCTTAACCTTCTTAGTAAAAGAGTGGTCGATTTGCCCAACTTCGAAGCCACGATCTAACAAAAGCTCTTTAAGGTGCTCATACCACGCACGTGGGGCTTGTTTAAGGCCATAGAGTGCCTTATCGAGTTTGTAGACATGGTTCGGGAAGTTAGGATCCTCAAATCCCAGGGGTTGATTTACGTATACCAACTCATGTAGAGGACCGTTAAGGAAGGCACTCTTGACGTCCATTTGCTGCAACTTAAAATTGTTATGAGCAGCATAAGCAAGTAGGATACAGATGGACTCAAGATGAGCCACAGGAGCATAGGTCTAGCCGAAGTCGATGCCCTCAACTTGGGAGTAACCTTGTGCCACAAGTCTTGCCTTGTTCCTCACAACGATGCCATTCTCATCTTGCTTGTTCTTGAAAATCCACTTGGTGCCGATAACATTGCGGCACTCTTTGGGTTTCTCCACTAGTTTCCAGACTTTGGTGCGCTCGAAATTGTTCAATTCTTCATGCATAGCAACAACCCAGTCTGGGTCTTCAAGAGCTTCAAAGACCTTCTTAGGTTCCACCATGGAGATATGAGCTTGATGCTCATCAAAACTGGCCAATTCTCTTCTAGTAGACACCCTTCGTCGAAGATCACCAACAACCTTGTCGAGAGTGTGACCCCTCAACTCAAGGTTGCGATCAGCCTGAGCCTTGCGACGAAGTTCAATAAGTTTGTTGTCTCTTGGTGGAGGAGATTCATCAATTGAGTCTTCATTGAAAGCATTTTCTCCGCCTTGATTAGTAGATGGAACATCAGTAGCAGGTGGTGGAGATGCATGCCCTTGAGGTGAGTCCGTAGCCATAATAGGAGGCTGCAGAACTGGAGAGTCAGGGCCGGATAATCCGGCCGATGAAGTGGCCGGATAATCCGGCCTGGGAGGACTTGCAGCAGCATCATCAGGAAGCATGGGACTGGCTTGACCTGGCAAGGCAGCCGGATAATCCGGGGTCAGCCGGAAAATCCGGCCTGGAGCTTGTGTTGATATTTTCACCACCAGGAGCTGCTGGAGCGGGGTGGCCGGATAATCCGGTATCCACCGGAAAGTCTAGCCTAGAGCTTTCTGGAGCATCTTGACCTTCAGCAGTTGATGGAGATGGTGTAGAAGATGCCCCCGTGGTTGGAGCGTGTTGCGTATGTGTAGATGAGGGCTCTATATGAGTAGAGCATTGTCCTTCCCGGTTCGCCACAAGGGGTTCCTCAATGGGGCGGAAGAATCCCACGCCCATTCTTCTTATGGCATCTTGGGGTATTTCAACATCTGCATCACAAACACCAACTTGCTCCGCACGGGAACCGTCATTTTCCTCGAACACCACACTACAAGATTCTACAACAGTTCCGGAGAGCTTATTGTAGACTCTATAAGTGTGGGATTCGGCACCATAACCAACAAAAATACCTTCTAGAGCCTTAGATTCAAACTTAGATAAACGAACTCCTTTAATAAGAAAGAAACACTTACACCCGAATACCCGAAAGTATGAGATGTTTGGCTTGTTACCGGTAAGTATTTCATACGGAGTCTTGTCCAAAATCTTGCGGAGGTATAAACGATTGGATGAATGACAAGCGAGAGATTGCTTCAGCCAAGTTATATGGAGATTTGAATTCGCCAACATTGATCTTGCCATGTCCATTAGAGTTCGATTCTTCCTCTCGCTACACCATTTTGTTGAGGGGTGTACGCAATGAATATTGATGTCTTATCCCCTCCACTTAGGAACTCATTTAAGGTGTAGTTCTTGAACTCCGAGCCGTTATCACTCCTTATAGCCGTAATGGGGACGTTGTGTTGACGTTGAACCTCGTTAAGTCGATGATGCTTTGTTGAGTTTCACTCTTCAACTTGAAGAAATAAACCCAAGTGTATCTTGAGTAATCATCAACAATCACTAGACAATACTTTTTCCCACCGAGGCTTGCATGAGATGGAGGTCCAAAAAGATCCACATGAAGAAGCTCCAAGATCCTTTTTGAAGAGATAATGGTTTTCCTTTGATGAGGAGAATCATGCATTTTCCCTTCAACACACGCCCTGCAGACACGATCTTTGGCAAAAGAGACATTTTCTTTTAGTCCAAGAATGTGGCCACCCTTGTGGAGACTTTGCAAAGTTCTCATATTGACGTGGGCTAGTCGGCGATGCCATAGCCAACCCAAGGCGACCTTTCGAAAAGACACATCGGACCTGTAGTGGTTTTCCCGAAAAAGTCTACCACGCATGTGTCGTTTTCATATATCCCACGAAAGCGACTTTTAGAGACTTGCTCCACAAGAGTACCACCAAATCAGCATCAATGTAAACTCCAAAGCCCATCTTACCAAGGGCACGAACTGAAAGTAAGTTATACCCGGGGGTTTCAACAAGCATGACGTCCACGAGGGAGATATCGTGAGCCACCACAACTTTGCCGAGACCCAATACCTCAGATTTTGACTTGTCACCATAGGAGACGGTAATGTGTTCAAGGTTTGGCCGCATCTCCGTGATGATCTCCTTGCTTCCGGTCATATGACTCGTACAACCGCTATCGAGTACCCATTTAGAACCACCGGAAGCATAGCCCTGCAAGAAAATTACTTCTTGGTTTTAGGTACCCATTTTTCAATGGGTCCTCTCATGTTAGTAACAAGGGTCTGGGGAATCCAAATAGACCAAGGAATGTAACAATCATAAGGCCCTACATAACTAGCATAAACATCACCATAAGCATCACAATGTAGTTCGAAGTTAGGATTATTGATCCCTGCAAAACCATCATAATTAGTCTTGCCATTGGTAATGTTGCTAGTCTTTGATTGAGCAGTCTTGTTCTTCTTCTTCTTGTTGTTTTTCTTGCTCTTTATCTTGGGTATGTAACCAAGACCTTCTTTACTGTTGTTTGTCCTTTGCCTGCTCAGTATCTCATCGATAACCCCTTTACCTTTGTATTGAGAACTCCTTGCAAGATCTTCTTTTCCAACGGATGAAGATGAGGTACTTGGTACATTATACCGTTTCAATTGAGTTTGGAGCTGGTCATGAGACTCATTTAGAGTAGAATGATCACTCTTCAATGCCTTGTGAGCACTTTCAAGATCATCAAACTTCTCCAAAAGTCTAGCATGAACAGCCCCAAAATCAATCTTTTCTTTCTTTAGTTTCTTTACCTTGGCAAGGGCATGGTAACGTTCTTTAATGAGCTGAGCTATAGCTTCTTCTTGTGACTCCTCTAGGGATTCTAGTCTTTCTTCCAAAGAAACTCGAGTTTCCTCTTCCTCTTCCAAGGCAGTCTTCAAAGAGGCTATCTCCAAAGCATCTTCTCTTTCAATTCTGCCCTTTTCTTCAAGGAGATCTTCGGCTCGAGCAAGTTGACTCATAAGAGTATCAAAATGGACTTTTTGCTCACCTTGTAGGTTAGTAAAAAAAATCCAAGGCAATAACTTCTTCTTTCATTTCAAGACTGTCATGATCATCCATATCTAAAATTATGTTAGTCTTAGAAAATGAGGAGTTAGAAGTCGATACCTCAGATCCTCTTGCCATTAGGCAAGTGGCGTTGTTGTTGATGGCGTTCTCGTTCGGCGAGTCGAAGAGAGAGGAGGGAGTCGATGTGGTGGCTATAGCAGCCACTTCGCGGGAACTATCATCATCCTCTTCATCTTCACTTGCGGAGGAGTATTCCTCTTGAGCTACAAGGACCATCTTGGGCTGCTTCTTGAAAGGACCATTCTTCTTAGCAAATGGCTTCTTCTTAGGAACTTTGGATTTCTCTTTAAGAATGAGCCTGCCACCATTGTCTTCTCTATTTTCATAAGGACACTCGGCTACAAAGTGCAGTCTATCTCCACAGTTGAAGCAAGTTCTCAATCTTGGGCCACTTTCTCTTCTTCCATTTGACCCGTTCTTGCACTCAAGTTTAGACTTGGCTTTGGCAGGGTCCTTCCAAAAGTTCCTTGCATAGAATGCCATGTACTCACCATGAGCACGTTTGACCTCATCGGGGTAGTCCATGGATATCCTCTCAAATGCTCCTTCATCATCCTCTTGCTCAGCAATATTGGCTTTGAGAGCCATATTGACACCTTTTTGCATTCTAATGGCCCGAGCACGGGCATCTTCAACATTCTTTGCCGCCACTTTGAATGACGCCATTTCTTGCATTACTTCATTGGATGTCGTTTGATGATAGTTGTGTCTACCTTGCAAGCTCTTCAAATCCGTCGGTTCGAAAGGCATTAAGGCACTCACATACTTCCTTTTTATCCATGCATCATCAATGTGAGTGGCCTCATGCTTCCGAAATGTTGTTGCGATGCCCTTGAGTCTTCTATACATGTCCTCATGGTTTTCAGCATCCAACATGTAGAATCCCTCAGCTTCGTTACTAAGGGCATCATACCGGTTCTTCTCATGCTTTCATTTCCAACAAAAAGGTCCGTAAGAGCATCCCACGCCTCTTTAGCCGTGTTGAGATGTTCAATGTGTGGCATGTCCTTGGGACCCACACCCAGCTGTATCATGTGGAGAGCAGTGGCATTCAACTGGCTATCCATAACTTCCTTTATTGTTCGATTGGTTTGATCTCCAACATGAAGACCTTCTTCAATGATCCTCCACAATTCAATAGAGGAGCTGCAAACATGAGATTTCATTAGAAATTGCCATTGGTTAAAAGAAGATGCAGTGAGCTTGGGTGGATCACCCCTATTGTTTATATGAGGATGAGGGATAGGTGGGTCGGGGGAATATACGTTAACCTCACTATATTCCTCCTTACCACTTCCCTTTTTGGAGGTGGAACCATTTAGTTTTTCACCTTCCACATCATCATCCTTGGATCCGGTGTTACCCTTTTCCTTAGATGATGGTGAGGGAGCCTCAGAGGAGGATGGAGATGGGGCTATGGATGATGTAAGGCGAGCAATCATTTGATTCATCTCCTCCATCTTGGCCTCAAAGGATTTCAACAAGGTTGTTTCCAACGACTTGAGATCATCCATTGTGACCTTATCCACAGCCTCATTTCCATCATCCCTTGTACCCATACTACTCTTAGGCGGTTAAGCCCGAATTAAGAGCCGGGGCTCTGATACCAATTGAAATGGATCGTATGGGCACCTAGAGGGAGGGGGGTGAATAGGTGCTATACCAATTTTTAATTCTTTTTCAATTTTAGGCTTAGCACAAAGGTAAATTCTCTAGATAAACTAATGTGTGGAATTTCCCTATATGCAAACCTATCTACTAGGGAGTAAGGAGCGAGTGGAAGAGGAACGAGTGAACCGAAGTGAAGCACGCGAAGACACAGGATTTGTTTGACCGCAGTTCCTTCCTTGTTAAGGGAAGTGCGTCTGCGTTGGAGGGGTGGGCGGTACTAAGACCACCACGCCACAAAAGGCCTCACCCTGTTCTCCGATGGATTTCGCCACAACAGGCCTGATCCACCTTCCACTATAGGTACCCTTCGAGGCGGGCACCGGTGCCTTTACACAACTAGCGGGGCAACAACTCCACAACAACTTGGAGGCTCCCGAAATGACAACAAGCTGCCACAAGAACAAAGTTGTCAAATACAATAACACGATCTAGATATTAACGAGAATACTAGATCAAGGATTTCTCCAAGTGAATGGAGAGGAGTTGAAGTGCTTGATTCTTGATGTTGATGATGAACTTCTCCTCCTTCAATTCCACCAAAGATCAAGACCTTAGGGTGGTTGAAGTGGGAGATCGAGATTTAGAGCTCTTGCACAGGGTCTGGTCAAATTCGAATGAATCAAGAGGTCTGGACGTTGGGGAAGAAGGGGTACTTATACCCCTTTCCAAAACCAGTTGCACTTTGGGGGCGGATTATCCGCCCAAGTGAGGCCGGATTATCCGATGGGAAACTCCGCCTGACTCGGAATATCCGCAACAATCCGCCTCTCTGAGCGTCGCGCCGAGCTTGCCCTTGATCAACTTCTGGGGGCCGGATTATCCGGCCCTATGCGAAGGCCGGATTATCCGGCCTGGGGAGTAAAACCGCCCCAGTTCGGATTTTCCGATAGAAAATCCGACCGGATACTGAGCGACGCGCCTTGGCTCCTTTTGCTCGAAAACTGGGGGCCGGATTATCCGGCCCTTGCGAAACCCGGATTATCCGGCCTAGTGAGGAAAAACCGCCCCAGTTCGGATTTTCCGGGAGAAAATCCGCCTGGACACTGAGCGACACGCCTTGGATTCCTTGAGAGATGAGGTAGGCCAGATTATCCGGCCCTTGGAGGGGCGGATAATCCGGCCCCCCTCAAAACTTCCTACACACTTAGCGCACATGAAAAGTCTCCATAGTATTGTTATATAACATGCAAAACATAGGAAAACATGAAATGCTCTTTCAGAGATCCAGCGGCTAGCCAGGCAATGCCTGGAGAAAAGAAACTTATCTGCCGAAGAAGAAGCACAAGAGGCAGAGGACATCAAGCACTCTGACCTTCTTGAACTAGTGCGTCTTCGCAATGAGAGGATAAGGACCAGTGAACTTCCAACAGCGCCCGTGGTCCCTCTGACTCTCGCCGAGAAGGTTGCAGTTGAAGTGAACATGAGTTTGGACAAACTTACTCGCAAACAATATGTAAGTCGGAATTCTAACTCCTGTTTTCCCTTTATTTCATACCATATCCTCTAGCCCCCAAGCATGAAGTAGGATAAATAATCCGGGTTTATGCTTCCTGAGGATGCCAAAGAACGAACTAGTGTAGCCCCAAGGCTCGTGCTGATATTAGCAAAAATATTAGCCCGAGTCTTTAGTAGCTTTCTGACTTTGGGTATTCTGACTTACAGAAAGTATATTCCTACAACCAGGATTTGTTGAAGAATGTCTGTGATAAGCGGAGAGAGATCAAGGCTCTCCGACTTAAAAATGCTGAACTTAAGGTCTCCAAGGATGAGGCCGAAGGTAAACATTTCGAGACTCAAACCTTGTCTTTCATGTTTTCATAGTCGAATTTTTCCTGACCTGTTGTTCTTTTTGAATTACAGCGCTGGTAAAACAATCCTGCGCGATGATTGAAGAGGCTGAGAACCTCAAGACTTTGGTGGTGGAGAACAAGGAGCTTCGCCAAGAGCTGGATCAGCTCAAGGCGGATCATGAAAAAAGCATCGCTCAAATCCTTGAATCCTCCTCCATGGCTACTGATGAGCGCGATCGCTGCTCAAGATCAAAAAATCTCGGACCTCAATAATGAGCTTAGCAGAGAGAGGGACCTTTCTGAGGCGCTCCGGACTGAACTCCAGAGTCTTCGGGAAGAGAAGACCAAAATTGACGACGTCATTTTCGGTACGTTCCATCTGTCTGACTTTTCCACTCTCTTCGACTTCTTTCAATATCAGATTTTCTTAACTTGTTTTTGTGTATAGGTCCTCTGAACTTGACGGACTCTTCCTCCACCGAGCCCCGCACTCACCGGCTTACCCAAGTCGATGACCTGCTTCATGACTTCCGCCAATCCCTTGAGGATATTGGCGAAGCTCTCAAGATTCCGGACATGCATAGCATGTTGGATTTTCAGGTGCGGGACAAGGCAAAGGAGATGCCGCAACTTGTCCAGGATTGGAACATGTCCTACGTGCGTACTGCGCGCAGAACGCTCTCACCATGGTCATGAGCCACCATGGAAACATGGAAATATGGCAAGTGACCAAAGGGTACTGCAAAGTAGATGAAGACGGCCAGGAGCAGGATCTTCAAGCCATCATGCACTCCTGTGCCGGATATGGGTGTCACGTGGCTGATTTGACCAGCTACGAAACCCCTTTCTTCACCCGCGTGGACACCCCACCTCCGCCTCTAGAAGAATTAGCAAAAGTTTCTGATGATGACCACACTGTTTCGGATGTGGATATCTCGGAATGATACCAAGGCGGTGTATCTAGCGAGACGACAGCTCCTTCTTCTCCTCTTGCATCATAGATTGCCAGACAAATTTGTATTATTCTGAAAAACATGATGGGTCTGTAATTATGCAGTACTATAATTTTGCTAGTGCTAAGCTTTTGATCTATTCAGCACTTTTGGCCTTAAATATTCGTGTGCCTGAAATGTTTTCATAAGCACTTGTATTTTTTCGTCTATACTTATCGTTTATTTGGCTTTCCGCCTCGTCCCTTTCGTGAGCCGGCTAAACCTTCTGCTAGAAACTTTGCCGAGCAACAGAGCTCAATTGCTAAACCAGTTTAAACTTGGAAACAAAGCCGGCTTCCGGTACCAACAATTCACTACTCGGAAAATGCCCGCATCCAGCAATCAGACAAATAACCAAAGTAAAGACTAGAAACTTTAGAGTTATACCCGAGGGTAGCAATTTTAGAATCGGAAATCTAAACCAGAACGAACATGAGCATAAAGTGCTTTCAAGCATTCTGGGATTTTCGACTATGACATGATCATTCGGAAATAAGATGGTAAAAACTTCTCAGAAAAAACTTGAGGCAACCAAAACTTTTATTTCTCATAGAACATGTACATATATATGATTACAAAGAAGGATAAACTAAGAATAAAAGGGACGTAGCTGAGTAATATTCCGTGGTCTGTCTAACTCATTCAGATTTGTATTGCCTCCAGCTCTCTTTCTCTTCTTAGTAGCAGGTCTTTCCTTGACTGGCCTCATGTCAGTTAAGTAATACGAACCATTGTGCAGTACTCGACTAACTAAAAAGGGCCCTTTCCATACTGGGGAAAGTTTGTGCTTTCTTTGTTGCACAAGCCGGAGAACCAAATCATCTTTATTGATAGATCTGTTTCTGACTCTCTGGCTATGATACTTGCGTAACTTCTGCTGATAGGCTGTTGATCTCATTTCAGCAATGACGCGAACTTCTTCGACTAAGTCGAGATCATTTTGTCGAGAAATCTCGGCATCCTCTTCGATATACGTGGCCACTCTAGGAGAAGTGTGAATCAAATCACTAGGAAGAACTGCTTCTGTGCCATAGACCAAGAAGAAAGGTGTGTATCCGGTTGACCTGTTCGGAGTCATTCGTAAACTCCATATTACAGAGGGTAATTCCTCTGCCCAAGCCCCCGCAGTACGTCGTAGTGGTGCTTCGAGTCTCGGTTTTAGGCCTTGTAGGATTAAACCATTTGCTCTTTCAACTTGTCCGTTAGCCTGTGGATGTGCAACTGACGCAATGTCAAGCCGGATATTTTGTTTGTTGCAAAATTCGGCCAATTCTCCCATAGAGAAGTTACTCCCATTGTCCGTGATAATGCTATGTGGATAACCATACCGGATTGACAAATCTTTTGGCTATTGCTCCATCACAACTAGTGATAGGTTTAGCCTCAATCCATTTGGTGAATTTATCCACCATCACTAAGAGATGAGTAAATCCACTTGGAGCTCGTTTAAATGGTCCTACCATATCAAGCCCCCAGACCACAAAGGGCCATGTTATAGGTATTGTTCAAGAATCGATCAGGAACATGAGCTTGTTTGGCAAACTTTTGGCAGCCTTTGCACGTCTTGACTAATCGTTCAGCATCTGCCTGAGCTGTAAGCCAGAAAAATCCATGTCTAAAAGCTGTTGCCACTAAAGATTTGGCTGCAGTGTGGTGACCACACTCGCCTTCGTGGATTTCCATTAAGATTTCCACTCCTTCTTTCGGAGACACGCAGCGCTGAAAACCCCTAGAAACACTCCGCTTATAGAGCTCACCTTTAACTATAGTATAGGCTTTTGCTCGTCGGATGATCTGCCGGCTCAGTACCTCGTCTTCGGGTAATTTGCCATCTACCAAATAATCGAGGTAGGGTTGAGTCCAGCTGGGAATTACAGCCAGAACTGCTATCAAGGGTGAGTCGGATTTGGTCGGATATTCCTCATCTATTCCCTTTATTGAGGGAACTTTAAGGTGCTCTAAAAAAGCGCCATCCGGGACCTCTTTCCGTGCAGAGCCTATCTGAGATAATGCATCTGCTTCCTCATTTTCTGATCGAGGGATGTGTTGAACTTCAAACCCTTCGAATGATTTAGATAGATCATCCACGACAGCTTTGTACGCTGCCATGTGTTTATTTGCATTACAAATATCCGACACTTGTTGAGCAACAAGATCCGAATCTCCATAACACATCAAACATCGGATGCCAATATCCTTAGCAATCCGGATTCCATGTAGCAGTGCTTCATACTCGGCAATATTATTTGTCGCTGTGAAGTGGATCTGCAACACGTATAGAAGCTTATCTCCTTGGGGTGATTTGAGCACCACGCCAGCCCCCGAGCCCCCGTGAGCCTTAGACCCATCAAAATAGAGGGTCCAATATTCCGACTCAGGGAGGATCATATTCTCCTTCATCTCTGTCCAATCAGCGACAAAGTCAGCAAGGATCTGGGATTTGATTATTGTCCGAGGTTTATACTCAATATTAAAAGCTGAAAGCTCTATGCCCCATTTGGCGACGTGTCCTGTGGCGTCACCGTTGTTGATTATATCTCTCATGGAAGCTGTGCTCACCACTGTAATTGGATGCTCCTGAAAATAGTGTCGTAACTTACGGGATGCTAGAAAAACACCGTAAGCCAACTTTTGATAGTGCGGGTACCGCTGTTTTGACTCTGTCAGGACTTCACTGACAAAGTAAGTTGGACGCTGCACCAGGTGCTCCTGATTTTCCTCCGGTCTCTCCACCACCATGACGATACTAACGACCTTATTTGTCGCAGCGAGATAAAGCAACATCGGTTCTTGAGGTTCCGACGCTACAAGGATAGGAGCAGATGAGCTATGGTTCAGCTGGGTTTCCGAGATCTTCATCCGGCGTAGCGTTTCGACATAGAGAATATTGATACTGCTATCACCATCCTTGAGGGTCTTGGAGAAACCATAACCGTCAATAAGTGGATTGACAATTAAGGCGTATTTTCCTCGCCTGTGCAAGTTAGACGGATGATCAGCGCGGTCAAATGTGATTGCCACTTCTGACCAGTCTAGGTATTGGGGGATAGCCGAAACTGTTGCATTGAGCTCATGTAGAACTGCTTTCTTGACCTTTGCTGGTTGACATCCGAGGAAAGTGACATACGTGTCCTTCTTGGTGTGAAAATTTTTCTTCCCTTCCGGCTTGGGATTTGAAGCATCAGCTTCCTCCATGTCGGAATCTTCCTTGGTCTCTTTTTATTTTTCGGGATTCTTCTTTCCCTTCTTCCGCTTAGCTTTGTAGCCCGCGGTGTCATCTCTTTTGATGTCGTCATTGAAACGACATTCGGCGTTGGTGGGACGAGCCCCCATTGGCGTCTAGGTGATGCACACACGGGTTATTGGCAATATCGGCCCAAGAGTAGGTTTTACCTGGTTGCTGGTCTCCTCTACCTTGGACTCTTGAAGTTCCACGCCCACGCCCACGGCCTCCACCGCATCTTCCTCGTCCCCAGACCCGAAAGTAGCAGTGACCACTGCCGTTTCTGTGTTGGGTTTTTCTTCCGAGGTATTTTTACGCTTCTGAGCTTGTTGCTTTGGTTGTTTTGCCGACTGTGGCACAACTAGGGCATTGAGTAATCCCTCTGCATCGTCGTTGGCATCTGCATACTTGCTCGCTGTTTCTATCATCTCTCCCAGATCAGTGACCTTGTCACACTTCAAGCGATGGCGCAGTAGACCAATTGGGAGACCTGCAATAAAAGCTTCAATCGAAGCTTGATCGTTTACCCCTTCACAGGAGTTCTTGGTGTCGATCCATCATCCGAGGTAATCCCGACAAGTTTCTCCGGCCTTCTGGGTGCAATGCTGTAGGTCTCCGACCGTACAGGGCCTCTGATATGTGCCTTCGAAATTCCGAAAGAACGCACTTTGCATGTCATACCAGTTGTGGATGGTGTTCTCCGAAAGTTCATTAAGCCATGATCGTGCCGTCTTCCGCAACATAAGTGGGAGATATCGGGTTGCGACCAGGCCGTTTTCGCCTTTGGCGATGCAGCAAGCTTGGAAAAAATCCTGTAACCAGGTATCAGGCCGAGCAATGCCATCGTAGGCTTGGATATGTCTTGAGATAGCAAATCCTTCCGGGAATTTTGTAGCTCTGATGCATGGTCCGAAGCACTTTGGTCCCACGTAGATATCATCGTTTTCGTAGCGTCGTGCCTCTATGTTGGAGTTGATCCTGTGCCTTGCGTCGTTCGGGAATAGAGATCGTCCTGAATGTCGGCTGTGGCTGCGGTGCCTTGGAGCCGTACTTCGGCTCCTGGCACCACCTCCTCCGCCACGTCGTCCTCCTTGTCCCCCTTGAGAGCCGTTGTGATGACTACTTGGTGGAGAGGGTGGGGCAGCTAGATTGTTTCCGGCTGATCGCCGGCCTCCGTCCGGAGCGTCATTATTCCGGTTCCGGGGAGGGTCTTTACTATGACGAGCCCCCTGCCGGCTTGTACCGGCATGGTTTCCGTCATTCCTTCGTCCGTTGTTCCCACTACGGCGAGGCTCAGCCGGACGTCTTGCATGTCTAGGAGGTGGCATTTTTTGACGATCCTCCTCCCGACATTTCTCTTTATCTTCTCCCCTTCGATCGTTTGACTCTCGTCGGGGAGGATTCCTCAGATACAATGCAGCAATGGCATCTTGCTCCGCCGCTGGAACGACGTTGCTCCAGTCACGTGCGGTTCTGTGATGCTGTCCTGATGATCCGGTTCTGGAGTAGTTATCTTCCCGTCGATCAGAATGGTGACGCTGTTCCGGAACACGCTGGGGCCTTATATCATTCCAGGCTGAGTCCGTGTGACATTGGTTGGATTTCGAGACCAGTTTTCCACTTCTGGATTTCGCAGCCATCTGTTGCTTCAGACCCTTGGTGAGTAGCTTGATGCCCAATCAAACCTGTTCTGGGCCTGGGTTATTTGATAGAATATCTTGAGCTGCGACAGTGTTTTGTACCAGTGTTGGGTACACCAGGTCTCCTTTGCTGTCGAGCCGAGGCATCCCTAGATCTCCTTCAAAGAGTACCCTGTTTACTTCCGGAAATTTACCATCACCCGTGTAACGTTTCCGGGTCTTCTGATGCAACCGAGACATGTAATATTTGGTTGCCATGCGTTTCTTTTCTCCCTCGATGTTTTTAGCTTCATCCAGGAGTTGTTGACGACGCGCTTCTAGGGCCTGAGCCCTTTCGTCCAGCTCTTCAGCAGTGAGTTCTGCAGTTGTAGGGATAGGTGTGGTTAATGCAACATCGATGAGTTTACGCGCACCTTCAGTGATCGCGTGTCCATCCATCGATTCTTATTTTTTCGGCTCTTCTGGGATAAGTGCTCCATCCGAGTCTTCCATATTTCTCGGCAATCACCTACTCTATCAGAGGGTCTTTTGCCGGGGTCTTGTTCTTCTTCTTTGCCTTCTTGGCAGCGCCGGTAGCAAAGACGGCTTTGGGTCCATTTCCCAGAGTCAAGCTCTGATCGGTACTTTCGGACATCTGGACTTCGGGGTTATCTCCGACTTCCATGTCATCCTGTGATTTGGGAGAGTGTTCCTCGGATCCTTCATCCATGGCTTTTCCTTCTTCTGTAGCTTTAGAGTTGTACTCCTCTTCGTATTCCATGGAGAACTTTCGGAAATCTGCTGACGTCATTGATTCATCCAAGGATGCGGGTACGTCGGCGTTTGTTCCAATTGCCTCCAGCACAGAGTCAGTGTTTTCTCTAGCATCGGCAGAGCCGGATCCGGATCCTACATAGCCGATGAAGTGTGACGCGTGCTTCCTGAGGTACCTGCGGCTTTCGCGATCAGCCAAGTCGAAACTTTTGATGGTTTCGAGAATTGCATCTGCGCTTGCATCTTGCATTATCATACGTCACAGCGTGTACCTTAGGAAAGGCCTGTCTGTCCCGGCGTCATCAGAGCCGGAATCAGTGTCGTTAATATGATCCTCCTGGATTTCGACTTCCGCGGGTTGGTCGATCTGGGATCCGGTCTCTCCGGGGAGATCCACTCCAGATTCGGCTTTAACCGCTAGGTCTTCCTCAGGCTCGGGTTTCTCCACTATCTCTGCAGCTGGTGCAGGCTGGGTGGGATTAGGGTTTTCTGAGATCCGGAACTCTGCCGCCTCCGTGGACAAAGGGGACCCAGAAGATTCTTCTGCCTCTATCATCACCGCTGGGGTGGGTGGGGCAGGTTCAGCGAAACCGATGTAAACATCGATCTCGCCAAAATACATGATTGTGTAGGCAGTCACGGCCTCCCTAACCGGAATCCACGTCTCGTCGAGAACGATGAGAGGGACGTCGCTGGCGTAGAGGATGCGACCGAAGGCGATGGTCTCGCCGATTCCGATTCTTGCAGATTCCGCTCGGAACGTAGATCCAAAGCTCACTTACCCCACGGTGGGCGCCAACTATCGTCAGATTGAGGACAAGTACGCCATGAGGGGGTCCTCGAGGCGTGCAGAAGAGAGGGGTGTGAGACGTACGGTGTTCCGGGACGGTGAGCACAGAAGTTTACCCAGGTTCGAATCTGCCGGCTTTGGACGGACCCTACTCCTGCTAGCAATCCAGTAATACGGCAGAGCCGGAATATGGGTTACGAGGGTTTCGTCTGTGCGAGTTGAGATTGTAGACTATTGAGGTGTTTAGAGTGTTGCCCTAAAGGCTCTCCCTAAGACGGCTTATATAGATATCCGGCCTAGGGTTTACAAGAGAGATCTATCCGGCTACGACTAAGAGTCAGTTACAGAGTACATCTTGAACTACAAGTAACAATATGGGCCTAAGTCGGTAAGTCTTCTGGGCCTTCCCGTAACCGGATTGGACTCCGTCTTTCTCCCTGACTAGGCTGCCCGTGAAGCAAAGCTCTAATCCGAAGTGGGCCACCCTGGTCAGTGAGTAACTGTGAGGATATCCGGAAAGTATATCCCCAACACCTTTACAACGTATGCGTATTTTGGAAAGCACGTCAGTTGCATCACGATTTGGTGTGAATGTTACGTCGATAGCTTTCTGTCGGGTAACACAATATATGTGTCGACACGATCGATATGTTCTCCATATCTTGACCGCACAGAAAATAGCGTAATGGTCGTATCGTTGCTGCACAACACGGGCATAATTGGCTCCCATACTGTTAAGTCGTACGTA
Organism: Avena insularis; assembly: GCA_023614405.1. Classification (NCBI taxonomy): domain Eukaryota; kingdom Viridiplantae; phylum Streptophyta; class Magnoliopsida; order Poales; family Poaceae; genus Avena; species Avena insularis. The sequence continues at coordinate 167,391,144 of CM042694.1, read as the reverse complement.
GCAGCCTATGGCCATTAAGACTTGATTGTCATGGCCTAACTTATGGCTTATGGCTATCAAGACTTGATTTTCGGATGCACGTCGTCCACCCTCGAGCATATGTCTGTCGTTTGGTGATCTTCTCCGCTAATATGGAACACCCAAAATGCCGAGGCCATGATGATCTAGCGATTTTAATTTTACAAATATCTCAAATACCTAAAAATTGCAGAAGAGAAGTCATCGTAATTATAAAATAATACTTGGCTGTAGAGTTCTTTTTTTAGGTTTCCAGGTGTAGAAGGATGACGACCCAATTACGCACACGACTTGACAAAATTGCAGTTTGATCTGTTTCTCATTGCAACATAGTAGTACAAAGAACAAGATATTAAAAAGAGTAAAAATAACCGAAAATAAAAGAGCTACGAACACAACGGCTTACACGGTATAGCCCCTAATAACTAATCTAGCACACCAGCCAAGAATCCCTCGATGCTAGAAGTTCTTTGCATCTTGCCTCGGACACTCCTTCATGTGACCTGCTTGTGTAGCTGATGATGCTTGTTGTACCATCATGAACTAAGAACGCCACACGTCGCGGTGTCGAGGACGTGTCGCACACTTGTCGTAGAAAAGCAGTCGCGCCTGCCACCATGGACCTAGGATACGCCACACGTCACGGTCCGAGGACACGCCACACACTTGCCATGGAGAAGCATTCACGCTGGCCTCCGCAGACCTGAGGATATATTGGCCGACGTGAAGCCAACAATGCGTCAGCAACCGTTGCCGTTGATGCTCGCCTAGCTACAGCTGTTATTGATCGCCACTGTACAACTGCAGGTTGAACCAGCTGACAGTTAGCTGTAGCTCCAATTCAACTATCAAGTGAAGCAAAAACTGCTATACATAAAAAATGACAACATCCAAACAGAGTTCATACCTAGATTTGTAGCCAATGCAGGAACATAGCATTCTCGTGGTCCAAAAGCAATCATCGCACTCCTACATCGTTGACGCCATCATTTACAAACCTAGCACTTATAAAAGATGGTGCCAAGATGGGTCGAGCGAGAGAGATAAGGTGCTCGCCGATGAGACGGGATATCAGCACATTCCTTCCATAGCGTCCAGCTGCTCCCCAAGTCATGCACGTATTGGCAAACTGACGCTGCTGAAAAAATGAATAAGAAATGAAAAATAAAAACAAAGGGTATGAGGTACGCCGGATATAGGGAGAAGGCCTCACCTGGCAACGATGCCATTGGCGCCTCTTCCTATCAATCTTCTCCTCGTGTGAGGTGAGAAGCTGCTGCTTATACGGATAAATCAGAAGAAGAAACAGTGGACGACGTACCTAGTGTCGATGGTCCTTGTCCCGTTAAGGGCAGTCGAGGATGTAGTCGGCGCAGAACCTCCATACGTTGCCTGTCACACATCCAGACGCCATTGCATGCGAAGATCTTCCAACTCCCCGAGGTTGAGTAGTAGTCCCAGGCACATGCTTGCATCGCTCACTCCTGCTCGTCGACGGCGAGGAGGAGAATCTCGCCAGCATGCTCCACTCCGCCGCCATCAGAAGTCGTTGTCCTTTCGTGTCCTACAAAGCATGTTCGGCTCTCGTCGCACATAACATCGTCTCCTCGTGTCGCTGGTTTGTCTTGCCTCACCGCCGTTGGCACCAGCATCGCCGGCTGCGGGTGTCCTCACCGTACCGATGCATGCGGATGACAACAAGGATGAGGAAAAGAAGGACGTGCCTGGGGGAGGAGAGGACCTAGCTAATGCAATACATACGTAAATAACCAAGAGAATGTTTTATACTGGACGCGTCTCTCACTAAAACCTCGTGTTAGCGAGACCCACTGCACGACCTCGCTGAGGGATAACGCTGACAACTAATCTAGCGCCCATGAGAACTGTGTCGACTAGAGCCTACGTTGTCAGGTCGGCTACGAACATGAACACTCTCCTCCTTCAGAATGCTTGTAGGCAAGCAGTGGTGCTCCAGATAGATCATACACGTACGCAAGCAGCCACAGACGTCTACCATCTAGGCTGCCAACTCGACAATGAAAGGGACCCATGGCTACGAGAAACCGCGACTGACATGGGCTTACGACATTACGTAGTCTCTTGATGATCCCTCGTCCGCGAGAAACCACGGACACACGGGCTTAAGGCGCCATGTCGGCTCTAGGTGGGCCCCACGTCCGCGGGAAAACGTGGCCGACATGGGCTTTCGGCGCCACGTCGACTCCGAGCCCGATTCTTTTCGATTGTGGAATGTCGACGATCAACGGCTGAAAACCATCCTCCAGACCCAAAACTTTTTCTGTATGTACATCGGAGGAGCTAGAGTCTATGACATATCAGTCCGTTTCACTGTGAGGCCCACCGTCAGCGACTCAGATCGCGAATCAGGGTAAAAGCGGACACAAAAGAGCACCAGACGCAGGATTGAAGTAAAATTTCGGGTCCGAGGATGGTTTTCAGTCGTTGATCTTCGCCATCCCACGGCCGAAAAGAATCAGGACGATGTGGATAGCAGTTTGGGCCTAAACATTCTAGCGCTATTATTAGTCCTAATAGATTGGTTTATTTGTTATTTGATGATTAAATCATGTTGATCTCAATGGGATATGTATGTTAGGAATATGTATTGTAAGAGTATAAGAAAACTTTGTTGGACTCTGTTGTTTAGAAATGTCTATTATGGATAACAATCCTGACAAGGTACCTAGTTCTTGTCCGTCTGTGCCCTCTACCATACAAGATAAATTGGTAGACTTGACCAAGCCTTGAATAACATGTATCTATGTGTGTTAAATAATATAAATTCGTTTCAGGATTACATGCCTGATTTGTAGATCAAGAAGGATAAACATAAGGAGGATAGTCAAAAGATACAAGCTAATGATCCCTTACTAGATTTTCACCATGAACAAGAACATCTCTAAAGGAAATATGGTTGTTTTCTTTGAATTCCAATTAGGCTACTGCATACACACTATTGATGTTTGTATTTACCATAACCAATAATTGTTTCTTTCATTCTATGTAGTACTTTTCATGCTCTTTTGCCTGCATGTTTTCCATTCCTCATATTTATGAAGACGGAGACACGATCAAAGATCATGGTGGCAATGAACCATCCGACAAGTTTGTGTGAAGCATCAAAATGACGACTAACGAGGGTTTAACTCATCAATGCGCATTGTTATGGACTTGGGTTTTGGAGAAGGAGGGAGCGCTGGAGACATCTATCGGCTAGCAAACAAGCACACAGGGGACTCAAAGATTTACCCAGGTTCAGGCCTTGTAGAGGTCCCTACTCCTGCTTGTCTGCTTGTGAAATTATCGAAGGAATCAAAGATTACAATAGTGCGCAGATGCAATCTGGCGGGGGTTGTGGAAACTAGGGTTACGTGTGTTCTCCTCGCCGCCCCTCCTAGCCTTTATATAGGTAGGCTAGGTCTCGGGTAGCAAGTCGAGTCAGTTACAAGTTAAGGTTTTCCCCTTCAAACTTTCTATCTTTAGCTTCTTCTTGTTCTTCAAGTAATCGAGAGTCCGTAGGTTACTCGAGTCCTTCATTTGGGCCTTGGCGACACCGTGGGCCTTTACGTATTTAGGCCGTATATACCAAGCTCGAGTACCTGTAGGGTATACCCATGTCAGTATCCCCCGAGTGTCCAGTGGAATCGCAGATTCGACTGGGGACTTTTTTGAAGTCTTTCGAGTGCATGAATGAGTATATTTCGACTGCTTTGTTTGTATCATAGGGATTGCTGATGTGCGTGCCTGATTTAACCGAAGTATCGGTATCAGTTAACCACCTTAGGGTGAAACAACGCAATCTACTCGAACTCGAGTCCGCGGACTCGAATCCGGAAAAGTGCTGGCGTAATTCGACTCAAGCCACAAAGGTTTTACAGGAGTCGAATTCCAGTTATACGGGTGTGAGCACTTGACGCGTCCGTCAAGGCATGTTCATCGTACCTATAGGTACGGATACATTTCTGGTAGTGCGCAGCTAATGTGTTGCTAGGCCTTATTCAGGTCTTACCTTCACGCTGTAAGCGTGGCATTCGAATTTTATCATCGCGGAGATGATTCGGGTGACCTAGGAGACGTAGTCTCTTTGTAGGGAAAAATTATGAGGCGGTGTCGCCATGAGTTTCGAGTGTGGATGTTATCAACACACAGTTTTTTGTATAAATAATCATAGGGTGCGCGACCAGCGCTCCCTATGGGAGTAGCCGAGTGCTGGTTGAGTCAAGACTCAGGAGGACAAGAATCTTTTTGCATCGCTGCGTCTTTTTGTTTGCTTGTTTCAGTAGAATTTGTTTCCGGCGCTCCCTATGGGAGTAACCCATGTCCATAGTCAAGCCATGCTTCGAGTGGCTGGGTTTGCTTTGATTATCCATGTTCCTGAAAAAGGAGAAGAAAGAAAAATCGTAGGGTGCGTGACCAGCGCTCCCTATGGGAGTAGCCCCGAGTGCTTGGTGGAGTCGAAGACTCGAGCAAGGACTAAAGTAGTCGAAGTCTTCTGCTACGTAGCTTTGATGATGTTAGTGCTGACGATTTCATAACCTTAGTTGCCCGCGTGAGCGAGTTTGACGGGACGTGACGAGCAGTGGGTCCTATTTTCTGACTTTGATTTGACTGGGCGTGCGTAATCTTTATTTTTAACTATGCCTCCTCAATTTCCGCACGTAATGGGAGCAGTGGAGGGAAGGTTCGCGCTTCCACCCCTCCATGTGTCCAGCACGATGTTTGCCACGCGTCCAGTAAGGTTTTTCTGAGCCGTTAGATTGCATCTTCCAGGGGTTAAGTAGCGATGCTGCGACAGTAATTTCTCATCTGCTCGCATTCATCCTTTGCTTCCATCACCATTGCCGCTACTCCTCTGCTTTCTCCGCGCTCGTCTCTTTTTTGACGTTGGACCAGCTCCGCTCGTTTCCAAGCTACTTCCTTCAGTCGCATCGCCGCCGCGCAATGGGGAAGAAGAAGGGAGGTGCCGCGATTCATGCTACCGCTAGGCGGCGAAGAAGGGCGCTCCACCGCTGCTGGCACCAGCACCGCCGCTGGCGGGAAGAAGAAGGGCACGGGCACCCGCGTCACGAATGGCGCGTGGCGTCCCTCCATCATCAAGTCATCGGATCTCCGTCTTCTTCGCCAAGACGGAGTGCTGTCTGACGCAGTCACCGACGCACGCGTCCCCGACGGTGAGACAATTCCTTCTCCCGCGCTGGTTTTCGAGTGATGTTTTTGGCATTCATCATTCGTGGTCTCTCCTTGCCCCTTTCACCCCTTTTTAGGGGCCTCCTTTGTTTCTACGGGCTTTAGCTCCATCAGCTGACCCCGGACTCGATCCTCCACATCTCTTGCTTCATTACCCTCTGCGAGTGCTGGCTCGGAATCGAGCCGCACTTCGGCCTCTTCAAGCGCCTCTTCAAGTTGAAGCGCCAATCTGCATCTGGCTCTTTAGTCTATGATGTAGGTGGTTGCGGAATTCACGTCGACCCATCCGCCACCTATTTCGACATCAAGCTCACAACGTCCGTCCAAGGGTGGAGGGACAAGTGGTTCTACATCCGTGATGAGAAGGTTGGCGACAAGCACTTCGGACTCGCGCCGTTCGATCCCGCGACACTGTGCAATAGGAGGCGCTCCTGGAAAAATGTAGTCATGCCTGGCGAATCCGCGGAGACGGATGTAATGTACGAGCGTGTCTGCGACCTCGAGAGTCGCCTTGGCATAGAGGAGGGAGGCTGCGCCCTCATTCGCACGTGGCTGCACCGTCGCGTCCAGCCCCTGCAGGCCAGAGTCCACCCCATGTTTCAGTGGACTGGCGTTGACGATCCCACTCGCGTGTCTGCCAATGGCATGTCCACGAGTGAGGTGGACAAAAGGGTTCGACTGGTCACCAAGTACACTATCAAAGATGTGCTCCCAATGAGCCAGTTGTTCCTCCGTTTGATGTTGCTAACCCTCCTCCTGAGGTATAGTTGTGCTACGTAGTAGCTTAGTTTGTCGATTGCTTTTCTGCTGTTTATTTACTTTTTGCTGAACTTGTTGTCTGTATGCAGGATTGGGCGGTGTCGCCTTGTATGCCCCCTCTTCCTGAGGGGATTGTCCCTCGCGAAGCCTTGGAAGAGGATGAGTCGGAGTCGACCGTCCCATCTGATGTGGAGGAGGAAGCCCCCGAGTCCGGTAGTCCGGATACTCGCAAGCGTTCACGCAGCAAGGATTCTGATGCGTCGTCTCCTTCGACTCCGGAAGGTGCAGGTGTAGGTGCGGAATCACCGATCCCTGCCATTTCTGTAAGCACTGTGGCCCCATCCTCTCGCAAGAAGATGCGATTGCCCAAGGAGTCCTCATCAGAATCGGGGGAGCCCACTTTTGACTTTGACAAGTTTGATTGGTAAGTTTTCTAGTTTGCTTGTTCTTCTCTGTTTTGCCTTTGTTGGCTCGTCTCTAGGTTTGTCCTTTCTTGATGTGGATTTTGTCTTGCAGTCAAGAGGCGTCGTCATCTTCTGGTGACGTCCAATTTTTGAAAGAATCAGGAGTCGCGACCTCAAAGGCCAAGAAAGAGGTTGAGCGTGCTCCTTCCCCTCCATTGGCGGCCCACTCCGGGCACAAGTCTTCCAGTTCTCCTCACGCAGGGAGCATCGAATGGTTGCCTGGATGACTGCGCACCAAACGACTTCGGAGTCTTTGGAAGATCACGTAAGTGTAGGCTTGTTCTTCTTTTGATGTTGCAGTCGATTGCTTCTGCTGATCCTTTGTTATGCTATAGCTCCTTGTGAAGGAGGCCGCGCACCTGGCGGAGCAAGTGCTCGCGATGGGCCGCCAGCATGCAATGCTGGAGACGCGTCATCGCGTGGTCGAGAGTGAGTGTCCTACACTTCTTCTTCTTCTTCTTCCTTGATATAGTTGACTGGTAGTCAAACCTTTTTTGCTGTGTAGCTGAACATAATGCCCTCCTGCGCGACGCTGCCACCATGGAGAAAACTCTCGCCGCGGCTGTGAAGGGTCGCGATGAGGCAATCGTGGCACGTGACGAGGCGCGAAGAGGATCTTCGTGCTTCCATTGCATCTAGGGAGAAGTTGTTCGAAGAATAGCTTTTCTCGATTGCCAAAGCCCTCTCAGGTACTTTGTTTGGATGTCATTGTTGTTCTCTGTTTGTTATTTTGCCGTTGGCGTTGATGTTTGATATTCATGTGTTGGTTTGTGTGCAGATGCTAGCGGTTTGAGCTTCGATCCTCAGGCCCTCCGCCGCGACGACGCTTTGGCGGGCGTGCTTTCGGCAGTCGAGGACCACAGCACCGCCGTCAAGATACGCTCTCCAAGGCCAAGGGCCTTCTTAGTCGCCTCCGGGAGGAGCTGATGCCCAAGGCTGAGCTAATCGAGAACATGGGTGAGCTGGTGGAGTCTTTCGCCGGGGGTGTTCCCTCCAGCTTCAAGAACTCACTCCGCGCGGCTGGTGCGTCCATGTCACTTGCCATGGTGCAGGCCCACGGAGTCGCGATTGATCCTGCCGCTGTGTCGAAGGCGATGCCTATTAGCGCGGACGGCCAGCAGGTAGTCTTTGCTCCTTTCGCGACTGCCTGTGGTAAATATGGGACGCAGCTGATAAACACGGTCGCGAAGTATTCTGAGGAGCTGCAGCGTGTTAAGAAGGCGGCGAAGGCTACGACATCAGGGGCTGGCGGAAAGTCAGTGGCATCTAACACTGCCACGGACTCGATGAAGCCCCCGAAGCCGTCGAAGTCGAAGAAGCCAATCGCTCCTTAGAAGCTTTGTAATAGTTAACTAGTTTATGTCCTTTGTTAAGAACATGCCTGCTGGCGAGTGTATCTAGTCTTGAATGCACTTGAATCTTTTGTCTTTGTTTTGATTTGGTCGTCTTATTTGTTTCTATCTTGGCTTGTGGTAGGGTACATCGAGTGATCCTTTGAGGGAAACTCAGGACTCGCCGCCTCTTGATGATACTTTGGCATCGCCGCGCTCCAGGGTAGATGAGTTTTCACTGCTTTCGCGACTGCGTGACCGCATGAAACAGCTGGAGCATGAGTTGCCCGTGCTCCGCGGTAACGCGGATGTATGGAAGTCGAAGGCGGAGAAGGCCGCTGCCCAAAGCGATGTCTGCTTGGCGGTGGCCACTGGCGACCAATTCAAGTGTTAGTTTGCTTGCTCTTATCTTTTCCTTGTAGTCACTCGCGATGGTGCGCTGTACTTATGCTGCTGTTGATGCTTTGTGTAGTTGTCAGCGCGCATCATCCGCAGGATGAGAAGGATAGAATTTCCATTCGTATGCATGATCTCACCCAGGAGCAACTGTTGGAAATATGCCCTAGAGACAAATAGTAATAAGGACTATTATCATACTTCATATAGTTTATGATTAAATTTTATATCATGCTATAACTGTATTGAGTGGAAACATCAATACACGTGTGATATACAAACAACCAGGGGTTCCTAGTGAAACTCTAGTCACTGGTTCATTGGTCAACAGACGATCATGTTTCCTGATCATGTAGCATTTATGCCAGTTGAAAATGAGGTCATCTCATTCGGAGAATGAGATGATGAACCAATACCCAACCTAAACATCATGATTCGATCATGTCACGAAGTTCAAGTTATGATGATTAGAAATGGATCCTCGTAGACTATTCCTTAGACCGTGAGGCTATATCAATCACTGTCTCCCGAGAATGCTTAGATAGCATCAAACGCCATCTAGTAAAACGGTGGTTATAAAGGTGTGTTCAGGTATTCGGAGGAAACCATAGAGGCAATATATGTCAAGAGTGGGATTTGTCCGTCCATGTGACGGGAAGATACTCAAGGGCCCACTCGGAGAGGTTATATCCAATAGCTGCGCAACGTGTGATTAGATCACGGGGATATCACTTGTCGGAACGAGTCAAATAACATTGTTCAGTAACGAGATTGAACACGGCATGGTGATGTCATTGATCAGGTCTCGGGCAATGCAAGTATCAAATGACAAAGGGAATAAGACACGACTGTCCCGGTTCAAACGACGAAAGATCTTCGTGGAACGCACAGGGGTCACATGGCCATCCAGGTCCTTCTGTTGATCATTGGTGCGGGAGTGTCCCGACCATGTCTGGAGTGTTCCCGAACCATGGGGTATCACGCTTAAGGGCTTGATGATGTTTAGAGAGTGTTTATAGGATCGGTAGAATCGCCGAAGAAAAGAAGGGAGAAAACCGGAAGGGTTTCGGTAAGTCCGGAGGATGTCCGGAGTGGAGGTGGAAGGTGTTCCATGGCCACAGAGATTAGATAATATGTGAATGAATGTTAAATATTGATTTAATCATTTATTCATAATTATTTAAATAAAAGAGAAAATCAATTAAAAGGTCAAAGGCTTAATGGGCCAATTCCTAGAGGGGAGAGGGCCCATTAGGGAAACGAGAGAGGGAGAAGGGGGCCAAGGGGGTGGCCGGCGCCCTAGTGGGCCAGCCCCCTCGCGTGGGGCCCATGGGGGTGGCCGGTGGTGCCACCCTCCCCCTCCTCTCCTTTAGTCCCACCCCGGGACTTGAGGGGAGGTAGTACCTCCCCTCCCCCTATATAAAGTGGGGTATTTGGCCTAGAAAAATACACCCAATAATCAATCAAGGTCTCCCCACTTTTGGGAGGACCTCTGATTGATATTTTTCTCTCTCCCCCTCTCTCTCTCGTGACCGTGGTTCCAAGTCCTGATGGGTTCGTAGCATGGAAAACAAAAAATTTCTACCGCAAGAACGAACAAAACCCAGATCTAATCTAGATAAAAGCCAAGATCTAATCTATTAGACATGTGCAACGAGATAGATCTGTACTAACCCTTGTAGACCCGAAAGCATTACGAGATCGGATCTCGTGGTTGATGTAGTCGATCACTTGCTGATCTCAAGATCGAGTAGACGATCCTTCGCGCGTTCGGCTAAAGTGCTTCCATGATCGGTCACACGTCTGAGTCGAAGGACCTTCCTCTCCCGTTCCAGTGAGCAGTGGAGGTAGATCTCTCCACGGAATCCCAGCAGCACGACGTGGTGGTGGTGGAGTAGAGAATTCTGCAGGCTTCGCCAAGCCGAGAAGAGGGAAGGAGGAGGAGAGGCAACTTGAGATCTAGAGAATAGAAGGGGCAAGGGGGCTTGTGCCTCCACCCTTCTATTTAAAGGAGGGAGGCGCCATGGGGAGGTGGAGTCCTTATAGGACTCTCCTCTCCCTTGGCCGGCGGATCAAGGAGGTGGGGGAGAGTCCTACTCCCCCACGAATCCTTGTCTTACCCCACAAGGGTTCCTTGATCCTTTCTTGGTTTTCAAGTAAACTCCAAGAAATCTTCTAGAACCTTCCGGAACATTCCGAAACCTTCTAGAATCCCCATACAAATACTCTGGAACATTTCCTAACTTAGAAAATGATCCCCAATATATGAATCTTATTCCCCGGACAATTTCGGATCTCCTCGTGATGTCCCGGATCCAATCCGAGACTCCAAACAACATTCGGTCTCCAACGCACATTCCATATCTACTTAAAACAACTTTGAACCTTAAGTGTGTCACCCTACGGTTCATGAACATGTAGACATGATGGAGACACATCTCCGATCAATAACCATTAGCGGGATCTGGAGATCCATAACAGCTCCCACATACTCAACGATGACTTTGTGATCGGTAGAACCATTTAACATATGAAACCAATTCCCTTTGTCACGCGATACTCTACTTATCCGAGGTTTGATCGTCGGTATCTCCATACCTAGTTCTACTCACATCGATAAGTACTCTTTACTCGTTCCATGATATGTCATCCCTTGTGACCTAGTCACATGCTTGCAAGCTAACTAGATGACATTCCACCGAGAGGTCCCAGAGTATATCTATCCGTCATATGGATGGACAAATCCCAATCTTGGTCCATGCGCTTCAACACATACTTTCAGAATACCCATTGACACATTTATAACCACCCAGTTACGAAGCGGTGTTTGATGTCATCAAAGTATCCATCCGGTGATGGTGATTAACATAACCTCATGGTCGAAGGATTAGGTTACTATGCATTTGAAAGCTTGTAGCAAAACGAACTTAATGACTTGATCTTATGCTATGATTACTATGGGTGTGTGTCCATCACATCATTCTCCTAATGATATGATCTTGTTATTAACGACATCCAATGTCCATGATCAGGAAACCATGATCATCCATTAATCAACACGCTAGTTTAACAAGAGGCTTACTAGGGACTCTTTTATGTTTACAAAACACACAAGTATTAATGTTTCCGGTTAATACAATTATAGCATGGGATGTGAACATTTATCATAAACATAAAGATATAATAATAACCACTTTATTATTGCCTCTTGGGCATATCTCCAACAGGCTTCCACTTGCACTAGAGTCAATAATCTAGTTAAAAATTTATGCATTCAACACCTATGGCTTTTTGGTGTTGTATAGACACTATTGCTAGTGGTAAACATAATCTTCGGATCTGACACTTCCAGGTCCGTGTGTACTTGCATGTCCTTGCGTCTCTACGCATTACTCATTCTCCAATGAGATGGCATTGTATAAATTTGGTCCTTTGGTGAGACCTTTAGTTCCTTGGGATTAAATCATGTTGATACAATTTTCATACAATGTATCTTCATATTATTATCCCGCTATGAACCACACCTAGTTTGATAACAAACTACTTGACGCAAATGCCTCATTTGCTGCTACAATAGTAGTCATGTACTTAGCCTTTTGTTGTAGTATCTGTCACAATGTTTTAACTTTGGTACTCAACCAAATCCGTTATGGAACTTCCTTTCCATTACATTGTGCCACCCATAGTTTAAATTGAGATAAACTTAATTTGTGACAAAACTAGTATCAATGCAACAATTTACAATGAACTATTTGTCACCACTATATAAATAATATATTCTTAGTTCTTCCAAAGATCATAGGAATATCCCTACTATTGTCCAATGATCATCTTATGAGTCATTCTGGTATATGCTCATAACATTTAGAGCATAGGACATATCTGGATGTGTACATCTCAAAGAATGATTGATCAAAATATTCTTGTGATTTCACCAAGTGCCAAAACACTTGAATCTCGTGTCAACACACTTGAATCTTGATTCAGTCCTTTCCGTGCATCAATAACCTTTCTTGTTGTTTCCATATTGAACTCATTCAACATCTTATCTATGTACATTTGGCAAAATCATATTAGCGCCTCAATCTATCCATATAGACATTGATGCCTAATTCTTGGGTTATGCCTAAGTCTTTCATCGAAATGAAATTCTTAACCCGTGTCAATAAAAGATACATCATTTCTAATCAACAATATGTCTTTCACATAATGTATTAGAAATATGTCTTAGCGCTCCCACTTAATTTCTTGCAAAATGCAAACATCTTCATCGTCTCTGATGAAATTAAACCTTTTAACGATTTCATCACGGTGAAGATTCCAACTCCACGATGCTCAATTCAACCATTGAAGTTTTGCATACTCTTTTAGCATCCTTTGAATTAACAAAAAAAACTTTGGATCGTGTCATGTACATGTCCTAGGTAACCATTCTATTAGAAGAACTTGTTTTGTTTGTTCAACTACCATATACCAAAATATATGTAGTGGTTGCTACATTAATCCGTCCAGACTAAATATCGCTATGAAAGATCAAATCTTATCATAGTCAATTCCTTGAACATTGTCGTAAACACTTTCCGACATGTCGACTATTTCATAGATGTGAAACATCCATGTCTATTTCTTTATAGATCCATATACGACTGTAAGGTCTTGCACCTTTCCAGAGGGTCTTTAAAATTCAAAGCTTGATTTCTCGTGTATGGAATTATCACGGATTTTATGGATTCAAGCCACTTAACGAAGTCAGGGCCCATCATTGATTATTTGCATGTAGTCGGTTCATCATTGTCAAACAACAATGATTTAACTCTCAAATCTTGGCATTTGATTACTTACCCGACCTACTTGGTTCAATAGGAACTTAGATCTCCGTGACCACAACCTTTGAGGCACGTGAGCCATGAGCATTGTTGCTGCCTTCGGGACACTTACGGATGCTGCGCAACTCAGCACATACTAGCCAAGGTTCAACAACCATGTCAAAGTTCTATTGTCCTCCCACTTGACTTTTCACCAAAAATTCCTTCTCAAGAAACTCGACATTCTAAGCGTCAAACACTTTTGTCTTCGGTGTTATGGAGGAATACCCAATGGTTATTCGAAATAACCTACAAAGACATGCTCATCCAACTTTGGTTGTAAACACTTTACTTATGCCTAGCATACCAAAATTTAAGAAAGGACAACTTGGGTTTTATCCCAAACCATGACTTATATGGTGTCATTTCAACGGATCACGATGGAGCTCTTTTCAGTGTAAAAGCGGTAGTCACTAAAGCTTTAATCTTTAAAATATAATGGCAGTTTTATAAATGACACCTTTGATCTTATCATGTCAAACAAGGTTTCATTACATATCTTGAACACTCCATACTCCTATGGTGTTTTGGGAAATGCAAATCCATGGAACGATTCCTCAAATCTTAGGTGTTTTGCTAAATTTGTAATTCAAACATCTTTCTTTATGATCCAATCATAAACTTTTTTATTTTCTTGTTACAATAATTTTCCACTTCATCTTGAAGGTCTTTGAACATTTTCAAATGTTTCATACTTCTTCCTTATTGAGTAAGTATATACATATACTCACTCAAATCTTCGGAGAAAGCATATGAAGTTGAAATCCAACGCCCACGACTACACATAATGAACTATATACATCAATATGTACAAATTCCAATCAGTTAGTCGTCCGTTCCTCTTTTGGCCTACGAACGGAGTTTTAATTATCTCTAGGAAAGTATCACAAGCGTCATTTGATCAAAATCAAAGACTCCAAAAATCCATCAACATGGAGTTTCTTCATGTATCCCTTTCAATATAATGTAAACAGCGATGTCACTTCGCAAGTGATCTTTCAATTATTTGTCTTGCGACATTTTAGCATTAGTTTTATGGTCGTTATTTATCCAACCAGACTTGTATATCATCCATCTATTATGGAATACGGTAATTATTTGAACAACCTTTTGTCGTCATAATACCTGATCAAAATAACAATTATTGAAACAAATCTTGAAGGCAAGCTTTGATGTTTAACGAGCACCACAACAACCCTTTGTTTGTTTTCGATGAACATCATCACATATTCTCTTTCTAGTTACTTAGGCCATTGCAGTTCATGAATTGAGTTGTCCTGTATGACACTTCATACCAACCAATTCGGTATCCAATACCGGTATCCAATACCTCAGAACCACATTATTTAACAAGCAAGGAATACAGCCATAACATGTATCTTCTATATACCTAAATTGGACATCTCCAATCTTTTCTTTTCTGCCAAATATTTTATAGATTCTCTTTCAACAATTCCTTTTCGTTTAAAAGAATCTATCAACATCAATAGTGGTGTCATTCACATGACACATAGTACAAAGTGTGTACAGTCAAATACTAATACCTTTGGACTTTGAAGTGGATTACCTTCATAAAATGTTTGGCATTCTTTCAAAAATCCATTCTTTAGTAATCTTTTAGTGTAGTAAACATTTTACTTACATATTCTATTCATCCTTATCATGACAACTTTCATGATCAAGCTGTTATAGCTTATAAAGGTGAATTGCGAGTATAATGTTTATTTTCCAAAACCTTTTGGAGGATTAGGACGACTGGCGTCTCCAACCTTCACAAATTCTCATCAAATATGAGGACGTATACTCTATCATGTTGTAACCAACACATTGTTTTAGATATCGCAATACCTTTCACATATGATGGTTTCTGAAACATTGCTTTCAGCTCTTAGATAAACTTGATATTAAAAACAATCTTTTGAGTATCAAGAATCATGGAGGCAAACATGATACATTAGATACTAACACTGGAATTGTTACTCTTGATTTAATACTGTTTATTAAACTTCACAGAGTAAACGGAGTTTGCTGAAGGTTTGCAACAGGACTTTTAAACTTTAGATTGACACTCAAAACAATACGATACCAGTCAGAAAGAAAATATCCAGAATTTCTATAGTTCCACTATCTCAACTATAACTAAGCGTAAGGTGGTGAACGGATGCCAATGACTACAACAAACTATGCAAATTCACTTTGATTGTGTTTATGATAAATTGAGTTCGACTAATCCAAATTACAAATAAACTCCCACTCAAAACAACATCCCTCGAGTTGTTTTAGTGATTACACGAACCAAATCCACTACACCAAGTCCGATCATCACGTGAGATGATGTAGCTTTAAAGGCGAACAATCAACATGTTCATCATATCATCCATATGACTCATGCTTTACCTTTCGGTATTCCGTGTTCCAAGACCATGTCTGTACATGCTAGGCTCGTCAAGGTTAACCTTAGTATCCGCATGTGCAAATCTGGCTTGCACCCGTCGTATGCACATGTAGAATCTATCACACTCGATCATCACGAGATGCTTCGAAACGACGAGTCTTAGCAACGGTGCCTACTAAGAACGAACACTTTATTACTTGATATTTAGTGAGAGGGATCATCTTATAATGCTAACGTCGCGATCTAAGCAATACAAGATGCATAAAGGATTAACATCACATGCAATTCATAATATGTGATATGATATGGCCTTTCTTCTTGTGCCTTTGATCTCCATCTCCAAAGCATGGACATGATCTCCATCATCACCGGTATGGCCAAGGTCCGTGGCGCCGCTTCATGGTTGTCCATCACCAACAACAACTATTACAACTACTTGGAATAAAGCTATTACATGATGAATAGACACGCAGGTCTTAACAGAATTAAAGACAACCATTAGGCTCCTGCCGGTTGCCATATTACAATAAGGATCATTGCATACATCAAATATAATCACAATCACATAATGGCCATATCACATCGCAAAACCCCTGCAAAAACGAGTCAGACGCCTCTAATCTTCTTTGCATGTTTTACGTGGCTTGGGGCTTTCGAATAAGAACGGATCTTACCTACGAACATGAACCACAACGTTGATACAAGTGCTATCAAGTGCAAAGTGTAAATTGATCTACACTATGATGGGAGAGACAGACACCCGCAAAGCCACTTGTGCAATACGAGTTGCACGTCAACTATGGAGCAAGTCTCATGTGCGATGACATGTACGGTTAGCCCGGGTCGCTTCATCCCACCATCCCGCAAGATGCAAAGTACACAAAGCAAAAGATGGCACGAGCACCAACGCCCACAAAACCATTGTGTTCTACTCGTGCAACAGATCTACACATAGACGTGGCTCTGATACCACTGATGGGTTCGTAGCATGGAAAACAAAAAATTTCTACCGCAAGAACGAACAAAACCCAGATCTAATCTAGATAAAAGCCAAGATCTAGTCTATTAGACATGTGCAACGAGATAGATCTGTACTAACCCTTGTAGACCCAAAAGCGTTACGAGATCAGATCTCGTGGTTGATGTAGTCGATCACTTGCCGATCTCAAGATCGAGTAGACGATCCTTCCAGCGCCGCGTTTTGGCAGCGCTTCCACAGTCGGTCACACATGCGGAGTCGAAGCAGACCTTCCTCTCCCCGTTCCAGCGAGCAGCGGAGGTAGTAGATCTCTCCACGGAATCCCAGCAGCACGACGGCGTGGTGGTGGTGGTGGAGTAGAGAATTCTGCAGGGCTTCGCCTAAG
The DNA here is from genome assembly GCA_023614405.1 of Avena insularis. NCBI lineage: Eukaryota > Viridiplantae > Streptophyta > Magnoliopsida > Poales > Poaceae > Avena > Avena insularis. The sequence goes on along the minus strand of CM042694.1, from coordinate 167,374,344 downwards.
CTAGAGCAGAGGGAAGGAGGAGGAGAGAGGCAACTTGAGATCTAGAGAATAGAAGGGGTAAGGGGGCTTGTGCCTCCACCCCTCTATTTAAAGGAGGGAGGCGCCATGGGGAGGTGGAGTCCTTATAGGACTCTCCTCTCCCTTGGCCGGTAGATCAAGGAGGTGGGGGAGAGTCCTACTCCCCCACGAATCCTTGTCTTACCCCACAAGGATTCCTTGATCCTTTCTTGGTTTTCAAGTAAACTCCAAGAAATATTCCAGAACCTTCCGGAACATTCCGAAACCTTCTAGAATCCCCATACAAATACTCTGGAACATTTCCTAACTTAGAAAATGATCCCCAATATATGAATCTTATTCCCCGGACAATTCTGGATCTCCTCGTGATGTCCCGGATCCAATCCGAGACTCCGAACAACATTCGGTCTCCAACGCACATTCCATATCTACTTAAAACAACTTCGAACCTTAAGTATGTCACCCTACAGTTCGTGAACATGTAGACATGATGGAGACACATCTCCGATCAATAACCATTAGTGGGATCTGGAGATCCATAACAGCTCCCACATACTCAACGATGACTTTGTGATCGGTAGAACCATTTAACATACGAAACCAATTCCCTTTGTCACGCGATACTCTACTTATCCGAGGTTTGATCGTCGGTATCTCCATACCTAGTTCTACTTCATTACTGATAAGTACTCTTTACTCGTTCCATGATATGACATCCCTTGTGACCTAGTCACATGCTTGCAAGCTAACTAGATGACATTCCACCGAGAGGGCCCAGAGTATATCTATCCGTCATATGGATGGAGAAATCCCAATCTTGGTCCATGCTCTTCAACACATACTTTCAGAATACCCAATAACACCTTTATAACCACCCAGTTACGAAGCGGTGTTTGATGTCATCAAAGTATCCATCCGGTGATGGTGATTAACATAACCTCATGGTCGAAGGATTAGGTTACTATGCATTTGAAAGCTTGTAGCAAAACAAACTTAATGACTTGATCTTATGCTATGCTTACTATGGGTGTGTGTACATCACATCATTCTCCTAATGATATGATCTTGTTATTAATGACATCCAATGTCCATGATCAGGAAACCATGATCATCCATTAATCAACAAGCTAGTTTAACAAGAGGCTTACTAGGGACTCTTTTATGTTTACAAAACACACAAGTATTAATGTTTCCGGTTAATACAATTATAACATGGGATGTAAACATTTATCGTAAACATAAAGATTTAATAATAACCACTTTATTATTGCCTCTTGGGCATATCTCCAACAAGTCTGGACTGCACGAGCGAGAGACATCTTCACCGCGAAGCGCCGTCGCGCTGTGGGATTCGGATCCGGGAGCTTTACTTCCGCAACTGCTGCTGGATCGGGGAAGCGGGAGTCATCGTCAGGCACCGGACGTGTGTAACTCCCCACGAGGTGTCGCACTTGAGGCACTCAAGTCGTTGGAGCCAGAAGGAGCGCAAGGACTTCATCACGACCTTGAGGTCGGCTTCGGCTCGTCTACATCAACCACGCTCTCCTGAGCGTTGACAACGCTTTTTTGGTCTTCAAGGGTAAGTTCGCGAAAAGCCCCTCCCGTTACTGTATTACTAATAAATAGGTCTTGGCAGCTTCAGGGGTTTACGGGCGTAGAGTAAAATTTATTGTTTTTATGCGCGGAACCCCTACAGTGGTATCAGAGCTAGATCTATGCGTAGTAATGCTAGTACGAGTAGAACACACGAGATGTAGCGTGTGGGCGTTGATCTTTTAGTTGTTACCCTCCCACATGTACTTGTGTATACCACAGCAATGCTTGATGAAGCGGCCCCCAACCGACTTTATGCGTTCATTCGCGAGACTGGTCCACGCTTGACATACGACTTGTACCGTATAAAGTGGCTTAGGGGGGTGTCTGTATCTCTCGCATTAGTTGGTATACCATTTGCAACGGAGGGCCCCGAAAGGGGTGTAGTATAGACAACTACTTGATCGTTGTCTTTGAAAGTTCGTAGGTAAGAACGGTTCTTGTGCGAAAGCCCATTCAGCCACGTAAAACATGCAAAGATAAAGTAGAAGCGTCTAACTTTGTTTTGCAGGGGGCATTGCTTTGTGATATGGTTGTGGCAAATGTAAAGTAATTACCTTTTGTTGCATAGTAGTATATAGTCACGGAGGTGACGAACTACCACGCCAGAGTGACACCGGTACCCTGGCGCCCGAACCCGGTGACGACGGATGGAGATCACGACGTGAAGCACCGTATCACATAGCATTTAAATTCAATGTTATTGTTTGTATGTCTTATTGTGTGCTAGTATTAGATACTCGACGGTAGCCTAATAAGATGATCCCTGTTAAAATAACCAACGATTGTGTTCCCCCTTAGTGTGCACCACCAAGAAAGTTCTTCGGTATGAGGCGATCCAGGGTTACATGCCTGGGTGTCAGACATATCTATGTTCGCATACAGTGGGTGCAAGCCATGTTGCATAGCGAAAACACTAAGGTTGAGTTGGCGAGCCTAGCATGTACAGACATGGCCTCGGAATGTGGATGGTCAAAAGATCGAGCACGAGTCGCATGAATGATGTGACCGACGTTTAGCGTCCACCTTTGAACCCACATTGATGTCCGTGATGATCGGGGGAGATGTGGCTAATAGGGGTCGTGTTATCACTAGGAACCCTCACTAGGGATAGGTGTTTCTGAGTGGAGTTATTATTAACTCATTTGATTATAAACTTAGTCTAAATTCCTTTTGCAATTATAAATGTAGATGGCTCACCGTGAAGCTTACTTTGAGATTAAGGAGTGGGTAAAGGGTGAGAAACTTAGACTTGATGGATCCAACTTCCCTAGTTGGCTTGTGCGCCTAGATGATCTCCTTACTAGGAATCATGTGGTAGACTACATACGCCGCATGATGGATTTGACTAAGCCAGACTACTATGAGACCCCACAAGAGCTGGCAGACCGCTACTATCACCAAGAGATGTCCACTTACATTCAGATAATAATGCGTTACGGAATGGTGGATGAACTACATCCGCTCATGGGTGATCTTGACCCATATTCGATGGTGGATCAGCTGAGAGCAGAGTTCATAGGCCATGTGCGCATGTGGAAGCATGAGTTGCTCGGAGAGTTCCTTTCCATACAGATGGAGGAGCATACATGTCTGACGAGTCACTTGGAGCGCATGCTTGATGCACACCCAAGACTGGTTCACTTCGTGGATTACTGGATGGCTGATCCATTTGCGATAGACGTACTGCTTCGGTCATTACCTCCCAGCTACAAAGGACATGTCCGGAGTAGCATCATGAGTGGTGATACAGAAGCATTGGACTTCCATGAGTTCATATTACATTTCCAGAACGTAAAGGTTGAACCAATCGCCGGAGAGGTCATCGATGACCAAGGTATATATTTGATATACAATTTTATAAATGTTATAATCTTGCAAACACATTTGGAGTGTTAAGTATATCTGATACTTGTTCTGTTTTGGTGAAAACAGGTCCTTCTGCATAGAGGTGCTTGCTGGAGAGGAGGTGAAGTTGCGTGTTGATGGCGAGCATGATGATGGCCGACGACACTCTCCCTCGACATTTATCACTTAGTTTATGTTTTAGGATGATTAATGTAATCAAGAGATTTGAACTTCTTTAGTGTGCCTCACACTTCGTGAGACGGTTATTCATATCAGTTTGTAACAAACAGCTGTTCCACTTTTATGAATGATTTCTATTCGTGTTCATATCTTGCTTGATTATTTGTGAATTATCCTTGTTGTTTGAAACTAATTGATAATGTATGAACATTTGTAAAACATTAAAATGCCTTGTTTAAAAATACCCAACTTAATGATATTTCATTAATGAATGAAACCATTGTTTAAATTCAAAGTTATGTGATAATATGTGAAAGTCATTCGATTTATTTTCACATATAAATCATGCCTAAGTTCGGCGAAATAACTTGAACACCTTGTATTACTTGAATACAAAGTGTTTAATGAATTATTAAAAGTATATACATATCTGATGTATTATGTTTTAACGAAAATGGTGATTATCATTGAATGATTGTTTAAATGTGTAAAGTAAGTTTACCAAAGGAAACATGAATATGAAACTATTTGATTTGATCAAAGTGTTTCATCAACAAAGGGTATAAATATAAAAGAGAATCCAATTACTATGATTTGATCAATAGTCATAAAATTCAGCTTTATAAGAATGGCTTGAAAGAAATTATGGAATGCAAAGTGTTTTGAAACGTCAAAATACAAAGCATCACAATATGATATTAGATATCAAAAAGGGGTTGAATAGAAGGCACCAAATAAATCGTTGTAGAGTATATGTAGAGACCATTAGCTTAGAAATAGTTAACACTCAATTAGAATTAGTAAACCATTTGAATTCGTGAAAGTTTTGGGGTTATTCGATATAACCAAAACAATAGCGAATAAGTCCTTGTAGTATATTCATTGGAAACTTTGAATACAAAATCCATAGCTGAAACCAAAAGTAAAGCAAAACTTGTATTGCTTGGATTTTTGTGCATTCTTGAGAAAGCTCACTTCTACTGATGTTTCTCAATTATGAAGCAAATGGAAAATAGTGTAAAACATGATGAGGATTCAAAACCCAGCATCAGAGTGTTGAGAAGCGCAACGGACAATGTTCCTGAATGATTCTCGTCACAGAAGGAAAGAATCAATGATATTGATCATTGTGTTTTTCCCTCCACTATTGTTTTTCACTACATAAAGTAGGATTCAAAATGTAAATCCATATCTTGTATGGAGACATTTGTGAATCGCTTGTCATGATTTTTGGAATATGACATACCTACGAACTACTAAGGAAATAATGGTATTTTAGAATTATGAGAAATCCTAAAAGTAAAATTCCCTTGAGATTAGAAAGCAATTCATTGCTGAATCTCACAAGTAAAAGGAGTTACTTGGAATTTTCCCAAATGACTACAAAGCCATTGTAGGAAAAGGGGGTGAATGACAAAAGCACAATTTGTCAAGTATTGGACAAATTCAAATGAATTTGATTCAAGTGTGCTGAATGTCTAGTGGATTTAAAACTAGTAAAGTACTAGTATCTCATAATAAATCTCCAAGTTTGATAATTGATCAAAGGATTTTGAAATTGTTCAAAATAGTGAGTGGATATGCAATTTGCATAAAATTGAGTGGGATCTATAAAAGTCTTCCTTAAACAATATGTGATTGACATATTTTAAGTGGGAGCAACATAAGACACAAATTCAAATATGTAGGAACATAGTTTGAGTAAGAGTACTGACTCGTACCCAAATATGTTAGCAACATAGTTTGAGTGGGAGCTTATAGGAGTAATTCTTAAGTAAGTTAAGGATGAAAGCACAAATACTTATAAATAATGATTTATAAGATGTAGAAGTTGATAATAATTGTATTATGGTATTATGTAGTGTTCCTTAAGAGATTCTGAAAGGGATTTTCAGAATAGAAGTTAATTAAGGAACTGGTCCTTGATAACTCAAATTAGGAATAACATTAAGTTAGAAATCACTGGTTGAAAGAAAGAATAGGATGATCATCATCCACTATGTTAAGACATAGGTTCTGTCTTAGTAAACCATGATGATAGCTTAGCATAATATGTAATCCAAATAAAGAACGTTTGAAAGTGATTAAGTTCGAATCACAGAATGTTGAGCTAAGTTTGTCTGCAGTGTCTATTAGAACTGTGGATATATATTTTTCAAATCCATAAAGGATGACATATCTTAAAGCATAAAGAGTTATGTCATAAGGGAATATGTTGGAAACTCCTATAGATACCAATTAAAGTCAAGTAGGAAGCGAGGTGAACAAAACATCGAAAGTTGCACAGAGTGCACTAATGTTTCGATGAATACATTTATAATAATAGATAAGGGTACCATCTAAAGTGTTGTATAATGTTATGGCGGGGCTAATTCGCTTTTAACGTAGAATGATGTGTCCCAGGGCATAGTGCCCATGAGAAAGCCCTCGAGGTTGATCTAACATCACTGTAGGCTCCTGGAATCAGGCCTCGTTCTGCTGCCATAGCAATGATGCATACACACAGATGCTGTCATGTGATGATAGAATATTAATGTCAATCAAAGTGACATTAGTAAGTTGCAAAGGATTTGGGACTGTAAAGTACAGAGCCAAGACTCAACCTCTTCCATGAGCAAGCATGTTCTAGGTACCGGTTATATGGTACCAATAATTAAGAACAAATGCAGCTAGTGTATTTGTACTCTAGTGCAAGTGGGAGACTATTGGAAATATGCCCTAGAGACAAATAGTAGTAAGGACTATTATCATATTTCATATAGTTTATGATTAAGTTTTATATCATGCTATAACTGTATTGAGTGGAAACATCAATACACCTGTGATATACAAACAACCAGGGGTTCCCAGTGAAACTCTAGTCACTGGTTCATTGGTCAACAGATGATCATGTTTCCTGATCATGTGGCATTTATGCCAGTTGAAAATGAGGTCATCTCATTCGGAGAATGAGATGATGAACCAATACCCAACCTAAACATCGTGATTTGATCATGTCATGAAGTTCAAGTTACGATGATTAGAAAATGGATCCTCGTAGACTATTCCTTAGACCGTGAGACTATATCAATCACTGTCTCCCGAGAATGCTTAGATAACATCAAATGCCATCTGGTAAAACAGTGGTTATAAAGGTGTGTTCAGGTATTCGGAGGAAACCGTAGATGCAATATATGTCAAGAGCGGGATTTGTCCGTCCATGTGATGGGAAGATACTCAAGGGCCCACTCGGAGAGGTTATATCCAATAGCCGCGCAGCGTGTGATTAGATCACAGGGATATCACTTGTCGGAACGAGTCAAATAGCATTGTTCAGTAACGAGATTGAACACGGCATGGTGATGTCATTGATCAGGTCTCGGGCAATGCAAGTATCGAATGACAAAGGGAATAAGACACGACTGTCCTGGTTCAAACGAAGAAAGATCTTCGTGGAATGCACAGGGGTCACATGGCCATCCAGGTCCCTCTGTTGATTATTGGTGCGGGAGTGTCCCGACCATGTCTAGAGTGTTCCGAACCATGGGGTATCACGCTTAAGGGCTTGATGATGCTTAGAGAGTGTTTATAGGATCGGTAGAATCACCGAAGAAAAGAAGGGAGAAAACCGGAAGGGTTTCGGTAAGTCCGGAGGATGTCCGGAGTGGAGGTGGAAGGTGTTCCATGGCCACGGAGATTAGATAATATGTGAATGAATGTTAAATATTAATTTAATCATTTATGCATAATTATTTAAATAAAGAGAAAATCAATTAAAAGGTCAAAGGCTTAATGGGCCAATTCCCGGAGGGGAGAGGGCCCATTAGGGAAAGGAGAGAGGGAGAAGGGGGCCAAGGGGGTGGCTGGCGCCCTAGTGGGCCAGCCCCCCCGCGTGGGGCCCATGGGGGTGGCCGGCGGTGCCACCCCTCCCCCTCCTCTCCTTTAGCCCCACCCCGGGACTTGAGGGGAGGTAGTACCTCCCCTCCCCCTATATAAAGTGGGGTATTTGGCCTAGAAAAATACACCCAATAATCAATCAAGGTCTCCCCACTTTTAGGAGGACCTATGATTGATATTTTCTCTCTCTCCCTCTCTCTCTCGTGACCATGGTCCCAAGTCTGGACTGCGCGAGCGAGAGACATCTTCACCGCGGAGCGCCGTCGCGCTGCGGGATTCGTATCCGGGAGCTCTACTTCTGCAACTGTTGTTGGATCGGGGAAGCGGGAGTCATCGTCAGGCACCGGACATGTGTAACTCCCCACGAGGTGTCACACTTGAGGCACTCAAGTCGTTGGAGCCAGAAGGAGTGCAAGGACTTCATCACGACCTTGAGGTCGGCTTCGGCTCGTCTACATCAACCACGCTCTCCTGAGCGTTGACAACGCTTTTTCGGTCTTCAAGGGTAAGTTTGCGAAAAGCCCCTCCCGTTACTGTATTACTAATAGATAGGTCCTGGCATCTTCAGGGGTTCAGGGGCGTAGAGTAAAATTTATTGTTTTTATGCACGGAACCCCTACAGCAACTTCAAGAGAGTGGATACTTCTGGGTAGATCATGATCGTGCGATTGTGCTGGCGACCCTACATGATCGTGTGTTGCGAGTGCTGCACTTCCTGAAGAAGTCGCAGTCATGCTTGAAGAACTCTTATCAGAGAATGTTTCCGCTGGATGTTACTCCGTCGAGCTTGCTGGCCCTCCTTGCCAAGTTTCAAGATCTGACCGCTGTTCGCGAGTGCATGAGGCAACAGTTGGTGGCTGGTGCCAAGGCCGCTCTATCGCTGGTGCGACTGCATAGGCCTGACGTTGATGTTGCGGCAATTGCGGTTGGGCCGTCTGCGCCACCAGCAGGTTCTGCTTGGAATATGGTGCCGCACTACCAGGCTGTGGATCGCCCAACAGAAGAGATCGTCGACTTCTTTGAGGAACTAACCAACGTTCTCTTGCTGCAGTAGTAGCTTAGTTTGTATCCTGCACATAAGTGTACCCATGTTGTAAAGTTCGTATAAATGTTGTATATAATTTATTGTCGAATATGTATAAAGAGCTTTGTGAGCATGAAGTGCGTTGCACTATGCGAGTCCTTTTCATGAGCCTGGCCATGCTTTTATCTCTGTCCCTTATCAACCTGTCAGGTGCGTTGCAGCTGGGTTGATGCTGTGTCAAGGGTTTCAATTGATGTGCCAGCTACTCAGGATATCGTGTTTTGGTTCGTAGAACAGATGTATATAGGGTGGCGTAGACCCCGAGTCGATAAGTTGCAGAAAAATAAAGGAAGATACAGAGTTTTGGGGCACTTAGCTTTATTTATTTGTGAGACAGTACGAGGTACACTGTGTGGCTAAGTAGCCTTGGCTGAGTGCCTTATTTGCGATGCAAAAGTAAAACGACTAAGGGTAGAAGCGTCGCAGCTGTGCGACGTTCCAAGGGTTGGAGTATGCGGCTCCTGTCTCTAGATCTTGAAGGCGATAGGCGCCACCTGGGATTACTTCTGTAATCACGTATGGTCCTTCCCAGGGGGACTCGAGCTTAAGATGTCCTTGCTTGATCGCCAGGGACCAGGTCACCTTCGACGAAGGATCTGGGGCGTAGCCTCCTACTGTGGTAGTTGCGTAGGTTCTGCTGGTAGATCGTTGATCTTTCCGTGGCGATTTCTCTTGCCTCGTCAAGGAGATTGACGGAGTCTTCGAGTGCGAGGGATGACTGTTGTTCGCTGTAAGCGACCACGCGCGGCGCCTTGTACCGTACCTCGGCGGGTAGCACTGCTTCGGCTCCGTGCACCATAAAGAATGGCGTGTAGCCCGTGGCACTGTTTGGAGTTGTGCGTAGGCTCCAGAGTACGGATTGCAGTTCGTCTGGCCAGCAGCCCACGGCTTGTTCGAGTGGCCGGAGGAGTCGCTTCTTGATGCCGCCGCAGACGAGCCCGTTTGCTTTTTCCACCTGACCGTTGGTCTGTGGATGTGCTACAAAGGCGTAGTTGATGTTGATCCCCAGATTCTCGCAGAATTCTTGGAACTCCTTGGATGTGAAGTTCGTCCCATTGTCGGTGATGATGCTGTGCGGTACTTCGAAGCGGTAGACGATGTATTCGAAGAACTTAACTACGCCGTGTCCTGATTGGTTGGTCACTGGCATGGCCTCAATCCACTTGGTGAACTTGTCGACTGCGACCAAGAGGTAGACGTAGCCTCCTCGTGAGGACCTTGGGAGTTTGCCGACCATGTCGAGTCCCCATTGCGCGAAGGGCCAGGCCAATGGGATTGGCCGGAGCTCCGCGCCCGGTGCGTGCGGCTTATCCGCGAATCGTTGGCAAGCGTTGCATTTCTGGACGATGTCCTTGGCATCGCGCATGGCCGTAGGCCAATAGAACCCAGCTCGTAGAGCTTTGGCGACGAGGGCGCGACTGTCGGCGTGGTGTCCGCAGGTCCCCTCATGGATGTCGAGGAGAACAACTCTTCCGTTGGCCGTGGAGACGCATGGAGTACTCCTGTGATGCTGCGTTTGTACAGTTTGCCGTTGATAACAGCGAATGCCTTGGATCGCTGCGCAATGTGCCGTGCATCCGTCGGATCGTCCGGTAGCCTTTTGCTCAGGAGGTACGTGATGTACGGTTGCGTCCAGGATTGCTCAATCATCATGAGGCTCATTGGTCCCTCAAGTCCTGTGTCCAACTCCAAGTCATCGAGTGCCATTGAATCATTGGGCGGCATAGCCCCTGAGTCCGTTGCTACGCTTGTTTTCTTCTCTGTGGCCTTTGGCTTGATGGAGCGTTCACAGATGCGCTCGAGAAATACCCCGGGTGGTATGGGGGCACAAGTAGAGCCTATGTTGGCGAGTGCATCCGCCTCTTCGTTGCTTTCGCGACCTACGTGCCGCAACTCACAACCGTCGAAGTCTCCTTCGAGTGTGTCGTAGAGGTCACGGTACGCGATCATGTTGTCATTCAGTGCGTCGCACTCATGCATTGTTTGGTTGACGACCAGCTTGGAGTCGCCGTATATGATGAGCCTCTTGGCGACGCAGGCTTTTGCCATCCTCATCCCATGCAACAGGGCCTCGTATTCAGCCTCGTTGTTGGAGGCTGTGAACTGCATTCGCAGGATATACTTCAACTTCTCCCCTTGAGGTGATGTCAGTATGACACCTGCGCCTGCTCCGTCATTCCGCTTGGACCCATCGAAGTGCATTGTCCAGAGGTAGGACATATCTGGTTTGTCCAGGAGCTGGTTCTCCATCCAATGAACGAGGAAGTCAGGGAGAACTTGCGACTTGATTGCGTCGCGTTTTTCGTATGTGATGTCTCATGGAGACATTTCTATTCCCCAAAGCGCTACTCGTCCCATGGCATCGGGGTTATTGAGGATATGCCCCAACGGGGCGTCATTGACCACCACGATTGGGTGTTCCTGGAAGTAATGGCGCAGTCGCCAGGCGGTCATGAAGACACCGTACGCCAGCTTCTGGTAGTGCGGGTACCACTGTTTTGTTGGCGTGAGGACCTCGCTGAGGTAGTATACTGGGCGTTGTACCCCGTGGACCTTGTTTTCCTCGGCTCGCTCGACGACGAGCACTGTGCTGACCACCTGGTTGGTGGTGGAGATATATAGTAACAGTGGCTCCCTTTCCCGTGGGGTCACTAGTACTGGCGAGGTGGATAGAAGGCGCTTGAGGTCTTCGAATGCTTCCTGCACCTCATTGGTCAACTCGAACTTTTCAGCTTTGCAGAGGAGTTGGTAGAAGGGCAGCGCCTTTTCACCCATCCGACTGATGAATCGACTGAGGGCTGCGATTCGCCCAGCCAGCTGCTGAACACCCCGTATGTTTTTTGGCTTCTCCATGGCCAGTATGGCTTTTATTTTCTTCGGGTTTGCCTCGATTCCCCTCGCGGAGATGAGGTACCCGAGTAGTTGCCCAGATGGCACGCCGAAGGCACATTTGTCCGGATTAAGCTTGATCCGGTAGCGGTCGAGGTTGGCGAAGGTTTCGTGCAAATCGTCGATTAGGGAGGCTTCTTCCTTGGTCTTGATTACTATGTCGTCGACATAGACTTGAATGTTGCGACCCAGTTGTTCCTTGAGGCAAGCCTGCATGCACCGCTGGTAGGTGGCTCCCACGTTTTTTAGCCCGAAGGGCATTGTGTTGTAGCAGAACACACCAAAGGGCGTTGTAAACGCCATTTTCTCTTGGTCTTCCTCCTTCATTCGAATCTGATTATAGCCTGAGTAGGCGTCGAGGAAACAGAGGCGCTCGCATCCCGCGGTGGAGTTGATGATCTGGTCGATTCACGGCAACAGGAAGTGATCCTTTGGGCAGTGCTTATTCAAAGAGGTGAAGTCCACGCACATTCGTAGGATATCCGTGTCCTTTTTTGGTACCAGCACCGTGTTGGCGAGCCAAGTGCTTTCCTTGATCTCGCGTATGAATTTGGCATCGAGGAGTCTGTTGATCTCCATCCCAACTGCCTGCGCTTGTGGCTCGGACAATCGCCGAATTGTTTGCTTGACTGGCCTTGTGTCGGGGTTGACGTTGAGTGCGTGCTCGGCGAATTCCCTGGGAACTCCTGGCATGTCCGCAGGACACCAGGCGAAAATTTCCCAGTGCTCACGGAGGAATTCGATGAACGCGAGTTCCTATGCGGGACTCAAGTTGTTGGCGATGAGGGCCGTCTTGGCGGGATCCGATGGGTGGACCTGTACTTTTTTGGTGTGGACCGATGAGTCAAAGGATAGATCGGGTGAGCTCGGCTGGCTCAGGGGAGGTAGACTGTTGTCTGTTGACTCTTTCAGTCTTGCGTGTTCTTCCTGCATGCCGAAGGACTGGGAAATTCTGTTGAATTCCCTGTCGTAGCTGTCGGATCTCTCGAAGTTCCCGTTGATCGTGATGACGCCCTTGGGACCTGGCATTTTCATCTGCAGGTAGGCGTAGTGTGGCACTGCCATGAACCTAGCGAACACGACACGTCCGAGGATGCAGTGGTATTGTGAGGGCCAGTCGACGACCTCAAAGTCGATGCGTTCGCGCCGGAAGTTCTTTGGCGTACCGAAGATGACGTCGAGGTTGATTTTGCCTAGGGGATATACGCCTTTCCCTGGGACGATGCCGTGGAATGTTGTGTTCGAGGCCTCCAGGCAAGTTAGAGGGATCCTCATTGCTTACAAGGTACTCGTGAATATGAGGTTGATGCCGCTTCCGCCATCCATGAAGACGCGGCTCATGTCAAAACCTCCGATTTGTGCCTCGAGTACGAGAGGACAATGGCCTGGACGAGGTACTTGAGGCGGGTGATCGCGTTTGTCGAAGGTGATACATGACTCGCTTCCACTGAGGTACTCAGTGGTAGATGGTGGCAAGTGTGTGGCCAAGTTGACTTGGCGAGTGATAGCCTTCTGCACCCGATTGGAGGGGTGGCCTTTTTGGATCATCATGGTACCCATGCCCCTTGGGTAGGGTTCGCCTCCGTGGTGCTGGTCCAGCGTGGCTGCATTCGGTGGTGGCCCAGGTGGTGGTGGCGGAGCGCCATGTTCCACGGAGCCTGGGGCGGTGCCGTAACCTCTTTCGACTGCGTTGCGGTTCATCCGAGCTAATCCCTCATGTAGTTTGAGGAACTCGCGGCAGTCCTTGAGGAGGTGGCTGGACTTCTTCTTCCCATCATGCTTGTCGATGTAGAAGTGCACCATGCATGGCCCGGATAGTTTGTCTTCAATGGTTGTTGCGGGTGCTTCTTCACGATCGCGGCGTTGCCACACTTGCGTGGTCTTCCTGGAGTCGCGGTATCCACCGTTACGGTATCCGCTGTTGCGGTTGTCGTCGCGTCTGTCGGCGTAGCCGGCTGCGACCATGTTGACGTCGTCGCGGTCATCATAGATGCGCATACGGCGTTTGCTTCGGCGGTCGCGTCTGCGCTCGAGTTCCGCCTCCTCGTCGGAATGAACGCGATTCTTCACCGAATCTTCTCCATCAGCCCACCGATTCGCGATCTCCATCAGGTGGTCGATGGTCTTGGGCTTTGAGCGGCCCAGCTCCTCCCTGAGTTCTAGGCGGCGAACACCACCGTTGAATGCATCAATCGCGCGATCCTCCGAGATGTTCTCTGCGGAGTTCTTGATGATGGACCACCTTTGGATGTTGGAGCGTAGCGATTCGCCCGATCGTTGCTGGCAGCATCTTAGCTCTTCGATTGATGCAGGCCGCTTGTACGTGCCCTTGAAATTGCGCATGAAGCTGTAAACCAGCTCATCCCAGCTGGGAATGGATCCACGTGGGAGGTTGTTGAGCGATGATCGGGCGGCGCCCTGCAGCTGTAGCTGCAAGCATTGCATGGCCGTGCTTCGACTGCCTCCGTGGAGCCTGACGGAGGAGATGTGGTCCTCCAGCCAGATTTTTGGGTCTGTGAGGTCAAAACTTCGGGTTCTCCGACGGGAGTTTAAACCCCTTAGGCATTCACTTCTGCCTAATGGATCTGCTGAAGCATTTGGCGCCGCAGAGCTCCACATCTTCCTCTTCTGAGTCAGTCAACCGAGTGCGTCGCGCCCTTGATTTGTCAATCTTGCACTGCGTGAGGTTGTCGCGCGCATCATAGTCACGGTCGTGTCGCCGTGAGCGGCAGCATCGAGACAGATCGTGACTATCATCGCTAGATGAGGGCGAGGAGTAGCGCTTTGCTAGCGCTTTGCCCTTTTTCAGCTCTGGTGTTGGCTCCTTGTCGAGGGCGGCCTCGATTAATCCCAAACCCGCGATCGTAGATCGGTGCATGGCGGATCGGGGATCTCCAGCTGGCAGCTGGTTATTAAGGAGGTACATGGTGGCCGCTGTCACCGCAGCCTGCGGCGTCTTGGGGACTACATTGCCCCGTGTGTCGACTGTCATAGAGCTGAAGTCGAGGACCTTTGCAGCTTCTATGCGTTCTTGCTCGGTGAGATGGGCCATCCGAGATTGCCTCTTTTTGGCAACGTATTCGTTGCCTCTTGAGGAGGATCCTCCGTAGGAGGAGAGCCCTGCACGACGAAGGCTCGACTCGTCTGCTGCCTTTTTACGCGCCTCGAGTTGCGCGATTGTTTGCACTTGGCGCTTGAATTGTTCCTTCAGGAGCCAAGGGTAGAGGAGTGCCTCGTAGGGCCTCGCGGCAGTGAGCCCACTCTTGCTCGTTGAGCTTGATCATGACGCGTTCGCTGGTTTGCTCGTTTATTATGGTTGGAGGTTCGGCTGCTCCTCCATTGTTGGCGTTGGTGCGATCACCACCGTTACCGCCGTTAGCTTCGTTGCCGCCATTTGGCAGGTCGGTTCCATTACCGCGATTGCCCGTGTTGTCGCGGTTGGCGGAGGTGTCGCCTGCGTTGATGACGGCGCACATGAAGTGATTGGGGAAGCTGCTGCTCCCACAACTCTTGGATCCAGAACTATAGGTTCTGTCTTCAGTGGCCAGGTCACCCAGATCGGAGTCGCGACTGCTATCGCTGACTGTGTTTTCGATAGCTGTCGAGGCGTTGAGCCCACTGAGTGTGACGATCGATGGAGGGAACCATGATGCTGGAATGTCGGCACTGCCGGCATGCTGAAGCGTTCCTATCGACCAACTTGGCGGAAGCTCTCTATTGCGGTGATCCTGCCGCCACGGACTCAAGGCAGGCGAGTGGCTGGCATGTGGACGGTGAAGTCGAACGCGCCGAAGAGCTAGCAAATCTCCGCTGTTGCGGAGTTGTAGATCGTGGTTGATGGGGCCGAAGAAGCCGCAACATTAGCACTCCCAATTCCCACAGATGGCGCCACTTGACGAGGGTTTAACTCATCAATGCCCATTGTTATGGACTTGGGTTTTGGAGAAGGAGGGAGCGCTGGACATATCTATCGGCTAGCAAACAAGCACACAGGGGACTCAAAGATTTACCCAGGTTCAGGCCTCTTAGAGGTCCCTACTCCTGCTTGTCTGCTCATGGAATTATCGAAGGAATCGAAGATTACAATGGTGCGCAGATGTAATCTGGCGGGGGTTGTGGAAACTAGGGTTACGTGTGTTCTCCTCGCCTCCCCCTCCTAGCCTTTATATAGGTAGGCTAGGTCTCGGGTAGCAGGTCGAGTCGGTTACAAGTTAGGGTTTTCCCCTTCAAACTTTCTATCTTTAGCTTCTTCTTGTTCTTCAAGTAATCGAGAGTCCGTAGGTTACTCGAGTCCTTCATTTGGGCCTTGGCGACACCATGGGCCTTTACGTATTTAGGCCGTATATACCAAGCTCGAGTACCTGTAGGGTATACCCATGTCAACGACACTACCATTTTGGCATCAAATTGGGCAAACTATGTTGCTCGGAAAGATCTACAAGAAGGAGATATTTATATCTTCGAGTTTCAAGCAACGGATGGCTATTTGGCCGTGATAGTGCATAAAATCTAAGTATGTTGTTATGAATTAATTAGTTAGATTTTTAGAGACATATGTGAACTAAATTAGGGTGAGATACTTGCATTTGAACTATGTGTATTACTATTATGTGCAGTTTCTACGTAATTATGAGTTTTCTATATGTGATTTATACTATATAAAACATGTTGGGTTAATTATGAAAATTAATTATATTATGCACCAAAGCATCCGCCGATAGATATCATATTAGGCAGTGATTTTGTGCCATTGTCTCATGAATTGTCCGGCACCTAGGCCATGTCGGCCTTCAATGTACCATGGTGTTAACACGTAACTGCTGTGCTAGCAATAGTTTGGTGGATGATGATGTGCCACGCTAAAAAAGCACCACATATGCACTTTCCTGACCCAGTTATCCTAGGAGGCTTTTTGTTGCTCGAGCGCGGCGATTAGACATGTGTCTCGGCATTTATAACCGTCGGCGCTAGCCCTCCGTGTTGTAGTGACAATGGGCATTGGGGTCGACGGTAGGGGCAGGGCAAACTCCCTGCATAAATATGATGACGACAACACCTGCGGGCGCCATCACCTCCTTGGAGGCGTTTTCATGGCGCTGCTCGTGCTTCCCCGCCTCAAGAACTTGAGAAACCCTTGGTCTAGCCTTCGGATCAGGTGAAGGCGGTGCGATTGTGTCGTTCCCTCCTTGGAGGCATCGTCTATGTGGTTTGTGGAGTCCTTGTTCTACCAGTTGGTGTCGGTGTTCCCCATAGATCAAAGTATGGGCTTCCAGACGCTATGTACATTGTTGTCAGTTCTTCTTGGTCGATGTCTGCTCTAGTTTGGTTTGGTCCTACCGTCCACTCGCCGACTCTTAGACGCTTATGGGAGGGCAGTGCCTTGGCATGTGCTATCTTGGAGCTAGAGTGGGTCTCCTAGAGTTCTCGTCTTTGGTAGTGAAATGGCCTACAAGCTCTATATATCCCCTCCTAGCCATTCATGGCTGGAGACGGTGCAAGGCGAGTCATGCCGCTTGGCTGGTGTGGTATATGTTGTAATCCATGTGGCATCGTGTTTGTACTGTGTAGCATTTTGGCATTTCCTCGGTCTTCTTGTCATCTTCTTCTACTATGACTTCATACATGTCTACTACAACAAACTCTACTACGACAAGATTTGCCTGACTCCGATGATAGAGGAGCGAGGACAACGGTGTGCCTTCGGCTTGTGCTAGTGTTTGTAGTCGTTGCTAGGTGGTTCATATACCTATTTGCAATTTTTATATTTTTAGTCCTCTTTGTACTGTTGTTGATGATTACTAATAGATCAGTGGAATTTTTGTACGAAAAAATCGAGACACCTTTCAGGATGTATCCTTGAAAAATATAATCTTCACATGGTTGATAAAAGTCTTCAGGTCTTCATCCACGAAAAAAAACCTTGAGAAACCTAGACAAAGTCTTTAAGAGAATGCGAGTAAGACTATCGTTGCCACATAGAACCAATAAAGATCAGAAGAGTTTTCAACACAAAACTCAAGATTGGTACCCGAAGAGCTAGCTGCTAGCACCAACAACCCAAATTCACCCATGTGTGGTTTGGTTACTTTTTTTAGGCCCTGTGTGTTGTTTTTGGGCAGATCTTCCCGACGCCGACCTTCCCCTCCAGCCCATGCCCTCCTCCCTACTACCGGTGACACCATCCGCTGGGCAAATCCCGGGCAGATCTGGTGGTGGGAGGCTCTTTCCTACATCGTCTCTCTGATGCATGTAAAATGCATACATGAACGTTGTAGTTTATTGACACATATTCCCATGTATTTGTATCTTATAGAATGTTATATTCATGTGTTTTACATTGATTTATGGGGATTTGCCGATGATCCTCTTTATTTGGGTTCTAACTCCGTAGGACAGGAAAAACCTGTTTTGTGTATTTTTATCTTCCAGGGACCTTAACATAGTCAAATGGACCGGGGATTTCTCAAGGATTTTTTTTCCAAAGACAAGAAGTTGGAGCACTAGAACCTTGGGAGGGGAACCATGATGCCCAAACAAGGCCTAGTAGTGTGGACCAACTTCCTATCCATGCCACTAGGGCTCGTTCCCTCCTCGAGCTTTCGCGGCCGTCCATCTTCATCTCGGACTCAGAATCTTGACCTAAAAACGCCTATAAAAAGACTCACCAAGCGATCTCAAAGTAGGTGGAGGAGAAACACGGAAACATCAAAATAAAACCAACAGAGATTGGAGGGGGAAATGCCACCGGAGCCACCACTAGTTGGATACCTATCTTCTCCAACATCATCTCCATCATCTCCATGATGACGAGGGAGTATTCAACCTCTAGACTATGTGTTTGTAGCAGTAGCTTGATCTCTCTCTCTTCATCTATCATTGTTCTAGTACCATATGAGCCGCCCTACATGATTATGGCTATCTATGAAATTCCTATGTGATGGGATTTTGTTTTATGATTTGATATTTGAGTTTGGAATTCTATTATGTGTAAGATGTACTAGTAGATGCATATTATGTACCTTGTTTTTATGTACTTGTTATGATCAAACTTGTATGGAGAAACATGTGTGGGGGGATGTGTGTATTAGATGGAGTAATATATTGGTGGTGATTGGGTAGTGATAGAAAACTCGAGATCCACTATGGTTTTTATCTTTTTTTACCTCACTAGGGATAGAGTGAATGCATGTGTTACAATCATCTGGTGACAGCCAAGGTGATTGATAGCTGTGAGATTTGACACATTTTTTATGGATTTTATTGATGGTTTTCTCTTGGATTTGATCGTTTTCTGGCTTTACCTAACGCTAATACTTTGGTAGTGAAGAAAACTTGGATTTTAATGTTTGTTTCAGGTTCTGGACATCAACAGAAGGATTTAACTAGACAAATACAATATTCTGGAGAAAACAAGCAAGTCCCACTTTGGAAGCACGCGAGGGGAGCTCACAGACGGCTTAACGACTAATTATACAGCGGGAATGGCCATATAGTTCCCGACGTATAGTTGTCGCCGCCTCTGTCTTGTCAAAAGGGACAACTTCCGTGAAGGGACGGGGGACGAAAACACAACGCATCAGCTGCCACACCATCCAGAAGGGAGAAAGAAGGGATCCGGAGAAGAAGGAGAAGACGTTCTTCATCTCGCTCCGCGATCTTCGATCTCCTAGCCGATACACCCCCATAGCCACTACTTGTACTTGAGAGAGAGAGGGATCTCCACCTTGAAAGACTAGGGTTTGAAATTGTTTCTTCCCATCTTGAATTGTGTTGTATATTTTTCTATTCTTATTGTGGATCTCCACGGTAATACCAAGATGAATTCCCTTTATTTGATTATATTGATGATCCGTTCTTATCTCATGTGTGAGTAATTCCCTTGGGCATGGGAGATGTAGGGGATTGGTGAGATGTGATGTGCCTCCATATATTTTCCATTAGTTTGTGGTTGTTTCTAATTACTATATTATGTGTGCTTGACTATCCGTGGGATGCTTAATGCTTGTTGTCCAATTGAGGGACCAAACAACATGATACCTTGTTCTACATAGATAAGATCTTGTTCACTAGTGCACCGACGACCCCTGGGTGACACATGGATATCAATGGAAAGCTAGTTGACTCGAGGATAATGAGTAACCACTGTGATTATTGCATTAGTCTGATCCAAGGAGCTTAATCGCTAAGTGACCTGAAGGATCTTAATCGTCTAGTGTCTGACCATGGTTTTAGTAGCAGGTTAGTAGGATTATTGAAGTTGGGATGAAATCTACCAAGAGGAGTTCCGGCTAATTATGGGTTGCTCGCCTACACATATATCTATAAGATTATAATTGTTACATTCACACTCATCCACCTAGCACATTCACTATGACCATGAACTGAATCTCCCCGCGCCTTCTTTCACCATCTATAGAAAACAACAAACAAACAAAGTCGTTCTTTACTTTTATGCATTTTATTTCTAAAGTTTCCATTTTAATTCTATTTAAATCTATTGCATTTAATCAAAACCCCATTCTTATTTCAACACTTGCAGTCAATTCACTCGAAGACCTGTGACAACTTCGGGTGTGACAGAGACTTCACCAATAAACACTTACCTTTGGGCTCCCTGTGGGATCGATATCTGAACTTCAAAACTAGCTACAAATGATCTGTGCACTTGTAGACATCAAGCTATTTTCTGGCGCCGTTGCCGAGGAGTTAAGTGCTAAGTATTTATCTTTTGACATTTCAGGTGTTGCTACTACAAAATGTTCTCCTTAGGAGACAAAGGGTCTACATGCTCTAGTAGGACCTACCTGCCGGATTATATTGAGTGCGTGCCTACTCAAAGGCGTGAAGAAATTATTGAAAAACTTTTAAGATCAAATAAAGTTGAAGTTGAAAACCTGAGTGACATTATGGAAATCATGTCTATTTACAAGACAACTCCTTTGAAACCAGAGAAAACTCTTAGGGAATACAATGCTCCAAGTTCTGAATTTCTTAAACAACCAATAGAGTTTCCTAATCCTGGAGTTAGAGAATATCGATTTGATGGTGAAATTATTAAAATTTTGCAGGAGAAAGCTTTCAGTGGAAGGGAATATGAAGATCTAGGAAGGCATATTAGAGAGTTTGACGATGTGATAACATCGCTTGGACCAAAAGGTTTGCCAAGAGACTTCTCTCGTCTTAAATTATTTTTGTTGGAGATACGCCCAAGAGGCAATAATAAAAGAGGTTATTATTATATCTTTGTGTTTATGATGAATGTTTACATCCCATGCTATAATTGTATTATTAGGAAACACTAATACTTGTGTGTTTTGTAAACATAAAAGAGTCCCTAGTAAGCCTCTTGTTGAACTAGCTTGTTGATTGATTGATGATCATGGTTTCCTGATCATAGACATTGGATGTGATTAATAACAAGGTTATATCATTAGGAGAATGATATGATGGACACACACCCATAGTAAGCGTAGCATAAGATCAAGTCATTAAGTTCGTATTGCTGTAAGCTTTGAAATACATAGTAACCTAATCCTTCGACCATGAGGTTATGTTAATCACCATCACCAGATGGGTACTTTGATGACATCAAACGCCGCTTCGTAACTGGGCAGTTATAAAGGTGTCATTGGGTATTCTGAAAGTATGTGTTGAAGCGCATAGACCAAGATTGGGATTTGTCCATCCATATGACGGATAGATACTCTGGCCCTCTCGGTGGAATGTCATCTAGATAGCTTGCAAGCATGTGACTAGGTCACAAGGGATGACATAACATGGAATGAGTAAAGAGTACTTATCAGTAACGAGGAAGAACTAGGTATGAAGATACCGACGATCAAACCTCGGATAAGTAGAATGTCGCGAGACAAAGGGAATTGGTTTCGTATGTTAATTGGTTCAATCGATCACGAAGTAATCGTTGAGTATGTGGGAGCCGTTATGGATCTCCAGATCCCGCTGATGGTTATTGATGGAGAGGTGTCTTCATCATGTTCGCATATTCACGAACCGTAGGGTGACACACTTAAGGTTGAAGTTGTTTGAAGTAGATATGGAATTTGGCGTTGGAGACCGAATGTTGTTCGAGTCTCGGAATGGGTCCGGACATCACGAGGAGATCCTAATGGTCCGGAGAATAAGATTCATATATTGGGAATCATTTTCTAAGTTAGGAAATGTTCCGAGTGTTTGTATGGAGATTCTAGAAGGTGGAATGTTCTGAAGGTTCTAGAGGATTTCTTGGAGTTTGCTTGAAAACCAAGAAAGGGATCAAAGAAACCAAGTGGGGTACTACGGATTCGTGGGGTAGGAGGACTCTCCCCAACCCACGCCCAAGGAGGAGGGAGTCCTACTAGGACTCCCCTCCTAGCGCGCCTCCCTCCTTTAAATAGAAGGAGGGGCGCCTCTGCACCTTGTCTCATAACTCCCAATCATAGCTCTGTCCTCCACGCTTTCTCGCACAGGGCATAGGCGAAGCCCTGCAGATTTCTCATCTCCACCACCACCACCACGCCGCGTGGCTGCTGGGATTCCGTGGAGAAGATCTACTACCTCCGCCGTCACTGAACGGGAGAGGAAGGTCTGCCGACCAAGACGTGTGACCGTCATGGACGCGGCCACCGAACGCGGCACCGGAAGGATCGTCCACACGATCTTGAGATCAGCAAGTGATCGACTACATCATCCACGAGATCCAATCTCGTTAACGCTTTCGGTTCTACGAGGGTTAGTACCGATCTATCTCGTTTCTCATGTCTAGTAGATTAGATCTTGGCTTTTATCTAGATTAGATCTGGGTTTTGTTCGTTCTTGCGGTAGAAATTTTTTGTTTTCCATGCTACAAACTCATCAGTGGTATCAGAGCCTTGTCTATGCGTAGATCTGTTGCACGAGTAGAACACAATGAGGTTGTGGGCGTTGGTGCTCGTGCCGTCTTTTTCTATATGTGTACTTTGCATCTTGCGGTATGGTGGGATGAAGCGGCCCGGGCTAACATTACATGTCATCATACATGAGACTTGCTCCACGCTTGACGTGCAACTCATAGTGCACAAGTGGCTTTGCGGGTGTCTGTCTCTCCCATCATAGTATAGATCAAATCTACACTTTGCACTTGATAGCACTTGTATCAACGTTGTGGTTCAGTTTCGTAGGTAAGATGCGTTCTTAGTCGAAAGCCCCAAGCCACGTAAAACTTGCAAAGAAAATTAGAGACGTCTAACTTGTTTTTGCAGGCGTTTTGTGATGTGATATGGCCTACATGTGATTGTGATTGTATTTGATGTATGCAATGATCCTTGTTGTAATATGGCAACCGACAGGAGCCTAATGGTTGTCTTTAATTCTGTTAAGACCTGCGTGTCTATTCATCTTGTAATAGCTTTGTTCCAAGTAGTTGTAATAGTTGCTAGTGATGATGGACAACCATGAAGCGGCGCCACGGACCTTGACGCAATGCTGGTGATGATGGAGATCATGTCCGTGCTTTGGAGATGGAGATCGAAGGCATAAGAAGAAAGGGCCATATCATATCACACAAATTATGAATTGCCTGTGATGTTAATCCTTTATGCATCTTGTATTGCTTAGATCGCGACGGTAGCATTATAAGATGATCCCTCTCACTAAATATCAAGTACTAAAGTGTTC
This sequence comes from Avena insularis, assembly GCA_023614405.1. Lineage (NCBI taxonomy): Eukaryota > Viridiplantae > Streptophyta > Magnoliopsida > Poales > Poaceae > Avena > Avena insularis. The sequence goes on along the minus strand of CM042694.1, from coordinate 167,351,204 downwards.
GTCCTTAGTTGGCACCGTTGCTAAGACTCGTCGTTTCGAAGCATCTCGTGATGATCGGGTGTGATAGACTCTACGTGTGCATACAACGGGTGCAAGCTAGATTTGCACATGCGGAAACTAAGGTTAATCTTGACGAGCCTAGCATGTACAAACATGGTCTCGGAACACGGAATACCGAAAGGTAGAGCATGAGTCATATGATTGATATGATGAACATGAAGATTGTTCGCCGATGAAGCTACATCATCTCACGTGATGATCGGACTTGGTGTAGTGGATTTGGTTCGTGTAATCACTAAAACAACTGCGAGGGTTGTTGTTTTGAGTGGGAGTTCACCTAGTTGATTTAAGAATTAAATTTGAACACAATTTATCATAAACATAGTCTTAACTACTTGCAAATATGTTGTAGATAATGGCGAACGTTTCCATCAATTTCAATGCGTTCCTAGAGAAAGAAAAGCTTAAGAACAATGGAAGCAATTTCATGGACTGGTTCGTGGACTGAAGATCATCCTCAGGGCTGGTCAGTTGACCTATGTGCTCGAAGCACCGCTAGGTGACCCACCTGCAGAAGATGCCACCGATGACGTAAAGAATATTTACGCCACTCGGAAACATCACTACTCCATAGTTCAGTGTGCCATCCTGTACGGTTTAGAATCGGAGCTTCAAAAGCGTTTTGAGCACCATGACCCATTTGAAATCATTAAGGAACTCAAACTCATATTGGAGACTCGCGCGGCCATGGAAAGCTATGAAGCTTCCAAGAAGTTCTTTACCTGCAAGATGGAAGAGGGTAGCTCCGTTAGCGAGCACGTGCTGACCATGTCTGGGCACGCAAACAAACTCCGAGAGTTGGGGATACCGATTCCTAATGAATTGTCGATTCACCGTGTCCTCCAATCACTGCCACCAAGTTACAAGAACTTTGTGATGAACTACAATATGCACTGCATGAACAAGACGTTGCCTGAACTATCGTCCATGCTGAAAACTGCTGAAGTGGAGATCATGAAAGAACACCAAGTGTTGATGGTCAATAAGACCACCAATTTCAAGAAACGGGGCAAGCCTAAGAACAAGGGCAACTTCAAGAAGGATGAAAGCTGGCAGAAAGGCACGCTAAGAAGCCCAAGACTGGTCCTAAACCTAAAACCGAGTGCTTCTATCGCAAGGGTGCTGGTCCTCGAAGCGTGAATCGCCCAAAATACCTGGCGGATCTGAAGAATGGCAACATCAAGAAGAAAGGTATATTCGATATACATGTTATAGATGTGTATCTTACTAGTAATCGTAGTAGTGCCTGGGTATTTGATACTGGTTCGGTTACTCATATTTGTAACTCGAAATAGGAGTTGCGGAATAAACAAAGACTAGCGAGAGACGAGGTGACGATGCGCGTTGGAAATGGCTCCAAGGTTGATGTGATCGCCATCGACACGCTCCCTCTACATCTACCTTCGGGATTAGTTTTAAATTTAAATAATTGTTATTTGGTGCCTGCGTTAAGCATGAACATTATATCTGGATCTTGTTTATTGCGAGACGGTTACTCTTTTAAGTCTGAGAATAAAGGTTGTTCGATTTATATGAGTAATATCTTTTATGGTAATGCACCTGAGATAAATGGTTTATTCTTATTGAATCTCGATAGTAGTGATACACATGTTCACAACATGGATGCTAAACGAATAAAATTAAATGATAATTCTACATACATGTGGCACTGTCGTCTTGGTCACATTGGAGTGAAGCGTATGAAGAAACTCCATTCTGATGGACTTCTTGAATCACTTGATTTTGAATCACTTGAAAGATGCGAAGCATGTCTAATGGGAAAAATGACTAAGACTCCATTCTCTGGAATAATGGAGCGAGCTACAGACTTATTGGAAATAATACATACCGATGTGTGCGGTCCAATGAGTGTAGCATCACGTGGTGGATATCGTTATGTTCTCACTTTCACGGATGACTTGAGTAGATATGGGTATGTCTACTTTATGAAACATAAATCCGAAACTTTCGAGAAGTTTAAGGAATTTCAAAGTGAAGTGGAAAATCATCATAACAAGAAGACTAAGTTTCTGCGTTCTGACCGCGAAGGTGAATATCTGAGTTATGAGTTTGGCATGCATTTAAAGAAATGTGGAATACTTTCGCAGTTGACACCACCGGGAACACCACATCGTAATGGTGTGTCCGAACGTCGTAATCAAACTCTCTTAGATATGGTTTGGTCTATGATGTCTCTTACAGATTTACCGTTATCATTTTGGGGCTATGCATTAGAGACAGCCGCATTCACTTTAAATAGGGCACCATCAAAATCCGTTGAAACGACACCGTATGAATTGTGGTTTGGTAAGAAACCTAAGTTGTCGTTCTTTAAAGTTTGGGGTTGTGAAGCATATGTAAAGAAGTTACAGCCTGATAAGCTTGAACCCAAAGCGGAGAAATGCGTCTTCATAGGATACCCTAAAGAAACAATTGGGTATACCTTCTATCATAGATCCGAAGGCAAAGTTTTTGTTGCTAAGAATGGATCCTTTCTGGAGAAGGAATTTCTCTCGAAAGAAGTGACTGGAAGGAAAGTAGAACTCGACGAGGTTGTTGAACCTTCTCTCGGAGTTGAGAGTAGTGCAGCACCGGAAGATGTTTCTGTGCCGCCTGCGCCAACTGGAGAGGAAGCTAATGATGCTGATCATGAAACTTTGAACGAAGTTACTACTGAACCTCGCAGGTCAACGAGGGTTCGTACCACTCTTGAGTGGTATGACTCTTCCTTGAAAGTCATGTTGGTGGACAACACTGATGACCCTGCGATGTATGAAGAAGCTATGGTGAGCCCAGATTCCGACAAATGGCTAGAAGCCATGAAATCCGAAATGGGATCCATGTACGAAAACCAAGTATGGACTTTGGTGGACTTACCGGATGGCCGAAAGGCTATCGAGAACAAATGGATTTTCAAAAGAAAAACAGATGCTGATGGTAATGTTACCGTCTATAAAGCTCGACTTGTCGCGAAAGGGTTCCGACAGATTCAAGGAGTTGACTACGATGAGACTTTCTCACTGAAGCGGCTAAAGTCTGTGAGGATTATGTTAGCAATCGCTGCATATTTCGATTATGAAATTTGGCAGATGGATGTCAAAACAGCGTTCCTTAATGGTGACATTGAGGAAGAGTTGTACATGGTACAACCCAAGGGTTTTGTCGATCCTAAAGATGCTAACAAAGTATGCAAACTTCAGCGCTCCATTTATGGACTGAAGCAAGCATCCCGGAGTCGGAATCAACGTTTTGATAAAGTAATCAAAAACTTTGGATTTATACAAACTTATGGAGAAGCTTGTATTTACAAGAAAGTGAGTGGGAGCTCTGTAGTATTCCTAGTACTATATGTAGATGACATATTGTTGATTGGGAATGATATAGAACTTCTTAATAGCGTCAAAACCTATTTGAATAATAGTTTTTCGATGGAGGATCTTGGCGAAGCGGCATATATTCTAGGCATCAAGATTTATAGAGATAGATCAAGACGCCTAATAGTGCTTTCACAAAGTACATACTTAGACAAAGTTCTAAAGAAATTTAGAATGGAAGAGAGCAAGAAAGGGTTCGTTCCCATGTTGTCAGGTAAGACCTTGAGTAAAACTCAAAGTCCGGATACGGCAGAAGATAGAGAAAAGATGAATAAAATTCCCTATGCCTCGGCCATAGGTTCTATCATGTATGCCATGCTGTGTACAAGACCGGATATAGCACATGCTGTTAGTTTGACTAGCAGATATCAAAGTGATCCTGGAATGGAACACTGGACAGCGGTCAAGAATATCCTAAAGTACCTGAATCGGACTAAGGATATGGTTCTTTCTTATGGAGGTGATGAACAGCTTGTTGTAAACGGTTACACTGATGCTAGTTGGAACACCGATCCAGATGACTCGAAGTCACAGTCTGGATACGTATTTATTTTGAATGGTGCTACAATAAGCTGGAGGAGTGCCAAGCAGAGCGTTGTGGCGAAATCTTCAACTGAATCGGAATACATAGCTGCTTCGGAGGCTGCACAAGAAGGCATATGGATGAAGGAGTTCATTACTGAACTTGGCGTGGTTCCCAGTGCGTTAGACCCGATGGCCATCTACTGTGACAACACAGGTGCCATAGCTAATGCACAAGAGCCAAGGTCACATAGCAAGCTGAAGCACATCAAGCTACGTTTTCATGCTATTCGCGAGTATCTCCAAGATGGTGACATAAAGATTTGCAAAGTACACACTGATCTGAATGTAGCAGATCCGTTGACTAAACCTCTCCCTAGAGCAAAGCATGACCAACACCAGAACTCCATGGGTGTTCAGTATATTACCATGTAATCTAGATTATTGACTCTAGTGCAAGTGGGAGACTGTTGGAGATATGCCCAAGAGGCAATAATAAAAGAGGTTATTATTATATCTTTGTGTTTATGATGAATGTTTACATCCCATGCTATAATTGTATTATTAGGAAACACTAATACTTGTGTGTTTTCTAAACATAAAAGAGTCCCTAGTAAGCCTCTTGTTGAACTAGCTTGTTGATTGATTGATGATCATGGTTTCCTGATCATAGACATTGGATGTGATTAATAACAAGGTTATATAATTAGGAGAATGATATGATGGACACACACCCATAGTAAGCGTAGCATAAGATCAAGTCATTAAGTTCGTATTGCTGTAAGCTTTGAAATACATAGTAACCTAATCCTTCGACCATGAGGTTATGTTAATCACCATCACCGGATGGGTACTTTGATGACATCGAACGCCGCTTCAGAATCGGGCGGTTATAAAGGTGTCATTGGGTATTCTGAAAGTATGTGTTGAAGCGCATAGACCAAGATTGGGATTTGTCCATCCATATGACGGATAGATATACTCTGGGCCCTCTCGGTGGAATGTCATCTAGATAGCTTGCAAGCATGTGACTAGGTCACAAGGGATGACATAACATGGAACGAGTAAAGAGTACTTATCAGTAACGAGGAAGAACTAGGTATGAAGATACCGACGATCAAACCTCGGATAAGTAGAATGTCGCGAGACAAAGGGAATTGGTTTCGTATGTTAATTGGTTCAATCGATCACGAAGTAATCGTTGAGTATGTGGAGCCATTATGGATCTCCAGATCCAGGTGATGGTTATTGATGGGAGAGGTGTCTTCATCATGTTCGCATATTCACGAACCGTAGGGTGACACACTTAAGGTTCAAGTTGTTTGAAGTAGATATGGAATTTGCGTTGGAGATCGAATGTTGTTCGAGTCTCGAATGGGTCCGGACATCACGAGGAGATCCGGAATGGTCCGGAGAATAAGATTCATATATTGGGAATCATTTTCTAAGTTAGGAAATGTTCCGGAGTGTTTGTATGGAGATTCTAGAAGGTTTCGGAATGTTCTGGAAGGTTCTAGAGGATTTCTTGGAGTTTGCTTGAAAACCAAGAAAGGGATCAAAGAAACCAAGTGGGGTCCTACACGGATTCGTGGGGAGGAGGACTCTCTCCCCAACTCCGACCCAAGGAGGAGGAGTCCTACTAGGACTCCTCCTCAGCGCCGCCTCCCTCCTTTAAATAGAAGGGAGGGGCGCCCCCTCTTGCACCTTGTCTCATAACTCCCAATCACAGCCGCCTCTCTCCTCCACGTTTCTTCTGCACAGGCATAGGCGAAGCCCTGCAGATTTCTCATCTCCACCACCACCACCACCACGCCGTCGTGCTGTTGGGATTCCGTGGAGAAGATCTACTACCTCCGCTGCTCGCTGGAACGGGGAGAGGAAGGTCTGCTTCGACTCCGCACGTGTGATCGTCTGCGGAAGCGCTGCCAGAACGCGGCGCCGGAAGGATCGTCCACACGATCTTGAGGTCGGCAAGTGATCGACTACATCATCCACGAGATCCAATCTCGTTAACGCTTTCGGTTCTATGAGGGTTAGTACCGATCTATCTCGTTGCTCATGTCTAGTAGATTAGATCTTGGCTTTTATCTAGATTAGATCTGGGTTTTGTTCGTTCTTGCGGTAGAATTTTTTTGTTTTCCATGCTACGAACCCATCAATTTTGATGGTCTCTTAAACCGAAAGCACTAGACTAGTTATATTCTCTCCCTCGCCATTACATTAATTGTTGGGAAAACTACATTACTAAATTCATAGACAGGTTTCTTCCTTTTAAAAAAGTAACTGAACTAAGAAAGAACATAGACAACTTTAGTCAGAACATGGGAGAAAACTACCCACAAGCCTGGGAAAGATTCTTTGGAATGATCAATAGTATTCCTAATCATGGCTATTCTGAACTAACAATTTGCCATTTATTTTACCACAGTCTCAACACCCAATGTAGAGAGTTACTTGATTTCTCAGCAGGAGGATCGATAAACACCTTGACTATTGAAGAATATTTGGAATTAATGTCTACTAGGGCTAAGAATGATTCATTATATAATCCTGATTTTGGTACCAAGCCAAAAAAAGGATGCTTCGCATAACTCCTAATCTTATGCCCGAGGTACGCAAAACTATGAAGGAAAAAGGTATACCTTTAGAACTTGTCAAGGAAAGCAAATTAGATTTGTTACCAGTTTTAACTGAAGAATATGAAACTATAAAAGTTTTTCAAGAATTAAAACACCGACAAGTAAAATCTCATAATAACTTGCATAAGCATTTCCAAAAACACAAAAAGATTTTGGCTGAACTCACTGAAAATTATGATGAGATTGGCCAAGAAATAAAACTATTTCATAAGCATCTGGTCATCAAAATTTCGGCGTGATGATAAAGATATTCCTATTTCTACTAATGTTGTCACAAGAAGGGGTGTAGTTGCCATAGGACCCTTAGGACCACCGGAATACGAAGCTGAAAAAGAGCGCAAGGAAAAAGCCTTGCTTGAAGCAAGTCAAGAAGATGATACGTTGGTGGATCCTCAAGATGAAACTGGGACGCAAGAGCAAACCCAGGAGGACCACAATGATGCACATGAATATCACTATGACTCTGATGCAGAAATGGTTGATCCAAGAGAAGATAAAGAAACAAGTAAAGAGGATGCAGTTGTTGTAGTAGAGAAGAAGAAAAGCAATAAGCAACAACAAAAGAAAGCAACAAAAGAGCCCGACCCCTCGAAAAAGGTAAAAGACAAAAGTAAGTCAGGTGAGAAAAAGCTTCCTTATCCAGATCAAAAAAAGAAAGCACCGGATGAGGTAATTTATAATTCTTTTACAAAGGGACTTAGTGACCTTCGTCTAGAAATTCCATTTGCAGATGCAACCAAAGTCCCTACTTATGGTAAATTCCTTCGTGATATTCTTAGTAGAAAGAAAGAAATAACTGAAACTGTTGCCATGGTAACTAGCTATCCTATTAATGGGAAGCTCATGTCTAAGCCTGGAGATCCTGGAATACCAACTATTTCATGCTCAATAGGCAAAATAGATATTCATAATGCCTTATGTGATCTAGGAGTAGGAGTTAGTGTAATGCCATACTCTCTCTATAAAAGGTTAGGATTAGGGGAGTATTATCCTACTACTATCACTTTACAGATGGCTGACAAGTCCACTAAACAACCTGTCTGTATGATTGAGGATGTCTTAATTAGGATAGATGAGCATGTTATTCCCACTGATTTTATCATTCTTGAAATGCCAGAAGATGAAAGATTATCTATAATACTTGGAAGACCCTTCCTCAGTACTGCAGGTGTGTTAGTAGATTGTGCAGAAGGGAAGATAATATTCAATGTTTATGATGCTGAAATCATCCGGTATTTTCCAAAAAAGTTAGAAGCAGGAGAAAGATATGTTCCACCGGCTAAATGAGTTCACGTGGTAAGTGCCATTGATAAGGGGCAACCAAAGGTAAGAATTCGAGAAGAAAGAAAATGTTGAGTTATTCAACCACTCTTAATAAATGATTAATGGGAGTCAACCCATTTTCTTCAATTTAGTAGAATAAAGAATAAGGAGTTCATCGCATTCCTACCACTTTTTCACACACATTCTTGCGGAAGCGCGCCCGTGAAGATGCAGCTGTCAAAAAGTTGTAGAAACATCAATTGAATGAGTAGATAATAATAATAAGAATTAAAGTTTGAGTTTTCCACTTGTATAAGCTAAAGCTTTGCTTTTAATATGCTAATGTTGGTTGACAGTTTTTACTGCCTTTTTTGTTAGAAACTAGGTATTTCGCTAAGTCATGGAATAAGAAGGTATCCTGGAAGAAATAGAATTTTTTTGATGATTACTAATGGTTTAATGACCAACTATACGACGGGAATAAAAATTCCGGCCGTATAGTTCCAGTCGTATAGTTGTCATTGACATCATCAATTTTTTGTCAAAGGCACAAAGAGTTTAACGACCAACTATATGGCAGGAATAAAAATTCTGGCTGTATAGTTCCGGCCGTATAGATATCGATGCCTTCGTAGAATTCTATTCCAAAGGTACTGAGAGTTTAACGACCAACTAAATTCCGGCCGTATAGTTCCAGCTGTATAGATATCGATGCCTTTGTAGAATTCTATTCCAAAAGTACTGGGAGTTTATCGACCAACTATACGGCGAGAATAAAAATTCCGGCCATATAGTTTCGGTCGTATAGATATCGAAGCTAGTTTTAGAAATCTATCTCGAGAGACCGCCGTATAGTTGCGCCCGTATAGCTGATTTATGATTAAAGAAACCCTAGTTGTCGGTGCCACCGCAACTATACGGGCGAAGCAACATCATCCGCCCGTATAGTTCCAGTAGTATAGGTCGGTGCGACCACTTAATCGCATCGGGGCGGCGGGCTCTTCCTCCTCTCCTCATTATTTCTATCATATTCTCTCTCCAAACCTCTCAAAATCCACTTAGAACTCTTGATTCTTCACGGATTTTGTTCGTTTGAGTGGGGGAATCAAAATATCGGTATGTTTCTCTCCCTATCCATGCTTTATTTTTCAGATTTCCACGGTTGAAACTCTCACATTGATCTAGTGGATGAACTCAAGCTTATTTAGTTTTCCCTATTAATTTCTCACGCTAGGATTGAATTTTTCCGCGTAGAATCGTTCATATATCATATAGAAACTATATGTCTAAGGTTTTATGGTGAAAGTTTTCAATGTATCACGATGAACAAGATTGGTAGCCTCTTCTGTTCGAGCAAGCGCCAACAGGGAGAGGGCTCAAGTTCAGGGGCCCGAGCCCCGCGCAACTCCAAGATGGACATTGTCGCATCGAGGAGGGTGCTGCCCACACGTTGGGCCGACCACAACTTTCTCACCAAGACCTGGTTGAAGACGGACTTCGACCTCATGTGCAGTAGGTCAGGGTTGATAGTACTTGGATTTGCCTGGCACGACACCTACGCTGAGCTCACCCATGAGTTCCTTGCCTCTTTCTACGACGACCACAAGGAGAAAGGTAATTTGTGCACCATAAGCTTCACCATGAACCGTACGTGCTATGATGTGAGTTTCGAGCAGTTTTGCAATGCTTTCAGCTTCCCTCATACTGGGGAGCCCAATATTACTAACCTCTACAGCGTCACAAGTGGAGAGACCTGGGAGGTTATTTCTGTTAATGGTGGCATTCACTTCTATCAGAAGAAGATGTCCACCATTCAGAACCCAACCATTCGCTACTTTGCTTTGTTCCTCGCAAACATGATGCTGGGAAGGGGTGATACTGGATCCATGGCTAATGCGGACATGGCAATGATCACCAAGTCCCTCTTCCCCAATGCAACGCAAAGCCCCAGTCCTGCAGCTCTACTCATCCAGCACTTTCGCCACCAAATCAACAAGACCAAATGTGATATTCGCATTGGTGGATTGGTAACCCACCTTGCCTATGCATTAAACATTGCACTGCCTGTTATGGAACCTGTTGACGGCTCCAAACTTATGGACGTCAAGTATTTGACTACTTGTGGCTTCCTTGGTGTTTACCATGCTAACCGTAGGCTCCGAGCATATCAGTTTAGTTATCTTGATGATACACAGATTGAACAGGTTCAGTTTCCATGCCTCGAGGCCTTCTCGATTGTGGAGAAGGACACTTGGATCCTCACCAAGGACCAAGTGACGGAGATCTTGGCTGAGCACCAGGCCGAGGAGGAGGAAGATGAAGGGCAGCAGGATGAGCAGGAGCAGGAGCAGGAGGGAGAGCAGGGGCACAACCCTGCTTGCGAAGAACATCAGCAACAGCAACTAGGAGGAGCCTAGGAACCGTGGCCTAACCAGCCACAGCAGGGGTACAACTACGTCCCCTATCAGGAGTTCCAGCAGCTCAACCAGCACGTTGGGGAGATCGACCACACTCTTCAGCATGTGAATGAAGATGTAGCCGACTCACAACTTCAGTCACTTCATGACCCACTTCCCCGACTTCTACCAGCAGTACCCGCACCAGCCGCCAAATGACGACAACAACTGAGCATGGCAATAGCCTAAGCTTGGGGGAGGTTTGAAAACCTCGAAACTTTGCATTCATGTTTTTATTTCTTATTTTCATTTATTTCTTCAAAAATTGCATGTTTGTTTTCATTTTTTGCATTCATAAACCAAAAATACAAAAAAAGTAGTTGTAATTTTATTTGCAAGTTTGTTTCTTTGTTTCGGGGATTGCTTGATTTCAGGTGATTTGGCAATATGGAAATATAGGAGAGGTTCGACTCGAATACAAGAACGGAGCAAGCAAGAGGAGGTATCACATTTCTTTCATCATACTCCTTGCAACCTTAAATTGATCCCACAATTATTTACTTGCTTGCACTAGAGTCACTCCCCACTTAGCTTGTTATCCTACAAATTCTATTATTTTGCTAGTGTCTCCTTTTTAGCTTTGAAACAATGAGCAATGAACTTGGTTAAAATATTTCCTACATTTTTAAAACAAGAAAAAGCATCTGAAAGATGACCTGAGTCCATGCTTAGCTCAAAGAATTTGATTTTAGAACTACTCCATCCCAATTGTGCTTAATATAAATAGACTCGATAGTACCCTTGATTGAAATTGTTTAATTAAATGGATGCTTCGAAGTAGTAGAAATTATGCCCCTACTTTTTCTAATAATTACCATAAGATATTGCTTTACGCGTATCATTACAACTCTGTCGTGATCCATGGGGAACTATTAACTTCGCTAGCCAACGAATGATCTAAATGTGGGAAACCACTTGATTTCGGCTATTGAGTTATGTAAACGTCTGTAGCAGCAATGCTATGACGTGTAAAAAATTTAGTCTCCTCATGGTTTTCACGTTCCAAGTGAAGTTTTCGTACTCTTCTGGCCTACTATTGCTCAACATCATTTATTGGCATGGCCACGAGTGCATAACATAGCCCCAATTAACATGTTAAAATAGTGGCATGATTTCTCTATGAAAGAGCTGAAGTTTTTGAAAAACAAGAGAAAGAAAAAGGTGCTTTGAGAGTCTTGAAATTTTGACATGGGAGTAGATAAGTTGTTCTTAAATTAAATATTTTGATGCCAACTTGAGTACTCTTAATTGGTTAAGTGAGCAAGAACAAAAAAAATTCATCTCTCAAGAAAGAGAGGCACCAAAAGAATTTGTCTCACCTTCCTAGCTAAACTTTCGACACTCGCTTGGGCATATGATTTATTTGCTAGAAAGATATACGTGGTTAGGAAGTGGACTCAGTGCAATCTTGTGAATACTTGTATGATCATATTTAAGATTGCAGGAATTGTGAAGAAAAGAATTTGACACCAATTCAAACTTGTGAGTTCCTTTATTTTCAGTCTCGAATCTCTGCTATTCTTCCTTATTTCCTTGTCACTCAAGGGCGAGCAACATCTAATCTTGGGGGAGTTGATAGCTGTGGGATTCGACACATTTTTGATGGCTTTTATTGATGGTTTTCCCCCAGATTTGATCATTTTATGGCTTTACCTAACGCTAATACTTTGCTAGCAAAGAAAACTTGGATTTTAATGTGTGTTTCAGGTTCTGGACGTCAATAGAAGGATTTAACTAGAGAAATACAATATTCTGGAGAAAACAAGCAAGTCCCACTGTGGAAGCATGCGAGGGGAGCTCACAGACGGTTTAAGGACTAACTATATGGCGAGAATGGCCGTATAGTTCCTGCCGTATAGTTGCCGCCGCCTTTGTCTTGTCAAAAGGGACAACTTCCATGAAGGGACGGGGGACGAAAACACAACGCAGAAGCCGCCACACCATCTAGAAGGGAGAAAGAAAGGATACGGAGAAGAAGGAGAAGACATTCTTCATCTCGCTCCACGATCTTCGATCTCCTAGCCGATACACCCCCATAGCCACTACTTGTACTTGAGAGAGAGAGAGGGATCTCCATCTTGCAAGACTAGGGTTTGAGATTGTTTCTTCCCATCTTGAATTGTGTTGGATATTTTTCTATTCTTATTGTGGATCTCCACGGTAATACCAAGACGAATTCCCTTTATTTTATTATATTGATGATCCGTTCTTCTCTCATGTGTGAGTAATTCCCTTGGGCGTGGGAGATGTAGGGGATTGGTGAGATGTGATGTGCCTCCGTATATTTTCCATTAGTTTGTGATTGATTCTAATTACTATATTATGTGTGCTTGACTATCTGTGGGATGCTTAATGCTTGTTGTCCAATAAGGGCCCAGACAACATGATACCTTGTTGTACATAGATAAGATCTTGTTCTCTAGTGCACCGGCGACCCCTGGGTGACACAGGGATATCAATGGAAAGCTAGTTGACTCGAGGATAACGAGTAACCACTGTTCTTATTGCATTAGTCTGATCCAAGTAGCTTAATCGGTAAGCGACCTGAAGGGTCTTAATCGTCTAGTGTCTGACCATGGTTTTGGTAGCAGGCTAGTAGGATTATTGAAGTTGGGATGAAATCTACCAAGAGGAGTTCCGGCTAATTATGGGTTGCTCGCCTACACACATATATATATAAGCTTATAATTGTTACATTCACACTCATCCACCTGGCGCATTCACTATGACCATGAACTGAATCTCCCCGCGCCTTCTTTCACCATCTGTAGAAAACAACAAACAAACAAAGTTGTTCTTTAATTTTATGCATTTTATTTCCGAAGTTTCCATTTTAGTTCTATTTAAGTATATTGCATTTAATCGAAACCCTATTCTCATTTCAACACTTGCAGTCAATTCACTCGAAGACATGTGACAACTTCGGGTGTGATAGAGACTTCACCCATAAACACTTACCTTTGGGATCCCTGTGGGATCAATATCTGAACTTCGAAACTAGCTACAAATGATCTGCGCACTTGCAGACATTAGTGATCTTTTTTATTCAAGGTAGCACATTTGATATTCAAACATCATTTCAATGTACCTAAGGCTATACTCTGTTTATTCTTAATTCTAGATTACATGGAGTTTTCCCTTTCTAGAGGAGTATAAGTGAGATGTGTTGCATGTTATTTATATTAGGACATGATGCTCATATGAATGCTAATCAAATACATAATAATTTTTCATCAACTTTATATCTTTTCTGAACAGTTTTATGTCCATTACACCTTAAGAGAGAGTAGTCAAGTGAACCCATGAACTCTGGTCCACTTTTTGTTATAATAAACCACTTTCCATTACTTTTATTGCCTTATGTATTTTCTGCACTAATCCAAAAATAAAAAACGCTTTTACTATTAGAAAACACAAACAAAAACCCAAAAGGAACTTTACTTTATTTTTTTACTTTCCTTACCTAGTCATAGATTGATTACTTTTATTTATTTACAATATTATTTCAGTTTTACTAATAAGAAACATTGTGCTTGACAGACACATGATGGAGTTGGGGGCACAAGGAAAATACTTTGTTTTGTAGGTTTCTTGAAAATGAAAGAAGAGAAGTTTCTAGCCAATTCCCCAAAAGTTTGATATAAACCCTCGAGTCACCCTTATGGGGTAAAGATGCTTCCTGTAACACTCTGCACTTGGGAGTCCCAATGAGTTGGTACACACAGGGTTGTTGCCATTATCAAGAACATTTTCTGGTGCTTTTGCCGAGGAGTTGCAATATACATCTCATAGTGGTTACAGTGTGGTGAAATTCCCACTTCAGCTACTAGAACATTTTATGGCACCATCATCAAGTTGGGAGCACACTTCTACTTGCACAACAACTATCAGAACATTTTCTAGTTGCTATATTAGATGCTAGATCTATAGGAGCCACATACATGAAGTATGTCAACCATCATAAAGTATCTCACCATGCTATATTAGATCTAGCATCTAGTGTTTTAGTATTTTCAAAAGAATTGTATGGTTTGCTTGAACTCAAAAGTATGGAAAAATGCACTATAGATCTTTTACTTGTTGATGATTCTACCAAGAATGCTTTAGGTAGAGTTAATGATGTTATGGTTGAATTACATATGACCTTTGTTCCTATTGATGTTATTGTTATGGACATGAGGAGTAAAACATCTAGTCCTATAGTCTTGGGAAGACCTTTTTTAAGAATCACAAGGGTTGTCATTGATTCAAAGGAAGGGAATGTTAAGTTTCAGCTCCCTCATAATAAGTGCACGGAACACTTTCCAAGTAATAAGGATACATAACCAAGGTACAAGCTACCACATGACCTCCACACATCTTGAAACAAGTAAGTAAGCGTAGCTATATGTATGTAAACAAAGCGTTTTTTGGGAGGCAACCCGTTTGTTTTTATTTTATATTTTATTTTTGCACTCTTGATGTAGTAAGAGAGTTTTATTTTAGTTTAATTTATGTATTTTTTAATAAAGTACCAAGTTTAACCTATTTGGATGTTCAAAAGTTGATAGAACTATATGAGCTACAGTTTCCTACATGATGCTGTTTACGAGAAACATTCCATAGTTATGTCACTCTGACTGAGCTCATATTTATAATGTAGTTACAAATTTTCATCCTCCATATGCCGAAGAATCAGAAAAAATTCCTCACATGTCTAAGTAGGGCAAATAATTACGTTTTGCAGTTGCTGTTTTTCTGGACAAGTTTTGTCTATTGTTGTTTAAGTCATTGTTTTGAGTTTCAATTTGATTTCTTATGAATATTTTGATATTATATTGATGTTGGCAACTTAAAATAATCTCTATACATCTTTAAAAAATTGGGAGTTCTATGGCAGCTTGCAATGCATCTTTGTGCCCACTAATGTTACCTCTCAGAAAAGAAATGAGAGAAAAGTCTGTCTTGAAGTTTTTTCAGAGGGAATGGAGGAATACCATATAATAAGCTATCCAAGAATGGTGAATACCATAATCTTGGGGATTCCCAAGGCACCACTCTATACCTATAGCACTCACGGTTTTCAAACCTCTAAACTTTGTTTTTTGAGCAACATAATACTTTTTGCTTAAACTTGGAATGTCTTTATGTAGTTTTATGTTTACTTTTTTATTTTTTACCTTTGAATAAATAAACCACCATATGAGGTTGTTTTGAATATGTATGAAATATATACTAGAATAAAATGGATATTGAGTTGTACTCTAGAATATTAAGGAAAAGGGGGAAGTAAAAGTCGATATACAAGTTATGCATGTTGTTGTTTGTTTCATATGCTTTAGTGAACGATAGTATCCAAGTGTCTTATATAGTACTAACTTTTATTTACATACATGGATGATTACCTTTAAGTTAATTTGTCTAATATAGAACGAGTAGTACTATGGTGATCGATGAATCAGGAGCTGCAGACACCAGACTTAGCCATATGAGGGGTAGAAAAAGTGGATTTTTTCATCAACTCCAAATGAAGATCCAAGAAAATACTGCTGTAGCCCTCGCCTATACAAATACAATGAGCTGAAGAACATCTAGTTTCAAAGAAACTAACCATTGATAGAAAGCATGATAAAGCAAGACCATAATAGACCAACAAAAATAACAACTATAGTAGGAACTAATTTTTTGTGTGTTTTTGATAAAAAGAAGAAAACCAGTACAACTAATTTTTGTCTATTTTTGATAAGAAGAAACAAGCAAACAAAGGTAAAATAAACTAAGCCAAACAAAAAACAAAGTAAAGAGATTGGTTCTGAGAGACTTCCCTTGTGAAGCTGTCCTTAACTCCCCGGCAATGCGCCAGAAAAAGTGCTTGATGTCTCAAAATGTAGATCTCGTTGGGAACCCCAAGAGGAAGGTATGATGAGCACAACAGCAAGTTTTACCTCAATCATGAAACCAAGGTTATCGAACCAGTAGGAGCAAGGAAACAACTCCAAGGTGTTGCTAACAACTTAGAATCCTACACAACACAACCACAGAACTTTGCCCCAACTTACAGTGAGGTTGTCAATCTAACTGGTTTTGCTAAACACAAAGGATTAAACATATAGTGTGGAAGATAGTAATTGCTTGCAGAAAGTAAACTAGTAAAACTATAAATAGTAGATGGTATATCAATGGTAAAACAGTGGACTGGGGTCCATAGTTCACTAGAGGTGATTCTCCTTTATATAAACAGCATGTTGGGTGAAAAATTACAGCGGGGCAATTGACAGATTTGAGAAAGCATACAATGCATATACTAGACATCTTGACTCCTATGAGATTTGATTGGGCATTACAACATAATACATAGACCGTAATCCAACTGCATCTATGACTAATAATCCACCTTCAGGTTATCGTCCGAACCCCTTCCAGTATTAAGTTGCAAGCAACGGATAATTGCATTAAGCAAAGTGTATAAAGTAAACAATACGATTGCCCCATGGACAAAGGATTGCTGTTTTCTCCCTAGTAGGAACAACACATCTACAACCTTAGAGATTTTTGTCACTTCTGCAGATTACTAGAGGCATGAACCCACTATCGAGCATAAATACTCCCTCTTGGAGTTGCAAGCATCTACTTGGCAAAGATAGTTACAAACCACGGAGAGCATGCAAGATCACAAATAACATAGACATGATAAAATCAATAATCAATCTGAAATAGTATGTCAATATCCATCGGATCCCCGCAAACACAACATATAGGATTACAAATAGATGATCTTGATCATGAACGGAGCTCACAAGATCTAAACATGATAGCACAAAGGAGCAGAACCAACCATCTAGCTACTACGTGGACCCATAGTCCAAGGATGAACTACTCACGCATCATACCAGAGGCAGGCATGGTGATGAAGAAGGCCTACAGGATGATCTCTCCCCTCCGCCAGGGTGTCGGGAAGAGCTTCGGATCCCCCCGATCTAGGGATGGAGATGGCGGCGGCTACATACTTTTTCATGGATTTCTTATCAGGTTTTTAGGGTTTTTGTCCCGGGAGGCTTTTATAGGCGAAGGGGCAAGGTCGGTGGAGCACCAGGGGGCCCACACCCCCAGGTGACGTGCCCCCAGGCCACGCCGCCACCAGGTGTGGCTACCCTGGTGCACCACTTTGTCTCCCCTCCGGGTTCCGTATTGCTTCGGGTAAAATATTGACTTTGGCTTTTGTCCCGTTCAATTCCGAGAATATTTCTTGTCGTTGTATTGGGAACGACAGTACCTAAGCAGGTTAGATAGAGGTGTGGGGACTAGCAGGGAAGCTATTAACGGCGTCCACAGGCGGGATTGGATACAAGCAAGCATAGCTGGACGCAGGAAGTACCTAGGTTCGGAGCCCTCGTGGTGAGGTAAAACTCCTAATCCTGCCAATCTGCCAATCTGCACTCGGTGTCAGACTTAGGGCCAGCTCGGGGTTTCTTTTCAGGCGTGGCAACAGACTTGCCACCCTTCTTTCCCTTGTGCTTGCCTTTCTTGTCCTTCTTGAAACCAGTGGTCCTATTGATCATCAACACTTGATGTTCTTTCCTAATCTCCACTTCTGCAGTCTTAAGCATTGACAGAAGCTCGGGAAGAGACTTCTTCATGCCCTGCATATTATAGTTCATCACGAAGCTCTTGTAGCTAGGTGGCAGAGATTGGAGAACACGATGTATGCCTAAGTCAATGGGAATCGTTATTCCCAAGGACACAAGCTTATCGGCGTACCCAGACATTTTAGTACGTGCTCACTAACGGAGCTGTTTTCCTCCATCATGCAGCTAAAGAACTTTTCTGTAGCATTATAACTCTCTACGGCAGCATGGGTATCGAAAATCATTTTCAATTCTCCCATGGTATCAAAGGCATTGCCATTTTTGAAACGCTTCAAGTTCGGCTCTAGCCCATACAGTATGCCGCAATGAACTAAGTTGTGGTCCTCCTAACGAGTTATATAGACGTTCTTTTCCTCGTCAGGGGCATCAGGAGCTGGTGGGGGGCCTAGCAGCGCATCTAGTACATATTGCTTTTGTGCAGCAGCGAGGAGAATCCTCAAATTCATAGCCCAGTTGGTGAAGTTGCTACCATTCGCAGCAAGTTTCTCTTTCTCCATGAACACATTGAAATTAAAAGCAGGTGGTGCCATCTACAACAGAATTTGTAAAGTTTATTTAGACTAAGTTTATGATAGATTGAGTTCAACTAATCCAAATTACTGATGAACTCCCACTCAAAAATGATATCCCTCGTGTCCTTTTGGTGATTACATGAACCAAATCCACTACACCAAGTCCGATCATCACGTGAGTCGGTGTAGCTTCAAAGGCGAGCATCTATATGGGCAACATATCAACTATATGACTCATGCTTAACCTTTCGGTCCGTGTTCCGAGGCCATGTCTGTACATGCTAGGCTCGTCAAGTAAGAACCTTAGTATTTGCGTGTGTAAAACTGTCTTACACCCGTTGTATGAAAGCGTAGAGTTGAAAACACCCGATCGTCACGTGATGCCTCAAAACACGATCCACAAAACGGTGCATACTTAAGGAAGAACACATTTTATCTTGATATCTAAATGAGGGATCATCTTATAATGCTACCAAACACGCCAAACTAGCAGTATAAGATGCTAACATCTAATGTGTGAAGTGAGGTGATATGGTCCATGAATTTGATCTCTATCATTTGCATCGTCCAAGATCTATCTACTAGGTACAAAGCAAACGGGTGGACATACATCCATAGAGAACTTACCCTCGAAGACAACGAGCTTTGTTAACGAGTAGGAACTCGTGGTTGATGTAGTCGTACACTTGCCGATCTCAAGATCGTGAGGAAGTCCGAGCACCGCAACTCAGCAGCACATCCGCACTAGCACACACGTTCAAGCCCCCGGACAACCTCCACCTCCTCGCTCCAGTGATCCAGCGAGCAAAGAACTCCTTCCGCATTTAAATGCCACTGGAACATGTATCTCGCTAATCCGAGACCATGGGGAATAATTCTAGAGGGAGAGAGATCCTTCACAAGGAGGTGTGTGGATGAAGGAGGAATGGGTGGCCTTTTATAGGAGGAGGGGGTGCCCTCTCTCCATGGTCGGCGCATGGGGGTGACCCCTCACCTCCCCATTCATGTGGTAACTCCTCCACATTAAAATGCCTCTTCACATTCCCTTTTAAAGTCTCCACTTTAAATGCATTAAGTTTCTCCAAATTTAATGCTCTCTCATTTAATAAAACCCTTTTATTAAATTTATTCAGAATTTTGTTAATTACTTTAATTAACAAACATTCACATATAGCCTTGCAATATTTCAATATCACATGCGTAACCACCTTCGCAATTTCACCCAAAACAATTTCCGGTTTCTATTGAAACAATTCCTCGCTTTGCAATTCTTTCATCTGAAACATATGTGCTCCAAAATGGTGTCCGTAACTCTTAAGTGTGCCACCTACGGTTCGCAAATAATGCGACATGATCGAGACCCTTCTCGATCAATAATCAGTCAGGACCTAGAGATCCGTCTTGACTCCTACACATTCAACGATGACTCCTGTGATCATGAGAACCTTTAACGCTTGTAACTAAATCCCTTTGTCTCTCGATATATTACATGTCCGAGATTCGATCATCGGTATCCCCATACCTAGTTTGATCTCGTTACCGACATGCACTCTTTTCTCGTTCCCGTGATATAACATTCTAGTCATCACATCACTTGCTTGCAAGCTATCCTAATGTGATATCACCGAGAGGGCCCAGAGTATATCTATCCGTCATATGGATTGACAAATTCCACTCTTGATCCATGAGCCTCAACATAACACCTTCGTAATCGAACCCATCTTTATAGTCACCACATTACGGTGTGACGTTTGATGTTATCAAGATACTCTTCTGGTGTTAGCAATTAACATGATCTCATGGTCTAAGGATAAAGATTACTTCGTATGATGTTATAGCAATATAAACACAATGACTTGATCGTAATGCTATACTTTGGATGAATGTTCATCATATCATTCCACCAATGGTGTGACCTTGTTATTAACAACATCCAATGTCCATGATCAGGAAACCTTGATCATCCTGTTAATCAACAAGCTAGTATATAAGAGAGGCATGACTAGGAACCCTTTTTGTTTATTAAACACACATGTATTGATGTTTCCTATCAATACAATTGTAGCATGCAAAATAAACATCTATCATATACAAGGAATACATAATAACAACTTTATTATTGCCTCTCAGGGCATATTTCCTTCACACCGCCGGCGAGTGACTCCACCAGCTCGTCCACGTTCTCGATTAGCTCAGCCTTGGTCATCAGCTCCTCTCGGAGACGACTGAGAACGCCCTTGGCCTTGGAGAGCGTATCCTGAACAGCGGCGCTGTGGTCTTCGATTGCCGACAGTGCACCCGCCAGAGCATCATCGCAACGAAGGGCCTGCGGGTCGAAGCTCAAATCGCCAGCATCTGTACATAAATCCACACATGGACAAAGCATCAGTTCCAACGACAAAAATTCGAGCAGAGAAGAATAATGATATCCAAAGCAAAGTACCTGAGAGGGCCTTGGCAATCGAGAAAAGCTGTTCTTCGAACAACTTCTCCTTGGCTGCGAAGGAGGCACGCAGATCCTCTTCACGCCTTTGCGCCTCGTCACGCACCGCGATTGCCTCATCGTGACCCTTCATAGCCGCGACGAGGGTTTTCTCCATGGTGGCAGCATTGCACAGGAGGGCGTTATGTTCAGCTACAAAACAAAAGGGATTGACTATCAGTCGACCATATAAAAAGGAGAAGAAGAGGAAGTGAAAAACACTTACTTTCGACCGGTGGCCCATCGCAAGCACTTGCTCCGCCAAGTGTGCAGCTTCCTTCACAAGGAGCTATCGCACAACGAGGGATCAGCAGAAGCAATAGATAACATCGACTGCAACATTAAAAGAAGAAAATCTACACTTACATGATCCTCTAATGACTCCGAAGTTGTCTGCCGTACCGTCATTCGGGCAACCATTCGATGCTCCCCTTCATGCGGAGAACTGGAAGAGTTGTGCCCGGAGTGGGCCGCTAGTGGAGGGGAAGGAGCGCGCTCGACCTCTTTCTTGGCCCCTGAGGTCGTGACTCCTGATTCTTTCAAAAATTGGACGTCGCCAGAAGATGACGACGCCTCTTGACTGCAAAGACAAAATCAACATCAAGAACAAGACAAAATCCAGAGAAGAGCAAACAAACTAGAAAACTTACCAATCAAACTTGTCAAAGTCAAAAGTGGGCTCCCCCGACTCTGACGAGGACTCCTTGGGCAGTCGCATCTTCTTGCGAGAGGATGGTGCCATGGCGCTCACAGGAATAGCAGGGATCGGCGAGTTCGCACCAACACCTGCACCTTCTGGAGTCGAAGGAGACGACGCATCGGAATCCTTGCTGCGTGAACGCTTGTGAGTATCTGGACTACTGGACTCGGGGGCTTCCTCCTCCACATCAGAGGGGACAGTCGACTCGTCCTCTTCCAAGGCTTCGTGATGGATAATCCCCTCAGGTAGAGGGGGCATATAAGGTGACACCGCCCAATCCTACGTACATACAAACAAAATTAGCACAAAGATAAGAAACAACAGAGAAGCAATCGACAAACTAAGCTACTGCGTAACACAACTATACCTTAGGAGGAGGGTTAGCAGGATCAAACGGAGGAACAACTGGCTCACTGGGGAGCACATCTTTGACGGTGTACTTGGTGACCAGTCGAACCCTTTTGTCCACCTCACTCGTGGACATGCCATCGGCAGATACACGAGTGGGATCGTCAGCGCCAGTCCACTGAAAGATGGGGTGGACTCTGGCCTGCAGGGGCTAGACGCGACGGTGCAGCCACATGCGAATGAGGGAGCAGCCTCCCTCCTCTTTGCCGAGGCGACTCTCGAGGTCGCAGACGCGCTCGTACAGCACATCCGTCTCTGCGGATTCGCCAGGCATGACTACATTTTTCCAGGAGCGCCTCCTCTTGCACGGCGTCGCAGAATCGAACGGTGCGAGTCTTAAGTGCTCCTCGCCAACCTTCTCATCACGGACATAGAACCACTTGTCCCTCCACCCTTGGACGGACGTTGTGAGCTTGATGTCGAAATAGGTGGCGGATGGGTTGACGTGAATTCCGCAACCACCTACATCATAGACTAAAGAGCCAGATGCAGATTGGCGCTTCAACTTGAAGAGGCGCTTGAAGAGGCCGAAGTGCGGCTCGATTCCGAGCCAGCACTCGCAGAGGGTGATGAAGCAAGAGATGTGGAGGATAGAGTTCGGGGTCAGCTGATATAGCTAAAGCCCGTAGAAACAAAGGAGGCCGCTAAAAAAGGGGTGAAGGGGCAAGGAGAGACCGTGAATGATGAATGCCAAAAACTGTAGGGTTTCGTAGCATGGAAAACAAAAAATTTCTACCGCATACAAACAAATAAGCCAAGATCTATCTACTAGATTGTAGCAACGAGTCGATGGAATAACTCACCCTCGAAGATTCCAAAGTGTTTAACGAGAGCAGATTCTCGTGGGTGATGTAGTCGTACTCTTTCCGATCTCAAGATCGCGTAGACGATCCTTCCGCGCCAGCGTTCCGCAGCGCTCCCTGATCGGTCACACGTTCGGTACTCGACGAAGACCTTCCTCTCCTTGTTCCAAAGAAAATAAGGTTGTAGCACTCTCCTCGCGATTCCGGCAACACAACGGCGTGGTACCGGAGGTAGAGGGGAGATCTCGCAGGGCTTCGCCTTAAGTCGGAGCGAGTATGGTGGAGTATGAGAGAGCTTTGGTGATCTAGGGTTTAGACACACCAATTAGAAGGCTCTAAACCGGAGGCTAGGGCAATTAGAAGCTCTAACTTGACGGCTTGGGAGAAATCCCTAGGCTGTAGCTAGGGTTTAGGTTTAGAGGAGAGGGACTTGTGTACTAGGAGGGGCAGCCCTGCCCCTCCCTTTTATAGGTGGGAGGCGCGGCCAAGGGAGGAGTCCTCCCAACTCGGCTTGAGGTGGGTTGGCGGTTGGAGGAGGAATCCTCCCCAACTCGGTTTCCCACTCCTCCTCCTCTTTCCAAAACTTGCTTGACTTTCAAACTAGCCGTTTGACTTTTCAATTTAGGATTTGAATAAACCCTTTATTTTGGACAGCAAAGACACCTAGTACATGATGCAATCATTCCAACTTTCAATGACACATTCATGTACCCTTCCCCCCGGAGTGCCGGACATTCTAGAACCTTCTAGAATGTTCCCGATGAAAACACCGGAACCATTCCCCAACTCCGAAACGGGACTTTCCTTATATGAATCTTATTCTCCGGACCATTTCGGATCTCCTCGAGATATCCAGAAAACCATTCGAGACTCAGAACAACATTCGGTCTCTTTCTCATCATTACATAACTACTCAAACAACGTCAATCCTTAAGTGTGTCTCCCTACGGTTCGTGAATTATGCGACATGATCGAGACACTTCTCCTAACAATAACCAATAGAGGAATCTGGAAATTCATATGGCTCTACATATTTATACGATTACTTTGATCGAATGAACCACTTACATACGATATCAATTTCCCTTTGTCTCACGATAGTTTACTTATCCGAGGTTATGATCGCTTCGGTATCTCCGCATACCTAGTTCAACCTCACATCGACAAGCACTCTTTTCTCGTTGCCGTGATATGTGATCCCTTGTGAGCCAGTCACATGCTTGCAAGCTAATTGGATGACATTTCACCGAGAGGGCCCAGAGTATATCTATCCGTCATATGGATGGACAAATCCCACTCTTGATCCATGTGTTTCAACCAATACTTTCTGAATACTCAATGCCACCTTTATAGCCACCCAGTTACGGTGTGGTGTTTGATGTTATCAAAGCATCCATCCGGTAAAGGTGATATGCATGATCTCATGGTCGAAGGAATCAGATAACTATGTATCAGAAAGCATATAGCAATTGAACTATTAAAATGACTTGATCTTTATGCTACGCTTATCTATAGGAGTATGTCCACCATATCATTCTCCTAACGATATGATCTTGTTGTTAACAACATCTCAATGTTCATGATATGGAAACCACAATCATCTATTAACCAACAAGCTAGTATTATATAGAGGCTTTACTAGGGACTTCAAATTAAGTTTACAAATCACACAAGTATTAATGTTTCCTTGTTAATACTATTATAGCATGAATGCAAACATTTATCATAAACACAAAGATATAATAATAACTACATTTATTATTGCCTCTAGGGCATATCTCCAACAGTCTCCCACTTGCACTAGAGTCATCTAATCTAGTTTACATGGTAATATACCGAACACCCATGGCAGTTTGGTGCTGGTCAGTGTTTGCCCTCGGGAGAGGTTTAGTCAACGGATCCATACATTCAGATCTGTGTACTTTGCAAATCTTTATATCCCCATCTTGGATATGTTCTCGAATAGCGTGAAAACGTAGCTTGATGTGCTTCAGCTTTTTGTGTGACCTTGGTTCTTGCGCATTGGCTATGGCGCCCATGTTATCACAGTAGATAGACATTGGGTCCAGCGCACTAGAAACCACACCCAGCTCTGTAATGAACTCTTTCATCCATATCGCTTCTTGTGAAGCCTCCGAAGCAGCCATGTATTCGATTGTTGAAGATCTCGCCACAACGCTTTGCTTTGCACTCCTCCAGCTAATTGCTGCACCATTCAAAATAAATACGTATCAGTTGTGATTTAGAATCATCCGGATCGGTGTTCCAACTAGCATCGGTGTAACCATTAACAACGAGCTGTTCATCACCTCCATAAGAAAGAACCATATCCTTAGTTCTTCTCAAGTACTTAAGGATGTTTTTGATCATTGTCCAATGATCCACTCTGGATCACTTTGATATCTGCTAGTTAGACTAACAGCATATGCGATGTCGGGTCTAGTACATAGCATGGCATACATTAGAGATCCTATGGCTGAGGCATAGGGAGTCTTACTCATCCTTTCTCTATCTTCTGCCGATGTCGGACTTTGAGTTTTACTCAAGGTCGTATTGGGCAACATGGGAAAGAACCCTTTCTTGCTATCTTCCATTCCAAACCTCTTTAGAACTTTGTCCAAATATGTACTCTGTGACAATGATATTTGGCGTTTCGATCTATCTCTATAAATCTTTATGCCTAATATGTAAGCTGCTTCGCCAAGATCCTTCATTGAAAAACTATTATTCAAATATTCCTTGACACTATTAAGAAGGTCTACATCATTCCCAATCAACAATATGTCATCCACATATAGTATTAAGAATGCTCTGAGCTCCCACTCACTTTCTTGTAAATACAAGCTTCTCCATAAGTTTGTATAAAACCAAAACTTTGATCACCTTATCAAAACGTTGATTCCAACTTCGGGATGCTTGCTTCAATCCATAGATGGACCGTTGAAGTTTGCATACCTTGTTAGCATCTTTAGGATCGACAAAACCTTTGGGTTGCATCATATACAATTCTTCATCAATGTCACCATTGAGGAATGCTGTTTTGACATCCATCTGCCATATCTCATAATCATAATATGCAGCGATTGCTAACATAATCCTCACAGACTTTAGCTTGCTCTTGGTGAGAAAGTCTCATCGTAGTCAACTCCTTGAATTTGTCGAAACCCTTTTGCGACAAGTCGAGCTTTATAAACGATAACATTACCATCAGCATCTGTTTTCTTCTTGAAAATCCATTTGTTCTCGACAGCCTTCCGCCATCCGTAAGTCCACCAAAGTCCATACTTGGTTTTCGTACATGGATCCAATCTCGGTTCATGGCTTCTTGCCATTTATTGGAATCTGGGCTCATCATTGCTTCCTCATATGTCTCAGGGTCATCGGTGTTGTCCACCAACATGACACTCATCACGGGATCATACCAATCTGGAGTGGTACGAGCTCTCGTTGACCTGCGAGGCTCTGTAGCAACTTCGACCGAAGTTTCATGATCATCATCATTAGCTTCCTCTCTAATTGGTGTAGGCACCACAGGAACTTCTTCCGGTGCTGCGCTACTCGCAATTTCGAGAGAAGGTTCGACAACCTCGTCGAGTTCTACTTTCCTTCCAGTCACTTCTTTCGAGAAATTCCTTCTCTAGAAAGGATCCATTCTTAACGAAGATTTTGCCTTGGATCTATGATAGAAGGTATACCCAATAGTTTCCTTGGTATCCTATGAAGACGCATTTTCCGCTTTGGGTTCAAGCTTGTCTGTAACTTCTTTACATAGGCTTCGCATCCCCAAACTTTAAGGAACGACAATTTAGGTTTCTTCCCAAACCATAATTCATATGGTGTCGTTTCAACGGATTTAGACGGTGCCCTATTTAAAGTGAATGCGGCTGTTTCTAATGCATAACCCCAAAATGATAGCGGTAAATCTGTAAGTGACATCATAGAACGAACCATATCTAAGAGAGTTCGATTACGTTCGGACACACCATTCTGTTGTGGTGTTCCGGCGGTGTCAATTGTGAAAGTATTCGCATTTCTTCAAATGCTCGCCAAACTCGTAACTTAGATATTCACCTCCACGATCAGAACGTAGAAATTTAATCTTCTTGTTACGTTGATTCTCTACCTCACTTTGAAATTCCTTAAACTTCTCGAAAGTTTCAGACTTATGTTTCATGAAATAGATATATCCATATCTACTCAAGTCATCCGTGAAGGTAAGAACATAACGATAACCACCGCGCGATGCTACACTCATTGGTCCACACATATCGGTATGTATGATTTCCAATAAGTCCGTAGCTCGCTCCATCATACCAGAAAATGGAGTCTTAATCATTTTTCCCATCAGACATGCTTCGCATCTTTCAAGTGATTCATAATCAAGTGATTCAAGAAGTCCATCGGAATGGAGTTTCTTCATACGCTTCACTCCAATGTGACCAAGGCAGCGATTACCACATATAGGTCGAGTTATCGCTTGATTTCAAACGTTTAGCCTCAATGTTATTAATATGTGTATTTCCACTATCGAGATTCAACAAGAATAGACCATCTTTCAAAGGTGCATGTGCATAAAACATATTACTCATATAAATCGAACAACCATTATTCTCGGATTTAAACAAGTAACCGTCTCGCAATAAACAAGATCCCGATATAATGTTCATGCTCAACGCAGGCACCAAATAACAATTATTTAAGTATAAAACTAATCCCGATGGTAGATTAAGGGGTAGCGTGCCGACCGCGATCACATCAACCTTTGATCCATTTCCTACGCGCATCGTCACCTCGTTCTTCACTAGCTTCCGTTTATTCTGCAGCTCCTGATTCGAGTTACAAATATGAGCAACCGAACCAGTATCAAATACCCAGGCACTACTACGAATACTAGTGAGATACACATCAATAACATGTATATCAGATATACCTTTCTTCTTGATGTTGCCGTTCTTCAAATCTGCCAAGTACTTTGGGCAATTCCGCTTCCAGTGACCTTCTCCTTTGCAGTAAAAGCACTCAGTATCAGGCTTGGGTCCAGCCTTGGTCTTCTTCATTGGCGTGGTAACTTTCTTACCACCCTTCTTGAAGTGTCCCTTCTGCTTAGACTTGCCTTTCTTGAATTTGGTGGTCTTATTGACCAACAACACTTGGTGCTCTTTCTTGATCTCCACTTCTGCAGACTTTAACATAGCAAACAGTTCTGGCAACTGCTTGTTCATGTTCTGCATGTTGTAGTTCATCACAAAGTTCTTGTAACTTGGTGGTAGTGATTGGAGGACACGGTAAATCCCCAAAGCATTAGGAATCACTATACCCAAGCTTTGAAGTTTGTTTGCATGCCCAGACATCTTAAGCACATGCTCCTTGGAGATGCCCTCTTCCATCTTGCAGTTAAAGAACTTTTCAGAAGCCTCATAACTCTCAATCGCCGCGTGAGTCTCAAAAATCAATTTGAGATCACGGACAATATCATGTGGGTCTGAATTCTCAAAACTTTTCTGAAGCTCCGATTCTAAACCATAAAAGATAGCACACTGAACTATGGATTACTGATTCTTCCAAGCAAGGTAAACATTTTTTACTTCATCGGTAGCATCAGCTGTAGGTGGGTCACCCAGCGGTGCATCCAGCACATAGGTCAAATTACCAGCTGTGAGGACAATCCTCAAATTGCGGAACCAATCCGCGAAGTTGCTTCCATTGTTTTTCAACTTTTCTTTCTCCAGGAACGCATTAAAATTGATGGTAGGGGCTGCCATTGATCTACAACATATTTGCAATAGTTTAGACTAAGTTTATGACAAATTGAGTTCAAATTAATAATAAAGTTTAATCTAGGTGAACTCCCACTCAAAACAACATCCCTCACATTGTTTTAGTGATCACACGAACCAAATCCACCACATCAAAGCCGATCATCACGAGAGTTGATATAGTTTCAATGGCGAACAATCGACATGTTCATCATATCTACTATATGATTCATGCTTTACCTTTCGGTGATCCGTGTTCCTGAGACCATGCATGCATGCTAGGCTCATCAAGATCAAACCTTAGCTTCCGCATAAGCAAATCTGGCTTGCTTATGTTGTATACACTTGCGGAATCTAACACACCCGATCATCACGTGGTGCTTCGAAACAACAAGCTTTAGCAACGGTGCATACTAAGGGTGAACACTTTAGAACTTGAAATTTATGTGCATGAGGGATCATCTTATAATGCTACCGTCGTCTACTAAGCAATACAAGATGCATAAAGGATTAACATCACATGCAATTCATAATATGTGATATGATATGGCCTTTCTTCTTTGTGCTTCCGATCTCCATCTTCAAGCACAAACATGATCTCCATCATCACCGGCATAGCATCAAGGTCAATGACGCTTCTTCATGGTTGTCGTCCACCAGCTTCAACTATTACAACTACTTTGAATAGACACGCGGGTCTTAACAGAAATTAAAGACAACCATATGGCTCCTGCCGGTTGCCAACTTACAATAAGGAACATTGCATACATCAAATATAATCACAATCATGGCCATATCACATCACTGCACACCCCTGCAAAACAAAGTTAGAGGCCTCTACTTTCTTTGCATATTTTACGTGGTTTGGGGCTGTTAATAAGTGTCGTTCTAACTTACGAACAAGAACCACAACATTGATACTAGTATTGTAAATCACCCGTTGTAAATTGGATCTCCACTATGCTGGGAGAAACAGGCACCCGCAAAGCCACTTATGCAATACAAGTTGCATGTCAAGCGTGGAGCAAGTCTCATGAACGATGTCATGTAAGGTTAGCCCGGCGCTTCATCCCAACATCCCAAGATGCAAAGTACACAAGAAGCAATCGATAAAAGCATCAACGCCCACAATGACCATTGTGTTCTACTCGTCTGTGAGATCTACATATAGACACGGCTCGATACCCTTTGTAGGGTTTCGTAGCATGGAAAACAAAAAATTTCTACCGCATACAAACAAACAAGCCAAGATCTATCTACTAGATTGTAGCAACGAGTCGATGGAATAACTCACCCTCGAAGATTCCAAAGTGTTTAACGAGAGCAGATTCTCGTGGGTGATGTAGTCGTACTCTTTCCGATCTAAAGATCGCGTAGACGATCCTTCCGGCGCTGCGTTCCGGCAGCGCTCCCGCAGTCGGTCACATGTTCGGTACTCGACGAAGACCTTCCTCTCCCTTGTTCCAGCAGGCAGCGGAGGTTGTAGCACTCTCCTCGCGATTCCGGCAACACAACGGCGTGGTACCGGAGGTAGAGGGGAGATCTCGCAGGGCTTCGCCTTAAGCCGGAGCGAGTATGGTGGAGTATGAGAGAACTTTGGTGATCTAGGGTTTAGAAACACCAATTAGAAGGCTCTAAACCGGAGGCTAGGGCAATTAGAAGCTCTAACTTGACGGCTTGGGAGAAATCCCTAGGCTGTAGCTAGGGTTTAGGTTTAGAGGAGAGGGACTTGTGTACTAGGAGGGGCAGCCCTGCCCCTCCCTTTTATAGGTGGGAGGCGCGGCCAAGGGAGGAGTCCCTCCCAACTCGGCTTGGAGGTGGGCGGCGGTTGGAGGAGGAATCCCTCCCAACTCGGTTTCCCACTCCTCCTCCTCTTTCCAAAACTTGCCGTTTGACTTTCAAACTAGCCGTTTGACTTTTCAATTTAGGATTTGAATAAACCCTTTATTTTGGACAGCAAAGACACCTAGTACATGATGCAATCATTCCAACTTTCAATGACACATTCATGTACCCTTCCCCCCGGAGTGCCGGACATTCTAGAACCTTCTAGAATGTTCCCGATGAAAACACCGGAACCATTCCCCAACTCCGAAACGGGACTTTCCTTATATGAATCTTATTCTCCGGACCATTTCGGATCTCCTCGTGATATCCCGAATCCCATTCGAGACTCCGAACAACATTCGGTCTCTTTCTCATCATTCCATAACTACTCAAACAACGTCGAATCCTTAAGTGTGTCTCCCTACGGTTCGTGAATTATGCAGACATGATCGAGACACTTCTCCGAACAATAACCAATAGAGGAATCTGGAAATTCATATGGCTCCCACATATTTATACGATTACTTTGCGATCGAATGAACCACTTACATATGATATCAATTTCCCTTTGTCTCACGATAGTTTACTTATCCGAGGTTATGATCGTCGGTATCTCTGCATACCTAGTTCAACCTCGTTACTGACAAGCACTCTTTTCTCGTTCCCGTGATATGTGATCCCTTGTGAGCCAGTCACATGCTTGCAAGCTAATTGGATGACATTTCACCGAGAGGGCCCAGAGTATATCTATCCGTCATATGGATGGACAAACCCCACTCTTGATCCATGTGTTTCAACCAATACTTTCTGAATACTCAATGCCACCTTTATAGCCACCCAGTTACGGTGTGGTGTTTGATGTTATCAAAGCATCCATCCGGTAAAGGTGATATGCATGATCTCATGGTCGAAGGAATCAGATAACTATGTATCAGAAAGCATATAGCAATTGAACTATTAAAATGACTTGATCTTTATGCTACGCTTATCTATAGGAGTATGTCCACCATATCATTCTCCTAACGATATGATCTTGTTGTTAACAACATCTCAATGTTCATGATATGGAAACCACAATCATCTATTAACCAACAAGCTAGTATTATATAGAGGCTTTACTAGGGACTTCAAATTAAGTTTACAAATCACACAAGTATTAATGTTTCCTTGTTAATACTATTATAGCATGAATGCAAACATTTATCATAAACACAAAGATATAATAATAACTACATTTATTATTGCCTCTAGGGCATATCTCCAACAAAAACACCACTCGGAAACCAGCGGGAGGAGAAGGAATTATCTCACCGTCGGGGACACGCGCGTCGGCGACTGCGTCGGACAACACTCCGTCTTGGCGGAGAAGACGAAGATCAGATGACTTGATGATGGAGGTACGCCACACGCCATTCGTGACGAGGGTGCCCGTGCCCTTCTTCTTCCCGGCAGCGGCGGTGCTAGTGCCCGCAGTGGCGAAGCCGCCTTTCTTCTTCGCCATAGCAGCGGTAGCCGCGGAATCAGCCGCAGCACCTCCTTCTTCTTCCCCATTGTGCGGCGGTGATGCGATCGAAGGAAGTAGCTAGGAAAGGAGCGGAGCTGGTCCAGCATCGTGGAAGAAACAAGCGCAGAGAAAGCAGAGGAGTAGCAGCAATGGCGATGGAAGCAAAG
Organism: Avena insularis; assembly: GCA_023614405.1. NCBI lineage: Eukaryota > Viridiplantae > Streptophyta > Magnoliopsida > Poales > Poaceae > Avena > Avena insularis. Next base: position 167,319,106 of record CM042694.1, on the reverse strand, counting down.
GATGAATGAGAGCAGATGAGAAATTACCGTCGCAGCACCACTACTTAACCCCTAGAAGATGCAATCCAACGGCTCAGAAAGACCCTACTGGATGCATGGCAAACATCGTGCTGGACACGTGGTGGAGTGGAAATGCGAACCATCCCTCCACTTCTCCCATTACACGCAAAAATCGAGGAGGCATAGTTAAAATAAAGATTACGCACGCCCAGTCAAATCAAAGTCAGAGAGTGGGACCCACTGCTCGTCACGTCCCGTCAAACTCGCTCACGCGAGCAACTGAGGTCATGAAATCGTCAGCACTGATGTCATCAAAGCTACGCAGCAGAAGACTTCGACTACTTTAGTCCTTGCTCGAGTCTTCGACTCCACCAAGCACTCGGGGGCTACTCCCATAGGGAGCGCTGGTCGCGCACCCTATGATTTTTCTCTTCTTTTTACAGGAACATGGATAATCAAAGGCAAACCCAACCACTTGAAATATGGTTCGACTATGGATATGGGTTACTCCCATAGGGAGCGCCAGAAACAAATTCGACTGAAACAAGCAAACAAAAGACGATAGCAGTCGCAAAAGTTCTTTAGTCCCTGCTTGAGTCTTCGACTCCACCAAGCACTCAGGGGCTACTCCCATAGGGAGCGCTGGTCGCACACTTTATATTTATACAAAAAACTGTGTGTTGATAACATCCACACTCGAAGCTCATGGCGACACCGCCTCATAATTTTTCCCTACAAAGAGACTGTGTCTCCTGGGTCACCCGAATCGTCTCCGCGATGATAAAATTCGGATGCCGCGCTTACAGCATGAAGGTAAGACCTGAATAAGGCCTGGCAACGCATTAGCTGCGCACTACCAGAAATGTATCGATACCTACAGGTATGATGAACATGCCTTGACGGACGCGTCGAGTGCTCACACCCATATAATTGGAATTCGACTCCTGTAAGACCTCCGCGGCTTGAGTCGAATTACACCAGCACTTTTCCGGATTCAAGTCCGGGGACTCGAGTTCGAGTAGATTGCGTTGTTTCACCCTAAGGTGGTTAACTGATACGGATACATCAGATAAATCAGGCATGCACATCAAGAATCTCTATGACACAAACAAAGCAGTCGAAAATATAATGCACTCGAAAGACTTCAAAAAGTCCCCAGTCGAATCTGCGATTCCACTGGACACTCGGGGGCTACTGACATGGGTATACCCTACAGGTACTCGAGCTTGGTATATACGGCCTAAATACGTAAAGGCCCACGGTGTCGCCAATGCCCAAATGAAGGACTCGAGTAACCTACGGACTCTCGATTGTTTGAAGAACAAGAACAAGCTAAAGATAGAAAGTTTGAAGGGGAAAACCCTAACTTGTAACCGACTCGACCTGCTACCCGAGACCTAGCCTACCTATATAAAGGCTAGGAGGGGGCAGCGAGGAGGACACACACAACCCTAGTTTTCCACCACCCTCGCCAGATTGCATCTGCGCACCATTGTAATCTTCGATTCCTTCGATAATTCCACGAGCAGACAAGCAAGAGTAGGAACCTCTATGAGGCCTGAACCTGGGTAAATCTTTGAGTCCCCTGTGTGCTTGTTTGCTAGCCGATAGATGTCTCCAGCGCTCCCTCCTTCTCCAAAACCCAAGTCCATAACAATAGGCATTGATGAGTTAAACCCTCGTCAATGCCAGTTCGCGGGCCTCTTCAAGTAGGTCCACACCGTCTTCTCGCGCCTCCTGGTTGGCCTTTTCATCGTAGAGGAGCTTGCACGGAGAGTCGAACTTGATGTCCGCGGAGAGGACGACCTCTAATCCGTATACCAGGAAGAACGGGGTGTAGCCGGTTGATCTGTTCGGCGTGGTGCGGAGGCTCCATAGCACAGCCAGAAGCTCCTCGATCCAGCATCCGGGCGACCACTCCAAAGGCTCAATGAGGCGTGGCTTGATGTCGGCTAGCACTAAGCCGTTTGCCCGTTCAACTTGCCAGTTGGACTGCGAGTGCGCGACGGAAGCAAGGTCCAACCGGATGCCTTTGTTGTTGTAGAACCGGGCGAAGGCCCCCTTGGCGAAGTTCGCGCCGTTGTCGGTGATGATGCTGTTGGGGTAGCCGAACTGGTTGATGACATCGGTGAAGAAGGTGACGACTATCGCCCCATCCAGCTTTCGGATGGGCTTGGCCTCGATCCATTTTGTAAATTTGTCCACCGCCACCAGCAGATGGGTCATGCCCGCGCGCGCCCGCTTGAAGGGACCGACCATGTCGAGGCCCCAAACAGCAAAGGGCCAGGTAATCGGTATGGTCTTGAGCACTGAAGCCGGCATATGCCTGAGCTGCCCGAAACGTTAGCACCCATTGCACACGCGGACTAGCTGTTCGGCGTCCTCGAGGGCGGTGGGCCAATAGAAACCATGGCAAAACGCCTTGGTGACTATCGCCCTTGACGAAGTGTGGTGCCCGCACTCGCCCTAGTGGATGTCCTTGAGCAGCCGGTAGCCTGTGTCCACGTCGACACACCTTTGGAAAATGCCAGATACACTGCGCTTGTACAATTCTTTTTTGATGATGGTGTACGTGTGCACGCGGCACCGGATTTGCCTGGCCTCCACCTCGTCATCCGGAAGTTCCCCGTTGGCGATGTAGTTCATGAAGGGTTGTGCCCAAGATGGTATTTCCCGGTTGGTGAGGATGCTTCCGCTCTCCGGTTGATGGTCGTCGAGGGGCCGTCCGGGTGAGGTACTCGGGACGGCAGCCCCCGAGCCGCTTGATGAGTCGGCAGCCCCTGGGTCTTGCGAGCCAGAGGGTACCGGCTTGCCGGAGTTGGTGCGGGCCTTCTTATTTGGAGGCTTTGCCGGCTCTGCATCTGCCGCGCCGTCAACCGGGGCACTTCCTGCCCATATGATGGAATCCGACTCGGGGGACAGGTTGATGGAGGGCTTGCGCAGGTTCTCCAAGGAGATCCCGGGTGGGATCGCCTGCCTGGTGGATCCGATTCGTGCGAGAGAATCGGCTGCCTCGTTGTTGGTGCGAGGGACATGATGAAATTCATTATCCGTCAAAGGAGGCGCTGAGCTTTTGTATGTGGAACCGGTAGAGAGCCATGTTTGCATCACGGGCGTCCCACTCTCTGGATACCTGCTGCACCACCAGATCCGAATCGTCGAAGCAAAGGATCCGGTTGACACCAATCTATCTGGCTAGCCGGAGGCCATGCGCCAGTGCCTCGTATTCGGCTATGTTGTTGGAGGCCTTAAAGTGGATCTGCAGGATGTACTCCAGCCGGTCTCCTTTGGGCGAGGTGAGCACGATGCCGGCTCCCAAGCCCCCGACCATCTTCGACCCATCGAAGTGCATCCTCTAGTGGTCCGAATCCAGAACTGGTGGGAGGTATTGGGTCTCGGCCCAGTCGACGAGGAAGTCCGCCAGCGCCTGCGACTTGATCGTGAGCCGGGGCTCATACTGGATGAAGTAGTCGGCAAGCTCGATGGCCCATTTGGAAACTCGTCCGGTGGCGTCCTTGTTGCCGATGATTTCTGAAAGGGTGCAATGCACAAGACCTTAATCGGATGCTCCTAGAAGTAGTGCTTGAGCTTCTTGCATGCTAGGTACACGCCATAACACATCTTCTGGTAGTGGGGGTAGTTCTGCTTGGAGAGGGAGAGGACCTCACTGAGGTAGTAGACGGGCCGCTGAACCGGCTGAGCCTTGCCTTCCTCGGGGCGCTCCACCACCAGGACAACGCTGACGACCCGGCTGATGGCTGCTATATAGAGCAACTTCGGCTCCTTTCTAGGTCATGAAAGGCGGCGTCGGCTTGCGAGGTCCAGGAGAACTTGTCCGTCTTCTTCATCAGCTGGTACAACAGGAGTGCCTTCTCCCCCAACCGGCTGACGAAACGGCTGAGGGAGGCTAGGCATCTGGTGAACTTTTGGACTCCGAGCAGGCTCCTGGGCGGCTACATCCTCTCGATGGCCGCGATCTTTTCCGGATTCGCCTCGATCCCTTGTTGCGATACGAGGAAACCGAGTAGTTGGCCGGATGGGACTCCGAAGATGCATTTCTCCGGGTTCAGCTTCATCTGGTACTGCCGGAGGTTGCCAAATGTCTCTCCCAGGTCCTCGAGGAGGGTGCGTTTCTCCTTGGCCTTGATGACCACATCATCCACGTAAGCGTGCATGTTTCGGCCAATCTGCGAGTGCAAGAACTTCTGCATGCAGCACTGATAGGTAGCGCCTGCATTCTTCAGACCGAAAGGCATGGTTACATAGCAGAAAGCCCCGTACGGGGTGATGAACGATGTTTTTATCTGGTCAGCCAGGTTTAGCCAGATTTGATTGTAACCGGAATAACAATCTAAGAAAGACAACAAATCACAGCCGGCTGTGGAATCGATGACTTGATCGATACAGGGCAATGCGAATGGATCTTTCGGGCACGCCTTGTTTAGGCCGGTGTAGTCGATACACATGCGCCAGGTCTTGTTCTTCTTCAGCACCAGGACTGGGTTCGCCAGCCAGTCCGGGTGATACACTTCCATGATGAACCCGGCTGCAAGGAGCCGGGTGATCTCGTCACGGATAATCTTCCTCTTCTCTTCTGCGAACCGGCACAGAGGTTGCTTGACCGTCTTGGCATCTAGACGCACATGAAGTGAGTGCTCAGCGAACTCCCTCGGTACACTTGGCATGTCCTTGGGTGACCATGCAAAGATGTCCCGATTCTCACGGAGGAAGTCAACGAGCATGCCTACCTATTTGTTGTCCAAGTTGGCACCAATGGTGACGAACTTGGTCGGGTCGGAGGGGTCGAGCAGGATCCTCTTCGTCTCCTTTGCCGGCTGGAAAGCTCCTTCTCCAGCCGGCTTGCTGCTAGCCGGCATGTCTTGCTGGGTCATGGCCATGTTGCGCATGATGACGCGCTTCTCTTCGGCTATGATGAGGGCCTCTGCCAGTTTGGAACCGGCTGAGGCGCACTAAATCGACTGCCTGAAGCAGCCGGCGACGGTGATCACGCCGTTTGGTCCCGGCATCTTCGTCTTGAGGTATGCATAGTGGGGGACGGCCATGAATTTGGCGAGGGCGGGGCGCCCGAGGAGAGCGTGGTAGGAGCTCGTCAGGTTTACCACCTCGAACCAGATCGGCTCGCGGTGGAAGTTTTCCTCGGTCCCGAAGATGACTTCCAGCTGGATTTTACCCAGCGGGGCGCAAGCCAGTCCCGATAGTACGCCGTGGAATGTTGTGGTAGTCGGGCGCAGGTCGCATTCGCGAATGCCCAGCTTCTCCAGCAAAGACCGGTAGAGGAGGTTGAGGCTACTGCCTCCATCGATGAGGACGCGCGATAAATGGCAGGTGCGCTCGTTGGAGACGATGAGGGGGTCGAGTACCATATCGTAGCCCCAGGGAGTCGGCAGCTGCTCCGGCTGGTCTTCTCGGCTCCAGGTGATGGGGTTTTCCGACTAGTTCAGGTACTAGGGGACCAGAGAGATGATGTTGTTGACCTCCTTGGAGCGTCACCTACGGATGTGCTTATCATCCAGCTCCGTCTCGAAGATGTTGTAGGCGGCGTGTGGCTAGGGGTAGCCGTTGTTGTTGTTGCCGCCGTTGCCGTTGTTACCATCATTGCAGGCTCCCCTAGCCGATGGTGGCGGTCCACCAGGAGGGGGCGGGGGAAGATGTTGCTGGTTGCCCTGGTCTTTTAGCTGGCAGGTCCAGCTGCAGTTCTGGGTGGTGTGCATAGCCGGTTTGAAGGGACCGCTATGCCACTTGCACGGGCCGTCGAACATCTGGTCGAAGGTGAGCCGCGACTTCTGCCTTCTTGCATCATTAGCCGGTGCGTCGGGCGCACCCTCCACAGCATTGACCTGCCGTGCGTGGCAGCGGGGCTTCTGCTGTCCGACCTGGCGGTCCCCATGGAACCGGTTGTCGTTGCCGTGGCGCCTGGAGGATCCGGCTTCTCTAGCCGGATTGCTCGGACGGTCGCGAGATGGCTCCGTAGGAGTCGGACGCCCGTCATCACTTACTCAGAGGTGTTTCTTCATGGCGGCATCCGCCGTGGCGTACTGGTCCGCTACCGTCATGAGCTCCGCCATGGTTTTTGGCTCGTCACACAGTAGCCGGTGGCAAAGCATGGTGCCTTCTCGGCATCCCTCGATGAAGAAGCCGATGGCCTTGCTCTGCAGGATGCCCTCGCAAGTGTTGTGTAGCTCCGTCCACTTGGCATGGTACTCACGGTCGGTCTCGCGGTCTCCCTAGACGCACAAGGCCAGGTCGCGTGGGCGTCCCGGACGCTTGTACGTGCCATTGAAGTTGCGGACGAACACCTTCTCAAAGTCTGGCCAGGCGTTGATGTTGTTGGGTGCGAGGCTGTTGAGCCATGTCCTCGCCGACCCGGTTAGCATGAGGGGGACGTAGCACACCGCTGTGCGCTTATTCCCATGGGCGATGCCGACTACCGTAGCATAGTCGGTCAGCCAATCTTCTGGCTTCATGTTGCTGTCGTACTTGGGGGTGTCCCTGGGCAGGGTGAACTTATCCGGAAACGGCTCGTTCGGGATGCGGGATCCGAAACAAACCGGTCCGGTGGAGTCTTCTTCCTCCGTGGCGCGCTTGAGCGAGGAGCTCGATGCGGTCACGGGCATCCGGACGATCCGGGTTGGGCGCTCCCACCCGGCCCGAGAGACGGGAACCGGCGGGTCTTGGTGCTCCAGTTGGTAGAGGGGGAGGCGGTGGGTTGCTGTTCACCGTTTGCTCCTAGCGCGAGCTGCGGGCCTTAGCCGGTTGATGGGAGGATGCCTGTTGGGTGTTGCGAGGCACGCCCTTGCTGTTGACGGGTGGCTTGCTCCCCTTGGAGTAGCTGGGGTCCTACTGCATCTACCGGTTGGCATCAGCCTACTCGTCCGTGATCCAGAGGAGCTCCTGCACCCAGGCGTGCTGGCGGGCTCGCTCCTCGCCCTCCAGGTTGGGCAGTTCGTCTGCTCCGGCTCGCGCCGCGTGCAGATTCTTGATGGGCGTGCTATAGGTGGTCCGAATGAGGGCGGGCACGGGATCCGGTTCCCCATTCTTTTCCATCCTTCCGCCTAGCTCTCCACCTCGGCGTCACACCTGGCCGCGTCGGCTTGGCTCCGCGGTAGCCGGAGTGAAGCCGTGCGCGCGGTCGTACTCGCGCCGGGTGATCTCGAGTTGCTTGCGGGTTGCCGCCAGCTCCATGGCCTCCTAGAGGAGAAGCTGTCTCGCCATGGCGAAGTTGGCTTCCGCCTCCTCCGGGTTGTCCCCGAGGTTAACCGGCGTCAGGAGCCGATCAATGGCCTCCTCCACCGGGTTCTGAGGCTGTGGTGGCGCAGAGGTTCCGCCCTCGTCTGCACCCTGCTCCCGCGGCTGGCGGGGGTGAGAACTAGAGCTGTCCATCATGACCTCGACGCCGCAGGAAGCGACAGAGGTTGGCTGCCCAGATGCAGCTGCTCCGTGACGGAGACCATTTCCCTAGGGAAACGCTCCAGAACGGTGGCGACGTAGACGGGGAGGTCACCGAAAAGCAGGATGGAGCCGTTCGCCGGGAAGGTGGTTCCGGCGAAGCAGGAAGCGTTATCGATGACGCAGTCGAATTTGCTGAGCGTGAGCACCAGGCCGGAGGCCACGCGCTCACCGCCTGAAGTGCGGGGTCCCGTGCGAAACGTGATTCTGGTCGAAGCCATCATGCCCCACGGTGGGCGCCAACTATCGTTGTATTGGGAATGGCAGTACCTAAGTAGGTTAGATAGAGGTGTGGGGACTAGCAGGGAAGCTATCGACGGCGTCCGTAGACGGGATTCGATACAAGCAAGCGTAGCTGGACGCAGGAAGTACCCAGGTTCGGAGCCCTCGTGGTGAGGTAAAACTCCTACTCCTGTCGATCTGACTACGAGCGATATACGGGCTACAAGGGCTCCTCGAGCTGTATTCTCTAGCTACTGTCTTAAATGCACATAGACCAACCCTTTCTACTGAGGCCTTGCCTCTCCTTATATAGGCAGGGAGGCAACGGTCTCACTGGCCAGTCCGGCTGGCGGGCCCCACAGGTGGGTCCCAGCCGGCTGGTCATCTATAGTATCCGGTACAACTATGTCCCATCAGAGTACGAGCGATATGGCTGTCATGGGCACAGTGAACGCCGTGCGAGCCTGTCGTCAGCATCGGGCCACTATTCCCGCGTCATCCCCGCAAAGTCTTCGGTATGGCCGAGTAGTTGCCAGTCTTGTCGTCGTACCAGGGTGTACCGCGTACTGTGCCACATGTCACCCTGTCCTCCTGATTGGTTCCGGCTACGCTGCTATAGCCGGCTGCTTCTCGCCGATCTTGCTACCTCACGGTAGCCGGCTTGACTTGCCTTGTCCGGCTGCGCTTAGCCAGCCGGACGCGATCCGACTGCCGTATTTCTTGTCTGGTTGGGGTATCCGAAGGTCATCCCCCCGACATTTCTTTACTAGCTTTTCTGAAACCAAAAACAGCAGAAAACAGACAACTAGCACTGTGGCATCTTGTTAATAGGTTAGTTCCAGAAAATGTATAAAAATACCTCAAAGTGTGAAAAAAAACATAAGAAAGTAGATATAAAACAAGCATGGAACATCAAAAATTATAGATACGTTTACGACGTATCAAGCATCCCCAAGCTTAACTCCTGCTCGTCCTCGAGTAGGTAAGTGATAAAAATAATAATTTTTGAGGTGACATGCACCATCATAATCTTGATCAAGGTATTTGTAAAACATTGATAGCTGGGATCATAGTACTCTAAACATGAACATGAAAGATAGAGTTCTAACAATAAGACATAGCAACTATGTTGTAACATGTAAAGTTACAAACAAAAGATCATGAATAGCAATGCATTGAAAGACGTTTGTTTGTTTCACATATAGAAAACATAATAAGAGTGGTATTCAGCTTGTCCCTCATGGTATAGCAAAACATAAATGCATAGGACACCTTCAAAGTTCATAAGGATGACTAGATACAAATAATTTAAGAACAAGCAATATCAAAGTTATGAATCAATCAACAAGTTTTGGGACAATGCACATTAAACTAAGAATAACCACTGTGCTCTCTCAATTGGTGCATAAATACAGAAGATGGAGACTCAACATAAAAGTAAAAAAGAAAGGCCCTTCATAGAGGGAAGCAGGGATTTCAAGTTTCATAAAGAGCTTCCAAAAATTATGGTACTTATTAGTTTTCAGCTCGCATTGCCCCTATCATAAGCATATTGAGGTGATTAAGGTTAAAGTTACACAAATATGAGGATATGCTTGACAAGTTATAAGTTGAAAATCTCATGCCCCTTGCTTACAGTACCGAACCTCATGCTACTCAACTTTAGTCACGAGTACGTTCTTGTCATTGTAAGTACATGTGTATCATGGAGAACCGCCAACGGGGTACCCCTTTCCCCATGACACATGAGCTATCCCATATCAAAATGACAAGGCAACAGACAATGAGAATCTCAACAATCTTTTTATTTGTTATTTGCATAGGTTTTTATTGAGGATGCTTCACATAATGCTCACTATGGTTATGCTGCAAGTTTCCACCATGATTAGGCATGGCTTAGGCTAGCCTCAGGCGTTTCTCTAACACATATACAAACTCCATGAGCTTACAAGCTCCCCTTTTATTTCACACCGCCGGGATCCATAAACAAAAGAACATGATATCAACTGAATAATAAGTGCAATGTTGAAAGTGTTCCCCATGGTACATGGTTCTGCTAATTTACAACTTATAAAGCGCAAGCATATAATCAACATAGATGGACACAATTGTTCAAGTTTATTAAGTGCAAGATAGTGAAGTGTGCCATCAAGTTTGTGAGAGCTTTAATCACTAATTTTCACATAACAAGTTTAATTCGGAAGGTAGGTAAAAAGATGAATATACTTGGAATGGTGTAACACACCATGCATAGGAATTTATAGTGGACTCTTTGGAATAACTTGGTTTTCTTGGGGGTTGGATGCATTAGTAGAACTCACACTTGGTACATGTGGAGGCTAGCAAAAGACTGGGAGCGACCAACTAAGAGAGCAATAATGGCCATAATCATGCAAAGCAACAAAACATTACTAATTAAAGCATAAAGTGATATTACAGGTCAAAAACTAAATGATCATAGAGACTAAGGTGATTGGTTCATAGTCTTAACATGGTGTAAGCATGTGCCAAGTCAACCCAAATAAAGCATCAAAGGAGAATACCACAATATTATGCTTTTGTATGCTTAAACAACGCATGATTCTTTCAAGGCACATTAAGCAATCTAAATTGTTTGGAACAAGTCATGCTACAACAATAATCACTAAGCATAAAATCAAAGCAATATCAAACATGACATGATAAAGTCTAGGCCACAGTATAAACAAGATCCTCTTGTACCACTTATAAGCATGAAGCTTCCTACTCTTTTCCAACACCAATCAACTTATTTGAAACCACGTATGAATGCGGGGGTCCAACCAATTTATTTATGCAAACCAAACAAAATAAAACTAAAAACAAAAACAAAGACGCTCCAAGAACAACATAATTGTGCATGAAACAATAAAAATGAAGTGTTTGGAAGAAAACCGGAGATTTTTATTGATGAAGAAGGGGATGCCTGGGCATCCCCAAGATGACGCTTGTACTTCTTGGAGCTTTTGTCCATACTTCATCTCCTCGCATTATTCTTCCCTACACTTGAAAATTTTCTTCATACAAAACTTCACACAATCTTCATTAGCAACATTAGTGTATTCAAGATAATAAGTCTTTGGGTTTAGTTTCAACACAAGTAAAACTTCCACTAAAACACAAGCTACTGTAGCAATTCCTTATAAAAGCTCAAGTGATCAAAGAGAACTCAAAGAGAAAAAGATTAAGATGCAAATGCAAATAATGGCAGAAATCTGTCAAAATAGACCAGCAGGTAAAAACCGATTTTTTCGAAGACCTTATGTTGCTCAAATCGAAAAGTGATAAACTAAAGAAAGTTATATAACAACCTGGGGCATAAGCACAAAACATTACAGCTCAATCTGACATACAAGGATTTTACACGATTTTTTATAGTGAAGCACAAAAATCTGTTTCAGGACAGCAACTTTCCCAAGTCTTACTTCTCTCTTATTAGAGGTTATTCTTGGCACAAAAACCACACAAAAAGGATAAGGAGAGGTTATTACTGAAGCAATAACTTCCAAGACTTAACAAAAGAAAAACTTACTAAAAGTAAAAATAATTTGGGTTATCTCCCAATAGTGCTTTTCTTTAACGCCTTTGAGCTAGGCTCAGTAATTTGAGAAGATGCTCACATAAGAAATATGAATTGAAGCAAAAGAGATCATCAAGGAGCAAATATGATACACATTAAGTCTAACCCACTTCCTATGCATAGGAATCTTGTAAGAAAATAAATCAAAGAAGCACATAGTAATAAGAATGGGTAGATAAAACAAGAGCAACTTTGGAACTTTCAATATAAAGAGAGGTGTTTTATTAACATGATAATTCCAACAACCATATTTTCCTCTCTCATAATGATTTTCAGTAGCATCATGAACAAAATCAACAATATAAATATCACACTCATCCTCCTTTTTTATTGGAAGGTGATCAAATAAGGTATTAGTTAAAGATTTACTCTTATTGGGAGGTAGACATGGGTAGCTACTCCATTCTTCCTCTTGATCATCACGCTCCTCCTCTTTTTCATCCAATGAGCTTCCAGTTTCAGCAATTTCTTCTTCCATAGGCTCCTGCAAGGCATTAGTCTCTTCCATTTGTGGAGAGCATCTATTAAGATATTTAAGAATATAGACATTTTCTTCCTTGTAATTATCAAAGCAAAATTTAAGTATATCATAAACCTCATATTTATAAGGTGCATAATCAGTAATTTTCAAGCAAAATAAGCAAGTTTGAATGCACCCTTCCAAGAAATAAATTCTTCAATTTGTTCCACATCATAAAAGTCATAATTTCCCTTAACATAAGAAGATATGGTAACATTATCATTATACTCACATTGAAAAGGGAGGTATTTATACGTCCTACAGGAACAAGATTTATCAAAGCAATAAGTAACATTATAAGTAGAGCACACGTTTCTAGCAATGGTATACAATTTATTAATTTGTCCCCATAAGTGTTTCCCTTTTTGTGACACGCGGTGTTCCTCATAATATTTTTGTTCTTCCGTGAACCCACCTTGCCAATAAGATCTAGTTTCAAAGAAACCAACCATTGATAGAAAGCATGATAAAGCAAGACAATAACAGACCAACAAAAATAACAACTATAGTAGGAACTAATTTTTTTGTGTGTTTTTGATAAAAAGAAGCAAACCAGTACAACTAATTTTTTGTGTGTTTTTGATATGAAGAAACAAGCAAACAAAGGTAAAATAAACTAAGCAAAACAAAAAAAACAAAGTAAAGAGATTGGTTGTGAGAGACTCCCCTTGTGAAGCTATCCTTAACTCCCCAGCAACGGCGCTAGAAAAAGTGCTTGATGGCTCAAAATGTAGAGCTCGTTGGGAACCCCAAGAGGAAGGTATGATGAGCACAAAAACAATTTTTCCCTCAGTCATGAAACCAAGGTTATCGAACCAGTAGGAGCAAGGAAACAACTCCAAGGTGTTGCTAACAACTTGGAATCCTACACAACACAACCACAGAACTTTGCCCCAACTTATAGTGAGGTTTTCAATCTAACTGGTTTTGCTGAACACAAAGGATTAAACGTATAGTATGGAAGATAGTAACTTCTTGTAGAAAGTAAAACAGTAAACCTGTAGGGGTTCCAATCTTTAATAAGATAGAGCCCCCTGTGTTTACAATGCTAGTCCCTGGATCAATAGCTAGCATCCACAGTTAAGATGTAATATCAAGAAACAAAGGTCATAATATAACTTTATAACCAGGAATAACATAGTTTTATTACATCTTACATAGCTCATTTGGCTATTACATTACATTGCAGCGGAATAACTATAGTCATGGGGTCCTTCATCTTCAAAGTGCCACAGGCAGATGTTGGTTGTAGACTTTGTAATCCTAATCAATCATTCTTCACTAAAATCAATCAAACCTGCAACATTACAAGTTACAGCCACAAGGGTCAATACATTTGAATTGTATTGGCAAGTGATACTATGGTAATATAGTGGAGTCTATCATCTATATGCATTTGGCTAAGTGGAGTTGAGGCTTGCATTGCTCAAAATAGATTTTTCCTTAACATTTGAAAATACTAAGTTTTGCTTGGCAAAATCATTTTTCCCAATCAAAGATTTGAAGATCCTTTTACCAAGGCATCTCTCCATCAAAGATTGAAGATTTCAAACAACCCTTGTTCAAACCACAAGATTTTAACTTAGAAATTTGAATGATGAGATCCTTGATTGCTTCCATGTCTTGATGCTCAAATTGTCCTTTACCAGGGACATGGCTAAGTACTTAGGTTTTACACTCTGCAGAGGTGGTGCAGTTTCCCCACAAGACTTGGTTTCCCAAGACAAGATCTTTCAGAAGCCTTCCCTTAGACCAAAATGGACGCGTTCCAACCTATCAAACACTACCACCAACTGTCCATATGGCTAAGTTCTTGCAACCTATATGATCATGGCAGAGCCCATATTGCCAAGTGGTTGCACTTGAAGCTTCTCAACATTTGACATCTCAAATCTCTTTGTTCCTGGGTGGCCATCCACAAGTGAGATACACAAGCCAAGTCCATGGCCTTGTGAACCACTCAACACATACCCTTCCTTCCATTCCACCCAGGTGATTCATAACTTAGTTGTTTTATTAAACAAAAACATAAGTCCTCAGACTTAGAGATTTTTCCATAGTGTGAATATATTTTCCACCCATGTTTTCTATTAGCTAGGCTAAGCTTGATAGTAGTAGGAATCTTAACTTAGGAAAGTCCTACTAAGGATTCATCTACTAGGTTTTCCTATAGCAAGGTTTATACTTAGCATAAATTTCCATGCAAGTTTTACTTAGAGAAAAACCACTAATGCATAATGAAAGTAATAGGACAAAAGTATGAAGCATCACTTGCCTTTTTGGTAGAGGGTATAGGTTCACTCCTTGTCCTTGCAACAATCACACTCTTCAAGTCACTACAAATCAATCAAGCAAGGCACAAACTCAATCTACCAAACAAGCAAAACAATACATAAAATGACAAAGTCAAAGTAATGCATGCAAGCATGCCAAGCTTTGTTTTGTTTGAAAAAGTGGTTCCTAGTGGGTCATAGACATTGGAATACACCTAATGGTCATTTTGTAAAGTGGCAAAGTCATTTGCAAAAGGTTTCACTACAAAACCATTTTCAAAACAAAGTATCATTTTATGTGGTGTAAAAATATTTTTACCAAGGCATTAGCCTATAGGGTTCACCCAATATGTTTTCAAACCTTAAAACTTGGTGTTTAGGGTCAGAGGGTTTAAAACAAAACATTTCCCAAAAGTTTTCTTCCAAAATCATTTTTAATAAATAAATCACATTTCTATTTGAGTATGAATGGTTTTAAATCAAGGAATCCTTATTTTGTTTCACCAAATGAGTTCCTATTGCAAAACTTGGTGTTTTGGGTCAGTAGGATTGGTCCAAACCATTTTCTCAAAGTTTTCTATCCATAAATGTTTTCATAATAAAATCATAAATTTTATTTGGCTAGAAATTGGATAAGTCCAATAATCCAACCTAAATTTACCAAAATCATTTTTAACACCAAGGGTTGGTTCCTAGGGTCAATAAGGTCACAACAATCCATTTTGCAAAGGTTTTAACCCTAAAATCATTTTTAAATAATTTTTATACTCTAAACAAGCTCACAAAAGAATCTGCAAAAACAAGCAAACTAACAGATACTATTTGTAAACTAAGGGCATGGTTGGTTAGGTCTTGCTCTCCTGAATCCAACGACATAAAATTTGTAATTTTTGGACATGTGGATCCAAAGTTATAAGGGTTTGAAAATTGAATCTCAATCAGATTTCAAATCTGTTTTAAACAGGACAGGTGACACGCGGCGTGTTTTAACTGGACGGTACCGGTTCGGCCGGATCGGCAACACGGTGCGTTGGATCTAACTAGATCGTGTGGTCCAGAGAGCGTACCTCTTCGCGACTAAGTGGATCTATCCTATTCGTTCGATCTAAATCGAATGGTTGCCACTGCCTGACCAAGAACTGGCGGCGCTCAACGGTGGTGCACGGCGGCGGTGCTCGCTATGTGGCGAAACTAGGAAGCGAGGGAGTAAGGGGTAGGCTCACCAGATTCGCGTGGTCGTGGTGGTGCTCAAGGTACTCTCGGGGAAGCAAGGGGCGTACGGTCGTGGAGGTAATCGCTCGCCGGAGTTGAGAGTGGCGTCGGGCTGCTCTGTCCGTGGTCGGAGGCAGGGCTCTTGTCGCGAAAGAGAAACAGAGGTCAGGTTAGTTGCAAGACCGGCGAGTGAGGGCGTGAACAAGGAGGCTCGGGCGGTCGGAAACTACAGGTGCTTGCGAGTTGAAGACAGAGCCGCGGCGTTGAAGCTTGGCGTGGCGACGCTCTGGGCGCCAGCGGTTGAGCAGCGGAGTCTGAGGGGATGCATCTGGGAGTGGGAAGCTGCTAGGGTGCTTAGGGAGGCAAGGGGTGGTGAGTCTTAGTCGGAATCGACACCGAACCTCGTCGGAGACAGAGGAGCTCGGGGAGGAAATTGGGGAAGTCTGGGGCGTGCCAGCGCGGGGTGTCAGAGGGGAAATATAGAGAAGACATGGGCGTTTAAGACTGCGTGATCAAGGCGAGGTAAAGACGCGGCATTAAGACGAATTGAATCCGCGGAATCACAGCGAATGTGGCGTCGAAGAAGGAAGAAGAATTCAGCGGTGTGGACGATGAGCGATGAGGTGGGGTCCACGGTCGATTAGGAAAAGAAAGGAGGAGGGTCCACTGGTCATTGACTTAGCGGGTCAGTTAATTGGTGTCAACCGTTTTCTTCGGGAGGGAGAGAAACTGGGCTCCGAGTGGGCTTACTGGGCTGGGCTGGTTTCTTTTTTTTTTTGATCTGATTCATTTTTCTTTTTCTGTTTCCTTTATTCTGTTTTGAATTCCTTTAATTATTTCAAGCACTCATTTGATTTCAGATCTTTGTCAAAATTTGTGTGGATTTAAATACTGATTAGTAGCACATTCTGAAATTAATTTTTGAATAAAACTTTATTCTTTTTGGGGTCTTTTAAATAAATCAAAAGGCCCTAGTTTTAAACCAAATAAGTTTTAATAATAATTTCAAACATCAATTCAAATCAAAACCACCACCAAACTTTGTAAATTTTTTAGTTCTGTTTAATAACACAAAACAAAGTCCAAAACAAAATAATTTTTTTATTCTTTTAAGATCTATTAATAATTAAATAAATAGACCTTAGTTATTAATTCAAAATAGGGTTTAATTTATTTTAAAACTCTATTTGAAATCCAAATATTTTCAAAACTAAATCAGTAGGTTTTATTTGAGTATACAAAATACTTGGAAAGCTTGTTAAAAAATAAATAACAAGTTTTGATGTTTTGGAAATAGTAAAACCTTTATTAATAAAACTTGGATATTTAAATCCTTTTTTATTTTATTTTAAATAAACCTCTACTATTTTAATCAAAGCAAAACCTTTTTGTTTTAAAGTCTTGGCCAAGGTTTAATTTGGCTTTATAAAATAATCTTTATTTATAAATCCACCTTTTCATTTGAAAACAAAATCTTTTATTAAAAGATTCCGAAATAGTAATTCCAATTATAAAAACTTTCTTTATTAATTGTTTATCTTTTTAAATCCCTTTAGGATTATTTGTTCACCAATTGGTATGGGTTTTTGGTAAGGGCTTTATTAGCTTTGGAAATTCAATTTCCTTGTCTTATTATATTCATAAGATTTTATTTATGGTTCCAATTTGAGTGAAACCAACTTCTATGGTCTTTCTTGATCCTTTGTGAATATTTGCTAATCAATTTTGGTATGGATAAAATCCATAGATTTGGAGATAACTTTGGAAAATGATTTTCTTCCATTAGGGTTTAGGGTTTTGGATTTATTTTCCAAATGTTTAAATTTCCAGATACATTCATTGAGGAATGCATTTCTCTTGATTTGGATTTGTTGAATTCAAACTTTAACCAAAGTTTGTTCAAGATGGGATTTTAAGTTTCCTTTTAGAAACAAAAGTTTCTTTTCACCCTGATTTTCAACAAAAATTTATTTTGTTTATTTTATTTTTCACATAACAAGATTTGGAAAATCTTGGGATGTGACAAAACCGTAAACAATAGATGGTATATCAATGGTAAAAGAGTGGATTGGGTTCCATAGTTCACTAGAGGTGATTCTCCTTAATATAAACAAAATGTTGGGTGAACAAATTACAGCGGGGCAATTGACAGATTTGAGAAAGCATAAAATGCATATACTAGACATCTTGACTCCTATGAGAGTTGATTGGGCATTACAACATAATACACAGACCATAATCCAACTGCATCTATGACTAATAATCCACCTTCAGGTTATCGTCCGAACCCCTTCCAGTATTAAGTTGCAAGCAATGGATAATTGCATTAAGCAAAGTGTGTAAAGTAAACAATACGATTGCCCCATGGACAAAGGATTGCTGTTTTCTCCCTAGTAGCAATAACACATCTACAACCTTAGAGATTTCTATCACTTCCCCGGATTACTAGAGGCGTGAACCCACTATCGAGCATAAATACTCCCTCTTGGAGTTGCAAGAATCTACTTGGCCAAGATAGTTACAAGCAACGGAGAGCATGCAAGATCACAAATTACATAGACATGATAGAATAATAATCAATCTGAAATAGTATATCAATATCCATCGGATCCCCGCAAACACAACATATAGGATTACAAATAGATGATCTTGATCATGAACGGAGCTCACAAGATCTAAACATGATAGCACAAAGGAGGAGAACCAACCATATAGCTACTACATGGACCCATAGTCCAAGGATGAACTACTCACGCATCATACCGGAGGCAAGCATGGTGATGAAGAAGGCCTCTAGGATGATCTCTCCCCTCCAACTGGGTGACAAGAAGAGCTTCAGATCCCCCTGATCTAGGGATGGAGATGGTAGCGGCTACATACTCTTTCGTGGATTTCTGATTGGGTTCTTAGGGTTTTTTTCCCGGGAGGCTTTTATAGGCGAAGGGGCAAGGTCGGTGGAGCACCAGGGGCCCACACCTCCTGGTGGCGCGCCCCGGCCGTCTTGCCACCAGTGTAGCTACAGTGCGCCACTTAAATCTCCCCTCCGGACTCCGTATTGCTTCGGGTAAAATATTAACTTTGGCTTTTGTCCCGTCCAATTCCGAGAATATTTCTTTACTCGCTTTTCTGAAACCAAAAACAGCAGAAAACAGGCAACTGGCATTGTGGCATCTTGTTAATAGGTTAGTTCCAGAAAATGTATAAAAATACCTCAAAGTGTGAACAAAACATAAGAAAGTAGATATAAAACAAGCACGGAACATCAAAAATTATAGATACGTTTACGACATATCAACCACCACATACAAGGATAAGTGACTTGGATCTTGAAGGCTTCAACACCGATCTACATCATCATCATCATAAACTATGTCTCCATCAACGATCTCCTTTGTCTACTTGGTTGTAATACAAGCCCTAGTGTGGATCTCCTCTTGTATTGAATTGTATTTTCATATTTCACTCATATACTTGAGATCATGTTGATTCCCTTCATATGTGAGTAGTTCCCTTTGGGGAAACCCTAGCACTATTGTGAGATGAAATAAAGATGATCTATAATTTCAGTTTATGAACATGTATTATTTTTCTCTCTAAATATTATGTGAAGTGCACCATGTAACATTTTCCTTCGAAACTGGACTAGGAACAATCATTGCTCATATGGTAGTATGTACGGTTCTAAGTGACATAACGTGCGAGCGTGCTATTCATATGGTAACGGGGATTTGAAGGGATTCACTAGGCTCATATAAATATCCATGGGGAAATCCTTAATTGTGAGGGATCAGAGTGGCTTGCTTATGATCATTGTAGTGGTTATTAGGGATGAAATAACAGATGGCTTTTTATGACCATCTTATTATGGATCTCTTCCCATACATGTCATGAAAGACGATATAGATTTATCCTAATCATAAATAGTACAAATGCTAGTGGTGGATCCTAAACTCACCGAGAACTCCTTAAAAAAATTGTCACTTCGCAACCATACTCGCATGTTCTTGTTTACTCTAGTAATTTACCTTGTTCTTGTTTACTTTTGCACTCAATCAAACACATTCTTCATACACCATTACTTGGAATTGTAGATAACCTACAAGTACTCTCTAGTAAATAGTAACGAGGGGCATAAAGACCTCTACCAATAGATCTCCATGGTTCGATACTCTTACTTCAAAACTAGATACATACGAACTATGCTCTTGCAGCCATCAAGCTATTTTATAGCGTCGTCGTCGGGGAGCTAAGCGCTTTTATCTTTATTCTTAGCTGCTAATTTATTATTTATGTACTAAAGTTATTTACGGGTTTCAAGTTATTTTTGTTTATTGTTTTTTGTATTTTATCTTTTTTTAGTTATTTGAAAAGATCAAAAAATTACAAAACAATTTTTTTAAAATTATTGTTACTAATCATGTATTTCAAGATGACTACCTTTCAAAGAATGAGACTTATAATGGAGGAGTCAAAGGGGAGACTATGGGAAGTTTGATGAAGAGGCATGGCATGTTGAAAGAATGGCTAGCTTGGGTGGACAAGTTTTCATCTAACTATGTGCCTCTTTCTAATTACATTGTGAATGCTATGAATCTAAAGATCACCTCGACTATCAATGTAAGTATAATTTTGACCCTAAAGTAGCATATTATAGTAGTGATGAGTTTAAGTATTATGCTAGTGAAGGGAGAGTACAATTTGTGCTTTTTACCGGTTGCAGCGAGTTGATAGCTCGTCTGAGAGACATAAAGATAGAAAGTAAAACACTTGATATGATCTATGATGAAGTTCGTTCTATATACTATTATTACCAAAATAACTTTAATAATAATGATTTTATTGTTAAGTGGGTTAAAGCCGCCAAGGAGAGAGCTAACCTTTTGAAGGGCGCTCAGAAGGATGTTGTGGAGGCAACTCCACCTAAAAACATCCAATTCAACTCAACACGGTAAAAGACTCTGCCCCACCAATGAAATCTTATTTCAATAAGAGCTATATCAATGACCGTAAGGAGTTAGCTATTAATCCCATGATACTTGAATTACTACATTCTAATAGATTTGCAGGAGATGGTACGGAAGACCCATACATGTATTTGGAATTCTTTACAGAAGTTTGTGAGACTTTTAAATTAAAAGACTTTACTCAGGATGAATTTAAATTTAGACTATTTGGTCAATCTCTTATTGGTAAATCTCATACTTGGTTTAAAGATTGTCCCACAGAAATTAATACTTGGGATATGTTATGTTCTGTATTCTTGACTCATTATTATCCATCGGCCAAAACTATGATCATAAGATGCATTATATCTAATTTTAAGAATCGCCCAGGAGAAATCATATATGATGGCTATGAAAGGTTTCAGGGGTTTCTTAATGATTTTCCTCACCATGGGTTTCCACCATGGTTGACAATAGATGCCTTTTATGGAGGACTTAGTGAAAAAACATAAGTAAATTAGCCCTTGCCTCTAAAGCAATGTTTATGAATTTAAGTTCTTATAAAGCTTAGAACCTACTAGAAACTATCCACAATAAAAAACCTTTGGTTATTAGGAACGTATTGATAAATATGATCCCATAGAATGTGTCTGTCAGTTATTTAATAGCAGTAGAGTGGAATATCTATTTGAAAATTCTAATCTCCATAATGATATCATCGTTCAAATTGTCAAAACATATGGTGAGCATCTACAGGTACGTCAAAACCAGGATTATTTTGAACCATCAAAAGCAAGATCTTTCATGATAAAGGTTAGGAGGATTATATCAACCGAAGTGAAGGAAACTCCACTTAAAGAACCTCCACCTAAACCACCAGAACATAGTATTAATGAAGCGGTGGCATTTGACGTTGCACCCTCTCAACTGGTAGAAGGTAAGTCCAAAGGTAAGACTATCATTGAGCTACTTGCTATTGACCTTAGCAAAAATAAAGAGGAACCACAATATGAGGAGAGTGGAAAGAATCATGAGGAGGAACAATTTGATGAACCACTTGAAGAAGGATAGTTTTCAAGATCCCTCCGCAGTCTCACTTCCAAGGAATGAATGAGAGTTTATTTTTTTGGAAATCGGCTCGGGCCAGCAGGTTTGGATCTCCAAATACAAACACAAAGATATATGTGTAATGGGAGGATTTTCTCAGACTTTATTCATGAGGTGATCGAGAGATCATACAAAGTGTCAACAAGATAATCTCGGTGGGTTTATAATGATACCCAACAAGAGATATGGATCTAGGGTTTATGACTAAGGCTAATGACGAAAAATCAGGCGATTATGGCATGTCCTTTCCAGGTTAATGTCCTTGAGTACTTATAGGCATCGATGGTGGCAGAGTTTCCCTTAGTGACGTCAGGTATTTATCTTGTCTTGCATGTAATCTCGATCCTAGATCTCCCTTGTACGCACATCTGGTCTTCGGGATCTCCATAGAGCCATCTTGCAGCCCCATAGGTCAGGTCAATTAAGGTCAGGTCAGTTGAGAGCTTCTAGATACAGGCCTTCAGGTTCTTGACCAGAGAGGTAGGCGTGGGTAGGAATCATGGATTAAGGCCCATGTGAGGTACATACCTATATCCATCCATCATCGACACCACTTGAATCCTCTATTTCTGAAAATAACTTTCCTCACACAAATAGTAAGTTTGTTTATGATACCTCTCTCGCTAGTAATGATTCTTATTATGTTAAAACTAATGATAACTTATATACAAAGGCCTTTTGCTTACATACTCATTTGGAGAACATTAATAATGATGAACTGGAGATAGAATCTTATTATACTAATGTTCAGGGACATGCAGAGCACATTTCAAATGAAACGTTTGTAGATGATGCTTCCTTTTGTGAGTGGCTTGATATATCTAGAACGGATGAACTTGCTAGCAAGTGTTATGAACTAGAGGAGAAAGACACCTTTGCATTTTTTCCTGTTGCAAAAGAAAAGTACTATGGAGTGTTCCCCGCGATAGTGCAACTAAGGAAGAGTACTATAAAGTATATCCTGATGATGCCAACCAAGGTAAAATATTTGAATTCATATGTAAGTCCATAATCCTTTTGATGAATCTATCTAGGGAGGCATGCTCACCACACTTGGTGCGTCCATCTTCACTTGGAAACAAGAACCGATCTATTTACAAGATTCCGATGCACCGTAAGCGGGTGCGACTTCAACCAAACTATGAGAGTAAGTGCTCCAAACATCTATGTGAAGTAAGAATAAATAATTCTC
This sequence comes from Avena insularis, assembly GCA_023614405.1. NCBI lineage: Eukaryota > Viridiplantae > Streptophyta > Magnoliopsida > Poales > Poaceae > Avena > Avena insularis. The sequence goes on along the minus strand of CM042694.1, from coordinate 167,296,572 downwards.
TAGTTAATATCTATTGAAATAATATTGGAGAAAATAAATCCTAGCTACTTGGTTTTAAGAAAGTTCTTCTCGGGAGGTAACTGATGGCTCTAAAATATAGCCATCGACGTCCACATTTAAACTGGATATTAATCATATTTTTTATGAAATATCTCTCTAAACCCTGCCACTAATGCTAATATTCAGAGGGGTATACAGTCCTTTGTTCTTGTATTTTTCCTGCACAGATAATGTCGTCTAAAGGAGGGAATCACTACATTAAAGTCAAAGATACGATATTTCCTTCATTCAGAAGAAACCAGGAGCCGTCCAACGAAGGAAGACACCATAACGACGAACTATACGGCCGGAGCAAAAATTCCAACCGTATAGCTCCGGTCATATAGTTGGTGCCGCCACCGTTAGGTCAAACAGAACAACTTTCATGAAGAGACCCCTATAAAAAGAAGCCTCAGGCAACGAGAAAACATCTCTCTTTGCACCCTAGACCCCGAAGAAGCCATACCTCGCCAGAAAGCCGCCTCTAGATCTCCACACCCTTTCCATCGCCATAGCCATACTCCACCACTTGTAATAGTAGATCTCTTCTCCGATTTGCAACATTGTAATACTATTTCTATAAATCTTATGATTTTCATTACAATGTTTGTGATTGTTGATCTCATCTCTATGTGTGAATAATTCTCCTTGGGCAAAGGGATTTGGCATAGCCATGTAGCAATTGTGCATGTGATTTATCATAGATGGGATCGTGTATTAGTTTGTATGACATGATGATTATTGTATCCTCTCTTGCCTCAATCCAATGACTTGTAAGGTACCCAAGACCCCGAGGGTTGAGCTAGGTATAGGGAGTATGAGTGATGACTGATCTGCAGGTTGGGAACCCCATGTGAGAAGGGGTAATCTGTTGTATGTGAGGGATTTGCTTGGGAGTAACGGTGACATCACTATGCATATCATTAGTTCTCTTTCTTCTATGGATGAGACAAGTAGGTTATTGCTATAAGCAGTTGCGGAGGCAATAGCAATTATGGATGCACTGCCCACATATAATTTATCTTTCTCTAACAAGTACACACATACTTTATTTCTATATTTTATTTCCATCAGATGTTTTTGCACAGCTACAGGTGAAACCGAACGCCCTAGGCCATCTCTCTCCATCATCGACAACAACGAAAAGACGCAAGCTACTGGTCCAGTGAAAACACAAAAGGAATTCTAAAACTCTCGGAGGTCCGTTAAAGTAACTTCACTACGCATTCGCTTCCCATGGATTCAATAACCAAGGTCTACTAGGGAAAAAGAGCTATACTACATCCATAATCCGAATCGAAGGTATCAACCCTTTTTCTGGTGCCGTTGCTAGGGAAGCAATAGCTACCCTGGTGAGGTTATTAGGAACCTTGCTAGTTTTAGTTCTTGTTTTTAATCTTGTTAGTTTGCTTTCAGTCTTTAGTTCATAAACCAAAAAAAAAATTAGTTAGTCTTTAAATTCTTGTTTTTATTGTTATAATTTTTAATCTAAGAAAACCCAAAAACATAGGAAGTATAGCTGAAAAGAAGCTTGGGGAGTTTGCTACTCCCAATAATGATTATTTGCATACTCCTATTACTCAGCCAGCAATTGCTACTGATGATTATGAAATTAAGCCCCATTACTTAAGTTTGGTTCAACAGAATCAATTTGGAGGCTCTACTATTGAAGACGCAGGTATGCACTTAAATACTTTCACTAAAATATGTGATATGATGCGTATAAAAGACGTTGACCCTGATGCGGTCAAATTACGTCTATTTCCTTTCTCTCTAAGAGGAAGATCTAAAGAATGGTTGCTATCTTTGCCTAAAAATACTATTACATCATGGGTGGGATGTACTTCTTTATTTATGACTAATTTTTCCCACCTACAAAGACTATGCAACTCCGATCTAATATTACTGGTTTTAGACAGGAAGAGTGTGAGCCATTAGCGCTTGCACGTGAGGGGATGAAAGAATGCCTAAGAAACTATCCTAGTCATGGGATGGAAGATTAGTTAATCCTCCATTTATTTTATAATGCTCTTAATCCTATGTCTAAGTCTATGCTTGATACTGAAGCTGGAGGAACATTCATGGGTAAACATATTACCGAAGCAAAGCAGCTGCTAGACAATATGCAAGACAACCATGCCCAATGGCATGTTGAAAGATCAAACACGAAGAAGGTGAACTTTGTCTCACCACAAGAGAACGAAGATCTCAATGCTAAGTTGGATGAGCTCATACTAGCCGTAAAAGGTAAGGGAACTCAGGTAAGAGCCACCCCCGAAACAAATATAGAAGAAATAGACTTCGTAGCTCGTAATGATTATAATCCTGCTTGGAAGAAGAGTTACACTCCTATTTTCCAGAAACATTATGCTAGTCCTACAAATAACTCTAATAATAATATGGGAACTAGTAATGGTAGTCTCCAAGAAACGCTTAAGTCTTTCATAGACTCGCAAAATGAACAAAATAATATTCTAGTCAAAATTACGGAGAACCATGATGCTATGCTTGGTAAATTATCTAACCAAGCTGTTAGTTTGATAAATGATTTATAGGCCCTTCAAGAAAGAATAAGGATCGTTGAGGCACAACTAGGTAAGATAACCGAGAGTCAAACTCTCATTCTAGCTAAATTTACAGGTAAAGCTGAGCCCAATCCTGTTGAAGAACTCAAATGATGAGGATCCAAAGGGAGGAGCCTGAAGAACTTGATTATAGTAATGCCCCTTCACCAAGCTACACCATCGAAGATATCGTAAAAAGGATAAACGTCAAAATTCCGGTAAGTGAAGGTAATGATGAAGCCATGTATCAACACTTTGTTGATCAAGTAGCAATTAAGGTATGCGAGCTTGAAGAGGAATACAAGAAAATCGCTGAAAAATTACCTGTTAAACTAGATGACATATTTGAGCCTACTATAAAGATAAATATTGGAACTAATGAGATAGCAGCACTTTGTGATCTAGGTGCAAGCATCTCAAAAATTCCAAAGAATCTTTTTAACAAGTTAAATCTTGGCTCCTTTGAAATTACTGAATTAAAATTGCATCTAGCAGATTCTACCTACAAACAAGATGTAGGGATTAAGGAGAACACTTTAGTTTACATCAAAGGCTATCCTGCTCTCATTGATTTCATTATTGTTGACATGCCTAAAGACACTGTTGCTCCTATAATACTAGGCCGTTGATGAGTGCATATTTGCATCATGTTTTACAATATTATTTTGCATTGTAGATGTAGGATTTTGGTATTTTACGGCGCTCGCGCGCACATTTTATGTCTGTTTTCGCCAGGATCAGGACAGATGATGGATCCAATGGATACAATTATTGAAGCAGTTGTATTATGGAGAAAAGGAGTCAAAAACAACGTAAATCGCTTGTTTGGGAAATATTAATAATACTAGAACAAAACCAGAAGCGAACAAAGGAGGCAGAGAGCGTAACGACCAACTATACGATGGGAGAATTTCTTCCGCCCGTATAGCTCCAGCCGTATATTTGGTGCCGCCTCAGCCTCGTCAAATAGTTTCAACCCGTGCAATTGGTTCGAAGAGATGACATACAGAACACCCAGAAATCGCGAAAACCTCACCTCTGGAAGGCATCTGGAGGGGGAACTCGTCTACCAGGGATCCAACTTCACCCTACGCAGATCCGGGAGGCTAAGGTATCGATCTTCATCAACACCCGCTGCATCACCACCATTCTCATCCATCCCATCTACATCTTGTGTATATCTTGTTGTAACTCCTATACTCGTTGTGGATTTATACAAGTACTACTCACCCATGATCGTTTCCATTACCATTGCCATGAGGTTGATTGCCTCCATGTCCGAGTAGATCTTTAGTTCTTAGGGAGATGGAGAAACCCTAGCATATGACTGAGATGAGATAGATATTATTATGTTATACATCATTATGCGTATGTTTTAATTGTCTTCATCTTGATATTAAGGAGAAGTGCACTTTCTTAATATTTGCCTCTTATGAGGACTCGATGGAGGGTATTACTTGTTAGTAGATAGAGGGATGATAGCTCTTACTGTGACTATAAAGTTGTTGTTATTCCTTACGTACTAACTTGGGGAACTAAGGAGAACTCATCAAGCCATGTCCATGCCACGGGAGAATCCCTTAATAGTGAGGTAATGCGATGGTTGTCGGTTATTGTCTGCTGTGGTTATGAGGACGATATGTGCAGCGGTTGCTGGCAAATCGTCCATATATGGAGCTCCTCCCACATACATACACACTATGGGAATATTCGTTATAATACTCTCGATTACTTAGTCTACATTGCTAGTGGTGTATCCGCTACGCACTGAGAACGCCTTTTTCCTATTGTAGTTCCAAAGTTCTATTACACACGCGAATCTTACTTTCTGCATTAAGTTTTGCTTTACTTTAAATTACCTTGTTCAACCAAACACCTAAAAACAACTCAACTTATCTTGCATCTTAAAGTTATTTCTTAAGTACTTCGTTTAGTTATAGTTAAAAGCATTTTAGTCTTTAGCCTACTGCTCCCTATGGGATCGATATCTTTATTTCAAAACTAGCTACAAACGATCTGTGCACTTGCAGTCATCAGCCGTCCTTTCTTAAGAACTATAAAAGCTTTAATTAACCATCATGAAGGGAACGTGAAGTTGCAATTGCCTTCACGGGATCCTTTTGTTATTCATTTCCCCAAGAAGAAGAAAGCCAAACATGACGAGAAGGAGGCCATCACTTTAAAGGCTAATTACTTTGGAGTGGGTGTTCCACTTATCTGGCCCAAGTGAGTATCATCAAGGTCAAGCTATTGACCATAAAAGATCACTCCATGGGAGGCAACCCATGTTAAAATAAGGTTTGAGTTAAGTTTTTAGTTTTAGTTTAAGTTCATGTTCAATAAAGAGTGCTAGAAAACTCTATTTGAGGAGAAGAAATTTGGTAGTACTTGAATTTGTGCATTATTCATGCTATTGTTGGTCGACAATATTTTCTGTCAAAAACAAGGTATATTGCGTTACAGGAAAAGAAATAGTTTACGAAGAAACAAATTTTTTTTGATGCATATAGACGGTTTAACAACCAACTATACGACGGGAATAAAAAATTCGGCCGTATAGTTCCGGTCGTATAGTTATCTTTGCCATCGAAATTTTTTCTGCAATATGTACTGAGAGTTTAACGACCAACTATATGGCGGGAATAAAACTTCTAGCCGTATATTTCCAGTCGTATAGATATCAATGCCTCCATACAATTTCTCTTTATATATACTGGGAGTTTAACGACGAACTATACGATGGGAATAAATATTCCAGCCGTATAGTTCCGGTCATATAGATATCTAGGCCTTTTGCAAATTTTATTTCGTAGGGACAGACAGTTTAACAACCAACTATACAATCGGAACATTTTGTTCCGCCCATATAGTTGCGGTCGTATAGCTGCACCACCAGGAGGAAGACCTAATATTTTGACAGAACGCCAACTATACGGCCAGAACGCATGTTCCGCCTGTATAGCTGCGCCCATATAGTTGCGTCCGACCACAAAATTGCACAGGAAGGTACTCCCAACTCCAAAACTTCAATCCTTTTTCTTTGTTCTACCTCCAAACTCTCTCAAAACCTCAAGGGATCTTCATCTCTACTCAATTTCGTTCGATTTCCTCGCACACAAGTGATCTACGGTATGTTTCTCCTCCGATCCTCCAATTACTTTTTGCAAATTCATTTTGGATCTATTGTCATTATCAATCTAGGGTGAGACCTACTATGAACTAATTACCATGATTTTCTTACCTAGATTATTATCTTGAGGAGATTCTTTAGCGTGCTTAGATGAGAAACATATTATACGTACTGTTGTTGAATCAGAAAGTTTTATTTTTGCCTTTATTTAATGTTTTAGAAGATGAACACAAGGAGCCAAACTCATGCTCGTGCCACCGCTAGCACTTCTCGGGCGATCGCCCAAGAACGCATGGGGATACAGTTGATACATTGCAAATGTATCTATAATTTTTTATGTTCCATGCTTGGTTTTATCTACTTTCTTGTGTTTTGTTCCAACTTTGGAGTACTTTTCATATGATTTCTTAGACTAACCTATTAACAAGATGCCACAGTGCCAGTTGCCTATTTTCTGCTATTTTTGGTTCTAGGAAAGTCAGAAAATCAATATTCTCGGAATTGGACCGGACAAAAGCCAAAGTTGATATTTTCCCGGAAGATTCACGGAGCCAGAAGGAGACATGAAGGGGGGCCAGAGGGTGGACACACCACCCCTTGGCCAGCCAGCCAGCGCCAGCATGGTGTGGGCCCCCTGGCCGGCCACCGACCTTGCCTCCTTCGCCTATAAGAGCCTCCCGATACCAAAACCCTAGATAGTCAATCAGAAATCCATGAAAAGTTCCACAGCACTGCCGCCATCGAAGGGGAGATTCGGGGGATAGAAAGTCTCTGTTTCGGCACCTTTCCGGGACGGGGAAGTGCCCCCGGAGCCATCTCCATCGATCTCCACCGCCATCTCCATCACCGTTGCTGATTCCCATGATGAGGAGGGAGTAGTTCTCTCTCGAGGCTAAGGGTTCTACCGATAGCTATGTGTTCATCTCTCTCTCTATGCATGGTCTTATTGAGATCATGAGCTTGTAATCTATAGATATACCTTGCTACTCAAGTGCTTAAATAGATCTCTACTCTCCCCATGTGTGTGAAAGTGACAGCGTGCACACCATGGTGGCACTTAGGCTAGAGATTACAAATACTTGTTATGAGTTATATTTCGAGTTGGATGTCTTTATGAAATTGTGGTGTTTGATGGAACCATCTAGTACTCAAGGTGACAGTGTGGGGTTTCTAGATGGGAAAGATGAACTTTGAGGTGTGCTGTTATAGCCCTACCATCGATTAGAGTGTTCAACCGGAGAGTAGTATCATAAAGAGAAGATATTTATATGAGAGTGTTCACTAGTGAAAGTATGATCCCTAGGCCTTGTTTCTAAGCACTGAAACACCGTTTGCTATTAGATCTGTTACATGTTTGCTTGCTGCCATCCTTATTTCAGTTTTCCTTTAGTCTTTTCCATGCCATCAAGTTATTTTCTATCACCGTTACCACTTATAATTATCTATACCACTTGTATTTCACTATCTCTTCGCCGAACTAGTGCACCTATACACCTGACAAGTGTATTGGGTGTGTTGGGGACACGAGAGACTTCTTGTATCTTGATTGCAGAGTTGCTTGAGAGGGGATACCTTTGACCACTTCCTCCCTGAGTTCGGTAAACCTTGGGTGATCCACTTAAGGGAAAACTTGCTGCTATTCTACAAACCTCTGCACTTGGAGGCCCAACAACTGTCTACAAGAATAGAAGTGCGTAGACATCAATGGTTCAGGTACGAGGCTCATCGCGAATGCTTCAACAAGATCAAGAACCGCGAAGTGAAGGCCACCAAGTGGGCTTGCCCCCTTATATTGAACCAACTCGGTATTTCTAATGACTTCAATTTACTTTTCAATAGAGCTGGCCTGCAAAACTTTGTGTACAATGATGTACCTACCTATCGCCGCTTAACCATTGAATTCCTAAGTTCATTGCAAAGAACTGTTAAACTGTAGCAAGGAGAGGATACTATTTCTTTCCGTCTGATGAACAACAACTACACCTTAATGTTAGATGAATGGTGTGCATGCTTTAATTTGCCATTTAATGCTCTACGTGCGTCCTTTACTGGCTTAATTCCTTCCCCCGATCAATACTATAATGGAATGAGCTTCACTAGTAGAGTGAACAAGGGGAAGAATATTAAACATCCTGCAATTTGCTATTTGTTCTATGTTATTGCTAACACCTTGCAGGAACGCAATGATTTCACGAGACTCAACGAGGAGGACATCCTAGTCCTCGCAAAGGTTGCTTACATCAACTACAACCTATCACTCAACTTGGGCGTCGTCCTTGTGCGTTACCTAGAGCAGCAAGCCTCCCAAAGCCAAGGTCCAATCACAGGAGGAGGCATCATCACCGTGCTTGCCGCTGCCCTAGACATCGATCTAGGTGAGTTGCAACCCATACTAGGTGTGACGCGTGTTGGTTTCTCCACCTTGAGGGCATGTGGAATGCTCACTAGGAGAGGTGGTGTTTATTATCTGCATATTGCTGGAGATGGGCGTATCTACCCCGCTCCTTTGCCTGATGGTATTTTCTCTATCAAGGAAGGACGTTTGATATATGATGTGCAGGTTGAGGAGTACCAACCCGAGGAGGAGATTCCTGAAGAGGATGAGGACCAAGAGGAGGAGCAAGAAGCCCCTCATCAGGATGAGAAGCCACAAACCGGGTTCGCAACATACCAAGATTTCCAAGGACTTGGAGGGACTATGGAGAGGATGCACAACCTCTCTTTGAACCTCCGAGAATCAACAAGTAACCTCTCCACTCAATTTGCGAACTGGAGTAATGACTTTTCCCGCCACCACAATGATTTGAAGGGCTTGCAAAAGCCTAAGCTTAGGGAAGTTTCCTCATGTATCTTTAGTTGGTGTTTATTTTATTTTATTTTATTTCGAGGTTACATTTTTATTTGAGTTTATAAGCACTCGTGTTGGTTTCCGCAACACTTTATCGTTAGTTATTTCTATTTGCTTTAGAAATTTTCTAGCTGAGCTTTGCCGCCAATTTTCTATTCTTTATTTCCCTCTCTTAAAAATCACAAAAATATTTCTCCATTTTTCCTTATTTTCCCTCTTTGTTTTCTTTCCGCCTCAAGGTCTTCGTATGTTTGCAGGAGAGTGATCGACTTCGAGTTTCCAAGAAACAAATAAAAAAGGAAAAGAGAAGTGGAACCTAACAGGAGAGGTATGCCTTATGACTCCCCACTTTTGAAGTTTGAGAAACCCATGCTAGTTAGTAGTAAATGTTGAGATATTATATTGATGGAGTGAGTCTTTGTATCATAGTAAGATTGTCGTTTGCATGGGTATTTAATTGGGCTCATTTTGTTCTAGCTCTCGTAATTAACCAAGTCTTGCCTAAAAATTGCTAAACAATTGTAATAATAAAAAGTCTCCCAATTGAAGGCTTGGGTGTTGTAGTGTTTAGTCTTGAAGGCTTGTTTCTAGAGACACCTGACACCACTAAAAATGTTGATTGACTTAATAGCTCTCTTTGAAAGGATTTGTTCGATTGAATTAATATTTAGCGGTTTTTGTGAGCATGCCAAAGTTTGACTTGTTAATCATAAGAATGATATAGATTTACATGTGTCAAACTTCATGGGATGCCAACAACTCCGCTAGCCTATGAACGATCTTCATGGAGGAAACTCCTAGATTTAGGCTATGAGTTGATTAAACACTTGTAGCAGCAATGCTATAGTGGGTAAGATTCTTGGCACTCCCGGGTAGCTGTAATCATGATGGAATCACTCCTCTGGCTATTATGAGTAATCATTATGCAAAAGGAACAAAAACCTTAGTGATGCCACGAGCGTCCATCATAGCCTGATAAACTAATAAAAATCTTTGGCATGCTCTCAATTACTTAAAAACTGAAATTCTTGAAGGATAATGAATAGAAAAGTAGTGCTTACAAAGTCTTGATTCATTGATGTGGGAGAATTGAGATACTCTAGTATATATGCTTTTCATGAAAACTCTCACACTCTTAATTTACATGATTATAGTTTACTATTCAAAGGCAAGCCTATGAGTTGATTACTTGACATGGAATAAAATTTACTCATTTGAATCATCCATGCTTACAATAATTTTGTTGCGCTATAAGGATGCATGAAACCCGTATGATATGCTTGCCATTACTCTATCTATGATGAAAATTTTCATATTTAGGAAGTGGAGTAAACATGAGACTATTAATCATGAATAAGATCACCATCTCGTTATTTCAGTTTAAATGCTGAGTTCCTTTTTGATTTTGGTTTTCTTGCTCGGGACGATCAAGTTTAAGCTTGGGGAGGTTGATGGATGTGAAATATAGCCATCTATGTCCACATTTAAACTGGATATTAATCATATTTTTGATGAAATATCTCTCTAAACCCTGCCACTAATGCTAATATTCAGAGAGGTATGCAATCCTTTGTTCTTGTATTTTTCATGCGCAGTTAATGTCGTATAAAGGAGGGAATCACTACATTAAAGTTAAAGATACGATATTTCCTTCAACCAGAAGAAATCAGGAGCCGTCCAAAGAAAGAAGACACCGTAACGACCAACTATACAATCGGAGCAAAAATTCCGACCGTATAGCTCCAGTCATATAGTTAGCGCCGCCACCGTTAGGTCAAATAGAACAACTTTCGTGAAGGGACCCTTATATAAAGAAGCCTCAGGCGACGAGAAAACATCTCTCGCTGCGCCCCAGACCCTGAAGAAGCCATACCTCACCAGAAAGCCGCCTCCATATCTCCACACCCTTTTCCATCTCCATAGCCATACTCCACCACTTGTAATAGTAGATCTCTTCTTTGATTGGTGACATTTTGTAAGACTATTGCTATCAATCTTATGATTTTCATTACAATGTTTGTGATTGTTAATGTCATCTCTATGTGTGAGTAATTCTCCTTGGGCTAAGGGCTTCGGCCTAGCCATGTAGCAATTGTGCATGTGATTTATCATAGATGGGATCGTGTATTAGTTTGTATGACATGATGATTATTGTATCCTCTCTTGCCTCAATCCAAGGACTTGTCAGGTACCCAAGACCCCAAGGGTTGAGCCAAGTATAGGGAGTATGAGTGATGACTAATCTGCAGGTTGGGAACCCTAGTGACAGAAGGGGTAGTACGGCTGTATGTGAGGGCTTTGGTTGGGATTAATGGTGACATCACTATGCATATCATTAGTTCTCTTTCTTCTATGGATGAGACTAGTAGGTTATTGCTATAAGAGGTTGCGGAGACAATAGAAATTATGGATGCACTGCCCACATATAATTTATCTTGCTCTAACAAGTACACGCATACTTTATTTCTATCTTTTATTTCCATCCGATGTTTTTGCACAGCTACAGGTGAAACCGAACACCCTAGGCCCTCTCTCTCCATCATCGACAACAACGAAAAGACGCAAGCTACTGGTCCGGTGAAAACACAAAAGGAATTCTAAAACTCCCGAAGGTCCGTTAAAGTAACTTCACTACGCATTCGCTTCCCATGGATTCGATAACCTAGGTCTACTAGGGAATAAGAGCTATACTACATCCGTATTCCGGATCGAAGGTATCAGTAACCCGGAAGTCTGTAGGTGTCTTTCTTAATTTTGTGTCTTCAGTTTAATTGCATTCATATTGCATTGGAACCTGTATCTTTGCATGATTTGCTATTACATTTAGCTTGGGAATAATCTTCAAAAGGTAGAATTGTCCGTTGCTCTGATCATGTGTTGCATATCTTGGTTGAAACTTCTTTACAAAAATATATGTATGCTTTGTTTAGATGTTGTACTAACATTTCAGGTCCTTAAAAAAATTCTCGGAAAGAATAAGTTATTCGGAGTCTTCAGAAGTTTTAACAAGAATCAGTACAGGTAGACGCGCCTGTACCACAGACCTGTACCGGCTTCGCTCCGTGACGGAAGGAAATAGAAAATTTTCATAAGGAGTTACTGCAAGGTTAACGCGTGTTGGTACGGGCCCACACGACCATACCGCGCGCCCATCCCAGCCTCGTTTCCGTGATAATAAGTTCCAGACGATTACAGATTACTTAATGAGTATCAGTATGGGCTTGTTCGCCCGTACTGCTCGGCTGTACCGACTTCTTTGATAGTAAAAAAACAAAAAATGTAGAGGAGGCGAGGTGTAGCACGAGCACACACCCATACCACATGCCCGTACTAAAGATTGGGACCGCACAACAAGGACTAGGGATATGTATAAAAAGGCCATAACCCCCAAACTTTTTATTTCGATAATCTAAGGTATGTGGGTTACCTTCTACTTGTTCTATTATACTCCATTTTCTTTTGTCTACCTTAGAAACTACCTAGCCTATAATTCTCTATAGTGTTTGGTATTTGATGTTTTTGTTTTTGTTTCTCAGTTGGGTGAACGAATTCCATTCGTACACCGAATCATTTGGTTTTATTTTGTTTCTTATTTTCACAGGGACTTGAACCTTGTGCAATGACGTGCATAGTTTGTGCCAATCATTAAAATACTCTCATAAGTCATTTGGTTGTTTCAACTCAACACTTCAAGAACGAGCGTCTGATAAAACCTTCCAACCTGAACCTCTCTCAATAAAAGCAAGGTTCTCTAAGAAGGTGACCACTAGACCACATTAATAAGTATTCGTTGAACCAAAGGTCCATGTCCATCGAAAGAGAGGTTATTCGTACCTCAATGGTAAATTGTGTCACCCTTACTTTCAATTAAGCTTAGGGAGGTAACCACTTCTCACAATCTCTGCATTTTATCTTTTACTTTGGTGATCCATTCAAGTTTTGTTCTTGCAAAGTTCTATACTCTGTGAAGTTACTTTTGCATAGAGGCTTATGCAATGATATTATTCAATAATTTTTTGTGTGCAATCATGTATCCCTCTATTTTTAATGCTTGCTTAGGTAAGTTATGTTTCATATTTATATAAGGGATACACTTGCTTTTGTTAGGCCCCATAAGAGTTGAGTTAGAGCTTTAGTGCACTTTGTTCAAAACCATTATCCATGTTGATAAAAATATTTTGATCCTCTAGAATAATTGCCAAAATTCCTACAATTGATAAGATCAAAATATAATGAAGAAGTTCTATGGAACCTATTTCTCATCACTACTATACTTGTCTTAAATAAATAGTTATGAGTAGCTCAATCTCATCATGTTTAAAATAATAGACTTAATAGTTTGCTTAAAGAGGGATTTGTCAATTGGAATTGATGTTTCAAAGTTTTGAGGTATATGCCGAATGAAAGAAGTTTAACTGGCTTAAGAGCTTAGCCTTATAACCCCATAGATTAAATGATCGACTTGATAGCACTCTTGATAGGATTTGTTTGAAGGTGATAATGTTCAACGGTGATTGAGATGCATGCCAAATTTGGACTTGTTAATTAAAAAAATTGATATTGCTTAACGGATGTCTACAACACTATCGCACACCATGGGATGCTAATAAATCCGCTGGCCTATGAACGATCCTTATGGGGTAAACCTCTAGATTTCGTTTATGCGTTGATTAAAAATCTGTAGCAGCAATGCTATGATGGGTAAGAGCATTGACACTCATGAGACACGAAATACACTAGTAAGTTTTGGCATGATCTTGTTACTAAAGGACTGAAGCTCTAGAAAGGCAAATAATGTGTTTGATAGCCATGATTTATTGATGTGTGTGTTCTAATGAGACACTCCAATGCTATGCTTCTTTCGACATGCTCTTACACCTTTTTCGCATAGTCTCATTACTAAGGGATAAATATTATGAGAGCTCAATAACTAAAGTTTGCACTTGAGAGCCTTGACTAGATGACATGATTTGGGTAGATCTAGTTTATTTCTATTTGTATTTGACATCTATTAGTGCTAAGCTTTTACCTTACAAAAGAGAGAACACTACTAGGAAACATGTTATAGGTGAACCCCTATTCTGTGGCGCACGGAAGGCCATGCGCCACAAAAACTAATTTTTGTGGCGCACGTGTGCTAGTGCGTCACAGAAAGCAGCAAATTCGGTGGCGCACGGGCACGGATGCGCCACATAAAGCGCCACTTCTGTGGCGCATCCGTGCCCGTGCGCCACAGAATTCTAGAGGGCCCCACTCCAATCATTGCCGCTGGCCAGGCAGCCAACTTCTGTGGCGCATCTGGGCCAGTGCGCCACAGAAATGTGGCTTTTCTGTGGCGCATATAACCACGTGCGCCACAGAAGTGCACTACATGGCGCCTTGCAATCATGCGCCACAGAATTTGCGTACATGGCCCAATAACTGTGGCATCTCCCACCTACTCCCACCCACTCCATCCCCTTCTCCTACATATCTCTAGCTAGCTCGACCCCCTTCTCTCTTCTAGGCCATTTTGCTCATATTTTTCTTTATTTTGTGTGTTTAACCTAGATTTGTTGGTATATATTTGGTGAGGGTGAGCCTCTCCATAATCTCCTCCTCTCCCACATCTCAACGACCGCGTTCTCGTCCGGGATCTACTAGGTGAGTATAGCTTGGAGAGACATGCATATGCATGTTTTGGCATGGCGGTGTGTATGTATGTTTGTTGTAGGGGAAGAGCTTGTCATGCAGGCGTTTCTTGTGACGGATTCGTATGGTGATACGATGCTTATGCTATGCAAGAAGCTTTTTGGCGTGGCGCATGCATATTTGGATATGTGCGAATATTCTTTTTGTTGTTGCTTGTGCCGGCGTGGTGCATGGATGTTTGCCGAAATGTTGATTCATTTTCGTTTCGGCAAATTTTTGCACCACCCATATGTCCTAGTTTTAGGGGAGGTCATGCCAAATTTTTCCGGCGACCATGCATATGCATGCGTGTGTGTGTGTGTTGTTCTGTGGGTGTGTGTGCACACGCATGTTGCGGTATTAATAAACATACTTTCTCGCAGGCAATAATTAACCATAGTTCTCGCGATGGACTCCGGTCGAATCGCTAGATACAAGAAAGACGCGAAGGCAGACATGATTAAGTGGAACATGCGCAGATAAGATGCCCCTGTCGATCATGCAAACTCGATAGGTGGATCGACCCTGATTCCGGAATACTAGAGCAGCACACCTTTCGGCAGTTTCTTGAGCCGCCAGCAAATGGTGCGGGTGAAGAGCGAGGCGGCGAAGACGAAGAGTCTCCCGGACAAGACCATAATAATGATGAAGGAGATGCCAGCGAAGAAGATCATCATGACGAAGAAGATGATGAAGCAGAAGATGGATCCGCGGACACGGTGATCCCTCGATCGGCCTTTCAGGACATTCATGTTCAAGAACTTCTCCACAAGCAGACGAGCAACGCCAGGGCTACTGAAAGGGAGAAAGCCAAGCTGGCGCAAATGAAGAAAGACGGGATGACTCCGTTGTTTCCTGGATGCCGGCCCCAGGATACACGCTTGCAAGTAACGCTTGATGCTCTGGAGCTGAAGTCGAATAACAAATGGACCGACACTAGCTTCAGCGAGAACATGGAATTCTGGCACGACCGTCTTCCGGAGGGGAACACATTGCCACGTAGTATCGAGGAGGCCAAGAAAGTCATGTGCCCTCTTGACCTACCTCACAAGAGATACCACGCCTGCATCAGCGATTGCATAATGTACTGGGACGAGTATGAGAATAGCACGACATGTCCGAAGTGCGGCCACGGGCGGTACAAGGTTGGGAAAAAGAAGGTTCCTCGAAAGGTGGTATGGTACTTTCCTATCACTCCCCGTCTGCAGCGGTATTACGTGAACCCTAAGGAAGCAAAGCTCATGCAATGGCACGCGGAAAGGGAGAAGCCCGAAGAGGATCCGGAGAAGGGCTATATCCTGACACACCCTGCAGACGCCACCCAGTGGCAAGCATTGGACCTCGCCTTCCCGCAGAAGTTCGGGGATGACGCAAGGAACGCCAGGCTGGGTATGAGCACTGATGGACTCAATCCGTTTGGCAACCAGAGTAGCACACATAGCACCTGGCCCGTGTTTGTATGGCCTTACAACCTTCCCCCATGGTTGTGCACGAAGCAGAAGTACATACACATGTGTATTCTCATTCAGGGGCCGAAACAACCAGGTGTCGACATACATCTGTATCTCGGGCTGCTAAAAGAGGAGTTAGAATTGTTGTGAAATAATCCACCCTGTACGTGGGACGCCTACAAGGAAGATTATTTTGATATGAGAGTCGTGTTTCTCATGACGGTGCACGGCTATCCTGGTTACGCATATGTAGCTTGCCAGGTCAGCCACGGATTTTGCGGCTGTGTCAGGTGCATGGATAATACCCCGCATCTCCAGCTACCAAGGGATCCCGGGTCTCGAAAACCGTGTTCCCAGGTGCTCGAAGGTGGCTTCTCTTGGATCACGCATGGAGGAAACGCGGTGATCTGTTCAATGGTAAAGAGGAGCCTGACAGAGCCCCGCTGCCGAGGAGTGGCATAGAAATCGACGAGCTTTTGAAAAATTGGGAGGAGTGCCCTTTGCCGGTAAAAATGAAGCGACCGAGGGCGGTAGAGCCGTTGCTGGGTGTATGGAAAGCCAGGTCTGTTTTCCACGACTTGGAGTACTGGAAGTACCTCCACACGCTACATTCTCTCGATGTCATGCACATTACGAAGAACATTACGGAGAGTCTGCTTGGCACTCTTTGCAATTCGGAAAAGGGCAAGGATGGGGCGAAAGCAAGATACGACCTGAAATATCTTGGCATTAGGAAAGAACTACAGGCCCCCAGTAGTGGTGATGAAGCCGACGATGATGATGATGATCAGACGGAAGGGACTCAACGTCTCCGCAAAAGGGCTAAGAAGAACTCTGTGGTGCTTCCAGCTGCATGATACACGCTTAGTCCGGAGGAGCTCGATCAGTTTTTCAGGTGCCTCCTAGGAGTCAAAGTTCCTCACGGTTACTCATCGAAGATAAGCAGATATCTCGACGCAGCGAAGAAGAGGTTCACCGGGATGAAGTCTCACGACTGTCACGTGCTGATGATGCAGATACTACCCGTCGCGATCCGAGGGATAATGGACGAGCACGTACGTGATACGCTGTTTGGCCTGTGCAACTTTTTTGACGTCATCACCAAGAAGTCGATCGGCGTGAGGCAGCTCCAAAGGCTACAAGAAGAGATCGTGGTGATACTATGCGAGCTCGAAATTTACTTCCCGCACGCATTCTGTGATATTTGCGTGCATCTATGTCTCCATGTCGTTGATGACATCAAGCATCTCGGCCCGACGTTCCTGCACAACATGATGTCGTTCGAAAGGCAGAACGGTGTCATGAAAGGATACGTTCGCAGCAGGTCCCGTCCAGACGCAAGCATGGCCAAGGGCTTCCTAACATACGAGTGCATCACCTTCTGCCAGAATTATATAAGGAGCGAGGACGAGGATGTTGGTCTACCAACCAGGAAACACCTCGGTAGGCTCGCTGGAGAGGGTCACCGCGAGGGGTCCCGCTCACTCCATGTCGGCATCGAGAATCGACGCGACGACTTTGACAGGGCTCACCGGGTCGTGCTACAACACTTGACATTGATCGAACCTTGGGTGAATGAGCACAAACGCGTAGTCGAGCAGAGTAACATCGACCTGGGCCGAACGAGGAAGAATGGAGACGTAACCAGAGAGCACAACTCGAGCTTCGGCCGCTAGTTCAAGAAAACACAAGAGCTTCTCGCAAAGACCATAACACCGTCTACGGAAGAAGAAAAACTCATATTTGCCTTATCACGGGGCCCCGGGCAAAACGTAAAGACCTATCAAGAGTACGACATCAACGGTTACAGATTCGGCACCGAGGAAAAGGACAAGAATAGCGAATACCAAAACTCAGGAGAAACTATGCTATCTTTCGCCGATGACGAGGCTACTATCAAGGAACGGTACTTCGGAAGGATCGAGGAGATTTGGGAGCTCAACTACTATGGAGAGACGGTGCCAATGTTCCGTGTGAGATGGGCCAAGAACGTCGAAAAATAAGGTCGGTATTTCACCACCATGGTTATACCCGATGCCAAGTCAAAGAACGCATCCGCGAAAAATGAGCCATGGGTACTCGCCAGCCAAGTTGACCAATGCTTCTTCATCACCGACCCGTCAAGACCTAGCCATGTTGTCGTGAGGAGGGGCAAGAGGAGCATCATCGGAATGCAAGGAGATGCCAACAAGGAATACTTGGATAAGAACAGTGATCCGAAGATCGAGGAGGAATTTGACAAGCACTTTGACATGCCTACTACTAGTAAAGTAAGAAGGAAGACCTCCCTACCCACCAAAGGTTGTCCGTTCACGCGAAGAAATATCAAGGTGGTTGGCATAAAGTATTCAACCGCCAACAAGAAGGGCAAGAAGATTGCGAGGAGACGCTAAAGCTAGCTAGCTTGGAACCGGGACGAAGAAAGACTTTTTTGTGTATCACATGTGTGTCTATGTGAGAGAACAAGCATATATGTATGTGAGTGATATTTAAGGATAAGGAAATAGAAAATCCCTAGTGTTTTCTTTCATTAAATGTAATTAACTAAAATAATTTAAAAAAAGTTAAAAAAATGTGGGGCAACTAGGATTCGAACCTAGCCACCCCAGGTTCCAGGTTAACAGCAGCAAACCACTGGGTTAGTTCTCTGTTGTTGTCAATATGAGGGTGGCCGGGAGGAAACCACCAATGATTACGGCACCACCGATGGCCGGGAGGACGACGACACCACCGATGGCGGCGACCACGGCGCAAGTGGTTGCGGCACCAATCCGACCGCCGGGAAGAAGGCAGCGAGGCCAAGGAGGCCCCGGAAGGTGCAAGTGCTCGCCAACGTCACAGACGAGTTCACTTCTGTCTCAGAATCTGGCCTACCATTAGAGCCGAACAAGGCGGCCTCCGGGTTCAGCATGCAAATAGGGTGCATCATCCGGGAGAGTGTTTCAATCAACACTAAGGACATCAGAAGCCCGGAGAATACGGCTATACTCCAAACCATGCTCGATAAGCTTCACCAAAGATACAAGTTCCCGGACGAGGACTCCAAAAAAAGGGCGGAAGCTAATGCCATCACGAAGATGAGCACCGCCTTGAGCAGCTGGAGATTCCGGGTGAAGAAGAAGATTAACAAGGGTGACCGTTGGGAGAAGATAAGTAAGGAAGAGCCGCATCTCCCTAGAGAAGACTTCGATGCATTGAAGGAGTCCTTCAACACGGAGGTGGCTCGAGAATGGACCGCCTGGGGGAGGGAAATGCAAGAGCTGAACATAGGTAAGCACCATCTCGGAAGCGGTGGCTACCGAGGAAAACAGCCGATTTGGGAGAAGGAGGGCAACGAGTATATACGTCTGGGAAAAGACAACCCGTGGTACAAAATAACGGACGTACAGACGAGGAACTATGTCCGGTCCCGCTACTTCCTCGACTGGAAGACCGGGGAATTTGTTACCAACGATCCGACCATGAAGGCCTTTGAGAAAAAGCTGGTAAGGAATTTCATTACCGCTTATATCTCGAGTTGATCTAATTAGATAACGGAGACAAATTTCTAATTGGGTTCACCTTAATTTCCTTTTCCCGAAGGACGAAGCGTTGAAGGATTTGGCTAAGAGCCCGCAGTCGTCCGAGGGGTCTACGGAGCCGTGGGTCACGGCTTTCAACCGGGCGACGAACGCGATGAACAAAAGGAAGTTAGATCTGCCGCCGATGTCAGCTGGCCATGTGTCCGGCTTTGGTTTGAACATGAAGGTACGGGACTACTACGATTCAGACGCCAAGTCCAAAAAGGCGAGGAGGGTGACGGGCGCGGCACGCGCCGAGGTTGAGCAGCTGAAGAAGCAGGTGGAGGACCTACAATAGGTCAAAGCGCAGTTGCCCGACATAGTGGCGTCCCAGGTCAACGAGACGATAAAGTCGTTGATCCCCCCTAATTTGTGGGAGGGGATAAGTGCTTGGCATGCGAGAGGTCAACATGGGACGATACATGTGCCCGCCTGCACCGGCAGCAACTCGAGCAGGAACAGGCCCGCCTCGCCGGAACTCGTGACCCCATAGCCCAACGTCGCCGGGCCGTAGCCGCTCCTCCAGTTGGACGCACCCGACCAGCCGGCCGAGGATGATAGGGCGGCGATGCACGATGATGCACCCGAGCAGCCGAAGATTGATAGGCTGCCCGCCGCCCTTGTCTCCATATTAGCCGAGCTCGACGCCATCATAGTGGTAACTAATTAGTTAATCTGCGCGTAATTTTTTTTAACTATGCCTTTGATGATTGTCATCTCATCATCCCAAACATGTTTTGACTCAGGACACGCCTTGCGTAGTGCTGCATAGCGTGGTGCCCGGCGGCGAGTTCAAGGAGGTTGCAGCGGGCCAGGTGATTCGCCCAAAGAGCACGGAGGTTATGCACAACGTTAAAATGGGCAAATACATCATGAGGGTCAGTTTGACTTACATAGTGCCGGAGTACCACGACATGCTCCCGCCCTTTAACCCTCCGGGAGCCAAGGACAACACTCCCCTCCACGAATGCACCAATTGGGTCATGCCATGGCCGAAGTCCCAGATTCGTCTTGGGGGGGCGAGGGATCTTGTGGGGCCAAAGCTTCCTGCAGGAGTCACCTCGGTCCGCCGGCCCATGCCCATCCGGCCCTCGACGAAGTGCGCCCCGAAGGAACCGGCGGTCGCCGCCGCTACCACCACCCAGAAGAAGCTTAAGGTACCGCCACTCATCGTCACCCGGGAGGAACCGGTTCTCGTCGCCAACACCAACCGCCACCAAGAACTGTTGGGACGAAAACCATTACCGCGCCGACCATCCAAAACCAAGGCCATTGCACCTCACCCGCCGGCATCGCAACCGCTGCCAGTAACTAAGGACGTTGACATGGCACCACTTGATCATGATGACGGCCAATACCATGACAATGATGACCATAACTATGACAATGATCAGGATGAGGATGTCGACGTCGATGCCTACATCAACACTGGCGCCTGCAGCAAGGATGTGTATATGCCTCCTATTGAGGTTGATGAAGAAGCCTTCCGTGGTCACGACGATGAACCTAGGCGTCCCAATGCAGTACCCTTGCAGTGCCAGCTAGTCTTCAAGGGTTTATCTCAGGAAGAAGACACGCCTCCGGAGGCCGGCGATGCAGCTATACAGAAACCGGCTACCATTTTCAGCCCTACCACGCTGAAAAAGACGGTCAACGAGGTAGGGGTAGCACCCCCAGAACAAGATGACAACAAGAAGAAGGCCAGGAAGAGGAAACCTAAAACTGCCCCGGGTGCCTCTATGAGCCAGCCAGCTCAGAAGATACGGCATGACAGCGTGATACCACCCCGTCCGGATGGCTTGACGCGAGTTCATGAAGCTGGGAAACCGATACTACCTCCTAATCTGCTACGCCTTGGCAAGTGGATCAATGCACTCTTTGCATAGTCATATCTTATATGTTGAGCAAACCCTTCTCAAGGAGAAAGATCCAACTCACCCAGTGTGCGTCGTCAACGTGTCAGAGGACCCAGACTTTGTCCATGAGGAACCCGCAAGTCTGTTCTTCATAGCGTACGAGGACGTCTTCAAACTGTTTCACCTCAGACGGCTGGACTATAACTTGGTCCGCCTATTCTCGATCAATCAACAGTTGAAGATCAAGAGAGAGTTACTCCCGCAAGTCGCGGTAGCGGATCCCTACTACATGCGCGACAGCCAGCTGGTGGAAGGATCAGCGACACGGACCTGGGCTGTGGAGTACCTTCAGAATTTCATGCTCAGATACAAAGAGAACACCATTCTTCTGTCTGTCTTTCCCGAGTAAGCACACACATCCGTTCGTCACCGTCGTAACTAATGCTTTCTTGTAGATTTCTTCCATTGCTTATCCTTTCCAACATTCGTTTCAATTGTGTTGAGAAGGGACTACTACTCTGTAACCATCGACATTTACCCGACATATTCAGTAGCCCAGTATTTCGACTCGTCGAATACCACGTACAAGAAAAACTAGGCCAGAATAAAAGCTGTTCTCGATGATGCTATGGAGGGATACTTCCAAAAGGGAGGCACCTTCGTAAAAAAGGGGAATTTGTCAAGACGGATAAAAGACACGGGTTCAAGCACGTGACCGATTTCCCCTGCATCAAGCAGCCGGCTGACAGCATGAGGGATAGCTTCTACGCCCTCCATCACCTTCACGGGTTGGTCCGGGATGCAGAGCAAATCAAGCGCCCAGACACTGTCCGAGAGTGGTCTGCAAGATATATAGGGGAAATCAGCGATGCTGATCTTAGAGAACACTTCCATCGCATCCAAAGGAAGTTATCGGAGATAATCAAGGAAGATGTCGAAACCATGGGGGGGGTGCTTAAACGTACGCTGGAAGCCGTCTAAGAGTGCGATCGAAAAACTCCTAGATGCGCAGGGTGATCGAAGGACGTGGACGACGAAAGACTGCTACAAACCGTTCCCGGCGCCGTCCGGCAAGTAGGCTCATTGATCATGGACACATGTGTGTATTGTGTCGTGTTCCCAGGTGTCTTGAACTATAATTGCTTTGTAATAATTTGTATCGACGGATGTGTGTGTGTTTTGTCGTATTTTATCGTTGAACTTGCTTCTGTGATATCGATGCAATATGTCTTATATGTTGTATTATGCACTAATATATGCCTTTTGTCTATAGAGATGACGTACTACGTGGTGTTCGAGGGTCGGGTTCCAGGGATCTACGAGGAGTGGGAGAACTGTAAGAAACAGGTGCACAAGTTCAACGACAACTGCTACAAAGGATACGCGACTAGAGAGGAGGCGGAGGCCAAGTGGAGGAACTACCAGTCGAGGAAGAACAAGAACAAGATGAAGACCGCGGTCGTGCTCATGCTCTTGCTCACCATCGTCGCGGCTCTACTATATTTCATCATAGTGTAGGCGGCGGTGACCACTTCATTTGTAACTTTAGATGATGAACTAATTTATACTTGTGTAAAAATGTGGCACTTGTGACTATATGTATGCATGTATGTTGGGATCTAATATTTGATGACATAGTAATGTATATGTTTGCATCTACTGTTTGTCCAGATTATTATTTACTATCTATGTATAAATCCTGTATAAAACCTATATATGCACTGTATTTTGGGCTGTGTTATAAATTAAAAAAATACCGAAAAACATTACATGGCGCATCTTATAGCGTTTACGTGGCGCATGTGTGCATATGCGCCAGAAAGCACACTACATGGCGACGGGACCACATGCGCCTGTAAAGCTAATATGTGGCGCACGGCTCGTGCGCCACAGAATTATCAATTTAGTGGCGCAAATTCTGTGGCGCACGAGGCATGCGCCACAGAAACCAATTTACGTGCGCCACAAATAAGGGTTTCCCTAGTAGTGGAATACAAATATATAAAAGGCACCATAGAAGGATCGCAAGTTTGCTTTCAAGCTAGATTTACGTTTGACGTGGGGCATAGAAGTTGTAATTGATCTCTAATGGTTTGACATGACTGAGCTTGTGTTGCCTTGTATGATTATGTTCTATCTTACTTTGAGCTTGCAGGAAAATAAGGATATAAGGCATCGATCTTCAAATGGTAAGATAGATGATAGCATTAAGTTATCAAATCTCTTAATCGAGGACAAGAAATGTTTAAGTTTGGGGATGTTGATGAGTGCAATTATGATGAATATTTAAGAATACAAAATACTCATATTTCTACTCATTTCATTCTATATCTAGCTACAACTATACATATTATGCATGATTACTAGTTCTCATTCATTTTCATAGGAGTGTTGCACAACTATTAGTTTTTAGTAGGATTTTATTATTTTTCCTTGTCTTTGACATGTGTGTAGGTGTTATGGACAATTATGGATAAATAAGGGAAAGAGGAATCAAAGAAAGGGCAATATGGAGGAGTTGTAGGCACCAGACTTAGCCATACGAGGGGTAGAAAAAGTGGATTTTTCATCAACTCCAAATGAAGATCCAAGGCCTTGGTGTTGTAGCCTCGTCCATATGAATCCAACGAGCCGAAGAGCACCCAACTCTGTGTTCCTATGAATAAATGACATCCAAAATATGAAAAGCATTTACAAGCTTAACAACCTCTGGTACGGGCTGGTACTGTCATACCGTCCGCCCGTAGCGCGGGTCGGAAGCACGAAAACAGCCATAATTTTCGTGTTTCTTCACGGAATTCGCTCCTGTTCGTTTATAGATCTTCCTTAGGTCATAGTAAACATAGTTGGGGCTATTAGGGACCCTCCTAGGCCTATATAAACAGGCGAGGAGTCAAGGGAGAAGGAATCCTCTCGACATACCTCCACGACGGAGCCCTATCGCCTTGCAAACTCCATAGATGCCGCCTCCAAAAGATCTCCACCATCACCACCATATAGAAGGATAAGGGACTTGGATCTTGAAGGCTTCAACATTGATCTACATCATCATAAACTAAGTCTTCAACAATGATATCCTTTGTCTAGTTGGTTGTAATCCAAACCCTAGTGTGGATCTCCTCCTGTATTCAATTATATTATCATATTCCACTCATATACCCAAGATCATGTTGATTCCCTTCATATTTGAGTAGTTACCTTTGTTCTTGGGGAGATATGGAGAAACCCTAGCACTATTATCAGATGAAATAAATATGATCTATAATTTCAGTTCATGAACATGTATTAGCTTTATCTCTAGATATTATGTGAAGTCCACCATGTAATATTTGCCTCCAGGACTCTACCGTTGGTAACATGGTAGTATGTATGGTGCTAAGTTACATAATGTGTCGGTGTGCTATTCATTTGGGTAACAGGGATTAGAAGGGATTCACTAAGATCATAGCAATATCCATGGGGAAACCCTTGATTATGAGGGATCAGAGTGGCCTACTTATGATCATTGTAGTGGTTATTAGGGACGAAATAACATATGGCTTTCTGTGATCATCTTATTATGGATCTATTCCCATACATGCCATGAAAGACGATATAGATTCATCCTAATCATAAATAGTACCAAAGCTAGTGGTGTATCCTAAACTTCCCAAGAACTCCTTAACCATATTGTCACTTCCACAACCATACTCACATGTTTTTGTTTACTCTCATAATTTACTCTATTATTATTTACTTTTGCACTCAATCAAACACACTCTTTATACACCGTTACTTGGAATTAGAGATAACTTACAAGTACTCTCTAGTAAATAATAATGAGGGGCATAAATAACTCTAACAATCGCTCTATGTGGTTCAACACACTTACTTCAAAACTAGCTACATACGAACTGTGTTCTTGCAATCATCATATGGACACTTTTGTATTTTTGTAGATGGTTGACTTTCTCCACTTACAACCCATATATTCAAACCAGGTAGGACTTGTGCATCCAAATACCTTAAAACCAAATTATTCCGGCAGTATCCACCATACCTACCTATATAACACTTGCTATTCCAAGTATATTATATGTGTTATATCTTTGAATATTTCAAAATCATCTCTTTTGGGAGGTTTAAAGATCATGTGAAAGTAAGATGTGGGGTGAAACCACTAGTGTACAACTTCTTGAAATAAAGCAGAATAATGATTAAACTTGATCCATTGTAACTAGAATTATGTAAGTTATGTGTTTGACAACTTATGAGTTGAGTGTTAGCATAACCATACTGACACGGAGCATGCTTTCATCAATGGACTATATGTTGATATCATGTATTCTTTTGGTTGTGGGTGCCTCCGATGAAAAATAAGCGAGAACTACCCTGGAGTTTTCTGGAGTTTGCATATGTGTTAGAGGGCTGCATGAGCTGCCAACCTAAACCATGCTATGCATCTGGTGGAAATTTACAGCATGAACATTCAACGAAGCGTTCAAAATAAAAAGCTATGCAAATAGTAAATAAAAATAAATGTCGAGGGGGGTCATTTGTCTATTTGTCTTGTCATCTGAGTATGTGTAGCCCCTCACAAAGTGACTCCTTGTATAAGGAGTCAATAGGTACCTCAGTTTCCACCCTCGTTTGGAACTGTATGCTTAGAATGACAAAATTCTTTGGGGCCCAAGTTGAGTAAACATGTGGACTTGGTGCCTCCGGTCAATAGGTATGAGGTATTCAACTTGTAATGGTTCAAGCATATAAACCATAATTGTTTTCACTTTAACCATAACCATAATAGATGCCTGGAGCCCAACTCTTATGATTACCATTGACATGAGCTACATATCTTAAAACTTTATTTTATTTTCTCTTATAACTTTTTACTTTCTCAAAGATTTAGCACATGTATTCCCTGCTTACTTTCTGTTACTCCAGTATCCAAGAATGAAGAAAGAAAGAAGTGAAAGGGTGAGCCTAAAAGACCAATATAGTATTTACTTTTACTTTGCACATTATATGCTTAATGGTCCATAGGACTTTTATTTGTTATTATGGAAGTTAACATATTGTTAAGCATAGATGTAAGTACACAAGAGGTATCACTTCATAGATCATTTGCTTGTTATTATTTTTTAAATAATGAACCATTTAACCTTGTGTATCAATGATCATGACTTATGCTATCCAACATAGCAACAAACTCCAAAGCCCATGTTTAATTTTATCACCTTCATGCTCATGGACGAGCATAGGTCAAGCTTGGGGATGTTGATGCATGTAAAATGCATACATGAACTTTGTAGTTTATTGACACATATTCCCATGTATTTGTTTCTTATAGAATGTTATATACATGTTTTACATTGATTTATAGGGATTTACCAATGATCCCCTTTATTTGGGGCATAACTCAGCAGGACAAGAAAATCCTATTTTGTGTATTTTTATGTTTTAGGGACCTTAATGCAATCAAATTGACCAGGGATTTCTCGAGGATTATTTTTTCGTGAAGACAAGAAGATGGAGCACCAAAACCTCAGGAGGGGAGCCATGAGGCCCAGTGGCATGAACCACCTTCCTGGCCACACCACTAGGGCTTGTTCCCTCCTCGAGCTTCCATGACCATCCATCTTCATCTCAGGCTCGATGTCTTGACCTAAAAACACCTACAAAAAGACCCACCTTGGCGATCTCAAAGTAGGTCAAGGACAAACACGAAAACATCAAAATAGAGACAGAACCAGTGAAGATTGGAGGGGAATGCCACCAGATCCACTGCCGATTGGATCTCTACCTTCTCTGACATCATCTCCATGATGAGGTAGTAGTCCACCTCTAGAATATGGGTTTGTGGCAGTAGCTTGATCTATCTCTCTCTTGATCTATCAAGTTTATAGTACCATATGAGATTCCCTACATGATTATGGTCATCTATGAAATTCCTATGTGGTGGGTATTTGTTTTATGATTTGATATTTGATATTGGAATTCTATTATGTGTAAGATCTATTGGTAGATGCATATTATGTACCTCGTTTTTAGATACTTGTTATGATCAAACTTTTATGGAGAAATACGTGTGGCGGAACGTGTGTATTATATGGAGTAACATGATGGTGGTGATTGGGTAGTGACAGAGAACTCGAGATCCTGCATGGTTTTTACCTTTCTCTTGTTACCTCACTAGGGATAAAGTGAATGCATGTGTTACAATCATGTGGTGACAACCAAGGTGATCTTTTTTGTTCAAGATAGCACATTTGATATTCAAACATCATGTCAAAGTACCTAAGGCTATACTCTGTTTATTCTTAATTCTAGATTGCATGGAGTTTTCCCTTTCTAGAGGAGTATAAGTGAGATGTGTTACATCATCTTTATATTAGTACTTGATGCCCATATGAATGCTAATCAAACACATAATGAAGTTTCATCAATTTTATATATTTTCTGAATAGTTGTATGTCCATTACACCTTAAGAGAGAGTAGTCATGTGAACCCATGAGCCCCGGTCCACTTTTTATAATAAGGAACCATTTTCCATTACTTTTATTACCTTTTATATTTTCTACACTAAAAAAAACTTTTACTATTAATGAACACAAACAAAAACCCCAAAAGAACTTTACTTTATTGTTTTTACTTTCCTTACCTAGTCATATATTGAATACTTTTATTTATTTATAGTTTTATTTAAGTTTTACTAATATGAAACCTCATGCTTGAGAACCACACTATAGAGTTGGGGACACAAGGCAAATACTTTGTTTTGTAGGTTGTTTAAAGAAGACAAGAGGAGAAGTTCCTAAGACAATTCCCCGGGAGTTTGATATAAACCCTCGAGTCACTCTTATGGGGAAAAGACACTTGTTAAAACACTCTGCACTTGGAGTCCCAACAAGTTAGTACACATAGAATTATTGCCATCACTCTCATAGGAGGTTGGGAGCTTCCCATGGTAGGTGGTGGCCAAGCTTCTCTGCTCGCCTAGCAGGGCAAGCAGGGCTTCAAAGCGGTGGTCTAGGACCGATGACAATGACAGAGGAGTGGTTGTTCCAGTGGAGGTAGCGCCTAGTAGGATGGCTAGTCTGATATGGGTCTGACCAGGCTGCGGGCCAAGTGGGAAGATGCAATGTTCTGTGTGTGCACAGCTTCCTACAGCCTCATGGCACCTCGGCGCCTCCACGTGGCATCGCAGCACGACTAGTCCATTGTGGCTGCAGTTTGTGCTAGGGGTAGCGGACATTTTGGGCCCTCCAACGGCGTGGGGGCCTGCTGGCTCTAAATAAAGGTGGTCTAGTGCTGCTTATTTTTGAGTACCAAGTCGTCAATTTGCTTCATGTCGGCCTCCTCGATCTAGACGCCGACAAGTTCCAGTCTTCCTCTCAAAGATTTTCGTTGTTTGGCACATGGTGCCACTGGATATCTAGATCTAATTTGATCTGATCGTGCGTGCCCTTATCTTCAGCCAGTGTGGCTTCATGAGGGCGTGGCGATAAACTTCGCTTTCTTTTTTTGTGCCATGGGACTTGTCTAAAAATAGATTCCCATGATACTGAGAGAGGTGGAGAAATTCATTGTAATTGCGATCGTTGGTTTGCAATGATGGAGAGGTGTATCGGTTGCGATGAACAATTGTTGCACAAGTTTTTCCTATGTGTTGGGTGTTTGGTGTATTGTAGCTAATAGGAACATTAAATAATGATAGACATCTGCAACCAACTATCTCTATATCAATATAGGAAATATATTGAATAGAAACGATGATTTGAGCTCCATTATTCTTCACTAGTAAGTTCCCTGCTTGGTGGCCTTATAGATAGGGGTGTCAGCATAGGTGGACTGCATTTTTGGTGGTGTTCTCCGAGTATCTAGTTGCAATTTCCAAGGTGAAAGGCCAAGGTCTAGACTTCATTGGTTGTAGGTCGTAGTGGCCTTGCTAAATGCATTGTTTTGTGAAATTGGACTTTCTCTACGGTGAAAACCCAAGATCTTCGATCGCACAATGACAATGTGTGCATTGTTTTCTTCTTATAGATGTTGCTTATAGAAAATCTCTTTTATAGTCTAGGTGTTATCTCAAGTGTTTAGAGTGCTACTGTTGTGAGTGTTCATCACCGAGATGGGGCCTTTGTTTGCTATCTTTCTTTCTTTTACTTTTTCTTGATTGTGTGCGTCCTTGATGTATTTGGGCATCTTGTTGGTGCAGAGGTTGGGTGTAATTGATATCTTTGCGATATTAATATATTCCTTTTATTGAAAAGAATTTCGGTGTGTAGGGAGGAAGTTGTTTCGAGTTGTGGGTATGTATGCAACATGTATACAAGATTTGGAAACTCCAACACAATGCTTGGTGCATGTTAATGTAGACACACACTCACAAGCACAATTCCAACATAGACTCGCAGTTGTAATAAGGTTCCTAAAGCTAGAATTTGGTCAATGATGGTTATAAAAATAGCCATCTTTCTCCGAATTCAAATCACATTTTTAGTTAAACAAATGACCAAGAATCTCTCTAGCCTTGCTACTAATGACTAATTATTGCAAAGATGTGCAATCCCTTGCTTTGAATTGTGTTGTGCAGGAAATCATGCTTTTAATGCGAAATCAGGAGCCATTAATGAAGATTTTGAGGTTGTTTACATGACCAAGAAATCCTAGGTCAAAACCCAACCTCAAGAGAGCTTAACGACCACCAGTACAGGCAAGGTCTGCCCATATGACCCGCTCGTACCAGGTGGCGTTGGCTCCGTGTCATCAAACCCTATGACTTTTGTGAAGGCGCCTATATATTTTGAGGTCCCAACCACCGCACAGAGGGCCGCCATTCTCAGATTGCATCACAACACCACCAAAGGAGATCCACCACCATAGTTCATCCTCTCCCTAGCCATAGCCATTAGCTTGTACTTGTGATTCAGCGACCATTGTAAGGATATTTTATTTCAATCTAAGTATTTTTCCTAATGTTTTCTATACTTGATCTTATTGTTATGGGTGAGTAGTGCTCACGGACTGCGGGTTGGGGTGAAACCTCGCAGCGATTATGTGCATCTAATTCATGGGAGTATTGTTTATTGATTGAATAGAGATTTGTATCCTTGTTTCTTTGTCTCTTGTGTCGATCTATGGACTTGTAGATACCCAAGATCCAAGAGATTGATAAAGGCTTGAGGTGAGATATTTGGTGAGTGGCGATCTCCTAGGAAACCAATGACAGAAAGGGGAGTACGGTCTTTGTTTAGTGATCCATTTGGGAACAACAGCAACATCACTTATTAAGGCTTTGATATGTGTTTTCACTTAATAATTATTGTATCCCGATATTTCATGGTACAATGGTTGGATCAAAAGACTATTTCTATGCCTATGACTCGCAAGGGCTCTAGTATATCAGGATGTGTTGCCCACAAATTTTATCTTTATTAAATCATTACACATGAATATGTGTATTACTACTAGATGATGTGTAACTGCAGGTGAATCTTGAACCCTGGCCTATCTCCATCCATTGCGACAAACAACGTTCTAAAGTAAACTAGAAAGGTTCGATAAACGAAGGTATAGTGAACAAACAAGTATTGTAGACGTGTCTCATTTAATTTCCATTTAGCATTGTTTCCCAAGGTTCGATTAAACCTAGGTCTACTAGGGAAAGAGGTACTATACTACATCCGTAAATCCGGATCGGAGGTATCAACCCCTTTTCTGGCGCCGTTGTCGGGGAAGCAATTCACTATCCTAGTGAGGTCACTAGAGACCTTGTTTTTAATTTTATTTCTATTTGTAGTTTATTTCTTGTTATTAGTTTACTTTTTGTTATTTTTTCAAAATCCAAAAAAATTAGTTACTTGTTTATTTGTTTCTCTTATTCAAAAACAACAAAAAGAAAAGAGGCATGGATCAAAAGAAACGTGAGGAGTATGCTACTACCACTGATGATTTTATTCGTGCACCTATTACTCAGCCCGCTGTTGATGCAGAAACTTATGAAATTAAGCCTAACCTTTTGAGTTTGGTTCAATAGAATCAATTTGGAAGCTCGTCTGCTGAGGACTCAGGTTTGCACTTAAATACTTCGATTGAGATTTGCGACATGATGTGCATTAAAGATGTTGACCTAGATGCGGTTAAATTACGCTTATCTCCTTTCTCTTTAAGAGGGAAAGCTAAGGACTAGCTACTAGCTTTGCCTAAATGCACTATTACATCTTGGGAGGAATGCACTAATATTTTTATGACTGAATTTTTCCTCCAGCAAATACTATGCAACTAAGATCCAACATTACCACGAGCCACTAGCACTTGCTTGGGAAAGAATGAAGGAAGCCATAATGAACTTCCCTAGTCATGGGATGGAATAATGGCTTATATTACACTTATTTTATAATGATCTTAACCTAATGTCTAAGTCTATGCTAGATACCGCATTGGGAGGAACCATCATGGGAAAGCAAGTGAGTGTTGCAAATAAATTATTTGATGACATGCAAAACAACCATTCCCAATGGCATGTAGAAAGATCCTCAAAGAGGGTGAATTCAATCAACGCGGAACATAATGAAGAGCTTACTTCAAAGGTAGATGAGTTACTTAATATTGTGAAGGGTAAGGAAGATACCCAAATTAATGCTATCTACCGACGCTAATAAAGTAAATTTTATAGCTCACAATCCTTATAATCCTACTTGGAAGAGTCAAAACTTTGGCTCAAATTTTCAAAAACAATATTGTAATCCTGCAGTGTCGTCGGATTGATGACAAGTACGCCATGAGGGGGTCCTTGAGGCGTGTGGAAGGGAGGGGCGTGAGACGTATGGTGTTCCGGGACGGCGAGCACACAAGTTTACCCAGGTTCGAATCCGCCGGCTTTGGACGGATCCTACTCCTGCTAGCAATCCAGTAATACGGCAGAGCCGAAATATGGGTTACAAGGGTTTTGCCTGTGCGAGTTGAGGTTGTAGACTATTGTCTGGTGGTAGTTTCCCTAAAGGCTCTCCCTAGGACGGTTTATATAGATATCCGGCCTAGGGTTTACAGGAAAGATCTATCCGGCTACGACTAAGAGTCGGTTACAGAGTACATCTTGAACTACAAGTAACACTATGGGCCTATGTCGGTAAGTCTTCTAGGCCTTCCCGTAGCCAGATTGGACTCCGTATCTTCTCCTGACTAGGCCACCCGTGAAGCAAAGCTCTAACCCGAAGTGGGCCACCCTGGTCAGTGAGGAACTGTGAGGATACCTAGAAAGTATATCCCCAACAGCAGCCCCCGGAAGCCTCCAAGATCCAAAGTCGGATTCATCATCATCTAGCTTGATCTTCGGCTTCTAGAATCTTGAAGGGTTCGTGAAACTTCAAACAAAAGATACGGTCCGGGTCTCAAAAATAAGTCGGACCAATCAGTACATCTATTCATATTTCCAGCTCGAAATTCAAACTAAGCCGGAATTTGGTCTCTAACGTAGCCTCACACCAGCCATGGTCAAGTCACGTCACTGACAGACATTTGCCGTCAGCACGAATGTTGGTGGGTCCGCCTTTCGCGGAACCGAGGTGTCGTTTCAATGCGTGTGTGGAGATCGAGGCGGCGTAAGCATCACGCGGAGGTTTCCCCGTCCTTTCCACGATGCATGGCATGTTTACTGTAGCGTTTACACGAATCTTGACGCGCCTGGCTGATATAAGTGGTGTGGATTTCTCCGCCAATCCTCTTCACCAGTTCCAATGTTGTTTCCTTCTCCTCTATGCCTCCCACGAACCCAGCGCTCCACTGCTGATACATTGCAAATGTATCTATATTTTTTGATGCTCCATGCTTGGTTTTATCTACTTTCTTGTGTTTTTTCCACACTTTGGAGTACTTTTCATATGATTTCTTGGACTAACATATTAACAAGAGCCACAGTGCCAGTTGCCTGTTTTCTGTTGTTTTTGGTTTTAGAAAGTCAGAAAATGAATAATCTCGGAATTGGACGGGACAAAAGCCAAAGTTATTATTTTACCAGGGACACTTGGAGCTAGAATACGACACGGAGAGGGGCTGGGGCCCGACCACACCACCTGGCCGCGCGGCCAGGCCTGGCCCGTGCCGGGTGGTGCCGCCCAGTGCACCCTCGGCCTCTCCTTCTGCCTATATATTGCCTCTGATACGAAAACCTTAAGTACCTGATCAAAAATCCACGAAAGAGTCTGTAGCTGTCGTCATCTCCATCCCTAGATTGGGAGGGATCTGAAGCTCTTCCCGGCACCCTGCCGGAGAGGGGGATTCACCCTCGAGGCCTTCTTCATCATCATGCAAGCCTCCGATGTGATGCGTGAGTAGTTCATCTCTGGACTACGGTTCCATGTAGTAGCTAGCTGGCTGGTTCTTGCCTTTGTGCTATCATTTCTAGATCTTGTGAGCTCCGTTCATGATCAAGATCATCTATTTGTAATTCTGCATGTTGTGTCTGCGGGGATCCGATGGATATTGAGATGCTATTTCAGATTGATTATTGATTCTATCATGTCTTTGTTATTTGTGATCTTGCATGCTTTCCATTGTTAGTAGCTATCTTGGCCAAGTAGATGCTAGCAACTCCAAGAGTTAGTATTTATGCTCGATAGTGGGTTCATGCCTCTGGTAATCTGGGGAAGTGAAAGAAATCTCTCAGGTACTAGATGTGTTGTTGCTACTAGGGAGAAAACAACAATCCTTTGTTCATAGAACAATCGTATTGTTTACTTTACACGCAATTCGTAATGCAATAATCTGTTGCTTGCAACTTAATACTGGAGGGGGTTTGGATGATAACCTGAAGGTGGATTATTTGTCATAGATGCAGTTGGATGGTGGTCTATGTATAATGTTGTAATGCCCAATCAAATCTCAAAGGAGTCAAGATGATTAGTATATGCTTGATGCTTTCTCGATGTTTGTCAATTGCCCCGTTGTAATTTATTCACCCAGCATGTTATCTATCTTAAGGAGAGCCACCTCTAGTGAACTATGGACCCCGGTCCTTTCTTTTACATTCAATCTACAAACTGTTTACTGCTTTGTGTTTACTTTCTGCAAACTATTAATTCCTTCCATTCGATACGTTTAATCCTTTGTTTTCAACAAAACCGATGAGATTGACAACCTCATCGCAAGTTGGGGACAGAGTTCTGTGGTTGTGTTGTGCAGGTCTCCACGTTGCTGCTGGCACCGGTAGTGCGCCCTACCAAAGTTCAGCTAGCAACACCTTTGGGGTGTTTCCTTGCTCCTACTGGATTGATAACCTTGGTTTCGTACTGAGGGAAAACTTGCTGCTGTGCTCATCATACCTTCCTCTTGGGGTTCCCCAACGAGCTCGATATATTTTGGGCCAGCAAGACTTTTTCTGCGCCGTTGCCGGGGACTGAAGAAGAAGAAGAAGCTCCCACGTCAACCACGCACCAGCAAGCTTTTTCTGGCGCCGTTGCCGGGGAGTCAAGGACATCTTCACAAGGGGAGTCCCTCATAACCAATCTCTTTACTTTGTTATTTTTGTTTTGCTTAGTTTCTTTTTGTTTTGTTTGCTTGTTTCTTTATCAAAAACACAAAAAAATTAGTTTTACTAGTTTGCTTTCTTATTTTAAAAAAACACAAAAAAAATTAAGTCTTTCTATAGTTTTTACCCCTTCCTTAGCACACCATGTTGATCCCTAAATTGACCCTGAAAGACCTTTCAATAGGGAGTGGTTCTATAATTGGAAAAGATAATATTGACAAATTCTTTAATCATGTTAGTAAACATGAGGATATTGAGGATAGATCCCTTGCAGAACTTGCTCCAAACTATGAGATTGCTGCAGCTTCTTTTGTTCACATGTTGGAATCTAGGTTTGTTAACCTCAACCCCTTAATGCAAGTAATGTTTCTTAAACTTAAAGAAATTGAAGACCCTGAAAAGAGGGATTTTATTCTAGAAACTTTGCTTAAGGAATTCTATGATGTTGCCAAGGAAGCTAGAAAAGTCTTGAACGTTTTAATATGCTAGGCTCATGCGTAGATGTTATTGGTACACGAGAAAAGATGGACAAAACCGAACCTAATGGGGAGGAACCTAAGATACCGATACCTTTTAAACTCGTAGCAATGCAAGAAGCCATAGAAAAGAATCTTGATTGGATTGTTCCCGAAAACCCGTTTGATGAAAATAGTGAACCAAAGAGCATTGAGAGAGGATCCTCTAGAACTTATTTGGATGATATACCTTGCCTTGTTGAAGATATTTCTGGTATTGATCTTAATGTTTCTTCATTTGAGAACACTTGATTCTTTTTCTTGCTTCTTATGCCTAACTTAAAGGCGTTAAAGAAAAGTACTTACTGGGAGATAACCCAAAAGTTTTAGATGAGTCTTGGAAGTTATTACTTCAGTAATAACTGCTCCTTATCCTTTTTATTTCCTTTTTGTGCCAAGAGTAACCACTAATGAGAGAAGTAATGATTGGGAAAGGTGCTGTCCCGAAACAGATTTCTATGCTTCACCGTAAAAATTCTTGTAAAATCTCTGTACGCCCTTTTGAGGCGTGAATATTTGTGCTTCTACCCCAGGTTGTTATCTAACTTTCGTTAGTTCAACAGTTTTTGATTTGAGCAACAGAAGTCTTTGAAAAAATTCGTCTTTACCTGCTGGTCTGTTTTGACAGATTTCTGCCATTTTCTGCATTTGCTTCTTGTTGGTTCCTTTTTGAGTTCTTTTGGGGAACTGAGCTTTTTGAGAGAAGTGCTACAGTAGCTAGTGTTTTAATGGAAGTGCTACCG
This sequence comes from Avena insularis, assembly GCA_023614405.1. Lineage (NCBI taxonomy): Eukaryota > Viridiplantae > Streptophyta > Magnoliopsida > Poales > Poaceae > Avena > Avena insularis. Next base: position 167,260,688 of record CM042694.1, on the reverse strand, counting down.
TGGAGTCTGGATCCCCTGTGTCCTGGACGATCCCAAGCTCCAGGTCGTTGAAGACGAAGGGCTCCTCCGTGTCGGCGACTGGCGGAGCGGTTTCAGCGAAACCTTCCCCAACCCCGCAACGACGAGCGAGTGCATTTAGGCACTCACCTTGACAGAGGTCTATCTTTTCCTCCCTCGGAATTCTTTTCTGAGGTTGTAGATCATTATGGCATTCATCTCCACCATCTTCCCCCGAACGCCATCTTAGAGATGAGCGCATACGCTTCTTTGTGCGAGGGGTATCTCGGCATTAGGCCGAGCCTTAGTCTTTTCCGGTACTACTTTCATGTCCGGAGAAATTCCATTACTGCCGGTAATCCTTATATTACCAGCACCATTAGTTTTTCGGTTAGGCACGAGCGCGTTTATCCTCGGATTATGGCTAGTGATTCGGTCAAACAATGGCCATCCACCTTCTTCTACCACAAGGATACCCCCCTCCCGGCAAAGACACAACTTTGCCGGCTTTCGTAGATGGATCTGCCACGACTCAAGAGTCTTGGGACGAGGCCGCTCCGACTCTCAGTGACGATCTGTTTCTCGCCAAGAGACGGATCGAATATCTGATGAAGCATAAGGGCCTGAAAGGGTCCGACTTAGTTCAATGCTGGGTGGCGCGCCGGATCCAACCTCTTCAACATCATGGAGATCGACTGATGCACTCCATCACGTCATCGAAGAATGACTCCCTCCATGTCAGCTCCAAGTCCTTAAAGCCGAAAGATTATGTAAGCCAAATCAAATGGCTGATAAGGGAGCGGATCGAGAGGAAGATTCCGGAGCTGTCCTTGGACATGCATATAGCGGAAAATCCTGTTGTGCCGATAAACTTCAGCAGTAACTCTTTTTCGTGCTCATCCATATGTTATCCTTGCAATACTGAGATGTTTTTCCTTTTCAGCTTGCCGACCTCCTTGAGTCGGAGTTTGCTCCTATCGAGGGATACCCTCCTGAGTTTTTTCAGGACGAGGGTGCGTTAGTCCCAATGCCAGATGTCGTTCCTCGGAAACGCAAAGCTTCGGCATTGGCCATCGGCACCAAAGAAGTGCCTGTTGTGAAGAGGTAATCTTTCCTCACAAGGTCATTGTATTTTTCCTGTAATTCCTTCTGAGATGTAATGTTCTTTGTTCTATTATCTTGTCAGAGCTAAACAACTCATCAAGGGCAAGGGGAAGGAAACGACCGCAAAGCCTCTGTGCCAGTCAAAGCTCAAATTAGCTACTCCTGCGTGGCTCCTCCGACTCCCGCTCCTCAGCCTTCTGCAGCACCGGAGATTACTTGATCTCTGACTGTTGTAGAAGATCCGTCTCAAACAGCAGAGCCCGCGATCCTTGAGTCGCAAACTGACGTCACCATGAGTGACTTAGGTGTTGATAAGGGTGAACCCTCTTCGGTTAATGATCCCTCGGTAGAAATCTTCGTCGACAATCTCCTAAGTAATCCGGGACTTGGCAAACTTGGCATGTCTCGGAAATCTACGAAGGAAATCCAGCGTTTGGCCCGACAATGCTTAGAAAGCCGGAATCTTTATGCCGAAGAAGAAGCACAAGAAGCAGAGGACATCAAGTACTCTGAACTTCTTGAACAAGTCCGCCTTCGCGACGAGGGACTGAGAGCTGGTGTGTTACCATCTCCACCTGTGATCCCGCTCACCCTTGCCGAGAAGGTTACAACTGAAGTGAACATGTGCTTGAGCAAGCTCAAACATGAACAACATGTAATTCGGAATTCCAAATCACTTTTTCCTTTATGTTACTTTATATCCTATCCTCTAGCCCCCAAGCATGAAGTTGGATAGTCAAATCCGGGTTTATGCTTACTTAGGATTGCAAAGAATGAACTAGTGTAGCCCCCCAAGGCTCGTGCTGATATTAGTTACAATATTAGCCCGAGTCTTTAGTAGACTTCTGACTCTGGGTATTCTGACTTACATAAAGTTAATTCGTATAACCAGGAAGTATCTGCAATAAGTGGAAAGAGATCAGAGTTCTCCGACTTGAAAATGCACAGCTGAAGGTTTCCAAGGATGAGGCCGAAAGTAAACATTTCGAAACTCAAAACTTATCTTTTTTGCTTCATAGTCGATTTTTTGTTGAACTGCTGTTCTTTTTGACTTACATCACTGGTAAAACAGTCCTGCGCCATGATTGAAGAGGCCGAGAATCTTAAGACCTTGGTGGTGGAGAATAAAGAACTTCGCCAAGAGCTGGATAAGCTCAAGGCAGATCATGAGAAGAGCATTGCTCAGATTCTTGAGTCTAGCTCCATGGCCACCGATGAGCGTGATCGCAAGATTGCGCTTCAAGATAAGAAAATATCGGATCTCAACGATGAGTTATTCAGAGAAAAGGACATTTCCGTGGCACTCCGGGCTGAGCTCCAGAGTCTTTGCGAAGAGAAGACCAAAGTCGACGATGTCATCCTTGGTATGTTTCCCTTTTTTTGATTTTTCTGCATCTTCTGACTCTCTAGAGTCCAGGTTTATTTGGCTTACCCTTTGCATTATATGCGCAGGTCCTCTGAACTTGACGGACTCTGCCTCTGCCAAGCCTCGCACCCACCAGCTTACCCAAGTCGGTGATTTGCTTCATGACTTCTGCTAATCTCTCGAAGACATTGGCGAGGTTCTCAAGGTTCTGGATATGCATAGCATGTCCGGTTTTGAAGTGCAAGACAAGGCCAAGGATATGCTGCAACTTGTTCAGGACTGTAACATGTGCTACGTGCAAACCGTAGCGCAAAACACTCTCACCATGGTTATGAGCCACCATGGAAACATGGAAATCTGGCAAGTAACCATAGGGTACTACAAAGTGGACGAAGACGGACAGGAGCAAGACATCAAGGCTATCATGGACTCCTACACCGGATATGGGTGCCACGTAGCTGATTTGACTAGCTACGACACTCCCTTCTTCACCCGCGTGGACACGCCGCCTCCGCCTTCCGAAGAGACAGCTGAGGTTCATGACGATGATCAAACCATATCGGATTTGAACATCTCGGAATGCTATCAAGCCGAGGCCGATGTATCTAGCAATCCGGCAGCTCCTACCTGTCCTCCTGCATCATAGAATATTAGAAGAACAATGTGTTATTCTGAAAAACAATTTCGGTTTGTAATTAAGTAGTATGATACTTTTACTAGTGCTAAGTTTTAATTTATCTATTCAGCACTTTTGACTTTGATACTATGTGCCTGAAATGTTTACATAAGCACTTGTATTTTTTGTCTACACTTATTGTTTATCTGGCTTTCCGCCTCGTCCCTTTCATGAGCCGGCTAAACTTTCAGCACGGAAACTTTGCCGAGCAACGGAGCTCAATTGCTAAACCAGTTTAAACTCGGAAACAAAGCCGGCTTCCAGTACCAACAATTCACTACTCAGAAAATACCCGCATCCAACAATCAGACAAATAACCAAAGTATAGACTAGAAAATTTACATTTATACCCAAAGGTAAGAATCGGAAATCTAAACCAGAACAAACATAAGCATAAAGTACTTTCAAGTATTCTGGGATTTTCGACTTGTGACATGATCATTCGGAAATAAGATGGTAAAAACTTCTCAGAAAGATTTTGAGGGAACCAAGACTTTTATTTCTCACTGAACACGTACACATATATGTTTACAAAGAAAAATAAACTAAGAATAAAAGGGACGTAGCTGAGCAATATTTCATGGTCTGTCTAACTCATCTGGATTTGTACTGCCTCTAGCTCTCTTTCTCTTCTTAGTAGCAGGTCTTTCTTTGACTGGCCTCATATCAGTTAGGTAGTATGAACCATTGTGTAATACTCGACTAACTAAAAATGGCCATTCCCATATTGGGGAAAGTTTGTGCTTTCTTTGCTGCACAAGCCGGAGAACCAAATCGCCCTTATTGAAAGACCGGTTTCTGACTCTCTGGCTATGATACTTGCGTAACTTCTGCTGATAGGCTGTTGATATCATTTCAACAACGACGCAAACTTCTTCGACTAAGTCGAGATCATTTTGTCGAGAAATTTCGGCATCCTCCTCAATATACGTGGCCACTCTAGGAGAAGTGTGAATCAAATCACTAGGAAGAACTTCTTCTGCGCCATATACTAAGAAGAAAGGTGTGTATCCAGTTGACATGTTTGGAGTTGTTCGCAAACTCCATATTACATAAGGTAATTCCTCTGCCCAAGCCCCCGCAGCACGTAGTAGTGGTGCTTCGAGTCTTGGTTTTAGGCCATGTAAGATTAAACCATTTGTTCTTTCGACTTGTCCATTAGGTTGTGGATGTGTGACTGACGCAATGTCAAGCCAGATATTTTGTTCAGTGCAGAATTCGGCAAGCTCTCCCATAGAAAAGTTACTCCCATTGTCCGTGATAATGCTATGTGGATAACCGTATCGGATTATAACATCCTCAACAAATCTTCTGGCTGTTGCTCCATCACAACTAGTGACGGGTTTATCCTCAATCCATTTGGTAAATTTATCCACCATCACTGAGAGGTGTGTAAATCCACTTGGAGCTCGTTTAAATGGTCCTACCATGTCAAGCCCCCAGACCTCGAAAGGCCATGTTATAGGTATTATTCGTAGCTGATCAGCCGGAACGTGAGCTTGTTTGGCATACTTTTGGCATCCCTCGCATGTCTTGACCAGCCGTTCGGCATCTGCCTTGGCTGTAAGCCAGAAAAAACAGTGTTGGAAAGCTTTTGCCACTAAAGATTTGGCTGCAGCATGGTGACCACACTCGCCTTTGTGGATCTCTTGTAAGATTTCCACTCCTTCTTCTGGAGATACACAGTGCTAAAAGACCCTAGATGCACTCCGCTTATAGAGCTCACCACTAATTATAGTATAGGCTTTTGCTCGTCAGACGATCTGTCGGCTCAGAACTTCGTCTTCGAGTAATTTTCCGTCTATCAAGAAATTAAGATAGGGTTGAGTCCATCTGGGAATGATAGCCAGAACTGCTACTAAAGGTGAGTCGGATTTGGTCGGATATTCCTCGTCCACTCCTTTTATAGAGGGAACTTTGAGGTGCTCCAAAAAAGCGCCATCCGGGACCTTTTTGTGGGCAGAGCCTATTCGAGATAGTGCATCTGCTTCCTCATTTTCTGTTCGAGGGATGTGTTGAACTTCAAACCCTTCAAATGATTTAGATTGTTCATCCACGACAGCCCTATATGCTGCCATGTGCTTATTTGCCTTACAGATATCCGATACTTGTTGTGCAACAACATCCGAATCTCCATAACACATTAATCGTCGGATGCCGATATCCTTAGCAATCCGGATTTCATGCAGTAGTGCTTCATATTCGGCAATGTTATTTGTTGTCGTGAAGTGTATCTGCAATACATAGAAAAGTTTATCTTCTTGGGGTGATTTGAGCACCACGCTAGCCCCCGAGCCCCCGAGCGCTTTAGACCCATCAAAATGCAGGGTCCAATATTCTGACTCTAGTAAGGTCATATTCTCCGTTGTCTCTGTCCAATCAGCGACAAAGTCAACAAGCATTTGGGATTTGATTGTTGTACGAGGTTTGTACTCAATATCGAAAGTTGAAAGCTCTATGCCCCATTTGGCGACGCGTCCTGTGGCGTCACTATTGTTGATTATATCTCTCATGGGAGCTATGCTCACCATGGTAATAGGATGTTCCTGAAAATAATGTCGTAACTTACGAGATGCTAAGAACACACCGTAAGCCAGCTTTTGATAGTGCGGATACCGCTACTTTGATTCTGTTAAGACCTTGCTGAGATAGTAAGTCGGACGCTGAACAAAGTGTTCTTGATTTTCCTCTGGTCTATCCACTACGATGACGATACTGACGACTTTGTTTGTCGCAGCAAGATAGAGCAACATCGGTTCCTGTGGTTCCGGTGCTGCAAGGATGGGAGCAGATGAGAGTACTCCTTTCAGGTCTTGCAGTGCAGCTTCAGCTTTGTCGGTCCACACAAAATTCTTGGTCTTTTTCAGGAGTTTGTATACTGGTGCGGCTCTTTCATCGAGCCGGCTTACAAACCGACTGACTGCGGCAATGCAACCAGTTAGTCTTTGTATGCCCTTCATGCGAGTTGGCCTAGAAATATTGAGTATAGCCTTGATTTTGTCTCGATTTACCTCTATGCCTCTTTGAGACACGATAAAACCTAACAATTTTCCGGCTAGGATTCCAAAGAAGCATTTCTTCGGATTAAGCATTATGTTGTATTTTCGTAGATTGGCAAATGTTTCCTCCAAGTCGGAAATCAAGGTTTCCTTCTTTTTGGACATTACCGCAATATCATCCACATATGCATGTACATTGCGTCCGATTTGATCGTGGAGGCAACGCTGCATTGTGCATTGGTACGTAGCTCCTACGTTCTTCAGCCCAAAGGGCATCGTAACAAAACAGAAGGTTCCGAAGGGGGTTATGAATGAAGTTTTGAATTTTTCAGATTCCTTCATCCGAATTTGGTGATAACCGGAATATGCGTCGAGAAAACATAGGAGTTCCGAACCTGCCGTAGAATCGACAACTTGATCAATCCTAGGCAGAGCAAACAGATCTTTGGTACAAGCCTTGTTCAAGGCAGTATAATCAACACACATCTTTAAATTAGTGGTGTCCTTTTTAGGGACCAGTACAGGATTGGCCGTCCACTCAGTGTGGATGACCTCTTCTATGAATCCGGCTAACTCGAGCCGTGCTAGTTCCTTAGCTATTGCCTTACGCTTTTCATCGCCAAAACATCGTACAGACTGTTTGATGGGTTTAGCATTCGGGTGTACATTTAAAGAGTGCTCGGTAAGTTCCCTAGGTACTCCGGTCATGTCAGATGGTTGCCATGCGAAGATATCTTGATTTGCTTGGAGGAACTTGACGAGCGCGCTTTCCTATGCGCTATCTAGGCCTACGCCTATCTGAGTCACCTTGGAGGGGTCATCATCCTTCAACAGCGTCTTCTTCATCTCTTCCGATGCCTTGAACTCCGGATTCGGCTTTGTCACCTCCTTCGTTGCGGGCATCTCGGACGGATCTATGCTCTTCTTGATCTCCTGGTACTCCTGGTCGTGCAGGACGGCTTCAGCAAAGGCGGCATTTCCATCCTCGCACTCTCGCGCTTTCTTCGGGTCTCCCCTAATGGTGATCACGCCGTTGGGACCTGGAATTTTCATCATATTGTAAATGTAACACGGACGAGCCATAAAAGCCCAGTAAGCCGGACGTCCGAATATAGCGTGGTAAGCGCTCTTGAACGGGACCACTTCGAAGGAAAGTGCTTTCATCCGATAGTTCTTTGGAGTTCCAAAGTTTACATCCAAAGTGATTTCCCCCAGGGAATTTGCTTGTCTTCCTGGGACAACTCTGTGAAAGATCATAGAGCTATAGTTTAGCTGGTTTTCCGAGATCTTCATCCGGCGTAGCGTTTCGACATACAAAATATTAATGCTGTTGCCGCCGTCCATGAGAGTTTTGGAGAAACCATAGCCGTCAATAGGTGGATTGATGACTAAGGCGTATTTTCCTTGCCTGTGCAACTTAGGCAGATGATCAGCACGGTCAAAGGTGATTGCCACTTTTGACCAGTCCAAAAATTGAGGGACAGCCGGAACTATTGCGTTGAGCTCATGTAGAACTGCTTTCTTGACCTTAGCTGGTTGAGATCCGAGGAAGGTGACGTAAGTGTCTTTATTTTTCGGGAAGTTCTTTTTCCCTTCCGGCTTGGGATTTGAAGCATCAGCTTCCTCCATGTCGGAATCATCCTTGGTCTCTTTATCTTTTTTGGGATTCTTCTTTCCCTTCTTCTGCTTAGCCCTATAGCTAGCGGTATTGTATTTCTTGATGTCGTCATTGAAACGACACTCGGTGTTTGTGTGGGACGAGCCCCCATTGGCATCTAAGTGATGCACACATGGGTTATTAGCAATGTCGGCCCAGGAGTAGGTTTTTCCGGGTTGTTGGTCTCCTCTACCCTGGACTCTTGATGTCCCACGACCGTGTCCACGGCCATCGCCGCACCCTCCTCGTCCTCTAGACCCGAAAGTAGTAGTGACCACTGCCGTTTCCGCGTTGGGCTTTTCTTCCGAGGTATTCTTGCGCTTCTGAGCTTGTTGCTTTGGTTGTTTTGCCGACTGTGGCATAGCTAGGGCATTAAGTAGTCCTTCTGCATCGTCAGCATCTGCATATTTGCTCGCTGTTTCTATCATCTCCCCCAAATCAGTGACCTTGTCACACTTCAAGCGATGACATAGTAAACCAATTGGGAGTCCAACAATGAAAGCTTCAATCGCAGTTTGGTCGTTTACTCCTTCACAGGAGTTCTTGGTGTCGATCCATCGTCCGAGATAATCCCGGCAAGTTTCTCCGGCTTTTTGGGTGCAACGCTGTAGGTCTCCTACTGTACAGGGCCTCCGGTATGTGCCTTCGAAATTCCGAAAGGACGCACTTTGCATGTCATACCAGTAGTGGATGGTGTTCTCCGGAAGTTCATTGAGCCATGATCGTGCCGTCTTCTGCAACATGAGTGGGAGATATCGGGTTGTGACCAGGCTATTTCCGCCTTTGGCGATACAGCAAGCTTGGAAGAAATTCTGGAGCCATGTATCTGAAGGGAATATGCCCGAGAGGCAATAATAAAGTGGTTATTATCTTATTCCATGTTTATGATAAATGATTATTTTGCATGCTATAATTGTATTAATTGGAAACGTTAATACATGTGTGTTTAATAAACAAAATACAAAGTTCCTAGTAATGCCTCTCATATAAACTAGCTCGTTGATTAACAAGATGATCAAGGTTTCCTGATCATGGACATTGGATGTTGTAACTAATGAGGTCACAACATTGGTGGAATGATGTGATGAACATTCATCCGAAGTATAGCATTACGATCACAGTCATTATGTTTATATTGCTATAACATCATACGAAGTAATCTTTGTCCTTAGACCATGAGATCATGTTAATTGCTAACACCGGAAGAGTATCTTGATAACATCAAATGTCACACCGTAATAGGGTGACTATAAAGGTGGGTTCAGTGCTACAAAGGTGTTATGTTGAGGCTCATGGATCAAGAGTGAGATTTGTCCATCCCGATGACGGATAGATATACTCTGGGCCCTCTCGGTGATATCACATTGGTTAGCTTGCAAGCAAGTGATGTGATAACTAGAATGTTATATCACGGGAACGAGAAAAGAGTGCATGTCGGTAACGAGATCAAACTAGGTATGGAGATACCGATGATCGAATCTTGTACATGTAATATATCGCGAGACAAAGGGATTTAGCTACTAGTGTTAAAGGTTCTCACGATCACAGAAGTCATCATTGAATGTGTAGGAGTCAGTATGGATCTCTAGGTCCCGCTTCTGATTATTGATCTGAGAGGGGTCTCGATCATGTCTGCATTATTCGCGAACCGTAGGGTGACACACTTAAGGTATACCGACACCATTTGGAGCAAATATGTTTCAGATAAAGATTTAAGAAAGCGCTGGAATTATTTCAATAGACACCGAAACTGTTTCGGGTGAAATTGCTGAAATTGGTTCTGCATGTAATATTGAAATGTTGCAGGGGGTTTTATCTGAATGTTTGTTAATTAAAGTAATTAAAAAAATTCTGAATAAAAATAATAAAAGAGTTTTATTAAATGAGAGAGCATTGAATTTGGAGAAATTTAATGCATTTAAAGTGGAGATTTTAAAAGAGAATGTGAAGGGGCATTTTAATGTGGAGGGGTTACCACCACATGAATGGGGGAGGTGAGGAGTCACCCCCCCATGCGTCGGCCATGAAGGAGGGGCACCCCCCTCCTCCTATAAAAGGCCCCCTCACTCCCCTTCTTCCTCACACCTCCTCGTGAAGGATCTCTCTCCCCCCCCTAGTATTATTCCCCCATGGTCTCGGATTAGCGAGATACATGTTCCCGGTGGCTTTATCTGGAAAGGAGTTGCTGCTTCCGCTGTTTTGCTAGAGCGAGGGATAGAGGTTGTCGGGGTACCGGACGTGTGTGCGATCACGGATGCACCGCTGCTTTGTGGTGCTGGACTTGGTGGTGCTGGAGCTGGATCTGAAGGACGTGCTGGAGCCAGACCTGCTCGGACTTCCTCACGATCTTGAGATCGGCAAGTGTACGACTACATCAACCACGAGTTCCTACTCGTTAACAAAACTCGTTGTCTTCGAGGGTAAGTTCTTGATGGATGTATGTGCACCCGTTGCTTTGTACCTAGTAGATAGATCTTGGTGTATAGTTCTCATCGTAGGAATTTTTTGTTTTCTATGCTGCGGACCCAACAGTGGTATCAGAGCCTGATCTTTGCGTAGGTGCTTTGCACGGGAAGTACACATATGTTTATATGTGGGCGATGATGATCATGTTATTGCATCTTCTATGTATTTTGGATATTGGTGGCATAGTGGGATGAAGCGGCTCGGACCAACCTTACATGTCATCGTACATGAGACCGGTTCCACGACTGACATGCAACTTGTTTTCATAAGTGGCTGGCGGGTGTCTGTCTCTCCTACTATAGTCAATATCTGATTTACAACGAGTTGCTAATAACTTGGTTATGCTCGTTGTGGTTCCATGTTCGTAGGTAAGAACGGTTCTATCTTTGAAAGCCCTAAGCCACGTAAAACTTGCACTTGATAAATTAGAGGCGTCAAGTTTAGATCGTTGCTGGGCTAGTGTCATGATATGGTAATGTTGTAAGTAGATGTATGATAGATACTCTTACAACACATTCAACGTGTAAGTTCCATAGACCTTGGCCTTACACACAAAGGAATGATAGAGATCATACCACGATGCAAATGATAGAGATCAAATGCATGGACCATATCATCTCACTTTACACATTAGATGTTATCATCTTATACTGCTAGTTTGGCGCTTTCTGTAGCATTGTAAGATGATCCCTCATTTAGATATCAAGATAAACATGTGTTCTTCCTTAAGTATGTACCGTTTTATGGATCGTGTTTCGAGACATCACGTGATGATCGGGTGTACTCGACTCTACGCTTTCATACAAACGGGTGTAAGACAATTTTACACATGCGAGTACTAAGGTTCTTACTTGGTGAGCCTAGAATGTACAAACATGGCCTCGGAACACGGACCGAAAGGTTAAGCATGAGTCATATAGTTGATATGATGCCCATATAGATGCTCGCCTTTGAAGCTACATCAACTCACGTGATGATCGGACTTGGTGTAGTGTATTTGGTTCATGTAATCACCAAAAGGACACGAGGGATGTCGTTTTTGAGTGGGAGTTTATTTCTAATTTGGATTAGTAGAACTCAATTTGTCATAAAATAAATCAAAGTGAATTTGCATAATTTGTTGTAGTCATTGGCATATGTTCACCACCGTATGCTTAGTTTTAATTGAGATAATAGAACTATAGAATTCTGGATATTTACTTTACGAACTGGTATCGTATTGTGTTGAATGTCAATTTAAAGTTTATAAGTCTTATTGCAAATTTTCAGCAAACTCCATTTACTCCATGAAGTTTAATAAGAAGTATTAAATCAAGAGTAAGAATTCCAATGTTAGTATCTAAAGTATCATGTTTGCCTCCATGATTATTGATATTCAAAAGTTGTTTTAATATCAAGATTATACTAGAGCTGAAAATTGTTTCAGAAACCATCATGTGTGAAAGATATTGTGATATCTGAAACAATGTTTTTGGTTGCATTATGATAGAGTATAATTTAGCAAAATACATGTTCTCATATTGTATGAGAATTTGTGAAGGATGGAGATGCTAAGCATCCGGATCTCCCAAAAGGTTTTGGGAACTAACATTATACTCGCGATTCTTCCTTACAGGCTATAGTAGCTTGATCATGAAAGTTTTCATGATAAGGATGAATATAAGATGTAAGTAAAATGTTTACTACACTAATAGATTACTAAAGAATGGATTTTTGAAAGAACACCAAACATTTGATGATGGTGATCCACTTCAAAGTGCAAGTCCAAAGGTATTAGTATTTGACTATATACGCTTTGTACTATGTGTCATGTGAATGACACCACTATTGATGTTGATAGATTCTTTTAAAAGAAAAGGAATTGTTGAAAGAGAATATATAAAATATTTGGCAGAAAAGAAAAGGTTGGAGATGTCCAACTTAGGTATATAGAAGATATACATGTTATGGTAGTATTCCTTGCTTGTTAAACAATGTGGCTCTTAGGTATTGGATACCGGTATTGGATACCGAATTGGTTGGTATGAAGTGTCATACAGGACAACGCAATTCATGAACTGCAATGGCCTAAGTAACTAGCAAGAGAATAAGTGATGATGTTCATCGAAAACAAATAAAGTGTTATTGTGTTTTTTCGTTGTCGTCAAACCTAGCCTTCATGATTTGTTTTAATAATTGTTATTTTGTTCCGGTATTATGAGAACAATGGTTGTTCAAAGAATTACCATATTCCATAAAGGATGGATGAACTTTTACAAGTCTAGTGGGAGAAATCACATCCATAAACACTGTTGCTAAAATGTCACAAGACAAATGATTGAAAGATCACTTATGAAGTGACATTGCTGTTTTAAATTATATTTGAAAGAAAACATGAAGAAACTCCATGTTGATGGAATTTTTGGAGTCTTTGATTTTGATCAATTGACGCTTGTGAAACTTTCCTCGAGACAATTGAAACTCCGTCCATAGGCCAAAGAGGAACGGATGACTAACTTATTGGATATTGTGCATGTTGATGTATATAGTCCATTATATGTAGCCATATGGGATGGATCTTTTTGCTTCATATGCTTTCTCCAGAAATTTAAGTAAATACGGTCTATATATTTACTTAATAAGGAAGAAGTATGAAACATTTGAAAATTGTTCAAAAACTTTCAAGATGAAGTGGAAAATCATTGTAACAAGAAAATAAAGAGTTTATGATTTGATCATAAAGGAAGATATTTGAGTTACATGTTTAGAAAAACACTTAAGATTTGAGGAATTGTTCCATGATTTGTGTTTCCCGATAAACCATAGGAGTATGGCATATTCGAGAGATGAAATCAAACCATGTTTGACATGGTAAGATCAAAGGTGTCATTTATAAAACTGCCATTATGTTTTAAGGATTGAAGCTTTAGAGACTACCGCTTTTACACTGAAAAGAGCACCATCGTGATCCGTTGAAATGACACCATATAAGTTATGGTTTGGAATAAACCCGAATTGTCTTTTCTTAAATTTTGGTATGCTATGCATAAGTAAAATGTTTACAACCAAAGTCGGATAAGCACGTCTTTGTAGGTTATCCCAAAGAATTTGTTGGGAATTTCTCCATAACACCAAGGACAAAAGAGTTTGTTACTTGGAACGTCAAGTTTCTTGAGAAGGAATTTTTCGCGAAAAGTTAAGTGGGAGGACAATAGAACTTGGATAAGGTTGTTGAACCTTAGCTATATGTGCTAAGTAGCGCAGCACCGGAAAGTGTCCCGGTGGCAGCCACAATGTTCATGACTCCCGTGATTACAAAGGTTGTGATCTCGGAGATTAGAGTTCCTATTGAACCATGTGGGTCGGTAAGAATCAAATAGTGTGATTTGATAAGCAAGTCATTATTGTTTTGACAATGATGAACCGACTACATGCAAAGAAGCGATGATGGGCCCTGACTCCATAAAATGACTAGAAGTCATAGAATCCGTGATAGTATCCATACACGAGAAATCAAGTTTCTGAACTTGGAAGGCCCTCTGGAAAGGCGTGAAGCCTATCGGTCATGTTTAGATCTATAAAGAAATAGACATGGATGTTTAACATCTATGAAATGTTCGACATGTCGGAAAGAAGTTTACGACAATGTTCAAGGAGTTGACTATGACAAGATTTGATCCTTCATAGCGATATTTAGTCTTGACAGATTAATGTAGCAACCACTACATATAATTTGATGTATGGTAGTTAAACAAACAAAAAAATGTTCTTCTAATAGAATGGTTACCTAGGACGTGTACAAGACACGGTCTGAAGGGTTTTGTTAATTCAAAGGGTGCTAAAAGGGCATGCAAACTTCAATAGTTGAAGTAAGCATATCGGAGTTGGAATCTTCACCATGATGAAACTGTTAAAAGAGTTTAAATTCATCGGAGATGATGAAGATGCTTGCATTTGCAAGAAATTAAGTGGGAGCGCTGAGACATATTTCTAATACATTATGTAGAGGACATATTGTTGATTGGAAAGGATGTATCTTGTATTGACACAAGTTAATAATTTCATTAAAATAAGATTTCGATGAAAGACTTGGGCAAAACCGGAATATTAGGCATCAATATCTATATGGATAGATTGAGGCGCTAATATGGTTGTGCCAGACATACATATATGAGATATTGAAAGGGTTCAATATGGAAACAACAAGAAAGGTTCTTGCTGCATGGAAAGGATTGTATCAAGATTCAAGTGTTCCAACACTTGGTGAGTAAAATCACATGAAGATTTTGATTGATTATACCGTGATATGTATATATCCAGAATGTCCTATGCTCTAAATGTTATGAGCACATACCAGAATGATTCATAAGATGATCATTGGACAATAGTAAAGATATTCTTATGAGCTTTGGAAGAACTAAGAATATATCATGTATAAGTGACAAATAGTTAAAGGTAGTTCATTGTAAAGTGTTACATTGATACTAGTTTTGTCACAAGATACAAATTAAATTTATCTCAATTTAGATTATGGGTGGCACAATGTAATGGAAAGGATGTTCCATGATGGATTTGGATGAGTTCCAAAGTTGAGACATTGTGACGGACACTACAACAAAAGGCTAAGTATATAACTGCTATAGTAGCAGCAAAGGAGGGCATTTGTGTTAAGTAGTTTGTTATCAAACTAGGTGTGGTTCAAAGTGGGATAATACTATGAAGATATATTGTATGACAATAATATCAACATATTTTAACCCTAATGAACTAAAGGTCTCACCAAAGGACCAAATTTATACAATGCCATCTCATTTGAGAATGAGTGATGCGTAGAGACGCAAAGGCATGCAAATACACACGGACCTGAAACTGTCAGATCCGGAGATTATGTTAACCACTAGCAATCGCGTATATGCAACACCAGAAAGCCATAGGTGTTCAATACGCAAAGTTTTTCAAACTAGATTATTGACTCTAGTGCAAGTGGGAGACTGAAGGGAATATGCCCGAGAGGCAATAATAAAGTGGTTATTATCTTATTCCATGTTTATGATAAATGTTTATTTTGCATGCAATAATTGTATTAATTGGAAACTTTAATACATGTGTGTTTAATAAACAAAATACAAAGTTCCTAGTAATGCCTCTCATATAAACTAGCTCGTTGATTAACAAGATGATCAAGGTTTCCTGATCATGGACATTGGATGTTGTTAATAACGAGGTCACAACATTGGTGGAATGATGTGATGAACATTCATCCGAAGTATAGCATTATGATCACAGTCATTATGTTTATATTTCTATAACATCATACGAAGTAATCTTTGTCCTTAGACCATGAGATCATGTTAATTGCTAACACCAGAAGAGTATCTTGATAACATCAAACGTCACACCGTAACAGGGTGACTATAAAGGTGGGTTCAGTGCTACAAAGGTGTTATGTTGAGGCTCATGGATCAAGAGTGGGATTTGTCCATCCCGATGACGGATAGATATACTCTGGGCCCTCTTGGTGATATCACATTGGTTAGCTTGCAAGCAAGTGATGTGACCACTAGAATGTTATATCACGGGAACAAGAAAAGAGGGCATGTCGGTAACGAGATCAAACTAGGTATGGAGATACCGATGATCGAATCTCGGACATGTAATATATCGTGAGACAAAGGGATTTAGTTACTAGCGTTAAAGGTTCTCACGATCACAGAAGTCATCGTTGAATGTGTAGGAGTTAGTATGGATCTCCATGTCCCGCTTCTGATTATTGATCTGAGAGGGGTCTCGATCATGTCTGCATTATTTGCTAACCATAGGGTGACACACTTAAGGGATACCGACACCATTTGGAGCAAATATGTTTTAGATAAAGATTTAAGAAAGCGCTGGAATTATTTCAATAGACACCGAAACTGTTTCGGGTGAAATTGCTGAAATTGGTTCTGCATGTAATATTGAAATGTTGCAAGGGGTTTTATGTGATGTTTATTAATTAAAGTAATTAACAAAATTCTGAATAAAAATAATAAAAGAGTTTTATTAAATGAGAGATCATTGAATTTGGAGAAATTTAATGCATTTAAAGTGGAGACTTTAAAAGAGAATGTGAAGGGGCATTTTAATGTGGAGGGGTTACCACCACATGAATGGGGAAGGTGAGGAGTCACCCCCCATGCGCCAGCCATGAAGGAGGGGAACCCCCCTCCTCCTATAAAAGTCCCCCCTCACTCCCCTTC
Source organism: Avena insularis (assembly GCA_023614405.1). Classification (NCBI taxonomy): domain Eukaryota; kingdom Viridiplantae; phylum Streptophyta; class Magnoliopsida; order Poales; family Poaceae; genus Avena; species Avena insularis. Next base: position 167,244,205 of record CM042694.1, on the reverse strand, counting down.
TTCCTCACACCTCCTCGTGAAGGATCTCTCTCCCCCTCTAGTATTATTCCCCCATGGTCTTGGATTAGCGAGATACATGTTCCCGGTGGCTTTATCTGGAAAGGAGTTGCTGCTTTCGCTGTTTTGCTGGAACGAGGGACGGAGGTTGTCGGGGTACCGGACATGTGTGCGATCACGGTTGCACCGCTGCTTTGCGGTGCTGGACTTGGCGGTGCTGGAGCTGGATCTGAAGGACGTGCTGGAGCCGGACCTGCTCAGGCTTCCTCACAATCTTGAGATCGGCAAGTGTATGACTACATCAACCATGAGTTCCTACTTGTTAACAAAACTCGTTGTCTTCGAGGGTAAGTTCTCGATGGATGTATGACCACCCGTTGCTTTGTACCTAGTAGATAGATCTTGGCGTATAGTTCTCATCGTAGGAAAATTTTTGTTTTCTATGCTGCGGACCCAACAGTATCTGGCCGAGCTATGCCGTCGTAGGCTTGAATATGTCTTGAGATAGCAAATCCTTCTGGGAATTTTGTGGCTCTTATACGTGGTCCGAAGAACTTTGGGCCCACGTATATATCATCGTTTTTGTAGCGCTGCGCTTCTATGTTGGAATTGATCCTATGTCTTGCGTCATTTGGGGATAAAGATCGTCCCAAATGACGGCTGTGGCTGCGGTGCCTTGGAGCCGGACTTCGGCTTCCGCCACCACCTCCCCCCACCATGACGCCCTCCTTGGCCTCCTTGGGGGTCGTTGTGATGGCTACTTGGTGGAGAGGGTGGAGCAGCTGGGTTGTTTTCGGCTGATCGTCAGCCTCCGTCTGGAGCGTCATTATTCTGGTTCCAGGGAGGATCTTCATTATGAGGAGCCCCCTGCCGGTTTGACTTGGCACGGTGTCCGTCGTTCCCTCGCCCATCAGCCGGACGGCTTGCATGTCTAGGAGGTGGTATTCTTTGTCGGTCCTCCTCCGAACGTTTCTCTTTATCTTCTTCCCTGCGATCCTTCGACTCTCGCTAGGGAGGATTCTTTAGATTCATTGTAGCGATTGCCTCTTGCTCTGCAACTGGGGTAATGTTACGCCAGTCACGTGCAGCTTTGTGGTGCTGTCCTGAAGATCCAGTTCTTGAGTAGTTTTCTTCCCGACGGTTGGAACAATGATGCTGTTCCGGAACACGTTGGGGTCTTACGTCATTCCGGGCCGGATCCGTGCGACATTGGTCAGAATGGGAGACCAGTTTTTGGCTTCTGTATAGGGCGACTTTTTGCTGATCTAGACCCTTGTTGAGTAGTTTAATGCCTAATCGGATCTGCTCTGGGCCTAGATTAGCAGATAGGATTTCTCGAGCCGCAATGGTGTTTTGCACTGGAGTTGGATACACCCAATCCTTGTTGCTATCGCGTCGAGGCATCCCATGAGTATGACGTTTCCTGGTCTTCTGATGTTGCCTAGAGTTGTACTTCTCCACAGTTGCCATGCGTTTCTTTTCTTCCTCAAGGTTTTTGGCTTCATCGAGGAGTACTTGGCGACGCGCTTCTAGGGCCTGGGCCCTTTCGTATAGCTCTTCAGCAGTAAGTTCTGCAGCTGTAGGAATAGGTGTGGTTAATGCAGCATCGACGAGTTTACGTGCACCTTCAGTGATCACATGTCCATCCACCGACTCTTCTTTGGGCTCGTCCGGGATAAGTTCTCCATCCGAGTCTTCCTCATATTCCTCGGCAATCACCTCCTCTGCCGGAGGGTCTTTTGCCGGGGTCTTGTTCTTCTTGTTTTTCTTCTTTGCCTTCTTGGCAGCACCGGTAGCAAAGACGGCTTTGGGCCTGTTTCCCAGAGTCAAACTTTGATCGGTACTTTCGGCCATTTGGTTCTCGGGATCATCTCCGAGATCCATGTTGTCCTGTGCTTTGGGAGAGTTTTCTCCGGATCCTTCGTCCATGTCTTCTCCTTTTGCAGCAGCTGTGGAGTTAATCTCCTCTTCATATTCCACGGAGAACTTCTCGAAATCCGCCGATGTCATGGAGTCATCTGAAGATGCCGGTAATTCGACGCTTGTTCTGATAGCCTCCAGCACAGAGTCGGCGTTGTCTCCAGCATCGGCGGAGCCAGATCCGGATCCCACATATCCATCAAAGTGCGATGTGCTCCTCATGATATAACTGCGGTCTTCATAGTAGGCTTCGTCGAAACGCCTAATGGTCTCGAGGATTGCATCTACGCCTGAGTTTTGCATCATCATGCGCCTTAGTGTGTATCTCAGGAAGGGCATGTCTGTCACGGTGTCATTAGAGCTGGAACCAGAGTTCTCTTCTTGGTTTTCCTATATTTTGACCTCTGCAGGTGGATCGATCTGGGATTCGTACTCGCTAGGGAGATCCACTCCAGATCTGACATGCACCGCGAGATCTGTCTCAGGTTCAGCTTTCTCCACTATCTCCGCAACTGGTGCAGGCTGAGTGGGATTAGGGTTTTCTGAGATCCGGAACTCTGCCGCCTCCGCGGACAGAGGGGACCCAGAAATTTCTCCTGCCTCTATCATCACCGCTAGGGTGGGTGGGTAGGTTCAGCGAAACCGATGTAAACATCGATCTCACCAAAAGACATAATGGTGTAGGTGGTCACGGCCTCCCTAGCCAGAGTCCAAGTCTCGTCTAGGATGATGAGAGGGACGTCACTGGCGTAGAGGATGCGACCAACGGCGATAGTCTCGCCTATTCCGATTCTTGCATATTCCGCTCGGAACGCAGATCCGAAGCTCACTTGCCCCACGATGGGCGCCAACTGTCGTCGGATTGATGACAAGTACGCCATGAGGGGGTCCTCAAGGCGTGTGGAAGAGAGGGGTGTGAGACGTACGGTGTTCCGGGACGGTGAGCACACAACTTTACCTAGGTTCGAATCCGCCGGCTTTGGACGGATCCTACTCCTGCTAGGCAATCGATGTCTGGCGAGCGAATATATGGGTTACAAGGGTTTCGCCTATGCGAGTTGAGGTTGTAGACTATTGTCTGGTGGTAGTTGCCCTAAAGGCTCTCCCTAGGACGGTTTATATAGATATCTGGCCTAGGGTTTACAGGAAAGATCTATCCGGCTACGACTAAGAGTCGGTTATAGAGTACATCTTGAACTACAAGTAACACTATGGGGCTATGTCGGTAAGTCTTCTGGGCCTTCCCGTAGCCAGATTGGACTCCGTATCTTCTCCTGACTAGGACGCCCGTGAAGCAAAGCTCTAACCCGAAGTGGGCCACCCTGGTTAGTGAGGAACTGTGAGGATACCCGGAGAGTATATCCCCAACATGTAGGTGCTCCACATAATAACAATTGTGATAATCATAGTGGAGCAAATCATGGCAATCTCTCTTTTGAAAATACTTTTAGAACTTTCATGCAAGCTCGAACCGAGCAAAATAATAAGCTTATTAAAATCACGGAGAACCATGAAAATAGTATTGGAAAACTATCTAACCAGGCCATCGCAATTAGAAATGATGTGCATAATCTATAGGAAAGAACCAAGACCGTGGAGGCATATCTAGGAAAATAGCTGAAAGCCAATCTCTCATACTTGCAAAATTCGCTGGAAATCCCGAGCCAAACCCAGTGGCAGACCTCAAGATGATGAGGGCAGAAAATAAAGATGAGAAGCCCGAAGAGCTAGATTATAGCAATGCGCCATTACCAGATTATACTGTGGAAGATCTATGGAAGATGATCACCGTAAAGAATCCATGTATAGAACAAGGTAACGATGCTACGTACCAATAACTTATAAAAGAATTATCATCTAAAGTTCGTGATCTAGAGATGGAATATAAGAAACTAGCCGATAAGCTTCCAGCTAAGCTAGATCATATTTTTGAGCCCACTATTAAAGTTAAGATAGGAACCAATGAGATAGCAGCCCTTTGTGATCTTGGTGCAAGCGTTTCAACAATTTCTAAAAGTCTATTTGATAAGTTAAACTTGGGGCCATTCACAACTACTGAAATGAGACTCCATATTGATGATTCAACCTACAAACAATCTGTTGGCATAAAAGAAAATATAGTTGTTAAAATTAAAGGATGTCATGCTCTTATTGATCTTGTTATAGTGGACATGCCTGAAGATCCCATAACACCTATAATTTTAGGTAGGCCATTCCTAGGAACTATTAAAACTTTATTAATCTACATGAGGAAATGTGAGAATATGACTAACATCTATAGATCCTTTTATAGTCTACTTCCCTAGGAAGAAGAAGGCCAAGCCTAATGATGATGGTGTAATCACTTTGAAAGCTAATTACTTTGGAGTGGGTTTCCCACTTGCAAAGCCTAAATAATCACCATCTCGGTCAAGCTAATTATCCTTAACAAAAAGCGCTTCATGGGAGACAACCCATGTGAAATAAATTTTTTATTCTTGTGTTATTTTATTTTAGTTTTTGTTTTAATAAAGAGTGTTCAAGAAGGTCCTTTGAAGAGAGGAGAAGAAATGAAGGTAATCCTTGATCTATTATATTTACTAACACATGTCCATAAGGTAATGTAGTTTTATGAAGTTTATTTGCTATTATTCTTTTGTTGCTTTGATGTGCAAAGGCGTATGAAGCTACTAACTTGAATTCTTAAGTTTTTGAATGTTACAGTGCGTTTAACAACCACGGATACGACCGGAGGCAACCGTACTGTCTGGCCGTACCACATCACGGCACAGGAAGATGCAAACTTTGATTTTTGCTAATGGACATAGTGCATTTAACAACCATTGGTATGACCGGAGGCGACAATACCATCCGCTCGTACCATACCCTGAGCAAAACATCAAGTTTGAAGCAAACTATTTGAGGAGATAACGACCTATAGTACGGGCACAGGCACTCGTATCGTGCGCCTATACCGAGTGCATCACCGGAAAGAGCCATCGACCCCAAGGTAAGATACTCGGTGAAAGGGCATGTATGCCCCATGTGTGGTTTTGGTAATTAATGACAATCCCTATGGACTAATGTGCAAATTGAGTTTCACTTGTAGGTTTGTCCATTTGCATCGCTTGGACCATGTGTTGGTTTCGAGGATGAAAAAGAAAAGGCATTGTCCAAGGGCTTTGTGCCTATTGGAATCAAGTAGAAGAAGAAGAAGATCAAGTATGTCTTAAAGAAGAAGAAGAAGAAGATGGAGTTCCTCATGACTATCTTCAAGACATCATCAAGAAATGTTGTGCAAGCTCAAGATGCACCATCTCTAGAAGATCTCATGCTTGGAGCTTGTCATCCTCGGTGTTCATGGAGTGATGAAGACAAGGTCAAAGAAGTGGTTTCCCCATGGAGTATGGGTGAGCCATTCGCAAGTCTTCATCAAGCAAGAGCAAGCAAGAAAGGTGTTCCATCTTGAAGGTGACAAGATCGTCTACATCAAGCTCAAGTGGGATGCTCAAGGCAAAGGTATGATCTTGATAGGGTTTCTATTTTACCGGTCTCTTGTAGTGTTGGGAGACCGGGTTTAGGATAGATAGTTGTACTACCAAGAGGGGATCCCGAGTGGGTGACTCGTTCGTATATCTCAGAGAGAACTCAAACCTTTGCATACATAGCATCATATTTCTTGGTTGTTGTTTGGTTCTTGTCCATGTGAGAATCTAGATCTTGTGGTTATCTTCATAACAAGCTCTAGTTCATCAAAAATGGATTCCGCTTGCATATCTTATTGAATTTTTGGTCTTGCAGGTTTTTCGGCTCCACACCTTGGGAGGTATCTCACATATATATTCATGGTATTTTTTCCCACGTCGTTATCTTTCCAACAAAATTAGTTTCATCTCGTTTGGAGTTCGGATGCAAAAGTTCTTGCAGTTTTGGTTCTGAAGTTTCTCTGACCGGAAGTACCGGCCAGGCGCCGGAAGTACCGCTCGGGCAGAAATGCCGCCTATAGTACCAGTGTAAATTCTGGTCCAACTTCCGGAAACCCCTATTTCTATTCAGTACTCTCTCTGCCTAGTTTGCGCTATTTGACGGTACTTACAGCCGGAATCTTGGCGGTAGTCTGCAGCCAGCGGTAATACAGTGACCACCGGTAGTACCGGCCGACCTCGTTTTGTGTTCATTCGCTTCGCCGGTTTTGACCGTTGGCTGAGTGCCACCGGTAGTACCCACCACCACGGTACTACCGTCAGGCGCTGAAGCGTAATAGGGCAGATCGGGGATCCTTTAAAAGGAGCTCCCTTTCCCGGCCCTATCTCGTTCTTCTCGGTTTTGGCTTTCTCCTCCATTGTTGACCTGAAGAGCTTGCCTCTCCCTTCCCCTCCTATGATTCTTGCATCTTTTTGAGGGATTTGAGAGAGGAGATCTAGATCTACAAGCCCCACCAAACCAAATCCCTTCTTTGTGAAGGAATCCTTGGGATCTAGATCTTGGAGAGTTTTGTGTTCTCCTCTTGTGTTCTTCCTCCCTTATTCCCCCAATAGCTTTTGCAGCTTTGGTGGAATTTGAGAGTGAAGGACTTGCCTCTTGCATTTGGTTCATAGGTTTGAGTTATCCTCGGAGACTCGGCGAGTTCAAGCCCTTGGGCTTGTTTCTCTTGGGTTCTTGGAACCCTAGACGATTGTGTGGTTGGATTGTTGACCTTTTGTGGTCTTGTAGCCTTTTGTGGCCTTGTTGCCTTTTGTGGCTTTGTGGCATTGTTGTTAGGAGCCTCTAATTGAGTTGTGGAGATTGCCCCAATCTTGTACGGGTTCGGTGACCGCCCTCAAGTGTCACATAGTGGAACGTGAGTAGGCCTTTGTGGCGAGCTCACGGGCGAATAGGGTGAGCCTTTTGTGGCATCAGTAGGTTGCGTGCCTTCGCATCTTGGGGTGAGGCCTTGTGTGGCGTTGGGTGAGAATCGAGCCACCACACCTTGAGGTGAGCCACTTGTGGTGTTCGAAGTACATTGCGCCCCCGCACCTCTCCAACAGAGACGTAGCTTCTTTGGAAGTGAACTTCGGGAAACAAATCATCGTCTCCGCGTCCATCGGTTATCTCTCAACCGAGCCCTTTACTTATGCAATTTACATTATGATAGCCATCGTTCTTGAAGTATATTATCTTGCTATCACATTGTTGTTTGTCTTGCTTAGCATAGGTTGTTGGTGCACTTAGTGAACCTAGTGGATATAGGTTTTGGCTTGATAAATTAAACGTTAAGTTTTATTCCGCATTTATTAGAGCTTAAACCGTAATAATTTTAAAATGCCTATTCACCCCCCTCTAGGCGACGTCCATTTCCCTTTCACTCGGTACGGGCAAACTCCAGTTGTACCACCTGCCCGCACCACGTACTTGGCCACGATATCAGCATAGGAAGAGGTAAACATAAAATCCCCAAAACACAAATTTCTCTTTCTTCTTCCTCCAAACTCCAAACCACCTCCATTGGATCTTCAATTCTGCTCATTCTTTCTTCAATTCTTTGCACCCAATCGATCTAAGGTATGTTATCCTCCGATCCCCAACTTTTTTTTGCATCAAAACCTTGCTCAATCTTTCACCATTATCAATCTAGACTTAGGTTTTGTTCTTGAGCTAACCTTGATTATGGGCATGCTTAGTTTTGTTTTTAGAGGAGATTCTTTTGTAACTAGTGCAGATGATTGCTTTTGCTATGTTTCTATTGGAGCATATTTTTATTTAGCTTTATTTTTGTAGACGAACATGAGGAGCCATACATGTGCAGCGGTAGCGGAACAAGCCGTACCACCCGTTGATAAGCTAACCCCCAAGTAATTTAGTATCGAGATCACCGAGGAGTTTCAGCTCACTCGTTTCAACCGTCTCAAGCACCGAGAAATCAAGTCCATCAAGTGGGCGTGCCCTTACATCCGTAACCAACTGGGCATTCTTCATGATTTTGATTTAATTTGTAAAAATATTAGTTTGTATCACTTTGTCTTCCAGGTCGCCACAACATATCGCTGATTGACACTTGAGTTCCTCATTACCTTGATGCATACAATGGGTTCACACTACTGCCTGAGAAGTATAGCTTGGGAGTTGATCGCATTAAGTTCCGCCTTATGAATCGTGAGTATACCTTAACACTCGACCAATGGTATCACTATTTTGGGTTTGCCAACAACACCACCGATATACGCTCCACCACCTTTTTTCTTAATCCCTCACCCCTTGGAGTACTTTAATAGAATGAGAATCCGTGGAAACATACCCAAGGGAATTCAAATTGATCATCCTCCTATTCATTATTGGTTCTATGTTATTGCTAACACTTTGCATACACGTGGTGAGTTGACTAGAGTCAATGAAGAGGACATGATAATCCTCGCAGGAGCTGCTATTCCAAACTGTAACTTAATGCCAAATTTGGGCGCCCTTCTATTGTTTTATCTTAATCATCAAGCTCTTCAATATCGTGGCCCCATATGTGGAGGAGGAGTTGTCACCATTCTTGCATGTGCGCTTCACGTCAACCAAGGTAATATCCAATCGTTGGCAGGTGACTGCCGTCTCGTTTTTGCTACTCTAAGAGCTTGTGGTATGATTTCTAAATCCAATGGTAGATACCTTCTTGATATACCTGGAGCCAATCACTTGATCCCAGCTCCTTTGCCTAATGGTTTATTCTCTATCAAGGATGGATGTTTGCATTTTGAAGCGCAGGTTGAAGCAAGTCTACCCCAACAATAAGAACCCGTGTATAAAAATGGAGAAGATGAAGAAGTAGAACAAGAAGGGCCCGAACAAGATGAGCAGCCACCAAACCACTACACCACCTATGAAGATATCTACTCTCTCGAAGGAAGCATTTAGAACATGTGCAACCTCTTCATCAACCTTTGAGATGCTACCACCAACCTCTCAACCCAGTTCACCAATTGGAGCAGCCAATGAAACTTGGGAGATTATCCACCACCACTATAATGAGCAACAAAAGGTCTTGCAAAAGCCTGAGCTTGGGGATGTGTCCCGTGACATTTATATTTGTGTAATGATGAGGTTGTACTCCAGCTCCATGAGAGCTTTGAAACACTTGTTTTGGTTTGTTCCAAGAGATCCACCACCATAGTTCATCCTCTGCATCCTCCGTCCTCTCTATAGCCATAGACATTAGCTTGTACTTGAGATCTCCTTGTGATTGGGTGACCATTGTAAGAATATTTGATTTCAATCTAAATATTTTACATAATGTTTTCTATACTTGATCTTATTGTTATAAGTGAGTAGTCCTCACGGGCTGTGGGTTGGGTGAAACCTCGCAGCGATTATGTGCATCTAATTCACGGGAGTATTGTGTATTGATTGAATAGAGATTTGTATGTTTGTTTCTTTGTCTTTTGTCTCGATCTATGAACTTGTAGGTACCCAAGATCACAGAGATTGATAAAGACTTGAGGTGAGATACTTGCTGAGCAGCGATCTCGTAGGAAACGCAGTGACAGGAAGGGGAGTACAGTCTTTGTTTAGCGATCCATTTGGGAACAATAGCAATATCACTTCTTAAGGCTTTGATCTATGTTTTCACTTAATAATTGTTGTAGTCTGGTATTTCATGGTACAATGGTTGGATCAAAAGACTATTGCTATGCCTGTGAGTCGCAGGAGCTCTAGTATATCAGGATGTTTTGCCCACAAATTTTATCTTTATTAAATCATTACACATGAATATGCGTATTACTATCTTTATCCCATATGACGTGTGATACGTCCATTTTGCAACACTATTCTATGTCATAATTTACTGTTATTCATTGATATATTTCATATTAAGAGATGATACTTATGTTATTTCATCTGTTTTTGCATAGTTGATGACTTTTGGAGCATGGACCTCTGCAGTCAGGATTCTGATGGAAAAGGTGCTGTTTGGAGGAAAAATTCACGAAGATCAGAAAATCCGGGAAAATATACAGAAAATCCTATTTTTTCAGAAGACGAAGGAAGCCAGAAGGAGGAGTGGAGATGGGCCACAAGGGGCCCACACCACCCCCTGGTGCGGGCCACCCTAGGCCGCACCACCAGGTGGTGTGGACGCCCTGGCCCACCTCTGGCTCTCCCCTCTAGCGTATATATTCCTCCCGAAACCCTAAGACTCGGGGGAGCGACCACAGAAAGATTCCGCCGCCTCTGCGGGGCGGAAAGCACCGAGAGAGAAAGATCTCTCCGGCAGACAGATTTCTACCAGGGGAATTCCTTCCTGGAGAGGGGAGATCGTCGCCATCAACACCACCATCAAGCTGGACTTCATCGGGTTCATCATCATCATCACCACCAGCACCATCATCTCCATCTCCATATTTGCTGTAACAATTGTGTTGAATCTTGCATAGTTCTTAGGGGAAACTTTCCCGGTGTTGATTACTCTTTGTAGTTGATGCTATTGAGTGAACCGTGAAATTATTGTTTATGTTCAGATTGTTATACATCATTATTCCATCTCTGATCATGATCCATATGATGTCTTGTGAGTAGTTCATTTTGTTCTTGAGGACATGGGAGAAGTCATGTTGTTAGTAGTGGAGTTGTGTTGAGAAAGATTCAATAGTTTGATATTTAAGTTGTGGTGTACTTCTAGTGGTGTCATGTGAACGTCGACTACATGACACTTCACCTATATGGGCCTAGGGGAATGCATATTTGGCTACTAATCGTAGGGGTTCCCGGAGTGACAGAAACCTGAACCCCCGTTAGGAAATCATTGCACAAGGGACGTAAGGGTCTTAGAGTTTAAAGCTGCGGTTAGGTTTCTACCTTAATTACTTTCTTGTACTTACGGATGTTTGCAAGGGGTATAATCACAAGTATGTATTAGTCCTAGGAAGGTCGGTACATTAGCACAGGTTCACCCACACAACACTTAGCAAGCTAAACAAGATTAATCAACTATATAAAGCGAAAGCACTTGACAGTCTTCCCATGTGTCCTCGAGAACGTTTGGTCATCTTAAGTAATACAACCGGCTTGTCCTTTTCTGCATAAAGGATTGGGCCACTTGTTGCATTTATTCTTATTATCTTTTGTTTACTCGTACTTCGTTTACTTGCATTATCAAAAACCCCTAAAAATCCGTTTGCTAAGTATTTGCAGAGAATTCTTGATCCATACCACTAGCCAGCACCTTCTGCTCCTCATTGGGTTCGACACTCTTACTTATCGAAAATACTGCGATACACCCCCTATACTTATGGGTCATCAAGACTATTTTCTAGCGTTGTTGCCGGGGAGTGAAGCGCTATTGGAGAGTGGAACTGGTAAAGGAAACTTCTACTATGAGTATTGTTTACTTCTGTTAGTTGCTTTATTTTCGTTATGGATAATTCGCTGAGTTTCTTATTTGGTAATGCTACTACCACTGCTAAGGTAGTATATGAACCACCACCTGCTGAGAATGATGCTTTTAAAATACCTACAAGAATTATTGATCGTGTTATGGATAACTACTATGTTGGGGATGGAAGTGTCCATCCCGGTGATCATTTGCTCTTTATACACGAATTATGCAGGTTGTTCAAGTGTGCAGGTATTACTACAGATCAAGTTAAGAAGAAGTTATTCTTATTATCACTGAAAGAAAGAGCTGAGGAATGGTATAAGCTGCTGAAAAATGGTCAAGCTCTGGAATGGGAGGAAATAGTACCTCTCTTTTATTCAAAGTTTTATCCTCCTAGTGAGATTCGTAAAGATCGGAATCAAATATACAACTTTTGGCCTCTTGATGGAGAGAGTACAGCTCAAGCTTGGGGGAGATTGAAGTTACTAATGCTCAAATGTCCCATTCATGAGCTCCCCAACAATATTATTATCAATAACTTTTATGCAAGGCTCCCTCTACATGATAAGGATTTATTGGATGCTTCTTGTGCTAGATCATTCACTCGCATGGAAGAAGAAGCTAAATGGGGTCTTCTGGACCATATTCAAGACAATGCTGAAGCATGGGAGAATGATAAAGGTAGAAAGTCAGGTATAAATTATGATTATGAATGCATTGAATCTTTTATGGGAACTAATGACTTTCAAAACATTAAAAATGCTTATGGTCTAGACTCTCAAGCTATTGCTTCTTATTTTAAGGCTTTTCCTTCCTATATTGAAGTGCCTAAAAAGAAGTGGAATAAGTATCATGAACCTTATAAAGATGTTGCTAAGAGTGTTCCTGCAAAGAATACTGAAGTTTATACTGCTAATCATGTTTTACCTGAACCTTATATTGAGAAAATGCCTTTCCCAGTTAAGATAAAGGAACATTCTATGATAGCTAGTATGGTTGATGAAAGTATGAATGAAGTTGATGAACCTATAATAGCAAATGTGAAAGACTTTGTTACTAAATATGAAGAAAAGGGACACACTATCCTTTGTAAGGATACCTCTAATGTTGTTTCACAAAGTAGTGTTATGAGAGCTAGTATTCCTGTGTTTTCTGTTAGAATAAGTGATCAGTGTTACGATGGTCCTTGTGATAGTTATATTGTTAAGTTTATGCATGATACTGAAAGTTACTATGAGAGAGGGAAAAATGTTCTTATGCATCTCAATAATATCAAGTTTCCCCGTTTTATGCTAAAAGTTTTATGTTGCATTTCTTTTGCCTTCCTATGCTAGTAGCCTCTAGTTTCAACAACCTGTTTGTTTACAAAATTCCCTTGCATAGGAAGTGGGTTAGACTTAAACGTGTGTATTTTTTCTTCTTAATGCTCTCTTTCACTTCAATTCATATTCCTATGTGAGCATCTTTGAAATTATCATGCCCATCTTAATGGCTATAAAGAAAGAGCTTTTTGGGAGACAACCCAATTTGTTTTTGCTTTCAGTTTGTTTTTGTTTCTTTGAGTCTTGGAAGTTATTACTTCGTTAATAACCGCTCCTTACCCGTTTTGTTTGGTTTTTGTGTCAAGATCAACCTCTAAAGAGAGAGAAGTAATATTTGGGTAAGTTGATGTCCCGAAACAGATTTTTGTGCTTCACCGTAAACATTCGTGAGAGACCTCTGTATGTCGGATTGAGCTGTACTGTTTTGTGCTTCTGCCCCAGGTTGTTATTTAACTTCCGTTAGTTTCGCACTTTTTTATTTGAGCAACAATAGATTTTCGAAAAAATTGATCTTTACCTGCTGGTCTGTTTTGCCAGATTTTGCCACTCTTGCATTTGCTTCTTTATTTGATTTCCTTTTTGAATTCTTTTTGGGTTTTCGGAAGGAGTTGCTACAGTAGCTTATGTTTTTATGGTTTTCAGTTGAAGTTGGGTTCAAAAGGTTTTATCACTTCACTTTTACTAATGTTGCTAATGAGAACTGTGTAAAGTTTTGTGTGAAAAAAGTTTCAGGGTTAGTGGAGAAAATAGTGTAATGAGGAAGTGAAAGGTTTCATGACTCAAGTAATAAGTGTATGAAGATGAAGATATTGATGTTATTCAAGTGGTGACTCCGGAAAAACCCACTAAATACCAAATTCAGAGAACTCCAGAGTCTGTTTTCAAATAGGTAACAGTTCTGGTAAGAAAAGTTCCACGAAAATACTATCCAACTATATTTTTGCAGTTTTTAGTCAATAAGGAAAGCTATGAAGCGAAGGAGGGACGGAAACAGATCTAGGGTGGCTCACACCACCCTGTGGCACGGGCCCACCCCTGGCCGCGCCACCAGGTGGTGTGGCCACTCCGGACTCCGTCTCTGACCCATTTTCTCCTAGTACCTTCCTTTTGTTGTGAAACTTTGTAATATATAATCCCCCGGATCTCCCGAGGTTCGTGTATCGTTTTCTCGTCGTGTTTTTGTTTCGATTTGTTTCTAACAGGTAGAGTCCCAGATTTTGAGCCACAATGTCTTCCTCTGGATCAGCCAAGGAAGATTCTTTAGAGGATATCATTAACCCATACATGAGAGAGTTGAAGATTCATCCCAAGGAGTTGTTGCTTGAAGATGGGGAGGTCCGGATAAAAGAGGTTCAAGGCCCTAAGGGTGAAGGAATTCTGGAGGATAGGATGGAAGCACTGGAGCAAGAAGTCTTTAGGTACAAGAAAATGGCGGAACGCGAAGTGGATATCATCCATAAGATTTGTTCCGAACTCATCGCCGAGCACCAAGAGGAGACTGCTGAGCTCAAGGATGAAGTCCTCTCACTCCGCCATACAACCAACAAACTGCAAGCATAGCTCTACGATGTTCAAAATCAAAATTGTGAGTATGAGGTTAGGTTTAAACACATAAGTGTTGCTGCAAGTTTCAGGATGCTAGAAACCACCATGTCCTTTGTTGATGGGAAGCCCTTACCCTGGAAGTAGGATGATGATGAGAGGATACCACCACCACCGAAGGAGTAATTCATCATCAGTTTTGGCATCCCCTTGGCTTGTTCCAAGCTTGGGGGAGTGCCGCGGTATCACATCACTATCTTCTACCTTTTTACCTTTTTAGTAGAGTCATATCATGAATAGAGAAGTTATCATGTAGGATGGTTTGCATTATGGAAGTGTCCCCTCTCTCGTTAGATATGTATCCCTTGGTGTGAGTTGCCGTTATGGAATATTAATGAGAAGTTCTATCATTTACTCTTTTGCATAGCTTATATTGGTTTTCAATTCGTGGTTATATGATTGATCTTATGGTTAGTATTGGTAGCACTTTGGGATCATTGAGTTAATTTAGTTGGTTTTGGCAAACCTGGCTCGGTCAGTAGCAACACTATTTTTAAGAGTTGAATGAAAAGATAAAAGTACTCTAAAGAAATATAATTTCATCATCTTTCTTTCTTGATTTGCTCATAAGTTTAGTATTCTCTAATTAAGATCTTTTGTGCTACCAAGGAAGATTGCATGTTTGTCTTTATCACTTGTATGTTTGTTTGTTTCCTTCAATTCTTATACTTGCTATCCAGCCTTGCTAGCCAAAAACCTGTACTGAGAGGGAATTCTTCTCGTGCATCCAATCCTTAAACCAAACCCATGCCATTTGTGTCCACCGTACCTACCTATTAGCATTATTGCTATTCCAAGTAAATTCTTATTTTTATCTACCTTCCAAATTAAACTTGTTATGTGAAAATTAGTGATTAAAGCTCTCACGAACTTGATGGCACACTTTACTTTCTTGCATTTAATAAACTTGAACCATTGTGCCCATCTATGTTGCGTATATGCTTGCGCTTTGTAAGTTGTGAATTAGCAGAACCATGCTATCATGGGGAACGCTTTCAACATTGCACTGGTACTTTGTACCTAGTTGATATCATGTTCTTTTGTCTATGGATGTCGTCGGTGTGAAATGAAAGGGGAGCTTGTAAGTCCATGGAGTTATGCATGTGTGTTAGAGAAACGCCTGGGCCGCCGGTCTAATCCATGATGTCATGGTGGAAACCTGCAGCGTAACCATAATGAGCATCTATGAAGCATTCTTCTTATAAAAAAAGAGATAGAGATTGAGAAAAAGAGAAAAAGAAAAAAAGAGATATTATGAAAAGAGGAAAGAGAGAAAAAAGCACCATATTCCCATGGTAAATAAGAAGATTGCTGAGATGTTTGTTGTCTGCTTGCCTTGTCATTTTGATATGGGGATTCTTCCGTATCATCGGGCAAGGGGTACCCTGTTGGCGGTTCTCCATGATACACATGTGCTTACGATGACAAGAACTTACCGGTGACTAAACTTGAGTAGCATGAGGAGCGGCCCTTGTATTCAAGGGACATGAGATTCTCAATTTACAACATGTCAAGTATATCCTCATATTTGATCACTTTAACCTTAATCACCTAAATATGCCTATGATAGGGGCAATGAGAGCTGAAAGCTAATAAGTATCATAATTTTTGGGAGCTCTCTATGAAACTTGAAATCCCTGCTTCCCTCTGCGAAGGGCCTTTCTTTTACTTTTTACTTGAGTCAGTAAACCTATTCCCTTCTATCTCAGCAAGTATTTTGAGTTGTTGTGTTTCATTCATTCATATGATGATTTATTCAATCATGTTCCTTATGTTCCTTGTATTGCACATTGCTCTTATCTTGGTGATTAATACTTTGAAAGCTATCATTGAAAACCAGTTATTTGTGAACTCCAGCAAATTATCAACTATTCTTCGATCAAGAGCTAAGCTTGCCATTACCAATTATGATTCACTTTATGTATCTTTATTGTGTTTCCTTTACTTATTACAAGTTAAGTTGTATAATAGTGAGTTGTCCTCTATTATGATCAATGTATTGATGAATGTGATGCTTCTTGTCCGTATTCTTTTATCGACTCTTCACTCCATAAACCTGAGGTCATGTTTATTAAGCTCAGTTTCGCTTGGGGCGAAGTCTAAGGTTGGGGGAGTTGATACGTCCATTTTGCATCACTATTCTATGTCATAATTTACTGTTATTCATTGATATATTTCATATTAAGAGATGATACTTATGTTATTTCATCTGTTTTTGCATGGTTGATGACTTTTAGAGCATGGACCGCTGCAGTCAGGATTCTGATGGAAAATGTGCTGTTTGGAGGAAAAATTCGCGAAGATCAGAAAATCCGGGAAAATATAAGGAAAATCTTATTTTTCCAGAAGACGAAGGATGCCAGAAGGAGGAGTGGAGATGGGCCACAGGGGGCCCACACCACCCCCTAGCGCGGACCACCCTAGGCCGCGCCACCAGGTGGTGTGGCTGCCCTGGCCCACCTCTGGCTCTCCCCTCTGGCGTATATATTCCTCTCGAAACCCTAAGACTCGGGGAAGCGACCATAGAAAGATTCCGCCGCCTCTACGGGGCAGAAAACACCGATAGAGAAAGATCTCTCCGGCAGACAGATTTCTGCCAGGGGAATTCCTTCCTGGAGAGAGGAGATCGTCGCCATCAACACCACCATCAAGCTGGACTTTATCGGGATCATCATCATCACCACCATCATCACCACCAGCACCATCATCTCCATCTCCATATTTGTTGTAACAATTGTGTTGAATCTTGCATAGTTCTTAGGGGAAACTTTCCCGGTGTTGATTACTCTTTGTAGTTGATGCTATTGAGTGAACCATGAAATTATTGTTTATGTTCAGATTGTTATACATCATTATTCCATCTCTGATCATGATCCATATGATGTCTTGTGAGTAGTTCGTTTTGTTCTTGAGGATATGGGAGAAGTCATGTTGTTAGTAGTGGAGTTGTGTTGAGAAAGATTCAATAGTTTGATATTTAAGTTGTGGTGTACTTCTTCTAGTGGTGTCATGTGAACGTCGACTACATGACACTTCACCTATATGGGCCTAGGGGAATGCATTGTGTATTTGGCTACTAATCGTAGGGGTTGCCGGAGTGACAGAAATCTGAACCCCCGTTAGGAAACCATTGCACAAGGGACATAAGGGTCTTAGAGTTTAAAGTTATGGTTAGGTTTCTATCTTAATTACTTTCTTGTACTTACGGATGTTTGCAAGGGGTATAATCACAAGTATGTATTAGTCCTACGAAGATCGGTACATTAGCACAGGTTCACCCACACAACACTTAGCAAGCTAAAGAAGATTAATCAACTATGTGAAGTTAAAGCACTTGACAGTCTTCCCATGTGTCCTTGAGAACGTTTGGTCATCTTAAGTAATACAACCGGCTTGTCCTTTGCTGCATAAAGGATTGGGCCACTTGCTGCATTTATTCTTATTGTCTTTTTTTTGTTTACTCTTACTTCGTTTACTTGCATTATCATAAACCCCTAAAATCCATTTGCTAAGTATTTGCAGAGAATTCTTGATTCATACCACTAACCATCACCTTCTGCTTCTCGTTGGGTTCGACACTCTTACTTATCAAAAATACTGCGATACACCCCCTATACTTGTGGGTCATCAACGTGCAACTGCTGGTGAATCTTCAACCCTAGCCTATCTCCATCTATTGCGATAAACAACGTTCTAACGTAAACTAGAAAGGTCCAGTGAAAGAAGGTAAAATGAACAAACAAGTCTTGTAGACGTGTCTCATTTAATTTCCGTTTAGCATTGTTTTCCAAGGTTCGATTAAATCTAGGTCTACTAAAGAAAAGAACTACTATACTACATTCGTAAATCCGGATCGAAGATATCAGTCAACCGGAAACAATGTTATGTTGGCTATGGGAGCGTGAGAGAAGAATAGGATACACCCGCCTTCTCGTCCACCTCATCGCGGCAATCTCTCCTCTGACGTTGAGGAGGCAGGGATTCATCTGGTCGCCGTTTTCATGAAGTGGTGAATCTATACTTATGTTGCAGGTTTTGTGTCATAAGATTCGGATCAATTTAAGATTTTAATGTCAATTTAAGAGTTTAATGATGACGACTTCGGCTCTAGGGTGTTGGTCCTTAGGGACACGGGCATGAAGACTTTCCGGCTACGATCAACATCGTCGGGCCGGTTCTAATCACCACAGTGTCTCTTCCTTTAAAGTTTCATAGAAACGTGCACATCCTCCAATATGCCACGTAGAGGCATGTTAGGAATAATAAATTGTCAGAACATATTCAATCTATGGTTTCCCGTGTAGTACTGTCTTTGTTCGTCTAGTCAAAGTCAAAATTTGCCAGGTTTGACCAAAAATATGAGGAAAAACATCAACATCCATAATTATCAATGGATATTATATGAAAATATAGTTTATAAAAATTATAATATAATAAATTTTATATTATTGGCCTGTGAATGAAGAGAGTACTTCTGCTGCAGCTCAATGGTCATTAATTAGCTGGAGCTCTGCTAGTACTACTGTACATCAGAGAATTAATTAGGAGATATTCCTAGCAACGAGAATTAACTGTACCGTGGGGGAACGCCGTCTTGCTTCCGTTGAACGGCTCAGACTGAGCCCTCCGTAGGATTCTCGGGTCAGCGACGACTGAAGACGACGTGTCTTAGAGCTGCCGCTGCTCTCACCTAGATGGGCGTTGGGGAGCTGGAACATGGCGAGCCTGTGTATTTTTCGCGACCGTGTCCATTGTACACCCTGTAGGCCTGTACCCATCCTGATGTCTCGCGCCGCGCAAGCAGGCTGGGAGCAGCTGCTGGAAGAGAACGTTGGAGGAAGAAACGGCAACCCGCCTCGTGCGCTTCTTCCTCCGACCAGCGGGGCCGTCGTATATAGTACCCTGCTGTAGGTATTGGCATCAATGGATCATAGCTGTAGCTGGTTCCTAGAAGTACCGACCAGGGAATACAGAGAATTTTCAAAGTGTTCTTGTCATGTGCATCTATGGTGGTACGCCTATAACAGTTGAGAGAAAAAAAACTTTCCAACTCACCCTGTTACTAACAATTAATTTCTTGTTAAATCGTACCCGCAAATTTTAGATTCAACCATCAAAATAATTAAGATGATGTGGATCAACTATGGCTCTATTCAACATCCTTATATTGCTTTTAGTATATAATAGATAGATAGATAAATTGTTTGTACTTCTTATAAATTCATGAAATAGATCTAATTGTTTTTTGAAAAAAAAGTAACTTCCGCGGATGCGAGCCACGCCTAGAGAGAACATGTTGAAATTCCTGCAAACGTGCTTTCCTTATCACACCGTGAAATTAGCAAAATAAAAACCTAGAGATAAAGGTGAATTTCATCTAAAGATATTACTTGTGTGTTTGAGTATGAGTATCACTATTTGGAATTTTGATGGGTGAAATCATGCCTGCCTACACTACAAGAATTCGGCTCTTTGCCGTGTGGAAATAACGCACGGCAACTTTGCCGTGTGCGGTGGAGTCATAGGTATTATCTCCGTGCCTTGCAAAATGTCTTATAATTTGAAACGAAGGAGTACCACTTTTCTTACTTTCCACTCAATATCCACCATCGAAGAACAGTGAAAAGTATGACACAAAAGCATAGTAAACATCTCATAACTCCTCTCGATGTAAACATATTGATGCTTACAATAAGTTGCAGCATAGCAACCACTTCATTCATGCTAGAGCACCTAAGGTGCGATAGAATTATTACACACCAAACCATTCGCCATCAATGAACGCAAATTTAAGTTCAAAAACCTAATTGAACCTTCCGACATAACTTGATCAAAATTATTGAAAAGCCATAATTAAGGGGAAAAAGTTGCATGTCGTCCCATACGGGTAGAAGGCGCCATGGCCAAGGCCATCGACAAGATCTCCTTCTTGTTTGAAGCCGTAGCCTGCGCCCAGGTTGTTGTAGCCATAGACATTGAAAGGCATAGGAAGAAGTGGCAGAGGCGGTGGGATACCATGGCCGACGTTACCTCCCATCAAGTTCATCGTGGTGTCGACGGTGATATCATGGACGCCGCCGCCGTGGGTCATCGCGTACGCGCCCATCAAGTTCATCTTGGTATCGACGGTGACATCATGGCCGCCACCGCCGCCGCCGTGGGCCATCCCGTACGCGCCCATCAAGTTCACCGTGGTGTCGACGGTGACATCATGGCCGCCGCCGCCGTAGGTCATCGCGTACGGGCCCATCAAGTTCATCGTGGTGTCGACGGTGACATCATGGCCGCCACCGCCGCCGTAGGTCATCGCTTACGGGCCGAAGCCGTGGTAGTGTAAGACGGTGCCGGGCAGCCTCATCATGGTGTCCATGGTCACCGCCTGGCTGCCGGTGCCGTGGGCCGCGAAGGAGCCAGATCCGAGGTAGTCGAATAGTTTATTGCCGGCGCCGGACCCCATCAGGTTCATCGTGGTGTCCACGGCGACCTCCTCATGGTTGGCGGCCCCCATCAGCTTCATAGTGGTGTCCATGGCGACCTCCTCATGGCTGCTGGCGCCGTCGGTCGTGTACGACGAGGGACCGGAGCCGATGTAGCCGTGGAGGCTGCCGACGCCACCGCCACCGCCACCAGTGCACTGCTGCACGATGGCCTCCTGGGCGAAGATCTCGTGAGCGCGCATCGCGGCCTCGGCCTGGACCCTCTCGAGCGCGGCGAGCGCGGCATGGAGCTCCGGCAGCGCCCAGCCACGCACATCGCCGTCGATCCGGACGCCGGCCGCGCGCATCTGCGCCTGGAGCTCGTCCCCCTTGCGCAGCTCCGAGTCGCGGGCCTTGATCAGCTCCTCCTCCTGGCGGAGTAGCTTCCGCAGCTCCTTCTGGCGCTTGGCCTCGTCCGCGTCGGGGGCGGCGCGGGAAGAGGCGGAGGAAGGGTCGCGGAGGCGGTCGAGGACTGCGTCCAGGGATCCGTGGCCGTAGGTGTAGGGCTTGCCGGCGGGGGAGAAGACGATGAGGCCCACCTGCGCGCCGCAGAGGACGGAGAGCTCGAAGGCCTTCTTGACGAGGCCCTTGCGGCGCTTGGAGAAGCAGACCTGCAGCCTGTTGGTGTCCTCGATGAGCTTCATCGGGATCTTCTTCCGCCCCTGCGTCAGCTTCCTCCTCCTCCCTCCCTCCACCTCCCCGCCGCCGCCCCTCTCCGCCGCCGCCTTCACCATTCCCAACCACCCACGCAGGCGCGCCGGAGCGATCGATCGATCGATCAATGGCGATCGAGTGCGTGTCTATGGAGAGAGAGAGAGGGCTCGATGGGTCTACGTTTTCCACGCAATGCGACGACGGTATATATATAGGGTGCAGCGGACCGCGGATTTGTGATTGATTATTGATTATTGATTGATTGACCGACTGGTCACTCGAATTTTGTGGAGTTTTTATCTGTCAATCAGCAGGGGAGAGGAAAAGAGGTAGTGCCTGGCTGGATGGTCACATTGTCATGGTGAGTTTCCATCTTTACCACGAAAGAAAAATTAAATTTTTGTATGTGTGCCAACGATCGGTCGTCTCGCCGGCGATAGGATGACCGCGGTCGGCGGAACGGGACTGGATGGCGCGGTGCTTGCTTCCCGTTGTGATAGTACATACCGCTCAATGTCATGTGCACGTACCCAATGTCATGTGCACAGTATGTATTTTTGTTCTTTTTTGGAAATTATACATATCGACGTAATTACTTTGCAATGGTTACATACGTGGCTTGAATTCGAGGTTGTTATAAATATTTTAGGCCGGAAATAACGTGGAAGGCTTCCGCGAGATGCCGATTTTATGCAGGCTTTGTACTCCATTGCCGTATCCTGACACAGGCAGGGCATCGCGACATGATGCCATACTCCCGTCCAGAATGCAATTTGTGACCTGCAGGAGACACGGCTACACGGTATTTGCCAATCTTGTTTGTGTCCGGTGAAAAACTTGAACATGATTTTGCATAGTGGGTCAATTCTAAGAGCATCACTAACACACCTAGTAAATCGCGTCTACAGGCTTCCATAAACTCGTTTCGAATTCTAGAGTTTCTCCGCGGAGATCAGAAACCGTAATTTTTGGAACCGTACTTCTGGAAATAAAAAATTCCCGGGAAATTGCAAATGCGACGATCATTCAACGGCAGAGTTCGTACATAGCGCAATATTTACATCAAAATTACACGCGATTTAAGCTAATAGGAGGGAGAGCTCGCCGGAGCAGTGTCATCAGACCCAAATCACCAAAATGGGAGCTCCACGGGCACAGCGGAGCTCGTGGGTTCTAGTCGTAAATGACGATGACCTCGGGCTCGCCGGTCGCCACGCCGATCCAGAGGCCTTTGCCACAGCTACCGCCGCTATAGCGGCCCCGCGCTCTGTGCGCTCCGCTCGACGGGAATGGGAGGACTCACCGTCGAGCGGCGCGTGCGGGGCGGGCTGCGGGGTCGGGGAATTCGACGTACGGGGCGAGCGACGGCGGGGGCCATAGGCCCCTGTTGGTCCACTTCTGCGCCGCCCACCGCTTCGTGTCGATGCTACGGATCTCCTTCTTCCGCATCTCGTCAACGCACGGATGCGGAGAGGACCACACGCCTCCCGCCTACACCTCCGTCGCCGCTATGGCCTCCTCTTTGTCCGCAGCCACCGCTGAGGGTCGCCATTGGGTGCTCGCTGGCGCGGATCTGGGCTCATTGACGCGGGAATCGCTCGCCGGAGCTCGTTGGATAAGAGCGGTGGCTAGGGATGGGAGCGGCAGAGGAGTTCGGGTTTCGACCCACATCCACCCTCTCGATCGGTACTAGTAGGGGTCAGGGAGGCGATTTCATGGGCCCCGTGAATTTCTTATACGGTCTGGGCCATTTACGGGGTCCGTTAGCTCGCACTTCTTCCCGTAAAGCGTAAATTCGCCGAGAAAATACGATTTTTGGCATTTTACGGGGTTTGTTAGTGATGCTCTATAAACACAGAGGAAATTGCAGAAACTCCCTACTACTTCGCCGTCGTAGCATGGTGATTAGCTTATTGAAAAGGGAGGTCCAAAGAATGCACCAAAATTTGGATGACTATGTGGTGAGACAGCACGCTGCTGCATGTTTAGGGTGTAATATGTTGTTAACATAACACTCAAACATCGTTTCAGAAATTTTACATCCAACAAAGTTGTACAAGAAAAATACTGCAGGTCCACGATATAACTATAACATTACAACCTATATAGATCCATACAACATATTTGTGGAACTTCCTTGATACAACGAGGTTCGTCGGATAAGTTCCATATCAATCATAATCTAGAAAGAACAACTCATAGACTACTCCATGGTTAGATCCAACCCTATTAATATTTGGATTACGATTGCTTATACATCAATGCTCTACAGCTATAAGTCCTTTTATCCGGGGATGGGTCCATTCTACGCTTTGTTTTGATTTCCATCATCATTAAAGCATTAACTCGCTAAGCTCCATCCGATAGCTTTAACTCCTCGTAGGGTCTCTCCTTCGTATCTTCTGAACTTTACATGGCATCCTTTGTGACTTAGGAATGTAAGCAAAGGTTAAGAAGGTATGAGCGTACTCAACAAGTTCTAGTAAAGTGGGTGTTTGATGCATTATCTATAGTCATGGATCTAAGGTTCTAGGTTAATGCAGTTTTGTGAAATTATTTTTTGAAAATATAAGTTTTATTAAAAAAGCTATGTACGTCAACCTTCATGAGTTGTAGAGGTCTTCATAGAGCCTCTTTCCATGCTGCAATCGCAGTTCATTCCTAGAAAGGAGAGTGACAAGCCACTTCTATACACTCTCATAGGTGCATTTGCTTTACCCATAAACGTCTTAAGCTTTGTTGCATATCCGGACCTAGTCTCCCATTCACACTATATGTATGAGGCATGGTCTAAAGACTCGCCAATCGCTGGCCTTTTCGACAATCCCGCAATCCACCCATTGATACGAGCTTCGTTCAGAAGAGCTTCACTCAATTACGCCCCCCCCCCTTCAAAGACACCCAAGTCATCACGCTGCATCATAGGATGGGGACATTATGGGATCCCACCTGCTGCTCTCCACTCTAGATCATGGCTCAACCTAGCATCTGAAGATATACAGAAGGAAGAAGGTGTTGTGGGTTCATTTTGGATTGACCCTTTGGGGTGGCCCGATCTTCACGTATTTGGGATGGAAGTGAGGGGAAACACGAGGAACGCGATGAACTCAACACAACATGCAAGGTAAATATACAAACACATGCAACCACACATGTTTCGACTGGCCTTGTTGGCCTGAATCACCAACCCGATAGAATCCTCGTGGAAGAGACCGCTAGATAGAGATCCACAAAGGAAAGATCGATCCGGAGCCGCTAGAATCCACTCGAGAAGAGATTGCAATCAATAGAGACCCAAAGGGAGAGATCAACGCAACAGAGATCACGAGGTAGAAAGAGCACTCAAACGGCGAGGGTCTTGTACAACCTAGGTCTTGATGTAGATCCTAGAGAGGTTCTCCCTATGAGAAAATGGAGGCTAAGCCAAATCTACTAAATATTCATTCTATGGTTTCTAGGAGGGGTTGGTGGCATATTTATAGACCATCCTCTTTAATAGGGGCATTCAAGACATAATTGTAAGTTTGGGTGTACCATGGGACGAGGCCTGGTTCTCGTGCGTGCAGGCACTGGCATGACTGGTAGTACCGGCCCTCGGGTCTGGTAGTATCGGGCTTCAAAGGGACATGAGACGTCCAGGTTTGGTAGTATCGGTGTCTGTGGCGGTAGTACCGACGTCGAGCGGTAGTTCAGGCTGTCAATACGGGGGAGACCTAGCGAGTTGGCGTAGCTCGTTGAGTCCAGACGGTAGTACCGGTTGTGCCAAGCGATAGTACCAGTGCGAGCGGTAGTTCCATCTTTTGGTACCGGAGGCGTCTGCTTTTGCTGCTTATTGTGTTGAGTCTTCCAGGCTTCTTGCTTGGATTATTGGTGCATGTTGGATCCTTGTCACCTTCTCTTGGCATCATGGTCATGGGCCTAGTCATACAATAGGAACTTGGCTCAAGTAGGATCCCATTCAAGTGATGACCAGAGGAATACAATCGATGGAAGGAGTTCATCTTTGTAGGAATGGTTGGAATAGCATGATGTGGACCAATGGTGATTTCCCTATGTTGGGCTGCATCATCTCCCTCCTCTTTAAAAAGAGTCAACCTCGACGATGTTTTGACATCACCATGCAAGGAAGGATATGTACCTATCATGTCTTGGGAGATGCTCTCTAGAGTTCGTTTTACCAACTCGTGCTCAATCGATGTTGATATTTGAACGCGGGTACCTACACACACCATAGATAAATAAAATAGCATATTTGCGTGGTAGATGAACACATCATCCATCATGATGTGTCTTCTTGTTTTCACATAACCATTAGCATCAAGCAATATATTATGAAACAATATAAGTTAAGCGCAAACAGTGAGATGGGGCAAGGTTAATATGCGGTGCATCATAATTTCCAATATGTGAGAAACTTATGGGGGGCATCTCTTTTGCAATTAAATTAGCATCATTGTAATTAAAGCATTGGAAAGAGTAATTGTTCGACATATGTGATTCAATGATTGGTGGAAATATGAAGCGACTATAACATGGCATGTTTATGTCAAGATCATCACAACTATATGATGTTATATGATCAACAACGTTTGATGGAAAAGTATCACATGATGAAATCAAAATAGCGTGTGACATGGCAATAGGAGTATGCATAACATGCAAGCATTCAAAATCCATCATGTCCACTAGTGGAAGCATGGCATCACCAACACCTATATCATTACCTTTGTAGCTCCGCTCATGTGGAGTAGATGTTATGGTAGTTGTGGCCTTCATAGGATCCTCTTCTTCATCTATGGGAATGGTCATGTCCGTGCATGTTACATCATTATCCATGCAACCTAGCAAATGGGAAGACACCACAATAGGAGTAGAGGCCAGTCAAGTTGGAAATAAAAATGTCCTCACTCAACTCATGTGGTGTATCACTCATGCTCTCAAGATGCACGCACTCGTCCTCACATATGGTCGATGCACAAAACTCACTCTAACTCTCACTCAAGTGGTGTATGTGGCTCTGTACCTCACATGGGATAGGTGTATATCTCAACTCATCATGGTGGTGCTGGTGGTGGGGTTGAGCCAAAAGGTTGTGTCGTCGGTCATGATGCTCTTCTTCATATTTGTCGCTTGGATCCCAAATCGGTTCACTTTCAAAGTCATGCCTTGCATTGAGGTTGTCTGGATGATTTATGAGTGCAAAGATGATGCATATTTAAGCATATAAATTATTCATATTGTCACTCATCACGTGCTATATCTAACTACAACTATGCCCATTATGCATGATTACTAGTTCTCATTCATTTTCATAAGGACTTTGTAGAACTAGTAGTTTTAGTAGGATTTTATTATTTTTCCTTGTCTTTTACTTGTGTGTAGGTGTTATGGATAATCATGGATAAAAGGAGCCAAGAAGATTCAATATGGAGAAGTTACAAGCGCTAGACTTAGCCATATGAGATGTGGAAAAGTCATATTTTTGCATCATCTCATATTGCTGATACAAGATCATGGTGTTGTATCGCTCATCCATACGAATCCAACGAGCCAAAGAACACCTCAATCGGAGTCCGTATGAAAAATAGCGGCCAAAACACTAAAGTGTACAGAGGGTTTAACAACCTGAGGTATGGGCAGGGCCCCGCCCATACCATACGGTCGTACCACCCTCCGTCGGCTTTGTTTTGTAAAATGGAACAACATTTGTGAAGGCCCAATGGACATATTCACCCCTGAGCTCCGACGGTTCACAAAATCGACCTCCAGAACACCTATTTAAAGAGGGGAACCCTGGCTGCCACATGGAGAATCCATCCACGCCTTGGGACGGAGCCCTAATGCTCTTCCGCCTCCATAGCCACCACACACATGATTTCCACCACCCCACCACTCAATAGGAATAGGATACTTGCATCTTGAAGTGTTACGCATCTATCTTCATCACCAACGCCTTCAACATCGATCCCCTTTGTTTACTTTGTTGCAATCCTAACTCTATTGTAGATTTTCACTTGCATTTAGTTGTACCTTCATAAATCATCCATACTATTGCCATGATGTTATCTCTTTCATGTATAAGTAGTTGCCTTGTTCTTGTGGAGAGATTGTGAAACCCTAGTATTATTATGCATTGAAATAAAGATGATCTATAATTTTGGTCTTTGATCTATTGATTTATGATATTGTGTTAGATCTCTCTCTTTAGATGGTATTGAAGTCAGCCACATATCATTTGCCTTGAGGACTAAAGAGAGGGAGATACCCTTTAGACGTGTATGTGAGTATGTCTAGTGCTACTTTTGTGACTACAAGCATTGGCTTATAACCTGCACGGTCAAAGGGGGAATTAAGAGAGACTCACTAAGATTACTACGATATCCATGGGAAAACCCTTAATTTTGGGTCTGGAGGAGTGATTGCTCATAGGCATCGAAGTGGTTATTTAGAGATAACCTCAATACCCGATTGAAGAAGCGGCTGCTCACGAGTCTTATAGTGAACATCTTATTATTTAGATCTCTCCACACATATCATGACAAAATACATAGATTATACTAATCATACGTAACTCTCCCATGCTAGTGGTGAATCCCACACTCCTTGAGAACCCCTCAATCACACCACACAACACTTCACAAACACTCTCTTGCTTTAGTTCACTTTTGTTATATACTTTTCTCTTAGTTACTTTAAACCTCACTTGTTCATTGCCATTCTAGCAACTTATAGTGTAGACTATTTCCAAACATTGTTGTGGGTGTGAACGTGGCCTCACTAACAATGTGGCTGTGGGGTTGTGTTGTCATTTACAAAGCTTCCATGGGACGAACTTTCTAATAAATAGTTGTTGCTGCAAGTACTGCAATAATCCTAGAGTAGCTCATTTTGTGTTTGCCGAAGCATTGCATGCTTACTCTTGCATAGTGGTAGATCATAGACAATAGCAAAACTTGACAAGGGTGGTGCAAGTTATCCCTTGTGTTGATGTCGAACTTGCAAATGTTGGTGTAGGGGATGGTTTGAGTTTCGTGGTGTCGATGTTGAGCGCTAAGAGTGTTGCTGAAGATTTGTTAGATGATAGACATGCACACGAAACACAAACAACAAAAGGGATTGGTCAAATGGAAAAGAGGGAAAAGGCGGAAAATTTCTAGGATTTGGGGCCGGTAGTACCACTCTGCCCCTCGGGTAGTACCGCTGATGGCCGGTAGTACCACCTGCCCCTCTGGTAGTGTCGTTGATAGCCAATAGTACCGCTTGTGGGTCTGGTAGTACCACTACACGGATTTCTGTTCCTGTAGATCTCGGACATCAGCGGAAAAGTCACACAAAATTCCTCAAATCCAGGCGATTTTGACCAAATTGGGCAGGGTAAATGGAGGCAAAAATTAGACCAACTCCAAAGGCAAGTTTTCTATGGACCAAAACCACAATCAACTCACCAAAATGAGAGATTGAACCAAAAGCAAATTGGGGCAAATTTTTGGTATTTCGATTTTATGGTGGAAATCCATGGCAACCAAAAGCGTCTGATACCATTATGTTGTGGGTTCCTTTGGGATTGAACCTTGGGGTGGCCCAATCTTCACGGATTTGGGATGGAAGTGAGGGGAAACATGAGAAATGCAATTAACTCAACACAAAAAGCAAGGTAAAGATACAAACACATGCAAACACACACGTTCATTTGTCCTCCTTAGCCCGAGTCACCAAACCGATAGAATCCTCGTGGAAGAGACCGCTAGGTAGAGATCCATGAAGGAAAGATCGATCCAGAGCCTCTAGAATCCACTCGTGAAGAGATTTCAATTGATAGAGACCTAAAGGGAGAGATCGATGCAATAGAGATCACGAGGTAGAAAGAGCGCTCAAACGGAGAGGTTCTTGTACAACCTAGGTCTTGATGTAGATCCTAGAGAGGTTCCCCCTATGGGAAGATGGAGGCTAAGCCAATTATACTCAATATTAATTCTATTAGGAGGGTTGTGGCATATTTATAGGACATCCACTGAAATAAGGGCATTCTAGGCATAAATAGGAAGTTTCAGTGTTACATGGCTGACGCCTAGTTCTCGTGCACGCATGCACTGGCATGACCGGTAGTACTGGCCCTCGGGTCTGGTAGTACCGGGCTAGCCACGATCGGAGCGGTAGCGTCGGGATTAGAAGGGGCATGCGACCTCTAGGTCTGGTAGTACCGGTGTCAAGCGGTAGTTCTGGCTATCGGTACCGGAGATACCTAGTGAGTTGGTGTAACTTGTCGACTTAGGCTGGTAGTATCAGTCGTGCCAAGCGGTTGTACCAGTGCAAACGGTAATTCGTGCTTTTTGTACCGGAGGCATCTAGTTCTGCTACTTCTTGCATCACCTCTTACATGCTTCTTTCTTGGGGGTTTTGGCGCCTGGGGCATCCTTGTCACCTTATCTTGGCATCATGGCCATGGGCCTAGTCATACAATAGGCACTTGTCTCAAGTAGGATCCCATTCAACTAATCACCAAAGGCATAGCATGATATGGACCAATGGTGATTTCCATATGTTGAGTTGCATGAGAAGGTCTAGCTGACTTACACTTCCCATAATAGGATTTTTGGTCTGCATGGTCTATAAGCGCTCAAAATAACTGAATACATTTATTGTTAATCCTATATGTAGTTTCCCATGCAACGGAACCTCCACCATAATAATCTAACGATGGTTCCATCGCTCATCCCAATAGCTTATCAGACCATGCTCGGTTGGTAACCAATATTCCATATTCATTATGGAAATACTATTATGCTTTTGAATGTAGTGTTAATGTAATACTTCTAAAAATACTTTGTTAAAATTAACCAAGAGGACATGCAAGAATTAACTTGGATCTTAACTATAAGATTATGCAGTTTAACTCTTGTAGTCATCACGAACTCCAAATTCCAAGAATAACATCAATGGTCTAGTAAGGACTAATGTTTAAAGAATTATGAATATGCTATTATGCATAAGGTATGATATGCAATCATTCTAAACCCTAAAACCAACCAAACCCCAATGGTTGTTTTACATGCTTGATTTAGGATGTTGAGTTCTTTGGGTTTGTTTAATATCTATAAGTCAATTGCTTTACTACGGAAATGATCTTGAAGCTTGAATGTTGATGGAATAAAATTATAGGTTGTTTCATATTTTCTTTATTAACAACATATATAAGTTTTAGTAAAACTTGTTTATTTACTTTTAGTTGTATTCAATGGTATTTAACTTCACATAAATGTTTTAAGTGAGGATCTTAAAAATTAAAAGAAATAATGGTAACACCTTGTTACATGTGAAAGTACTGATTATAATTCATTAAAAATAAGGATCCATTTTATTAACATAGAAAATAATAACATAATTACTTCTTTTAGAATTTATTTTGTTTCAATTAAGTACATTAAAGTTGGAAAAGGACATCCGTAAAGTTTATTATCATGAAAAAATAATAATACTATTTACTTTAGTACTTTCTTTTATTTCAAAGAAGTAGATTAAAGTTTAAATGAAGTCATAAAATTTATTATCATTTAGAATTCCACTTTTGGTTCATAATTTATTTTTTCCACTAGATTTGTTAAAGTTTACAAAGAAACATCCTAAATTTCTATTCTTATGTGAAGAATTATATTCTTTTATTAATTTATTAATCTCTTTTAATTATTGTTCTAAATTATTTTTAAATGGTGTAACTTTGATGATTTTGTTATATTAATTCAAGGAGGAGAATGGTGTTTGATTTTATACTTGAAGGCAAGATTCTAATTGACTGAGATTTAAAATATAACTATGTCATATTAAATTACTTTCGATTTGTAATAGAGGATATGGTTTGATCAATTTTATTTAATTCCAGACTTTTACTTAATTCAAATGAGTGATGTTTTAGAGTGAATAGGTAGATATTATTTATATTTACATTTTGATATATTATTTTTATATTTATGATTTGGGATGAATTAGATATGAATTTACTAAGTTTAAATGATTTCCAAGAATTTCCTAAAATACATAGATAGATTCCATTTTAACTATTTTTTACCGAGGCTAGACCTATACATAAATGCTAACTAGTGGGGTAAGGTCCATGTTAGCTGCCACACAAGCCAGCTGACTCGATCAAACTGGTAAGTGGGTCTAGGGGGTTACTGCCATGACATGGATGTGGCATCAATGTGTCGGTAAAAGAGGCACTGCCATTATATGTCTCTCGAAGCGCTATTGAGGGATGTGTTCGACACCCATGAGTGTTATGCATCCACTGGTTGGCTTGGGTGAGCAAATGATTAGTGAAGTAAGCGATGACAAACTCAACTGTGGAGGTTTGCTCCAATGAACTATAGAAACAGCGTTACATTCTACCATACATCAAATTAAAAGGCTAAGAAGAATCACAAGATGACCTTGAGGATGATGAAGTGGTCATCGAGGTCCTAGGTGGCCGGAGATGAGAGAATGGTCTCGGATTCTGGCAAAGTGCCTCAGAGAAGAAGGGTCAATTCATGCGCTAGAGAACTCCCCAGTTCGATTCCCTCCACCAAAATGCTGCCCGTGACATGACGGTGCTTCGTAGCTAATCCATGGTCCAAGGGGTGGCCGGAAGCGGTGGCTAGCTGGACTTTTTCCTGATTAGGGTTATAGTTGTTGAGAGTGACCGAGAACTCAAGAGGAATAGAGGAGTGATGGCTTGGTTTTATTACTCCATGATGGTCCTCTTGGTGGGTTTTATATGAAGGAGATATGCCCTAGAGGCAAATAAAAAGGGTGTTTATTATCATAATTCAGTAAGTTCATAACAATTTAGTATCATGCTATAACTATATCAAGCAGAAACATTGATACATGTGTGATATTAAATAGACCAGAGTCCCTAGTAGCCTCTATTTAACTAATTTATTGAGCAGCTGATGATCAAGGTTTCCTGATCATGGTGCAGTTATGCTGATTGACAATAAAGTCATATCATTGGTGAATGATATGATGGACATTAGCCAAAGTAAACTTTGTAGCACGATCAAGTCACAAGTTCATTGTTGCAATAGTTAGAATCGTAGTATCCTTCTCCTTTGACCATGAGAGCATATTAATCACTACCACCCGAGGCTGCTTTAAATTCATCAAATGGTATGACCGTAACTAGGTGGCTATAAAAATGTATATTAGGTATTCCATAGGAATAGTTGAGGCCTGTGCATCAAGATCAAGATTTTTTCACCTACATGATAAGAAGATACACTGGACCCACTCAGTAAGATTACATACATAAATGTTGCGTAACATGTGACTAGGTCACGGGGATGAAATATCATGGGATGAGTAAAACTACACTTGTCGGTAATGAGATTGAACAAGGTATGGAGATACCGATGATCAAATCTCGGACAAGTAATCTATCAAAGAAAAAAGGGAATTGGACTTAGAGTTTATGGTTCAAACAACAACAAACATCATGGAATGCATAGTGGTCATTATGGACATCCTGGTCCCGCTAATGATCATTGATACGAGAGAAGTCTCGATCATGTCTATGATGTTCCCGAACCGTAGGGGTAACACACTTCAGTAGAATGGAATCAACAAAGTAAGAAAGAGAGAACTTCAGAATTGTTCCAAAGAGAGAATGTCAGAAAAGTTCCGAAAAGGATCTGAAGTTGTTCGGAAGAAGGAAAAAAGCTAAAAGGGTGTTTTCGGATTAATGGAGATTTATAATATGCATTTATATATGTTAATTGTGAATTAATATATATTAATAAATATTTTAAATGAATTATTATGGGGAAACTTCCTCTATTGGGCCGAATCCCCAGAGGGAAATAGCCTAGAGGGAAGCCACTCCAGAGGGCAGCAATAGCGCAGCGCAGCTGGGCCGCGTTGGCCTGGTGACCCATGTGGGCGAGCAGGCTAGCCCATGCGAGCCGGTGCACACTGGCTGCCATGCAGGCGGGGCATAGGCAGCGGTGGGAGCTGGCAGGCTATGGGGGCATGGCCCACCTGGCTAGGCCACAACTACCACATGTGCCAGCAGGCCGCAGGCGCAGGGGCCCACCCAGCCACCACAAGGGGCCCACCCGGTGGCTCCTCCTCCTCTCCTTTTTGCTTTTGCCTTTAGTCCCACCCCGGGACTTTTGGGAAGGGAGTCATCCATTTTCCCCTATATAAAGAGGGACGTGGGGGTGGTAATAAACACACCAAAAATTGGGATTTTCTCTAAGGCATTTTCCTTGGAGAAATTCCCTCTCCCTCTCTTTCTTTCTCTCTTGCAATTACGACACCCTATTAGGGTTATGCACGCAAAGGGAGTACTTCGTTGCGGCACAAGGAGGTGATGCAGAGATTCCAAGAAGGAGATCTACTTCCGCACTCCTAACAAGGATCAGGGAACCAGAAGTCATCATCGTACACCACACGTGTGCGAAACCTCGGAGGTGCTACTATTAGTGGGACCGGGGTTGTCGTGCAAGGACCTAGGGTGACTTGCGAGGAGCTTCGCGACCTTGAGGTCGGCTATAGTATCGACTACCTCATCCACGTTCCTCTCGGAATATCAAACGCTTTCAGTCTAGAAGGGTATGTTACCGAAACCTCCTCTGTTACAGCTTTACTCATAGATAGATCATGGCTAGGTGCGTTCTGTCGTAGGAATTTTTCTGTTTTCTGCCATGGAACCCCTTTAGTGGCATCAGAGTTGATCTATGCGTAGTACTACTGTATGGCCAATACACACATTGATTGTGTAGGCATTGATCCTATAGTTGTTACCCTCTTACGTGTACCTATTTATATTGCGACATTGTTTGATGAAGTGGCCTAGGGTGACCTTATGCGTAATCTTATGCGAGACTGGTTCCACGCTCAACATACGGCTTGTACCGTATAAATAGCTAATGGGTGTTTGTCTCTCATTCAATAGTTGATATATCATTTACAATGGAGGGCACCTAAAGGGGTGTAATAGAGACAACTGTCTGATCCATGTTGTGGCTGGAAGTTCATAGTTAGAAGTGGTTCTTCTCGGAAGCCTAACAACCACGCAAAACTAGCAAAATAAAAGCTAGGAGGCACATGATGTGATATGGTCCTATTCGTTGTAAAGGTAAAGTTATTTAATTTATATTGCTAAGTAGTATAGTAATAGTTATCTTCATGATGAACTGC
The DNA here is from genome assembly GCA_023614405.1 of Avena insularis. Lineage (NCBI taxonomy): Eukaryota > Viridiplantae > Streptophyta > Magnoliopsida > Poales > Poaceae > Avena > Avena insularis. The sequence continues at coordinate 167,209,745 of CM042694.1, read as the reverse complement.
GAACTGGTGGCGTTGTGGACTTATTGCCATACTAGTGGAAAGATGGAGATCATGCCGGGGTGCACAATGGAGATCAAGGCGCATGAAGAAGACCATATCATATCACTTTAATCTACATATGATGTTGATTGATTATACATCTTTTTGTGTGCTATTATTAGGTAACCTAAGATTAGCATTAGTAAGGTGATCCCTATTAAATACCAACCATAGTGTTCTCCCATTAGTGTGCACCACCAAGAAAGTTCGCCGTTATGAAGCAATCCATGATGATCGGGTGCTAGACATCTCGGCATTCGCATATGGTGAGTGCAAGCCATGTATGCACTTCGAATAACATGAGGTTGAGTTCAAGAGCCTAGCATATACAGACATGGCCTCAGAACACAAGATGATCGAAAGATCGAGTCACAAAGTATGTTGTGATTAATGGAGTATAGTCTACCCTGGCAGCTATATCAAAAGCCGTGATCATCGGGGATGATACAGTGTAAAGGGATTGTGTGATCGCTAAAACTATCTTAGGGATGATAATTTTAGTGTTGCTCAACTACTAATTTGATTACAAAGTTGAACTCATATTATGAACTTAGTCTAAAGTCCTTCACAAATATCCTTGTAGATCATGTCTGGATTCTTTGAATATGGATCCTACCTACATGATGTGGAACTCAAAGTAGATGGGTTAAATTTCATAAACTGGTTTGAACGCCTTCGGGATACCCTCGACCTGAATGACCTACTCTATGTGATAGAAGAGAAACTAGAAGATCGCCCCAATGTATCAACAAGTGAGCCTGAAGTTATACATTATGAAGCTCGCTACAATTGCTCCGTCCTTGTCTAGTGTGCAATGCTCAACTCAATGGAGACTGAGTTGTGTCTGTGTTACTTCAACACATGTTCATATCAGATGATCATGGAGTTGAAGACGCTCTTTGCAGCACAAGTTAGGCTCATGAAATATGATGGACATGTTTCTTCCATAGAAAATGAGAGAGGACAGAAGCCTTCATAGTCAACTACTGACGAGGGGTGACCTCGGCAATGTCCATAGTTATGGACTTAGGGTTTTGCATAAAAGAGAATGCTGGGGATTTCGTAGGATGTCAAAGAAACAAGGAAGTCGAAGTCGTCTAATTATCGATGGACAACACTATCACAGATTGCTTGGGAGTTTTCCCGGTACCTCTCCACTGGCTCCTCCCAGCCTATATATAATAGGCTGGGTCTCGGGGCCGTATACGGATAGGTTACATATTCCTGATTACAACACCAACACAATGTCGGTTCCTCTTTCCTTATCTAGCAGAACTATGACTTCCATCGTATGCTTCCTGGGCCTTCTTCTTTGGTCTTCATGGGCCATGAGCCTTTCTGTAGCTAGGGTAACCAAACATAAGCACCCGAGTAGTCATACCCATGTCAGTAGCCCCTGAGACTCCATTCGAATCGCATATTCGGGTTGAGTCTCAAGAAATATTTGTGATATATATGAGATATTTTTCTTTTTTCTAGCTTTGTAGGGATTTGGTACAACATGCCTGAAAGCATCCGACGGATCGAGAATCGGTTAATTGCTCCTGGGAAAAAACACTGCAAACCTACATCAAATTCAAGTCCCCAGGCTTGAACTCAGAATTTTATTGGCGTAATTCAGTTCGAGCCACTGAGGTCTTATCGAATACTGAATTTCAATTCTATTATATCGGGTACCCAATGCGTCCATCAGGATTTTTCATTGTATCATCAATACATATAGTTTACTAGCAGAGCGCATTCTTGTGCGATTACCAGGCCACACAGGACGAATCCCGGAGTCTTACCTTCATGTCATGGACATGGTATTCGGAATTCTTTATTGCATCGGGCGCAATCCGAGCTTTTGTGTAATGATTTCATCGATTGCCTTGTTTGGCTATTGGAATTACTGAATTTTATCAGTTATTTTCTCGGATGATGTTTTTGTAGACGCTCTTGATGGGAGTAACCGTTTGAGGATACATATATATAATACTCATTGGTTGTAACATATGAGGATGATTGTTCTTTGGGTCTTGTCTCGTCAAAATAAACCCTTCGTTAGGTGCACGATAGTGCTCCTGATAGGAGTAGCCCCCGAGGCTATGTTTTGGATGCCTGCATCAGGACATAGGCTCGAAATCCTTTGATTTATTTAGAATATCACGTTGATATTTTGTCGGGTGCACAGCCAGTGCTCCCGATGGGAGTAGCCCCCGAGGCTACAGTCGAATATTTGTATTCGATTGTAGGCTCAAAAATTTTGCTGAGGAATTTACTTCAACTCAGGGTTTTGTAAATGCTTTCTTGGATCTTTTCCTTCTACATAACCGAAGTTTTTGTTACTTTGCATGTAGACATCACTGCTGATGAATTTGCATTGTGGCTTATGAAAAACACGTCTAGATAGGATGTTTCTATTGTGGGCCCATGCTGCAGTAATGATGACGTGTGGGTGGCGTGTCAGCAGAGTTTTTTGACTACATAACCCCCTTTTTCGTGCGAAGATTGAGGCTCGTGCGAGTTTCCTCTGATTTTACCACAGCATTAACTGCCCTCGAATTTTTTCCTTATGTGGATCTTCTAGCACGTGTCATCATCCTGTATATCTTGACCGTTCATTTTTCAATCGAACGGCTGAGCTCTGGCGCTTCATCTCTTTATAAATGAGGGGACGACCATTTTATGGTTTTACCATGCTCTCATGCTGCATTCATCTTCTTCCTTTCTCCTTGGCTGTGTTTGCTGCTTTCGCCTACTCCTTCTCCGCGCGCTTGTGTCTCTTTTAAACCATCATGGGAAAAGCAAGGTGGGAACTTCCACTGCAGCCGCCAAGACCACAAAGAAGAGGGCTCTCGGATGGGCCTCGACAAAGTGTTCCGCATGAGATCTACGCAAAGCACGGAACTCCGGTCACCTTGAGGAGGGTTCCTTCAAGCTTCTAGGGGACAAAGCTGCCCCTACCCCCGAATCTGGCTGGAAGGTAATGTTTCTTTCCTTCTTGTATCATGGCCTCTCCCTTCCTATTCATGAATTTTTTTCGCAACCTCCTCTTTGTTTATGCGTGTAGCTCTATCATCTCACGCCCAATTCTATTCTTCATGTCGCCTGCTTTGTCACCCTTTGCGAGTGCTTCCTCGGGATCCACCCCCATTGGGGCCTATGGAAGTACTTCTTCTATGTTCGTCGGAATGCCACCGATACTCTTGTACATGATGTCGGTGGTGCCATTTTCTCTGTTCACTCTGAAGTTGATTATTTCGAATTTAAGATTACTGATTCCGTCCAAGGATGGAAAACCAAATAGACCAAAAATTGAGGGTCAATCTTTCGGGTTAGCCCCTTTTGACCCTAAGAAGACATGCCGCAAGCTGGATTCCTGGGATCAACGCCCAACTCCTAAAGAAATGATGGAGATCAAACCCCTGCTGACTCACATAGAGAATATACACACGATATTGGCAAGGAACTATCCGGAATACAAATCCTAGCATATTTTCTTCGGATATGTGTTCAGCCTCTTCAGGCGAGACTGTCCGGTATGTGGGCCTATACTGGCAAGAAGGACCCGATGAGGATTTCACTTGATGATCTTACCCTCAAGGTCTACGAGAAAAGAGTTCGAAACTTCACCACTGAAAGGGCATGTATGCCCCATGTGTGGTTTTGGTAATTAATGACAATCCCTATGGACTAATGTGTAAATTGAGCTTCACTTGTAAGTTTTTCCATAAGCATCGCTTGGACCATGTGTTGGTCTCAAGGTTGAAAAAGAAGAAGCAATATCCAAGGGCTTTGTGCCAATTGGAATCAAGTAGAAGAAGAAGATCAAGTTTGTCTTGAAGAATAAGAAGATAGAGTTCCTCATGGATATCTTCAAGACAGCATCAAGAATTGAAGTGCAAGCTCAAGGTGCGCCATCTCTAGAAGATCTCATGCGTGAAGCTTTCCATCCTCGATGATTATGGAGCGATGAATACAAGGTCAGAGAAGAGGTTTCCCCATGGAGTATGGGGGAGCAAGTCGCAAGTCTTCATCAAGCAAAGCACGAGCAAGAGCGATCAAGAAAGATGTTCCATCTTGAAGGTGACAAGATCATCTACATCAAGCTCAAGTGGGATGCTCAAGGCAAAGGTATGACCTTGATAGGTTTTCTATTTTATCTGTCTCTTGTAGTGTTGGGAGACCGGGTTTAGGATAGATAGCCATACTATCAAGAGGGGCTCTCGAGTGGGTGACTCGTTCGTATCTTTCGGAGAGAGCTCAAACCTTTGCATACAAAGCATCATCTTTCTTGGTTTTTGTTTGGTTCTTGTCCATGTGAGGATCTAGAGCGTGTGGTTATATTCATAAGAAGCTCTAGTTTGCCAAAAACGGATTTCCCTTGCATACCTTATTGCGTTTTTGATCTTGCGGGTTTTCCAGCTCCACACCTTGGGAGATATCTCACATATATTTATATATCCATGGTATTTTCTCCCTTTTTGTTGGATTCTACATGTTGCTATCTTTCCAACAAAATTGGTTTCATCTCATTTGGAGTTCGGATGCAAAAGTTATGATAGTTTTGGTTCTCGAGTTTTGTCTTGATCGGAAGTTCCGGCCATCCACCGGTAGTATCGCTAGGGCATTGTGCCGCCGGTAGTACCGGTGTTAATTCCGACGCAACTTACGGTAATCCCGATTTCGATTCATTAACTTCTCTTTTTTATGATTTCTATTTGATGGTACTACGATCGGAAGTATAGGCGGTAGTACCGTCCATGGGCAGAAGTACCGACTAGGCACCGGAAGTACCGCTCGGGCAGAAATGCCGCCGGTAGTACCAGTGTTAATTCCGGCCAAAATTCCGGTAACCCCGATTTCGGTTCAGTACCTTCTCTGTATTGGTGAGTTCTATTTGTCGGATTTTTGATCGGAATCTTGGGCGGTAGTACCAGCCTAGGCGGTAGTACCGATGATCACCGGTAGTACCGGCCGCACTCGTTTTTTTGTTCGTTCGGTTTGCTATTTTCGGACCGTCGGCAGGGTTCCACCGATAGTACTGGCCACCCACCGGTACTACCAGCCGTGCGCGTGTCTGTGAGTAACGGGCAGATCGGAGATCCCATTAAAAGGATCTCCCCTTCCCCTTCGGGGGTTAACTTGTTCTTCTTGGTTTTTCCCCTCTCTCTCTCCTCCATTGTTGACCTTGAAGAGCTTGTCCTCTCCCCTTCCCCTCCTATGATTCTTGCATCTTTTTGAGGTATTTGATCGAGGAGATCTAGATCTACAACCCCACCAAACCAAATCCCTTCTTTGTGAAGGAATTCTTGGGATCTATATCTTGGAGAGTTTTGTGTTCTTCCTCTCTTATTCCCCCAATAGATTTTGTAGCTTTGGTGGAATTTGAGAGCGAAGGACTTTCCTCTTGCATTTGGTGCATAGGTTTGAGTTCTCCTTGGAGATTTGGCGACTTCAAGCCCTTGGGCTTGTTTCTCTTGGGTTCTTGGAACCCTAGACGGTTGTGTGGAATTGTGGTGTGTTCTTGCGGGCTCCAATTGAGTTGTGGAGACTCGCCAAGCTTGTTGGCCTATTGTGGCCTTGTGGAGCCTTTGTGGCATTTCTTGGGAGCCCTCCAATTGAGTTGTGGAGTTTGCCCCAAGCCTTGTACGGGTTCAGTGACCTCCCTAAAGTGTCCCATAGTGGAACGTGATTAGGCCTTTGTGGCGAGCTCACGGGAAAATAGGGTGAGACTTTTGTGGCGTTGGTGAGTTGCATGCCTTCGCATCTTGGGGTGAGGCCTTGTGTGGTGTTCGGTGAGCATTGAGCCACCACACCTCGAGATGAGCCATTTGTGGCGTTCGAAGTACATTGCGCCCCCGCACCTCTCCAACGGAGACGTAGCTTCTTTGGAAGTGAACTTCGGGAAACAAATCTTTGTTTCCGCGTCCATCGGTTATCTCTCAACCGAGCCCTTTACTTATGCAATTTACTTTGTGATAGCCATCATGCTTGAAGTATTATATCTTGCTATCACCTTGTTGCTTATCTTGCTTAGCATAGGTTGTTGGTGCACTTAGTGAACCTAGTGAATATAGGTTTTGGCTTGATAAATTAAAGTTAAGTTTTATTCCGCATTTATTAGAGCCTAAACCATAGTAATTTTAAAACTCCTATTCACCCCCTCTAGGCGACATACATTCCCCTTTCAACCATGCTGACCAAGAAGAGCCTGGTTCCCTCTGATTTCCATGTGGAGCCTTTTGGCAAGAAAAAGCTCCTTCCAGAAGTAAGTTTTCATTGGCTTCCTCTTTGTTTTTTGTAATGATGTATTCTATATCTGATGATTTTTTTCTCCCCTTTGTATTCGGATCCTTTGCTATGTAGTATTATGAAAATTTATCTTTGGTTCCTCCTCTTCCAGAGAGCGGTGATCTCCCAGCCAACCCCTCTTTATCCGATGACTTTCCTATGGCCGAGACTGCTGCTAACAAAGAGGTGGAGACGTCTATTGCTGAATCCTCGTCAAATACTCTGTCTGTTCCTTCGGCTCATTCTAAAGATTTTTGCGTGGCGCCTGCTAGCGAAAAAAGGAAACGCACTGATGTAATAGAGACGATTAAAGACTCGGATGACTCCACTGGCTCGAAGCCTCTGCATGCTATCCGAGTTTCGTCGGCTCCTCCACAGATGAACTTGTTCCGCATGACATTTCTTTGTAAGTACTGATTATCTCTTCCTTGATTCTTTCAGACAGTACAATTATAGAGTTCTTGTTTTGCTTCTGTAGTGGTGATGAGGGGGAAGATCGCACCACGTCCCCCCTTGGTACTTCTGTTGCTCCTCCACTAGTTAAATCTCCAGAAACATCGACCAATCCAAAGGAAGTGCATGTGTCTCTTGCGGATAAGATTATCAAAAAGGATGTTTCCACTTTGCCAAAGCCGCTGCTGCAAAAAATAAGAAAAAATGCGGGAAAAGGTGTGGTGATATCCGAGAATCCCATCGAGGTTGACATGGAAGATGTAAGTATTTATTTAGTTTAATGTAATTGTAGCTTCTCCTTTGCTCTTATTTTCGTGGTGCTCTACTCTTTGTGTTTGGCAGCCTTTGATGCGTGAGATGGTTGATATGACCTCTCATTTTATCAAGATCCGCAATGAAGCTGAAAAATTGAAAGGTTTGTTTCCTTCACCCTTGAGAATTTGGCATTTTTGTTCATTTCTTACTTTTATTTGACTTTTATGTCCTCTTTCAATTGTCTAGCCGCTGCCAAAGAATCTGGGGTCATCCGGGACGAGGCGATAAAGAGTGTCGATGATTTGGAGGCCAAACTGCGGGTTGCCCAGAAAGCTTTAGGGGAGGCCAAGCAGAAGGAAAAAACTGATGCCGAAGAAAGGGAGAAATAGATCGTTGCCTGAGATGAAAATCTTCGAAAGCGCTTGGAGACCCTTAATGCTTCATTGACTCGTGTGTTTACTATCTTCGAGAGAAGGTTTCTGTTTTGCTTCTGCTACTTTCTTTTGGTTCTTGACTCTGTTTGGATTCGTAGAGCTTACTGGCTAGAATTTGGTGCTGGACGAAGATAAGAGGGTTCACCCTTTATCGGATGTTGTTGGTACTTTAGAAGCCAATAGTGTTCATGGTCACAATCTTCTTGTCCGCTCACCCAGTGCCTTCATGATCTTGCATGCCGAGATTTTCCCAACGAAGGAGGTACCGGCAGATTTAAATGACCTTGTTGCTGTCTTTGGTGCTGATCTGAGCCCGCTTGTTGGCTATAGCGTGACACAATCGAAGGGTGGCGCTGAAACTTCTATGGCCCTGGCGATGGCGCATGAAAAGAAGGTCGACTGGCAGAAGGTTAGCTCCTCTGTCCTAGTCACCTCTAATGGCCAGGCAGTCGATTTGAAATCTTTTGTTAAGAAGGCCAAGAAGTACTCTCGGCTGCTGCTGAGCATAGGCACAGGTCCGACAAAATCTGCTGTCCCTTCTTCGGCTGGTGCCCCTTCATTGAGTGCTGCCCAGTCATTCCTGTGACTAGCACTCCATCTGCTAGCGCCACCTTGTGTGCGGAGAAAACTACCCCATACTTTATTTTGTAGTCATAGGTGTCTTTTATTCTGCTGCTGTAATGAACTTGGATCCCTTTGTTTAAGTCCTCCTTTTGCTGAGAAGAAGCTATTGCATATGTTTGTTATGTGTGTGAATTGTCCTTTGTGTACTGAAGGTCCTGTATTTTTTTGTTTGCCCTGTCAGATACTATGTGATTCTGCGACTCCATCCGCGCCTACTCAGACATCGGATGTGAACACATCTTCGTCTGGGTTGGGTGCATCCAAGACTGCTATTGTTCGTGCAATTAATCCGCCACTGTATGCAGGGAAAATTGAGCAGGTGAAGAGACTTGAGGGAAAAGTTCGGGTTGTCTAGGCAACGATGGACGTATCTCAGTTGAAGATGCACAAGGCCCTGGATCATGAAGCATATTTTTTGGAATAAATTTCCAGGGCGAGCGAGAAGATGCTATGTAAGTCTTCCACAGTATTTCGTAGTGTTTCCTTTTTGTTCGTAGATGTTGACTTTTCCTTTTTTACTTTAGGTATTCGATTGTGCGAGATGGAAGAGACCCGCTACGCAATCGAATCCACGCTCTGGTGGCTACTTTCCAAAATACCGAGATTGGTTTTTGGATTGATCATCGCCGTGCCTATTCAGTGGCTTTGCTTCAAGACCGTGTATCGGACATGGAGAAGTTCGTCGAGTGTTGCTGCAGATCTTTGGTTGTTGTATATAATGTCATGTTTCCCTGGGATCCTCAGCCCCAAAACCTAGCTGATTTGATGGCAAAATTTCGGCAAGGTGAAAGGATTCATCACTTTGTGAAACTTCAACTTGTGGCGGGTGCTCAGCTTGCACTTTCTTGGGTGCACACGCACCATCCAATCCTGGATTTGGAGGCTGTGTCTCTAGACTGCTTCCCCCTCCCGGTGGTGGACTGGTTAGCATGGCGCCTCATTACGCGGCTGCCTGTAGGCCTGCCATTAGGATTGCTCGGAGATGCCTGGAGGAAGACGAAAATTTCTTCATAAATTTCGCCATCTAACTATTTCCTTTATTATGTATCTTTGTATTCAGAGAACTACTATGTAACGCCATTGTATTTGTCAAAAAGGTCATAAATTTATACGAGATTTTGTTTTTATCGCACGAGACCTTTTTTATTTGCCTGACATCTATAGGCTGAGTCAGCTTTTATTCGGGTTAGAAGCATGTTGTGTAGGAGCCAACGATTTTTCATATGGCATACTTGTCGAAGCCCTTTGTGTCAGGTTAGTGAATAGAACAACAGAAATCTTCGCGACCCAATTTTGGGAACTTTTCTTTATTTATCATCGAATAGCGGGGATACATTTCTGGCGTGCTCTCCTAGCCGTTAGCCTTATAGAATATAAAACGCATAAAAGTAAAAGAACTTCCTACAATCTACGGCTTCTGTCTTGAGGTACTCCATCTTGTTGTGTCCTATGTGGGATCAAGGGGGTATCATCCTTTCGACTGGAGGCGCAGCTTCTGCACGGCGAACCAGAGAGAAAAGGGGTTGGTTTGTTGGACCGCTTTTGGTTCGAAAGTCAATGCACACACGGAATCCGGCGCGTTTCTTTGGGACGAGTATTGGGTTAGCCATCCATGTTGTTTTTGTTATCCCTATGATGCGCCACGTATTTGTGAGGCGAGGAGCTTGTTGTCCAATGGCCTTGATTCTTCGGGTGGACTGTTCATTGTCTTCTATGTTTAATTTGGCTGAATGCTCATTGGGTTCCTTGGGGGTTTCTTGTGTATGGACTGAGTTTACAAGAGTCTTCCAATTCTCACGAGGGACACCGACGAGTGCGCCTTCGTATGCGGGACCAATGTTGGAGGCCGTATAGGTCGTTTTTGCGGGTGCATGGTGCGCCTAATTTTCCAAAGCCTGCTCGCTGGGGATGTGCCCTTCGTGTAGTAGTTCTGCGTCCGTAATTTTCAGCTAGCCAAATTCTACTTCCATCCCGAAAGATTCTGATATTTTATTCAACTCCCGGTCATAGCTATCTAAATGGGTGAAACTTCCTCTTACTGTTATGATCCCACTAGGGGCTGGCATTTTTAGTACCAGATATGCGTAGTGGGGTACTGCCATAAACCTAGTGAAAGCTGGTCGCCCTAGGATCACATGGTATTGTGATGGCCAATCCATGACTTTGAACTCTAGTTTTTCGTGCCTGAATTTGTTCCTTGATCCAAAGACTACGTCAAGATAGACTTTGCCCAGAGGAATTTTGACTTTGCCCGGAACTATCCCATGGAAAGTTGTGTCTGTAGGCGCTAGATTTGTTAGGGACCAATTCATTGCTCATACACTACAATAAAACTTTCCTTCCACAATGACTTCGATTGACGGTCGTTGTAGAAGACGTGTCTTCCGCGACGAATTTCTTGGCTTGGCCGTGGCCGATGCAAAACTTTTTTTTCTAGTTTTGCGGCCCTCTACTATGATGGAACCGCTAAAAAGTGGAGGAAGCTTGGCCAGCGCGAGGCAGAAGCAAGATTTTTGTTTCCTTGCGCGATCTTGACTTGCTGAAGTCTTTTGAGGCGTGTGGGTCTGATGGACTGAGTTCCTGCACCAAAACAGGGTTATTGCAGTACTTGCAGCAACAAATATTTAAGAGTTTGTCCCGATAGGAGCTCGGCGAACACGACCCTCGCAGCCGCGTTGTCAATGCGACCACGTACGCAACCAAACCGTGGTTTGGAAATAGCGTATTCTATAAGTTGCTAGGATAAATGAATTTAAGATGTTTTGTAATAACTACTACTAAGACTGGAAAGAAAACTAGAACGAAAGTAAAACTGAAAAGAGGTGAATGCAATGAGATGAAATATTAATGCTATGATTCCTCAAATAATGTTGTGTATACTAGTGTGCATGATAAATGATTATGGAATAGCTGTTAACTATAATTATGTCGGTCCCTTATATACCGTTGTCTCCCACCATTGGTAAGTGGGAACTATACAACTCAATTGTCCACACCCTCTCCGGACATAGGTCATCCGTAAGAGAATAGTGTATTAAGGTAACAAGACCAATCAAGGTAAACCAGAGCAAAGGCAATAAATTCTATGGATAACCGTACTCCTAAGCAAGTGTGCTAGTCACAAGATACCCCATATGTCACTTTGGGGTCAAGCAATTCGCAACACTATACCTATCTATATCATGAGTGGTCTTGAGGAAATTAAATCTTAATGGGCGGTGCATCCTAAGCTGCTATTGCCTCCGCAAATCACTTATAGCAAATAGCCTATTAGTTCTACGCATGGACTTGTCAGGCCCATGGAACGAGTAGAGAATAATGATAAGTTTTATGACACTCCGTGAATCCCTAGTAAACTCCTCAACAGTGGATTGGATGTCTCCAATCACTAGAATAATATCATGAATAGAACAATGTAAAGAGAAAGCACAAACATATTAATTAATAAGAACACACCACACTTCAATTAATCAAATCATCATAACATTAATAAAAGGGCTTCAAGCCATGTTACAACCCATCACGAAGATCATGATGGGGAAGGATGAAGGAGTAGCGGCGATGGGGATGCTGATGATGGGGCGGTGATGGTGGCGTCGGTGTGGTGATGGAGGCGTCCTCCTTCTCCTCCTCTTCTTGCTTGGATGGCTAGATCTTGGTGGAGCTATAGAGGCTATGGAGGTGTCATGGTGGCAGGGCGCCACCGTGGAGGCGGTAGATGGGATCTAGTCTTGTATATGGTTGATGGATGCTTCCTCTTGGATCCTCCCTCCTTTATATAGGCCTTTGGGGTGCCCTAGGGTTCCCCCAATACCGTCATATGACGTAGGGAGGGTTCTGGAGCTTTTCTGGGGCGAAATCCCGTCGTTTCCGACCTTTTTGGCAACTATACGGGCGGAGCTATACAACCAAAAATATAGCTCCGGCTGTATAGTTCCTCGTTAAATTCTCAGCATGCTTTAGTATTTTGGCCGCCATTTCTTCATACGAACTCTGTTTTGGGTGTTCTTGGGCTCGTTGAGTTCGTATCATTGAGGGCTAAAATCCTGTGGTAGGATAATTATTTTGACAAGTTGGAAAAATTGAGTTTTCCAACCTCTCAAATGGCTAAATCTGGTCCCTGCAGCTCCTCCATACTATGCTCTATTTGTTCCTTTTGCCTTTGTTTTGCCCAAAATCATCATAAACATTTACACACATGTCAAAGACAAGGAAGAGGGATAAAATTCTACCTAAACTACTAAATGTCCAAATCTCATATTGAATTTAATAAAAACAAGTAATCATGCATATTAGGCATAGGAATAGTTAGATGGTGCATGTATAAGCAAATGACACAATTTATATTGCTAAAAAGTATTGTATATCACAACCATCAACTTCCCCAGGCTAGATCTTGCTCGTCCTCGAGCAAATGGGATTGATAACTTAATGGATGTGATCTTGCTTATCATTGGAAATCAATGTATCATATCCTTGTTTTTCCTGCAAGCTCAGAGAGCACATAATCATACAAGGCAATATAAGCTCAGTTATATTATTCCAAACCATTAGAGATTAGTCAAAAACTTCTATGCCCCATGTCAAAGTTAAATCTAGCTTGCAAGTAAACTTGTGATCCTTCTATACGCACATTATTGTATTTTTGTATGTTTATTTGTATAAGGCAAAGCTGAACACAGTTAGTTGTCAATCGTAAATAGAAATAGAGTTTTCCAATGCTATCCACTCATGCCATCTATTAAAGTCTCTCAAGTGAAAACTTCGATTGTTGAGCTCATAGAAAATATATTTCTTAGTAACGAGACCATGCCAAAGAGTGGTATATGTTCGATCGAGACTGTGCAGGCTAGGAAGGACACTCGTGACCAAGGTTTTCCTTTTCGGTATAATGATTTCTCATAACGGTCAGAGAAGAATTCCGACTTTCGTTTTTAACGCATGCCCATGAGAATACCAATGCATACCCAAATATAGCATTTTTTCTACATATGTTGGGCAACTCATAGCCAAACTTCAAGAGTTTCCTCTTTTTGGATTATCCAAATGCCAGAGGAGTTGTTAGCATCCCATGTTGTGCGACAGTGGTGCAAGACACGCATAAAGCAATATCTCACTTTGATTTTCAAGAGAATATTTTGGCATATGTAATCTCGAAACTTTGAAACATTATTTTTTATTTGCCAACTCACTCAGTAAGCATCTATTAAGACCATCATTTCCAACACTATGGGGTCGTGCTACTCCATAACCATTCACTTAAGACAATTCTGAACAATGTCAACTAGCAAGTTTCGAAGAACTTTATTATATATATTTTTTTTTCAAAATGTAGAGAACATGGCAATGTATATTTAGAGGATCACAATATTTTTCACAAGCTAGATAAAAGTTGAACAAGGTGCATGACAGCTATGGCTTGTCTCCTATGGGGCCTAACATGAGCAAGTATATCCCTTATATAAATATGAACAAAATCTCACCTAAGCAAGTATTCAAAATCAGAGAGATACACAATAGCATGAAAACTTTTTAAGATAAAGAATTTTGCACAAGACTCTACATATGCAAAATAACCTCCCCAAGCTAAGAACTTTCCATCCACTTGAGAAGGTCATGAAAACAAAAGAGAAAATGCAGTTATCAAAAGAGACTATGAAAAGTGGTTACCTCCCCAAGCTTAAGTTAAAGAAGGGTGACACACTTTATCATTGAGGTGATTTTAACCTCTACTTTGATGGACAAAGAACCTTTGCTTCAATGAATGTTTGGTGATCTGGTGTATGCCTTCCTTTAGAACCTGGTAGGAACAAGACTAGAAAGAAGACAAAATATTTTTGTGTTTTTGAAGACATGGGTTTAGCTCACAAGTGATAAAAATACAAGTTTCACTAAGTCGGTTCATCAACCTAAGCACCACGCTTAAGTCAACAAACTAGTTCTAGAAGAGGCCTCTCCTAGATTGTGATGAGGTGCAAGTGAAACATGATACGGGACACGAATGTGCAGCCCCTATGTGCTTATGTAAAAGAGGTTTAAGTTGGAAGATTTTACCAGACACTAATCTATTATATATTAAAAGTACATGACGGGCTACTAGAAAAAAGATAAATTGTCTAGAAAATCTCATAAAAATCAGAAACATCGGGCCATCGGTTTAACTAACAGAACAATGTCAGCCAATGGATCTTGAAAAAACTCTATTGACACGGAAGTTAAAAAAAATTACCTAGCAATACCCTTGATAAGTATTTCCTAGGTAAAAAAAGAGGTCGGGTACTCTTCAATCAAAAAGAAAAGAAAGCACATTCCAAAAAAAGCCAACACTAGCGGCCGACCAACATGAAGAACCTCTGGACCTAGGGTTTCTCCAAGGCCCTGCATTTGGTTTGGATGGGTAACACTAGATGGCTCATAACTCTTTGGGATCTCAGCAGCGGAACAACAACAAATTTTCATAGAGAGAAGTCGGATTCGTGGAGTTTGCTGCAGCTGAGATTTCTTAGCGAACAAGTTATGAAGAGAATCAATCTTCAAGGTTTGGTTCTACAACACCTTAATACGTTTTTACCAGAGAGAATCAATCTTCAAGGTTTGGTTCTACATCACCTTAATACGTTTTTACCTGTTCCAGATTCTTGCAACATCTCATCCTCGTCATGCCTCCGTCTGCGGCCGGCCACCATGGTACTCGTCCTCTGTTGTGACTCGAGAGTCGAGAGGCCTTCGATCACCTGATCTCACCATCCTGATCATCCACCACAAGATAATCGCATGATCTGGATATATATCCATGTACCTACTACGAGATGGTCGGTGTCCTCAACTTCTCCTTAATCTCCAATAGAGAGGCTGGCCAATCATGAGATCTAAAAAACGATGCTGGTCAATGAAAATTGATTATGCGTTCTGGATTGGTGATTTAATGTACATGACCAAGAGCCTGGCGATCATGAGATTTCACGTGGAAGAAGGAGGAGAAAAGCAACGGAAACAGTGTTCATATATCATGGAGATCTCAACGAGTAAAGTATAAAGGTTATTCTTTTCTTTCCCTTTAATTTTTTCCTTGGATCTGATTATTCAAGCTCAGCATTAGCGTCAAACTTATGGTGCTGATAGGTTTATGGAGAGCTGGTGATCACAATACAACCCATCGTACATGTTAGCTTTGATGATTAGCCCTTCAATTTAACACTTATATGGATGGTTTGCTCCCAGCCTATTTAATTTCTTCATCTATCACATTTCTATTATGTGCAGCTGAATTTCTTGATAAATTTCATAGGAGCAATAATTTAACTGATTCCATCTTGTACTGCACTTAGCTTTAGTTATCACATTATTAATGTCCAAAAATAAATAATATCTAACATTCACTTTTTTGTGTTCTTACCTTGAACTTTGTATCAATCTTAGCTTTCAAGCAAAGCTTCACCGAATTGACCTTCCTGGAAATAAGACTTATGAAGTTTGTTTTGTGTTGTTCATATGATCCGAAAAAGTACCACATTATTAAGAGAATCATACATACGTATTTGCTGGACCAAAATGGCCTCTCTCTATAAACAAGTCTTACACTATTTGTTTTGTGTTTTGATGTGGTCCAATAGTTAAGTTATAGATTCTTAGCTAAGGTCTTTCACGCCTAACTCTACAATTTCTCTATTGTCCGGTATTTTGGCGGGCACTACTATACAGGTTAATGCTGACAATTTCCTCTTGGTTCTAGACCTTTTCTCCATCAACTGCTTTAGAATTAGAAATTGGTATCCCAGGTATACATATGAGAATGTAAAAAACCCAATGGTTATTATGATTCTCTTATGCCACGAATAGTATTCCTCTTGCAGTTTTGATAATAGTTATAGTTCTAAGAGTGAGATTCTTTTATGCAAGAAGTAATTGTTTTCTATCTGTTCCTTGTAGGTTTTTAGGAACACAAAGTATAATGTAGTTACAAACGCATTTTCACATTCCCCTGAAAACAAAGTCACACAACTTTAGAAATACTGAACTACATGAAGGGTTAGCCAAGGAAAACATAGGCATGCTATAGAAATCTCACAAAAAAGCAAAGCAACATTGAAAAAAGCAAAAGATCGACCGGTTAATACTCGCCATGACTTAATATTAGCAATGAATTTTCAAAATACCTCTGTTGGATATCATGTTTTTCCTTAAACACACGGTACCTCATTTATGTGCACCATGACACAGTTGGAGTTCGGATATTAGGAGTAAACACACATTCAGTTTCCTAAAGGATGTAGGATTGCAACTAGCTTTAAGGAAAATATAAAGTTTGTTTTAATGACCACAAAAGATCCTACATATACATGTTATTTTGTCAACTGACTATTGTTTTGTTCAATCTAGCACCAAGTAAATCCCTAGGAAGTATATGACGATCACATGGACACTATCAGCGATGGTTGTAGACTGAATTACTCTATTATATGATCAGATGGATGAACCTCTTGATCGACATGATTTAATGTTTTATATAAAGTACCAAATCCCTCTGCTTTAGTGTGCAAGATTTTTCGTATCATAATATAACTCAAATATATAAATGATGCATATAATTAGTCTTTTTGGTTTTCTAGATTTCTTCATTCAGTCTCTACTTTTTGCTTACGGATCATAGAACTTGGCCTTCCATTTAGCATGGACGAGTGTGTGCTTTTATGGAATATTCCAAAGTTCATAACCTTTAGTTATCGCTTGTAACTATTCCAAGGATTTAAAAAATGGATGCCAAAATATTGTACCACTAAAATTTATCCATAGGTTACAAGGTGGACATCGAATTGATCGAAGAGGGACGAAAATGATATGGTCAGATGCTGCCAACCTTCCTAATTTCAGTCCCTTAAACCTGAGGTGACATATTTCTATTACACATGCTGTGTTTATGTCAATCGGTTCCATGTTTTTGGAGCTACTATAGAATTAATTATGATACGATACTATTTTGTGGCCTACTGTAGAGAGACCCGCTTTAGTATTCATGAATAATTTAGTGTGTGAGAGGGAGAAATAAAAAAGTGAGGCAAAAGAGAGATGCACGGTGTAAAAGCCATTTAATTCGAAAGATGACGCATGTGAGGACAAGCGAGTTTTATGTTTATGCCAATGTAATATTTATACTTGGTGGATGCATTCATATTGGTTGCACAAACATCTATTTACATGTAAAAATGCATCTAGCGAGAGGAGGTGCCCAGTGACTAGAAACGGTAGTTTTTTATGATAACACTGATATACTTAAGAAACTTAATTTATTCGTGGGTTTTTTGAATGTTTTGTATTACACGACTTTAAAAGGAGTAGTGAAGGGAAAAATCATCAAGAAGCCACCGAGATGAATGCATATAGACAAGAACATAGAGACTACATTGTGTATTCCTATTAAATACCCGAAAACATCAAGAAGTCAGGGAGATGACCTACAGATTCTTCATGGTCTTATTGGGTCAGGAAATTCTGGCTATGATCATAATAATTAAGTTAATTGAATGAAAAAAATCGAATATGAGATTTCAGCTCTAGCTTTGTGCATCAGGTATATCATCATTGTGACATGCACATTGCATGTTAATATCTGAATCTCCCTGAGTTAATCTCCACTATACAAAATTCATATTTGGTTGTATCTATCTTATTCGGCTAAGGTTAATCCCTCTAATGCATGGAAATTCACTTTAGAGGACAGGCTCACTGGAGCCCTTTTATGGATTTTTCAAAAATCATCAAATATTTTTGAAAAAATATCTACATGTAGCCACTAAATATGAAATACATGTATGCAAATTTTCAAAGAAAAATACATTGTATTTCGAGTGCAGTAGAAAAATATGATTTTTTTTGAAATAACGGAAGCCCGTTTAAAATTACATTGTTTACGTTCAGATCTGAAATTTTATCTTTTTTACCGAAGACAGAATACAAAATACTTTCACACAATTTTCCATATACACTATTATAAATAATTATCTATTATCCCTATACTTTTTTAAAAAAATTTAAAACTTTAATTTTGAACTTTTCTAAAAAAAAGGGCTCCAAGGAGCCCGGGCGCCATATCGATGCTGAGTGAGAAAATGATGTTGTATTCAGATAAGTCTTCACATTACATGTAGCAGACTAACAACTCTTAGAGTAAAAATCCATATTGGGTTAAGCTAGATAACATTGTATGGTATTTTAGCTCTAAAATGTATTGTAGTAAAACAATATTATATTAGCAAAGAAGGCCAAAATATATACAACGACTACTATTTGTTTTATAGTTTTTAAGCTAGCTACAAATAATATGATGACTATACATACTTTCAAACATGATGCCCGTGCATTACGCGGGCCACTGTGCTAGTTGTTGAAACATTGAATTGAAGCAACCAAGTGGCTCATGCGATTGTTTGCACGGTTGACACTATTATACATGTCGTCACACAAGGTTCAAGTCCCTGCGAAAATAACACACAAAATAAAATATATCGATTTTGTATACGAACATAGTTCGTTTACCCCACCTAAAGGAAAATAAAAAGGAAACATAAACTTTTATAGAGAATTACAGTCTAGGAAGTTTCTTAGGAGAAAGTATATTGGAATTTTGATACCAGGGTTACCTTCCCATAGCGATTTTGTGGTCATACCAACTATACGGGCACAACTATACGACCGGAACAATATGTTCCCGCCGTATAGTTGGCCTGCTATTAAAAATTTAGGGTTTCCTCCTGGCGGCGCAGCTATACGGGCGCAACTATACGGCCAGAATAAAATGTTCCCACCATATAGTTAGTCATCAAACTGTCTATCCCTGGGAAAGAAAATACACAAAAGCATAGATATCTATACGACCGAAACTATACAGCTGGAATTTTTATTCCCACCATATAGTTGGTCGTTAAACTCTCAGTATATTAGAAAAGAATTTGTACGGAGACATCGATATCTATAGGATCGGAGCTATATGGCTAGAATTTTTATTTCCGCCGTATAGTTGGTCGTTAAACTCTCAGTACATATGAAAAAAAAAATTCGATGGCAAAGATATCTGTACGACCGGAACTATACGGCCGGAATTTTTATTCCTACCGTATAGTTGGTTGTTAAACTCTTTGTATGCATCAAAAAAATTCTGTTCCTTCAAAAATTATTTCTTTTCCTGTAACTTGGTGATATACCTTGTTTATGATAGAAAATGACAGATTAAATTTTCGACCAACAAATACATATAATTGAAGGATTCACCTAAAACTGATTTTCTCTTCCTTTTTACCGAGTTTATGCGACACATAATATAGTGACAATAAATTCTACCTTTCGAAAACTTCAACAAGATTACTTAGCAAGACATGCAAATAATAAAAGTGCTAATGCAACATGAATACAACTAGATTCAAGACACAAAACTAAGAAAGACGCCTAATAACTTCCGAGTTGCCTCTCGGGAAGCACTCTCTTTAAAGCCATAAAGCTAGGCTAGGATGCTCCATACATTACTCACCTAGATCCCAAGGGATATCGACTCGAGGTGAGGTTGTACATACCAGCTTGGAGCATCTCGAAGTAGAGTTCGGTCGGAGTCGTACCCGCTTACGGTGCATCAGCATCATGTAGATGAACAAGTTCTCGCTTTCAAGCGAGTGTTGATGCACAAAGCTTGGTGAACATGCCTACGTGTATAGCTGCAATGAGAGGATTTGAGATTTGTATAAAATTCTTAAATCTTTACCTTGATTACCTGTGTAGGGGAACACTTCATAGTATTCTTCCTTCATAGCAAGGAGTTCAGGACCCTGCATGTTAGTATAGCAAGGTTCTATCTCTAGTTCATTATTATTAATGCTCTCCATATGAGTGTCTAGGGACAAGGCCTCCATAGAACAATTATCAACAGTTTTAACATCATAAAAATCACTACTAGAGTGAGAGGCATCATAAACAAAAGTTGTAGTGTGACTCTCTTCGTCAACCTCACCTTTTTGTTCCTCCTTTTCATCGACTAGTGTTTTAATAGCAATGATAGAATCAAAAGTAGGAGTTGAAGGTGTGAGCGGGTGATCAATCCGTTCTTCCTCCTTGTTCTCTTTTTCCTCTCCACTTAAATTATTTTCACAAAAGAGGAATATGAGGTATACTAAATTAAGAACTCCATCTAGTGCTTCACTTTCAACATCAATACTTTCTAGTCTAAATATCATTCCAGATGCACCTTTGAAAAGAACGTATTCTAGTACTTCCAAACTAGTATAGGATTTATCTCTATTATAATTTGCTAGAGTAGGATTATTGGAATACTTACATTGAAAATTAAGGTGGTCATCTGTTATACAAATTGTGCAATAAGATCCATCATTAGCACGCAACCATAATGAATGCATTTCCAATTGGTCCACCAATTTCTTTATCAGCTCATGTCTAGCAACCAGGCTTGATGAACTTGAATCCTTTATCTCATCCAATGCTTGTATTATCTCTTGAACAAAATTTATCTCGAAAGACATGATAAGTAGCAACAGTTTTTATAAATTTTTGGTTTTGTAATTTTTTTATTGTTTTCAATATAAATGAAAGTATTAAGATAATAGCAACAAACAAAAATAAACTATGTGCGAGTAGATAACCGAACGCTTTGCTCCCTGACAACGGCGCCAATTTGATGGACTGAGTTCCTGCACAAAAATAGGGTTATTGCAGTACTTGCAGCTGCAAATATTTAAGAGTTTGTCCCGATAGGAGCTCGGGGAACATGACCCTCGCAGCCAAGTTGTCAATGTGACCACGTACGCACCCAAACCGTGGTTTGGAAATATCCTATTCTATAAGTTGCTAGGATAAATGAATTTAAGATGTTTTGTAATAACTGCTACTAAGACTGGAAACAAAACTAGAATAAAAGTAAAACTAAAAAGCGGTGAATGCAATGAGATGAAATATTAATGCTATGATTTCTCAAGTAATGTTGTGTGTACCGGTATGCATGATAAGTGCTTATGGAATAGCTGTTAACTATAATTGTGGTGGTCCCTCATATACCGTTGTCTCCCACCATTGGTAAGTAGGAGCTATACAACTCAATTGTCCACACTCTCTCCGTACATGGGTAATCTATAAGAGAATAGTGTATTAAGGTAATAAGACCAATCAAGATAGACCAGAGCAAAGGTATTAAGTTCTATGGATAACCGTACTCCTAAGAAAGTGTGCTAGTCACAAGATATCCCATATGTTACTTTGGGGTTAAGCAATTCGCAACACTATACCTATCTATATTATGAGTGATCTTGAGGAAATTAAATCTTGATGGGCGGTGCATCCTAAGCTGCTATTGCCTCCACAAATCACTTATAGCAAATAGCCTATTAGTTCTACCCACGGACTTGTCAGGCCCATGGAACGAGTAAAGACTAATGATAAGTTTTGTGACACTCCGTGAATCCCTAGTAAACTCCTCAACAATGGATTGAACGGCTCCAATCACTACAATAATATCATGAATAGAACAATATAAAGAGAAAGCATAAACATATTAATTAACAAGAACACACCACACTTCACTTACTCAAATCATCATAACATTAATAAAAGGGGGTTCAAGCCATGTTACAACCCATCACGAAGATCATGATGGGGAAGGATGAAGGAGTAGCGGCCATGGAGATGGTGATGATGGCGCGGTGATGGTGGCGTCGACATGGTGATGGCAGCGTCCTCATTCTCCTCCTCTTCTTGCTTGGATGGCTTGATGGTGTTGATGGAGATCTAGATCTTGGTGGAGCTGTAGAGGCTATGGAGGCGGCAGGGCGCCGCCGTGGAGGCGGTAGATGGGATCTAGATCTTGTATATGGTTGATGGATGCTTCCTTTTGGGTCCTCCCTCCATTATATAGGCCTTGGGTTGCCCTATGGTTCCCCCAATACCGTCATATGACTTAGGGAAGGTTCTGGAGCTTTTCTGAGGCGAAATCCCGTCGTTTCTGGCCTTTTTGGCAACTATACGGGCGGAGCTATACGACCAAAAATATAGCTTCGGCCGTATAGGTTCTCGTTAAATTCCGTGGAGTATTTTGGCCGCCATTTCTTCACACGAACTCTGTTTTGGGTGTTCTTGGGCTCGTTGAGTTCGTATCATTGAGGGATACAATCCTGTGTTCTTGGATCTTTATTTTGAGAAGTTCAAAATTTTAACTTTTCCAACCTCTCAAATAGCTAAGTCTAGTCCCTACAGCTCCTCCATACTATGCTCTCTTTGTTCCTTTTCCCTTTATTTTGTCCATAATCATCATCAACACCTACACACATGTCAAAGACAAGGAAAAGGGATAAAATTCTATCTAAACTACTAAATGTCCAAAGCTCATATTGAATTTAATAAAAACAAGTAATCATGGATATTAGGCTTATCAATAGTTAGATGGAGCATGATATGATAAGCAAATGACACAGTTTATATTGTTAAGAAGTGTTGTATATCATAGCCATTAGGGTCCTAGAGGTTAGTGTCTCTAGCGGACCATACTTTTTGGTTGCACCTCCCTGATTTGAACTCGATAACGTTGCTCGAGGTGTGTGCCATTTAGTCAGGCTACTGGGTCCCACATGTCAACCTCTCATTAGAAGAATCGTGTGTATGATGGATTTTTTTTTCTTCGCTCGCACTACCCTTTTCCGAAGTTGATAGCGTTACTCAATGCATCTAGCGTTTAATCAGGCTACTGGGACCCACATGTCATCCTCCCATTAGAAGAAACGTGTGTATGATAGAATTTTTTCCGTCGCTCGTGGTACGTACTCTGTTCCGAACTTGATAGAGTTGTTCGATGCATCTACCATTTAATCACACTGCTGGGCCCTACGTGTCATCCTCTCATTAGAAGAAACGTGTGTATGATGGATTTTTTACCCTCCGTTGTGCCTTCATGTTCCAAACTTGATAGCGGTTGCTCGCTGCGTCAGCCATTTATTCAGGCTGGTGGGTCCCTTATGTCAGCCTCACATTAGAAGAATCGTGGGTATGATGAAATTTTTTCTTCTCTAGCGCTACCCTATTCTGAACTAGATAGTGTTGCTCGACGAATCTGCCGTTTGCTCACGCTGCTGGGTCCCCTATTTCAGCCTCTCATTATAAGAAACGTGTGCATGCTGAACTTTTTTCTGGCTCGCGCCTCCCTGTTTCGAACTAGCAACGTTGCTCGATGCAGCATCTGTATAAGGTTGTGCTGCTGGATCCCACATATCAGCCTCTCTATAAATGAAACATGCAAATGATGGACTTTTTTTGGTCATGTCTGCTGTTTTGACCTTGGCAACTTGCTGGGTCCCAGATGTCAACCACCTCTGTGCAGGAAATGTGTCTATGCTGGGTCCTAGCTGACAACCTCTATTTGAAAGAAATGTGCGTATGTTGGACTGTTTTTTCGGGTCCTAGATGTCAGCCTTAGAGTACAAAAAATGCTCATAAAGACCGAATTAAAAATATTCTTGGCTAACTCGGGGCGGATGCCCTATTCGTCATGGCTTATATTCCATGGGCTTACTTCTAAATTGAATAGGCTATGGTCGGTGGCCACAAGACCATGAAAAGGACGAATTAGAAGGTATTGGGCTATGCTTGGGGCTGATAGGCTAATTTCATGGGCTATGCTTGGGCCTGCTGGGTCCAACATATTAACTTCTCTGTAAGTGCAACGTGTGTATGATGGACGATTTTTTTGGCCGTGTTCGCTGTTTTCACCATGGCAGCCATGTATGGTCTTACTACTAGGACCCTTATGTTAGCCTCTCTGGCATGTTCTGGCTTATGGGTCTCTGATGCAGCCTTGTATGTTCTGTATGGTGGGTCCCCGATGCGATCCTCTCTGTACAAGTATTTAAACTTTTTTCAAACCCACCCTCAAAACAAACTGCAGGGACGTTGCATGATGGTGGGTCTGTGATGTGAGACTCTCCGTAATGCAATATTGCTAGAAGAAGAAAATGTAAACCATAGATATGATTCGAAAAAAAGACCTTCAAATCAAATAAATGTAAACTAAGCGCGTTGCCACTACAACAAAGATATTTATAGAATAAATATCATTAAACGTTTATTAGTACTACAATTTATGTATTAGTCTTCTTAAAAATATTTTGTGTGTCTATGTTTATCTCTTTTAAAATATAAAAGGGCAGCGCTCCTGGCATCTCAATTTATAAAATGTCACATAATGGAGTATTTTCTTAAAAATATGGGTAGGCAGAGTTTTTTTTTTGATTTTGAGAGGTGGGGAGCAATGCCCAAAAGGCCTATTCTACATAGGCTGCTCTACGTGAGTTATACTCCATAGACTATGCTCCATGGGCTTCATTCTCAAATTTTACTGGGATATGCTCAGCAATCCCCTAATCCCTAAAAGGCCGAATTAATATGTTCTCGGCTATGCTCCATGGGCTCCTTTCTCAAATTTCACTAGGCTGTGGTCAGCAGTCCCTTGAGCCCAAAAAGACCAAATAAAAATGTTCTGGGATAAAGAGAGGCCAAATGAGCTACTAGATTTCTTCTCCTGGTTAATAAAAATTGCATTGTGATGTGCTCGGCCGGATTCAAAACAAAGCCCTTAGAGAGGGAGGGGAAAGCAATAATTCTTTTTGACAGATATTCATGTCAAAATTCAGTAGTACAAAATAAGGTAGAAAAATTATCAACAGATTCGAAGTTCATATTCAGGAGCACTTGACCAATTCAGCAACATTTCAAAAATGACCCATTTAGCAATATAAACAATGAAATACAATAGCAGTACAGAGAGAACAAGTTATTGTTTTAGCTCTAAAAACCTTTTCGCGCGATAAGTTTGTCCTTTTCACCAAACAGACTCGACCATTGGAGCAAGCAAAACTGGCGATCAAGTCTTCTTTGAGTACCTTCTTCTCACATTAATGCCTGTGTGACCCTCGTATGCAACCCAAAATGCCCAAGTCTCATCTAGATTGTGACACGACCATGTTTCAAAAGAAAAGCAAGACTATCTACTGCCCTTGATTTAAAGTACTAGTACATCAGTATTAGTTCCAAAAAATGCTTTAGTAATAGCAATGATAGAACATTTGAGAGACTCAGTAGCTTTCCTGCTTAAAATTCTATAGCAGTACAGAGAGAATCAATTCTTGTTCCAGCTAAATAAACTTGGCGCATGATCAGTTTGGCCTGTTCTCCGAAGAGACCATCAGAGCAAGCAAAACTGATGATCAAGTCTGCTTCTGTGTAAATACCTCCTTCTTACGTCAATGCCTATGTGACCGCCCAAATGCAACCCAAACTGCCTAAGACTAATGTAGATAATTGTGACAATTCTAAGTTTCAAAATAAAATCAAGACAATCTGATGCACTTCATCTAAACAAGTACCAGTAGATCACAGTTTGTTCTACAAAATATTGTACTAATAGTAACGATAGAGCATTTGTGTCAACACCCGGATTTTTAATCCCAGATGCCCGTTATGCCATACCTCGCAATCCCAGGATTACCATTTTTGCGAGACATAACGGATTGGATATCACAGTACATCATCCATTACAAACCATACATAAGGTTTTACACAAATAAGGATCTCATGATCTAGTCTTTAATACAACAAGCAGCAGAAATAAACGATAGCGTAGCGGTGGGGTCCATCTTCAGAGGCACAAGCAATGCTGACAAAGGCAGAAAGTCCTAGTTATCATAGCCGTCCTGCTGACCATCATCTTGATAATCTCCTTCATAGTCTGGCCATGATAATAGCTAGGGACAAAAGCCATGAGTACTCTTTAAGTACTCACAAACTATTACTAGCAAGGAGTATAAATCTAAGTTAAAGTGCTGAATCTAAGTTAACTATCAAGTTAAGTTTGAAACCTAAGCTGAGTTCAGAAGCAAAGAAAGATAAAATAAGGTTCTAAAATCACTTAAGTTGGGAAGCTATTATCATCAACACAACCCTGTTGTGGTCAAGTCAAAGTTCATCATTCGTTTCAAGTTATTTAGAAAACATCTGACAACGAAACAGTATGGCCATTCCAACTGTCCATAACCACGGACGCGGCTATTCGAATAGTTTGACACTCTGTAGAGGTGGTACACTTTCACCACAAGATTCGATACATCTGTCAGGGATAACCCTGAATCATCATACTTAGTATGCAGATAATCAAACATAACCTTCCCTTTACACACCCTAGTACAAGCACCTCTCCTATGGGCATGGCCTCCCAACCATGACCATCAGTCATCTTGGGCACTGCATAGGTGGACATTGAGAGGTAGCCTCAGCTCAAACCTCTCCCGTGAGGGAACTAATACTAATGCATATAAATTTCCAGCTAAGCCTTACCCAATTCAGGTAATGTGGTTGTACGGTAAATTTGGAATGGTATCGCATCTGAATCCAACCATCAGTTTTATAAAAGGGTTAAGGCTCATGCCTCGTCATTTTCATCATCATAAACCAGTTGTGTTTCTCAACAAATGTCAAAACATCTCAATAGAATGACTCATCATTCTAAGGTTTTCATAATTCATTTTCACCAAGTATTCCCATCTAGAGTGACTCAAGTTTTTGATCTATACTAAGATACTAAGTTAAGAGTGTTCACTAAGGTGGAAGTGATGGGTTCAATCTCCTGCCATAGAGTGAGATCTAAAGGTTTCTAAGTAGGTCAAGTTTTATACTTTTTATGCTACCTTCATGATTAAGTAAAGAACTTTGTGTAAACTAAGGGAGGTAAAACTTGTCAATAAGACTTGGGGTACTAATAGTTAAAAGGGGTGTGATCAAAGCATGCCTAAAGCATCCTTGCTCATTCATCTAGCTTAATTCTAGCTTGCTAACGATAGCTTGCCTTGGTTGGTGCAGTGGTTGAAGTTTTCTTCTTCTTCTTCTTGGTAGAACTCCACCTCCTCGAAAGCTTGGTCGGTACTAGCGTCTATAAATACATAGGGAGTGCACAATCACCAAACAGTACTTAACTAGGCTAAGTAGCATTCTAAAACACACATTTGAGGATCTATTATCATCACAAACATCACAAGTTTTAATTCAATAGTTTCCTCCTTTTTATTTTAGAAAAGTAATTTCTACTCATTGAAATATTAACTAAAATTTTAATATTCACCACCAAAATATGGGATCATGTGGACACATGTCCTCACCACATATTCTAACATGTGAGAATGAGATTTAAGGGTTGGATCAATATTACTTTGGTTTAAGTTCCTTATTTAATGATTTAAAGTGACTAGAAATGCCTATATAGCGTTATTTTGGTACTAGTCCAAAGTCACTGCATGTCAACCTTAATATTATTACATGGTTAGATAGATATGATGAAATGTGATTTTTGAGAGTTGGAATCAACTCAAAAGCTAACTTGGTTGATTTTATAGAAATGTTGCAAGTTGCAAAAGCTTCTGTTTTGTTATTTTTTTAGGATAGATCTATAACTCTAATTGAATTAAATCCAACGGGCTTGGATAGATCATTTTAATACCTTTTAGACAAAATTGGTTTCATACAATTTGGATTTATAAAACTCTCTGAATTGAATTTTGAAATAGGGGACAGAAACTAGATTTAACTAAAAAGGAAAAACCAGATTTGAATCTATGGGCTAGCGCGGAAAAGGACTTGGGCCGGCCCAGTGGCGCTCCGCGGAGCGGGGGCTCAGCTGACAGGGGGTCCCGCTTGTCAGCGGCACTTAACACACGAAACGGTACGCGCGCTATGGGCCGTAGGATTAGAAGCGAGATCAACGGCTGAGGGTCATCGTCAACAACGAATAGGTCGCTGGCGAGCTCGAACCCTAGCGGCTCGGTGGGGGTCTACTGGGGGCGTACCAGGGCTCCAGCGAGGTCGGCGAGGCGGGCAAACAAAGTGGAAGACGACGGCGAGGCGAGGCGTGGTCGCGGCGGAGCTTGGGGCGGTCGAAATCAACGGCACCCTTCTCCTCCAGAGGCGGCGGCTCCGGCTCCAATTCCGGCGAGTTGCTGCTCCAGTTGCTCCGGCTAAAGGGGGTGAGGTTCAGAGAGGTGAGGGGAGTGGAATGGTGTGGAGAAGAATGGCTGGGGAGGGCTTCTTTTATAGGCCCGACGGTGAGGCCGAGCGGGATGGGCGGTCGATGGTGGCGACATGGCTACGGCGAGCTAGTGGCATGGCGGGGGATGGCGATCGATGGGCGGTTCCCTGGCGGTGCTCTAGGACCCCCGTAAAGGCGGTGGCCTGTGATGCAGGTGAAGCGCTGGCGGTGGCCACGGCGAGCGGTGGCTGTGAGGCTTTGGGCGGCGAACGAGGATGTCTGGGGTGTTCTCCAGGTCGAGGCGGAGCGGCGGGTGCGGGCTGCGGTCGAGCGGCAGCGTGTGCACGCGTGCCGGGTGCGGCGCTCTAGCGTGCTCTCGGCCTGGTGCGGTGGCACTGGGCGCGGGTTGTGCTCGGTGGTCCACTGCTGCTCTTGGCTCTGGCAAGGGACAGGGAGTGGCGGTGAGGTGCTGGATACCTCCTAGACATGGAGAGAGAGGGGGAGGTGGTCGGCTGGGGTGAGGGCAAGGTTGGCCGGCGAGTTGGTGCTCGACATGGCTTGGCCTTTCCACTAGGGTGTAGGGGATGGGGTGGTAATGGCATGGTTTGATCAAGTGGAGACAGAGGGAGTGTTTTATGGTCAATTGGGTGGCAAAACCCTGTAGAAATAGTGAGCTAGCTAATTGTGTTTGATTCTGCCTGCCATGTGTTTAATGAAATGGCCGCAAGAGAAAAAGTTTTGAATTTTGAGTTCAAAATTTTTGAGTGATCTCCACTAGTGATAGGTAGTCTCTGGTTGCAAGGGTTCTGAAAATGGAGCTCAAAAAGATGGTTTTTGAAATAGGGGTGATCTATGCATATGCATTAGATTCAATTTTAAACTGTCATTTAAAATAGTTAACAGATGTTTTTAGCAGATCCAAAGGTGGGCCTTGGTACCTCATTATGTGTACTATCAAGGGGTGCAAAGATCAAGAATTGTTTCTGTTAAGAATTGAGTACTAGGAATAGCCAAAGTAGGCACGAGAGTTAAATTTGCCAAAATGACCATTCGTACTTTTTAATTCTTTTTGATTTTATTTTCTTTAGGAAAAGTTTGGGAATGATGTAGATGAGGTTTAAATCACCTAAGAAACATTTTACAAGCATTGGATCAATCAATCATGGCAATTCCAAACAACTCCTATTTTAAATGCACACATATATGAATGCTTTCATTTTAAATTTGGAAAAGTTTTTGTTAACCCTATTTTTGGATGATTTGATCTTGATAAGCTTGGATTAAAGTTTTGGGATATTACAAACCTTCCCCCCTTAAACAAAATCTCGTCCCGAGATTTACAAAGAAAACTAGGAACTAAAGAGATCTAGGAACTCTATTCTAATGTAATCTTCGCGCTCCCAAGTAGCTTCCTCCTCTGTATGGTTGCTCCACTGAATCTTGAGAAACTTGATACTCCTGGTCCTGGTGGTTCTGTAGGCTTCTTCTAAGATACGGATGGGTACTTCCCGATAGGTTAGGTCATTGTTGATTTCCACAGCTCTGTGATCGATGTTCTTGAAAACTTCCGTCTTCTCAGGCACTTCCAAGCATTTGTGAAGTAACGAGATATGGAACACATTGTGGATGGCTGACATCTCTTCAGGCAGTTCCAACTGATACGATACTTCTCCTCGGCGGTTCAGAATCTTGAAAGGTCCGATATATCTGGGAGCTAACTTTCCCTTCAGACTAAAGCGTTGAGTTCCCTTCAATGGTGAAACCTTGAGATATACGAAATCTCCGACATTGAAAGTTAGGTCTCTCCTTCTCTTGTCAGCATAGCTCTTCTGTCTAGATTGGGCGGTCTTGAGGTGCTCACGGACTTTGTGAACTTTCTCTTCTGCTTCTCGGAGAATGTCGGGTCCAAAGATCTGAATCTCTCCTACTTGCGACCAATTCAAAGGGGTACGACACTTTCTTCGATATAGGAATTCGAATGGTGCCATCTGCAAACTAGCCTGATAACTGTTGTTATATGAGAATTCTGCGAAAGGCAGGCAGTCTTCCCATTTTGATCCGTATTCCAACACACAAGCTCTAAGCATATCCTCTAGGATCTGGTTGACTCTCTCAGTTTGTCCATCTGTTTGCGGGTGATAAGCGGTACTGAAATTCAACTTGGTTCCTAAACCTTCCTGAACTTTCTGCCAAAATCTTGAAGTAAACTGGGTTCCTCGATCTGAGACGATGGTCTTGGGGGTTCCATGCAGACTAACAATCCTAGCAATGTACAGCTCTGCTAGCTTTGCACTCTGGTAGGTTGTCTTGACTGGTATGAAGTAGGCTACCTTGGACAGTCTATCAACTATGACCCAGATTGAGTCATTTCCCCTACTAGAAGTAGGTAAACTGGTGATAAAGTCCATTCCGACAGAATCCCATTTCCATTCAGGAATCTGCAATGGTTGCAATAGTCCTGTAGGTCTCTCATGCTCTGCTTTGACTCGTTGACAGATGTCACATTTGGCGATGTAGCTTCCGATCTCTCTCTTCATCTTGTGCCACCAAAATTGCTCTTTCAAATCCTGATACATCTTTGTTTCTCCGGGGTGGATAGAATAAAGAGTATCATGAGCTTCCTTCATGATAACCTCCTTCAGCTCCGAATCTGCTGGCACACAGATACGTCCTTTGTACCACAGTACACCTTCTTCGTCTTCGGTGAATCCAGGTACCTTTCCTGTAACAATACGACGTTTGATTCCATCGATACTTTCATTTCCCTTCTGGGCTTCCTTGATTTGGCTAATCAAAGTGGGTTGAAGTTCAATGCTAGCTAGGAATCCTTTGCTAACTAACTCAGTCTTGAACTGCTCCAGCTCCTCGTACAAACTTGGTTGCTTCTCTTTGATCATGGTGTTAAGCCTACACGGCAATCTGCTAAGAGCATCCGCTACCACATTGGCTTTGTCGGGGTGATAGTGAATGTCAAGGTCATAATCCTTGATTAACTCTATCCATCTTCTTTGCCTCATATTCAGCTCCTTCTGGGTGAAGATATACTTCAAGCTCTTATGATCTGAGTAAATCTCACAGTGATTTCCCATCAAATAATGACTCCATGTCTTCAACGCTAGAACCACGACTGCTAGCTCAAGATCATGTGTCGGATAGTTTTTCTCATGCTGCTTCAGTTGTCGAGACAGATACGCGATGACTTTGCCTTCTTGCATAAATACACATCCTAGGACAATCTTGGATGCATCACAATACACATCAAACGGCTTCTTGATGTCCGGCATGATCAAAATCAGGGCGGATATCAATCTCTTCTTCAGCTCCTGGAAACTGGCTTCACACTTGTCTGTCCATTCAAAATTCTTGTCATTCTTCAACAATTGGGTCATTGGTCAGGATATGCTCGAGAATCCTTCTACGAACTTGCGGTAATATCCCGCTAATCCGAGAAATGAACGAACTTGGGTTTGATTGGCTAGGGCTTCCCATTCTTTGACATCTTTGATCTTGGTGGGATCAACAGAGACTCCTCCGGCAGACACAATATGGCTTAGGAATCCTACTTCTTTCAGCCAAAACTCACACTTGTTGAACTTGGCATATAACTGATGCTCCCTCGGGATTTCTAGGATGATTCTCAGATGTTGCTCATGCTCTTCTTCTGACTTGGAGTAGATAAGGATGTTGTCGATAAACACAACTACAAACTTATCGAGGAAATTCATAAAGATCTTATTCATGAGGTTCATGAAATAAGCAGGGGCATTGGTTAATCCAAAGACATATAACCATCGTATAAACCATAGCGAGTAGTAAAGGCGGTCTTCGGAATATCCGTTGCACGAATCTTAAGTTGGTGATAACCAGTCCTAAGATCAATCTTTGAGAATACCTGAGCTCCGGTCAACTGATCAAATAGATCCTCTATCTTTGGCAAAGGGTACTTGTTCTTGATGGTGACATCATTCAATTTTCTGTAGTCTGTACACAGACGGTTGCCTCCATCTTTCTTGTCAATGAATAAAACTGGTGATCTCCATGCCGATGCACTTGGTTGAATCAAACTTGTTGCTAACATGGCATCCAACTGCTTCTTCAGTTCTACTAACTCTGAGGGGTTCATGGTATAGGGTCTCTGGGCTATAGGTCCGGTTCCGGGGATTAGTTCGATAATGAACTCAATATCCCTATCCGGGGGCATACCTGGAAATTCATCTAGGAATACGTCGGGGTATTCACAGACTACTATGACTTGGTCAATGGTAGGCAGGGCTACACTCTTGTTGCACTTGAATTGAC
Source organism: Avena insularis (assembly GCA_023614405.1). Classification (NCBI taxonomy): domain Eukaryota; kingdom Viridiplantae; phylum Streptophyta; class Magnoliopsida; order Poales; family Poaceae; genus Avena; species Avena insularis. The sequence goes on along the minus strand of CM042694.1, from coordinate 167,177,315 downwards.
GGGGTAAGGTTTCGGAGATATGCTCTACTGTTACTCCAGAACTACTGGTCATGGTGATGGCTTTCTTAGCACAGTCTATCAGTCCTTTATGCCTTGACATCCAGTCCATACCTAGTACTAGTTCCAATCCTTTGGTTCCAAGTACAATTAGGTTGGCATAAAAATCTATCCCATGTATTCTGATAGGTACAACTTTGCAAATTTTTCTAGCTTTTGTTGTTGAACCGGGGATTTGAACTATCATGACATGCTTCAGGTTGGTTGGGAGAATCTTACCAGTGCATAAAAATTCTTCGGTGACAAATGAATGCGATGCTCTAGAATCAAACAATACTCTTGCTAAAACTGAGTTGATAGAAAACATACCCAGCACTACATCTAGCGCTTCCTGGGCTTCTTCTGCGTTCATGTGGAAGAGACGTTCTTGATTGTGCGGGTTCCTGGGAAAACCTCCTTCTGGTTGAACACACGCCGCCGAGCTGCTTCATGGGGCATTCATAGGGGCATTGGCGGCAGTCTTCTTGGGACACTCATTGGAGTAGTGACCCTTCACTCCACACTCGAAACAAGTGATCTGGGACTTGTCCTTGACCGCGACAGGTACAACATTGCTGTCAGTTCTGGGTGCAGTTTTGTTGTTGTTGTTGCTCTTGGGAGGGGCACGGTTGAAATTGTTGGCATTGCCGGAGTTGTGATTGTTTCCTCCGGACTTCACATTGCCTCCGCTACGGTTGGGGTAGCTTGGGCAAGAATTTGGGGGTCGGTTTTTCCTTGGTGCATATCCTGGTGAAGGGTTGGGACGGTACTTCTAGTGACTACTGGATCCTAATTGCTACATCATGCCACGCTTGCGGTTGTCGTTTGCCTGGTTAATCTTCCCTACCATTTGAATGGCAGAGTCGACTAGCTCTTTGAGATCCTCCAAACGGATGTTGACGAGAAGGAGCCGAACCCGAATATTTTCCTTGCTTAATTTTAGGGTCCTTTGTGCTAAATTTATGGACCTTGATGTAATTTTTCCCCTTTTGAGGTCCTTGATGTAAAATGTACTCTGACCTACCGTGTAAAATTCTAACCTAAAAGTAAGCGGTGAAATTCAAATGAATTTAAGCTTAGTTGTCAAGAAGTATGAAAAATTCTTGGATTTCAAGCCAAATGACCAGAAGGTCAAGGTCAGATATCTACATCATACTTTATGTCGATGATCCACATATCGAAGAATTTGCATGGCGATAGATTCGGCCATATTTTGAAAACAATCAAAGAGGAAATAGTATGAAGAGTATGGCTGGATCAGCTGCTCTCTCGAGAAGGAGCCAAACTCGACTATTTTCTTTGCTCGATTTTAGGGTCCTTTGTGCTAAATGTATGGACCTCGATGTAATTTTCCCTTTATTAGGTCCTTGATGTAGAATGTACTCCCACCGACCGTGTAAAATGCTAACCTAAAAGTAAGTGGTAAAATTTAAACAAATTTAAGCATAGTTGTCAACGAGTATGAAAAATTCTTAGATTTCAAGCCGAACGAGACCACAAGGTCATGGCCATTTCTCTACAAAATACTTTATACTGATGATCGAGTATCCAAGAATTTTAGGCTCCTTTATGCTAAATGTATGGACCTCGATGTAGTTTTCCCCCCTTTTAGGTCTAAAAGTGTAAGTGGTGAAAATTTAGATGATTATTTTAAGCTTACTTGTGAATGAGTATGAACATTCTTGGATTTCAAGCCGAACGACCAAAGTCGTCAAGGCCATATCAACATCATACTTTATGCTCATGATCCCATGTTAGAGACTATGCATGGCAACAGATCTGGTCTTGTTTTGAAAACAATTGAAGAGGAAGTAGTATTAAGAGTCTGGCTCAGATCAGCTGATCTCTCGAGAAGGAGTCAAACCAGATTTTTTTCCTTTTAGGGTATTTTATGCTAAATGTATGGAACTCGATGTAATTTTTTCTTTTTTGAGGTCTCTGATGTAAAATGTAATCCGATCGACCGCGTAAAGTTCTAACCTAAAAGTAAGTGGTGAAATTTAAATGATTTAAGCTTAGTTGTCAACGAATATGAACCATTCTTGTATTTCAAGAAGAATGACCAAGGTCAAGGCCATATCTACATCATACTTTATGGTGATGATGCCATATTCAAGAATTTGCATACCAACAAATTTGGCCATATTTTGAAAACAATCGAAGATGAAGTAGTATGAATACTATGGCTCGATCAGCTACTCTCGTGAGTAGGAGCCGAACCCAACTATTTTCCTTGCTTAATATTAGGGTCCTTTGTGCTAAATGTATGGACCTCGATGTATGTCCCCCTTTTTAGGTCTAAAAGTGTAAGTGGTGAAATTTAGACGATTATTTTAAGCTTACTTGTCAATGAGTATGAACATTCTTGGATTTCAAGCCGAATGACCAAGGTCAAGGCCATAGCAACATCATACTTTATATGATGATGATCCCATGTCAGAGAATTTGCATGGAAACAGATTTGGCCATGTTTTGGAAACAATCGAAGAGGAAGTAGTATCAAGAGTTTGGCTCAGATCAGCTGATCTCTCGAGAAGGATCCGAACCAATTTTTTTTCCTTTTAGGGTCCTTTATGCTAAATGTATGGACCTCGGTGTTATTTTTTCCTTTTTGAGGTCCCTGGTGTAAAATGTAATTCGATCGACCATGTAAAGTTCTAACCTAAAAGTAAGTGGTGAAATTTAAACGAATTTAAGCTTAGTTGTCAACGAGTATGAACCATTCTTGTATTTCAAGATGAACAACCAAGGTCAAGGCCATATCTACATCATAATTTATGCTAATGATCCCATATTCAAGAATTTGCATACCGAAAAATTTGGCCATATTTTGAAAACAATCGAAGGTGAAGTAGTATGAAGAGCATGGCTCGATCAGCTACTCTCGTGAGAAGGAGCCGAACATGACTATTTTCCTTGCTTAATTTTAAGGTCCTTTGTGCTAAATGTATGGACCTCGATGTAATTTTCCCCTTTTTAGGTGTAAATTGTAAGTGGTGAAATTTAGACGATTATTTTAAGCTTACTTGTCCACGAGTATGAACATTCTTGGATTTCAAGCCGAACGACCAAGGTCAAGGCCATATCAACATCATACTTTATATGATGATGATCCCATGTTAGAGAATTTGCATCGCAACAGATCTGGCCATGTTTTGAAAACAATCAAAGAGGAAGTAGTATCAAGAGTTTGGCTCAGATCAGCTGATCTCTCGAGAACGAGCCAAACCCGAATTTTTTCCTTTTAGGGTCCTTTATGCTAAATATATGGACCTCGATGTATTTTTTGCTTTTATTGAGGTCCCTGATGTAAAATGTACTCCGATCGATCGTGTAAAGTTCTAACCTAAAAGTAAGTGGTCAAATTTAAACGAATTTAAGCTTAGTTGTCAACAAGTATGAACCATTCTTGTATTTCAAGATGAACGACCAAGGTCAAGGCCATATCTACATCATACTTTATGTTGATGATCCCATATTCAAGAACTTGCATACCGACAAATTTGGCCATATTTTGAAAACAATCGAAGATGAAGTAGTATGAAGAGTGTGGCTCGATCAGCTACTCTCTCAAGATGGAGCCGAACCCGACTATTTTGCTTGCTTAATTTTAGGGTCCTTTGTGCTAAATGTATGGACCTCTATGTAATTTCCCCCCTTTTTAGGTCCTTGTTGTAAAATGTACTCCCACCGACCATGTAAAATTCTAACATAAAAGTAAGTGGTGAAATTTAAACGAATTTCAGCTTATAGTTGTTAACGAGTATGAACATTATTTGATTTCAAGCCGAACGACCACAAGGTGAAGGCCATATCTCTACATCATACTTTATTGTGATGATCAAGTATCCAAGAATTTGCATGGCGATAGATTTGGCCATATTATGAAAGCAATCAAAGAGAAAGTAGTATGAAGTGTATGGCTTGATCAGCTGCTCTCTCGAGAAGGAGCTGAACCCGATTGGTTTATTTGCTCAATTTTAGGATCCTTTGTGCTAAATGTATGGACCTCGATGTAATTTTCCCTTTTAGGTCCTTGATGTAGAATGTACTCCCACCGATCGTGTAAATTGCTAACCTAAAAGTAAGTGGTGAAATGTCAACAAATTTAAGCATAGTTGTCAACGAGTATGAAAAAATCTTGAATTTCAAGCCGAACGACACAAGGTCAAGGCCATATCTATACATCATACTTTATGTTGATGATCCCATATTCAAGAATTTGCATGGCGACAGATTTGGCCATATTTTGAAAACAATCGAAGAGGAAGTAGTATGAAGAGTATGGCTCGACCAGCTGCTCTCTTGAGAAGGAGTCGAAGCCGACTGTTTTCTTTGCTCAATTTTAGGGTCCTTTGTGCTAAATGTATGGACCTCGACGTAATTTCCCTTTTTTAGGTCCTTTATGCAGAATGTACTTTATGCTTATGATCCCATATCCAAGAATTTGCATGCCGACAAATTTGGCCATCTTTTGAAAACAATCGAAGATATTAAAAAAACCGATTTCAATGTTCCAAGTGACAGGAATTTATTTTCTGAAAAGCAAGTAAGAAGAATTTATTTCCTTTTTTCTGTTAAAAACATAAAGAGCGAGAAGAGACTATATGAGCACAGAGGAGGCAGCGAGAGAGCTGCGAAGAGGAGAATTTGAAGGCAGTGCAATGTCAGAGCAAAGCTGGGATGGGTTCCTGACACGAGGTATAGGGTACAGTAAGTAGAGTAAATTTTAGGGCCACAATATATATGCACACAAAACAAATTGTGTTTTCTCTCTCCTTCACTCCCTCATCACCACCCCAGACCTCGGCCGGCTGATCTCTCCCTCGTCCATAATGTGGCGCTGCGCACGCGCATCGACCGACGACCTACCTTGTGTCGGCGGCTCCGTGTCTGTGTCTAGCGTGTTTGTCAGCTGTGTTGGTAGGAACCATTTCGGTCCTTGGCATAAAAAAGTATTACTACTACAGTACAACAGAGTAGCAATTCAAACTTTCCCGGTTTTTAAATTTTCACTTCCTTCACAAACATCCCGGGGGAAGGATATTCAAAAGATCGCCGTTCATGGTACTACTAGTACAAGTACGAGGGATTGGTTGATCTGGCGAGCCAAAAACACAAAAATGTCCCATCGCATTGGATGCTCACCATTATGATCTGGCCAGCCTTCCTACTCCACCTCCATACCCTAGGAAGAGTAAGCACCAAGCACACCCGCAACAAGTTGGTTCGAAAGTGAGGAGCGCTCCTTTTTTATCGTGAAGCAAGTAGTACTCCCTCCTTCCCAAATTAGGACGCGTATTACTTCTGGTCAGAGTCAAATTTAATAAACTTTGACTAAGTGTATGACATCAACTCAATGTTATTAGAATCATCATGAACTATATTTTCATATTATATGCATTTGTCATTAGGAAAGTTAGTATGTTTTTACATATAGTTGGTCGAACTTTATAAAGATTGACTTTGACCAAACCTAATATGCATCCTGATTTGGGAAAGAGGAAGTAGTATGAAGAGTATGACTCGATCAGCTGCTCTCTCGAGGAGTCGTACTGACTGTTTTCCTTGCTTGGTTTTAGGGTCCTTTGTGCTAAATGAATGGACCTCGCTGTAATTTTCCCTTTTTTAGGTCCTTGATGTAAAATGTAGTCCCACCATCCATGTAAAATTCTAACCAAAAAGTGTATGTAGTGAAACTTAAACGAATTTAGGCTTACTTGTCAACGAGTATGAACATTCTTGGATTTCAAGCCGAACGACCAAGGTCAAGGCCATATCAACATCATACTTTATGCTGATGGCCCCATATGAGAGAATTTGCATTGGAAATAGATTTGGCCATATTTTGAAAACAATCAAGGAGGAAGTAGTATGAAGAGTTTGGCCTAGATCAGCTGATCTCTCGAGAAGGAGCCGAACCAGAAAGTTTTCCTTTTACGGTCCTTTGGGCTAAATGTATGGACCTACATGTAAATTTCCATTTTTAGGTCTTTGATGTAAAATATGCTCCCACCGACCGTGTAAAATGCTAACCTAAAAGTAAGTGGTGAAATTTAAACGAATTTAAGCTTAGTTGTCAACGAGTATGAACTTTCTTGGATTTCAAGCCGAACGACCACAAGGTCAAGGCCATATCTCTACATCATACTTTATGTTGATGATCCCATATCCAAGAATTTGCATGGTGACAGTTTTGGCCATATTTGTAAAACAATCGAAGAGGAAGTAGTATGAAACGTATGGCTCGATCAGCTGCTCTCTCGAGAAGGAGCCAAACCCGACTATTTTCTTTGGTCAATTTTAGGGTCCTTTGTGATAAATGTATGGACCTCAATGTAATTTTCCCTTTTTTTAGGTCCTTGATGTAAAATGTACTCCCACAACCAGTGTAAAATTCTAACCTAAAAGTAAGTGGTGAAATTGAAACGAATTTAAGCATAGTTGTCGACGAGTACGGAAAATTCTTGGATTTCAAGACGAACGACCAACGTCAAGGCCATATCTACATAATACTTTATGCTTATGATCCTATATCCAAGAATTTGCATGCCGACAAATTGGGCCATCTTTTGAAAACAATCGAAGATATTAAAAACAAAAAAATCAATTTCAATTTTTCAAGTGACAGGAATTTATTTTCTAAAAAGTAAGTAATAAGAATTTATTTCCATTTTGGTCCTTGGTGGCAAAAAGTATTACTAGTACTCCCTCCGACCCAAATTACTTGACTTGCATTTATCAGATTCGAATGCATCTAGCACTAGAACATGTTTAGATACATCTGAATCTAGAAAAATTCGAGTCAAGTAATTTGAGGGAGTACAATAGAGTAGCAATTTAAACTTTCCTGATATCAAAATTTTCACTTCCTTGACAAACATCCGGGGAAAGGATATTCAATAGATCGCCATTCACAGTACTACTAGTACGACAAGATACAGTGAGTAGTACCAAAAGAAACTTTTTTTGATGATGGTACCAAAAGAAAGGATGTCCCAAAATAAGTCATTCAACCATTAACATAACAACACGAGTTTACATATATTGGACTCGATGCTGAAGTAGTGTAGGTCCGGCACCTCCTAGCACCTAGTCCGTGCTGCCAGCGGTAGCTCATGACATCGGCACCAACGCCAGCTCCAGCGACACAACCGGCTCCTGACTCATCATCACCTCCAGATAACGCGGTAGCACCTCCGGATAAGGCGGCGGTGCCTCCTGAACCATCGGCGGCACCTCCGGATAAGGCGGCGGTTCCTCCGGAACCATCGGCGGCAGCTCTAGAGCCATTGGCAGCTCCGGGAGGACACTGTGGATGAAGTTGCCATTGTTGGGGAACCGGTCCCATTAGTTGGTGAAAATGTTGGCACCGGTGAACACCACCATCTCGCAACCGTAGTGGAAGGCCTAGTCATAGAGGAGACGGGCATCCCTGAAGTTGATGAACTTGACCTTCAACGTCCCGTCCGGATTGTCATGGGGGAGGTACATACGATACTTGCAGCGACCATACCCAGCATCGAGAAAGGCACACGCTAGCTGCCACTTTGTTCTCCACGGGGAGAAGGCCCAAATGCGTAGGGCATTATCCTCCTGTGTGGCGATGTTGGGGTCTTTGCGCTCCGGTACAGCGGGCGAAAGCCAGAAGGTGGCCATGGATGATAGATGAGGATGGGGATGGTTGCTGGAAGCGGGGGATTAGAGATAGATTAGTGTGGGGAAGGGAGAGGATAAATAGGAAGAAGATGATCCGAGATTAATGTGGCAGATTACCGAAGCGAGGGGACAATCAGTGTCGCTGATGAAGCCGATGCATGTGGCAAATATCGATGACGATTACTAGGGTAAGCGATTGGACGAAACACTAACTCTGCTTCCCACACTCAATGGCCTAGTCATAATTTTGTGGTGCATCCAAGGCGACCGCGACCTCCCCAATCTATGGGCCCTACGTGGACGATTGAGTTGATGGGTGAAAATAAATTGATAAAGTGAGCTCTTTCCTAATCCCTCTAGTCCTATTTTTTACTTTATTACTCAATATATCCCGCTTCACTCGAAGTTGATATGAATACCATTGAACTTGTATTCAAGCCTTAACGAGTCATTCGAGGAAGCAAGAAGGATCCTGACAAGCTATTATACTTATACTACTAGCCACTATTGCTCCTGGAGGGAACTATGGAACTTTTATAGCAACTAGTACTAGTAGTAGTACTCAAGTATTAATCATGCTTGTATTATTAGTACTTAGCTTTTGGTGCCTAGTCGATGAGGTACTGCTGGCAAGGCGAGCAAGGGCTCCTTCCACCGCAAATCTTTTGCGTTGTTTAAATAAAATGCTCCTCCACCCAAATTATATCTCGTGCTGCCTTTCGTGAGAGAAAAGGCTCCTAGATGAAGGAGAATCATCCTCCCTCTCTCCTCCTCAATGCGGCATTGGCTTCTATGCTCCACTCATACATATATGCCTGGCACTTGTTTAGGTGGGAAGCATCGCAGCAACACTTCCCATGTAAGCTTCCACGCAATGGAGTACATCCGTGCAGGCGCAGCAGTGTAGAGAAAGTTGGGGCCCGTGGTGGTCCAGCCCAACTTTCCTTCTATTTTCCTCGTGCTTCCACCCAAAAATGAGCTCTGGCTAGATGTTTTCTTTCTCTTCCATATTAGGTTGCTCTTCATTGTGCTAAATAACTTAGGCTAGTAAATTTTTCACATGTTACTATAGTACCTTCAAAGTGTACTGGGTAATAACATGTGTCTAGTGCCATGTTACTTAGGCCTACTTGTAGGTGTAGCTCATATCTCCTGGATGAAGGAGAATCATCCTCCCTCTCTCATATTCAATGCGGCATTGGCTGCTCTGCTCATGCGTTGGTGAATCTATGACTTTAGTGGGACTTGTTCAGGTGGGTAGCATCGCACCAGTCACCTCTTCCTCTCTTTTTTGGTGAATCAAGTCAGCATCTCGTCCTTCCATGGAGTTTAGAGTAGTACAACCGTGCACGCATAGCAGTGCAGATGTTGGGGCCCTTGGTGGTCCAGCCCAACTTTCCTTCTGTTTGCCTCGTGCTTCCACCCATATTTTAGGCTACTAAAGTGCTAAATAACTTAGACTAGTAAAACTTTCACATGTTACTCCTTCACAGTATTGGGTAATAACATGTACTACCTTTGTTTGGGATTATTAGTCCTAAGAGCTTTTTTATATTGTTTGAGATTATAAGGGCTATCTCATTTATTGGTGTTTCTCGTCCAATGCATGTTCTCCTTTTCTTCTCACTTCTCTCATGCATGTAAAACTATTGGTGCATGCATATATTAATGAGAGAGAGTTATGGAGTGTCTTTGTATTAGCAACTTGGCCCTTAGTACTAATAATCCCAAACAGAGGTAGTATCTAGTGTCATGCAAGGCCTAATTCATTAGGTTGTAGGAGTAGCTCATATGGAACTTGGTTTCATTGACTCAACTCCACCACAATCTATAGGATTCAAAGGGTTTCCAAAGGAATTCTATAGAATTCCAATCCATAGGAATTTTTTCAATAGAATGTGTTTGTTTCAAAGGAATAAATCCTACAAAACTCCTATGCATTGCTTCCCTACACTACAATCATTTAGGATTTATAACAAGAGGTGAGAGCTCTCGGAAACATTCCTAGTGTCTATGACATGTACCTAAATCGTATAAAATTTCTTGAATTTTTCCTATGGTGCAATCAAACACCTTATCTTACCAATTCTTGCATTTTTCATTTCTATAGGATTATAAGTGAGAACGAGGCAATAGCCTAGTGGTTGGGTCACAGTTGGAGCATCCCAACGACTAGAGTTCGATCCTTGTCAGGGATGAATTTCCGGAATTCTCACGCTGACCCGCTTCTACTATATATATAAAAAGTGTCGAGTTCCTCCTAGCACCGTTTCATCTTTTTTATGAGTGTCACGTCATTCTATTCTTGCACTTCTCCTATATATTCCTATGTTTTACAAATCCTTTGAATTGAACGAACCCTAAATACATGGTGTACATGCCCTACTATTTTACTTATAGCATGCTGACTAGTCCTTAGGAATTACATAGTATAGTTAACAACTTTCTTTTACAATACATTAGTTACCTCTAAAGGTTTACTATACTTACACATGACTACATTATGTGTAAATGGCCCACTGATACATTGCAAATGTATCTATAATTTTTGATGTTCCATGCTTGGTTTTATCTACTTTCTTGTGTTTTGTTCCAACTTTGGAGTACTTTTATTATGATTTCTTGGACTAACCTATTAACAAGAGCCACGATGTCATTGCCTGTTTTACGCTGTTTTGGTTCGGAAAGTCGAAAAATGAATATTCTCGAATTGGAAGGACAAAAGCCAAAGTGCCTATTTTTAGGAAGGGATCAAGTGCGAATACAAGACGGAGAAGGGCTGGGGCCAGCCACCACCACGGCAGCTGGCCAGGCTTGCCCGCACTGAGGTGGTCTGGCCGACCCCAGCACCCCCTCGGCCTCTCCTTCCGCCTATAAGATGCCCTCGGGACGAAAACCCTAAGTAACCGATCAAAAAATCCACGAAAGAGTCAGTAGCCACCGTCATCTCCATCCCTAGATCGGGGGGGGATCTGAACCTCTTCCCGGCACCCTGCCGGAGAGGGGAATTCACCCAGGAGGCCTTCTTCATCACCATGCAAGCCTCCGGTGTGATGCGTGAGTAGTTCATCCTTGGACTACAGATCCATGTAGTAGCTAGATGGCTGGTTTCTCGTCCTCTGTGCTTTCATGTTTAGATGTTGTGAGCTCCGTTCATGATCAAGATCATCTATTTGTAATTCATACATGTTGTGTTTGCGGGGATCCGATGGATATTGAGATGCTATTTCAGATTGATTATTGATTCTATCATGTCTTTGTTATTTGAGATCTTGCATGCTTTCTGTTGTGAGTAGCTATCTTCGCCAAGTAGATGCTAGCAACTCCAAGAGTTAGTATTTATGCTCGATAGTGGGTTCATGCCTCTGGTAATCTGGGGAAGTGACATATATCTCTAAGGTACTAGATGTGTTGTTGCTACTAGGGAGAAAACAACGATCCTTTGTTCATAGAACAATCGTATTGTTTACTTTACACGCAGTTTGTAAAGCAATAATCTGTTGCTTGCAACTTAATACTAGAGGGGTTCGGATGATAACCTGAAGGTGGATTATTAGTCATAGATACAGTTGGATGGCGGTCTATGTATAATGTTGTAATGCCCAATCAAGTCTCAAAGGAGTCAAGATGATTAGTATATGCATGTATTGCTTTCTCGGTGTTTGTCAATTGCCCCGCTGTAATTTGTTCACCCAGCATGTTATCTATCTAAGGAGAGCCACCTCTAGTGAACTATGGATCCCGGTCCTTTTTCTTTACATACAATCTACCACTAAATACTGCTTTGTGTTTACTTTCTGCAAACTTTTACTTCTTTCCATTCAATACGTTTAATCCTTTGTTTTCCGCAAAACACGGTGAGATTGACAACCTCATCGCAAGTTGGGGACAAAGTTCTGTGGTTGTGTTGTGCAGGTCTCCACGTTGCTACTAGCACCGGTAGTACGCCCTGCCAAAGCTCAGCTAGTAACACATTTGGGGTGTTTCCTTGCTCCTACTGGTTCGATTAAACCTTGGTCTCATAACTGAGGGAAAACTTGCTGATGTGCTCATCATACCTTCCTCTTGGGGTTCCCAACGGGCTCTACGTCGATCGTCGAGTGCATCACCCACCACACATACTCACAAAGTGCCGAGGTGAAATATGACCAACCATGTAGTAGGAACATACTACCTTGGTTGCCACGAGGAATGATAAACACGAGTTTTGGTAACGTCCATAAAAAAATCCTTCGCAATATGGCCTAGTGGCCTACCATGTAGGAACAAACCTTGGTTTGAAGCCAAAAAACCAAGGTATGACCATATTTACATCGTAATTTATGATAAGGTCCCCTTATTCGATATATTCGCGCATCTTGGCATGGTAAACAATGTTTACTACATTTGTAATTTTCCAATTTTTATGACTAGAAAAATCAGTTACAATTTTCCAAGTAACTGTTTTTGTAAACAAGCACACGTGGAATAAGGTCTATTTGACAACCCCATTTTTTCACACATAGTGCACACAATTTTATGGGCAATTCTGAAGTTACATGAATTATGAGCTAGCTAATTTTACCACTTAACTCCCTCTATCGTTTTACCAAAATTATGTCAAACTTGAACTATGTTCGTATGATAGGCTGCTCGCTCCTAAGCTTCGCCTACAGAGGGGCGGATCTAAATGGTGGCTAGGGCGGTGAATGGACCACCTTAAGATTTCTAAATAGCCTATATATTATAAAGAAAAAATAAAAACATTATTAAATGAAAATTGCCCTGTTGGACTACCCTCACATGTTGAGCTGGATCCGCGAAATCGTTTTAAGTTACCCAAGTTAGTCAATACAATATCGACAAACACTAGGAGGTTTGGAATATTCGACTTGCAACGAATTTACATGTTGACCGAAAAATTCTGGTGAGTTTTAAAAGATAAGAAAAAACAAAAAACTATAGTACTTGCGCACGATATCCTCTTGTGTTAATCCCCACCTGCCATGCAAAATAATGGCAAGCTTTAGTTTGGATAACTCTTGAGAGTATTTTTGCAATATGGCATACCATGTATGGACATGCCAGGGTTTCAAAACAAATGGCCATGCTTATGTGGGCACCCACAATGTGTAGTAAAAAGTAGTTCCATATTTGCTTTTTGTATTTTGGAACTAGTTCCCTACATTGTGGAGGTGGTTCCAAATGAGAGAAAACTGGGAACCGGAGCAAGTAGTTGCTCCGATGCCAAATTTTCCTTTTGGCTTTTGGAACTAGTTCCCTACACTGTGAGGGTAGTTCCATATTTGCTTCATGTGTTGTTTTAGCTAGATGGTGGGACCCACGTTATAAATATTTGGAACCACTACATTGTGGAGATCCAGCTATATTTTATACCTACGTTAGATTTGGCAATGGCAACATTGTGGGAATAATGCCCGTATTCAGTAAATGCGTCTCTTGGCATGATATGTAAACAATGTTTACATTTTTAGATTATTTAACAAAGTACATGACGAATTTCATAAAGCTAGCTAATAGCCTTCTATTTCTACACAAAAGTGGACCATGTTTTATGGGAAATTCTCCAATTACATGAACCTTTGACCTTTCTAGCTAATTTCAACCACTTAAAGTACTAGTTGTTGATTTATCAAAATCAGATCAAATTTTAACTATGACTGCATGATAGGTTGCTAGCTCTCTAATTTCACGTAAAATCGCTTTAAGGTACTAGAGTAGTCAATCTATAAAAAAACAACTAGAGGTTTAAAACCATCAAGTTCTTTCGAAGAATTACACAACATCTGACAAGCTTGAACTAGTTATGATTTTTTCAAGAAAAATAAAAAAATCAAAATAATGTATAACTTGTGCATTACGTTCTCTTGAGCATACTAGTTGTGATAAGTATGAGTTTTGATTACTTTCAAAAACCTTGCTTCGCAATATGGTCTACCATGTTGTGAAGATTCTTAGCTTCCGAATCAAATGACTAGGGTCATGGCTATATCTACATTGTAGTAGACGAATAGGGTGCCCATATTTAGTAGATGAGTGCATGTTGGTATGGGAGAATGTGTTTATAATCGTAGTTTTCAACTTTCACGAACAAAAAAATAGTTTTCAATTTTGTAAGTGATAGACAATGTTTATTTGTTAAGTTAATACACCAAGAATAAGGCCCAGATTGGTAATACCCCATTATTTGCATATAGCAGACCATGTTTATGGGCTATTTTCAAGTAATAACATGAATTTTCAATCTATTTAGTAGCTATTTTCTCCGATTGGAACTACTTCATGTTGATCTACCAAAATTATATATATCAAATTTGCATGACGAGTGCGTTATAGGTTCCAGAATCATTTAAGGTACCCAAGATTTGAATATCTAAAAACCACCATCAGGTTTAAAAATTCAACTTCTCGCAATGTCTATGCACACAAAATTCATCACTATTCATCCTTACAATCACTATAATTATGTCCTTGCTGCTGAACTTGAAGGAAAATCATCATAGATCCCTACTCTTCCCTGTCTTCTCTACATGTCCCCTCTTAGAAAGCTTCACAGCATCCATCAAGTATGCCTAGTGCTTTCACGCATGATTATAGTTTGAAGAGTACTAGTCTCACGGTTCTACTACATATGAAGCCTAGCGGTAGAGAGAAAGTAGACCCCCATCGTGTGAGCCATATTTTTTCTACGAGATAAAATCTAGGATGATCCGAAAATTTATCTCGCAATCCTCATATTTGATTTTTATTCTCGAATAAGATCACATAGAACATCACACGAACATTTAGTTTTTAGCTGTGGAGCTACATCATATTACCGTAATAAAATGTATGCATAACGTTGTATATTCAATGTTGGATCAAGACTCGGAAATCCCAACATTGCCAACTGTTGGATTTTTTTTCCAGTCTAGGATCTAGAAGATTCTATTGATAGTGTTTAGCAGAATGACTATGCACAAACCTGAAAACACACTTCTCGATCATTCTAGAATCACCTCCGTCATTTCTCTAGACCATGGTCCCTAAAATTTAAGTATTAGGTAGCTAATAATTGTTTATTTCTACATGATATAAAGTACAAGAACCAAATATACACCATTACTTTTTATAGATGTGGCTCTTTCATATTTTTTTGAGCTTTACCTATTATAGAGCATAATTTTATATAGTAATAATATGTGATACTTTATCATTATGTGAGTCTCGCGTGCAAGGCACGTGCAACTTACTAATAAAAGGATGGTGCACAAATACAAAGAGGACGCTAATCTTGTCCAACTAAACCAGGAATTTGTAGATAATAAGGCCTCAAATATACAAAAAGGACTCGAGTACAAAAAGGAAAGGCATAATCAGATAGAGCTTCATTGATTATCAGCGGTGGTATATAAAAGAAGGGCACATCTCGAGGTTGGATCAGAGAGTTCTCATTTCCCCCCACCCAAATCGCAATGCTTCGGACGGTCACTCTGAAGATGGAAGCCACCATTCTCAACTGTTCCTCCTGCTCCCAGCCCCTCAAGCCCCGGCGGGTCTACAAGGTCTCTCCATTTTGATCCCTCATAATCCATTAATTTTTCTTTTGTCGGTTTTCGTCCGTGCAACTATTTTATTTTTCGAACTTCCATTTCTATAGTGCGTGGATATTCATCTAGTCTGCCACCGCTGCATCCGCAAGTCATCCCCTGCTAGAAGTGAGAGCACCCTAGTGGCGGATTCACCCACGAGCCCGCCATGGATGCCATCCTATCAGTGGCTAGGGTCGAGTGCACCCACAAAGGCTATAGTAGTTTGTTGCCCTACTATGAACTCCACGAGCATGAAATCACATGCCAGTATGCTCCTTTCACTTGCATGGAGACCGGCTGCGACTTTGTTGCCTCGCCGCCAGCGCTCGTTGCCCACCTCAAAGCGGTCCAATCGATCCAAGTGCACAAGATCCAGTATGCCACCACCAAACCTTTCCAGGAGATGGTGCCACTACCGAGCGAGGCGTCCCGCCGGCTCATCCTCATCGGGGAGCAGGACGGTGCCATGTTTGTCCTGACGATTGACACGGTAAGCATGGTCCCCCTCGTGTCTATGGTCTGTGTTAGGGCCACGATGTGCGACTTGCTGGTGTACAGGGTGAGGATGTGGGCGGAATGCCCGCTGCTGCTCTCCTAGATGGATGGCAGGAGGAGGACCAGCACCGTGATGGTAGATCTCAACGCGTCGAGCTCCACTAAGCCGGGTGACATCGTGTTTGAGGACCTTACGTCTTACCTAGTGGTGCCGCCTCATTACCTGGTCGGTCCTGCTACGTCGAAGGAGCTGCGTTTCTTCTTTCGCGTCAAGATTTAGTGGTAATGTAAGCTGCGGTTAATTGGTTTAATTGCAAAAAGATCGTTTGCATACTAGGAATGGTGGATTTTGTAGTAGTAGTACTCTATCTCCGTCCCAAGAAATAAGGCTCCCTTATTTTTCTTGTTTTTTGTTTGACCAAGATTTACTCTAAATATATATATAAAGAATATTGGTACTGTAGAAATTTAGCATCATTGGAAAGTGTGTTTGAATATGAATTCAACGAAACAAATTTTACACAGTGTAAGTAAATTTTAGTTGCTTCATTTATTCGGTCAAACTTTACTTTGGAGTGCGCATGCGCCTTATTCCTTGAAACGGAGGTAGATGAGTTTGGTGGATGTACTCTCATGTGTATTTCTCATGAAGTCTTAACTTCCGATGGGTTGGGTGGATGTACTCTGTTGAGTAGTAAGCTGAATATGATTATAACGCTCTCTGTTTAGGAAGGCCAGAGGGCCAATTCGCAATACTACCAAGTAGATGAATTATTCACTCTAATTAATTTATGCATGCACCACTAGTTTTACATGCATGAGACGCTAGATAAAAAGGGGCACATGATGAGAGATGAAACAACTTGCATTGGGAGATTGAGAGAAAAGAGAGATATCTAAATTAATGAGTCACGGGCATTAAAACAATAAAGAAGTTAGGTCTTATAATTTCTAACAATTTTAAAAAGCTCTTTGGCCTAATAATCCCAAACAGAGGTAGGAGTAATGGTCAACATACATTCGGGAGTACTAGTATGTAGTAGTAGTAGTACACTAGTAGAGTACGGAAGTAGTAGTACTCCCCTCTGATTCATATTAATTGTGACTGAATTGGATGTACTCGTATCTAGCACTAAAACATGTCTAGATACATCCATTTTCGCGACAAGTAAATATAGCCATTTTTGGAGTAGTACTAGTTTGGCTGGAAGAAATCATATTCTTTCTGCAGTAGGGACGGTGGTTTTTTGCTAGTAGTAGTACTAGTACATAACAGGTAGTAGTAATATATATGTTTATACTGTACTAACTCAACATACATTCAGGCAATCGACAAAAGTTCATCTTGCGGTTCTACTGCTATAGTGCTACTAGCAGTTTTTCAGGTGCCCATTCACCCTCTGTCTTTCAGCAGTACTCTGCCCTTAAGCAATATAAATGGAATTACTCAAAGAAAGTCTCTACCACTATAAAATTATAATCTGCCATGACTGTTGATTGACAAGACAATTCATTGAGGTAGGATGGGATGTTGGCGTGCTATGATGCCTACTCCTACTATCACTCTACAGTGAAAATAAAAGAAACAACTGCGATTCCTTGCATTAGTTCTTGCCTCCGCCCCTTGCATGCCTACAGTATATAGATGCATTAACTTCTGCGACTAGTAGTACAAGTAGGAGTAGTATCAAGCAAGGATATACCAAAACGCAAAGATATACTCATAGGTCACATGGTGTACCATTCTGAGTCTCCGTCTTCCTTTTCTTCTTTGGTCTACTTGTGCTTGCCCTTGCCCTTCTTCCTTAGTTCTTTTTTTGTTTAACATTTACAAAGTTTTTTGACCCCTTTCGAAGTTCACTATCTGCCTGTATACCTCGTAGGTCGCGTAGGTGTCGAGGCTTGCATACTTGATCTGCTCTTCGGTTAGGGGCATGTTCCCCCACTGTTTGTGGTCCACATCCTTCTTCTTCTTCATGAATTTGTAACAGATGTCTATGAGGGCCACCACGTAGTCAGCCAAAGAATCCTTCTCATTTGTGGAGTCGGCAGGCTTCCACCTCTTCTGGATGTCCACAAAGTTCGTCACTGGCACTAGAGAACGCCTAAGCCTGATACCGTCGTTGCCGATGTCGACGCCTACAAAGGAAATGTTAGGGTTGGCGAGGAACTCTTCTAGCTTGGAGCATGGCTGGTCGGCCTGGCAGATCTGGTAGACCAGGCAATCCGTGCCCACACATAGCTGGATGATAGTAACCTTCTGCATTGATGATTTCTCATTGGTGTACTCGACGTCGAGGCCAAAAATCTTTTCGTCCGTTTCCTCCAGGAGCTTTTGGATTTTCTCGATGTAATCGTTCACCGCCTATGCTCTGTTGGTATACGCCACCTGTAGTGTGGTGTTGCCAGGGTCCAGGAAGTAGCACATCTTGTCCAACAGCGCCGCCATGGACGGTGATTTGCGCCTTCTTTAGTTTTGCATAGGTCCGTCCGGGTGACACAAAAGGAATGGGATAAAGAATAAAGGAACCGCTAGGAAGATCGGGAGATGCATGCATGAGCGGTTCTAGAGACGAAAGGGCATGCAGTTTCCTCCCGACCCCGCCCACATACTCCTGTAGAATAGAATTTATTTACGGATCAGTTTTACGGACTTGGATTATTTAGGTAGCTATAGGTTGATTTCTAGATTATACAAAAGTACAAGAACTAAACACACGGGATACTTTATGAACGTGGCTCGAAATTATAAATATTTTTTGAGTTTCACCTACTCCCTCCGACACAAATTAGTTGACTCAAATTTGTCAAGATATGGATGTATCTAATACTAAATCATGTCTAGATACATTCGAATCTAGACAAATCTAAGTCAACCAATTTGGATCGGAGGGTGTACTATAATTTTATATAAAAAATGAGATGTCATACTTATATTATCTGATTCTCACATACAAGGCACTTGTAACTCACTAGTTATTTCTTATCTTATCTTATCTTATCTTATCTTATCTTACCACTATACAGTGTGCGAATAACTTTGAATATTGACCGTTGGATCAAGCCTCGTGAATCCCAACATTTTCAGCCGTTGGATCTTCTTTTCCATTCTAGCATCTAGAAGATTCTATTGATAGTCTTCATCACAATGAATGCTATGCACAAACTCAGAACACACTTCTCCATCATTCTAGAATCTTCTCCCTCGTTTCTCTAGACCATGTTACCAAAATTTTCAAGTTTTAGATAGCTAATAATTGTTGACTTCTACATGATATACAGAGTACAAGAACCAAATATACACCCATACTTTATAGATGTTGATCAAATTTATATTTTTTCTGCTTTACCTATTATAATTTTATATAGTGATGATATGTCAAACGTCTATTATCTGAGTCTCACGTGCATGGTACGTGCAATTTACTAGTTATATACAGTGTACAAATAACTTCGAATATTGAGAGTTGGATCAAGACTCTCGAATCCCAACATTGCCAGCAGTTGGATCTTATTTTCCATTTTAGCATCTAAAAATACTACTCCCTCCGCCCATAAATAACTGACTTGGGGTTGTCTAGATTTGAATGTATCTATATACTAAAATGCGTCTAAATACATTCGAATCCAGACAAAACCAACTCAGTTATTTCTGGAAGAAGGGAGTATTTTTGATAGTCTTTAGCACAATGTATGCATATTACTACTTACCACTTATACCAGCCTTAGAGCATCTCTAGCATGGAAAACAATAACGCGCTATTTCATGCTATTTAGCGTGATATAGCACGTTTGGAGAGTCCGCGATGTTTTTAAAGATTTTGCTTGCTATGGTGCTATTTTTTAAAGAGCTTGCTATATAGCGCTAAAACATCATAGCGTTAGCGCTATTTTAAGTATAGGACGTTATTTTTTTGTTGATAGGTGTGGAGTAAGATAACATATGATGAATGTGTCGAGTAAGCAAACATACAATAAAACTTTGATTGTTAAACTTAAGTGATCGTGTTAAGACGCTGCCTCCTCCTACAGCACCCGACGTTGTACCTAGATTCATCCCTGCCGGTTATCCTCCAACTTGGATAACACCGAAATCGATTATGTATGTACAAGTATTACTCTAGGCAATTCATTAGATGCTGAAATCCTTTATATTCATGATATACCTGTTATATTTTTTAATTTTTACAAAAAGATGTTTTGTAAAATAGTGTGTTATTAGCACGCTATAACTTTCATATCGTCTAGAGAAAAGCCACGCTAAATTAAATAGCACGCTAGTATTTTTTTCCTTGATCTCTAGTAGCTTGTCTAAATTTGGTAGTCTCTTAGAGCATCTCTAGTGGCTTGTCTAAATTTGGTAGTCTACATCTTCACATAGATAATGGTGTAAAAAGATTCCTTTTTACACGAATTTAGTTTTCTAGTGGATAGTCTAAATTTGATAGTATGTCCATATGCACACAAATAGTCAATATACAAAGCAAATCAGTACAACAAATGCTCTGATTTGGTGCGGGAGCGAGCTCGCGAGCGACCAGCTTTGCTTTATACATGGTGGCTCGGTTGTCCAAATATGGACAACGAGTAGCTAGTTTGGAGGATGTCTAAATTTTAGACCACTGGATAGACAAGCCACCAGAGGCATTTTTTGGTCCATGGGGGTCTATATTTGGCTTAGACTACCGGATACACTAGCCACTAGGGATGCTCTTAGGCTGGTCATAGTGGGAAACATACTAGTTCATGTTACTACCTTCATGTGTGTACGTAATTGAGCCAAAGGTAGAGACCCTATTTTTGCAGAAATGGCTCTGGAAATACTCCGTACCTAGAAAGGCTAGGACATTACAGTAAACTATTTTTTCTAGTCATTGAACTATAGCTACTCCTAGGATAGGATAGGATATTATTATTCTATATCTTTTGAACTGTATAGCCAAATTCAAAATCCCAGAGCGGCAAATTCTCCTGCCTCACCTCCACCGAAATATTTTGAGTGGTCACACGCCCCAAGATGTAGCCGTACGAAATTCCTTTTCTAACCCTGACAATGGCCTATCTACTAATGTTGGGGCATGGGTATGATTCGTAATCCCCCTCCCGCCATTGGGTCCCCATAGCTCTGAAGGTGGGTAGTCCACCTTCCACCGATGCCATTTCCCCCATAGCACACTGAAAAACCCTAACCCCTTTCTCACCTCCGGCTCCTGCACAACCGCACCGGAGCATCCCGTAGCGCTTCGCCGGCCTACACACCACCCAACCCCCTTTCACCTCCAGCACCTGCACCACCGCACCGTAATCATCTCCGCTGCACTTCGCCTGCCTACACGCCACCCAACCCCTATCTCACCTCCAGCTCCTGCACCACCGCACCGGAACATCACCGCTGCACTTCGCCCGCCCACGCGCCACCCCAAAACCCCTATCCCATCTTCGGCTCCTGCACCACCGCACTTCGCCGGCCTACACGCCATACCTTGATACCATATACTCCTGACCAGTCTACGGGATCAGCCGACGTCCACCTTACCGAACCTAGTTCGCTGACACCCTCTTCCATACAACCGTGTTATTTTTGCCAACTCCCTCATCCACAGCACATGACCTACTTCACCTACATCAGTGTGTGCTGCATTACATCTGCGTCACGGACTCAGC
Organism: Avena insularis; assembly: GCA_023614405.1. Lineage (NCBI taxonomy): Eukaryota > Viridiplantae > Streptophyta > Magnoliopsida > Poales > Poaceae > Avena > Avena insularis. The sequence continues at coordinate 167,155,890 of CM042694.1, read as the reverse complement.
AGTCCACTACACCAGATCTGCTTCACCGACGCTCTTGTGCAGCACCTCGAATCCATAATCGGTCATAACAGGTCTGCTTCACCGACGATGATGTGCACTACACCGAATCTCCTCCACTAGCCATTTTGTCAAGCAAGCTAGACCCATCAACAACCTCCACAGATCTGCTTCACAGACGCCGCCGAGATCTATCTGCTTCAGCCTAACTCACCACTACCGGGCACCCTCGGCGTCCTTGATGTGACCTGCAAAGATGTCGTGTATGCATAAATGACACCGTGACCTAGGTAAACCAGATCTGCTTGTTCGTTGGTTTCAATACAATAGGTATAAGCCAACCATAGTGAAGTGCATTTCTGTATTGGTGGTAAATTCCTACCTCAATACTGGCTTAATTGATATCCCACTCATCCTTGATAAATTCTATGTAGCCTATGTTAAATCTAGGTGTTAAACTACTCCTTCTATTTCGAGGTATAAGGAGTCCTTGTTATGCGTGTTTTTTTGACCAACAATTACTCTTAATATACATAAACAATGTTGGGAGTACAAAACTGACATCATTAGAGTTCATTGGTATTATGCAGTTCATGGAAAATGTTAATTCACTGAACATCTGAAGTTGCCTACCTGTTCTACAAGTTCACAAGTTATGTCATCATAATGTGCATTTGCTTTGTCTGTTGCTACAATACTGACTGCATGTAATTTTGGAGTTCATTGGTAGTTTTAAGCCACTGAACATGTAGGTTAACATTCCCTGCTCTACAAGTTAAGAATTTATGCTATTTTAATTTCAATCTGGTTGTTCTAAGCAACCAAAGTAACCGCCTTCTCTTATGTAATTCATCGCAAATTCTATGTCATTGAACTTGTTGGTTTTGCATTCCCTCTGCAAGTTATGCCATTATTATTTGTTTCAATTAAGCTCCGACAGTAGCTGCCGCCTATTGTGTACTACTCCCTCTGTTTCAAAATATAAGATGGTTTAGCTTTGTGAAAGGAGTGTATCTAGACACCATTGTGTGTGTAGGTTTACTCCAAACCTACATGAACCTACAAACTAAAAGTGGTCTAGATACACTTCTTTCAAAAAGCTAAAACATCTTACATTTTGAAACGGAGGGAGAACATCCATTCTGTAAAAGAAGTCCTATACTTTTTTAAAGTCAAACAATGATGACTTTTACCAAGCTCACAGAAAAATATATTAAGGGTTAATTTGTGGCATTTGCGTCTATGAAAATATATGCCCCGATGTATCGAAAGGCATTGGTTTGGCATGGTAGATGTTCCTAGTATGTTCTACAAACTTGGTCCAATTTTGTGTCGATTGACTTACTAAAAATTTATACGCCTTATTTACTTTGGATTGGATGTTGTATTACATGGCATGTTTTAAGGAACTTAACATGGTTATCTGCATGCCCTGCTCTATAAATTCAAGTTTCTCATTTATAATTTCTGTAGCAGTAGTATCTACCTTCTATTATGTAGTTTATGGCATTTTAAGTCACTTCATAGATGGGTTAACATTCCCTGCTCTATAAGTTCACGAGATATACCATTGTAATGTCTATCTTGTTCGTCCAAATATTAGTATAGTAACTGCCTGCTCCGTAGATGGTGACAAATTTTATGGCACTTCTCATATTTGTTTGCAATCCTATTTCACAAGTTAAATAATTGTATTTTCTCTCTTGTTCGTGCTAAGGTGTGACTGTAACAACATTCTATTTTTTCGCCATGGCAATCTTTATGTCATTTAAATGTTTGTTTATATTCCGCCATTTCCTGCTCTATGTGTTCACAAGTGATTATACTATAATGTCTATCTAGTTCTTTGCAAACAGCAACAGCCACTATTTGATATTATTTCCTCTCACAGGGAACACGGAGAATCGTAGAGTGAATAGCCCCTACAATCTTGTAAGTACCTATTGCTTTCTATTGCTGAATGCAAAACTGTTTTATGTGAATGAGTGGCCTAAACCTATATGCAGAGGAGCAACAATAAAGTAGATGGATCGTCTATCCAAGTACTGGATGCGATGGATGTCTTCAAAGAACGAATTGACAATAGGATGTCCTCCAACGGGACTACACAAAGAGAAATATTAAGTCTCTTGTTTTTACTGAGATGTGCTTAGTGTCAGATGCTTGTTTATACAAGGTACCACATGATTCGGCTAATGATTAGAACAAGGTTGACCTTAAACAAGACTGGACAAAAACCAAACGTAAATCCCTCGATTTATAATTCAATGTGCTCACATGATTCGCCATGGCAATCTATCTATCTATATGTTAACTAGACCATGATTAGGTGGTGGTGATTTAAGTATATCCACTTTTATGCTATATTTTTCTGCTATGTAACAAACACCAATTGTAACTCTTGATTTGTAATTCATTTTTCTAAAACAATCATCGTGGTGATCTATTCTTTGTTATATTTAACTCATCATCATATCTATCTATCCATCTAACTATCTATATATGCGTCAACTACACTATGATTATGTGGTGGTAATTTAAGTATATCCACTTTTATGCTAATTTATAGTCTATTATTGTATTTTTCTACTATATTTAAGAGTTCGTATGCACTCTAGAGGTAGTCAAATTGTCTAGTGTCGGCACCACATGAGTTGGCCAATGATTAGAACAAGATGACCTTTAATGGTACTACACAATGACCAAATATAAATCCCTTGATTTATAATTCAATTTGCTCACTCAATCATGGTGGAGATCTATTTTTGCTATATTTGGCTGATGATCTTCTATCTATATATATACGTTAACTAGACCATGATTAGGTGGTGGTGATTAAAGTATATCCGCTTTTATGCTAATCTATATTCTTTTATAATATTAGAGATCGCCACCATGATTGAGCTTATATGCACTCTAGAGGTAGTAACATAGTGTAGTGTTATATGTATGAGACTAGTATAAATTACTTGGTCTTGGTGGGGAGTAACTTGGACTAGTAAAAATGCATACAATACTAGTCCAAGTTACTCTAGCAACACTAAAGGGGGTCTAGATACATTCGTTTCACCAAAGCCATAACACCTTATATTTTGAAACGGAGGGAGTTGTACCTAGACTTCTCATAGTGAGATTGTCATAGCTATTATCATCTAATATGATCCCCAGTTACTATATATATATGTACTATAACCATCTTAAAATGATCTCAAAGTCTATCGTGCACCTGGTGTTTGATTGCTTAATTCATTACCTCAATAGCTACTCTACATGATGCACATAGATTCTATTGCCAATTTGATTATTTAGTTTGCTCATGATTAGAGCAATGTAATGATTTTCTTAACTTAAACGGTCAAAGCATCGCCCTGTCAAGGCAGAAGTTGTGGGTTCGAGCCCCATCAGTCCCAAACTAGGGATGGCAATTTCTATGAGAAATACAATGTTTGATTAATAATAAACAAGAGATTTTCATCTATACATGATCAGATGATCTTGCAAGTTTAATATTATCCACAAGATGGTTCAATTGATTATGGTTCCTGTGAATTTTTAGTTAAATTGTGATTGCATCAATGCTATCTTCTGACGTGGTTCCTAGACATACATTGTTTAAATACTTCATTGACCTTGCAAGGTGAACAATGTATCATTTGCTAGTTTGTTTACTGGATTTTCTTGCCTGGTTATATGTACAATGATACTTTCAGCAGTTGGAAATACAATAGTTGTAGGAATTACAAAGAAGGTTTGTGCTACTTTTTGGATGCATCCAACTATTGTTTTGGCAGCAAATGACCCATCTCTTTGTTTCTCTTCTTTTTTTATTTACTAGCCCGATGATCAAAATATTTGAATGATTTGGCAACTGAAAAGGAATGGTTGATATCTTGTTTGTCCGAAATGATTCTGGTAGTCTATTTAAGACACTTGATTTATTGCTTGTTTTTTCCAAGGTACTATCATAGATCCCTAATGATTAAAGCAATGCCACCTATGGTTGGAGGTCACTTTTTTGGCTAGTTCATACTATAGGCCATTTCTAAATGCTATTTTTATATTTTAGGTTAATGCTTTGTTGTCCCGACCAGTTCTAAGAAGTTGAAGGAATCTCACACACCTCTTTTTGTTATATTTTCTATATTTCCATTATGAAGTGATATGATTAGTTTATGAGGGAAAGAGTCGAGTTGCTTGATTCTCTACATTCATTACCACACTAGTTTAGTTAGTCTGCATGAGACACACATGTTGATGGCTTGATTTGTTATATTAGGACAATGCCAATCTTGAAATTCTTTGGCAACAAAGATGGTGTTTTTTTGCCTGCTTTGCTGCTCTAACTTAATATGTCTTAGTTTCAGCATGCAAATAACCTATAGTGTTTGTTCCAGAGTGGCTATGATATTGGCACATGTACGCATCGGTCCAGGACATCGACAGTTCCTGTTATTTCGGAAAGAGATGTACAAGGCACATCATTGATTGTTCTTGGCCAATGATGAATTAGAATTATTTTACATATAAGATGGCCGCCAGTTAGCTAGCAGTGCTGACTTGTTTTCTTTGTTTCAGGTTGCACATGAAGCTATGGGGGCAGAAGGGAGGAATCCTACGTTAAGTATTGAGGTCATTTCACAAAGCAGCAGTGACAGTGATTATTGCTTGCATCGGCCCATAGTTTCAGTTTTTCTAGCAGAAAGAGGTGTTATAGCTGCACTCTAAACAATTGATTTAATTGAACAAGAAACAGAGGAAATAGATGGAATAATCACGATTACACGTGAACAGATACAGGAACTGAAAGATCGACATGGTATGCCAGTTGTTACTTGTATGGGGATGTAAGCTCCGTAGCAGAAACCCTGTTCCAACCCATGTCTGGCGATGTCTCTGTAATGCTTCATCTTGTTTTTCTTGAAATTCTGGTCTGTAATAAATTTCAAAAAATATCTGTTGATGTAATAGGGTTATCCTAGCATGGCCATTAGCGGGCCAAAATACTAACGGACTGTTTAAAACCAGAATTGCACCATAGTTATAGAATACACAAATATGTTGGCCAGCAGATGGGCCCAATAAACAGTAAAAGGCCGTAAGTGGCAGGTCAGAATATTGGTGGACCTCATAAGCGACCAAGGCCTTGAAAATGTACAGGGCTGAACAACAATAGGCCAGAATAGTAAAAGGCCTAAACAGTAGTGGTCCCGAAGATTAATATACCTGAATAGTAAAAGAACTGAAACAGTAAAAGGCCTAAAACAATAAAAGGCCTAAAACCGTAAAAGGCCTGAAACAGTAAAAGGCATGGATAGTAAAAAGCCCGCATAATAGAGGGTCAACAGAGCAAAACGGACAGAAGAGTAAAAGGCCTGAAATGTAAATGGCCAGAATAGTAGAATGCCATAAGATCAAAAGGCCTAAACAATGAATGGACGGAACAGTGAAAGGCCAGAACAGTAAAGGATCCTAACACTGGCAACCCAGAAATGTAAAAGGCCATAACGGTAAATGGGTAGAACAGGAGCAAACCCAATGGGTTATAGGAACAGTAATGGGACGCTTGCAGGCCTTAACAGTGCCTTACCTACTGGCGCAAGCCCCTAATGGGCCCATATTATTCTACCAAAGTGGGCCTTCTTTAGTCCAAAACAGTAACGGGCCCTGGATGGATTCATTAATGGGCCACGTCAAACAGTACACGGCAAAAGAGTAAAGGGCCGTAATCTTATTAGGCTCTCCTTGTGGGCTAGCCTACTAAACAATTAGCAGGCCTTGTATGGGCCAGGCTTCTGCCACGGTTTCTATGACTGTTAGCAGCGGTAACCGGCTGTTAACGGAGGGTGCCACATGGTTTTTTGCATGACATCAGCGGCAGTCAACGCGGTTGGCAAACAGATCTATGACAAAACAAGTTTTCGTGGCTGAAGGGTGCGATCCTCCACAGCCAGAAAAAGAACCGTGGTAAATTCTTTTGTGACGGGGCTTTTACCACGAAGGGCATCCGTCATAGAATACTTTTTAGCCATGAAAAACAGGACTTCAATCACGAAAATCGTCTATTGTAAAAGCCAAGTTTTCTTGTAGTGATAGGGGTTGGCGTAGATGAGGTTGATGCTGTTTCCTGTTGGAAATATGCCCTAGAGACAAATAATAATATGGATTATTATCATATTTCGTAAAGTTTATGATTAAGTTTTATATCATGCTATAAATGTATTGAAAGGAAATGTCAATACACATGTGATTAATAAACAACCAGGAGTTCCCGGTGAAGCTCTAGTCACTGGTTCATTAGTCAACAGATGGTCAAGGTTTCCTGATCATGTGGCATTTATGCTAGTTTAAAATGGAATCACCTCATTGGGAGAATGAAATGACAAGCAATACCCAACCTAAGCATCATGACCCAATCATGTCACGAAGTTCATGTCATGATGATTAGAATAGACCTAGTATCCTATTTCTTAGACCGTGAGGGCATATCAATAACTGTTACCCGAGGTTACTTTGATAGCATCAAACGTCATCTGGTTACTCGGTAATCATAAAGTTGTGTTTAGGTATTCGGAGGAAAGGTTGAGGCAATATGTGTCAAGAGCGGGATTTGTCCATCCACGTGACGGAAAAGATACTCGAGGGCCCACTCGGAGAAGTTATATCCAATAGCTGCGCAACGTGTGATTTGATCACGAGGATATCACTTATCGGAATGAGTCAAGAAGCATTTGTTGGTAACGAGATTGAACACGACATGGTGATGTCATTGATCAGATCTTGGACAATGCATGTATTGGGAGACAAAAGGAATATGACATGACATTCATGGTTCAAACAATGAAAGATTTAGTGGAATGCACAGGGATCATATGGCCATCAAGGTCCCTCTGTTGATCATTGGTGCGGGAGGGTCCCGACCATGTCTAGATTGTTCCCGAACCATGGGGTATCACGCTTAAGGGCTTGATAATGCTCAGAGAGTGTTTTGGAATCGACGGAATCACCGGAGAAAAGAGAAGTGAGAGAAAACCAGAAGGGTTTCGGTAAGTCCGGAGGATGTCCGGAATGAGAAGGAATGAGTCCCACATCAACGGGGATTGAATAATATGTAAGTGAATGTTGAATATTGATTTAATCATTCATTTATATTTATTCAATAAAAGAAAAATAATTAAAAATAGTAAAATACCTAATTGGGCCAAAATCCGGAAGGAAAAAGACCCATGAGGGAAAAGACCACCAGAGAGAGGGGGTGGTCGACTGGGCCTTGGGCACCCCGCGCACAGCCCACTAGGGCCTTGGCCGGCCGGCCAGCCCTCCCCTCTCTCCTCTCCCTTGTTTAGTCCCACATGGCTAAGCTAGTTAGCTATGTGGTGGTTTTCCCCTATATAAAGAGAGGTATTTTGGCAAATTAAATACACAATAATCAATAAAAGGTTCCCTCTCTTTTGGGGAGACCTCCAATTGATTATCTCTCCCTATCTCTCCCGTGACCGTGGTCCCAAGTCCGGATCGTGTGAGCAGGAGTCTTCTTCACCGCGGAGCACCGTCATGCTGCGGGATTCGGATCTAGAAGCTCTACTTCCGCAACTGCTACTGAATAGGAGGAGCGGGAGTCATCATCAGGCACCGGACGTGTGTAACTCCCTGCGAGGTGCAAAACTTGGGGCACTAGGAGTTGTTGGTGCCGCAGGAGCTGTCGGGACTTCAACACGACCTCGAGGTTAGATTCGGTTCGTCTACATCAGCCACGCTCTTCCAAGCATTGACAACGCTTTTCGGTGTTCAAGGGTAAGTTCGTGAAAAGCCCCTCCCATTACTTCATTACTAATAGATAGGTCCTGACATTAGGGTTCTTGGCGTAGGGAAAAATTTATTGTTTTCATGCGCGAACCCCTACACTTTCTGCATCCAAGAAAACCTTGTTCATGTCGAAACCGCCGATTTGTGCTTTCACTATTAAGGCTGATTGACCCGGTCGTGGTGCCTAAAGTGGGTGATCAGCTCTACTGAACATGATTTCTTGTTCTGACCAGTGGAGATATTCGGGTGTAGGAGGTGGTGTCATGTTAGATGGTTGCCCCTTCTAAATCATCGACATTTCGCCCTTGGATCTGGGATACTCATATTCTTGATTTGATGTGTTTTGCGACTGCCCTGCTGGCGGATGTATCGGTGGTGGTGGTGGTGCGCCAATGGCCAAAGCGCCAGTTGAAGTGGCGTATCCTCGGATTGCTGCTTCGGTTGCCTTTGCGTTCCATAGCTCTTGCATCTTTAATTATGTTCGACAATCCTTCATGAGATGGTTGGGTCGCCTTTTTCCCATTGAGTCGACGTATAAGTGCATATTGTAGGGTCCTTCCAGCATTTGCATTGTGGGCATTGGTGGGTCTCGAGCTCTTGGCTGGTATCATTGCGGTGGTTGGCTTCTTCCAACATTGTCCCTATTGCTGCGATACCCGCTGTTCTAATCGTCACTTCTTCGGTTGTCCCCTCCTGAGAAACCAGCTGCGACATATCTTGGTCTATTGTGTCCACCGTTGTTTCATCTTCTTCTATCATTATTGAGCCTATCCCTGTCTTCTTCGGGTGAACGGGCTCGCTTATTGTGTACCGTGTCTTCTCTATCAGCCCAGCGATTTGCCATGTCCATCAGCTGTGAGATTGTTTTGGGCTTGACCCGTCCCATCTCTTCTATGAATTCTGGTCGACGAAGGTCATCGTTGAAGGTGTCAATTTCCCTTTCTTCGGATATGGCCTCAGCCGAATTTTTTATAATGTTCCACTGCTAGATGAAGGCCCGTATTGGTTCTCCAGATTTCTACTTGCATGCTCGCAGTTTCTCTAGAGACGCGGGTCGCTTGAATGTGGAGTGAAAAATTCGGATGAATTTATCTTCAAGATTGTTCCAGGTGCTGATGGAATCTTCGGGTAACTGTCTTAGCCATGACCGGGCGGCACCAGTTAGGTGCAGATGTAGGCTCTGCATTGCGGTGGCCTTGGAGCCACCCTGTAATTTGACAGTTGCCAAATAATCTGCCAACCAAGCTTCAGGTTCTTGGAGGCCTTCATACATCTGATGATCATGAGGGAGTTTGAAGTCCTTGGGTACTGGATTTTTGCGAACCTGTCGGGTAAAGCAACTGGCTCCACATAGTTCATACTCGTCCTCGCTTTCACCGTCATAATATCTTCGGCTGCTGCGTGATAACTCACAAGTATAGGGGATTGTGTGTAGCCTTTTCAATAAGTAAGAGTGTCGAACCCAACGAGGAGCTAAAGGTAGGATAAATGTTCTCTCATGTTCTATCAACCACTGATACAACTCTATGCACACTAAACGTTTGCATTATCTAGGGAATAAAACTAGAGCATCAATACGAGTACTAGAGATAGCCTTGCATGATAATAAATAACAAGGAAGTAAAGCTAGTTGCTACAGCAATAAAATACACTAAACTAATAGAACCATAAGTGTGGAATAGTGGTGGTAATTATGGTGGCTTTGTCCAAGTTTAAATAGCGAATAGATCGGGTTCATTGTCTTCGATGCAGTTTTCTATGTGGGAGAGGCTAAATATACATGCTCTTCACTACTTGGAATTACATGTACTATATGATTGGATTGTTAAACATCCGTAAGTACTAACCAATGCATTAAGGTTTCCCGAACCATAGCCTTAAGTTTAATGGTCCTCTTATTCCCATACGTGCAACGTTCGGTTCAAGGCCCTCGGTTTCACACTCCGGCAAAACTCCCCCTTCCTTTTACACATACTACAAACCCTATGATGTTTAATCCATGTGCGCACAAATATAATGGACACCAAAGGACTGTACCATATCAACATACAACTCTAATGAACCAAAGATGTTCAAACATTCAATCTAAGAACAAAGAAACTACGCAAACATGTCATAGATCATAGGATTATAACTTATAGCATCAAACACCATGTTTACATAGGACGGTACAGAGGTGTGTGGGAGGATGAATCACTACATACTAGGAGGATTAGGTGATGGAGATGGCGGTGAAGATGGTGAAGAGGGCGGTGCGGCGGCCTTGAGGGACTCCTTCCCCGCCGCCGGTATCATGGGGGAGCACCGCCCCTTAGCCCCCTTCCTTTATGGCTTCTTGGGAGCCCTCCCCATGAAGATGGGATACATGGGGGAGGGGCAAAAATGTGGCTTTGGTGGCTGCAAATTCGTGGGTGGAGATGCCCTGGGCGAATTAGGTTTCCTCCTTTATATAGCTTCTCGGATTCCTATCACCCCATCTTGGGCTGCAGTAAATCGGGTCTAAAAGGCCCGTCCGGACTTGGAATCAGCTAAATTTTATGTCTAAAACGTTTGTCGCAAAATTTTCAACAACTTTGTAGTTGAAGAGTTTTCCGTCTGACGATGTCTTCGACCCGAAACGTGACCATCTTCAAAAAGAGTTCTATGACAGATTTCTGGAAAAATCCCAATTTGACTCCAACAAGGTTTCCACTTGTATTCTTGGTACTTCCTACACATCAAAGTGTAAAACAAGAACATTGTGCACTTTTGCAACTATTAGTAGGTTAGTACAAATAAATTATAAACTTTATACAAAAAGGAGTGTCAAAAGCATATTATTAGCATAAAACCATAAAAAATTATAGATACATTATGGACGTATCGCTGCGCTCTTCTCTGGATATATCGATCCTATGCTGCGTAATGTCGTCTCTTGCGTTGTTTTGTGGCTTGAAGCTCGAAAAGTGCACTCGATGTGGTGATCATGATCGTCGGGTGTGCCCCACCTGCAGAGGGTTATTGCGACGGCGTGGGGATCTGTTGGGTTGTCGTGTGACTCCTTGTTCTGTTTGTGCAAGAGATTCTCCTATCATGCTGAGGTTCATTGGAGTGGATTGATGGAGAGCCGCATGAGGATCGTCGTGTGCGGGTCGAGGTGTGAGAAGATACGTTTGTGCAGATACAATTGCGGCTTGGGATGTTTTTGCTTTGATGTGTCCTATTGGATCTACTAACATAAATGACAAATCAAGATCTTGAGTCAATTCGTTTCTTTCAGCTTCAGGGATATTCTGCAGCCGTGAGGTTCCTCTCCTTGACGGTGCTCCCCCGGTTACGCTTCCAGATCCTCAGGTAGAGCTCAGCTGCGCCCACCATAGGCTGGACTCGTCGGCTAGCCTTTTCCTTTCATCGAGTTCCTCTGCATTCCTAGGGGATCCCTCTTCTTTTGATGAAGCAAATATTGATAGGCTAATAGATCTTCGCATGTGGCCTCGGCTATCATTGGGACCACACCCAAAATTTGTTTCCTTGCCTTTTGCCATGCTTTGGCTGGTATTCGGAGAGTTTGCTATTCACCTCTATATGGTTCTCCTCCTCTTGGGATTATGCGGTTGTTTGTCGGGTCTCCTTCGTTTCCGCGATTTCCTTCGTTTCCATGATCTCCTGCATTATCGTTTGACAAAATATCATCGGGGTCAAAGATAGAGTTACCGTTAGAGTCATGCTGAGTTGAGGCGTCCCCGATGATCATGCACACTTGGTGCGGAGTTATGTATGAACTAGTGACGTCATCGTCGGATCCGAGGGAGACACTGCCTGGGGGATGAGTGAAATCCAGTAGTTTCTATTCTGGGTAAATTTTGGCCATCCTAATTCTGAAATAGATACTTTCGCCGCTTTCTTTGGGTTCCGTGTTTACCAGGCTTGATCCACATGGTGGAGTTGGCTGAGAGTTTGACCCGATGGAGAGATCGTCGTAAAGTCCATCAAGATCCCCTAGATCTATTGTGTTTTCAGTGTTTTCTTCATCTTTCTCTGCCTGGAGTGTAGCTTCTATAGATAATCTGACAGATGATGCAGGTATTGCCGTAGGCCCAGATTTTTTGACCGGCGGTCCCGATGAGATCAAAGCCGAGGGATGCGGTTCTTCGGGTTCCTCTACTTGAAAGTGTAAACTTCCGATGATGAGATCGGAGCCACCGTGAAATCAGCGGGTACCAAGACAGGGGTGGGCAGGCATGGTGCCGCTTATGTTGGATTGCTGCTTGATGAAAAGGGGTCCGCTGAATCCATGATTCCAGAATTCAAGTTTCCCACAGGCGGTGCCAATTGACAAGGGGTAATCTCGACAATGTCCATAGTTATGGACTTAGGGTTTTGCGGAAAATAGAACGCTAGGGATTTCATCGGATGTCAGACAAAAAAGGAAGTTGAAGTCATCTGATTATCGATGGACATCACTATTACAGATTGCTTGGGAGTTTTTTCGATACCTCTCCGCTGGGTCCTCCCAGCCTATATATAATAGGTTGGGTCTCGTGGCCATATACGGATAGGTTACATATTCATGATTAAAACACCAACACAATGTCGGTTCCTCTTTCCTTATCTAGCACAACTATAACTTCTGTTGGATGCTTCCTGGGCCTTCTTATTTGGTCTTCATGGGTCGTGATCCTTTCTGTAGCTAGGGTAACCAAACATAAGCACCCGAGTAATCATACCCATGTCACCTACTAATCATGCAGAGGCTATATGACCGACTTGCAAGCGATGTGGACTACAACTATCGGATGACTTTGCCATAAATGGAGTGTTGTGGTCGCTGTGCTCTAGCTATGAGACTATCGTCAAGGGCTACATCTTGATAGGAGAATTGTTTACCTTTCATGATTTTATGTCCGACTTCAAGACTCTGGTGGTATACATCGATGATGATTCATCGGATGAAGATTATTAAGGTATATTTGATATAAAAAGTTATAAATGTTTCAAGCAAACACTTATTGCAGTTTACCAAGTATTTTGATACTTATTTTCTATTAATGACAGCAGGACCATCTGCATGAGAGCTTGCTGAAGAGGCGATAGTCGTGTGTTGAAGATATTCAAGTTGTTGATGATCCACGAACATGCTCCCTCTACATTTATCATTTAGATTAATAGATTCGAGTAAAGTTTGTAATCATAGTAAGTCCAACTTTTAGCAAGACAATTATTCAATAAGCATGTAACAATCCAGTTGTAACGATCTTATGAATAAAATATTTTATGGCATCTTGATTATGAATGGATTATTCTTATTACCGGTCTTGATGATAATAACTTAGTACATTCATAAATAAAATGCCAAAATACATCCAAAGTTTAATGATAAACTCATTTATGAATAATTGTTTTGTTGAGTATCATATGATGCTTGAAATCAACTAAACTATTGATATCATGTTAAATCTGAGTAAATATGACTTTGAAGGGAATATGCCCGAGAGGCAATAATAAAGTGGTTATTATATTATTCCTTATTTATAATAAATGTTTATTTTGCATGCTATAATTGTATTAATTGGAAACATTAATACATGTGTGTTTAATAAACAAATAAAGGGTTCCTAGTTATGCCTCTCTTATAAACTATCTCGTTTATTAACAAGATGATCAAGGTTTCCTGATCATGGACATTGGATGTTGTTAATAACAAGGTCACAACATTGGTGAATGATGTGATGAACATTCATCTGAAGTATAGCATTACGATCAAAGTCATTATGTTTATGTTGCTATAACATCATACGAAGTAATACTAGTCCTTAGACCATGAGATCATGTCAATCACTAATACTAGAAGAGTACCTTGATAACATCAAACATCACATCATGACAGGGTGACTATAAAGGTGGGTTTAGTGCTACAAAGTTGTTATGTAGAGGCTCATGGATCAAAGAGTGTGGGATTTTTCCATCCCGATGACGGATAGATATACTCTAGGCCCTCTCGGTGATATCACTTGCAATTGATAAATTAGTGGCGTCTAGTTTAAATTGTTGCTGGGCAAGTGTCATGATATGGTAATGTTATAATTTGAGGTATAGTCGATACTCTTGGAAATTATAGCATACCTAACATGTAAGTTCCATAGACCTTGGCCTTACACATAAAGGAATGATAAAGATCATACCACGATGCACATGGTAGTGATCAATTGCAAGAACCATATCATTTCACTTTCTGCATCTGAATATTTTGTTTGCATCTTATATTGCTTGTTTGGCACTTTAGTAACATTATAAGATGATCCCTCTTTTAGATATCAAGATAAAAATGTATTCTTCCCTAAGTATGCACCGTTCTATGGATCGTGTGTCGAGACATCACGTGATGATCGGGTGTACTCGACTCTACACTTTCATACAACGGGTGTAAGACAGTTTTACACACGCGAGTACTAAGGTCCTTACTTGGCGAGCCTAGCATGTACATACATGTCCTCGGAACACAGACCGAAAGTTTAAGCATGAGTCATATAGTAGATATGATGCCCATATAGATGCCCGCCTTTGAAGCTACACCGACTCACGTGATGATTGGACTTGGTGTAGTGGATTTGGTTCATGTAATCACCAAAACAACTTGACGGATGTTGGTTTTGAGCGGGAGTTCATTTGTAATTTGGATTAGTCGAACTGAATTTATCATAAACTAAAATCAAAGTGAATTTGCATAGTTTGCTATAGTCATTAGCATCTGTTTACTACCTTGCTCTTAGTTTTAATTGAAATAATAGAACTATAAAGTTGTAGATATTTACTTTACGAACTGGTATCATATTGTTTTGAGTGTAAATTTAAAGTTTAAAAGTCCTATTGCAACCTTTCAGCAAACTCCATCTAATCCATGAAGTTTAATAAGTTGTATTAAACCAAGAGTAATAATTCCAGTATTACTATCTAAAGTATCATGTTTGCCTCCATGATTCTTGATATTCAAAATTTGTTTTAATATCGAGGTTATCTAGGAGCTGAAAGAATTGTTTTAGAAACCATCATGTGCGAAAGATATTGATATATCTGAAACAATGTTTAGGTTGCAACATGATAGAGTATAATTTGGCAAAATACATGTTCTCATATTGTATGAAAAATTGCGAAGGTTGGAGACTCTAGACGTCCTAATCTCCCAAAAAGGTTTTGGGAACTGACATTATGCTCACGATTCATCCTTATAGGCTATAATAGCTTGATCATGAAAGTTGTCATGATAAGGATAAATAGAAGATGTAGGTAAACTGTTTACTACACTAAAAAATTACTAAAGAATGGATTTTTGAAAGAGCACCAAACATTTGATGACGGTGATCCACTTCAAACTACAAATCCAAAGGTATTAGTATTTGACTATACAAGCTTTGGACTATATGTCTGTTGGGGGGATACCCCCGGGTAGGGTCACTCCGGGGTATAAGGGCCGAGTTAGCCAAGGTTCGGCAAGGTCAAAGCGGATGCTGGCCGAGTCACCTCAAGGCAGGCCGGATCACGGAGTAACCCGGACTAGGGGGGGTCGCCTAACTTTGTCTCGTCCGACTTAAGGAGTAAGTCAGAAATGCTTGTCTAACCTATATGCAGGAACAGGTGTGGCCGGATCTACTGTGATCCGAATCCTCGCTGGGCTTCCAGGAGAAGGAAGGAATCTCTCTGGTCAAAAAAGAAGGTCCGATGCGTACTGGATGAGCGAATAAAGCAAGGGCAGGACCACCGGATCGTGGCCGACAAGGGTGACGGCGCTCACGTTGGTTGACGCGGGCGCCGCAGAGGCTACGTTGCTAAAGCAAGTGTGACACGGGGGAAAAGCACCCCTGTCGGGTTACTACTTTGGGAGGGGCATATTCTTAGGAATATGCCTCCACGTATGCCCTAGGCCAAGACCGAACCACCACTATATAAGGGGGGTTAGGGTTCTGGTAGAAGGGTTGGGTTTTTCTGGGATACAGAGTTGGGAGAATTCTAGTTGGTTGAGCACTAGTGGATCTAGGGTTCTTGGGCTAGTTGGTAGGCAAGAGTAAGAGAGTTTCTTCTTCCTCCTCTTATCAATACAGCTCAAGGAGCACTTGTAATCTTGGAGATAGAACATCAATACAAAGCTTCTGTGTAGAGAATCACTCTACTATCCCTCCCTGGATTCCCCTAGCGCATATTAGTCCCCACCTTTAGCCTATCCATGGCATCTGCCGTGACACCACCACGACAGTTGGCGCCCACCGTGGGGCTAGCGGCGCTAGCAGGTGAAGATCCGACGGAAACCTCATCGCACCGTGAACGATCGCGTCTCCAGGCTCGTTTAGCGCTTTGGAGCGCTGGACTACGTCAGCGACAACGCTGGCTGCTTCGGCACGCGACCCCTTCCGCGCGACGGCGTCTTTGTCAAGCTCGGTGCACACAAGGTCTACGTTGCTGTGGACGTGTCTTGCGTTCATCCGCGTCACGTCGTAGATGCGGGAGAACCACCCCTCACTGTGGCTCGCAGGACGCGTATCGCTCGCTCCCCGGACCATGCAGAAGTGATGATGACTGCGCCAGGCGCGGGCACGAGCAAGGATCCAGCGCCAGACCCGGAGGTAACGCCTAAGGCACCGAGGAAAGCTAGGGGTCCTCCGCTAGAGAGGCCTAAGAACGTGCTAAGGGAAGCTATGGATAGCTTGGCAAACCCGGTGGCAGCAGTGGTAGATTCGGCTCAAGCACAGGCCGAGCTAGAGGAAACCCGGCAAAAGATACTGGAGGGTGCAAAGAAAATAGCAGTGGCTCAGCAGTCATTGAATATGACGCTGCGTGAGTACGTGAAGGCAAACAAGGTTGATGCAGTAAGGGTAAAAGGAAAAAATCTCATGAGTGAGATGAACAGAGAAGGTGATGATGGACCAGAAGGGTCGGAAAACTATCTGTCCATGGGGTTGCCGAAGTATAGTACCCCGGCGAAGAACCTCAGAGCAGCAGATGCCGCGGCGTCCGAGCTAGAGGGTCTGACGGGTGAAGCCCGTCAAAGACAGCAAGACCAGGTTAACGAGCTGATTCGGATCGCGAACAGGCAAAACGAGGAGCTGCTGAGAGGTAACCCGGAGAGAGTTGGTCCTTCTAAGATCGTCCATTCGGCGATGGGTAACCCGGAGAAATCCGCTGGAGCCGCATCGTCGCCTCATGGTGGCCCAAGGAGAGAAGAGGTAGTAACCTCGGCTAGACGGAACAAGCAGATCGCTCGCATTTACCAAATGCGCGGAAAAGAAAAAGAGATGCGGAAAAACGACGATCGACGAAGTGTGAGCCGAGGTGAAGCTGGCCGAGGTAATCATGACCAAGGCAATGCCGGTCAAGGGAATGCTGCCAACGGCAATGCCGGACAGCGAAACTCGGCAGGAGCAGGTCAACCGCAGCAGCGGAATATACCAAGGCAAGAGAAAAGTGCCGGCCGAGGTATGCAACAGAGAGGAGCACAACGAGAGCAAGACCGATACAATGACGGAAACTCGGAGATGATGAATGCGGGATACGCAAGACCGGACTATCATGTGATAGGGTCGAGATTGGGAAGCAGGGATTTGATGCCAAATGATGCCAGGTTAAAGCTGGATCGCCTGTATAGGTCGGAACAGATCGAATGTCAAGGTCCTCCAGGTCCAGCGTGCTTTGGACCCCGGATCATGAAGGAACCGCCAGTACCCAATTTCCAATTACCCAGGGGCACGAAGACGTATGACGGCAGTACAAAGCCGGAGGATTGGCTGATAAACTGCGCAACAGCTGTGAAAATTGCAACTGGCAACTTGAGATGGGCTGTACGATACGCATTCAAATGTTGGAAGGTCCGGCTAGGGTATGGCTGAATAATTTGCCACCCGGAAGCATCAATTGCTGGATAGATTTTGAAGAAATGTTTATCAACAACTTCTCAAGTACATATCAGAGACCGAATAGACCGCAGACCCTGGCGATGTGCAAGCATAGATCTAATGAAACGGATCGTGAATTCTTGACCCGGTGGTGTACCGTGAGGAACTCGTGTGAGGGAGTCATAGAGTCACAGGCCATAGCATGGTTCGCACAAGGGTGCAGGTATGGCAGCGAGTTGTGGATGAAATTGCAAAGGAAAATGCCAGTCATGTTGGCAAAGATGATCTGGATTGCGGATTCTTATGCTTTGGGTGATCCAACTCAACCTAGGATCGCATCGAACGAGTCAAATGAGGAGTACTATCCGAGGGACGGAGCCGGGTCATCCCGGAGGAACGATTACAGGGGAAAAAGGAGAGACGCTAGACCGGATCATCGGTATAGTTCGCAATAAGTTGCAGCTGTGAATCAAGATCAACCCAGAGCAGGGAGCAACCAACGCCAGAAAACGGGAGGGAAATGGACTCCTCGAAACGATGGCAAGAAAACATGGACTCCGGAGCAGAAGAAGCAATGGCAAGAAAATAAAGATCGTCTGAGGTATACCTATGAGTCAATGTTGGACCAGTCGTGTAAATTTCACACGCCAAATCCGAACAGCCCGGCGGGTCACACAACGAGGCAATGTGAGTGGATGCGTAAGATAGAACAAGGTGGTTCGGGGAATGCTCAGGCACCCCGGAATGATCAACCTCGGCAGGAGTTACCCTAGTAGCAACTGCTCTCTGGAGCAAACACGCAACAACTGATGTTGCCTCCCCCTCCGCCGAGGTATGACAACAATGAGAGAAGGGATGCAGTGCATCAGGTGGAAAACCAGCAACAACCGGATCAGAGGTACTCCGGAAACGAGGGAAGGAATGAGTACAGGGAACATCACCAGAGCTATTGTGTGTTCACAACAGAGGAAACAGATAGGAAGAGCTTGCAGCGCCGACATATGGAGGTTAACGTGGTTATGCCTGCAGTGACGAGGTACATGCCTTGGTCGGTCCAGGAAATCACCTGGAGCGTCAAAGATCATCCCAAGCTTATGCCAAGTCCAGGCTCCTATGCACTAGTGTTAGATCCGATGTTCATTGGACCAAACATTAATGTGAGGTTCTCCAAGGTACAGATCGACAATGGCAGTAGCATTAACATCATGTATGCGGATACGATGCGCAAGTTGGGCATCTCGGAGAACATGCTCCAGGATACAAGAACAACTTTCCATGGTATCATACTAGGCATCTCCTGTGAGCCCATAGGCAAAGTCCGGGTCGACGTGCTATTTGGTACGAGGGATAACTGCCGAACTGAGAATCTGGAGTTTGAGGTGGTGAACTTGGAGAGCGCGTATCATGCATTACTCGGGAGACCAGCACTGAGAAAATTCATGGCAAGTTGCCACGTTAGTTATCTGAACATGAAGTTGCCCGGGCCAAATGGAGCAATTACTATTGCTGGGGATTTCCGACGTTCTATTGAGTGCGCCTCAGCCGGGTCTAACCTAGCCGAGTCACTCGTGATTGCGCAGAGAAAAGAAAAATCCAAGAGGTGACGGCATTAGCTCAGTCCGCGTAGCAGGATATGCCGGCGTTAAGTAACCCGCATGGAAGCGTTTCGTTTCAAGCCGCGAAGGACACCAAGAAGATTCCAGTGGATAACATGTTTCCGGAGCGTACCGTAACAATTGGTGCTGGGTTAACTGACAAATAGGAAAGCGAGCTCGTCAACTTCCTCCGTTAGAATCAGGATATTTTTTCTTGGTCCACACAGGACTTGCAAGGTGTTCCGAGGGAGTTGGCCGAGCACTCTTTGAACGTAAGACCCGGAGCAAGGCCGGTGAAGCAACCTCTCCGACGCTTCGCCGAGGATAGGAGAAAGGTCATTGGTGACGAGATAGCTCGGTTGCTAGCAGATGGATTTATCATGGAAGTGTTGTATCCAGATTGGCTCTCTAATCCGGTGTTGGTAGAAAAGAAGAAAGATGATCCGAACGTGGCAGTGGTTTGGCGTATGTGTATCGATTACACGAACATGAACAAGGCGTGTCCAAAAGATCCATTTCCACTGCCGAGGATAGATCAGGTCATCGACTCTACCGCAGGATGTGAACTGTTGTCATTCATTGACGCCTATTCTGGTTTCCACCAGATACCTCTGAACCCGGATGATCAAATAAAAACTTCCTTTATTACCCCGTACAGGGCTTATTGCTATCGCACTATGCCGTTCGGTTTACGAAATGCAGGAGCAACGTACCAAAGATGTATGCAAAAATGTTTGCACGATCAAATAGGTCAAAATGTACAAGTCTACGTGGATGATGTGGTTATTAAGACCAAGGAAAGCGCAACGCTCCTTGACGATATAAGGCAAACATTCGCGAACTTGAGGAGATTCCGGATGAAGCTTAACCCGAAGAAATGTACCTTCGGTGTCCCGGCTGGGAAATTACTCGGATTTCTTGTCTCCAGCCGAGGTATCGAGGTCAATCCGACTAAGATCCGAGCCATCGAACGAATGGAGCTGCCGAAGTGTCTCAACGATGTCCAGAAGTTCACTGGGTGCCTGGCCTCGTTGAGTCGGTTTGTATGTCGGTTGGGAGAAAAGGCGCTGCCTCTCTACCAACTCATGAAAAAGTCAGATAAATTCTTTTGGATGCCGCAGGCCGATGAAGGTTTTGCCCACTTAAAAAAGATGTTGGCCACTGCACCAGTGTTAGCTTCTCCACTGTCAAAGGAGCCAATGTTGCTCTACATAGCCGCAACCAGTTGTAAGTGCAGTGATTGTAGTGGAGCGTGATGAAGAGGGTAAGTCGATGCAGAGGCCAGTGTATTACTTGAGCGAGGTGTTGTCTGCCTCAAAACAGAACTACCCGCATTTTCAAAAGGTGGCATACGGTGTTTATATGGCGGCAAAGAAGTTAAAGCACTACTTTGAGGAGCATCCCATCAAAGTGATATGCGAAGCCCCCATATCCGAGATAATGGGTAACAAAGATGCGAATGGCAGAATTGCGAAATGGGCGATTGAGCTAGCACCTTACGCACCCCAGTATGATAGGAGAGAAGCGATCAAGTCTCAGGTTGTGGCGGACTTTTTCGTGGATTGGGCCGAGGTACAATACGAACCACTGCCACCAGATCCGAACTACTGGAGGATGCACTTTGACGGATCGAAAACCAAAACCGGGTTAGGTGTCAGGGTTGTGCTTACCTCGCCAAAGAAGGATCAGCTCAAGTACGTATTGCAGATCCATTTCGTGGTATCAAACAATGTCGCTGAGTACGAGGCTCTTGTGCATGGTCTCAAAGTGGCAAAGGAGATTGGCATACGTCGGATAATATGCTTTGGCGACTCGGATCTAGTAATACAGCAAGTGTCTGGAGTGTGGGACGCCCTGGATCCAAACATGGCACTATACAGATTTCATGTGCAGAAGATCTCGGGTTACTTTGAGGGATGCGAATTTCACCATGTACCTCACGTGGAAAACGAAGCTGCCGACATGCTGTCAAAGCTCGGATCGACCCGACAGGCAATTCCACCGGGCGTAGCATTGGAGCACCTCAGAAAACCATCTATCAGGCCGTCCCCAGGAACCGACTCAATCTATGTCCCGGAAAACGCGGAATCCGGAGCTGAGCCCATGGACATTGACATGGGAGGTAGCACGCTGAACCCGGGGACTCCCTCGGTAAACCCGGGGACTACCTCGCTAGACCCGGGGACTGTTCAGCGTGATCCGGCTGAAGTTATGCCGGTGGATCGGATGGAAATTGATGAGGAGATGTTCCCTGCGCGAGCGATACCAGCTTGGGCACTGCCTATATACCAGTTCTTGAAAGATGGAACGTTACCCACTAAGGAAGTGCTAGCCAGGCAAACTCAGAGGAGAGCCAAAGCTTACACAATCATCAATTCCGAGCTGTAAAAACGGAGTGTAACCAATGTCCTCCAGCGGTGTGTTGACCCGAAAGAAGGACTTAACATCCTCCGAGATATACACCAAGGAGAATGCAAGCATCATGCCTCATCCCGGGCCTTAGTGGCAAAGGCGTTCCGGCATGGATTCTACTGGCCAAGTGCCTTGGAGCAAGCAGAAGATCTGGTGAGAAAATGCAATGGTTGTCAAAGATATGCCACCAAGACACATATGCCTATGTCGGAACTCAAAACCATACCAATTACATGGCCATTTGCTATGTGGTGCTTGGATATGGTTGGCACGTTCAAACCAGCAAGAGGAAACATGACACACATTCTGGTCATGGTAGACAAGTTTACAAAATGGATCGAAGTAAAGCCTATAAGAAAATGTGATGGAGCTACGGCCATGACATTTCTCAAAGACATCATCTTGAGATACGGTTATCCACACAGCATTATAACTGATAATGGAACGAATTTTGCGGAAGGAGCATTTGCGCGCTTTTGCCGAGACAAGAAAATCCGACTCGACGTATCCTCGGTAGCCCACCCCGCATCGAACGGACAAGTGGAAAGATCCAACGGATTAGTATTATCCGGGATAAAACCCCGGCTCATTGAGCCGCTGCAAAGATCAGCGGGGTGCAGGATAGAAGAACAACCAGCGGTACTGTGGAGTTTAAGAATGACTCCGAATCGATCAACAGGCTACACGCCGTTCTTTCTGGTATATGGGGCAGAAGCTGTATTACCAGCCGACATAGAGCATGATTCGCCTAGAGTCACCCAATACACAGAAGCCGAAGTGCAAGAAGCCCGGCAAAATGATGTTGATCTGCTGGAAGAAGCGAGAGAACCGCATCGCCAGATCCGCCATATATCAGCAAAATCTCCGACGCTATCATAGCCGGAAAGTGTGCCCCCGAGTCTTCCGGGAAGGCGATATGGTGCTCTGGTTGGTACAGCGTACCACTGGCATGCATAAATTATCCCCCCCCATGGGAAGGACCATTTATTGTGAGCAAAGCATTGCACAATGATTCCTACTATCTTATAGATGCGAAGCCACAGGAAAAGAACAAGGCGGACAGGTCCGGAGAGGAATCGAAGCGACCATGGAATATAGCGCTACTTCGTCCTTTCTACACTTAGCTAAAAAGTGTATGTATCCGAGTCGTCTCATATGTCGGTATGTATGTCGGCAATGAGCTTATCAATGAAATAGCAGCGCCTCGAGCAGTAACTCGGGGACTGCCTTAATAAACAGTTGTTGTTACTTTTTATGCATTAGCTAGAATGACTCGTTTCGCTTAACCCGGATTAGTAATGTGTGAGCACCAGAAACCCAACCCTTCGACTTGCTGCTGTCCAACAAGAATTGGCTTCATGGCAAGCAAGGGGATGAGTTTGGAATTGCGTAGCACATGAAAAACCACTAAGGAAACGATCTTATTCCAGCTAACGTTTTCTTTTTCGGACTAACCCCGTATTTACTTTCAAGTTATTATGTTGAATTATTTTGAGCCAAGCCTCAAAGTTTCTCACTATTGTTAAAACGATTCTTGAGGCTCGGATTCATCAGTCGTAAAACCGAATCAAGGTAGACACGGATCGAGCCGGAGAATTGGACGAACAAGAAAATGAAACTCGAGGACTACGCCCAAGTTAATCCGGCATACAAGCATAGTAGCAAAATATCATGTATTTAGCATACAATGGCACCCGGCATACCGGGGATCTGATAAATTTTCAAGTTTTTTCCACTAAGGAGCGGCAGGAGGAGGAAGTTCAGCGTCATCATCACTATCTTCAATATCTGAAGCAGCATCTTCTCCATCCTCGCCCGACCCATCCTCCACGTTCTCCATCTGCTCCTCCTCGCCGGACTCCAGAAAGCTCGGCCCCTCAACCCAGTCATGGATGGGAGAATATTCGACAAGGCTGTAGGCGCAAGCCTGGCGCCGAGCTACCCACTCCGGATCATCGGTCCATTTGGATCCGGTGCATCGGCGTGTGAGGAGGCTCAGGTCGATCTTCTCATACCATGTAAGGATATGATGGAGGAGGGTATCTGCTGCGGCACGCCCGGCGGATTCTCTCTAGAGATCAAGCTGTGTATCGATTTCCTATAGCTTCTCAGCAAGGAGTGTGATCCTTTTCGGAGCGCTCTCGCTTGGCCAGAAAGTGTTGTAGATCCGGACCGCAACGTCGAGGAGATCTTTCCCATAGTTCTTGATGGTTTCCACCCGAGCTAACACGCTGACCAACAGGTCCTCCATGTCTAAGGGGACGCTCTCACCATCGGGAGCGACGGGAGTACCCCTCTCTCGGCGGAATTTGGCAACGGCAGCACTGGCGATGGGAGTACCCTCCGGAAAGTGATATGGAAATAAGGAAAGGGAAGATGCTGAAGCAAAGGCATATGAGCTAACCCGGAAAACTATGTCGGATAAGGGGAAGAAACTTACGTGAGATATGACGATGGATCCGGGTCAACTCCTTGATACAACTGTCGCGTCTCTGGCGAAGTTGTTCAAGCTTAGTGAGCGCCGACCCAAGCTGGACCTCGGATTCCTTAAGCAGGTCCTGGTCCTTGGATATCTGAAGGGTAAAGCGCTCACGCTCTTCGGTGAAGTTCTGGCCAACTTTTTGGAGTTCGGTTTTGTGTTGGGCCTTCATCTTCTCCATCTCGGCCTTGAGTTTGGCTATTTCGTCGTCCTTGGTACGGAGGAGGGCAAGCTCATCGTTCTTCTTCTTTAGCTCGGCTTGATGCTGTCCTGCTTGTTCGAGAAAATGCAGCATCATATCAGGCACGAGCACACTATCCTCAAGCGATGCTGAAATAGTATGTTGACCCGGCAAAGCCGAGGAGTGAATGCTTGCCGAGCCAAGGAGAAGAAGGAATGGAAAACACAACAACGTTGGCCGAAAGAGGACATACCTTGGATTTCCTCCAAGTTCTTCCGCATAATTTTTTTTTCAGCCTCCACCCCAGCTGCAGAAAACCGAATAAGGAGGTTAGTCCAGCAGAAACAAATGAAACGGAGAGGTGTTAAGAGAGGAAATTACCCCTCTTTTCATGCTCCACGCCAAGTGCAACATGTTTTGCACGCAAGATCTTGTGGGTATCAAGCAGGCGCTGGAATTTGGCGTTCCGGCGATTGGTAGTTACCTGACAAAGGTACAGGAGTGTAAAATTAGTTTGTTGCATATTTGAAGGGTACAAGATCCGGGCCAAGCGGAACTTAACCCGGCTCTAGGTGTGTGCATATTTGAAGTGTACAAGATCCGGGCCAAGCGGAACTTAACCCGGCTCTAGGTGTGTGCATATTTGAAGTGTACAAGATCCGGGCCAAGCGGAACTTAACCCGGCTCTAGGTGTGTGCATATTCGAAGTGTACAAGATCCAGGCCAAGTGGAACTTAACCCGGCTCTAGGTGTGTGCATATTCGAAGTGTGCAAGATCCGGGCCAAGTGGAACTTAACCCGGCTCTAAATGTGTGCATATTTGAAGTTTACATGCAGCTACATTGATCTTCTAATGAGCATCCGGCCGAGTAACAAGTTACTCCGCCGGAGGCTCGGGGACTAATGGTTATTATCTACAGCATGTAAAGACGAAACGACATACCTCCATCATTCGCCCAGCGAGGTTAATGGCCTTGGTGGCGGTATTCATCTGCGTGGAAAATTCAGCGGGGCCGAACTTTTCCGGGAGATCGTCGTTGTAGACGAACTCCGCCTTATTGCAGTTCATGACGAACTCGATAAGGCTCGGAGGGTACCGTTCGCCAGTGGGCATGTGGGGTGCCACCAAGCCCTTTGCGTGAGCTTCCTTCCTCTCAATCAGGGCAAGAGCTGGGCTGGTATGAAGAACCATCTGCTATGAATCAGCTGGCTCGGCAGGAGGATCCGTTGCTGCTGGTGACTTCTTCGGAAGCATTGACGACAAGGTTCGCTGCCCGGCCTCGACGGAGGTAGACCTGCCTTTGGCTTGCTGGGAGGATGTGACCATAGTGGATTTGCCCTTGGAAGCCGCTGGAGTGGTTCCTCGCCGAGCTTGGGATGACTCGGACGAGGCAGACGAACTTGGCAGGGAGCTTTGGTAGCAGGACTGGGAGCTGCTGTTGGTTTCTTCGGAGCCGGGACAGGCGCTGGTTCGATGGCTGGTGCTGAAGCTGGTGCTGGTGCTGGAGTTGCGGTAGAATTGGTGGTTGCTGGTTGCGGCAATGCTGAAGTGGCGGACGCCGTTGCCTCGACCGATCCGACCCCTCCCAATCCAAGGTCGCGTTCCTCTGGAGGAGGTATTGCGGAACCCGGAGCGGCCGCAGAGCCCTCCGGAATAGGGCTCAGCGGGCGTGACTCGTCGTCACGAGGAGGGGAAGGATCGGACCGAAGGGGAGAAGAGATGCTCGATCCGCTCTGAGGGACCTCCACAGGAGCCCTGCAAAAGAAAATGATGTCAGGAGTGAAATTACCCCGATGCAGGAGGAAGTATGTTGCGTAGTGAAAAATGACTTACGCATCCGAGGTCTCAGCCTCCTTAGGTTTCCGGGCCCTCCGTGCCAGGGCTTTGCCTGCCCGCTTGGAGGCAGTCTTGTCTCCGGCCTTCTTTTGCCTTTTGGTAGGCTGAGAAGGTTCGGAAGAAGAACTTGACACGGATTCGCGCTTCTTCTTCGACGTCACCGGAACAGGCTCGCCCGTGGCAAGTGGAGGATCCTCGTGGATATGCCCACCGGGGTTAGCTGATGCCAGGAAGGCAAAAGAAAGAGGGACAGCCTCAACGGGTTCAATCATGTCGATATCCGAGTCATCCTCATCGTCGGGCCAATCTCTAAGAGAAGAGAATTTACCGCTGGGTCGTTTGGTGGCGTCGATCGTGGGGAGGAACATCTCCTGGTCCGGCTCCTCCTCATCCGGGATTTCTCGGTCCGGGGCCCACTTAAGGGTCGGATCTGTACCATCCTCGAGGGTTTGCTGGAGAAACAGCTGAGAAAAAAGCACAAAGAGCAGAGTCAAAAACATGATAAGAACCGACACGTAATTGATTCGAAATAAGTTTACCCCGCGAAGCTTACCACGGGAGGGAGCCTGTCACGGAAGTAATGCTCGATTCCCCATGTCCATTCGGCGGAGAAATCCTTATGGGTGGTGAAAAGAGCCTTGACCCGGCGGAAGATCTCCGTATTGCTCAACTCGAACGAGGAGGTTCGGTTGGGGTCGCGGCTGAAGCTCATGTGGCACAACTTGTGAGTGCGCCGCTGGAGGGGAGAGATTGCCGCGCATTTAATGTGATCATGGCATCTTCGTTGCGCAATCCGAGCTTCTTCAGCTCCGCGAACCTTTTGTGGACTTGGTTGGCCAGAGCTGTAGGTTTTTTGGCGACCTCCTCCCAGAAATCCGTGTCCGGGGGACCTGGAGCGTAGGGCAGCAACCGGATCAAGTCTTCGGTGCCTTGCTTCGACGAGAAGAAGGTCCAGCCCATCCTTTGCAGGAGTCAAGCCCGTGACCCGGGAAAGATTGAAAATCTCCGGCGAGATCGAGGCAGCTCCGAACTGAGTGAGCTGCTTGTCCTCCGACTCAACGTGGATTTTGGGGACAACGTTGCGACGGAGGCCGAAGAACTGGAGCCACAGCTCTTTCGTGGGCCATAGTCCGGTGTAACCCTCGATCGAAGAGACGAAAGCGGACAGAGAGGTGATGGCGTTCGCCGGGAGATGATGTGGTTGCAAGTGATAGGTCCGGACCCAGTCCTGGAAGAAATCACTCACCAGAAGACCAAATCCCCGTTGGAAATGGGATAGGAAAACAACGAACTCACCCGGATTGGGTGAGGGGGCCAATTCCGAGGAGGGGAGACGAGCGGCGACGCCGACGGGAATACGCCGGGTCCGGTAGAGCTAGTCGATGTCGTCCTGGCAGACCCACGAACCGGCCCACGCCTCGTCCAAGGCCAAGGCGTCCTCCTCCATCTCCTGCTCGACGATGATGAGCTCCTCCTCCGTCATCTCGAATCCGCTGTCCTCGCTGGAGCTGGCGGCGGGGCTCTGTGGTCTAGATTGACGAGGACCCGTGGCTAAGCAGTTGTGGAGCGGTGGCTGCGGTGTGGAGGCACGGAGAAGGTGCGGCAGCGGCGCTGCTGCAATGGGCACTTGCGGCAGCGCGGTCGCGAGGAAGAAGAAGATGAACGGGCGAAGGGGCGCGGAGATGGAAAAGTGCTAAGGGACGCGCCCCTCCCCAATTTAACTGCACCCAGTGATCGATGAGTGGGATTGTGCTGCGCCGGAAAGCCACACGGTGTGGCCGTGTATCACCGGCACTAGCCAATCAGAGAGAAGCCACACCATGGGCCACAGAGTAAAAATGATCCCATGACACGACGTGCAGTTGCGGTAAACAAGGAGACAGGCGTGACGTAACCCACGACGAATCATCGATAGCTATCGCGGGCGGTTACTGCGTGCCCTTAAAATGAGGCAACGTAATGATTAACCTTTACGTAGGTTGGCGTATGAGAGAAGGAAGCAAGGCCCGGATCCGAGCCACAATGGTAACCCGGCCGGCAAGTGAAAACTTGAAATGAGCAGAGGGAAAGTAAAACCATAGGATCCGAGCCTAAGTGGTGACCCGGCCGGCAAGTGAAAACTTGGAGTGTGCGAAGGGAACGTAAATCCATATAATCCGAGACAAGAAGTTAACCCGGAACTAAACGTCTGAGGCTCTAATATGAATGAACCTGATGTGGCCTTAGCGACCAAGGCTGCAAAGGCCGCACCAGCTTCGGGGACTAATGTTGGGGGGATACCCCCGGGTAGGGTCACTCCGGGGTATAAGGGCCGAGTTAGCCGAGGTTCGGCAAGGTCAAAGCGGATGCTGGCCGAGTCACCTCAAGGCAGGCCGGATCATGGAGTAACCCGGACCAGGGGGGGTCGCCTAACGTTGTCTCGTCTGACTTAAGGAGTAAGTCGGAAATGCTTGTCTAACCTATATGCAGGAACAGGTGTGGCCGGATCTACTGTGATCCGGATCCTCGCTTGGCTTCCAGGAGAAGGAAGGAATCTCTCTGGTCAAAAAAGAAGGTCTGGTGCGTACTGGATGAGCGAATAAAGCAAGGGCAGGACCACCGGATCATGGCTGACAAGGGTGACGGCGCTCACGTCGGCTGACGCGGGCGCCGCAGAGGCTACGTTGCTAAAGCAAGTGTGACGCGGGGGAAAAGCACCCCTATCGGGTTACTACTTTGGGCGGGGGCATATTCTTAGGAATATGCCTCCACGTATGCCCTAGGCCAAGACCGAACCACCACTATATAAGGGGGGTTAGGGTTCTGGTAGAAGGGTTGGGTTTTTCTAGGATACAAAGTTGGGAGAATTCTAGTTGGTTGAGCACTAGTGGATCTAGGGTTCTTGGGCTAGTTGGTAGGCAAGAGTAAGAGAGTTTCTTCTTCCTCCTCTTGTCAATACAGCTCAAGGAGCACTTGTAATCTTGGAGATAGAACATCAATACAAAGCTTCTATGTAGAGAATCACTCTACTATCCCTCCCTGGATTCCCCTAGCGCATATTAGTCCCCACCTTTAGCCTATCCATGGCATCTGCCGTGACACCACCACGACAATGTCATATGTATGGCGCCACTGTTGATGTTGATAGATTCTTTTAAAAGGAAAAGGAAATGCCGAAAGAGAATCTATAAAATATTTGGCAGAAAAGAAAAAAGACTGGAAATATCCAGCTAAGGTATATAGATGATATACATGTTATGGTTCTATTCTTTGCTCGTTAAACAATGTGGCTCTTGGGTATTCGATACCTAATTGGTTGATGTGAAATGTCATACAGAACAATGCGACTCATGAACTACAATGGCCTAAGCAACTAGCAAGATAATATGTGATGATGTTCATCGAAAACAAATAAAGTGTTATTGTGTTCATCGTTGACATCAAAAGTTGCCTTCAAGATGTGTTTTAAATAATTGTTATTTTGTTCTGGTATTATAAGAACAATGGTTGTTCAAATAATTACTATATTCCATAGAAGATGGATGAACTTTTACAAGTCTAGTTGGAGAAATCACGTCCATAAAACTAATGCTAAAATGTCACAAGACAAATGATTAAAAGATCACTTACAAAGTGACATCACTATTTAAATTATATTGGAAAGAAAACATGAAGAAACTCCATGTTGCTGGATTTTTGGAGTCTTTGATTTTGATCAAATGACACTTGTGAGACTTTCCTCGAGATAATTGAAACTCCGTTCATAGGCCAAAGAGGAACGGATGACTAACTTATTGGACATTGTACATGTTGGTGTATATGGGCCATTATGTGTAGCCATGTGTGGTGGATATTTTAACTTCATATGCTTTCTCCGAAAATTTGAGTGAATTTATCTGTATATTTATTAATAAGGAAGAAGTATGAAACATTTGAAAATTGTTCAAAGACTTTCAAGGTAAAGTGGAAAATCAGTGTACCAAGAAAATAAAGAGTTTATGATTCGATCATAAAGGAAGATATTTGAGTTACATGTTTAGCAGAACACCTAAGATTTGAGGAATTGTTCCATGGATTTTCATTTCCCGATAAACCATAGGAGTATGATATGTCCGAGAGATCAAATCAAACCTTGTTTGACATGGTATGATCAAAGGTGTCATTTATAAAACTATCATTATGTTTTAAGGATTAAATATTTAGAGACTACCGCTTTTACACTGAAAAGAGCACCATCGTGATCCGTTGAAATGACACCATAAGGGTTATGGTTTGGTATAAAACCCGAGTTGTCCTTTCTTAAATTTTGGTATGCTATGCATAAGTAAAAAATTTACAACCAAAGTCGGATAAGCACGTCGTTGTAGGTTATCCCAAAGAATTTGTTGGGTATTCCTCCATAACACCGAGGATAGAAGAGTTTGTCGCTCGGAACGTGAAGTTTCTTGAGAAGGAATTTTTCGCAAAAAGTTAAGTGGGAGGATAATAGAACTTTGGTAAGGTTACTGAACCTTAGCTATATGTGCTAAGTAGCACAACGCTGGAAAGTGTCCCAGAGGCGGCTAAAATGCTCATGGCTCCCGTGATTATAAAGGCTGTGATCTCGGAGATTATAGTTCCTATTGAACCATGTGGGTCGTTAAGAATCATATACTAATATTTGAAACAAAAGTCGTTATTTTTTTGACAATGATGAACTGACTACATGCAAAGAAGCGATGATGGGCACTGACTCTATAAAATGACTAGAAGTCATAAAATCCATGATAGTATCCATACATGAGAAATCAAGTTTCTGAACTTGGAAAACCCTCTGAAAAGGCATGAAGCCTATCAGTCGTATTTGGATCTGTAAAATAGACATGGATGTTTGACATCTATGAAATAGTTGACATGTCAGAAAGGAGTTTACGACAATGTTCAAGGAGTTGACTATGACAATATCTGATCTTTCATAGCGATATTTAGTCTTGACGGATTAATGTAGCAACTGCTGCATATAATACGGTATATGGTAGTTGAACAAACAAAACAATATTTTTCTAATAAAACGGTTACCTAGGACGTGTACATGACACGGTCCGAAGGGTTTTGTTAATTAAAAGGATGCTAAAAGGGCGTGCAAACTTCAATGGTTGAAATAAGCATAGAGGAGTTGGAATCTTCACCGTGATGAAACTGTTAACAGGTTTAATTTCATCGGAGACGATGAAGATCCTTGCATTTGCAAGAAATTAAGTGGGATCGCTGAGACATATTTCTAATACATTATGTAGAGGACATATTGTTAATTGGAAATGATGTATCTTTTATTGACACAAGTTAAGAATTTCATTAAAATTGGATTTTGATGAAAGACTTGGGAAAAATCAGAATATTAGGCATCAATGTCTATATGGATAGATTGAGGCGCTAATATGGTTGTGCCAGACATACATATATGAGATATTGAAAGCGTTCAATATGGAAACGACAAGAAAGGTTCTTGCTGCATGGTAAGGATTGAATCAAGATTCAAGTGTATCGACTCTTTGTGACTGAAATCACATGAATATTTTGATCAATAATACCGTGATATGTACATATGCACATATGTCCTATGATCCAAATGTTATGAGCATATACCAGAATGATTCATAACATGATCATTTGGCGATAGTAAACATATTCTTATATCTTTGGAAGAAATAAGAATATATCATGTATAAGTGACAAATAGTCAATGTAGTCCATTGTAAAGTGTTACATTGATACTAGTTTGTCACAAGATACAAATTAAATTTATCTCAATTTAAACTATGGTTGGCACAATGTAATGGAAGGGAGATTCCATGATGGATGTGGATGAGTTCCAAAGTTCATGCATTGTGACGGATACTATAACAAAAGGCTAAGTATATAACTGCTATAGTAGCAGCAAAGGAGGGAATTTGGTTAAGTAGTTTGTTATCAAACTAGGTGTGGTTCACAGTAGGCTAGTACTATGAAGATATATTGTGTGGCAATTAGCAACATGTTTTAACCCAAAGGAACTAAAGGACTCACCAAAGGACTAAATTTATACAATGCCATCTCTTTAGAGAATGAGTGAAGCATAGAGACAAAAAGACATGCAAATACACGTGGACCTGAAAATGTCAGATCTGGAGATTATGTTAACCACTAGAAAACACGTATATACAACACCAGAAAGCCATAGGTGTTGAATGCGCAAGTTTACAGACTAGATTATTGACTCTAGTGCAAGTGGGAGACTGAAGGGAATATGCCTGAGAGGCAATAATAAATTGGTTATTATCTTATTCCTTGTTTATGATAAATGTTTATTTTGCATGCTAGAATTTTATTAATTGGAAACTTTAATACATGTGTGTTTAATAAACAAATAAAGGGTTCCTAGTTATGCCTCTCTTATAAACTAGCTCGTTGATTAACAAGATGATCAAGGTTTCCTGATCATGGACATTGGATGCTGTTAATAACAAGGTCACAACATTGGTGAATGATGTGATGAACATTTATCCAAAATATAGCATTACGGTCAAAGTCATTATGTTTATGTTGCTATAACATCATACGAAGTAATACTAGTCCTTAGACCATGAGATCATGTCAATCACTAACACTAGAAGAGTACCTTGATAACATCAAACATCACATCGTGACAGGGTGACTATAAAGGTGGGTTTAGTGCTACAAAGTTGTTATGTAGAGGCTCATGGATCAAAGAGTGTGGGATTTGTCCATCCCGGTGATGGATAGATATACTCTAGGCCCTCTCGGTGATATCCCATTGAGATAGCTTGCAAGCAAGTGTTGTGATCACTAGAATGTTATATCACAGGAACAAGAAAAGAGTGCATGTCAGTAACGAGATCAAACTAGGTATGGAGATACCGATGATCAAATCTCGGACATGTAATATATCGCGAGACAAAGGGATTTAGTTATGACGTTAAAGGTTCACACGATCACTAGAGTCATCGTTGAATGTGTGGGAGTAAGTACGGATCTCCAGGTCCTGTTGCTGATTATTGATCGGAGAGGGGTCTCTATCTTGTATGCATTATTCACGAACCATAGGGTGACACACTTAAGGGATACCGACACCATTTGGAGAAAATATGTTTCAGATAAAGATTTAAGAAAGCGCTGGAATCATTTCGATGGAAACTGAAATTGTTTCGGGTGAAATTGCAGAAACTGGTTCTGCATGTGATATTGAATATTACAAGGGGTTTTATGTGAATTTTTGTTAATTAAATAAATAAAAGAGTTTTATTAAATGAGCGATTGCATTAAATTTGGTGGAAATTTAATGATTTTGAGTGGAGAAAATGGAGGGGCATTTGTGTGAGTGACAGCTGCACTCACATGAATGGAGGAAGAGGTGGGGGCACCACCTTGGGCACCGGCCAAGGCCTTGGGGCTGCCCCTCCTCCTATAAAAGGCCCCCCTCTCCCTCATTCTCACTCACACCTCCTCGTGAAGGATCTCTCTCCCCCTGTAGAAATTATTCTACATGGTCTCGGATTAGCGAGATACATGTTGTTGGTGGCTTTATCTGGAAAGGAGTTGCTGCTTCTCCTGCTTTGCTGGAGCGAGGGATGGAGGTTGTCAGGGTACCAGATGTGTGTGCGATCACGGACGCACCGCTGCTTTGCTGTGCTGGACTTGCTGGTGTTGGACCTGGTGGACTCGCTAGACTTCATCATGATCTTGAGATCGGCAAGTGTACGACTACATCAACCACAAAATCAGTTTAGTTAACAATGCTTTATCGCTCTTCAAGGTTATGTTCTCTATGGATGTATATCCACCAGTTGATTGCATCTAGGTAGATAAATCTTGGTACTTAGATGTTCACTCGTAGGAATTTTTTGTTTTCTATGCTACGAACCCAATAGACTTTTACAAGGAGAAGCATGAATCAAGAATGTTTAAGTGTTCCAAGCAATTTAGAATGGAGTTGGATATTGGATTGACTAGAATACCAAAGTCTTGGAGATTTGATCAAAATGACTTAGTATTTAAGTGAATACTTGCGGCATAAAGACTTGTGAAAATGTTTCATAAATTACAAAGTTTGGATACAGCCAAACTGTTGATATATCCAGGACATCATAATCATATAGTATTGAATACTTATGGTATGTATCTGATCTCTTCTAAGGGCTGAAGTATGTTTTAGAATTAGCATTAGAAATAGGAAAACACTCATAGGGAACATCTAAAGATTCGTGGAAACAACACCATAAAAGGTTATGGCACGTTCGAGTTTCTGGAGATTTCAATAATATTGAATGTGTGGCGAATGAAAGTTTTAGTAGTATATTCTTAAGAAACCTTGAATACATCTTCTAGACTAAAGGAAGGCAAAACTGATGTTGTGTGACATGGTACTTTGTCAAGAAAAGGGTCATTCTAACAAATAACATTAGTAGGAATAAAGTGAAAGTTCAAACAAGATATTTTGACCATACCTTCAATTATCAGAGTGGCGCAACAAAATCTGTTCCAAAAGATGGACTCTATAATTCAAGAAGAAAGTAATGATAGAGATCATAATGTTTTAGGTAATACTTTTTCTAAAGAAAGTAGGATTCAAAATATATTCTGCCATTCTAGGATTATATTGTTGATTCATTTGTCATGTTGTTGAAATGCGACATACCTATGAACTACAAAGAATTGTGATGGACCCAAGTACGAGAAAAGAGTGAGAATCATGAAATCCTGTATTTAAGTTACATTTGATTTCAAAATAATATGTTACTTGATATCATTAAGTAAAGGTTATTTACTTAATCTTCTAAATGACTGTAGAGTCATGCGAAGAAATGAAACTTACAAGGAAGACTTTGAAGGATCGATTTGTCACAAATATGTTGGACAAATTCAAGGAATTGACTACATTATGTAGTGATACATAAGTCTATTGGACTTGCATAAGCAATCATCCAATCTGGTAATTGGTAGTAAGATTGTCAAAACTAAGTTGTAATTGGTACAACGGGCAGTTTTCGAAAATCAGGTAATTGCTATATGTATCGTAGTAGGAATTCTTAGTTTGATAGATGATCAAGAAATTTTGGAAGTTGCCAAAATATTGGGAAAGCCTACATTTAGATAAAATTGAGTGGGAGATAATTAGTCTTACCTTGATATGTGTGTGACATATTTTGAGTCGGAGTCAGGAAGGAATCTTGATCTTATATGTGAATGACATTTTGAGTGTTGGGTCCGCAGCATAGTGATACATTGCAAATGTATCTATAATTTTTGATGTTCCATGCTTGGTTTTATCCACTTTCTTGTGTTTTGTTCCAACTTTGGAGTACTTTTCTTATGATTTCTTGGACTAACCTATTAACAAGAGACACAGATTACCACTGTTTTCTCATTGTTTTGGTCCCAGGAAAGTCAGAAAATGACTATTCTTGGAATTGGACGGGACAAAAGCCAAAGTGCCTATTTTTCCGGTTGTCATCAAGTGCCAGAATACGAGACGGAGAGGGGCCAGGGGGCCACCACACCACCTGGCCACGCGGCCAAGCCTGGCCCGCGCCAGGGGGTGGTGTGGCCGCTCCTGGCACCCCCTCGGCCTCTCCTTCCGCCTATATATTGCCCTCGGGATGAAAACCCTAAGGGCCCGATCAAAAATCCACGAAAGAGTCTGTAGCCGCCGTCATCTCCATCCCTAGATCGGGAGGGATCTGAAGCTCTTCCCGGCACCCTGCCGGAGAGGGGAATTCACCCTGGAGGCCTTCTTCATCACCATGCAAGCCTCCGGTGTGATGCGTGAGTAGTTCATCCTTGGACTACGGATCCATGTAGTAGCTAGATGGTTGGTTCTCCTCCTTTGTACTTTCATGTTTAGATCTTGTGAGCTCCGTTCATGATCAAGATCATCTATTTGTAATTCTGCATGTTGTGTTTGCGGGGATCCGATGGATATTGAGATGCTATTTCAGATTGATTATTGATTCTATCATGTATTTGTTATTTGTGATCTTGCATGCTTTCTGTTGTTAGTAGCTATCTTGGCCAAGTAGATGCTAGCAACTCCAAGAGTTAGTATTTATGCTCGATAGTGGGTTCATGCCTCTGGTGACAGAAATCTCTAAGGTACTCGATGTGCTGTTGCTATTAGGGAGAAAACAACAATCCTTTGTTCATAAAACAATCGTATTGTTTACTTTACATGTAGTTCATAAAGCAATAATCTGTTGCTTGCAACTTAATACTGGAGGGGGTTCGGATCATAACCTGAAGGTGGATTATTAGTCATAGATGCAGTTGGATGGCAGTCTATGTATAATGTTGTAATGCTGAATCAAGTCTCAAAGGAGTCAAGATGATTAGTATATGCATGTATTGCTTTCTCGGTGTTTGTCAATTTCCCCGCTGTAATTTGTTCACCCAGCATGTTATCTATCTTAAGGAGAGCCACCTCTAGTGAACTATGGATCCTGGTCCTTTTTCTTTACATACAATCTACAACTATTTACTTCTTTATGTTTACTTTTTGCAAACTATTACTTCTTTCCATTCGATACGTTTAATCCTTTGTTTTCCGCAAAACACGGTGAGATTGACAACCTCATCGCAAGTTGGGGAAAAAGTTCTGTGGTTGTGTTGTGCAGGTCTCCACGTTGCTACTAGCACCGGTAGGGCACCCTGCCAAAGCTCAGCTAGTAACACCTTTGGGGTGTTTCCTTGCTCCTAATGGTTCGATTAAACCTTGGTTTCATAACTGAAGCAAACTTGCTGCTATGCTCATCACACCTTCCTCTTGGGGTTCCCAACAAGCTCTACATCAACACCGCCATCAAGCATTTTTCTGGGCGCCGTGCATTGAGCCATCAAGCGATTTTCTGGCGTCGTTGCCAGGGAGTCAAGGACATCTTCACAAAGGGGAGTCCCTCATAACCAATCTCTTTACTTTGTTATTTTTGTTTTGCTTAGTTTCTTTTTTCTTTGTTTGCTTGTTTTGTTCTTCAAAAACACAAAAAAAATTAGTTTTACTAGTTTGTTTTCTTATTTCAAAAACACAAAAAAAATAGTTCCTACTATAGTTGTTGGTCTATTATTGCCTTGCTTTGTCATGCTTTCTATCAATGGTTGGTTTCTTTGAAACTGAATCTTATTGGCAAGGTGGGTTCACGGAAGAACAAAAATATTATTATAAGGAACACCGCTTGTCACAAAAAGGGAAACACTTATGCGAACAAATTGATAAATTGAATACCATTGCTAGAAACGTGTGCTCTACTTACAATGTTACTTATTGCTTTGATAAATCTTGTTGCTGTAGGAGGCATAAACACCTCCCTTTTCAATGTGAGTAGGAGGCATAAATCTCGAGTCACCATAGCCTTTATGATCCTTTAGTTTTCAACTTGTAGTGTCACTTTATGCTTTGATCAATGATGTTTTGTCGCTCTGCATGATTATGGCCATTATTGCTCTCTTAGTTTGTCGCTCCCAGTCTTTTGCTAGCCTCCACAACCAAGTATGAGTTCCACTCATGCATCCAACTCCCTAAACCAAGTTATTCCAAAGAGTCCTCCATACCTACCTACTAGCTTATGCTATTCCAAGTATATTCATGCTTTTGTTTACCTTCCAAATTAAACTTGTTATGAGAAAACTAGTGATTAAAGCTCTCACGAACTTGATGGCACACTTTACTTTTTTGCATCTAATAAACTTGAACCATTGGGTCCTTCTTTGTTGCATATATGCTTGCGCTTTATAAGTTGAAATTAGCAGAACCATGTACCATGGGGAACGCTTTCAACATTGCACTTGTACTTTGTATCCCGTTGATATCATGTTCTTTTGCTTACGGATCCCGGCGGTGTGAAATAAAAGTGGAACTTGTAAGATCATGGAGTTTGTATGTGTGTTAGACAAACGCCTGGGCCGCTAGCCTAAGCCATGCCTAATCATGGTGGAAACTTGCAGCATCACCATAATGAGCACTCTATGAAGCATTCTCAATAAAAACCTATGCAAATAGCAAATAAAAAGAACGCTGAGATGCTCATTGTCTGCTTGCCTTGTCATTTTGATTATGGGAAAGCTCCCGTATCATGTGCAAGGGTACCCGTTAAGCGGTTCTTAATGATACACATGTACTTACAATGAGAAGAGCTTACTCGTGACTGAAGTTGAGTAGCATGAGGATCAGTCTTCGTAAGTAAGGGGCATGAGATTTCGGTTTATAACTTGTCAAGCATATCCTCTTAGTTGTGTCACTTTAACCTTAATCACTTCAAGATGCTTATGATAGGGGCAATGAGAGCTGAAAGCTACAAGTACCATAATTTTTGGAAGCTCTTTATGAGACTTGAATCCCTACTTCCTTTTACAAAGGCTTTTCTTCCACCATTACATTGAGTCTCCACCTTCTATCTTTATGCACCTACTTTGAGTGGCCATTCTTAGTTCTATGTGCATTGTCCCAAGACTAGTTGATTGATGTATACTTTGATATTGCTTGTTTTAAACTATTGTATCTAGTCACTCTTATGAACTTTGAAGGTGTCCTATGCATTTATATTTGCTACTCTATTGAGGGACAAGCTGAATACTATTATGCTATGTTTTCTTTATGTGAAACAAACAAACGTCTTGCAAAGCATTGTTATTCATGAATCTTTTGTTTGTGCCTTTTCATGTTGCATCATAGTTTATTTGCTTATTGCTAGAACTTTGTATTTCATGTTATGATTGAAGTACTATGATCCCAGCTTTGAATGTTTTGCAAATACCTTGATCAAGTCTTTGATGGTGCATGTCACCTCAAAAATTATTCTTTCTTTTTATCACTTACCTACTCGAGGACGAGTAGGAGTTAAGCTTGGGGATGTTGATACATTGCAAATGTATCTATAATTTTTGATGTTCCATGCTTGGTTTTATCCACTTTCTTGTGTTTTGTTCCAACTTTGGAGTACTTTTCTTATGATTTCATGGACTAACCTATTAACAAGAGCCACAAAGGCTACTGCCTGTTTTTTGCTGTTTTTGGTTCCAGGAAAGTCAGAAAATGAATATTCTCGGAATTGGACGGGACAAAAGCCAAAGTGCCTATTTTTCCGGATGTCATCAAGTTCCAGAATACGAGACGGAGAGGGGCCAGGGGGCCACCACACCACCTGGCCGCGCGACCATGCCTGACCCGCGCCAAGGGGTGGTGTGGTCGCTCCCAGCACCCCCTCGACCTCTCCTTCCGCCTATATATTGCCCTCGGGACGAAAACCCTAAGGGCCCGATCAAAAATCCACGAAAGAGTCTCAGAGTCATCTCCATCCCTAGATCGGGAGGGATCTGAAGCTCTTCCCGACACCTTGCCGGAGAGGGGAATTCACCCTGGAGGCCTTCTTCATCACCATGCAAGCCTCCGGTGTGATGCGTGAGTAGTTCATCCTTGGACTACGGATCCATGTAGTAGCTAGATGGCTGGTTCTCCTCCTTTGTGCTTTCATGTTTAGATCTTGTGAGCTCCGTTCATGATCAAGATCATCTATTTGTAATTCTGCATGTTGTGTTTGCAGGGATCTGATGGATATTGAGATGCTATTTCAGATTGATTATTGATTCTATTATGACTTTGTTATTCGTGATCTTGCATGCTTTCCGTTGTTAGTAGCTATCTTGTCCAAGTAGATGCTAGCAACTCCAAGAGTTAGTATTTATGCTCGATAGTGGGTTCGTGCCTCTGGTAATCTGGGGAAGTGACAGAAATCTCTAAGGTACTATATGTGCTGTTGCAACTAGGGAGAAAACAACAATCCTTTGTTCATAGAACAATCATATTATTTACTTTACATGCAGTTCGTAAAGCAATAATCTGTTTCTGGCAACTTAATACTGGAGGGGGTTCGGATGATAACCTGAAGGTGGATTATTAGTCATAGATGCAGTTGGATGGCGGTCTATGTATAATGTCGTAATGCCCAATCAAGTCTCAAAGGAGTCAAGATGATTAGTATATGCATGTATTGCTTTCTCGGTGTTTGTCAATTGCCCCGTTGTAATTTGTTCACCCAGCATGTTATCTATCTTAAGGAGAGCCACCTCTAGTGAACTATGGATCCTGGTCCTTTTTCTTTACATACAATCTACAACTTTTTACTTCTTTGTGTTTACTTTCTGCAAACTATTACTTCTTTCCATTCGATACGTTTAATCCTTTGTTTTCCGCGAAACACGGTGAGATTGACATCCTCATCGCAAGTTGGGGACAAAGTTCTGTGGTTGTGTTGTGCAGGTCTCCACGTTGCTACTAGCACCGGTAGTGTGTCCTGCCAAAGCTCAGCTAGTAACACCTTTGGGGTGTTTCCTTGCTCCTACTGGTTCGATTAAACCTTGGTTTCATAACTAAGGGAAACTTGCTGCCGTGCTCATCATACCTTCCTCTTGGGGTTCCCAACGAGCTCTACATCAATACCGCCATCAAGCATTTATCTGGGCGCCGTGCATTGATAAAACTCTTTTATTAAATTTATTCAGAATTTTGTTAATTACTTTAATTAACAAACATTCACATATAACCCCTTGCAATATTTCAATATCACATGCAGAACCACTTTCTGCAATTTCACCCGACATAATTTCCGGTTTCTATCGAAACAATTCCTGCGCTTTGCAATTCTTTTGTCTGAAACATATGTGCTCCAAAATGGTGTCCGGTAACTCTTAAGTGTGTCACCCTACGGTTCGCGAATAATGCAGACATGATTGAGACTCCTCTCAGATCAATAATCAGAAGCGGGACCTAGAGGTCCATACTGACTCCTGCATATTCAATGATGACTTCTATGATCGTGAGAACCTTTAACGCTTGTAATTTAATCCCTTTGTCTCTTGATATAATACATGTCCGAGATTCGATCATCGGTATCCAAATACCTAGTTTGATCTGCATCGACATGCACTCTTTTCTTGTTCCCGTGATATAACATTCTAGTGATCACATCACTTGCTTGCAAGCTATCTTAATGTGATATCACCGAGAGGGCCCAGAGTATATCTATCCGTCATCGGGATTGAAAAATTCCACTCTTGATCCATGAGCCTCAACATAACACCTTCATAGCACTGAAATCATCTTTATAGTCACCCTGTTACGGTGTGACGTTTGATGTTATGAAGATACTCTTCCGGTGTTAGCAATTAACATGATCTCATGGTCTAAGGATAAAGATTACTTCATATGATGTTATAGCAATGTAAACATAATGACTTTATAGTAATGCTATACTTCGGATGAATGTTCATCACATCATTTCACAAATGATGTGACCTTGTTATTAACAACATCCAATGTCCATGATCAGGAAACCTTGATCATCTTGTTAATCAACAAGCTAGTCTATAAGAGAGGCATAACTAGGAACCCTTTTTGTTTATTAAACACACATGTATTAATGTTTCTGATCAATACAATTCTAGCATGCAAAATAAACATCTATCATATATAAGGAATACATAATAACAACTTTATTATTGCCTCTCAGGGCATATTTCCTTCAGTCTCCCACTTGCACTAGAGACAATAATCTAGTTCACATAGTGATAAATCTAACACCCATGGAGTTCTGGTGTTGATCATGTTTTTCCCTAGGGAGAGCTTTAGTCAACGGATCTGCTACATTTAGGTTCGTGTGTACTTTACAAATCTTTATATCTCCATCCTTGACATGTTCGCGGATGGAGTGAAACCGGCGCTTAATATGCTTGGAATTCTTGTGAGACCTCGGTTCCTTGGCGCTATTATGGCTCCATTGTTGTCACAATAGATCACCATTGGGTCCAATGCACTAGGAACCACACCTAGTTCCGTAATGAACTCTTTCATCCAAACCGCTTCCTGTGCCGCTTCTGAAGCAGCAACATATTCTGCCTTCGATTCGTCGTTGATCCAGCCACCGCAGGTTGTTTGGAACTCCTCCAACTAACTGTTGCTCCGTTCAAGAGAAATACGTATCCGAATTGAGACTTAGAGTCATCCGGATCGGTGTCAAAGCTATCATTGACATAACACTTAGAGACTAGCTCTTCTTCACTTCCGTATATAAGAAACATATCCCTAGTTCTTCTCAAGTACTTGAGGATATTCTTGACTGCTATCTAGTGTTCCGAACCTGTATCAGATTGGTACCTACTAGTCAAACTAATAACATGTGCCACATCCGGTCTTGTACATAGCATGGCATACATTATAGAGCCTATGGCCGAGCCATA
This sequence comes from Avena insularis, assembly GCA_023614405.1. Classification (NCBI taxonomy): domain Eukaryota; kingdom Viridiplantae; phylum Streptophyta; class Magnoliopsida; order Poales; family Poaceae; genus Avena; species Avena insularis. Next base: position 167,113,490 of record CM042694.1, on the reverse strand, counting down.
GGGGATCTTATCCATCATCTCTCTTTCTTCCGCCGTAGCCGGACTTTGAGTCTTACTCAATGTCTTGCCTTGCAACATAGGTAAGAACCCCTTCTTACTTCTGTCCATATTAAACTTCTTTAATATCTTATCAAGGTATGTACTCTGCGATAGCCCAATTAGGCGCCTTGATCAATCTCTATAGATTTTAATGCCTAATATATATGATGCTTCACCAAGGTCTTTCATCGAAAATTTGCTGTTTAGATAACTTTTAACACTGTTTAAAAGATCTATATCATTTCCAATCAATAATATGTCATCCACATATAATATCAGAAATGCCACATTGCTCCTACTCACTTTCTTGTAAATACAAGCCTCTCCATAAGTTTGGACAAATCCAAACTCTTTGATCACCTCATCAAAGCGGAGATTCCAACTTCGGGATGCTTGCTTCAGTCCATAGATGGATCGCTGAAGTTTGCATACCTTATTAGCATCCTTAGGATAGACAAAACCCTTAGGTTGTATCATATGCAACTCTTCTTCAATATTACCATTGAGGAACGCAGTTTTGACATCCATCTGCCATATTTCATAATCGAAATATGCAACAATTGCTAACATAATCCTAACCGACTTAAGCATCGCTACGGGAGAGAATGTCTCATCGTAGTCAACTCCTTGAATTTGTTGAAACCCCTTTGTGACAAGTCGAGCCTTATAGATGGTCACATTACCATCAACATCAGTTTTTCTTTTGAAAATCCATTTATTCTCAACGGCCTTTTGATCGTGAGGTAAGTCCACCAAGTTCCAAACCTGGTTCTCGTACATGGATTCCATCTCGGGTTTCATGCCTTCTAGCCATTTGTTGGAATCCGGGCTCATCATTGCTTCTTCATACGTCGCAGGGTCATCCATTTCATCAACTATGAAATTCACAACAGGATTGTTGTACAGTTCAGGAGCTGCACGTGTCCTGATTGACCTGCGAGGTTTGGTAGTGTCCTCTTTCGGAGTTTCATGATCAATATCATTAGCTCTCTCTTCATTAGGTGAAGTCAACTCCAAAACAATTTCCGGTGTTGCGCTACTCGCCATTTCATGAAGAGAAGGTTAAACAACCTCTTCGAGTTCTACCTTCCGACTACTCAGACCTTTCGCGAGAAACTCATTCTCAAGAAAGGATCCATTCTTGGCAACAAAAACCTTGCCCTCAGATCTGTGATAGAAGGTATACCCAATCGTTTCCTTAGGGTATCCTATGAAGACGCATTTTTCCGCTTTGGGTTCGAGTTTATCCCGTTGAAGTTTCTTCACATGAACATCGCATCCCCAAACTTTAAGAAATGACAACTTAGGTTTGTTTCCAAACCATAATTCATACGATGTCGTTTCAACGGATTTAGATGGTGCCCGATTTAAAGTGAATGCAGCTGTTTCTAGTGCATAACCCCCAAAATGACAGTGGCAAGTCAGTCAGAGACATCATAGATCGAACCATATCCAATAAAGTACGATTACGACGTTCCGACACACCATTATGTTGTGGTGTTCCGGCAGGCATGAGTTGTGAAACTATTCCACACTCTTTCATGTGTGTGCTAAACTCGTAACTTAGATACTCACCTCCACGGTCAGACCGTAGAAATTTTATCTTTCTATTACGATGATTTTCCACTTCATTCTGAAATTCCTTGAACTTTTCAAAGGCTTCAGACTTGTGTTTCATCAAATATATATACCCGTATCTACTCAAATCATCCGTGAAAGTAACAAAATAACGATATCCACCTCGCGCCGACACACTCATTGGTCCACACACATCAATATGTATGATTTCCAATAAATCTGTCGCCCGTTCCATTGAACCGGAAAACGGCGTTCTAGTCATCTTGCCCATAAGGCATGGCTCACATGTATCAAATGATTCAAAATCAAGTGATTCCAAAAATCCATCAGAATGGAGTTTATTCATGCGTTTAACGCCAATATGACCTAGACGGCAGTGCCACATATATGCAGATATATCATTATCAAGTTTAATCTTTTTAGCATTAACATTATGAATATGCGTAATATTACTATCGAGATCCAACAGAAATGAACCATTCAACACAAGTGCATGACCATAAAAGATATCATTCTTATAAACCGAACAACCATTGTTTTCAGATTTAAAGGAATAACCACTTTGCATGAAACACGATCTGGATACAATGTTCATGCTCAGTGCAGGCACCAAATAACAATTATTTAGGTTTATAACTAATACCGATGGCATATGGAGAGGTAGCGTCCCGACGGCAATCACATCAACTCTTGATCCATTGCCGACCCGCATCCTGACCTCATACCTTGCTAGTTGTCGCTTGTTCCGCAACCCCTGAACCGAGTTACATATATTAGCAACTAATCTCGTATCAAATACCCAGGTGCTACTGCGAGTACTAGTCAAGTACACATCAATAACATGTATATCACATATACCTTTGTTTGCCTTGCCGGACTTCTTGTCCGCCAAATACATGGGGAAATTGCACTTCCAATGGCCAGTCCCCTTGCAATACCCATGCAAAGCACCTATGCATAGATCAGGCTCTGATACCACTGTTGGGTCCGCAGCATAGAAAACAAAAAATTTCCTACGATGAGAACTATATGCCAAGATCTATCTACTAGATACAGAGCAACGGGTGGACATACGTCCATGGAGAACTTACCCTCGAAGACAACGAGCTTTGTTAACGAGTAGGAACTCGTGGTTGATGTAGTCGTACACTTGCCGATCTCAAGATCGTGAGGAAGTCCGACCGTCGCAACTCAGCAGCGCATCCGCACTCACACACACGTTCAAGCCACCGGACAACCTCCACCTCCTCGCTCCAGCGATCCAGCGGAAGTAGCAACTCCTTCCAGACGAAATGCCACCGGGAACATGTATCTCGCTAATCCGAGACCATGGGGAATAATTCTAGAGGGGGAGAGAGATCCTTCACAAGGAGGTGTGAGGATGAAGGAGGGAATGGGTGGCCTTTTATAGGAGGAGGGGGGTGCCCCCTCTCTCCATGGACGGCGCATGGGGGGTGACCCCTCACCTCCCCCATTCATGTGGTTGTAACCCCTCCACATTAAAGTGCCTCTTCACATTCCCTTTTAAAGTCTCCACTTTAAATGCATTAAATTTCTCCAAATTTAATGCTCTCTCATTTAATAAAACTCTTTTTATTAAATTTATTCAGAATTTTGTTAATTACTTTAATTAACAAACATTCACATATAGCCCCTTGCAATATTTCAATATCACATGCAGAACCACTTTCTGCAATTTCACCCGAAACAATTTCCGGTTTCTATTGAAACAATTCCTGCGCTTTGCAATTCTTTCATCTGAAACATATGTGCTCCAAAATGGTGTCCGGTAACTATTAAGTGTGCCACCCTACGGTTCGCGAATAATGTAGACATGATCGAGACCCTTCTCTGATCAATAATCAGCAGCGGGACCTGGAGATCCGTACTGACTCCTACACATTCAACGATGACTCCTGTGATCGTGAGAACCTTTAACGCTTGTAACTAAATCCCTTTGTCTCTCGATATATTACATGTCCGAGATTCGATCATCGGTATCTCCATACCTAGTTTGATCTCGTTACCGACATGCACTCTTTTCTCGTTCCCATGATATAACATTCTAGTGATCACATCACTTGCTTGCAAGCTATCCTAATGTGATATCACCGAGAGGGCCTAGAGTATATCTATCTGTCATCTGGATTGACAAATTCCACTCTTGATCCATGAGCCTCAACATAACACCTTCATAGCACTGAACCCATCTTTATAGTCACCATGTTACGGTGTGACGTTTGATGTTATCAAGATATAGCAATTAACATGATCTCATGGTCTAAGGATAAAGATTACTTCGTATGATGTTATAGCAATATAAACACAATGACTTGATCGTAATGCTATACTTCGGATGAATGTTCATCACATCATTCCACAAATGTTTTGACCTTGTTATTAACAACATCCAATGTCCATGATCAGGAAATCTTGATCATCTTGTTAATCAACAAGCTAGTCTATAAGAGAGGCATGACTAGGAACCCTTTTTGTTTATTAAACACATGTATTGATGTTTCCTATCAATACAATTATAGCATGCAAAATAAACATCTATCATATACAAGGAATACATAATAACAACTTTATTATTGCCTCTCAGGGCATATTTCCTTCAAAGTCACCCAGAGTTGAGACGTCAAGTGGAGAACCTTGACTTCTTGCTTCATGACAGACAGCAAGAACTAGACAATGCCAGGGAGTTAGCCAACCAGAACCGTGCCATCGCCGACCAGAAGGCTCAGACTTTCGCACTGCTCGTCCAAGATCGCCAGACTCTTCGTCGCCAGCGTGCCAAGAAAGATCGCACCATCGCCCGTCTTCGCAAGAAGGTGGCCGACCTCGAGAAGACCGTCAAGGAGCAGGAAGCTCAGCTTGCCGCCAAAGAAGAAGACGATGAGGGTGAAGACATCCAGGGAGATATGGATTCTTACCTTAGCAACGATGACGATTTTCTGGAAGAAGATGCTGTGGACTTCTACACTGATGATGAAGACTCCGACTTCATCGACGATGAGTAGATACACTAGAGCACTGTCGTAGAATGAGATGTATCATCTCATTGTATCGTAGCTTGCAAGATGGTTCTTCAAACCATCTGTTTTCCTCTTTTGATTGTTGTGGTGTGTGTTGTATCGGGTGCTTGCTTGCATGAATGAAAATGAAGTTAGTTGAAAAACCTGAGTATAACTCAATGTTTTAGCTTTGAAAACCTAAAACCATGAACCTTAGAATTTCCCTCTTACCCCTATATCTATCTCAATCTTCAGATGACTCGTGGAAACCAAGGAGGGAGCAGCTCTTCGCAGGATCCAATGCTGCAGATCTTGCAGAATCTTATCGCGGACCGTGAAGAAAGCAGGGCCGAACGTCAAGCCAACTTAGCAACCTTGCAACAGATCGCCCAAATGGCTCTCAACAACCAAGGACATAGAAATCAGGATCACCATGGATCTAAACTCAAAAAATTTCAGAACACCAATCCCCCAATCTTCAACCAATCTGAGAACCCATTAGATGCCGATGACTGGTTACAGACCATGGAAAATAACCTCGAAGTTGCAGGAGTAGACGCAAATGAGAAAGTTCTCTTCGCCACCCACTATCTGGCAGGAGATGCAAGAGCTTGATGGAATAGCATCCGCAATATGAACCATGGCCAGGTGATGACCTGGGAAGCATTTAAGGTCAAGTTTAGCCGCACCCATGTGCCGCAAGGTCTTGTCAACCGGATGAGAGATGAATTCCGTGAACTGAAGCAAGGAAGAATGACTGTGGTAGAGTACCGTGACAAATTCTTGTCACTCGCCAGATATGCACAGGATGAAATCAACACGGAGGCCAAGAAGAAAGAGAGATTCTTAAACGGACTGCATGATGAGATGCAGACTGTCCTCGTCAACATCCGTTTCGATGATCTCGAAGAGCTTGTCAACTCCGCCATTCAGATGGAAGGGAAGATTAACCAAGAAAACGACAATCGCAAGCGCCATATGATGCAGCAGTCTGGATCCAGTAGTCACCAGAAGTACCGTCCCAACCCTTCACCAGGATATGCACCACGGAACAACTGACCCCCAAATTCTCGCCCAAGCTACCCCAACCGTAGCGGAGGAAATGTGAAGTCCGGAGGAAACAATCACAACCCTGGCAACGCCAACGACTTCAACCGTGCCCCTTCCAAGAACAACAACAACAACAACACTGCACCCAGAACTAGCAGCAATGTTGTACCTGTCACTGTCAAGGACAAGTCCCAGATCACCTATTTCGAGTGTGGAGTAAAGGGTCACTACTCCAATGAGTGTCCCAAGCAGACTGCCGCCAATGCCCCTGTGAATGCCCTAGCTCAGCAGCAGCGTCGTGTTCAACCAGGAAGGAAGTTTGCCCTAGGGAACCCTCACAATCAAGAACGGTCGCCTCTTCCACATGAGCCAGAAGAAGCCAGGCGTCAGATGTAGTGCTGGGTATGTTTTCTGTCAACTCAGTATTAGCAAGAATATTGTTTGATTCTAGAGCATCGCATTCATTTGTCACCGAAGAATTTGTATGCACTAGTAAGATTCACCCAACCAACCTGAAGCATGTCATGATAGTTCAAATCCCTGGTTCAACAACAAAAGCTAGAAAAATTTGCAAAGCTGTACCTATCAGAATACATGGGATAGATTTTTATGCCAACCTAATTGTACTTGGAACCAAAGGTTTGGAAGTAGTACTAGGTATGGACTGGATGTCAAGGCATAAAGGACTGATATACTGTGCTAAGAAAGCCATCACCATGACTAGTAGTTCTAGAGTAACAGTAGAGCATATCTCTAAAACCTTACCCCGTCAATTCAAGTGCAACAAGAGTGTAGCCCTGCCCACCATAGACCAAGTCAGATTAGTCTGTGAATACCCCGACGTATTCCCAGATGAATTCCCAGGTATGCCCCCGGATAGGGATATTAAGTTCATTATCGAACTAATCCCCGGAACTGGACCTATAGCCCAGAGACCCTATAGAATGAACCCCTCAGAGTTAGTGGAACTGAAGAAGCAGTTGGATGCCATGTTAGCAACAGGCTTGATTCATCCAAGCGCATCGCCATGGAGATCACCAGTGTTATTCGTCGACAAGAAAGATGGAGGCAATCATCTGTGTACAGATTACAGAAAGTTGAATGACGTCACCATCAAGAACAAGTACCCCTTGCCAAAGATAGAGGATCTATTTGATCAGTTGACTGGAGCCCAGGTATTCTCAAAGATTGATCTTAGGACTGGTTATCACCAACTTAAGATTCGTGCAATGGATATTCCGAAGACCGCCTTTACTACTCGCTATGGTTTATACGAGTATACGGTTATGTCTTTTGGATTAACCAATGCCCCTGCTTATTTCATGAATCTCGTGAATAAGATCTTTATGAATTTCTTAGATAAGTTTGTAGTTGTGTTTATCGACGACATCCTTATCTACTCCAAGTCAGAAGAAGAGCATGAGCAACATCTGAGAATCATCCTAGAAACCCCGAGAGAGCATCAGTTATATGCCAAGTTCGGCAAGTGTGAGTTTTGGCTAAAAGAAGTAGGATTCTTAGGACATATTGTGTCTGCCGGAGGAGTCTCTGTTGATCCCACCAAGATCAAAGATGTCGAAGAATGGGAAGCCCCAACCACTCAAACCCAAGTCCGTTCATTTCTCGGATTAGCGGGATATTACCGCAAGTTCGTAGAAGGATTCTCGAGCATAGCCCGACCAATGACCCAATTGTTGAAGAAGGACAAGAAGTTTGAATGGACAGACAAATGTGAAGCTAGTTTCCAGGCCCAGCACCCCGCCAGACACCCTCGCCAAGCCCTAGCCTTGCGTGGCGGCACTCGCAGCAGGCCCAGCACCCCGCCAGACACGCCCGTATGTCGCCGCTCGACCCATAGCCGCCGCATTTCTTGTCGAGCACCTGCAGCCACCGTGGAGTGCGCGGAAGCTCCCGACCAATAGAGATAGCCCCTTGCAGCGCCATCAAGCCATAGAGGATCACCAGGAGACCGGCCACCGTCCGCCTACCTCGCCCATGCCCTTAGCTCGCTGTGCCGTCGACCACGTCGAGCTCTGCCCATGCCGCTCTGCACCCTTCGCTCGCCTATATAAGGAGGCCTCCCCAGCAAGCTCTCTTCACACCATTCTCATCCCCACCTCTCACTCTCACTCCCCACCGCCAGCCGGAGCCGCTCGAGCACCAGAGCGCTTGAATTGCAGCCGGAGTCGCCGCCTCGGGAGGAGAAGGGCGCCGTTGATCCAGGCCATCCTAGGAAGCGCCGCTTGTACCAGGAGAACCGCCATCGTCTACCAGCCCAGTTGCCCGCCTTGCCGACCCTGCTGGAGCCCTGGTACGCCCCCACTGCACCCTCACCGACCGCGCTAGGGTTAGCTCCCGTCGTGTCCTGTTCCGACGAGGACGATAGCTGTGAGCCGTCGATCTACCCTCCAATCGCACGGCCACCTTTCATCCATACCCATTCGATACCCCCATGTTCCACTGACGGTTGGGACCCTCACTTAAGTCAGCCCGCGACGCTGCGCGGAGCGCAGTGGGCTGGCCCATTTCGTTCCCGTGCACGTTTAAAATTCGAATTAGGAATTTTTCTATTTAGTTAGAAACCCACTTCTGTGCTTAGATTCAAAAATCAATTTAGGGAGATTGACAAATCCAAATTGCATGAAACTAATTTGGTCTGAAAGATATTGAAATGCTCTATCCAAGCCCGTGGGATTTCATTCAATTAGAGTTATAGATCTCTCCTAATAAAAATAAGAAGGCAGAAGCTTTTGCAACTTGCAACATTTTTATAAAATCAACCAAGTTAGATTTTGAGTTGATTCCAACTCTCAAAAATCACATTTCATCATATCTATCCAAATATATAATAATATTAAGGTTTACATGCAGTGACTTTGGACTAGTACCAAAATAATGCTATATAGGCATTTCTAGTCACTTTAAATCATTAAATAATAAACCTAAACCAAAGTAATATTGATCCAACCTTTAAATCTTATTCCCACATGTTAGAATATGTGGTGAGGACATGTGTCCACATGATCCCATATTTTGGTGGTGAATATTAAATTTTAGTTAATATTTCAATGAGTAGAAATTACTTTTCTAAAATAAAAGGGTTAAAACTATTGAATTAAAACTTGTAATGTTTGTGATGATAATAGATCATCAATTGTGTGGTTTAGAATACTACTTAGCCTAGTTAAGTATTGTTTGGTGATTGTGCACTCCCTATGTATTTCTAGACGATAGTACCGACCAAGCTTTTGAGGAGGAGGAGTTCTACCAGGAAGAAGAAGAAGAAGAAGAAGAAGAAGACAACTTCAACCACTGCACCAACCAAGGCAAGCTATTAGTGGCAAGCTAACCCTTGCAAAACATACTTTAGCAAACTATGGATAGTAAGCTAGGATAAAACTAGATGGTTTAGCAAAGATGCCTTAAGCATGCTTTGATCACACCCCTTTAACTATTAGTACCCCAAGTCTTATTGACAAGTTTTTACCTCCCTTGGTTTAAACAAAGTCCTTTACTTAATTTTGAAGGTAGCATAAAAAGTATAAAACTTGACCTACTTAGAAACCTTTGGATGTCATTCTATGGCATGAGATTGATCCCATCTTTCCACCTTAGTGAACACTCTTAACTTAGTATCATAGGATAGATCAAAAACTTGAGTCACTTTAGATGGGAACACTTGGTAAAAATGAATTGTGAAAACCTTGGAATGATGAGTCATTCTATTGAGATGTTTTGACATGTGTTGAGAGACACAACTGGTTTATGACGATGAAAATGATGAGGCATGAGCCTTAACCCTTTTATAAAACTGATGGTTGGATTCGGATGCGATACCATTCCAAATTTACCGTACAACCACATTACCTGAATTGGGTAAGGCTTAGCTAGAAATTTATATGCATTAGTATTAGTTCCCTCACGGGAGAGGTTTGAGCTGAGGCTACCTCTCAATGAGGTCCACCTATGCAGTGCCCAAGATGACTGATGGTCATGGTTGGGAGGCCATGCTCATAGGAGAGGTGCTATTACTAGGGTGTGTAAAGGGAAGGTTATGTTTGATTATCTGCATACCAAGTATGATGATTCAGGGTTATCCCTGACAGATGTATCGAATCTTGTGGTGAAAGTGTACCACCTCTGTAGAGTGTCAAACTATTCGAATAGCCGCGTCCGCGGTTATGGACAGTTGGAATGGCCATACTGTTTCGTTGTCAGATGTTTTCTAAATAACTTGAAATGAATGATGAACTTTGACTTGACCACAACAGGGTTGTGCTGATGAAAATAGCTTCCCAACTTAAGTGATTCTAGAACTTTATTTTATCTTTCTTTGCTTCTGAACTCAGCTTAGGTTTCAAACTTAATTTGATAATTAATATTATATTTAGCACTTTAACTTAGAATTATACTCCTTGCTAGTAGTAGTTTGCGAGTACTTAAAGAGTACTCATGGCTTTGTCCCTGGCTATTCTCTTGGCCAGACTATGAAGGGGATTATCAAGATGATGGTCAGCAGGACGGCTATGATAACTAGGACTATCTCGTCACAAGATTGCCTGTGCCCCTGAAGATGGACCCCACCGCTACGCTATCATTTATTTCCGCTGCTTGTTGTATTAAAGACTGGATCATGAGATCCTTATTTGTGTAAAACCTTATGTATGGTTTGTAATGGATGATGTACTTTGATATCCAATCCGTTATGTCTCGCAAAAATGGTAATCCTGGGATTGCGAGGTATGGCATAACGGGCATCTGGGATTAAAAATCCGGGTGTTGACAGATAGTCTGTCTCTCTATTCTTATTGGTTGACTCCATTTTCCGAGTGCTAAAAAGAGGTGTTTTGTGAATCAACCACAAAACAAAAGTTTCAAAATGGTATCACCCTATTTTTCAAAAATACTAGACCGTGTTACATGGACAATGTACTAACCGGGGTATCTCAAACCTTTCCTTCCACCCTAGCAAAAAAGACAAATGTCTGCCGAATCGGTAGGAAGCGGATCCGATTTGAACTACAGGTACATTATCTGATGCTCATGATTTTTTGAAATAATCATTTTTAGACTCACAAGATGTTGTTTTATCAGAGATCCAATGCAAGTTTAGATAGGCTCATCCCCTAGCTAAGAACCTTCATGCCCGCCGTTTTGACCATATTTTGAAACGGGCATAAGAAATTCAAAAACTTGTCCAAACGAGGTGAATCCTTCGCATGGCGTCATATTATATGACATAGTTGCAAGGAAAAATACCACACTTAATATATTGTAGACATCTCAAAAAAACCTTCTCAGAAATGACCTATCATGTTCGAGGTTTCATGACTTTCGGGTCAAATGACCAATGTTATGGCCGGAATCATGGCATAGTTTGTGATAATGTGCCCATATTGTGCACACACTTATATCTTGGTATGAATAACAATGTTGTAGGAGGAAGTTTTCCTTTTCGCTGCAAAGAAAAGTCATTTTCTATTTTTCGAGTAACAAAACGGGGCGTTTTGTTAAGCAACTACCAAGTGTCAGTTTCAAAATGGTACCACCCTATTTTAAAAAATACTCTACCGCGTTACATGGACAATATCCCAACCGGGGTATCTAAGACGTTTCCGTCCACCCCTGGCAAAAAAGACAAATGTCTGCCAAATCGGTAGGAAGCGGGTTCGGTTTGAACTACATGTACATGATCTGATGCTCATGGTTTTTTGCAAAAATAATTTTTAGACTCACAATATGATGTTTCTTCAGAGATCCAAGTTTAGCGAGTCTCATTTATGCCCGCCGTTTTGACCATAGTTTGAGATAGAAAAATTTTGAAACAGGCATAAAATATTTAAAAACGGTCTGAACAATGTAAATCCTTCACGTGGTGTCATATTATGTGACATAGTTATAAGGAAAAATATAAAACTTGGTATATTGATTGCATCTCGAAAAAACATTCATAGAAATGACCTATCATGTTCGAGGTGTCACAGCTTTTAGGCCAAACGACCAATGTTATAGCTAGAATCTTGGCATAGTTTGTGATAATGTCCCCATATTGTGCATGCATGTGCATCATGCGATGAAAAACAAAGTTGTAGCAGGAAGTTTTCCCATTCGTCGTATGAAAAAGCCATTTTTCATTTTCCGAGTGCAAAAAACAGGGCGTTTTGTGAAGCAACCACCAAATGATAGTTTAAAAATGGTACCACCATATTTAAAAAAAATACTGGACAACCTTAAATGGACAATGTCCTAACCGAGGTATCTGAAACCTTTCCTTCCATCCCTCGTGAAAAAGACAAATTGCTGCCGAATCGGTTGGAAGCAGGTCCGATTTGAACTACAGGTACATGATCTAATACTCGTGATTTTTTGAAAAAATCATTTTTATACTCACAATATGCTGTTTTATCAGAGATCCAATGAAATATGAGCGAGGCTCAGCCGCTAGCTAAGAACCTACATGCCCGCCGTTTTGACCATAGTTTAAAACAGGCATAAGAAATTAAAAACGATCCAAACAAGGTAAATCCTTCACGTGGTGTCATATTATGTGACATAGTTACAAGGGAAAATACCAAACTTGATATATTGATTGCATCTCGAAAAAACCTTTACAGAAATGACCTATCATGTTCAAGATTTCATAGGTTTTAGGCCAAATGACCAATGTTATAGCCAGAATCTTGGCATAGTTTGTGATAATGTGCCTATATTATGCATGCATGTACATCATATGATGGAAAACAATGTTGCAGGAGGAAGTTTTTCCATTCGTCGCACGAAAAAGCCATTTTTATTTTCCAGGTGCCAAAAACGGGGCGTTTTATGAAGCAACCACCAAATGGTAATTTAAAAATGGTACCACCATATTTAAAAAAATACTAGATAACCTTACATGGACAATGTCCCAATCGAGGTATCTGAAACCTTTTCTTCTATCCCTCGTCAAAAAGATAAATTGCTGCCGAATCGGCTGGAAGCAGGTCCAATTTGAACTACAGGTACATGATCTAATGCTCGTGAGTTTTTGAAAAAATCATTTTTACACTCACAATATGCTGTTTTATCAGAGATCCAATAAATTTTTGGCACAAATCAACCTCTAGACGAGGACGGTTAACCCCGTCGTTTTGACCATGTCTTGAAACCGGCAAAATTAATTCAAAAAATATTAAAAACATAGAAGACCACCGCTTTTCAAAATTTTATATGACAATAATGTTATGCACGTTCTAAACGTAAACCAAATTGATTTTTATATCATCCTAAACCGAGGTCATAGGCAAAAATTATGCTTTTAGACTTTCTAAAAACAATAAAGTCTATCCATTTTATTTGGGCTCAAACTTTACAAGAAGTCCATAATTTCCAATAAAATTGACCCGCTAATGGTTTATTGGGCTGCTGGCCCGGTCGCTCAGCTAAAATTTTGAGGAGAAAAAAAAGAGAAGCCGTCTTTGTCTGTAGCCGGCCCAGGCCCAACACGGGAGAGCCTCATACAAATAGGCACATGCAAGCATAGCTAACAAACAAGTCGCACTGGTGTAGTGGTTTGGTTACTTGGGGAGATGAAGGAGGTCGCAGGTTCAAGTCTCACAGGCCGATGTCGGCTCTCTTTTTTTTGGTTTATTATTCTGAACATGTGCTGCCAATATGTAGGCAATATTGTTAAAAGAGGTCAATCTCCTAATTTTGTAAGAACATGAATTTTGTAAGAACATGTAGGGTGGTGCAGTGGTAACGTGTATGTGTCAGACTTGTGAGGTTGTGAGTTCAATCCCCATAGAAATATTTTTGTTGGAATATTTGCCAGATGACATGTAGACCTGACAAGTAGGCAAAAAATGACACATGGATGTGCCACGAACATGATACTGCTGAGTTGGCGATTCTGTCTTTTTTTTGTCTTGGAATTTAACCATAACGACCATCTAAATTGGTCATAATCTGTCAAATAAAAGGATCTACACCAGGGTTGTTCGTCTATGACCATTTCATGTTACAAAACAGTGACCTTCTTGAGTAAATTGGTCGTTATTTGTCAAGGTTTCGACCCTCCCAAATTCCCTATGACCAATTGGCTCAGAATGGTCATAGATTTATGACCAAAAAATGCATGGTCGTTAAGAAAAGATCACTAGTGAGCAGATTTCTTGTAGTGCACGAAGATCTTTCCCCGTTTGAACCGGGACAGTCGTGTCTTATTCCCTTTGTCTCTCGATACTTGCATTGCCCGAGATCTGATTAATGACATCACCATGTCGTGTTCAATCTCGTTACCGAACAATGCTACTTGACTCATTCCGACAAGTGATATTCTTGTGATCAAATCCCACGCTGCGCAACTATTGGATATAACTTCTCCGAGTGGACCCTTGAGTATCTTTCCGTCACGTGGACGGACAAATCCCGCTCTTGACATATATTGCCTCTATGATTTCCTCCAAGTACCTGAACACACCTTTATAACCACTATATTACCAAGTGGCGCTTGATGCTATCAAAGCACTCTCGGGAGACAGTGATTGATATAGCCTCACGGTCTAAGGAATAGTCTACGAGGAACCGTTTCAAATCATCGTAACTTGAACTTCGTGACATGATCGGGTCACGATGTTTAGGTTGGGTATTGATTCATCATCTCATTCTCAGAATGAATTGACTCTATTTCCAACTGGCATAAATGCCACATGATCAGGAAACATGATCACCTATTGACCAATGAACCAGTGACTGAAGTTTCACTGGGAACCCCTAGTTGTTTGTATACCGCACGTGTATTGATGTTTCCACTCAATACAGTTATAGCATGATATAAAACTTAATCATAAACTATATGAAATATGATAATAGTACTTATTACTATTTGTCTCTAGGGCATATTTCCAACAGTAACATCCCAGCATTAGAGCTTAGAAATAAGCTGAACACAGGTGTGTGCATTGCATTCATGCATAGAAAATCTGGATAATTTTCGCGCTTTTAAATAAAACTAAAACTTGTCAAAGTGATTGAAGCTTCTCTTAACTTGATGGAACTGAAGTAGATCATCAAGTTGACTACGATAAGTTTCAATATGACCTTTGTTAAAACCTTATCTTTGGGTAATTAATTTGATCTAAGGGTAGATCAAATGTAATAAAACTAAGTCACAACCCACTACTTAATAAGTAGTACTTGATCTTCTAGAGATCATCACATGGTATTCCATACAACAACTCAAAGATGAGTACTTAATGTTCTAAAGATGATATCAATGTATTATCTACCACAAACCCTGAATACCAAGTTAAGCATATAACTTAAGTAGAGTAACCCCATAACTAAATCTTGAAACACTTGTTTGACATAGTTACCCTTATCATAGGTACCATGATAGTTCTTAAACATTAACCTTATTACAAATAGAGTAGAAAGGGAAGTCAAACCAAGACCATCCATCACATACCCTTAGTGTCATGTTAATAGGTGGCATTCCTATTTAACCAAGTCCTAGTGTTAATTGGTCATCAATGTTGAGTGATCAATTCTTGACCTAGCACTTATTGACTCATAGCCTTTGACCTATTATATTGACCTTTCAAAGATTTTAAGTAAATTAATCAAAAGGAGGAACTAGATATGGTTGAGTGTACCATCATCAATGGAATGTGATCCTTAGTGGGATCAAACCATTTGATGTTAGAGGAGTTAACTCACTCATGAGTTAACTAGAAGGAGTATCTAAACCCAAGAAGTAACTAGTGATCATGGAGCTATAAGGAAGCTAGTAGTATTATAATATCCAATGATAATCTTGTTAATCCAAGTGGGCATAAACTTAAAGTAACTTTTCTTAACAAGATAAATCCTATAGGGAGACTAGTACAAGTCAACTACTTAGTTGAGTATAGATCTTGATCAGACAATTAGAAGCCTAAGCTTTGATTGATCAAGGGTTGGTGGCCATTATTCTAAAGCCACTTGAGGATATATGACTAGGTGTTGAAGTAGAGTTGTGAGTATACCACGTTAGGCAAAACCTTAGTAAGGGGAAACATCTAGCTTGATTATGAGAAGTCAAGCTAGAGTATAATGAAGTATATAACATAAGTTGTATGGAGTAGTTGGAAGTATAATAGTTTAATCAAGCTAATACAAGAACAAACTTGTATTATGGGAGTAGTACTATACCTATTCCAGAGGATTGATATCCTTTGTTTTATATAGGGGGAATTGTAGTCTTGCAACCCTTGGTAGTAGTTGCAAGATGAAATTTAATGAATTAATGGATGGAGTTAGAAGTAGTTACAATGATGGATTCATCAAGGGTAGTTTAGTAACTGAAGTTATATAGATACTAGGAGAAGACTGGAGAATGAGAATTATTGAAGTGACATGACCATGTCATCATATGAGGATGGATATGGTGGAGTCAGATGATTGACTTATTCAGGAAGATGTGATCTTTGTGATTAAAAGAAGAGAGATTTATAGAGTATATTTAGGAAAGGAATTCCTTATCTTAAGATAAGCCTAGTGAGGTATTAAGGTAAGGATTCTTTAGACACCTTTAATCAACAATATATCAAGCCATGATAGAATCATGTCTACCTCTTTGTTTAACATCCTAGAATAAAGAGGGTAATTAAATCAATTCCTATTTTTAGGCAGCCAAAGAAGAGTAGCTCTTAGTCAAGTAAAGTTTCCAAGAGATAATTAGAGAACTAGATGAGTGTTTAAGGATGGAAGCCTTGTCCACCTTATTGTCTTAAACTCTAATAATGAGCTAGTCTCATATACTATCAAGATCACTTTAGTAAAGCAATCTAAATAACTCACTCTAAGATGAGTTATTATCCATGGTCACAAAACATGATGGCAATATGTAATAGCTTTAATATTCATCCATGTCTCTAATTGAAAATGAGTTATTAAATCCTCTCAAAACCCATATACCTATATTTGAAGGAACATTAGCATTTCTCCACTAATGGTTGTTATTGATTCATAATGACCTAACTGATACATTGCAAATGTATCTATAATTTTTGATGTTTCATGCTTGGTTTTATCTACTTTCTTATGTTTTATCCACACTTTGGAGTACTTTTCATATGATTTCTTGGACTAACATATTAACAAGAGCCACAGTGCCAGTTGCCTGTTTTTGAAGGGAATATGCCTGAGAGGCAATAATAAAGTGGTTATTATCTTATTCCATGTTTATGATAAATGTTTATTTTACATGCTAGAATTGTATTGATTCGGAAACATCAATACATGTGTGTTTAATAAACAAAAAGGGTTCCTAGTCATGCCTCCCTTATAGACTAGCTTGTTGATTAACAAGATGATCAAGGTTTCCTGATCATGGACATTGGATGTTGTTAATAACAAGGTCACACCATTGGTGGAATGATGTGATGAACATTCATCCGAAGTATACCATTACGATCAAATTCATTATGTTTATATTGCTATAACATCATACGAAGTAATATTAGTCCTTAGACCATGAGATCATGTTAATTGCTAACACCGGAAGAGTATCTTGATAACATCAAACGTCACACCATAACAGGGTGACTATAAAGGTGGGTTCAGTGCTACAAAGGTGTTATGTTGATGCTCATGGGTCAAGAGTGGGATTTGTCCATCCCGATGACGGATAGATATACTCTGGGCCCTCTCGGTGATATCACATTGAAATAGCTTGCAAGCAAGTGATGTGATCACTAGAATGTTATATCACGGGAACGAGAAAAGAGCGCATGTCGGTAACGAGATCAAACTAGGTATTTGGATGCCAATGATCGAATCTCGGACATGTAATATATCGCGAGACAAAGGGATTTAGTTACGACGTTAAAGGTTCACACGATCACAAGAGTCATCGTTGAATATGTGGGAGTCAGTACGGATCTCCAGGTCCCGCTGCTGATTATTGATCAGAGAGGGGTCTCGATCATGTCTACATTATTCGCGAACCGTAGGGTGACATACTTAAGGGATACTGACACCATTTGGAGCAAATATGTTTTAGATAAAGATTTAAGAAAGCGCTGGAATCATTTCGATGGAAACCGGAATTGTTTCGGGTGAAATTGCATAAAGTGGTTCTGCATGTGATATTGAAATGTTGCAAGGGGTTTTATGTGAATGTTTGTTAATTAATGTAATTAACAAAATTCCGAATAAAATAAATAAAATAGTTTTATTTAATGAGAGCTTGCATTAAATTTGGTTGAAATTTAATGCATGTGTGAGTGGAATTTTGAGTGGAGGCTTTTTATGGGAGTGGGAGCTCCACCCACATGAATGTGGAAGAGGTGGGGGCACCACCATGGCTGCCACGCCATGGGCCTTGGGTGCCCCCCTCTCCCCTATAACAGCCCCCCCTCTCCTCCTCTCACAACACACCTCCTTGTGAAGGATCTCTCTCCCCCTCTAGTATTATCCCCATGGTCTCGGATTAGCGAGATACATGTTCCCGATGGCTTTATCTAGAAAGGAGTTGCTGCTTCCGCTGCTTTGCTGGAGCGAGGGATGGAGGTTATCGGGGTACCGGACGTGTGTGCGATCACGGATGCACCGCTGCTTTGCGGTGCTGGACTTGGTGGTGCTGGAGCTGGATCTGATGCACGTGCTGGAGCCGGACCTGCTGGACTTCATCATGATCTTGAGATCGGCAAGTGTACGACTACATCAACCACGAGTTCCTACTCGTTAACAAAGCTCGTTGTCTACGAGGGTAAGTTCTCGTTGGATGTATGTCCACCCGTTGCTTTGTACCTAGTAGATAGATCTTGGCGTGTAGTTCACACCGTAGGAAATTTTTTGTTTTCTATGTTGCGGACCCAACAGTGGTATCAGAGCCTGATCTATGCGTAGGTGCTTTGCACGGGTAGTACACATATGTTTATATGTGGGCGATAATGATCATGTTATTGCATCTTCTATGTACTTTGGATATTGGTGGCATAGTGGGATGAAGCGGCCCGGACCAACCTTACATGTCATCGCACATGAGACCGGTTCCACGACTGACATGCAACTAGTTTTGCATAAGTGGCTAGCGGGTGTCTGTCTCTCCTACTATAGTCAATATCTGATTTACAACGAGTTGCTAATAACTTGGCTATCCTCGTTGTGGTTCATGTTCGTAGGTAAGACCGGTTCTATCTTTGAAAGCCCTAAGCCACGTAAAACTTGCACTTGATAAATTAGAGGCGTCAAGTTTAGATCGTTGCTGGGCTAGTGTCATGATATGGTAATGTTGTAAGTAGATGTATGATAGATACTCTTACAACACATTCAACGTGTAAGTTCCATAGACCTTGGCCTTACACACAAAGGAATGATAGAGATCATACCACGATGCAAATGATAGAGATCAAATGCATGGACCATATCATCTCACTTTACACATTAGATGTTATCATCTTATACTGCTAGTTTGGCGCTTTCTGTAGCATTGTAAGATGATCCCTCATTTAGATATCAAGATAAACATGTGTTCTTCCTTAAGTATGTACCGTTTTATGGATCGTGTTTCGAGACATCACGTGATGATCGGGTACTAATTTCACGCTTTCATGCAACGGGTGTAAGACAGTTTTACACACACGAATACTAAGATTCTTACTTGGCGAGCCTAGCATGTACAGACATGGCCTTGGAACACGGACCAAAAGGTTAAGCATGAGTCATATAGTTGATGTGATGACCATATTGATGCTCGCCTTTGAAGCTACACCGACTCACGTGATGATCGGACTTGGTGTAGTGGATTTGGTTCATGTAATCACCAAAAAGGCATGAGGGATGTCGTTTTTGAGTGGGAGTTTATTTCTAATTTGGATTAGTCGAACTCAATTTGTCATAAACTAAATCGAAGTGAATTTGCATAATTTGTTGTAGTCATTTGCATATGTTCACTACCTTATGCTTAGTTTTAATTGAGATAATAGAACTATAGAATTCTGGATATTTACTTTACAAACTGGTATCGTATTGTTTTGAATGTCAATTTAAAGTTTATAAGTCCTATTGCAAACTTTCAGCAAACTCTATTTACTCCATGAAGTTTAATAGTAGTATTAAATCAAGAGTAAGAATTCCAATGTTAGTATCTAAAGTATCATGTTTGCCTCCATGATTATTGATATACAAAAAGTTGTTTTAATATCAAGATTATATTGGAGCTGAAAATTGTTTCAGAAACCATCATGTGTGAAAGATATTGTGATATCTGAAACAATGTTTTTGGTTGCATTATGATAGAGTATAATTTAGCAAAATACATGTTCTCATATTGTATGAAAATTTGTGAAGGATGGAGATGCTAGGCATCCAAATCTACCAAAAGGGTTTTAGGAACTGATATTATACTCGCGATTCTTCCTTATAGGCTATAGTAGCTTGATCATGAAAGTTGTCATGATAAGGATGAATAGAAGATGAAAGTAAAATGTTTACTACACTAATAGATTACTAAAGAATGGATTTTTGAAAGAACACCAAACATTTGATGATGGTGATCCACTTCAAAGTGCAAGTCCAAAGGTATTAGTATTTGGCTATATACGCTTTGTACCATGTGTCATGTTGATGACACCACTATTGATGTTGATAGATTCTTTTAAAAGAAAAGGAATTGCTGAAAGAGAATCTATAAAATATTTGGCAGAAAATAAAAGGTTGGAGATGTCCAACTTAGGTATATAGAAGATATACATGTTATGGCTATATTCCTTGCTTGTTAAACAATGTGGTTCTTAGGTATTGGATACCGAATTGGTTGGTATGAAGTGTCATACAGGACAATGCAATTCATGAACTACAATGGCCTAAGTAACCAGCAAGAGAATGAGTGATGATGTTCATCGAAAACAAATAAAGTGTTATTGTGTTTTTCGTTGTCATCAAACCAAGCCTTCAAGATTTGTTTAAATAATTGTTATTTTGTTCCGGTATCATGAGAACAATGGTTGTTCAAATAATTACCGTATTCCATAAAGGATGGATGAACTTTTACAAGTCTAGTTGGAGAAAATCACATCCATAAACACTATTGCTAAAATGTCGCAAGACAAATGATTGAAAGATCACTTATGAAGTGACATCGATGTTTAAATTATATTTGAAAGAAAACATGAAGAAACTCCATGTTGATGGATTTTTGGAGTCTTTGATTTTGATCAATTGACGCATGTGAGACTTTCCTCGAGATAATTGAAACTCCGTCCATAGGCCAAAGAGGAACGGATGACTAACTTATTGGATATTATGCATGTTGATGTATATAGTCCATTATGTGTACCATATGCGATGGATCTTTTTGCTTCTCCAGAAATTTGAGTGAATATATCTATATATTTACTTAATAAGGAAGAAGTATGAAACATTTGAAAATTGTTCAAAGACTTTCAAGATGAAGTGAAAAATCATTGTAACAAGAAAATAAAAGAGTTTATGATTTGATCATAAAGGAAGATATTTGAGTTACAGGTTTAGCAAAACACCTAAGATTTCAGGAATTGTTCCATGAATTTGCACTTCCCGATAAACCACAGGAATATGGTATGTTCGAGAGATCAAATCAAACCTTGTTTGACATGGTAAGATCAAAGGTGTCATTTATAACACTGCCATTATGTTTTAAGGATTAAAGCTTTAGAGACTACCGCTTTTTCACTGAAAAGAGCACCATCGTGATCCGTTGAAATGACACCATATGAGTTATGGTTTGGGATAAAACCCGAATTGTCTTTTCTTAAATTTTGGTATGCTATGCATAAGTAAAATGTTTACAATCAAAGTCGGATAAGCATGTATTTGTAGGTTATCCCAAAGAATTTGTTAGGAATTCCTCCATAACACCGAGGACAAAAGAGTTTGTCGCTTAGAACGTCAAGTTTCTTGAGAAGGAATTTTTCGCGAAAAGTTAAGTGGGAGGACAATAGAACTTTGATAAGGTTGTTGAACCTTAGCTATATGTGCTAAGTAGCGCAGCGCCGGAAAGTGTCCTGGTGGTGGCCACAATGCTCATGGCTCTCGTGATTACAAAGGGTGTGATCTTGGAGATTAGAGTTCCTATTGAACCATGTGGGTCGGTAAGAATCAAATAGTAAGATTTGAAACAGAAGTCGTTATTGTTTTGACAATGATGAATCGACTGCATGCAAAGAAGTGATGATGGGCCCTAACTCCATAAAATGACTAGAAGTCATAGAATCCGTGATAGTATCCATACACGAGAAATCAAGTTTCTGAACTTAGAAGACCCTCCGGAAAGGCGTGAAGCCTATCGGTCGTGTTTGGATCTATAAAGAAATAGACATGGATGTTTGACATCTATGAAATAGTCGATGTGTCGGAAAGAAGTTTACGGCAATGTTCAAGGAGTTGACTATGACAAGATATGATCTTTCATAGCGATATATAGTCTTGACAGATTAATGTAGCAACCACTACATATAATTTGGTATATGGTAGTTGAATAAACAAAACAAGGTTCTTCTAATAGAACGGTAACCTAGGACATGTACATGACATGGTCCGAAGGGTTTTGTTAATTCAAAGGGTGCCAAAAGGGCATGTAAACTTCAATAGTTGAAGTAAGCATAGCGGAGTTGGAATCTTCACCACGATGAAACTGTTAAAAGAGTTTAAATTCATCGGAGATGATGAAGATGCTTGCATTTGCAAGAAATTAAGTGGGAGCGTTGAGATATATTTCTAATACATTATGTAGAGGACATATTGTTGATTGGAAATGATGTATCTTGAATTGACACAAGTTAAGGATTTCATTAAAATAAGATTTCGATGAAAGACTTGGGCAAACCCAGAATATTAGGCATCAATATCTATATGGATAGATTAAGGCGCTAATATGGTTGTGCCAGACATACATATATAAGATATTGAAAGGGTTCAATATGAGATATTGAAAGGGTTCAATATGGAAACAACAAGAAAGGTTCTTGCTGCATGGAAAGAATTGTATTCAGATTCAAGTGTTTCAACACTTGGTGAGTAAAATCACATGAAGATTCTGATTGATTATACCATGATATGTATATATCCAGAATGTCCTATGCTCTAAATGTTATGAGCATATACTAGAATGATTCATAAGATGATCATTGGACAATAGTAAAGATATTCTTATGAGCTTTGGAAGAACTAAGAATATATCATGTATAAATGACAAATAGTTAAAGGTAGTTCATTGTAAAGTGTTACATTGATAATAGTTTTGTCACAAGATACAAATTAAATTTATCTCAATTTAGACTATGGGTGGCACAATATAATGGAAAGGATGTTCCGTGATGGATTTGGATGAGTTCCAAAGTTGAGATATTGTGACGGATACTACAACAAAAGGCTAAGTATATAACTGCTATAGTAGCAGCAAAGGAGGGCATTTGTGTTAAGTAGTTTGTTATCAAACTAGGTGTGGTTCAAAGTGGGCTAATACTATGAAGATATATTTATACAATGCCATCTCATCTGAGAATGAGTGATGCGTAGAAACGCAAAGACATGCAAATACACACGGATCTGAAACTTTCACATCCGGAGATTATGTTAACCACTAGCAATAGCGTATATGTAACACCAAAAAGCCATAGGTGTTCAATGCGCAAAGTTTTTCAAACTAGATTATTGACTCTAGTGCAAGTGGGAGACTGAAGGGAATATGCCCGAGAGGCAATAATAAAGTGGTTATTATCTTATTCCATGTTTATGATAAATGTTTATTTTACATGCTAGAATTGTATTGATTCGGAAACATCAATACATGTGTGTTTAATAAACAAAAAGGGTTCCTAGTCATGCCTCTCTTATAGACTAGCTTGTTGATTAACAAGATGATCAAGGTTTCCTGATCATGGACATTGGATGTTGTTAATAACAAGGTCACACCATTGGTGGAATGATGTGATGAACATTCATCCGAAGTATAGCATTACGATCAAAGTCATTATGTTTATATTGCTATAACATCATACGAAGTAATATTAGTCCTTAGACCATGAGATCATGTTAATTGCTAACACCGGAAGAGTATCTTGATAACATCAAACGTCACACCGTAACAGGGTGACTATAAAGGTGGGTTCAGGGCTACGAAGGTGTTATGTTGAGGCTCATGGATCAAGAGTGGGATTTGTCCATCCCGATGACGGATAGATATACTCTGGGCCCTCTCGGTGATATCACATTGAAATAGCTTGCAAGCAAGTGATGTGATCACTAGAATGTTATATCACGGGAACGAGAAAAGAGCGCATGTCGGTAACGAGATCAAACTAGGTATTTGGATGCCAATGATCGAATCTCGGACATGTAATATATTGCGAGACAAAGGGATTTAGTTACGACGTTAAAGGTTCACATGATCACAAGAGTCATCATTGAATATGTGGGAGTCAGTATGGATCTCCAGGTCCCGTTGCTGATTATTGATCAGAGAGGGGTCTCGATCATGTCTACATTATTCGCGAACCGTAGGGTGACACACTTAAGGGATATCGACACCATTTGGAGCAAATATGTTTCAGATAAAGATTTAAGAAAGCGCTGGAATCATTTCGATGGAAACCGGAATTGTTTCGGGTGAAATTGTAGAAAGTGGTTCTGCATGTGATATTGAAATGTTGCAAGGGGTTTTATGTGAATGTTTGTTAATTAATGTAATTAACAAAATTCTGAATAAAATAAATAAAATAGTTTTATTTAATGAGAGCTTGCATTAAATTTGGTGGAAATTTAATGCATGCGTGAGTGGAATTTTGAGGGGGGGCTTTTTATGTGAGTGGGAGCTCCACCCACATGAATGTGGAAGAGGTGGGGGCACCACCATGGCTTCCATGCCATGGCCCTTGGGTGCCCCCCTCTCCCCTATAAAAGGACCCCCTCTCCTCCTCTCACAACACACCTCCTTGTGAAGGATCTCTCTCCCCCTCTAGTATTATCCCCATGGTCTCGGATTAGCGAGATACATGTTCTCGGCGGCTTTATCTGGAAAGGAGTTGCTGCTTCCACTGCTTTGCTGGAGCGAGGGACGAAGGTTGTTGGGGTACCGGACGTGTGTGCGATCACGGATGCACCGCTGCTTTGCGGTGCTGGACTTGGTGGTGCTGGAGCTGGATCTGATGGACGTGCTGGAGCCGGACCTGCTGGACTTCATCACGATCTTGAGATCGGCAAGTGTACGACTACATCAACCACGAGTTCCTACTCGTTAACAAAGCTCGTTGTCTACGAGGGTAAGTTCTCGTTGGATGTATGTCCACCCGTTGCTTTGTACCTAGTAGATAGATCTTGGCGTGTAGTTCACACCGTAGGAAATTTTTTGTTTTCTATGCTACGGACCCAACAGTTTTCTGCTATTTTTGGTTCCAGGAAAGTCAGAAAATCAATATTCTCGGAATTGGACGGGACAAAAGCCAAAGTTCCTATTTTACCGAAAGACTCACAGAGCCAGAAGCAGAGACGGAGGAGGGCCAGGGCCTGGCCACACCATATGGTGGCGCGGGCTAGCCCTGGCCACGCCACCAGGTGGTGTGGGCCCCCTGGCACTCCATCGACCTTGCCTCCTTCGCCTATAAGAGCCTCCCGATGCCAAAACCCTAAATCGTCAAGCCTCCAGCCACGAAAAGTTCCGCAGCACTGCCGCCACCGAAGGGGAGATTCGGGGGATAGAAAGTCTCTGTTTCGGCACCCTGCCGGGACAGGGAAGTGCCCCTGGAGCCATCTCCATCGATCTCCACCGCCATCTTCATCGCCATTGCTGATTCCCATGATAAGGAGGGAGTAGTTCTCTCTCGAGGCTAAGGGTTCTACCGGTAGCTATGTGTTCATCTCTCTCTCTATGCATGATCATATTGTGATCATGAGCTTTTTAATCAAGTAGATCTACCTTGCTACTCAAGTGCTTTAATAGATCTCTGCTCTCCCTATGTGTGTGAAAGTGACAGTGTGCACACCATGGTGGCACTTAGGCTAGAGATTACAAATACTTGTTATGAGTTATATTTGTAGTTGGATGTCTTTATGAAATTGTGGTGTTTATTGGAACCATCTAGTACTCAAGGTGATAGT
The DNA here is from genome assembly GCA_023614405.1 of Avena insularis. Taxonomy (NCBI): domain Eukaryota; kingdom Viridiplantae; phylum Streptophyta; class Magnoliopsida; order Poales; family Poaceae; genus Avena; species Avena insularis. The sequence goes on along the minus strand of CM042694.1, from coordinate 167,087,709 downwards.
GTGGGGTTATCTAGATGGGGAAAGCGAACTTTGAGGTGTGTTGTTATAGCCCTACCATCAATTAGAGTGTCCAACCGGAGAGTAGTTAAGAGTAGTATCATAAAGAGAAGATATCTATATGAGAGTGTTCACCAGTGAAAGTATGATCCCTAGGCCTTGTTTCTAAGCACTGAAACACCATTTGCAACTAGATCCGTTACATGTTTGCTTGCTTCCATCTTTATTTCAGTTTGCCTTTAGTCTCTTCCACGCTATCAAGATATTTTCTATCACCGTTACCACTTATAATTATCCATACCATTTGTATTTCACTATCTCTTTGCTGAACTAGTGCACCTATACACCTGACAAGTGTATTGGGTGTGTTGGGGACACAAGAGACTTCTTGTATCTTGATTGCAGGGTTGCTTGAGAGGGAATACCTTTGACCACTTCCTCCCTGAGTTCGATAAACCTTGGGTGATCCACTTAAGGGAAAACTTGCTGTTGTTCTACAAACCTCTGCACTTGGAGGCCCAACAACTGTCTACAAGAATAGAAGTGCGTAGACATCAAGCTATTTTCTGGCGCCGTTGCCGGGGAGGTAAGGTAAAAGGTATTCACACCGGAGGATTAAAGAAGAAGAACCTCCCACGGCAAACGCCTATTTTCTGGCGCCGTTGCCGGGGAGGTAAGGTAAAAGGTACTCACATCCTCCGGTGTGAGTGCTAGAAGTTATTTCCTTTAGATTCTACAATTTTGTCTTTTTGTTTCTTGTTTCATTAGTTAGGCTTAATGGAAAACAACAACAAAATTAGAGAGCTTTATAGTATTTATCTTGAGTTAGGACATGAAGTGTTTGAAGAGAAAATTAAAAAACCTATGGAACTTTATTTGCATGCTAATAGCAACGTTGTTAGTATGAACTCTTTGGACACAATTATTGCTAATGCTATGGAAAAGTCTAAGCTTGGGGAAGCTAGTGTTTATGAAAATGATCTTTTTAGTTCTCTATCTTTGGAAGATAGCTTTTTTATTGCTTATGATGATAGAAAACCTCCAATATATGATGATTATAATGATGAATATGATATTTTCAGTCCACCTACTATTGAGGAGAAAGTTAATTATGATTACAATATGCCTCCTATATTTGATGATTATGGTGATGAGAATAATAATGATAGCTATTTTGTTGGATTTGCTCCCACTTTAATTAATAAGAATGAATATGCTTATGTGGAGAGTAATAATTATTATATGCATGTGGCTCATGATAAGAATTTTTTATGTGATAGTTATATTGTTAAGTTTATTAATAATGCTACTGAAAGTTATTATGAGAGAGGGAAACATGGTCTTATGTATCTCAACAATATTAAGTTTCCCCTCTTTATGTTGAAAATTTTGAAGTTGCACTTGTTTTGCTTTCCTATGCTTGTTGCTTTGTGCTTTCATGACTTGTTTCTTTACAAGATTCCTAAGCATAGGAAGTGGGTTAGACTTAAATGTGCTTTGAATTTGCTTATTGATGCTCTCTTTTACTTCAATTCATATATCTTATGTGAGCATCTTCTCAAACTATCATGCCTAACTTAAAGGCGTTAAAGAAAAATACTTATTAGGAGATAACCCAAAAGTTTTAGTTGAGTCTTGGAAGTTATTGCTTCAGTAATAACTGCTCCTTATCCTTTTTATTTGCTTTTTGTGCCAAGAGTAACCTCTAATGAGAGAGAAGTAATGATTGGGAAAGTTGCTGTCCCGAAACAGATTTTTGTGCTTCACCGTAAAAATTCGTGTAAAATCTCTGTGCGTCCTTTTGAGGCATGAATTTTTGTGCTTCTGCCCCAGGTTGTTATCTAACTTTATTTAGTTCAACACGTTTCGATTTGAGCAACAGATGGTCTTCGAAAAAATTCGTCTTTACCTGCTGGTCTGTTTTGACAGATTTCTGCCATTATTCGCATTTGCTTCTTGTTGGTTCCTTTTTGAGTTCTTTTGGGGAATTGAGTTTTTTTAGGGCAGTGCTACAGTAGCTAGTGTTGTAATGGAGGTTTATTTGGTGTTAGAACTGAATCTTAAGACTTATTTATCTTGAGTGCACTAATGTTGCTAATAAAGATTGTGTGAAGTTTTGTATGAAGGAAAAATTTCAGGTGTATGGAAGGAATGAGTAATGAGATGAAGGATGGACTAAAGCTCAAGCTTGGGGATGCCACGCGTGTCACCCCAAGAAATCTCCAAGAAGTACAAGCGTCAAAGCTTGGGGATGCCCAAGGCATCACCTTCTTCATCAATAAAAATCCCAGGTTTCTTCCAAACGCTTCATTTTTATTGTTTCATGCATAGTTGTGTTGTTCTTGGAGCGTCTTCTTTTTTGTTTTTGTTTTGGTTTTTCGTTTTCTTTGGTTTGCTTAGTTTGCTGAATAAATTGGTTGGACCCCCTCTTTCATACATTGGTTTGCAAATAGTTTGGTTTGGTTTGGAAAATAGTAGGAAAGTTCATACTTTTGTGGTAAAAAGAGCTCGTTTTTGACTGTGGCCTATGCTCTGTCATGCCATGCTTGATATTGTTTTGGCTTTATGCTTAGTTTATTTGCTGTAGCATTACTTGTTATAAACAATTGAGATTGCTTAATGTGCCTTGCATGAATCATGCGTTGTTTTAGCATATTAAAGCATAGTATTGTGGTATTCTCCTTTGATGCTTTATTTGGGTTGACTTGGCGCATGCTCACACCATGTTATGACTATCCCAAGTCACCATAGCCTTTATGATCCTTTAGTTTTAAACTTGTAGTATCACTTTATGCTTTGATCAATGATGTTTTGTCGCTCTGCATGATTATGGCCATTATTGCTCTCTTAGTTTGTCGCTCCCAGTCTTTTGCTAGCCTCCACAACCAAGTATGAGTTCCACTCATGCATCCAACTCCCTAAACCAAGTTATTCCAAAGAGTCCACCATACCTACCTACTAGCTTAAGCTATTCCAAGTATATTCATGTTTTTTTACCTTCCAAATTAAACTTGTTATGAGAAAACTAGTGATTAAAGCTCTCACGAACTTGATGGCACACTTTACTTTTCTTGCCCTTAATAAACTTGAACCATCGTGTCGTCTATGTTGTATATTCTTGCACTTATTTGTTGGGAATTAGCAGAACCATGCTTTCATGGGGAACGCTTTCAAAATTGCACTTGGTACTTGTACCTAGTTGATATCATGCTCTTTTGTATATGGATGTCGTCGGTGTGAAATGAAAGGGGAGCTTGTAAGTCCATGGAGTTATGTATATGTGTTAGAGAAACACCTGGGCCGCTGGTCTAATCCATGCTGACATGGTGGAAACCTGTAGCGTAACCATAATGAGCTGTCTATGAAGCATTCTTCTTATAAAAAAGAGTCCTATATTGAGAAACAGAGATATTATGAAAAGAGGAAAGAGAGAAAAAAGCACCATATTCCCATGGTAAATAAGAAGATTGATGAGATGCTCGTTGTCTGCTTGCCTTGTCATTTTGATATGGGGATTCTTCCATATCATCGGGCAAGGGGTACCCCGTTGGCGGTTCTCTATGATACACATGTACTTACAATGACAAGAACTTACCGGTGACTAAACTTGAGTAGCATGAGGAGCGGCCCTCGTATACAAGGGACATGAGATTCCTAACTTATACTTCGTCAAGCAAGTACACCATAGTTTGTTCACTTTAACCTTAATCACTTCAAGATGCTGATGATAGGGGCAATGAGAGCTGAAAGCTATAAGTACCATAATTTTTGGAAGCTCTTTATGAAACTTGAATCTCTGCTTCCTTCTATGAAGGCCTTTCTTCCACCATTATATATTGAGTCTCCACCTTCTATCTTTATGCACCTACTTTGAGAGCATAGTGGCCATTCTTAGTTCTATGTGCATTGTCCCAAGACTAGTTGATTGATGCATCACTTGATATTGCTTGTTTTAAACTATTTGTATATAGTCACTCTTATGAACTTTGAAGGTGTCCTATGCATTTTTATTTGCAAATCTATGAGGGACAAGCTGAATACTATTATGCCATGTTTTCTTTATGTGAAACAAACAAACGTCTTGCAAAGCATTGTTATTCATGAATCTTTTGTTTGTGCCTTTTTATGTTGCATCATAGTTTCTTTGTCTTATTGCTAGAACTTTGCTTTCATGTTATGATTGAAGTACTATGATCCCAGCTTTGAATGTTTTACAAATACTTTGATCAAGTTTATGATGGTGCATGTCACCTCAAAAATTATTCTTTATTTTTATCACTTACCTACTCGAGGACGAGCAGGAGTTAAGCTTGGGGATGTTGATACATTGCAAATGTATCTATAATTTTTGATGTTTCATGCTTGGTTTTATCTACTTTCTTATGTTTTGTCAACACTTTGGAGTACTTTTCATATGATTTCTTGGACTAACCTATTAACAAGAGCCACAATGTCAGTTGCCTGTTTTCTGCTGTTTTTGGTTCCAGGAAAGTCAGAAAATCAATATTCTCGAAATTGGATGGGACAAAAGCCAAAGTTCCTATTTTACCGGAAGACTCACAGAGCCAGAAGCAGAGACGGAGGAGGGCCAGGGCCTGGCCACACCATATGGTGGCGCGGGCTAGCCCTGGCTGCGCCACCAGGTGGTGTGGGCCCCCTGGCACTCCACCGACCTTGCCTCCTTCGCCTATAAGAGCCTCCCGATACCAAAACCCTAAATCGTCAAGCCTCTAGCCACAAAAAGTTCCACAGCACTGCCGCCACCGAAGGGGAGATTTGGGGGACAGAAAGTCTCTGTTCTAGCACCCTGCCGGGACGGGGAAGTGCCCTCGGAGCCATCTCCATCGATCTCCACCGCCATCTTCATCGCCATTGCTGATTCCCATGAGGAGGAAGGAGTAGTTCTCTCTCGAGGCTAAGGGTTCTACCGGTAGCTATGTGTTCATCTCTCTCTCTATGCATGATCATATTGTGATCATGAGCTTTGTAATCAAATAGATCTACCTTGCTACTCAAGTGCTTTAATAGATCTCTGCTCTCCCCATGTGTGTGAAAGTGACAGTGTGCACACCATGGTGGCACTTAGGCTATAGATTACAAATACTTGTTATGAGTTATGTTTGGAGTTGGATGTCTTTATGAAATTGTGGTGTTTGTTGGAACCATCTAGTACTCAAGGTGACAGTGTGGGGTTATCTAGATGGGGAAAGCTAACTTTGAGGTGTGCTGTTATAGCCCTACCATCGATTAGAGTGTTCAACCGGAGAGTAGTTAAGAGTAGTATCATAAAGAGAAGATATCTATATGAGAGTGTTCACTAGTGAAAGTATGATCCCTAGGCCTTGTTTCTAAGCACTGAAACACCGTTTGCAACTATATCCGTTACATGTTTGCTTGCTTCCATCTTTATTTCAGTTTGCCTTTAGTCTCTTCCACGCCATCAAGATATTTTCTATCACCGTTACCACTAATAATTATCCATACCACTTGTATTTCACTATCTCTTCGCCGAACTAGTGCACCTATACACCTGACAAGTGTATTGGGTGTGTTGGGGACACAAGAAACTTCTTGTATCTTGATTGTAGGGTTGCTTGAGAGGGAATACCTTTGACCACTTCCTCCCTGAGTTCGATAAACCTTGGGTGATCCACTTAAGGGAAAACTTGTTGTTGTTCTACAAACCTCTGCACTTGGAGGCCCAACAACTGTCTACAAGAATAGAAGTGCGTAGACATCACTAACCAAGATTGTTCTGTGGTAATTCTAAACACTACAAATCAAGTAGAATTGGATTTGGTGAAATCACCAAATAGGGAGAACCATGGGATTCAAATCACCATATTATAAACCCAGGATTTAAACCAACATCTAATATGGTTATTAAAAGAGGTTAAATATACATATATTCCATGCCTATCACTCACCATCATACATCATTAGCCATCTTAAACCACTACCATTACCTTCATTAAGTGGAAATACAAATCATCTCTATAAGATTTCCTACAGGAAGCAAACCCCTAAAACCCTAAATTATATTTACTTTACTAAATAAAGAACCCTTGATATAATAACATATTTTGTATACACAAAAAGAAATGTAGAGGAATTGATTATAATTAACCTCTACCATATATCCATGACTTACAAAATTTCTGGACATTTTAAACTCTTGTGGAAATCAAATTGGAAAGGAAATGGTAAAATAGAAAATAGAAACAAAATAACTAAAAAGAAAAAGAACTGCCAAAGAAAACCAGTCACAGCCCCGTTACCATGGCCCATTCTTTTAACGTCGTGACGCGAGTAGCAGCAACAATCAACCGCACACTTTGTCAAGGCCCAATAGCAGCAGCCCAACTTTACTCTCTCTCTCTCTCTCGCCGACAGGTGGGGCAGCCGTGGACCGCGGGTTGAGTTTGGAAAGTCTCTAGGGGTTTTCCGCAAAATGTTCATTGTCATCTTCCTCCTCCAGCTAGAAGCAGCTCGGTGGAGTTGCCGATGTTGTACGTCGTTGCCACGTGCCGTGATGCCCGCTATCATCGTCGTCTAGTGGAAATAGGGATAAGAACGCCACGATGAAGCCCTCATCCTCATCTTCTCACTCGCTCTCTGCTGGCCCAAAATATATCAAGCTCATTGGAGAACCCCAAGAGGAAGGTATGATGAGCACAGCAGCAAGTTTCCCTCAGTTATGAAACCAAGGTTTAATTGAACCAGTAGGAGCAAGGAAACACCCCAAAGGTGTTACTAGCTGAGCTTTGGCAGGGCGCCCTACCGGTGCTAGTAGCAACGTGGAGACCTACACAACACAACCACAGAACTCTGTCCCCAACTTGCGATGAGGTTGTCAATCTCACCGTGTTTTGCAGAAAACAAAGGATCAAACGTATCGAATGGAAAGAAGAAAAAGTTTGCAGAAATAAACATAAAGCAGAAACGGTTTAGATTGTATGTAAAAGACAAGGACCGGGATCCATAGTTCACTAGAGGTGGCTCTCCTTAGATAGAAAACATGCTGGGTGAACAAATTACAGCGGGGCAATTGACAAACACCGAGAAAGCAATACATGCATATACTAATCATCTTGACTCCTTTGAGACTTGATTGGGCATTACAACATTATACATAGACCGCCATCCAACTGCATCTATGACTAATAATCCACCTTCAGGTTATCATCCGAACCCCCTCCAGTATTAAGTTGGAAGCAACATATTATTGCTTTATGAACTAAGTGTAAAGTAAACAATATGATTGTTCTATGAACAAAGGATTGTTGTTTTCTCCCTAGTAGCAACAGCACATCTAGTACCTTAGAGATTTCTGTCACTTCCCCAGATTACCAGAGGCATGAACCCACTATCGAGCATAAATACTAACTCTTGGAGTTGCTAGCATCTACTTGGCCAAGATAGCATAACAACGGAAAGCATGCAAGATCACAAATAACAAAGACATGATAGAATCAATAATCAACCTGAAATAGCATCTCAATATCCATCGGATCCCCGCAAACACTGAAGGGTTCCGTAGAAGAAAACAAAAAAATTCTATCTACTCGAACACTAAAACCAGGATCTATATTATGTAGACATAAGTAACGGAGAAGGAATACAGTATTCATACCTTTGCAGAGAGAGGCACGCCTTACGTAGGAAGGCGTATATTGATGAAGACGAGCAGCACCCCAAGTGTGGTGCCTCCGAAGTTCGTCACACGTCCGGTGTAGTGGACGTCAACCGGGCTCTGATCCAGCCGAGCAGCGGAAAAAGTAGATGCCGGATCGCCGATCACACAACGGTTGTGTGAAGGTGGAGAACTCAACCACGAGGTCCTCCCCAATAATACGGGGAAGTCCTTAGTAGAAGAGAGAGAGAATGAGAGGAATGGGTGTCTTCTAAGGGAAGGAGGGGACCCCTTTATATAGTAGGAGGGGGGCACACCACCCAGGGGCCAGGCGGTGTGGGACTAATGCCCACACCTGCCGGCTACCATGGGGCAGCCGCCGGCCCTAGGTGGGCCCCACTCGGGTGGCCCACTAGCCCTAGGCCGGCTGGCCCCCACCCCCTTAGGCACCTTTCCCACTTGGGCCTCCCTTCGGGTGAGGCCCATTAGCAATATAGTGCCTTCACAAATAAAATAAAATATATATTTAATATTAATTCTCCAATTAACATTCAAATACACATATTATATTTTTCCTTCACTCTGGAACATCTTCCGAACCCCTTCCGATCTCCATCGGATGTTACCGAAACTATTCCGGTTTCTCTCTTTCTCTATTTCTCATACGATACCTCATTTACCCTAAGCGTCCCCACCCTTAAGCGTGACATCCTTCGGTTCAGAAACACTCCGGACATGATAGAGACCATTCTCATATCAATGATCAATAGAGGGACCTGGATGGCCATGTGACCCCCATGCGTTTCACAAATACAATCGCTCGAACCGTGAGATAGTCGTTCCCCATTCCCTTTGTCATACGATACCTAATTCATCTGAGACTTGATCTTCGGTATCTGCATACCTTAGTTTGATCTCGTTACTGATGAATTGTTTTACTCGTTCTCATGTCATTGCATTCTGTGACCTAGTCACATGCTTGCAAGCTTCATTAATGCAATGTCACCGAGATGGCCACATGTATCTATCCATTACACAGACTAGACAAATCCTGGTCTTGATATGTACTCCTCTATGCATTCCTTCGGAAAACCTGAGTGGCACCTTTTTGATCACCCTGTTAAGAGATGATTCTTGATAACCATCTAAGCTTCTTCCAGAATGGTGATTTGCATTACCTCACAGTCAAAGGATCAGGTTGCGAGGTTCTCTGTGTTTTATCATCAATGGTGAACTTTGTAACTAGATCTCATTATGATATAACGGTCGGATGTTTGTCTATCATGTTATTTAACTAATAACATGACCTCATTGTCAGTTGGCATAAATGCCCATGGTCTTGAAACATAGACCATCCACATGACCAATGAACTAGTTCACTAGAGGTAACTAGAGACACGGTTTGTTTACATACCACACGTGTATTAACGTTTCGTATTAACACAGTTATAGCACAGTATGAAACGTATTATGAACATACAGGAGGTATATCAAATAATACACTTTATTATTTGCCTCTAGGGCATAACTCCTTTAGTCTCCCACTTGCACTAGAGTATATACAAAACTAGTTTACAATAGGCAGGAACCTAACACCAATGGAATCTCGGTGTTGTTCGTGCTTGTCATGTTGGAGAGCTTTAGTCAAAGGATCTGCTACATTCAGTTCTGTATCTACTTTGCAAATCTTAACTTCACCTTCTTTAACAATCTGTCGGATGACGTGAAATCTAAGCTTGATGTGTTTGGCTGTGGAATGAGTTCTTGGTTCCCTTGCATTTGCAATAGCTCCCATGTTATCACAATAGATTGTCATGGGGTCTTGTGCATTAGGAAAAACTCCTAGTTGGATGATGAAATTCCTTAGCCAAACAGCTTCATTTGCTGCATCTGCTGCAGCAATGTATTCAGACTCCATTGAAGATTGTGCCACCACCGGCGGCTTCTTGCTTTTTCAGCTTACGGCCCCACCATTCACCAAGAAAACAAATCCTGTTTGAGACTTAGAGTCATCATGATCTGAATTCCAGCTCGCATCTACGTAACCTGTTACGTTTAGAGCTTCATCATTTCCTCCATAGATTAGGAACATATCCCTTGTTCTTCTCAGATACTTTAGGATATTTTTCACAGCTGTCCAGTGATCCGGTCCTGGATTACTCTGATATCGGCTCGTTAAACTAAGAGTCAATGCCACATCAGGTCGGGTACTAAGCATTGCATACATGATAGATCCTATTGCAGAAGCATAGGGGACGTCAGACATCTTCTCTCTATCATTGTCCATTACAGGACATTGAGTCGCACTCAAGTTGCAATTCTTCATCATAGGTGTAAAACCCCTCTTGGTGTTTTCCATTTTGAATCTCTTCAAAATCTTATCTATGTAAGTACTCTGACTTAATTCTATTAGGTGCCTTGATCTATCTCTATAGAACTTGATTCCTAATATGTATGCAGCTTCACCTAGATCCTTCATGGAAAATTGGTTGCTCAAATACGCTTTTACGCTATTCATAAGATCCACATCGTTTCCCATGAGTAATATGTCATCCACATATACTACTAAGAAAACTACCGAGCTCCCACTCGCTTTCTTGTAAACATAGAACTCTTGTTGGTTTTGGATAAATCCAAAAATTTTGATCACTTGATCAAAACGTTGGTTCTAGCTCTGAGATGCTTGCTTCAATCCATAAATGGACCGTTGGAGCTTGCACACCTTTCCTGCATCCTTAGGATCAACAAAACCTTCCGGTTGCATCATATACAACTCTTCATCAATGTGAACATTGAGGAATGCGGTTTTGACATCCATCTGCCAAATTTCATAGTCGAAATGTGCAGCAATTGCTATTAAAATCCTGACAGCCTTAAGCATTACTATGGGAGAATAAGTCTCATCGTGGTCAACTCCTTGGATTTGTCGAAAACCCTTTGCGACAAGTCGAGCTTTGTGAACAGTTACATTACCATTCGCATATGTCTTCTTCTTAAAGATCCATTTATTTTCCAAGGCCTTGCGACCTTCTGGAAGATCCACCGAGGTCCAAACTTGGTTTTCATACATGGATCCTATTTCGGATTTCATGGCATCTAGCCATTTCTCGGAGTCAGCACTACCCATAGCTTCTTTGTAGTTTGCTGGTTCATCCTGATCATCTAATATGACAGACATTGCAAGGCTACTGTACCAATCTGGAGTGGCACGAACCCTTGTAGACCTGCGAACCTCAGGAGTCTCGACGTCATTGTTTTGATCAGCATCAATGGACTCTTCCTCCATGTTGGAGAGCGGTTTCGGAACAGTTTCCGTTGTGCTACTCGGAATACGGAGAGAAGGGTCAACAATTTCATCTAACTCTATTTTCCTTCCACTTACTCCCTTTGCAAGAAACTCCTTTTCAAGAAAGGTACCATTTTTAGTGACAAACATTTTGCCTTCGGCTTGGTTGTAGAAGGTATACCCAATGGTTTCCCTTGGGTATCCTACAAAGATATATTTTTCCGATTTAGGTTCGAGTTTGTCAGGCTGCAGTTTCTTAACATAAGCCTCACAACCCCAAACTTTTAGAAATGACAATAATGGATTCTTGACATGCCACATCTCATATGGGGTTGTCTCCATGGATTTGGACGGTGCTCTGTTTAAAATAAAAGCGGCGGTTTCCAACGCGTATCCCCCAAAAGACACAGACAAATCAGTTAAAGACATCATGGACCGTACGTTATCCAATAGGGTTCGGTTACGATGTTCCGACACACCATTACGTTGTGGTGTTCCGGCTGGCGTAAGCTGTGGTACAATCCCACAGTCCTTTAAGTGCATGTTAAACTCATAACTCAAATACTCGCCTCCTCGATCCGATCGATGGTGCTTGATTTTCTTGTTAAGTTGATTCTCTACCTCTTTCTGAAATTCCTTGAACTTTTCAAAGGTTTCAGATTTGTGCTTCATCAAGTAGATATATCCATATCTGCTCAAGTCGTCAGTAAAGGTAACAAAGTAACGATAACCATTGTGGGTTGAGACACTCATTGGTCCACATACATCCGTATGTATGATCCCAAGAAGGTCTACGGCTCTCTCCATTATACCGGAGAATGGTGTCCTGGTCATCTTGCCCATGAGACATGGCTCACATGTATCAAGGGATTCAAAGTCCAATGATCCAAGAAGCCCTTCTGAATGAAGCTTCTTCATGCGCTTTATGCCAATATGACTAAGACGGCAATGCCATATGTACATAGAATTATCGTCACTGTGTTTACAACGTTTAGCATCAACACTATGGATGTGTGTATCACAATCAAGATCAAGTAAGAATAAACCATCACGTACAGGTGCATGAACATAGAAAACATCATTCATATAAATTGAACAACCATTTGTTCCTGATTTAAACGAATAATGGTCTTGCAACAAGCAAGACCCACTCACAATATTCATACTCAGTGCGAGTACATAATAGCATTTATTCAAAATCAACAATAATCCTGATGGTAGACGCAGATGCAGGGTGCCGACGGCCATCACTTTGACCTTCGAGCCATTGCCGACGCGCATCGTCACCTCGTCCTTCCTCAGGCGCCTCCTACTCTGTAGATCCTGCTAAGAGTTACAAATGTGAGCAACAGATCCGGTATCAAATACCCAGGTGTTACCCCTGGCGCTTGTAAGGAATACATCAATAACATGTATATCATATATACCTTTGTCCGGAATGGCTATCTTGCCAGCTCGCTTGTCTTCAAGGTATTTGGGGCAGTTGCGTTTCCAGTGCCCATCCCCTTTGCAGTAGAAGCACGAAGTGCCGGGCTTACGGCCAGGCTTGGCAGCCTTTGAGGTGGTGGCAACAAACTTGCCATCCCTCTTAGGCTTCTTGCTCTTGCCTTTTCCCTTTTGCCCCGGTTTCTTAAAGTTGGTGGTCTTGTTGACCATCAGCACCGTGTGTTCCTTCTTGATTTCAACCTCAGCAGTTTTGAGCATGGCGAACACCTCAGCAAGGGTCTTAGTCATTCCTTGCATGTTGTAGTTCATCACAAAACCCTTGTAGCTAGGGGCAGCGAATGCAGCACCCTATCTATAGCGAGTTCCTCCGGGATCTTGCAATCCAGGGCGTTTAAGCGTTTAACGTAGCCAGACATTTTGACCACGTGCTCACTAATACTGATGTGCTCTTCCATTTTAGCAGAGAAGAAGAGCTCGGAAGCATCATACCTCTCTGCACGAGCCTGTGGAGCAAAGAAAGCCTTGAGATCTTCAATGATCTCAAAAGCGTTCATCTTCTCAAAACGCTTTTGAAGCTCCGACTCCATGGCATAGAGCATTCCACTCTGGATGAGGGAGAAATCATCCGCCTTGGACTGCCAGACATTCTTTTTGTCCTCAGAGGCGGAATCTGCAGGCTTAGTTGGAAGCTCAGCCTCGATGACATAAGTCAACTTGTAGGGGACTAGGAGGATCCTAAGATTGCGGAACCATGCGGTGAAGTTGGTTCCATCAGTTTTCAGCTTGTCCTTCTCGAGGAAAGTGCTAAGGTTGAAGGTGGGTGGGCGAGACATCTACAAAGGAATTTGCAAAGTATTTAGACTATGTTCATAATAATGAGTTCGAGTTTTAACTAAAAGAACTCCCACTTAAACGAACACCCCTCTACTCGTTTAGTGATCACATGATCCCTATCCTCTGCACCTCCCCCGATCGTCACGGCCATCAGTGCAGTATCAAAGGTGGACATTGCCTAATGTCGATCACATCAACTATGTGATTCATGCTCGACCTTTCGGTCTCTTGTATCCCGAGGCCACGCTTCTCTAGCGTGCTAGGCTTGCCAGTCCTAACTCGTGTGTATTTGCAGTGCAACATGGCTTACACCCACTGTATGTGAACATAGATATGTCTGACACCCAGGCCTATCACCCTGGATCGCCTCATACCGAAGAACTTTCTTGGTGGTGCACACACAACGGGAATACGATAACTGGAATACTATGATGGATTATCTTATTATGCTACCGTCTAGTAAGTATACTAGCACAATAAGTGATACTTCTAAAGTGAAGTGTTATGACATGGTTATAGCTTCGTGATCATCATCAACGGCTTTAATGAGAGTTTCATAAACTTGTCATTGCCATGTTACAATACTTGCCCCTATGTAATAACAAAGATAGATGCTTCTATATTAACTATTGCATGTTTTACGCGGCTTTAGGGCTTTCGCAGTAGAACCCTTTCCCACCTACGAACATCGAGCCACAACATGGATTCAATGATTGCCGTTCTTCTTCCCTTTTCAGGGCCCTCCAACGTTAATGCCATATTAACTACTGCAGAGAGACAGACACCCCCCCTAAGCCACTTTGATTTGTGGACCAGTCTCGTGAATCACCACGTGAGGTCGGTTGGGGGCCGCTTCATCAAACAGTGTCGCGATATGAACAATAATACTAAAGAGGGTAGCAACTAGAGAATCAATGCCCACATATTGCTATGTGTTCTATCCGTATGAAATGTCTACCCATAGACCCGCTCTGATACCACCGAAGGGTTCCGTAGCAGAAAACAAAAAATTTCTATCTACTCGAACACTAAAACCAGGATCTATACTATGTAGACATAAGTAACAGAGAAGGAATACAATATTCATACCTTTGCAGAGAGAGGCACGCCTTACGCAGGAAGGCGTATATTGATGAAGACGAGCAGAACCCCAAGTGTGGTGCCTCCTAAGTTCGTCACACGTCCGGTGTAGTGGACGTCAACCGGGCTCCGATCCAGCCGAGCAGCGGAAGAAGTAGATGCCGGATCACCCTTCACACGACGGTAGTGTGAAGGTGGAGAACTCAACCACGAGGTCCTCCCCAATATTACGGGGAAGTCCTTAGTAGAAGAGAGAGAGAGAGAATGAGAGGAATGGGTGTCTTCCAAGGGGAGGGGGGACCCCTTTATATAGTAGGAGGGGGGCGCACCACCCAGGGGGCAGGCGGTGTGGGACTAATGCCCACACCCAAGCCACCATGGGCACCCTAGGTGGGCCCCACTCGGGTGGCCCACTAGCCCTAGGCCGGCTGGCCCCCACCCCCTTAGGCGCCTTGCCCACTTGGGCCTCCCTTCGGGTGAGGCCCATTAGCAATATAGTGCCTTCACAAATAAAATAAAATATATATTTAATATTAATTCCCCAATTAACATTCAAATACACATATTATATTATTCCTTCACTCCGGAACATCTTCCGGACCCCTTCCGATCTCCATCGGATGTTACCGAAACTATTCCGGTTTCTCTCTTTCTCTATTCTCATACGATACCTCATCTACCCTAAGCGTCCCCACCCTTAAGCGTGACATCCTTCGGTTCGGAAACACTCCGGACATGATAGAGACCATTCTCATATCAATGATCAACAGAGGGACCTGGATGGCCATGTGACCCCCGTGCGTTTCACGAATACAATTGCTCGAACCGTGAGATAGTCGTTCCCCATTCCCTTTGTCATACAATACCTAATTCATCCGAGACTTGATCTTAGGTATCTGCATACCTTAGTTTGATCTCGTTACTGATGAACTTGTTTTACTCGTTCTCATGTCATTGCATTCTGTGACCTAGTCACATGCTTGTAAGCTTCATTAATGCAATGTCACCGAGATGGCCACATGTATCTGTCCGTTACACAGACTAGACAAATCCTGGTCTTGATATGTACTCCTCTACGCATTCCTTCGGAAAACCTGAGTGGCACCTTTTTGATCACCCTGTTACGAGATGATTCTTGATAACCATCTAAGCTTCTTCCAGAATGGTGATTTGCATTACCTCACAGTCAAAGGATCAGGTTGCGAGGTTCTCTGTGTTTTATCATCAATGGTGAACTTTGTAACTAGATCTCATTACGATATAACGGTCGGATGTTTGTCTATCATGTTATTTAACTAATAACATGACCTCATTGTCAGTTGGCATAAATTCCCATGGTCTTGAAACATAGACCATCCTCATGACCAATGAACTAGTTCACTAGAGGTAACTAGAGACACGATTTGTTTACATACCACACGTGTATTAACGTCAGATAACACGTTATATACAGTATGAAACGTATTATGAACATACAGGAGGTATATCAAATAATACACTTCATTATTTGCCTCTAGGGCATAACTCCTTCAAACACAACATGCAGAATTACAAATAGATGATCTTGATCATGAACGGAGCTCACAAGATCTAAACATGAAAGCACAAAGGAGGAGAACCAGCCATCTAGCTACTACATAGACCCGTAGTCTAGAGATGAACTACTCAAGCATCACACCGGAGGCTTGCATGATGATGAAGAAGGCCTCCAGGGTGAATTCCCCTCTCCGACAGGGTGCCGGGAAGAGCTTCAGATCCCTCCCGATCTAGGGATGGAGATGACTGACTCTAAACTCTTCGTGGATTTTGATCGGTACTTAGGGTTTCCGTATTAGAGGCAATATATAGGCGGAAGGAGAGGCCGAGGTGCACAGGCGGCAGACCACCCAGTGCGAGGCCAGCTGGCAGCCAGCGGGTGGTGTGGCAGGCCTCGGCCCTCTCCGTCTCAGATTCGGCTCCATATGTCGCCCGGTAAAATAGTGAATTTGGCTTTTGTCCGTCAATTCTAAGAATATTCATTTTCGACTTCAGAAACCAAAAATAGCAGAGAAAACAGGCAATCGCTTGTGGCTCTTGTTAATAGGTTAGTCCAAGAAATCATATGAAAAGTACTCCAAAGTGTAGACAAAACACAAGAAAGTAGATAAAACCAAGCATGGAACATCAAAAATTATAGATACATTTGCAATGTATCACTCTCGCTCTCTCTCTCTGTTTCCCTCCAAGGACAGAAACCCTAGATCGAAGCCGCCATGTAGCACCGCCGCTCTGGGTCTCCCCGTGCTCCGTTGAGTATGCCCGCGTCTTCGCCTTGCTTTCCTGAGGCTCCTAGACAAAGGAATCGAGTAGGGGAACTTCCAATTGTCGCCCTCGACCGCTTCTTCTTCAGCTCTGGCTGAGCGCCGCCGGGACCGTGCCGTCGTCTCTGTCCTCCACTGCTTCATCTCAAGCCACCAACGCGTCAAAGGTAAGCCGTTGAATCCCATGCACCTCTTAGATCCCTTCCTCACGTGATATATCATCGTTGCATCAGCGCTGCCGTTCATCG
Source organism: Avena insularis (assembly GCA_023614405.1). Lineage (NCBI taxonomy): Eukaryota > Viridiplantae > Streptophyta > Magnoliopsida > Poales > Poaceae > Avena > Avena insularis. The sequence continues at coordinate 167,070,885 of CM042694.1, read as the reverse complement.
CCGCTAGTTGTCGTCGGTGTCGTTGTTCTGGTGACCATATCGTAGCGGCGCCACCACCAGTTGGTTCGCCTCGCTCTCCTGTTTCGAACCACCCCAACCGAGTCTGCCAAAACCCTCCCAATCATCGCCGTCGTCCGCCGTCCAACTGTCTCCGGCGAGGTGATGTCACCACGACGTCAGATCCGCATCACCACCTTGCCATGTCGTGGGTTTGGTAGTCCACGCATACGTGGCCCACGGTTAGTGTATTAATGGCTAGAGTAGGTATCGGTATAAAAACTAATTCATGTTTAGGAAATAGGGTAAATATTATAAATTCGATTATAAATATTTTTCAGGAATTAAGAAAATGATTAAATCTTATTAATTCAATATCTTTTGTTTTATAATTTAGAAAAAATATGTATAATATATCAAAATGCTCAGAAAAATAAAATCTATAATTTAAAATAATTAACAAATATTATTGTGTTAACTATTTAAATAATTATTATTTAATAAAGATTTTATAATTAATAAAACTTTGAAAATTCATATTTTAATATTGGTAAATGAGAAAAATATAAATAATATACCAAAATTCTTAGAAAAACAAAATCTACATTTACAAAATTATTTCATAGATTTTTGGTATCACTTAGATAAATATTATTATTTATTAAGTATTTATAAAGTGATAAAACTTATAAAAAATCATATTTTAGTATTTAAAAATCACAAAAATATTTATAATATACCAAAATGATCACAAAAATAAATTCTACACATTAAAAATATCCTATATCATAATTGAAGTCAAATAAAAGGTAAAGGTCTAATAAATCTTATTTAAAACAATTTTCTTTTGTTTTAATTCATTAAAAATATAAACCATTACTATTGCCTTTACCATTATTTTCTTAAAGTTTAAAAGTGTAATAACCAGTGCAAGTTATGTTTAAATGAAGTTAAGGTAGGTCTAACCAATTCAACCCGTACTCACTAAAAATACCATTTAAAATTAAGTAAGTTTTACTCTCCAAAAATATTTTATCAATTATAAAATCATCAAGATGTGAGTACTAATTTTTTACCAGTTTAGGAATCCACCTAAAGAATTAAAGTAAGTTTTTAAGTAATGTTAGCAATACCCTATCTATGCTTATAAAATCTAAGCATTAATAAGAAAGTAATCCTACTCACTTATAATTTTAATAAAACACCACCTCATTCGAGCAAAATTATTTATACTAACTTTGTGGAATGTTAAGCAGTAAACCATCTATAATGTGATGCCTCATCCAAAACATGTAAATCTCCATTACTTTGTTGTGATTGTTTCTCTTTTAATAATCTTAGCTAATAAGAAAACCTTAAAGTGTTAGCTTTAGGTTTAGATGCTTTTTACTTTGTAAAGTAATATTTTCCTCAAAAGTTATTCTTTTAAGCAACATTAAAAGTGATCCTTAAACACTTCTTTAAAAGCTCTAATTGACTCTTAATCTTGTTTAAGAAATATTTTAGATACCATGAACCATTTGAGTGCTTTAATATTGCATATTACTTATTGTATTTACATATTGTCTCATTCACTCACAAGCCTTAACAAGAAGCATATGTGTAAAGCTCGTATAAAAGTGTAACACATTCCAAAGAACTCACCACAAACTCCGAACCCTAGATCAGATATGACTATTCCAGGGTTTTGTGTTTATCAAATTACATTACATTACTTATGCATCGTTGCATCTTGCTTCTTTAAACATTAGTTCTTATCGGACCAATGATGCTATTTACAGAATTTGGATCTTCTAGTATCTCGAAGACCGTGAGTGCATAATATTGCAATCACAAAAGGTAAGTTCACAACTTGCTCATGTCCTTTCATTATTTTCTATCAAATGCTTGTAACTCAAAAGTTATCATCACCTGCATTTCAAAAAGGTCAAAAAATACTATTTTCATAATAATATGATTATGGATTATTTACCAAGTGGTAATAATCTATTGATACAGTTCTAGTGGTAAAGGAACATAATATCTAGGAATTAACAACCATTGTCGCCAGTGATTCTAGCGCTGTATATTACGCCTTAACCATGAGATATGGAATGGGACGGAGAAGTCAATTGTATCTTCTTCCTCTCACATGCATCCAGATGGCCAGGTCAGGGCTATTATCCTCGTAGCATGCATTAATTGGTAATTCATAGAGGATATGCAACATATGGGTGGGAGCTCTCAACGTCCCATGATAGTTCTGGCATTTGAAGGTTTGTACTAACCATTGTCGTCATTCAAGATGTGGGCATGGCATACACCAAGGGGACATGCAGGGTCGCGAAGGGGGCAGTGATTGACTTGGATATTAGATTGGGCCCCATACCACGGAAGTATGGACAAGCTCTAGACTTGGATGTGCAACAAGGCTAAGGTCTCTTATGGGTAAAGCAACGCACCTCTGTAGAGTGTAAGAACTATGAAATGTTACTCCCTGTTCTGAGAAGGAGCTACGAACGCGGTAGGAAAGGAACCCCATGAAGGTTATGGTAAACCTGTGAAGGCTGCCGGACATAGTTTTCAGAATAAAACCAACCTTTGAAGAAATGTTTACGAAAACCTGCATTGCCTACGACCTATGGTCTATGGCTGTAGAGATAGTGCATCATACACTCCTTTTTAGTGAACTTGCTGAGTACGCTCGTACTCAACCGTACCTTCTCAACCCTTGCTAGGTTCTAAGCTGTTGAAGACGATGTCAACATCAATTTCTGCTCAAGAAACCATCATCGGCAGCTCAAGTTCTTAAATAAAGTTTATGTAGTTAAAATATACATCAGGTGAAGTGAAGATAAAATCTCTGTTTAGATAGGAGTAGATACTCTAGCCATAAAACCTACTTCTATAGAGCATTGCATTAGTAGCAATTGCAAGAAAAATAGTTTAGGTGTTAGTCTTATTAGCTAGATAGTTCTGAATTGTTATTTCTGGTTCTTCCTTGTAAGAAGTTCTTTCTCTCTCTTTAACCTAGAGAGGTCTCTGGATTTTCTATAAAGAATCGAGTTGTAATCTATAGTGATGTCTTGGACCTGTTGTGTTTCTGTTGTACCACTCTGAGGGATGTAATACTATTGAATGGTGTTTCATTGATGTTATGTCAACGACTATAGTCTACTACATCATGCAGTGGTATGCTGGGTCACCGCAAATGTGATCCTTGGTGGAGATCAAACCATATGTTGTTGGAGGATTTAACTCACTCATGAGTTAACTAGAAGAATTATTTAAACCCAAGAGTGAAGCTAGTAATTGAGGAGCCATGAGAAAGCTAGTAGTATTTGTGTATCAAATAATAATCTTGTTAAGCCAAGTGGGTATAAACTTAAAGTAAGTTTTCTTAAAAAGATAAATCCTATAGAGAGACTAGTACAAGTCTACTACTTAGTTGAGTATAGATCTTGATCAGACAATTAGAAGCCTAAGCTTAGTTTGATCAAGGGTTGGTGGTCATTATTCTCAAGCCACTTGAGAATAGATGACTGGATAATGAAGAAGTGAGGTGAGTATACCAAATTAGGTAAAGCCCTAGTAAGAAGAATCATCTAGCTTGATTATGAGAAGTCAAGCTAGAGTATAATGAAGTATATAACATAAGTTATATGGAGGAGTTGGAAGTATAATAGTTTAAAAAATGTAATACAATACCAAATTTGTATTATGGTGGAGTCAGATGATTGACTTATTCAGGAAGATGTGATCTTTGTGATTAAAAGAAGAGAGATTTATAGAGTATGTTTAGGAAAGGAATTCCTTATCTAAAGATAACCTTAGTGAGGTATTAAGGTAAGGATTTTAGAAGCCTTAACCAAGATCATATCAAACCATGACAGAACCATGTCTACCTGTTTGTTTAGAACCCTAGAATAAAGAAGGTAATTAAACTAATTCCTATTTTTAGGCAACCAATGGATAGTATCTCCTAGCCAAATGAAATGTCTAAAAGATAAGTAGAATACCAGTTGAGAGTGTATTGGTGGAAGCCTTGTCCACCTAATTGTCTTAAACCCTAATAGAGACCTTTCATCGGATTGATGACAAGTACGCCATGAGGGGGTCCTCGAGGCGTGCGGAAGAGAGGGGGTGAGACGTACGGTATTCCGGGACGGTGAGCACACAAGTTTACCAGTTCGAATCCATGGCTTTGGACGGATCCTACTCCTGCTAGCAATCCAATAATACGGCAGAGCCGGAATATGGGTTACAAGGGTTTCGCCTGTGCGAGTTGAGGGTCTAAAGTATTGAGGTGTGCCCTAAAGGCTTTCCCTAGGACGGCTTATATAGATATCCGGCCTAGGGTTTACAGGAGAGATCTATCCGGCTACGTCTAAGAGTCAGTTACAGAGTACATCTTGAATTACAAGTAACATTATGGGCCTAAGTCGGTAAGTCTTCTAGGCCTTCCCGTAGCCGGATTGGACTCCATCTTTCTCCCTGACTGGGCCGCCCGTGAAGCAAAGCTCTAGCTCGAAGTGGGCCACCCTGGGCAGTGGGGAACTATGAGGATACCCGGAAAGTATATCCCCAACAGCAGCCCCCGGAGGCCTCCAAGATCCAGAGTCGGATTTATCATCGTCTAGCTTGATCTTTGGCTTGCAGAATCTTGAAGGGTTTCTGAAACTTCACAACAAAAGATACGATCCGGGTCTTAAATATAAGTCGGACCTATCAGTAGGTTACTCGGATTTTCCAGCTCGTTTTTAAACTAAGCCGAAACTTGGACTCTAACGCCACCTGACACAAGCATGGTCAAGTCACGTCATCTGACAGGCGGCCACGACGATCACAGTGGGTCCACATCTGCGGAACCGAGGCGCCGTTTCAATGCGTGCGTGTAGATCGAGGCGACACAATCATCGCGCAGGTCCTTCCCAGTTCTTTCCACGATGCGTGGCGGTTGCACTGTAGCGGTTGCACGAATCTTGGCGCAGGTAGGTGGATATAAGGGGTTTAGATTTCTTCTTCTCCTTTCCACTAGTCCTTTTCCCTTTCCTTCCTTCCCAATCCTCCTGTGCGCATAGAGCCTTCTCGTCCTTCCCCCACAGAAACTCCCAGCGCCGCCCCTTTAAGGTCACCTTCTCACCGGAGAAAATGGCTTCATCATCTTTTTCCTCCGGTTTGGCGGCAGCAGCGGCGGCGGCGAAGGCGGAAGCTACAGCGGAGAAGGAGAGCTTCCGAGGAATCTGGATCCCCTGCACCCTCAATGAGGAGGGCCTCAAGAACATGGAGAAGGAGGGGCTTCTCGTCGCCGGCGACTGGCGGAGCGGCTCCGGCGAAACCATCCCCAACCCACATGAGGGCGAGCGAGTCCACTTCGGCACTCATCTGGATCGAGGTCTGTCTTTTCCTCCCTCGGAGTTCTTCTCCGAGGTTATAGATCACTATGGAGTTCAACTCCACAATCTTCCTCCCAATTCTCTTCTAGAAATGAGGGCATATGCTGCGCTTTGTGAGGGCTTTCTCGGCATTAGGCCGAGTTTGCTTCTCTTCCAGTTTTACTTTCATGTCCGGAGGAATTCCATCACTGCCGGTGTTCCTTATATCACCGGCACCATTAGTTTTTCTCTTAAACGAGACCAGGCATATCCCAAAATTTCTGCCAGTGACTCGGTCAAACAATGGCCAGCCACTTTTTTCTACCATAGGGATATTCCGGCTCCCGGCAAAGCTACTGCTTTGCCAGCTTTTGTTGACGGAGCCGCCATGGCCCAGCCTTCCTGGGACGAGGCTGCTCCAGCTCTCACAGATGATCTGATCCTTGCTAAGAGGCGGATTGAATACCTGATGAAGCACAATGGTCTGAAGGGATCCGACTTGGTCTAGTGTTGGGTCTCATGTCGGATCCAGCCACTTCAGTACCACGGGGATAGACTGATGCACTCCATCACTTCTTCTCCAACTGACTCCCTCCGCGTCAGCCCCAAGGCCTACACCACTCAAGGCTACATAAGCCAAATCAAGTGGCAGATCAAGGAGCGGATCGAAAGGCGGATTCCGGAGGTTTCTCTGGACATGCACACGGCAGAAAACCCCGTGGTGCCAATAAGCTTTCATAATCACATCTTTTATGTGTTTCTATCTTCGAGTTATATTGCAATACTGATATGTTTTCTTGTTTTCAGCTTGCTGACATCCCCGAGTCGGAACTTGCTCCGCTCGAAGGATACCCTCCGGAGTTCTCTCAGGAGGTGGAAGTAGTTCCACTGCCGGATCTTGCGCTCAAGAAGCGCAAAGCTCCGACAGTAGCTGTTGGCAGAAAGGAGGTGCCTGTCGTGAAGAGGTATACTTTCAGTCACAACTTTTCCGTCTTTGTACTGTACTCAAACTTCTTTCTGAGATGTAACGTTTCCGACTTTGTTACCTTCTTAGAGCAAAATCGATCATCAAGGGCAAGGGGAAAGGGATTTCTTCGAAGCCCTTATGCCAGATGAAGCTTACCATAGCTTCGCCTGCCGTGGCTCCTCCGACTCCGGCCCCTCAACCTTCTGCAACTTCGGTTATCTCGTCGGATGCTGCAGAAGATCCGGCTCCTCAAACGGAGTTTGTGATCCTTGGGTCGCAAACTGACGTCATTGTGGGTGCGTCAGGTCAAGATAAGGGTGAACCCTCTTCGGGTAATGATCCCTCGGCTGAAGTCTTTGCCGAAAACCTCCTCAGCAATCCGGGTCTTGCCAAGTTTGGCCTGACCAGGAAATCTGCAGAGGAGATCCAGTGACAGCCGTGCAAGTCTGGACAAAGCCATTTATCCCCTGAGGAGGAAGCGCAAGAAGCATAGGACATCAAGTTCTCTGACCTTCTCACTCAAGTCTGCCTTCACGACGAGAGGATTAGTACTGGCGACCTTCCAACAGCCCTAGTGATCCCTCTTACTCTTGCCGAGAACGTGGCTGCTGAAGTGAATGCGGGTTTAGATAAACTCACCCGCGAACAATATGTAAGTCGGAATTCCAACTCTTGTTTTTTCCATTATGTTATATCATATCCTCTAGCCCCCAAGCATGAAGTAGGATACAGAATCCGAGTTTATGCTTCATTGGGATGCCACAGAACGAACTAGTGTAGCCCCAAGGCTCGTGCTGATATTTAGCAAAAATATTAGCCCAAGTCTTAAGTAGCTTTCTGACTTTGGGTATTCTGACTTACAGAAAGTATGTTCCTATAACCAGGAATTACTGACCAATGTCTGTGATAAGCGGAGAGAGATTAAAGCTCTCCGGCTTAAAAATGCTGAGCTCAAAGTAGCCAAGGATGAAGCCGAAGGTAAATATTCCGGGATTCAAACCTTGTCTTTGCTTTTTTCAATGTCAAATTTTTCTGAACTTGTTGTTCTTTTTTGTCTTACAGTGCTGGTGAAATAATCCATCGCTATGATTGAAGAGGCCGAGAACCTCAAGACCCTGGTGGTGGAGAACAAGGGACTTCGCCAAGAGCTGGATAAGCTCAAGGCAGATCATGAAAAGAGCATAGCTCAAGTCCTTGAATCCTCCTCCATGGCCACTGATGAGCGTGATCGCAAGATTGCTGCTCAGGATAAAATAATCTCGGACCTCAAGAATGAGCTTGGAAGAGAGAAGGACATATCCCAGGCGCTCCGGGCTGAACTCTAGAGTCTCCGGGAGGAGAAGACCAAGATTGACGACATCATTTTCGGTACGTTCCACCTCTCTGACTTATCTTTTTATTCGACTTCTATCAATGTCGGTGTTTTCTTAACTTTATTTTGATGTACATGTCCTCTGAACTTGACGGACTCTTCCTCGTCCGAGCCCCGCACCCACCGGCTTACCCCTGTCAGTGATCTTCTTCATGACTACCGCTAGTCCCTTGAGGACATTGGCGAGTCTCTCAAGATTCCGGACATGCCAAGCATGTCAGATTTTGAGGTGCGGGACAGGGCCAAGGAGATGCCGCAGCTTGTTCGGGACTGGAACATGTCCTACGCGCGGACTGCTGCGCAGAACCCTCTCTCCATGGTCATGAGCCACCATGGAAACATGGAAATATGGCAAGTGACTAAAGGGTACTGCAAGGTGGATGAAGACGGACAGGAGCAAGACCTTCAAGCTATAATGCACTCCTGCACCGGATACGGGTGCCACGTAGCTGATCTGACCAGCTACGAGATCCCCTTCTTCACCCACGTGGCTACTCCGCCTCCACCTGCAGAAGAAGCCGAAGAAGTTTCTGATGATGAACGGACCAACTCGGATGCGGACATCTCAGAAAGATATCAAGGCGGAGTGACCAGCGAGCTGGCAGATCCTTCATCTTCTCCTACATCATAGACCAGAAATTTATGTATTATTCCGGAAAAAACCTGATGCGATTGTAAATATTAAGTACTATTTATCTTTTGCAAGTGCTAAGCTTTTGATCTATTTAGCACTTTTGAATTTTGAAATTTTTGCGTGCCTGAAATGTTTACACAAGCACTTATATTTTTTGTCTCGACTTATCATTTATCTGGCTTTCCGCCTCGTCCCTTTCGTGAGCCGGCTAAACCTTCAGCCGAAAACTTTGCCGAGCAATGGAGCTCAATTGCTAAACCAGTTTAAACTCGGAAACAAAGCCGGCTTCCAGTACCAACAATTCACTACTCGGAAAATGCCCGCATCCGGCAATCAGATAAATAACCAAAGTAAAAACTAGAAATTTTTAGAGTTATACTCAAAGGTAGCAGTTTTTAGAATCGGAAATCTAGACCAGAACGAACATGAGCATAAAGTACTTTCAAGCATTCTGGGATTTTCGACTATGACATGATCATTCAGAAATAAGATGGTTTAAGAACTTCTTAGAAAAAACTTGAGGCAACCAAAACTTTTATTTCTCACAGAACATGTACATATGTATGATTACAAAGAAAGATAAACTAAGAATAAAAGGGACATAGCTGAGCAATATTCCATGGTCTGTCTAACTCATCTGGATTTGTACTGCCTCCAGCTCTCTTTCTCTTCTTAGTAGCAGGTCTTTCTTTGACTGGCCTCATGTCAGTTAAGTAGTACGATCCATTGTGCAATACTCGACTAACTAAAAAGGGCCCTTCCCATACTGGGGAAAGTTTGTGCTTTCTTTGTTGCACAAGCCGGAGAACCAAATCACCTTTATTGAAAGATCTATTTCGGACTCTCTAGCTATGATACTTGCGTAACTTCTACTGATAGGCTATAGATCTCATTTCAGCAACGACGCAAACTTCTTCGACTAAGTCGAGATCATTTTGTCGAGAAATCTTGGCATCCTCTTTGATATACGCGGCCACTCTAGGAGAAGTATGAATTAAATCACTAGGAAGAACTGCTTCTGCACCATAGACCAAGAAGAAAGGTGTGTATCATGTTGACCTGTTCGGAGTTGTTCGTAAACTCCAAATTACAGAAGGTAATTCCTATGCCCAAACCCCCGCAGCACGTCACAGTGGTGCTTCGAGTCTTGGTTTCAGGCCTTGTAGAATTAAACCATTTGCTCTTTCGACTTGTCCGTTAGCCTGTGGATGTGCGACTGATGCAATGTCAAGCCGGATATTTTCCTCATCGCAGAATTCAACCAGTTCTCCCATAGAAAAGTTACTCCCGTTGTCCATGATAATGCTATGCGGATAACCATACCGGATTATAGCATCCTCGACAAATATTTTGGTTGTTGCTCCATCACAGCTAGTGACAGTTTTAGCCTCGATCCACTTGGTGAATTTATCCACCATCACTAAGAGTCGGGTAAATCCACTTGGAGCTCGTTTAAAGGGTCCTACCATATCAAGCCCCCAGATCGCAAAAGGCCATGTTATAGGTATTGTTCGCAGCTGATCAGCCGGAACATGAGCTTGCTTGGCGTACTTTTGGCAGCCTTTGCATGTCTTGACTAATCGTTCGGCATCCGCCGAGCCGTAAGTTTAAAAATCCATGTCGAAAAGCTTTTGCCACTAAAGATTTGGCTGTAGCGTGGTGACCACACTCGCCTTCGTGGATTTCCCTTAACATTTCCACTCCTTCTTCCGGAGATATACAACGCTGAAAAACCCCAGAAACACTCCGTTTATGGAGCTCACCCTTAACAATAGTATAGGTTTTTGCTCGTCGGATAATCTGCCGGCTCAGCACCTCGTCCTCGGGTAATTTACCATCTACCAAATAATCGAGGTTGGGTTGAGTCCAGCTGGGAATTACAGCCAGAACTGCTATTAAAGGTGAGTCGGATTTGGTCGGATATTCCTCATCTACTCCCTTTATCGAGGGAACTTTGAGGTGCTCTAAAAATGCGCCATCCGGGACCTCTTTCCGCGCAGAGCCTATTCGAGATAGTGCATCTGCTTCCTCATTTTCTGCTCGAGGGATGTGTTGAACTTCAAACCCTTCGAACGATTTAGATAGATCATCCACGACAGCTTTATATGCTGCCATGTGCTTATTTGCATTACAAATATCCGAGACTTGCTGAGCAACAAGATCCGAATCTCCGTAACACATCAAACGTCGGATGCCAATATCCTTGGCAATACGGATTCCATGCAGCAGTGCTTCATACTCGGCAATATTGTTTGTCGCTGTGAAGTGGATCTACAACACGTATAATAGTTTATCTCCTTGGGGTGATTTGAGCACCACGCCAGCCCTCGAGCCCCCTCGAGCCTTAGACCCATCGAAAAAGAGGGTCCAGATTCGACTCGTGAGGACCATGTTCTCCTTCGTCTCTGTCCAATCAGCAACAAAGTCAGCAAGGATCTAGGATTTGATTGATGTCCGAGGTTTATACTCAATATCGAAAGCTTAGAGCTCTATGCCCCATTTGGCGACACGTCATGTGGCGTCGCTGTTGTTGATTATGTCTCTCATGGGAGCTTTGCTCACCACGGTAATTGGGTGCTCCTGAAAATAGTGTCGTAACTTACGAGATGCTAGGAAAACACCGTAAGCCAACTTTTGATAGTGCGGATATCGCTGTTTGGATTATGTCAAGACCTCGACGGCACGTAATCGTCGGATCTCGCACCAAGTGTTCCTGATTTTCCTCTGGTCTCTCCACCACCATGACGATACTAACGACCTTATTTGTCGCAGCAATATAAAGCAACATCGGTTTCTGAGGATCCGGCGCTGCAAGGATAGGAGCAGATGAGAGTACTTTCTTCAGGTCTTGTAGTGCAGCTTCATTCTACCCGCATAAAATCCTTGGTCTTCTAGAGTTTGTATAATGGTGCGCTCTTTCACCAAGCCGACTTACATAAATCGACCGACCGCAGCAATGCAACCAGTTAATCTTTGTACGTCCTTCAGGCGAGTTGGCCTGAAAATATTGAGTATAGCCTTGATTTTGTCGCGGTTCACCTCTATGCCTCTTTGAGACACGATGAAACCTAACAATTTTCTGGCTGGTATTCCAAAGAAGCATTTCTTCGGGTTAAGCATGATGTTGTATTTTCAGATTACGTAACGCTTTCCTCCAAGTCGAAATGAGTGTTTCCTTCTTTTGGACATCACCGTGATATCATCCACGTATGCATGTACATTGCGTCCGAGTTGGTCGGGGAGAGGCAACGTCGTATGCGTTAATGCGTAGCTCCTGCATTCTTCAGCCCAAAGGGCATCGTAACAAAACAGAAGGTTCCGAAGGGGGTTATGAATGAAGTTTTGACTTTGTCAGATTCCTTCATCCGGATTTGGTGATAACCGGAATATGCGTCGAGAAAACAGAGGAGTTCGAGTTCGTCAGAGAATCGATAACTTGATCAATTCTAGGCAGCTTAACGGTTCTTTTGGACAAGCCTTGTTCAAGGCAGTATAATCAACACACATCCTTAAATCAGTGGTGTCCTTTTTAGGGACCATTATAGGATTGGCCGACCACTCAGTGTGGATGACCTCTTCTATGAATCCGGCTAACTCGAGTCGTGCTAGTTCCTTAGCTATTGCCTTACGCTTTTTGTCGCCAAAACGTCGTAAGGACTGTTTAACGGGTTTAGTGTTCGGGTTTACATTTAGAGAGTGATCGGCAAGTTCCCTAGGTACTCCGGTCATATCAGATGGCTGCCATGCGAAGATATCTTGATTTGCTTGGAGGAACTTGATGAGCGCGCTTTCCTATGCGCTATCTAGGCCTACGCCTATCTGGGTCACCTTGGATGGGTCATCATCCTTCAACGGTGCTTTCTTCGTCTCTTATGATGCCTTGAACTCCGGATTTGGCTTGGTAACCTCCTTCTTCGTTGCGGACATCTCGGACGGGCCTATGCTCTTCTTGATCTCCTGGTACTCCTGGCGGCAAAGACGGCTTCAAAGAAGGCATTTCCATCCTCGCACTCTCGCGCTTTCTTCGGGTCTCCCCTGATGGTGATCACGCCGTTGGGACCTGGAATTTTCATCATATTGTAAATGTAACACGGACGAGCCATAAAAGCCAGTAAGCCGGACGTCCGAATATAGCGTGGTATGCGCTCTTGAACGGGACCACTTCGAAGGAAAGTGCCTCCGTCCGATAATTCTTTGGAGTTCCAAAGGTAACATCCAAAGTGATCTCTCCCAGGGAATTAGCTTGTCTTCCTGGGACAACTCCGTGAAAAATCACAGAGCTATGGTTTAGTTGGGTCTCCGAGATCTTCATCCGGCGTAGCGTTTCGACATAGAGAATATCGATGCTGCTACCGCCGTCCATGAGGGTCTTGGAGAAACCATAACCGTCAATAAGTGGTTGACAATTAAGGCGTATTTTCCTCGCCTGTGTAACTTAGGCGGATGATCATCACGGTTAAACGTGATTTCCACTTCCGACCAGTCCAAATACTGGGGGACAGCCGGAACTGTTGCATTGAGCTTGTGTAGAACTGCTTTCTTGACCTTTGCTGGTTGAGATCCGAGGAAGGTGACATAAGTGTCCTTCTTGGTGGGAAAAGTCTTCTTCCCTTCCGACTTGGGATTTGAAGCATCGGCTTCCTCCATCTCGGAATCTTCCTTGGTCTCCTTGTCTTTTTTGGGATTTTTCTTTCCCTTCTTCTTAGCTTTGTAGCCCGCGGTGTCATCTCTTTTGATGTCGTCATTGAAACGACATTCAGCGTTGGTGTGGGACGAGCCCCCATTGGCGTCTAGGTGATGCACACATGGGTTATTGGCAATGTCGGCCCAAGAGTAGGTTTTGCCTGGTTGTTGTTCTCCTCTACCTTGGACCCTTGATGTCCCACGGCCACGCCCGCGTCCTCCGCCACGTCCTCCTCGTCCTCCAGACCCAGAAACAGTAGTGACTACCGCTGTTTCCGCATTGGGTTTTTCTTCCGAGGTGTTTTTGCGCTTCTGAGCTTGTTGCATTGGTTGTTTTGCCGACTGAGGCATAGCTAGGGCATTGAGTAGTCCTTCTGCATCGTCATTAGCATTTGCATACTTGCTCGCTGTTTCTATCATCTCTCCCAAATCGGTAACCTTGTCACACTTCAAGCGATGGCGTAGTAAACTAATAGGGAGACCGGCGATGAAAGCTTCAATCGCAGTTTGATCATTTACTCCTTCGCAGGAGTTCTTGGTGTCGATCCATCGTCCGAGGTAATCCCGGCAAGTTTCTCCGGCTTTCTGGGTGCAACGTTGTAGGTCTCCAACCGCATGAGGCCTACGATATGTGCCTTGAAATTCGAAGAACGCTTTGTAAATCATACCAGTTATGGATGGTGTTTGCCGGAAGTTCATTGAGCCATGATCGTGCCGTCTTCCGCAACATAAGTGGGAGATATCGGGTTGCGACCAGGTTGTTTCCGCCTTTGGCAATGCAGCAAGCTTGGAAGAAATCATGTAACCAGGTGTCTGGCCGAGCAATGCCGTCGTAGGCTTGGATATGTCTTGAGATAGCAAATCCTTCCGGGAATTTTGTAGCTCTGATGCATGGACCGAAGCACTTTGGGCCCACGTACACGTCATCGTTTTCATAGTGCCGAGCCTCTATGTTGGAGTTGATCATGTGCCTTGCGTCGTTCGGGGATAGAGATTGTCCCGAATGCCGGCTGTGGTTGCGGTGCCGTGGAGCCGGACTTCGGCTTCTGCCGCCACCTCCTCCGCCATGTCGTCCTCCTTGCCCTCCATGGGAGCCGTTGTGATGACTGTGTAGTGGAGAGGGTGGAGCAGCTTGACTACGACGAGCCCCCTGCCGGCTTGTACCGGCATGGTTTCCGTCGTTTCTTCGTCCGTCGTTCCCACCATGGTGAGGCTCAGCCGGACGGTTCTCATGTCTAGGAGGTGGCATTCTTTGACGGTCCTCCTCCCAACGTTTCTCTTTATCTTCTCCCCTTCGATCTTTAGATTCTCGTCGGGGAGGGTTCGTCGGATTCAGGGCAGCGATGGCGTCTTTCTCGACCGGAAGCGACGCTGCTCGATTATCAAGTTTTGTGATGTCACGTTCAAGATCCGGTTCTTGAATAGTTGTCTTCCCTGTGTTCGGGGTCATGATACTGCGCCTGGACGTAATGGGATCTTACGCCATCCCATGCCGGATCCGTGCGACATTGGTCAGAATCTGAGACCAGTTTTTGACTTCCGGACAGGGCGACCTTTTGCTGCTCCAGTCCCTTGTTGAGTAGCTTGATACCCAAACGGATCTCCTCTGGTCCTGGATTAGCCGATAGAATTTCTCGGGCTGCCACGATATTTTGTACTGGCGTTGGGTATACCAATCTCCGTTGCTATCTTTTGTGGCTTCCCCATCTCATCTCCAAAAAGGACGGCACGGACACGTGGGAATTGGTTGTCATCTATGTGACGCTTCCGTGTCTTCTGATGTAGACGAGACATGTACTCCTTGTTTGACATGCGTTTCTTCTCCACCTCGATGTTTTTGGCTTCATCGAGGAGTTGTTGACGACGCGCTTCTAGGGCTTGCGCCCTTTCATCCAGCTCATCTGCAGTAAGTTCTGCAGCTGTAGGGATAGGTGTGGTTAATGCGGCATCGATGAGTTTACGTGCACCTTCAGTGATCACGTGTCCATCCACCGATGCTTCTTTTTTCAGCTCGTCTGGGATAATGCTCCATCTGAGTCTTCTTCGTATTCCTCGGCAATCACCTCCTCTATCAGAGGGTCTTTTGTCGGGGTCTTGTTTTTCTTGTTCTTCTTCTTTGCCTTCTTGGCAGTGCCGGTAGCAAAGACGGCTTTGGTTCCGTTTCCCAGAGTGAAGCTCTGATCGGTACTTTCGGACATCTGGACCTCGGGATTATCTCCGACGTCCATGTCATCCTGCGTTTTGGGAGAGTGTTCCCCGGATCCTTCATCCATGGCTTCTCCTTCTTCTGCAGCTTTGGAGTTGTACTCCTCTTCATACTCCACGGAGAACTTTCGGAAATCTGCTGACGTCATTGACTCATCCGAGCATGCAGGTATGTCGGCGTTTGTTCCAATTGCTTCCAGCACCGAGTCGGTGTTTTCTCCAGCATCGGCAGAGCCGGATCCGGATCCCACGTATCCGATAAAGTGCGACGCGTGCCTCCTGAGGTACCTGCGGCTTTCGTGATCAGCCATATCGAAACTTTTGATGGTTTCAAGGATTGCATCTGCGTTTTCGCCTTGCAGTATCATATGTCGTAGTGTGTACCTTAGGAAAGGCCTGTCTATTCCGGCATCATCAGAGCCGGAATCAGTGTCATTGGTATGCTCCTCCTGGATTTCGACTTCCACGGGTGGGTCGATCTGGGATTCGGCTCCTCTAGGGAGATCCACTCTAGATTCGACGTTGACCGCTAGGTCTTCTTAAGGTTCGGGTTTCTCCACTATCTCCGCAACTGGTGTGGGCTGGGTGGGATTAGGGTTTTCTGAGATCCAGAATTTTGCCGCCTCCGCGGACAAAGGGGACCCAGAAAATTCTTTTGCCTCTATCATCACCACTGGGGTGGGTTGGGCAGGTTCAGAGAAACCGATGTAAACATCGATCTCGCCAAAAGACATGATTGTGTAGGCAGTCACGGCCTCTTTTGCCAGAATCCAAGTCTCATCGAGAACGATGAGAGGGACATCGCTGGCGTAGAGGATGCGACTGACGGTGATAGTCTTGCCGATTCCGATTCTTGCAGATTCCGCTCGGAACACAGATCCGTAGCTCACTTGCACCACGGTGGGCGCCAACTGTCGTCGGATTGATGACAAGTACGCCATGAGGGGGTCCTCGAGGCGTGCGGAAGATAGGGGGTGAGACGTACGGTATTCCGGGACGGTGAGCACACAAGTTTACCCAGGTTCGAATCTGCCGGCTTTGGACGGATCCTACTCCTGCTAGCAATCCAATAATACGACAGAGCCGGAATATGGGTTACAAGGGTTTCGCCTGTGCGAGTTGAGGGTCTAAAGTATTGAGGTGTGCCCTAAAGGCTTTCCCTAGGACGGCTTATATAGATATTCGGCCTAGGGTTTACAGGAGAGATCCATCCGGCTACGTCTAAGAGTCGGTTACAGAGTACATCTTGAATTACAAGTAACATTATGGGCCTAAGTCGGTAAGTCTTCTGGGCCTTCCCGTAGCCGGATTGGACTCCGTCTTTCTCCCTGACTAGGTCGCTCGTGAAGCAAAGCTCTAACCCGAAGTGGGCCACCCTGGTCAGTGAGGAACTGTGAGGATACCCGGAAAGTATATCCCCAACAAGACCTACTCTCATAGGATTATTAAGATCACATTATGAAAGCAATCCCAATAACCCACTTTAAGTTGAGAGGTTATTCAGGATCACAAAACATGGTGACAATATGTCTAACCTTAATAATCATTCATATCTCTAATTGAATATGAGTTATTAAATCCTCTCAAAACCTATATACCTATATTTGAATAAACCTTAGTATTTCTCCACCAATGATTATTATTGATTCATCATTACCTAACCAAAAGTGTTCTGTAGTAATTCTAAACTCTACAAACCAAGTAGAATTGGATTTGGCAAATAACCAAATATGGAGGACCATGAAACTTATATCACCCAATATGAACCACAAAGTTTAATACCTTATAATGTATATAGATAAATCTTTATGAAGATAAGTAGGAACAAGATTCTATACACAGAAATATCCATCTTAAACCATTAAAACATTGTCAAGTGAAAACAAATCATTTTTATAAGGTTTCTGGATAATGAACAAAATATTAAACCCTAGTTGCCATCAATAAACTAGGTTCTTTACTAGTTTAAAATTTATAAATAAACATGAAAGATATAAGCATCAATTAGTCTCAAAGCTCACTTTAAGATTTCACAAACTTTCTGAATGAATAAATAGTTTAGAAATCAAATTTAAAAGGAATTTGAAGTGAAAATGGTTTATTGAAAACATAAAACCAAAATAGAAAAAGAGAAAACAGCACCACAGTACCGGCCCATGGTCCAGGTCGTCTCAGCTCTAACTGTCGCTCACGTGCAGCCCCAGGAACAATCCGCTCGCTCGGCCAAAGCCCAACACCAGCCTGGCTCAAATACTGGTTCGGTCACTCGTCATGTCGTCGTCATCCTCACGCGGTGAAGAAGCTGCCTGGCCCGAGCTCCACCGTCGATCCTCCGCCGTGTTACGATGCACACCGCCACATCTGGCCTCAAGGATAAGACCGCCCGCGCTCTCCTCTATCCGCTCATACCCATTTCACTCTCTCGCACGCTCTCTCCCATTTTTTTCCTTCGAGCTAAAACCCTAGCTAGAAAGGAGCCATGGAAACCCTAGTTCTAGACCTTGCCGAGATCCGTCGAGGTGCCTAGAAGCTCCCTCTCGTCCCTCTCTGGATCGCCCAGCGTAGAATCAATTCCTCTCTCTCGATGCTCTATCCGCCCCACCTCGTCATCCACCGCCGTCGACCATGGCATCACTGTCCGAGCTCGCCTCTCCTTGTCGTCGCCTCTACAAGCTTCCAAGTGAGCTCCTGGTTCTGATGGTCCTCTCTGATTAGCCCTTCGTAGCTTTGTCTCCACAAACACATGCAAGCGTCGCCGCTGTATCTCGTCGCCGGTCAGCATCCGGTGACCATTTATGGGCTACGCTACCACTGTTAGGATCACCGCGAACTCCTCTTTCTAGTGCACCCTACCGCGTGAGCTGGGGCACCGTAGTTCACCGTCGGCAACCACAAACTGGTGGTGGTGGCTGTGCTTGCGTCAGAACGACGCCACGCCCACGTCATCACCGGCCACCTCAGCTGTTTGACTGGTCTTTGCCAACGTGGCGTGCCAACGTGTCTCCAACCCCACCTGTCTATGACTCAGGCTAGGGTCGGTATCGGTATAAAAAGTAATTCCTGTTTAATAAATAGGTTAAATATTATAAATTCGATTATAAATATTTTTCAGGAATTTAGGAAAATGATTAAATCTTAGAAATTGAATATCTTTTGTTTTATAATTCAGAAAAATGTATATAATATATCAAAATGCTCAGAAAAATAAAGTCTATAATTTAACTTTATTAACAAACATTATTGTGTTAATTATTTAAATAATTATTATTTAATAACGATTTTATAAGTAATAATACTTTGAAAATTCATATTTTAATATTGGTAAATGAGAAAAATATAAATAATATACCAAAATTCTTAGAAAAACAAAATCTACATTTACAAAATTGTTTCATAGATTTTTGGTATCACTTAGATAAATATTATTATTTATTAAGTATTTGTAAAGTGATAAAACTTATAAAAATCATAGTTTAATATTTAAAAATCACAAAAATACTTATAATATACCAAAATGATCACAAAAACAAATTGTACACATTAAAAATATCCACTTTCTTAATTGAAGTCAAATAAAAGGTAAAGGTCTAATAAATCTTATTTTAACTCTTTTCTTTTATTTTAATTCAATAAAAATATATAAATATGTACTATTGCCTTTAGCATTATTTGTTTAAAGTTTAAAAATGTAATAATAAGTTCAGTTGATATTTAAATAAATTCAAAATAGGTCTAACCATTTTAAGTTGTACTTACTAAACTACCATTTAAAATTAAGTAAGTTTTACTCTCCAAAAATATTTTATCAATTATAAAACCATCAAGATTTGAGTACTAACTCTTTTACCAGTTTAGGAATCCACCTAAAGAATTAAACTAAGTTTTTAAGTAATTTTAGCAATACCCTATCTATGCTTATAAAATATAAGCATTAATAAGAAAGTAATTCTATTCACTTATAACTCTAATAAAACACCACCTCATTCAAATAATAATACTTAAATTCTAACTTTGTGGAATGTTAAGAAGTAAACCATCTACAATGTGATGCCTTGTTCAAAACATGTAAATCTCCACCACTTCTACTATGATTGTTTAATGTAGTAATGTTTTCCTCTTTAATAATCTTAGCTAATAAGAAAACCTTAAAGTGTTAGCCTTAAGTTTAAATACTTTTTACTTTGTAGAGTAATATTTTCCTCAAAAGTTATTCTTTTAAGAAACATTAAAAAGTGATCCTTGAACACTTCTTTAAAATCTCTAATTGATTCTTAATCTTGTTTAAGAAATATTTTAGATACCATGCCCCACTTGAGTGCTTTAGTGTGATGTGTTACTTACTGTATTTACCTATTGTTTTACACACACTCTCACAAGCCTTAATAAGAAGCACAAGTGTGAAGCTGATATAAAGTGCAACACATTCCAAAGAACTCATCACAAATTCCAAATCCTAGATCAGATACGATTAGTCCGAGGATTCGCATTTATCAAATTGCTTTACATTACTTATGCATCATTGCATCTTGCTTCTTTAAACATTAGTCATTACCGGACCAATGATGTTGTTTACAGAATTTAGATCTTCTATTATCTCGAAGACCGTGAGTGCATAATATTGTAATCACAAAAGGAAAGTTCACAACTTGCTCATGTCCTTTGATTATTTTCTATCAAATGCTTGTAACTCAAATGTTGTCATCACTTGCATTTCAAAAAGGACAGAAAATACTATTTTCATAATAATATGATTATGGATTATTTACCAAGTGGTAATAATCTATTGATACAGTTCCAGTGGTAAAGGAACATAATACCTAGGACTTAACAACCAATGTCGCCAGTGATTCTAGCATCGTATATTACGCGTCAACCATGAGATTTGGAATGGGACGGAGAAGTCAGTTGTATCTTCTTCCTTTCGCATGGACGGATGACCTTATCGTGAGGCTATTGATTTCTCGTGGAGAATCCATCACTTGGGTGGGACCCCTTAGTTCCCCGCGATATTGGTGTCTAGATTATCTGTGCATAGTTGTCTTGGTCAGAGTTCACCATAGCTAATGGTGACCGCTAGATAGAGCTACTTATAGAGTCTTCGAGAGGCTACCCAAAGAGTAACCGTGGTAGTACGGCATGGGGGATCGTGTCTTCATGCGGGGTCGCGAAGGGGGCAGTGATTGGCTTGGATCTTAAGTTGGGCCTCAAACCATGGAAGTTTGAACGGGGACATACTCCCTGCTGTGCAACAAAGCTTAAGGTCTCTTGTGGGAAAGTGACGCACCTCTGTAGAGTGTAAGAATTATGACATATTACTCCCTATTCCGGGAAGGAGCTACGAACGTGGCAGGAAAGGAACCCCGCGAAGGTTCTGGTCAACATGTGAAGGTTGTCGGACATAGTTTTCAGAATAAAAGCAACCTTTGAAGAAATATTTACGAAAACCTGCATTGCCTACGACCTATGGTCTGTGGCTGTAGAGATAGTGCATCATACATTCCTTTTTAGTGAACTTGCTGAGTACGCTCATGCTCAACCGTACTGTCTTAACCCTTGCTAGGTTTTAAGCCGTTGAAGACGAGTCAACTTTAATTTCTGCTCAAGAAACCATCATCGACGGCTCAAATTCTTCAATAAAGTCTATGAAGTCAAAATATACATCAGCTGAAGTGAAGACAAAGTCTCTGTTTAGATAGGAGTAGATACTCTAGCGATAAAAACTACTTCTATAGAGCATTGCATTAGTAGCAATTGCAAGCCAAATAGTTTAGGTGTTAGTCTTATTAGCCAGATAATTCTGAATTATTATTTCTGGTTCTTCCTTATAAGAAGTTCTTTCTCTCTCTTTAATCTAGAGTGTTCTCTGGATATTTTGTGAAGAGTCGAGTTGTAATCTATAGTCATGTGGACCTGTTGTGTTTCTGTTGTACCACTCTGAGGGATGTAATACTAGTGAACGGTGTTTCATTGGTGTTATGTCAACGACTATAGTGTACTACATCATGCAGTGATATGTTGGGTCACCGCAGTATGCATATTTTAGATATGTATAACTAGGTATGTATATCTTCCGGTATGTGTGGTTCAAAGCAAAAATACATGTATCACGTATGGTGTCTGGCCACCATGGTGCACCTGTTATTTACATATATACATATATGTGTGTATGCGTGTGTCTGTGTGCACACGTCGCGTGTGCATGTTTGTGCGTGTGTGTGTTAGTTGTGGAGAAAGAAACAATATTTCATCAATTAACCAAGGTATCTATAGGCTCCCAACAACTTCCCGAAGCTTCACAACGAATGCCACTAGCTTCGAAAAAGCCCAACTTCATATAGAGTTTCAAGAATTCAAGAGCAATAAGATCCACAATGGATAGGTGGAGGGAATCAAAATTCCTTTGGTGAAATGTAGATCTAGGTCAACTCTCCTAATCTTCAAAAGATCAAGAAGTTTGGGTGGCTAGAGAGAGAGATCTAGGAAATTGAGCTCTTGCATTAACGGAGGAGAGGGAATCTTTAAGAGATAGGTGGGGAGGAGCAAGAAGGCCTCTTTATAAAGGGGCCTTAAAAACGAGTCATTTTCTACTTTCCTGAAGCCCACGGGTACTACCGGTGGTTCACGGAAGTTCCGGCGACCCCAGCTCCAATGGTTAGAAAACCGTGAAAGTGACCTGGTAGTACTGGCCAGAAGTTCCACCAAAGCATGGTCGAAACTTCCGATCGGTACTATCGGTCAAATACCGGTAAAATATGAGCACCCATTTGGACGAGGTCCGAGACGATGCTAGCCCTCACCGGTACTAGCCTGTAATTTGGGGTAGAACTTCTAGCTCGAGAATATCCTGACCTGAACTTCCGATGGCACATCGTAAGTGCCGCCTGGCACAGTAGCAATAGCTATTGAGCTGTGGAAGATGGTCTATATATTATTGGTCGAAACTTCCACCCACGAGGGGCCGGTACTACCAGCCAACTTCCGGTCAAGTACCGATAAAATAGGGTCACCCTTTCGGACGATGTCCGAGTCGGGGCCAACCCTCACCGGTAAACTAAAGGATTCAAGGAAGGCAAAAGGGATTAGGATATTTTTTTGCCGGTACTTGGCTCGGTACGTTCGATGGTGCTAGTACCGTTGACCCTGTTGGGAGCGGTACTTCTGGTAGTCCACTGGTACTTCTGGCCAGACCTAGAAAACACTCAACAACCTTGAAATTTCCTCCAAAAACTAGGAAGGATGTGGGGGTGCAAATATGTTTTGTGCATCAAAACTTGGTTCCCCTTTTACCTTTTGGAGTGGACCCCATCTTGATAGTACGGTGATCCTAGCTACAACAAAACTAGAGATAAAGAGTAAAAAACACCATCTTCATAAATCTTCTCACCAAGGGTGCACAGAATCATCATGTGCAAAGGTATAGCACACCTATATATCAAGCATACAATTAGTCCACAAATGGAGTTGCCATCTTACCAAAACACATGGAGAGATCAATGCTCTTTCAGCAGTTCACTTCTCAAGATGATTGCCATAATGTAAACGAATTTCCATCTCCTTGGTAAGTTCATGCGTCAATTAATACACACGATGCAACGCAGATGAAACATTTGCGATGAGTTCTAGCACACACATTTCTTTTACACCAAATGTGTATGATGTGCATCTATCGCACATAACTTTTTTGTGTTTAGTGGTGTGTGATAATATGGCCTAGCAGACGTAACCATAATAACTTCCTTGTATGTATTGGATCAGTAACGAGACCTTTCCGCTCGACCGCTGATGTCCCTCTTTAGGACCAGACAATACATCTGCTTCCTAGAAAACTCACCTAGTCGGCGAGGCGGAAGTAAGCTAGCTTATGGAATCCTTCCATTATCGAATGTCGATAACCTCCCTTGCGGCTTGTTCGCCATGGACTCGTGTCGCGCGGTCGAAATTCATTGGTGCCATCGATAATGTTGGTCGAGTCTCTCATGATCGACCTCCACCGTGGCCACTACTACTTGCTCACACCGCGCTCTCAAAGGTATTTGTTGATAGCATGCTATTGAACTTATATTTATATTAAGGATCTACTTTAAGCACACTTAGCAAGGCCATATTTGTTATAATATTGTTAGCCTAGGTGTGTTCAATTTTTATACTAATTAGCTCGACTGTGTTACACTATTTTAACATCTTTGACCAGATCTTGATCATTTAGGTCCAATATTTTTTAGGACCGATGTAAAAATATGTTTAGATCTACTTTATTGTGTACCACCGGATGTGCTTGTTGGCTATTGTGTATGACCGGATGTGTTTTGTTAATGTGTTAGAACACTTCACATCTTGACATTACTATTTTTTTGGTACAAGTTCATGTGTTTGCTTATATGGTAAAAGTGGATGGGTTATACCGGATCCATGGGCTACATCTTGATATTGATATGTTTGCCATTTGCTTGATACATTTATCTCTACATAACATGTTATAATAGGGATCTCATTTTGGTGACACTGCATAAGATGGTCTCTGTTGATTATGACAGAACCAAGAGGGGAGAGCGTTGTGCGAGGTAGTGCATCCCCGTGAGTCTCACAACCTCTTATATGCACCCAAATTTTGGAGTAAGTCCACTAATCTTTCGAAGTAGCATTTATTTAATTTATCTTACATGTGTTTATATTTTCACACTGATAAATTTTGTGTGCAGTTGATGCCAACAAACTACATGTGTACCAATTTGCTGAGATTATAAATTCAGAGTGATGTTGCAAGAGTGATTTTTTCCACAAGAGTGATTCTTATCATCAATATTGGTCAATCCTTACTAAGACGGAAAATGTTTGCCTCAACGGGATGCCCAAACAAATTTTTGTAGTTTCATAGGAACTAGTTATGGGTATCTTCAAGTATTTCTTTATGGCGATCACCTCATCTACTTTATTTAAACTAACTATTATGTTTCTATTCGGTATCCCACAAGCTTTAGCTTGGGAAAACTTTATGCATCTCCTTCACTGGTTTCAATTTCTTTAGCCCCTTCAATCCACTTCATCTTCTCATCTACGTAATATAGCCATTTGTTCTCTCATGTGTAATAGCCATTAAAATAATAGCTTCGATTCTCTCAACTTTTATGTTTTTATGATACCAACACCTTGTTTTTATTTCAGCCTCTAGAAACCTTCCTCATTTTGCTCACCTTAGTTTGTCATAAATCTAGACTAGCTATAGCGCTTATAGGTTAATCCTAGTCCTAAACACAATATCACAAAAACCTTGTCACATTAGCCAAACATTCTCAAATCTAAAAGGGGAATTCTACATCACCATCGTCCTAATATCCAAAGGGAGGGAGCATGATAAGACAACCCTCTTTCTAAAGTTGTAACCAAAGTCAAAGGAAAATGTTCTTCCCAATCTAGTGACACTAAATCCTTGCTTAACTTTTCAATGTTGGGCACCACATGATTGTAATTCCAAGTGAAAGCTTGCACCGTAAGATTTGATTCTCTCACTCCATTATGTTCAATAATTGTACTAAACCTAAAACTCCAAGTTGACAACCCATCTACATTATTCTTATTTTTTGCTCTCCTAATTATATTAAAATTGTCATCAATGCGAAGTGGGATTTTACAACACTAACACATATTGGAAAACTCGGCCAGGAAAACTATTGTTTACTTTTGCCGTGCAGCTCCATAAACCACAACCAAGTTTCGGTTGAATGTTGAAATCTTGTCCCACAATAAAACTCTAAGGAAAAGTGATCCCTAGCTTAACGTGCCGCAACATCAAAGGAATATACATTTATTCCTACCAAAATGCCTTGAGATCTTCCCTTAGGGACAAACCATTTGCACAAAAGAAATTGTATAGCACTAATACAAGATAACTCAACATCACTACAATCAGACTTCAATGTTTCATGTAAACCAATAAAATTCAATTTCTTCTATTTTCCCTTAAGACTCCATCAATCCTACACTTCGTGCCTTCAAGTCTTGAAGTGAATTGGTGATGCGGATTATTTTTCAGGGGTAGGTGATGTATTTCTCAATACATTGTGATTATAATGATTTCTTCAGTTTTGAAGCTTTTAAGTCCTACATTTAGTAGAAACTGTGTCAAGAATTTCAAAGAACCAACAACTTGTGAATAAGCAACTTGGATCACTTAAACTTCCATAAAAATGAAGACACTTATTGGTACATGTGCAAGGGCGTCATTCTAATAAATATAATCCAGCTAAACGGATCTAGAAGGGATTTGATTTTGTCATAGGTACACGATCCATTGTCAAGGTGGAATCAAATTAATATAACTGGTTAAGCAAACCTTTAGAACAAAATTAGTAACAGAATGGGATGGTGGCTTTTTGTTTGGCAATTATGACTATGCAGAATTAACATGGTCTTTGACTTTGATAAGATGGAAAATGCTTCTCCTTTTGCACACACTGATTCGTTACCTTTTTAATTGAGAAGGCTATTAATTGTTGGTAGTGGCTTGTTCATAGTTGAAGCAAGTGGCCACGAAGGTGCAATACAGATGGCAAGTCTAGGATTCGGACTGATGCTCCTCCTTAGTTGCTTATTTGTCCAGTCTTTGAGGGCCTTTTTTACCGCGTAGATCAGACACCTCGGAATCGATCATAGGGGTGGGCATTTTAGAGTTGCAATTCCGTGGGCATACAAACGCATCTTCATGTCCAATACCAATTCCCCAATTTGGCTTCCAATTCATACATCCAAACGGGTGAAAACCATAACTAAGAAAGCTTTTTATCATGAGAGTATGCTATAACCAAATGAACCAACACACGCAGTTATTTTTGAGTCCAATTCACAAACTTATAAGTTTGGTTCAATTACAACACATTACACAGCATCAGATCGGAACAGTAGCAGATCTACTCATCAGCTCCAAGCCGCTGGGGTAGCAAAACCATCTGCACAGAGATCTGGAAACACGAATCTAGACGCAGGTCCCCAAGCTAATTCCGGTGCTAGCCAGGCTGTCAGAACATCAGATCGGACGACGGTTCCAAGAACGCCTCCGGCGGCGGCAAGAACACCACGCACCTGGCAGCGGCCATCCTCCGCCTGAGCGGGTATCGCCCCACGCCGCACATACCCCTCGCGGACCCCACCAGGAAGTGCGGCACGCTGTCCTGCAGCCGCTGCTGGTCCGCCGTCGCCGCCGTCGGCGCGGGGGACGGAGGGGCAGAGGGGAGGGGGAGGCGCGCCGCTGCTGACCGGAGGGAGCGGGCGACGATCCTGGAGTCCCGGAGCCGCGCGAGTGCGCCGGGGCGCAGGAAACGGCCGTGGTGCGGGCGCTCCTCCTCCCGACGCGGCGCTGAGCGGGCGCGGCGCTCCATGGCCATCACGTCGCCGGCACGGAAGCGCAGGGGAAAGCTCCGTCGCGGGTTTTTGCGCCGTGGAGGTGTGAACACGTGCGGTCTGGGAGGATTGGCGGGGGGCGGGTACGAGATTTAATACGGATGGGAGCGGGACGAAGCGAGCAGTGGAGGGAAACGGTGGCGGGAAGGGGAAAACAGGAGGGAAATTGGCAAAGGAGACGAAAACCGTTTGCCACAGCTACGTGTGCCTGACAGGTGTGCACGGTCCGTGCCCATAAGACACAAAAATTTGGTTATGAATTCGGATTAATTTTAGCCTAAAATGATAAAGTTCAATTCCATCGTCTAGGTGGACCGAGCGAGCGCGCATAGGCTGGGTGGGCCCATCCACTTTTCCCACACACCTTGTCTCCCTTATCCTCAACTCTCGCACCCACCTATAGCACGCGCGCCATGCCAGCGGCCGCCACCCCTACCTCCAGCACGCTGCTTGCAGCCGAGCTCGATAGGTCGAGCATCAGTGACCTCGGTCGCGGTCCCAGGACCTCCTCCTCATGCTCGCCCGCCACCTCCTTGTTCAGCCGTGGTCGCCGCTCCCGCATTTCCCGTCGCCTCCTGCACCTCGCCGGAGTTGCTGCCTCCCTTGACCTTTTCGAAGTCGAGGGTCGTGCCTGGACATTCCCCGCCACCTCCAAGTGTAGAACGATAGAGAGGGAGAGAGATTGGGGGAATACGTTGGATGTATTATTGAGCCTCATGAGCGAGTATATATAGACGTACAGGGGATCATCTTGGAGTACAAGTCAAGTTAGGCTAGAGTCCTAACTATCCTAAACTATCATAATAACCGTGTCCATATCATACTCTAACATCCCCCGCATTCCTAGCGGTAGCGTCGTGAACAACTGGAACATCGTGGACGGTCAGACTAGAGATAAACCGAAGTAGAACCAGTAGGCTGACATCTCCCCGCAGTAGGAGCGGGAACATCGTGGACGGTGTCGCGTCGCGGTAGCTTGGACTGTAGAGGAAGCTGATGATTCTCAAGCGAGGTGGTAGCCCCTGTGCCGATGTCGAGGGAGCCGAGAGTGTTGGGCACGGTGAGCACTTCATCCTTGGTCAAGGTAGCCGTGCGAGGGGTTGTCGTGGTCGATGTCGTGGTCGGGTGCCGGTGTCGAGGTAGCCGCACGTGAAGCCGCATGCGTATAGTGCGCGAGGAGGATGACAGAGACGCGTCGAGACAGTCGTCGAGGGTGTCGATGCTGAAGCCGATGCAGTCCGAGCCGTCGAGGACGAGGTGCGGCCATAGTTTTGCCAGAACTAGGCGCACATCAGGGACGAACGCACACTCCGGTTTGCCAGAACTGAGTATGCAAAGAAGAACTCGTCGGTGACGCGGTCGAGGCAGTCGTAGAGGGGTCGATGCCGAAGAAGACGTTGTCAAAGTCGATGAAGACGAGGCGCCGAACCGAGCTTGCCAGACTCGGGAACGCGTCGGGGACGAAGGCACTACCAGTGTTGCCAGTACCAGGCGTGTAGGGGCAGGGACCGTCATAAACTTGTCACCATGTCAGAAAGACTAGCAGAGGAAGCCTCCAGAGCAGTTGCAACATGCAGAGTCGAGAAGAGAGAGATGCCGGTGCTATCCGCGGTTGTCGGAGTAGAGTAACAGGTGGTGTAGTCGGGGATGAGGCGATGACGCTAGCGGCAAAGTTGTAGTGGGCGAAGATGTAGAAGGTGGTGAAAACAGCGGCGACCTAGGGTAGTCATGCTGGATGCCTGGAGTGGCGATGGGGTAGTCGGCGGGACCTGTGACAACGTGAGATTACCCTGCAGGTTACCTTCTGAAGTGCGACGGCGGTGCTTGAAGTAGGCGAGGAAGAAACCCGGCGACGTGACAAAGACCATGTGCAGACGGTGGCGATCCGCACCTGTAGGAGATGCGCGGTGAAATCTAAGGACGTCAATGTACCGGAACAGCGAAGTAGACTGCATGCAGTGATGCTACGACCCGAGGGGCGGCATAGCTGCAGGGCGCAAGTCGGTGCAGCGGCTGGGAGACCACCAGCGACGTACACACCAAGGAATGCGTGTTGGAAGCCGGTAGCGTGGACCAAAGGCGGCGGCGCTGCGGCCCGAGGGGGCGACGCAGACAGGCGTGGGATTGGTTGATCAGACCGACGGTGCGCCGTATACGCCAGGGCGTGGACGTCACGTAGATCAGAGTCGGTGGCGGAGTTGTTGGTGAAGTCTCGGACGATGACGATGAACAGGATCCGAGGGGGGCCGCGGTAGCCTTCCAAGGAAGGCGTAGAACCGTTCACATGCGCAGCAGACTCGCCATGAGGTCATACCGCCGAGGCAAGGCGAGGAGGCACGGGCGCGGTGTAGATCCTCGATGTTGATGGTCGGAGTAGAGGCACATCGATGACGATGATGGTGGGCGACTCAATCTGATCTAAGATCGGTGATATATTGCAAATGTATCTTTTTTTTTATGTTCCATGATTGGTTTTATCTACTTTCTTATGTTTTGTCCACACTTTGGAGTACTTTTCATATGATTTCTTGGACTAACCTATTAACAAGATGCCACGATTGCAGTTGCTTTTCGCTGTTTTTGGTTCCAGAAGTCGTAAAATGAATATTCTCGAATTGACGGGACAAAAGCCAAACCGGTTAGGTGCGGGTTGTGCTTACCTTCGCCAAAGAAGGATCAGCTCAATGCGTATTGAGATCCATTTCGACATCGAACAATGTCGCGAGTACGAGGCTCTTGTGCATGGTCTCAAAGTGGCAAAGGAGATTGGCATCGTCGGATAATCTTTGGCGACTCGGATCTAGCAATACAGAAGTGTCCGGATGTGGGGACGCCTCGATCCAAACATGGCACTATACAGATTTCATGTGCGTAGAAAATCTCGGGTTACTTTGAGGGATGCGAATTTCATCATGTACCTCGCGTGGAAAACGAAGTGCCGACATCTTTGTCGAGCTTCGGATCGACCCGACAGGCAATTCCACCGGGCGTAGCATTGGAGCACCTCAGAAAACCATCTATCAGGCCGTTCCCAGGAACCGATTCAACCTATGTCCCAGAAAATGCGGAATCCGTAGTTGAGCCCATGGACATAGACATGGGAGGTAGTACGCCGAACCCGAGGACTACCTCGGCAAACCCGAGGACTACCTCGCTAGACCCGGGGACTGTTCAGCGTGATCCGGCTGAAGTTATGCCGGTGGATCGGATGGAAATTGATGAGGAGATGTTCCCTGCGCGAGTAGTACCAGCTTGGGCACTGCCTATATACCAGTTCCTGAAAGATGGAACGTTACCCACTGAGGAAGTGATAGCCAGGCAAACTCAGAGGAGAGCCAAAGCTTACACAATCATCAATTCTGAGCTGTACAAACGGTGTAACCAATGTCCTCAGCGGTGTGTTGATCCGGAAGAAGGACCTGACATCCTCCGAGATATACACCAAGGAGAATGCGGGCATCACGCCTCATCCCGGGCTTTAGTGGCAAAGGCGTTCCGGCATGGATTCTATTGGCCAAGTGCCTTGGAGCAAGCAGAAGATCTGGTGAGAAAATGCAATGGTTGTCAAAGGTACGCCACCAAGACACATATGCCTATGTCGGAACTCAAAACCATACCAATTACATGGCCATTTGCTGTGTGGTGCTTGGATATGGTTGGCCCATTCAAACCAGTAAGAGGAAACATGACGCACATTCTGGTCATGGTGGACAAGTTTACAAAATGGATCGAAGTGAAGCCTATAAGAAAATGTGATGGAGCTACGGCTGTGACATTTCTCAAAGACATCATCTTGAGATACGGTTATCCTCATAGTATCATAACTGATAACGGCACCAATTTTGCTAGAGGAGCATTTGCACGATTCTGCCGAGATAAGAAAATCTGACTCGACATAGCCTCGGTAGCCCACCCCGCATCAAACGGACAAGTGGAAAGATCCAACGGATTAGTGCTATCCGGGATAAAACCCGGGCTCATTGAGCCGCTGCAAAGATCAGCGGGGTGCTGGATAGAAGAACTACCAGCAGTATTGTGGAGTTTAAGAATAACTCCAAATCGATCAACAGGCTACACGCCGTTCTTTCTGGTATATGGGGCAGAAGCTGTATTACCAGCCGACATAGAGCATGATTCGCCTAGGGTCACCCAATACACAGAAGCCGAAGTGCAAGAAGCCCGGCAAAATGATGTTGATCTGCTGGAAGAAGCGAGAGAAGCATCGTCCGGATCCGCCATATATCAGCAAAATCTCCGACGCTATCATAGCCGGAAAGTGTGCCCCCGAGTCTTCCGGGAAGACGATCTGGTGCTCCGGTTGGTACAGCGTACCACTGGCATGCATAAATTATTCCCCCAAGGGAAGGACCATTTATTGTGAGCAAAGCATTGCACAATGACTCTTACTATCTTATAGATGCAAAGCCACAGGAAAGGAACAAGCGGACAGGTCCGGAGAGGAATCCAAGCGACCGTGGAATGTAGCACTACTTCGTCCCTTCTACACTTAGCTAAAAAGTGTATGTATCCGAGTCATCCTCATATGTCGGTATGTATGTCGGCAATGAGCTTATCAATGAAATAGCGGAGCCTCGAGCAGTAACTCGGGGACTGCCTTAATAAATGATTGTTGTTACTTTTTATGCGTTAGCTGGAATGACTCGTTTCGCTTAACCCGGATTAGTAATGTGTGAGCACCAAAAACCCAACCCTTCGACTTGCTGTTGTCCAACAAGAATTGGCTTCATGGCGAGCAAGGGAACAAGTTTGGAATTGCGTAGCACATGAAAAACTACTAAGGAAACGATCCTATTCCAGCTAACATTTGTTTTTTCGGACTAACCCCGTATTTACTTTCAAGCTATTATGTTGAATTATTTTGAGCCAAGCCTCAAAGTTTCTCAGTATTGTTAAAACGATTCTTGAGACTCGGATTCGTAAGTCGTAAAACCGAGTCAAGGTAGACACGGATCGAGCCGGAGAATTGGACGAACAAGAAAATGAAACTCGGGGACTACGCCCAAGTTAATCCGGCATACAAGCATAGTAGCAAAATATCATGTATTCAGCATACAATTGCACCCGGCATACCGGAGATCTGATAAATTTTCAAGTGTTTTCAACTAAGGAGCGGCAGGAGGAGGAAGTTCGGCGTCATCATCACTGTCTTCAATATCTGAAGCAGCATCTTCTCCATCATCGCCCGACCCATTCTCCATGTTCTCCATATGCTCCTCCTCACCGGATTCCAGAAAGCTCGGTCCCTCAACCCAGTCGTGGACGGGAGAATATTCGACGAGGCTGTAGGCGCAAGCCTGGCGCCGAGCTACCCACTCCGGATCATCGGTCCATTTGGATCCGGTGCGCCGACGGGTGAGGAGGCTCAGATCGATTTTCTCGTACCATGAAAGGATATGATGGAGAAGGGTATCTGCTGCGGCACGCCCGGCGGATTCCCTCCAGAGGTCAAGTTGAGTCTCAATCTCCATCAGTTTGTCGGCAAGGAGCGTGATCCTTTCCGGAGCGTCCTCGCTTGGCCAGAATGTGTTGAAGATCCGGACCGCAACGTCGAGGAGATCTTTCCCATAGTTCTTAATAGTTTCCACCCGAGCCGACACGCTGACCAATAGGTCCTCCATGTCTAAAGGGATGCTCTCACCATCAGGAGCGATGGGAGTACCCCTCTCTCGGCGGAATTTGGCAACAAAGACCTTGGCGATGGCGGTCCCTCCGGAAAGTTATCTAAAAATAAGGAAAGGAAGAAGATGTCAAGCAAAGGCATTTGAGCTAACCCGAAAACTATGTCGGATAAGGAGAAGAAACTTACGTGAGATATGGCGATGGATCCAGTCAACTCCTTGATACAACTGCTATGCGTCTGGCGAAGTTGTTCAAGCTCATGAAGCGACCCAAGCCGGACCTCGGATTCCTTGAGCAGGTCCTGATCCTTGGAGATCTGGAGGGTAAAGCGCTCACGCTCTTCGGTGAAGTTCTGGCCAACTTTCTGGAGCTCGGTTTTGTGTTGGGCCTTCATCTTCTCCATCTCGGCCTTGAGTTTGGCTATTTCGTCGTCCTTGGTCCGGAGGAGGGCAAGCTCATCGTTCTTCTTCTTCAGCTTGATGATGTCGCCTTGTTCGAGAAAATGCAACATCATATCAGGCACAGGCACACTATCCCCAAGTGATGCTGAAATAGTGTGTTGACCCGGCAAAGCCGAGGTGTGAATGTTTGCCGAGCCAAGGAGAAGAAAGAATGGAAAACACAACGACGTTGGCCGAAAGAGGACATACCTCGGATTTCCTCCAAGTTCTTCTGCATAATCTTGTTTTCAGCCTCCACCCCAGCTGCAAAAAACCGAATAAGGAGGTTAGTCCGGCAGAAACAAACGAAACTATGAGGTGTTAAGAAAGGAAATTACCCCTCTTTTCATGCTCCGCGCCAAGTGCAACATGTTTTGTGCGCAAGATCTTGTGGGTATCAAGCAGGCGCTGAAACTCGGCGCTCCGACGATTGGTGGTTACCTGACAAAGGCACAGGCATGTAAAATTAGTTCGGTGCATATTCGAAGTGTACAAGATCCGGGCCAAGCGGAACTTAACCCAACTCTAGGTGTGTGCATATTCGAAGTGTACAAGATCCGGGCCAAGCGGAACTTAACCCGGCTCTAGGTGTGTGCATATTCGAAGCGTACAAGATCCGGGCCAAGCGGAACTTAACCCGGCTCTAGGTGTGTGCATATTCGAAGTGTACAAGATCCGGGCCAAGTGGAACTTAACCTGGCTCTAGGTGTGTGCATATTCGAAGTGTACAAGATCCGGGCCAAGCGGAACTTAACCCGGCTCTAGGTGTGTGCATATTCGAAGTGTACAAGATCCGGGCCAAGCGGAACTTAACCCGGCTCTAGGTGTGTGCATATTCGAAGTGTACAAGATCCGGGCCAAGCGGAACTTAACCCGGCTCTAGGTGTGTGCATATTTGAAGTTTACATGCAGCTACGTTGATCTTCTAAGGAGCATCTGGCCGAGTAACAAGTTACTCCGCCGAAGGCTCGGGGACTAATGGTTATTATCTACAGCATGTAAAGAAGAAACAGCGTACCTCCATCATACGCCCAGCGAGGTTAATGGCCTTGGCGGCGGTATTCATCTGAGCGGAAAATTCAGCTGGGCCGAACTTTTCCGGGAGATCATCGTTGTAGACGAACTCCGCCTTATTCCAGTTCATGACAAACTCGATGAGGCTCGGAGGGTACCGTTCGCCAGTGGGCATGTGAGGTGCCACCAAGCCCTTTGCGTGAGCTTCTTTCCTTTCAATCAGGGCAAGAGTTGGGCTAGTGTGAAGAACCATCTGCTGCGAATCAGCTGGCTCGCAGGAGGATCCGTCGCTGCTAGTGATTTCTTTGGAAGCATCGACGACAAGGTTCGCTGCCCAGCCTCGATGGAGGTGGACTTGCCTTTGGCTTGCTAGGAGGAAGTGACCACAGTGGATTTGCCCTTGGAAGCCGCTGGAGTGGGTCCTCGCCGAGCTTGAGATGACTCGGATGAGGCAGATGAACTTGGCACGGGAGCTTTGGTGGCTGGTGCTGGAGCTGCTGTTGGTTTCTTTGGAGCCGGGACAGGCGCTGGTTCGGTGGCTGGTGCTGGAGCTGCTGCTGGTGCTGGAGTTGCGGTAGACTTGGTGGTTGCTGGTTGCGGCAATGCCGAAGTGCCGGACGCCGTTGCCTCGGCCGATCCGACCCCTCCCGATCCGAGGTCGCGTTCCTCTGAAGGAGGTACTGCGGAACCCGGAGCGGCCGCAGAGCCCTCCAGAATAGGGCTCAGCGGGCGTGACTCGTCGTCACGAGGAGGGGAAGGACTGGACCGAAGAGGAGAGGAGATGCTCGATCCGCTCTGAGGGACCTCCACGGGAGCCCTGCAAGAGAAAATAATGTCAGGAGTGAAATTACCCCGATGCAGGGAGAAGTGTGTTGCGCAGTGAAAAATGACTTACGCATTCGAGGTCTCGGCCTCCTTAGGTTTTTGGGCCCTCCGTGCTGGGGCTTTGCCTACCCGTTTGGAGGCAGTCTTGTCTCCAGCCTTCTTTTGCCTTTTGGAAGGCTGAGAAGGTTTGGAAGAAGAACTTGACGCGGATCCGCGCTTCTTCTTCGACGCCACCGGAACAGGCTCGCCCGTGGCAAGTGGAGAATCCTCATGGATGTGCCCACCGGGGTTAGTTGATGCCGGGAAGGCAAAAGAAAGAGGGACAGCCTCAACGGGTTCAATCACGTCGATATCCGAGTCATCCTCATTGTTGGGCCAATCTCTAAGAGAAGAGAATTTACCGCTGGTTCGTTTGGTGGCATCGGTTGTGGGGAGGAACATCTCCTGGTCCGGCTCCTCCTCATCCGGGAT
Organism: Avena insularis; assembly: GCA_023614405.1. NCBI lineage: Eukaryota > Viridiplantae > Streptophyta > Magnoliopsida > Poales > Poaceae > Avena > Avena insularis. The sequence continues at coordinate 167,035,889 of CM042694.1, read as the reverse complement.
TTCTCGGTCCAGGGCCCACTTAAGGGTCGGATCTAGGCCATCCTCGAGGGTTTGCTGGAGAAACAGCTGAGAAAAAAGCACAAGGAGCAAAGTCAAAAAATATGATAAGAACCGACATGAAAGTGATCCGAAATAAATTTACCCCGCGAAGCTTACCGCGGGAGGGAGCCTGTCACGGCAATAATGCTCGATTCCCCACGTCCATTCGGCGGAGAAGTCCTTATGGGTGGTGAAAAGAGCCTTGACCCGGCGGAAGATCTCCGTGTTGCTCAACTCGAACGAGGAGGTTCGGTTGGGGTCACGGCTGAAGCTCATGTGGCACAACTTGTGAGTGCGGCGCTGGAGGGGAGAGATTCAGTTGCGCACAAATGTGATCATGGCATCCTCGTTGCGCAATCCGAGCTTCTTCAGCTCCGTGAACCTTTTGTTGACTTGGTTGGCCAGAGCCGTAGGTTTCTTGGCAACCTCCTCCCAGAAATCCGTGTCAGGGGGACCCGGAGCGTAGGGCAGCAACCGGATCAAATCTTCCGTGCCTTCATTCCGGACGTAGAAGAAGGTCCGGGCCCATCCTTTCAGAGAGTCAAGCCGGTGACCCGGGAAAGATTGAATACCTCCGGCGAGATCGAGGCAGCTCGAACTAAGTGAGCTGCTTGTCCTCGACTCGGCGTGGATGTTGGGGACGACGTTGCGGAGGTCAAGAACCGGATCCACAGCTCCTTCGTGGGCCATAGCCCGGTGTAGCCCTCGATCGAAGAAACGAAAGCGGACAGAGAGGTGATGGTGTTCGCCGGGAGATGATGTGGTTGCAGGTGATAGGTCCGGACCCAGTCCCGGAAGAAATCACTCACCGGAAGGCCAAATCCCCGTTGGAAATGGGATAGGAAAACAACAAACTCACCCGGATTGGGTGAGGGGGCCAACTCCGAGGAGGGGAGACGAGCGGCAACGCCGACGGGAATACGCCGGGTCCAGTAGAGCCAGTCGATGTCGTCCTCGCAGACCCAAGAGCCCACGCGCCGCGGTCCGCCGTGCCGGCGTCCTCCTCCATCTCCTGCTCGACGACGATGAGCTCCTCCTCCGTCATCTCGATTCCGCTGTCCTCGCTAGAGCTGGCAGCGGCGGGGCTCTGCGGTCTAGATTGACGAGGACCCGTGGCTAAATAGTGGTGCAGCGGTGACTGCGGTGCGGAGGCACGGAGAAGGTGCGGCGGCGCTGCAACGTGGCATCAAGGCAGCGAGGAAGAAGAAGAGGAACGGGCGAGGGGGCGCGGAGATGGAAAAGTGCTAAAGAGCGTGCCCCTCCCCTATTTAACCGCTCCCAGTAATCAACGAGTGGGATCGTGCTACGCTGGAGAGCCATATGGTGTGGCCGTGTATTACCAGCATCGACCAATCAGAGAGAAGCCACACCGAGGGCCACAGAGTAAATATGATCCCATGACACGACGTGCAGTTGCGGTAAACGAGGAGACAGACGTGACGTAACCCCCGCACAGTAATCACTCACATTTACTGCGGCAATTGTGGCCGCCCTTAAAATGAGGCAACATAATGATTAACCTCTACGTGGGTTGGCGTACGAGAGAAGGAAGCAAGGCCCGGATCCGAGCCACAATGGTAACCCGGCCAGCAAGTGAAAACTTGAAATGTGCAGAGGGAAAGTAAAACCATAGGATCCGAGCCAAAATGGTAACCCGGCCGGCAAGTGAAAACTTGGAACGTGCGAAGGAAACGTAAATCCATATAATCCGAGACAAGAAGTTAACCCGGAACTAAACGTCTGAAGCTTAGATACGAATGAACCTGATGTGGCCTTAGCGACCAAGGCCGCTAAGGCCGTACCAGCTTCGGGGACTAATGTTGGGGGGATAACCCCGGGTAGGGTCACTCCAGGGTATAAGGGCCGAGTTAGCCGAGGGTCGGCAAGTTCAAAGCGGATGCTGGCCGAGTCACCTCAAGGCAGGCCGGATCACGGAGTAACCCGGGCCAGGGGGGACGCCTAACATTGTCTCATCCGACTTAAGGAGTAAGTCGGAAATGCTTGTCTAACCTATATGCAGGAACAGGAGTGGCCGGATCTACTGTGATCCGGATCCTCACTTGGCTTCTAGGAGAAAGAAGGAATCTCTCTGGTCAAAAAAGAAGGTCCGGTGCGTACTGGATGAGCGAATAAAGCAAGGGCAGGACCACCGGATCATGGACGACAAGGGTGACGATGCTCACATCGGCTGACGCGGGCGCCGCAGAGGCTACGTCGCTAAAGCAAGTGTGACGTGGGGGAAAAGCACCCCTGTCGGGTTACTACTTTGGGAGGGGGCATATTCTTAGGAATATGCCTCCACGTATGCCCTAGGCCAGGACCGGACCACCTCTATATAAGGGGGGGTTGGGGTTCTGGTAAGGGAGTTGGGGCTTCTTTGATTGGGAGCAAGGAGAATTCTAGTTAGTTGAGCTCTAGTGGATCTAGGGTTCTTGGGCTAGTTGGTAGGCAAGAGCAAGAGAGTTTCTTCTTCCTCCTCTTCTCAATACTGATCAAGGAGCTCTTGTAATCTTGGAGATTGAACATCAATACAAAACTTCTGTGTAGAGAATCACTCTATTATCCCTCCCTGGGTTCCCCTAGCGCATATTAGTCCCCACCTTTAGCCTATCCATGGCATCTGCCGTGACACCACCACGACAGCCGGGAACACCACAGCGTAATGGTGTGTCCGAACGTCGTAATCAAACTCTCTTAGATATGGTTCGGTCTATGATGTCTCTTACAGATTTACCACTATCGTTTTGGGGCTATGCATTAGAGACAGCCGCATTCACTTTAAATAGGGCACCATCTAAATCCGTTGAAACGACACTGCATTTAATTGTGGTTTGGAAAGAAACCTAAGTTGTCGTTCCTTAAAGTTTGGGGTTGCGAAGCGTATGTAAAGAAGTTACAACCTGATAAGCTTGAACCCAAAGCGGAGAAATGCGTCTTTATAGGATACCCTAAAGAAACAATTGGGTATACCTTCTATCATAGATCTGAAGGCAAAGTTTTCGTTGCCAAGAATGGATCCTTTCTTGAGAAGGAGTTTCTCTCGAAGGAATTGACTGGAAGGAAAGTAGAACTCGACGAGGTTATTGAACCTTCTCTCGGAGTTGAGAGTAGCGCAAAGACCGGAAGATGTTTTGTGCACCGCACCAATTGGAGAGGAAGCTCATGATGATGATCATGAAACTTGAGCAAGTTTCTTGCTGAACCTCGCAGGTCAACGAGGGTTCGTACCACTCCTGATTGGTATGACCCTGCCTTGAACGTCATGTTGGTGGACAACACTGATGACCCTGCGACGTATGAAGAAGCTATGGTGAGCCTAGATTCCAACAAATGGCTAGAAGCCATGAAATCCGAAATGGGATCCATGTACGAAAACCAAGTATGGACTTTGGTGGACTTACCGGATGGCCGTAAGGCTGTCGAGAACAAATGGATTTTCAAAAGAAAACAGATCTTGATGGTAATGTTACCGTCTATAAAGCTCGACTTGTCGCGAAAGGGTTCCGACAAATTCAAGGAGTTGACTACGATGAGACATTCTCACCAGTAGCGAAGCTAAAGTCTGTGAGGATTTTGTTAGTGATTGCTGCATATTTCGATTATGAGATTTGGCAGATGGATGTCAAAACAGCATTCCTTAATGGTGACATTGAGGAAGAGTTATATATGGTACAACCCAAGGTTTTTGTCGATCCTAAAGATGCTGACAAGGTATGCAAACTTCAGCGCTCCATTTATGGACTGAAGCAAGCATCCCGGAGTTGGAATCAACGTTTTGATAAAGTAATCAAAAACTTTGGATTTATACAAACTTATGGAGAAGCTTGTATTTACAAGAAAGTGAGTGGGAGCTCTGTAGCATTCCTAGTACTATATGTAGATGACATATTGTTGATTGGGAATGATATAGAACTTCTTAATAGTGTCAAAGCCTATTTGAATAATAGTTTTTCAATGAAGGATCTTGGCGAAGCGGCATATATTCTAGGCATCAAGATTTATAGAGATAGATCAAGACGCCTAATAGCGCTTTCACAAAGTACATACTTGGACAAAGTTCTAAAGAAGTTTAGAATGGAAGAGAGCAAGAAAGGGTTCGTGCCCATGTTGTCAGGTAAGACCTTGAGTAAGACTCAAAGTCCAGCTACGGCAGAAGATAGAGAGAAGATGAATAATATTCCCTATGCCTTGGCCATAGGTTCTATCTTGTATGCCATGCTGTGTACAAGACCGGATATAGCACATGTTGTTAGTTTGACTAGTAGATATCAAAGTGATCCTGGAATGGAGCACTGGACAGCGGTCAAGAATATCCTAAAGTACCTGAATAGGACTAAGGATATGGTTCTTTCTTATGGAGGTGATGAACAACTTGTTGTAAACAGTTACACTGATGCTAGTTGGAACACCGATCCGTATGACTCAAGTCACCGATACGATTTATTTTGAACGGTGCTGCAGTTGAGCTGGAGGAGTGCCAAGCAAAGCGTTGTGTAAATCTTCAACTGAATCGGAATACATAGCTGCTTCGGAGGCTGCACAAGAAGCCATATGGATGAAGGAGTTCATTCTTGAATGGCGTGGTTCCTAGTGCTGGACCCGATGGCCATCTCATCGTGACGACACAGGTGCCATAGCTAATGCACAGGAGCCAAGGTCACATAGCAAGCTGAAGCACATCAAGCTACGTTTCCATGCTATTCGCGAGTATGTCCGAGATGGTGACATAAAGATTTGCAAAGTACACACTGATCTGAATGTGGCAGATCCGTTGACTAAACCTCTCCCTAGAGCAAAGCATGACCAACACCAAAACGCCATGGGTGTTAGGTATATTACCATGTAATCTAGATTATTGACTCTAGTGCAAGTGGGAGACTGTTGGAGATATGCCCAAGAGGCAATAATAAAAGTGGTTATTATTATATCTTTGTGTTTATGATGAATGTTTGCATCCCATGCTATAATTGTATTATAAGGAAACACTAATACATGTGTGTTTTGTAAACATAAAAGAGTCCCTAGTAAGCCTCTTGTTGAACTAGCTTGTTGATTAATTGATGATCATGGTTTCCTGATCATGGACATTGGATGTCACTAATAACGAGATTATATCATTAGGAGAATGATGTGATGGACACACACCCATGGTAAGTGTAGCATAAGATCAAGTCATTAAGTTCGTATTACTACAAGCTTTCAAATGCATAGTAACCTAATCCTTCGACCATGAGGTTATGTTAATCACCATCATCGGATGGGTGCTTTGATGACATCAAACACCGCTTCGTAACTGGGTGGTTATAAAGGTGTCATTGGATATTCTGAAAATATGTGTTGAAGCGCATGGACCAAGATTGGGATTTGTCCATCCATATGACGGATATATATGCTCTGGGCCCTCTCGGTGGAATGTCATCTAGTTAGCTTGCAAGCATGTGACTAGGTCACAAGGGATGACATAACATGGAACGAGTAACGAGTACTTATCAGTAACGAGGTAGAACTAGGTATGGAGATACCGACGATCAAACCTCGGATAAGTAGAGTATCGCGTGACAAAGGGAATTGGTTTCGTATGTTAATGGTTCTATCAATCACGAAGTAATTGTTGAGTATGTGGGAGCCGTTATGGATCTCCATATCCCGCTAATGGTTATTGATTGGAGAGGTGTCTCCATCATGTCTACATATTCATGAACCGTAGGGTGACACACTTAAGGTTCGAAGTTGTTTTAAGTAGATATGGAATGTGCATTGGAGACCGAATGTTGTTCGGAGTCTCGGATTGGATCCGGGACATCACGAGGAGATCCGGAATTGTCCGGGGAATAAGATTCATATAATGGGGATCATTTTCTAAGTTTGGAAATGTTCCGGAGTGTTTGTATGGGGATTCTAGAAGGTTTCGGAATGTTCCGGAAGGTTCTAGAAGATATTTTGGAGTTTACATGAAAACCAAGATAGGATAAGGGAAACTTAAAGGGTAAGTAAAGGAAACTTGGGGGGGAAGGACTCTCCCCCCAAGCCTCCTCAGGCGCTGCCCTAAGGGGTGGGCCTAGGGTGGAACCCTAGGCCGCACCCTCCTCTATATATAGAGGGTGGAGGCGCCACCCCAGCCCTCCCACTCCAAACCCTAGCCGCCTCTCCTCCTCCTTCCATCTGCCTGCTTAGGCGAAGCTCTGCAGAATTCATTTCCACCACCACCACCACGCCGTCGTGCTGGGATTCCATGGAGAGATCTACTACCTCACGTCTTGGAACAGGGAGAGGAAGGTCTGCTGACTCGACGCAGGACCGATCATGAGGCGCTGCCGAAACGCGGCGCCGGAAGGATCGTCTACTCGATCTTGAGATCGGCAAGTGATCGTCTACATCAACCACGAGATCTGATCTCGCACAAGGCTTTCAGATCTACAAGGGTTAGTACAGATCTATCTCGTTGCACATGTCTAATAGATTAGATCTTGGCTTTTATCTAGATTAGATCTGGGTTTTGTTCGTTCTTGCGGTAGAATTTTTTGTTTTCCATGCTACGAACCCATCAATCCGATCATCACGAGATGCTTCGAAACGACGAGTCTTAGCAACGGTGCCAACTAAGGATGAACACTTTATTACTTGATATTTAGTGAGAGGGATCATCTTATAATGCTACCATCGCGATCTAAGATGCATAAAGGATTAACATCACAAGCAATTCATAATTAGTGTGATATGATATGGCCCTTTCTTTTTGTGCCTTTGATCTCCATCTCCAAAGCACGGACATGAATATCTTGTCTATCTATAAGCTGTTTCCTAGTAGAGCACCTCTCCGATCAATAACCATTAGCGGGATCTGGAGATCCATAACGGCTCCCACATACTCAACGATGACTTCGTGATCGATAGAACCATTAACATATGAAACCAATTCCTTTTGTCACGCGATACTCTACTTATCCGAGGTTTGATCGTCGGTATCTCCATACCTAGTTCTACCTCGTTACTGATAAGTACTCTTTACTCGTTCCATGTTATGTCATCCCTTGTGACCCAGTCACATGCTTACAAGCTAACTAGATGACATTCCACCGAGAGGGCCCAGAGCATATCTATCCGTCATATGGATGGACAAATCCCAATCTTGGTCCATGCGCTTCAACACATACTTTCAGAATACCCTATGACACTTTTATAACCACCCAGTTACGAAGCGGTGTTTGATGTCATCAAAGTACCCATCCGGTGATGGTGATTAACATAACCTCATGGTTGAAGGATTAGGTTACTATGCATTTGAAAGCTTGTAGCAATACGAACTAAATGACTTGATCTTATGCTACACTTACTATGGGTGTGTGTCCATCACATCATTCTCCTAATGATACAACCTTGTCATTAATGACATCCAATGTCCATGATCAGGAAACCATGATCATCTATTAATCAACAAGCTAGTTCAACAAGAGGCTTACTAGGGACTCTTTTACGTTTATAAAACACACATGTATTAGTGTTTTCTTATAATACAATTATAGCATGGGATGTAAACATTCATCATAAACACAAAGATATAATAATAACCACTTTTATTATTGCCTCTTGGACATATCTCCAACACGACCTCCTCCCCTACAGCCGTAGCGCCACGCTACCAACCTGGGTGTTGCGGCTACAAGGGGATGCCTGGAGATACAACCGATGGCAGGCGGCTTTGCTACCATGGATGTATAGTGTTGCTACCAAATACGGGAGGCTTTGCTACCTTGGATGCACGATGTTGCTACCGATGGCGGGTGACTTTTGCTACCATGGGTGTATATTGTTGCTACCGACGGCAGACGAATTTGTTGCCTTGGGTCTACGACATTGCTACCACCAGCATGTGCTTTTGCTACCATGGTTGTAATATGTTTCTTACTTGGACAAAGCGGGGGACTGATTTTGCTACATACTCGTTTACTTTTTGCTATGTACTTGTTTTGCTCTTGCTGCATTGATGTTCTTCAAATGCTACAATATTTCTGTACAAGTTTTTGGCTATAAATTCCGGCGAGAGTCCCAACGATGTCTCTGCCAAAAAAAATTTTGCTACGCTAACACAAATATTTTGCTACAATTGTTCTCCGCTTTTCCTATATTAGCACAATATTTTTGCTACAAAGTCTTCGACAAGCTTTTCCAGCGAAAGTCTTTAGCGAAATCGAGTTTGCTACGTTAGCATATTTTTTGCTGCAAAGTCTCCGACGAGATCTATTATGTTTATTATATTTTTAGACCAAAATATATTTTACTACATGTAATAAAAGGGGATATTTTATAGCAAAATCGGGGCTAGCAAAAGCTGAAATTTGGGTCCAAAAAAGGGCCATGTGGCGAGCCAAGGACCAGGAATGCCGAGCACACACCTTAATTTTAGGATAGGAGAGCATCCTCCACGTATCCCCAAACCTCCCCTTCCGGTGTTGGCACGTGTTCCACTATCCTTCAATCTTACTTTTGTTGTGGAGTAGAAAAAACTTCTCGATTTCTTGCATGCACCAAAAAATGGTTCAACCATAAGATAAAATAAAAAACCTGACTTCACTAGAGACCTCGTCGAGACTCGTAAGAGATCTCACCGGACAAATCGTAGCAAAAAAATGTATTCATGTAGCAAAAATCAATTTTGCTGAAGACCTCGTAGGAGACCTCACTATAGACCTCGTAGGATACCTCACTAGAGACCTCATTGGATACCTCATAGCAAAAACTTGGTATTATAGCAAAACCGATCTCGCCGGAGACATCAACAGGGATCGGACCTTGCTAGAAACAATGCAACAAAATTTTCTTCCCTATTTGTTTAGGTCCTTGTATGATGGTTGGTTGCTGCAAGTGCAGCTCCCCCGAGTTATCACACACATATAGTGCCATACAATGACTTCCGAACTTCTTGATCCCTATCAAGGTTGCGGAAGTAGACCTCTTGGTGGAATCCCTGCAGCACAATGGCGTACCACATATGCGTTGACTTTGTGCGCACAGTCTGTTCTTAGGACCGTGCCACGGCAAAGTCAACTAAGAGAGAGGGGGATTTCTTAAGGAAGAAGGTCTTAGAGAATATATGTTGGGTGTATTTTAATCCTCCCATGGGCACCCCTTTATATAGGTGAAGGGAGGTGTGCCCTCCCCTTTAGGTGCCCCATGTGGGACTAAAAGGCAAAGGAAAATAAAAGGGGAAAACCTCCCAGCCGGCTGGGCCATTGGGTGGCTAGGTGGGTCACTCCGCCGGGCCCAGCAGCAGCAGGGAGCAACAGCAATGGCCTAGGCATCCAGCCGGGTGGGCCGGCCATGGCCCCGACGACCCACCACGTAGCACGGTGCGCGATAGTAGCAGCTGGCCCTGGGTGGGCCGGCTCCTGCCCGTGGCCCGCTAGCAGGCGGTGGGCTGGCGCAGATCCCGAGTGGGCTAGCGCGTGGCGGCCTAGCTCGCCCCCGGTGCCCGCGTCCCACCTAGCCCAAGTGGGCTGCCAGCTCCCCCATGCGCCCGCATGGGCTGGGGTCAAGCAGGCCCAGGCGGCCGCCGCTAGTAGCAGCCCGCCCCTGTGTGGCGCGCACTATTTGTTTCTCACTTCCATGGGCTGGTCAAAACCAGCCCAGTTTGTTGTTTTCCTTCTCTTTTTCTACAATTTTCTTTTCAGTCATTTCCATCGGGGTTATTGGCCTAATAAGAAAATTGTCTTTATAATTTTGAATTTTAATATTTATTTAGTATAAGTTAATTCATAATTAACATATAATAAATGCATATTGTAAATTGTCATTTATCCGAAACTCTTTCGGCCTTTTTCTTTCCTTCTTTCTTCGAACAACTTCAGATCTCTCCCGAACAATTCCGATTTCTCTCTCTTTCATGATTCCATCTTATAGGAGGATATCCAAGCATCGTATCACCCTTAAGCGTGTTTCCCTACGGTTCAGGAATACTATAGACATGATCGCTATCAATGATCAACAGTCGGACCGGGATGCCCATGTTAACCCCTATGCACTCCATGAATCACCATTGTGTCAAACCTGAAACGATATGTCCAATTCCCTTTGTTACGCGATACAAGACTTGTCCGAGATTCGATCATCGGTATCACAATACCTTGTTCAATCTCGTATCCAACAAGGACTGTTTTACTCGTTCTCGTGAAATTCCATCCCCATGGCCCAGTCATGTGTTGTGCAACATGGATGTAATTCACTGAGTGGGCCCACTTGTATCTTCCCATCACATAGGAGAACAAATCCCGATCTTGATGCATAATGCCTCTGCATGCCCCTTTGGATACCTGAACACACCTTTATGATCACTGATAAGTCCAAAATAGATGCATATATAAGTATAAAAATTATTTATATTGTCACTCATTACTTGATACATCTATCTACAACTATGCCTATTATGTATTGATTTCTAGTTTTCATTCATTTCCACATGGGCTTTGCACATTAGTAGTTTTATTAGGATTTTATTACCTTTTTCTTATTTTTGATTTGTGTGTAGGTGCTATGAAGAATCATGCATAAATGGAGCCAAGAGGATTCAATATGGAGGAGTTGCAGGCACCAGACTTAGCCATTTGAGGGGAGGAAAAAGTTGATTTTTCCATCAAATCCAAATGATTATCCAAGGCCATGGTGTTGTTTCCCTTGGCCATACGAATCCAACGAGCCAAAGAACACCTCAATCGGAGTCCATATGAAGAAATGGCGGCTAAAATACTACGGAGTACCGCAGAGATAACGACCACTGGTACGGGCGGAGCCCGCCCATACCGTACGACTGTACCGCCCTATGACAGCTTCATTTCGTCAAACGGAACAACATTTGTGAAGGCACAATGGGCATATTTGGCCCCTAGCTTTGTCGGTTTGCAAAACCGACCTCCAGATGCCTATTTAAAGAGGGGAAAACCCTGGAACAAGAGGAGGAATCCATCCACGCCTAAGGGGCGGAGCCCTGCCGCTCTGCCACCTCCATAGCCACCGCACACAAGATCCACATCTCCACACCATCAATCAATAGGAGGAGAAGGAGCCCCCCATCTTCACCCCGTGCACCGTTCATCATCATCATCTCCAACGACGTCTCCATTTATCTCTCTTGTCTTAGATCTTGTAATTGTAAGATTGAACATGGTTATGACTTCATTAACATATTCATCTATGTTTTGTTGTTCATCCAAGTGTGATTGATTGATTAGGTTCTAGGTTGAGGTTTGATCTAGTGCGCCAAGTTAGAATGTGTTTGTGATCCAAGTATTCAATTACATGAGTTACGAGATGAGTTCACGAGATCCCTTGGTCCGGAAGTGTACGTTTGCCTCGCGAGTGACACGTGAGAATCATGCATACTACACACAGTGTGACAGCCCGGCAATCAAGTGGGGAACATTTATTTGTTGAGGGAATCTCTTGTAGATAATCGATTCGCACATATATTCGCTCATCTAGTACTAGTGAGACCGAAGCTTAGAAACCCTCTCTCATTCCATTCAATCCTATAGCTACAACCACCTTTAGTTTAGTTCTTGTTCTAGTTTACTTTGCGTACTTTATTTACTTTGTTACTAGTTACTTTAAATCTCTCTTGTTTACTGTTACTCTAGCAACTTATAGTGTAGACTATTTCCAAACACCGTTTTGGGTGCGAACGTGGCTGCATTGACAACGCAGTTGCGGGGTTGTGTGGTTTCCATCTTGCAAAGCTCCTTTGGTATCGATCTTTCTAATAAATAGTGCCACTACTAGTACTGCAATAACCATGTTGTTGGACGCAGGAACCCAGCTATCAACTTGGCGCTGTTGCCGGGGAGCAAAGCATTTGGTTATTACCTACCCACTCGCACATAGTTTATTTCCGTTTGTTGCTATTTTCTGTTTTGACTTATTTGAAAAGAACAAAAAAATTATACAACCAAAAACCCATAAAAATTTATAAAACAAAAATTATAAAACATTTGCTACTAATCATGTCTTCTGAGATTTCTATTTTAGAACATATTCAACTTACAAAGGAGAAGAGAAGAAAAGAATCCTTGTACATGGTTGCCAAAGAAGAAGATGGTGCGTACAACAAAGAACTCATAACTACTAATGATATGCAGGTATATGATATGTATTATCAGGTAATCTGCTGTGCTCACACATTATCTTCTTCGTATCAAATAATATGTCTTCACTATATGTCTGCTGGACATTTTTGCTTTCAATGTTCTCATACCTATGATGAATCTGTGGCATCTTACAATAGTAGTGATGCTAATAGGGAAGTTATAGAGTATTTTCTTTATGAAGGTTCCCGTGGACTACTCCAAAAAATAATGATACTTATGATGAGTAGTGATAATGAATTTTTACAAATGGCATACGAAACCTTGCAATATATTGCTGGGTATTTTGAAGGACATCTTAGTGAGAATGCACTTGTGTTGGAGAGTCAGGCACGGTGTAAAGCTGTAGTGCCCGAAGATAGTCATTTGCAGGAATCACAAGATGAAAATGAGGAGCACAAAGGTAAGGTTGACAAAGATTGGCACACTACAAATACTTTGTTTGATAATGATGCATCTCTCTTTAGTAATGATTCTTATAATGCTAAAACTGATTGTAATTTATCTGTGGAGGCCTTGTGCCTAGACACTCATGAGGAGAGCATTGTTAATGATGAACTAGAGATAGGACCTTGCTATGAATCTTTCAATGCTAATGTCCAGCAACCACTTCTTGTTGCAAAGGAAGAATTCTATAGAGTGTTCCCCTACAATGGTAACCAAGATAAAAATTTAAATATTATATTCGAATCTCTAATCCTCTCATTGCAGCTATATAAGGAGGCATACTCACCACACTTGGTGCATCCACGCTCGCTTGGAAGCGAGAACCTATTCATCTACATGATGCTGATGCACCGCAAGAGGGTACGACTTTGATCGCACTCTACTATGAGATGCTCCAACCCTTTGCTAGAGGTAAGTACCATTACACCTCGAATTGATATCCCATGGGATCCAGGTGGATGATTTAATGGAGCATCTAAGCTTGGCTATATGGCTTTAAAGAAAGCGCTTCCCGGGAGGCAACCCGAAAGTTTTTAGGTGTCTTTCTTAATTTTGTGTCTTGAGTCTAGTTGCATTCATGTTGCATTGGAACTTGTATATATATGCACGATTTCCTATTAGAGTTGTCTTGGGACTATATTCGACAAGTAGAACTATTTGTTGCTCTAATCATGTGTTACATATCTTGGTTAAATCTTCTCAACAAAAATATATATTTGTTTTGTTTGGATGCTGGACTAATGTTTCAGGTCCTTAGTATAATTTTCGGAGAAAAATAACTTGTTCCGGAGCTCACAACGAGCTTAACGAGTAGCAGTACAGGCGGACCTATCCGTCCCGCGCGCCCATACAACTCATGTGACAATTCGAAAGAAGTAGAAAATTCTCCAGGAAGGTGACAACACGCTTAACGAGCACTGGTACGGTTAGAAGCTTCCGTACCTTCCTCCTGTACCGACCTCGTTATCAGGAAAAAGAAACATGAAGAGGAACCTGAAGTTTTAACCACCTCCCGTATGGGCGCATCCCGCCCGTACCACCCGATCATACCAACTTCGTCGGGAGCCCTTCAAAAAAAAGGAGAAGACAAGGTGCAGTATAGGCGGAGCCCGTCCGTACCTCGCGCCCGTACCAAGAAGGAGCACCGTGCATCAAGGGTAGTAACAAGTACAAAAAGGCTATAAACCCAACAATCTTTTTATTTTTACAATCTCAGGTCAGTGGGTTACCTTCTATATGTTCCATTATACTTCATTTTTTACCAACCATCGAAACTCCCTAGCCTATAATTCTCTATAGTGTTTCATGTTTCTTTTATTTCCTTTTCACGGTTGGGTGAACGAACTCCATTCGTACACCGAATCGTTTGCTTTTACTTTGTTTTCTATTTTCACAGGGACTTGAACCTTGTGTGATGATGTGCATGGTTCGTGCCAACCGTGCAAATACTTGCATGATCCACTTGGTTGTTTAAGCTCAACACTTCAACAAGGAAGTATTCGTTGAACCAAAGGTCCATGTCCATCAAAAGTGAGGTTATTCGTACCTCAACGAAAAATGTGTCACCCTTTCTTTGTTTAAGCTTGGGGAGGTAACCACTTCTCACACTCTCTTTTGATAACTGCATTTTCTCTTTCCTTATGGTAATCTATTAAAGTTTGGTTCTTACAAATGTTCTAGATTGGGGAAGTTACTTCTGCATTTTTAGAGTCTTGTGTAATGTTCTTATTCGATGAAACTCTTTGTGCAATCACGTATCCACTGTTTTTGATTGCTTGCTTAGGTAAGATGTGTTTCATGTTTGTATAACGAATGCACTTTCTTTTATTGGGATTCATAAGAGTTGAGTTAGAGATTGATGCACATTGTTAATATCTTTATCCGGCTTTAGAAGAACATTGCGATCCTCTAAAAATGCATTGCCATAATTTCTACACATAAAACATTTGTCTCCCACTATTGAAGTTTGAATTGCTTATCTTAGATTGGTTGATTTGTGAAGATGCCATGCTTGTCGGAGTAATTCAAAATAGTTAGAGTAAAGCTTTTTATTGGTACGATGATTAGTTGTGGAAACTTTTACTCTAGTTCTTTTAGCTAACCAAGTCTTGCCTTGGAAATAATATTGCCAAACAAGTACAACAAGAAAAAGTCTAAAATTTATGACTTGTTTGATGAATCATTGTCTTGAGAGTATACCCTTGATGATACTCAACCCCATAGATATTTCGATAGTCTTGGCGACACTCGTGAAAGGAATATTTTGATTGAAATAAAGTCGAGTGGTAATTGTGATGCATGCCAAAGCTAACCTTGTGGATCAAACCGCGGTACCTTCTCAAAAAAAAGAGAAAGAAGTGAGACAACTTTGTTCTATGTCTCTAATGCACACCTTTGGGATGCCAACAACTCTGCTAGCTTTTGAACGATCTGTGGTATAACCCCAAATTTTGGCTATGAGTTGATGACATGAGTGGCATACGTGTCAATATATGGGAAAAAGTATTGGCACTCCCAAAGGTTGTGCAAACACTTGCAAAAGAAACATTCAGCGATCCTTGAAAAAAAATGAAAGAAACTATGAGAATCCACATAACAAGTCTTTGGCATGGTATCATTACTACTTTATGAATTTTTCTTGAAAGACAATGATTGGATTAAAAGTGTTTTTGATAGACTTGATTTATTGATGTGGGTGTAAATAAGACACTTCATTGTTATACTACTTGGGACATGAAACTCTCTTACTCAATTTTGCTATTAAAACATTCTAGTGTTCCTTGGCAAGCTGAGAGTTAACTAGAAGAATTGGATTGATCGTTGCATTTCAAGTTATTTATACTTGTCTTAAACTCTACTTTGATTATCCTAATTTACCTAAGCTTGTATAGTATTCTTGACATCTCTCTAACTTTGATGAGATTTACAAATGGATGAAGTGTTGACCACATATGACTGCCAACCGTAAGTAAATTCATATTCTTGTTGAAGCCCTTACTTCACAAAACTTAAGGAGATACAAAACTTATTAAAAGGCTCAATAAAAGGATCAAAAGTTTGCTTTCAAGCTAGATTCACTTTTTGACATGGAGCATTGAAGTTTTAGTTGAAATTTTATGGATTGATATAAATAAGCTTGTGTTTCCTTGTATGAATATGATCTTTCCTACTTTGAGCTTGTAGAGAAAATAAGGATATAAGGCATTTATCTTCTACATCCGGTATTATACTTTTGTTTCAATTTTGCCTCATTTATGTTATCGACTCGTGCCTCATGAACATGATCACCTTGTCCATAAGCCACTCTACTGCTCAGGACAAGCAAGAGTCTAGCTTGGGGAAGTTGATGAGTCCAAAATTGATGCATATATAAGTATATAAATTATTTATATTGTCACTCATTACTTGATACATCTATCTACGACTATGCCTATTATGTATTGATTTCTAGTTTTCACTCATTTCCACATGGGCTTTGCACATTAGTAGTTTTATTAGTATTTTATTACCTTTTTCTTGTCTTTGATTTGTGTGTAGGTGCTATGAAGAATCATGGATAAATGGAGCCAAGAGGATTCAATATGGAGGAGTTGCAGGCACTAGACTAGCCATTTGATGATACAATGCCATGGTGTTGTAGCACTCGTCCATACGAATCCAACGAGCCAAAGAACACCTCAATCGGAGTCCGTATGAAGAAATGGCGGCCAAAATACTATGGAGTACCGCAGGGATAACGACCACTGGTACGGGTGGAGCCTTCCCATACCGTACGGCCGTACCGCCCTATGACAGCTTTGTTTCCTCAAACGGAACAACATTTGTGAAGGCACAATGGGCATATTTGACCCCTAGCTCTGTCGATTTGCAAAACCGACCTTCAGATGCCTATTTAAAGAGGGGAAAACCCTAGAACAAGAGAAGGAATCCATCCACACCTAAGGGGCGGAGCCCTGCCGCTCTGCCACCTCCATAGCCGCCGCACACAAGATCCACATCTCCACACCATCAATCAATAGGAGGATAAGGAGGTGCCCGCCCATCTTCACCGCGTGCACCGTTCATCATCATCATCTCCAACGGCGTCTCCATCTCTCTCTCTCTTGTCTTAGATCTTGTAATTGTAAGATTGAACATGGTTGTGACTTCATTAATATATTCATCTATGTTTTGTTGTTCATATGTGTGTGAGTGATTGATTAGGTTCTAGGTTGAGGTTTGATCTAGTGCGCTAACTTAGAATGTGTTTGTGATCCGAGTATTCAATTACATGAGTTACGAGATGAGTTCACGGATCCCTTGGTCCGGAAGTGTACATTTGCCTCGCGAGTGACACGTGAGAATCATGCATACTACACACAGTGTGACAGACCGGTAATCAAGTGGGGAACGTTTATTTGTTGAGGGAATCTCTTGTAGATAATGGATTCGCACATATATTCGCCCATCTAGTACTAGTGATACCGAAGCCTAGAAACCCTCTCTAATTACATTCAACCCTACAGCTAGAACCCCCTTTAGTTTAGTTCTTATTCTAGTTTACTTTGAGTACTTTATTTACTTTGTTACTAGTTACTTTAAACCTCTCTTGTTTACTATTACTCTAGCAACTTATAGTGTAGAATATTTCCAAACACCGTTTTGGGTGCGAACATGGCTGCATTGACAACACAGTTGCGGGGTTGTGTGGTTTCCATCTTGTAGAGCTCCTTTGGGATCGATCTTTCTAATAAATAGTTGCCACTACTAGTACTGCAATAACCATGTTGTTGGACGCAGGAACCTAACCATCAATCACCATTTAACCGAGTGATGTTTAATGATATCTAAGTATCCTCCAGTAACGGTGATTGATATGATCTCGCGGTCTAAGGATTAGTACAATCTGTTTCTGAGAATTGCAACATGAACTAAGTGACATGATTGTGTTGCAACAATCATTAGTGGGAAGTGTCCATCACATCATTCCAGATGATATGACTTTATTGTCAGTTGGCTTTTGTGTCATAGCACCATGATCATGAAACCTTGATCATCATATTCCCAGTGAACTAGTTGTATAGAGGCTATTAGGGACCTGGGTTTGTTTATATACCACACTTGTATCAATGTTTCCACTTGATACAGTTGTAGCATGATATAAAACTATTATGACCTAATGAGATATGACAATAAAACCCTTTTATTATTTGCCTCTAGGGCATATCTCCTCTAGTCTCTTTCACTATAGTACAAATAATCTAGCTGCATTGTTACTAATCATAAACCATATCTCATATGTGTTTATTGATCATGCTTTCTCATGGAGGACTTCTTGTCCTAAATCTGTTTTACCAGATTCATAAGGTCCTATTTTACAAATCATGAATGTCAATTGTTTGACAATCACACCATTATCATATAATGTGTTTTAGCATTTTGGTGACGAAGTGAGACTTCTGTTTTCTAGTATATGCAATGATGATCTATTAGTCAATAGAACTTCCAAGATGTCATATATAACTATAAAACACACTTAGTCGAAAGTCAAATTTTCTCTAGACCAAAATTATACTTGCTAACATTGAAGTATCCTAATATTTCTATATCTATGTAAATTTTAATCAAAGTGCAACACTTTCACTTTGATGTCTAGCCACGCTTTCACTGCGTTCACACTTAACTCTGACGCAGTGATTGATTCAGAAATCACTCCTAAATCTTTGGTCTTTACAACTAAGAACATGGGTCACATTTTGTCAAGTATAAACAACATGGGTTTTACCTTGAAAAACTATGGCCAAGGCATAGTTGATGCAGTGCCTCCCTTTTCCTTGTTTTAACCATTGTCGTAAATACTAAGTCATTACATTACTCAACACTTCTCCTAATTGTTCAAGCAGGAAGCAATTCTTTGCTTGAACCCATTCTGAACTCTTTTCAGAATCTCAACTAGGTCCTTCTGAACACTTTCAGAATTCTCTAAGCATTTTGACATTTAATGTTCATTAAACATCCTGATCTAATCAAATAGATCCATTATATTTAATATATGTTAAATTGCATCCATCTGATGATCTAATCATTCCTAATACCAAACACATTGTTCACTAATATGTCGATTACATATTCAAGAACATTGTCATGCTCCCACTCAAATATTTGATCAATATTTGATATTCTAGGATGTCACTCATCTCCCGCTCAAATATGTCGTCTACATATTATGTTTGGAGAACTTCTTAGCTCCCACTCAACTTGCAGATTTTTCTCGATAATCGTGGCAAATCCAAAATTCTTTGATCTTATATTAAATCGAGAATTTTTTGCTACAAGACTTTAGCAATTCCAGATTGGTCAAAACTTCCTTGTTGTACTAGTTACAACCTTTTTCTTCAAGCTTTTGAAGACTTTGCAATTTTGATTAGTCCTTTGCTAATTTCATGACTCTAAGTCATTTCTTGTATTTGGGTCCATTAATCTTTCTTTGTAGTTCGTAGGTATGTCTTATTCCAATAATAGGACAAGTGAATCAAGAATGAAATTCTGCAAATGGCAGAACAAATTCTTGAATCCTACTTTCATAAAGTATTAGCTGAAACTTTACCTTATGCTTTATTCCCTTCCACTAACACTTCTACGAGAAAACATTTTCTCGAAGAAGTACCTTGCCAAGACAATACAAACTTTGTCTTCTTTGGGTATTAGTTTGGAATTTTTATTCATAGTCTAACTAAGAATGTACCATAAAGACTTACTATTCGCAACAATCTCGAACTATCGAAATCTCTAGAAACTCGAGCTTGCCATATCTCATATGGTGTTGTTTCCGCGAATCTTTAGATGTTCCTAATACTTTTTGAGTGTTTACTAATTCAATCTCGTTAATTGCTAACATCGGAAGAGTAACTTGATAACATCAAATGTCACACCGTAAAAGGGTGACTATAAAGGTGGGTTCAGATACTCCGAAGATGTTATGTTGAGGCTCATGGATCAAGAGTGGAATTTGTCAATCCCGATGACGGATAGATATACTCTGGGCCCTCTCGGTGATATCACATTAAGATAGCTTGCAAGCAAGTGATGTGATCACTAGAATGTTATATCACGGGAACAAGAAAAGAGTGCATGTCAGTAACGAGATCAAACTAGGTATTTGGATGCCGATGATCAAATCTCGAACATGTAATATATCGTGATACAAAGGGATTAAATTACTAGCGTTAAAGATTCTCACGATCACAGAAGTCATCGTTGAATGTGTAGGAGTCAGAATGGATCTTCAGGTCCCGCTTCTGATTATTGATTTGAGAGGAGTCTCAATCATGTCTGCATTATTCGCGAACCGTAGGGTGACACACTTAAGGTTGCCAAACACCATTTTGGAGCACATATGTTTCAGACGAAAGAATTGCAAAGCTGGAATTATTTCGATGGAAACCGGAATTGTTTCGGGTGAAATTGCAGAAACTGGTTCTGCATGTGATATTGAAATGTTACAAGGGGTTTTATGTGAATGTTTGTTAATTAAAGTAATTAACAAAATTCTGAATAAAATAAATAAAAGAGTTTTATTAAATGAGAGTTGCATTAAATTTGGTGGAAATTTAATGCATGTGAGTGGAACTTTGGATGGAGGCTAAATTGATGTGAGTGGAGCTTCCACCACATGAATGAGGAAGAGGTGAGGGCACCCCCATGGGCGCCGGCCATGGGAGTGGAGGAGCCCCCCTCTCCTCCCTCACAAATCACACCTCCTCGTGAAGGATCTCTCTTCCCCTCTAGATATATTCCCCCATGGTCTCGGATTAGCGAGATACATGTCCCGGTGGCATTTCGTCTGGAAGGAGTTGCTGCTTCCGCTGATTCGCTGGAGCGAGGAGGTGGAGTTTTTTCGGTGGCCTAAACGTGTGTGCGAGGACGGATGCGCTGCTGATTTGCGGCGCTAGGACTTCCACATGATCTTGAGATCGGCAAGCGTACGACTACATCATCCACGAGTTCCAACTCGTTAACAAAGCTTATTGTCTTCGAGGGTAAGTTCTCCATGGATGTATATCCACCCGTTGCTTGTATCTAGTAGATAGATCTTGCCGTATAGTTCCCATAGTAGAATTTTTTTTGTTTTCTATGCTGCGAACCCAACACCATCATCATTATCTTATGCATAAATCCTTAGACCATAAGAATATCAAGTGACCTCATGTTGGAAGATAAATTCTTATCTTATGCATAGATTCCAACACAACATGAATAAGATGGCAATACCATTGATCTGAGGGTACTTACAAAGCATGTATGGGAACTTGAGTAGTTCAATACTGGAATCTTGCTCCTCATGATGATGGAGATATATATTATAGGCCCACTTCATATTACAATGTCACATATCGCATGTGTAGACAAGATATGATGTTGATCATAAGGACACTAGATTACGAATGAATAAAAGAGAGTGAAACACAATCACAAGGATAACGACATCTTGACTCGATGTTGTCATATATCGTGAGACAGAAGGATTAACACTTGTGTATGTAGTGAACCAGGTTCACTCAATGTTTCGTGTAATATAAAGGAGCTATCATGGGCGTTCATGTCCCACTGTTGGTTATTTATCCAAGAGAGTCTTCGGAGTCATGTCTGTGTATTACCGAACCCGACTGGGTCACACGCTTAAGGTTACACATTCAAGTTATGATAATAGTATGTGTCGAGAGTCATTTGTAATATGTTTTAGAGATAATGAAATAGTTTTGGAGTCACTAAAAGAGTTTCAGATAGAGAACAAAGTTGTTTCGGAGACATAGTCTAAACTAGGAAGGTGGTTCTGGAGTCATCGAATGTGTTTTCGATGCTCACTGGAATGGTTGTAGAGTTTGTTTCATGTGGAAGAGAATTTTAAATGGTTTTGGAAAATATATATGTTTCCATACATTCGATGTACCGGTCTTTACCTGAAAGAAACCAGAGGAAGAAGAACTTTCCATGTATATATGCCATGATTTAAAGAGTTAATTTGTGGGGATTTTGAAGATCTATTAAGGGATTTAATTAGTATACTTTTAATATATGTAATGCACAAGTTAAGGAGTTAATTTGTGCAATATATGGAAACATATCTTCCTTAATTGATATGATCTGAACTTTCCATATGAGATATGGTTTATTTTAAGAATGTACGGATTGTATATTCTATTAAAGGTATGAGACAATCTTCATTAATTATGTTGATATGATATCTTGCAAAATAAGAAGGGATGATCTCCAATTAATGGGGTGTTCATCACCTGCCATATAGGGGGGTCGCCATGCCTAGGCCCACCAGGGTCAGCGGCTACGCTAGGGAAACCCTAGGGCCCCTAGCCCTCTCCCCTCATCCTTTATAAAGTGGGCAACCACCCACCCCATGGACATGCAATCCTCTCCACGTGGTGGATTCCCTCTCCCCCTCTCTTCCTTATGGAGATTCTCCACATATGCACGTCGTGGGGCTGCAAAGATTATAACCGTTGACCCGACGCTCTGAACAGTGAAATGCTGCATAGATTGGGAAGTTGGATGCATGCAACCTGTGGAGGGATCATGCTTTCAATCCTCACATCAGGTGGGAGTTCTCCTCGCGGCTAGGAGGGATACGCCATAAAAAATCATATCGATAATCTTCTGATGTTTTCTTCGGTGAGTTCATCTAGATCTATCTCTCGTGTTTCTTCATAGATAGATCTTTGGTGTGATCCATATGCCAGATTTTTTTGTTTTCCCTATGCAAATCGCGTCATCCACAACTCGGATCGTGTAACCACCTTAGGTCCAAGGATTCCATTGTTCTAGTCGGACATATGATGGCTTTCTCATCCGGACTAGCCTTTGGGTTGGTACGGCTAATGTACCTCATATGTCTAGCCAATGCAAGTCGGATATAATATCTATGCACATGACTCACAAAACTTTATCATCTTCTGACTTACAGGTTAGTCTCGACAGTAGGTGTCCATACCAACCTAAAACGAACAAGGACAAAACAACATGGGCTGAGTATAAGTACAATGTTCCACAGCTACATCATATACAACAACTAATATAATCAGTTAAAGTCGGGCAAACATACAAATACAAGTCATAAAGTGGAGTCTCTAGGGCATCATTCCTAACACCTTATGCATGGAGGAAGGATGCCCTCTAGTTGCATATTATAGGTCGAGGAGGCAGAATAGCTGCCTTAAGTGGTGAATTTCCAACAGATAGTGTCGAGGGTTTCATGACTTCATGAGTGAGGTTGATGTTGGAGACTATCTCCCATAGCATGACATACTATCTGTATGTGATCGATGTCAATGCCATGTTGGGTGTCAAGTTGTTCGACCCAAAAGTTGTTATAAAGAGCTTTCCTAACCAAACAATTCTTCATTTGTGTGCCTTCAAAGAGCTTCGAAGCAATGTCCATTGGCCGACTACCCAATAACCATGGGGATCTCTAAAACCTTGCCTTATCTTTGTCACCGACCATGACCACCGTGGCTGTGTCAAAGAGGTGCATATCTCGATTGTTGCAAGAGTTCTGAAGCCTAATATGAGAATAAGAATTTAGTAGTAAGCCATGATCATGAGTGCCTTTGAGATATTGAAGAATCTTTTTGACATGAGAGAGATGAGGTGCACGAGGGTCATGCATAAAGAGACAAGCTTGCTGAACAGAATAGGAAATAGCAGGTCATGTAAGAGTGGCATACTGGAGACCACTAGTGAGACTACGATAGAAGGTGGGACGAGGGACATGATCACCATCAGCTGCTAGTTTGGTGCCAACTTCAACTGGAGTACGAAAGGGTTGACAGTCGAGCATTCTAGCACGAGACAAGAGATCAATGATGTATTGATGTTGGGATAGAAAAAGAGTGGAAGAAGTAGTGATGCCAAGAAAATTATGCAATGGACCTAAGTCAGTGATAGAAAATTCACCATGAAGAAGAGAGATAATTTGTGTGAAGAAAGAATCAGAGGATGCAATAGAATGATATCATCAACATAAAGAAGTAAATATGTAGTGTGAGTGGTGGAGCGAAAGATGAAAAAATAGGAATAGGATTTAGAGGGAATAAATCGGATGGTTTGAATGAAGGTGGCAAAACGGCGAAACCATGCTCGATGAGCTTGTTTGAGACCATACAGGATTTGTGAAGCAGACATACAAGATCAGGGCGAGAAGGATCCTCAAATCCTGAGGGTTGTTGACAATAGATGGTGTCATTCAGTGTGCCATGAAGAAAAGAATTCTTAACGTCGATTTGATGAATTGGCCAACTGGAAGAAACAACTAGACTAAGAACAATGCGAATGGTACTTGGTTTCACAGCAGGAGAAAAAGTCTCAACAAAGTCGATGTCATGCTACTGAGAAAATCCCCGACAAACCCAACGTACTTTGTAGCATGCTAGAGTGCCATCAGAGTTGTATTTGTGACGGAATATCCATTTGCTAGAAACAACATTGGCACACGATAGTTTAGGAACAAGAGTCCATGTGTTATTTTGAAGAAGAGCAGCAATTTCATCACGCATTGCGGAGAGTCATAGAGGATCAAGAAGGGCTCATTTGTAAGATGTAGGAATAGGTGAAATAGTGGGTGTAGATATGAGATTGAGACGTCGGCGTGGAATATGAAAACCCTTCTTGCCACGAGTGCACATACATGATCATTTTCAGTGATAGGAATAGGAACAACATTAGGAGGAACTATAGGTGCAGGAGAGATGGACAAGAGAGGAGAGTTTTAGTGTGAACTAGTAGGAGATAAGGAAGATTCGGAGTTGTCTGCCGTGACAGGAGAATGTGTCGCGGCAGGCGGAATCTCTGCTGCAGCAGGAGATGCGGCAAAGCTAGCGACAGAGGAAGGTGGCAAGGCAGGCTGCCGTGGGCTCACGGCAGGGGGTTTGGCAGAGTAAGTTGTTGAGAGTAGGCGGCATTTCACGTATGATGTTTGGGTGTTGTTGGGGGGGGAGGGTTGGAGATGCTGATGTGGTGACATAGGAAAAAGTGGCCAAATGCTGGATCGAGACAACGAGAGCCCTTGTGATTGGCAGAGGGACCAAGATAAACGCATGGTAGGGATCGAGGGGATAGTTTGTGATGAGCGGTAGAGGAGGTGTTTGGAAAGCATAAACAGTCAAATACACGCAATGCAGAGTAATCATGATGGTGAAGAAAAAGGGATTGAAAGGGAGTGTAAAGAGGACAAGTTTTGGTTGGTCGAAGGTAAGTGGATATGCGTAGGGCTTTAGCCCAAAAACATGGTGGAAGGGATGCTTGGATTAATAGAGTACGTAAAATGTCATTGATAGATCGAATAGAATGTTTAACTTTATCATTTTGGGGAGATGTGTAGGGACAGAAAAAACGGAGAAGAATTACTTGAGAGAGAAAAAAGGATATATTTTGCGTGTTATCAAATTCTCTACCATTGTCACATTGGATGAAGCAAACATGAAGACCAAGTGGGTTTGAACATATTGTCGAAAATTAATAAAAATAGTGTAAACATCTGATTTGGCACGAAGAGGAAAGGTCCAAATATAATGAGAGTAATCATCAAGAATAACTAGATACTATTTAAAACCAGAAACATTAGGTATCAGAGATGTCCATAGATCACAATGTAACAATTCAAACGGAAAAGAACTAGAGGTAGAGGAGGTGCCGAAGGGTAATCTAACATGTTTCCCGTATTAAAAAGTATTACAAAGAGAAGAATCATGGGAAGTACTTGAATTATTACTAGGGATACAAAAATCTTGAAGTAAAGATGACAAAGTATTTTTATTGGGGTGTCCTAGCCGACGGTGCCAGAGATCGACGGAGGCGAGCATGGCTTGAGGTGTGGAAGATGGAGCGACATGTAGAGGATAGAGATCGTCCAAACTATTGTAGCGACTGAGAACCTCCACCGTTTTTAGATCCTTCACAGATAAATCAAAAGATTCGAATTCCAAAGAAACCTTGTTGTCAATAGTAAATTGTCGAACAGAAATAAGATTTTTGATTAAAGAAGGAGCAACGAGAATATTTCAGAGAATAAAATTGTTGCTTGGATTAGAGATGTAGGAGTGGCCGGTGCAAGATATGGGAATTGAAGAGCCGTCTCCAATGATTATGGAAGAAAAAGGCGAAAAAGAACAAGTTAACAAAAAAATCATTGAAGATATGTGCAAGGATGCACCAGAATTGAAAATCCAATCCGCGTGATTGTTGAGTGTAAAATTATTCATGGCAGCGATGAAGGCGGCTTGATCCTAGCTTGGTGGAGTAGTTGAGGTCGATGGCGCAGGTATGTAGGTTGGAGGCGATGGAATAGGCGTGTACGAGAGTGCTGCAGGGGAACTGTACATGTAGGGTGACGCAGGCATATACGGCTAGGGCGAATCCATGTAGACGGCCAGTGAAGCCTAAGCGTTGTAGACCTGGCCAGAGGCCTGGTACCAAGGAGACCAGGCGAGCCGATGGACGGACGAAGGCCGAGACTCCATGTCCCGGTGTAGGCTGGCGGGGCACCGTAGGGGGATGGCGAGGACCATGGCATCAACCACGCTTGGACAAGGCCAGTCCAGGGATCATGAGGTGGGCGCCAAGTTGGTGCAGCTAGAGGAGCGACCAGAGGGGCCACGGGTGACAGAGGGGCCGTGGGGAATGGTTGTGGTGGCCGGTACGTGGGGTCTTTCCTGCGGTAGTTGGGGCTCGGCCGCCACCCTGGAGGAAGTTGCGGTGCAGCTGGTGCAGGTCCGGCGACGGAGAGCGGACTTCGGCAAAATTGGGCCGAGGCCACATCATGGGTATGAAGGCCACCTGCTTCTCGAATTTCTCTCCGAGGCCGACGAGAAGGGCGTTGATGAGGGTGCGATCTTCAACCAGGTCGCTTGATCCATTGACAGAAGACAGTAACAGAGGCGTCGCCTTGAGTGGTTGTGCGAAGCTCGGTATGGAGAGCATTGATGCGAGCGTCACTATTGTCCTGGAAGAGCTGCGTAAGAGAGTCCCATAGCTGAGTGGCAGTGGCATCGTCATTGGATACAAGATTAAACATCTCGGCGGAGATGCGGGTGTAGATCCATTGGATGATCACGAGATCGTCCTTGACCCAACGGGAATCGGCCGGTTGAGGCACCGAGGCCGAATCAATATGATCGCGAAGGCCGCATCGACCTAGATGAACATGAAATAGATTGCGCCAGTAATAGTAGTTGTGGAGGGCAAGATCTATGATGATTGGTATGAACGGGGAGACATCGGAGATTGCATATGCTGGAGAAATTGGGGCTAGTTGGAGGGGATTTTGGTGGGTAACTGAGGAGGGGGAGGAGGAGAAGGGTGGCGTGCCGACGGCGCGGGCTTCTGCCACAGTCCAGAGAGGAGCCGACGGCAGCGGCAGAGGTTGTGGCGGTGGGGCCATGCTAGGCGCGAAAAAACTATACGTCTAATACTATGATAGTTTGGGAGAATAACTTGTATTGATTTGATCAAGATTACAGAGAATATATATAGGACAAGAGCCGGCTTAGAGTTTTGGTAAACAGACTATAAAGTAGTCCCAGTGTAATACAAATACACGGTCTAATAAACATCCATCTTCCTCGAGGACGGCAACACGCCTCCATCCTCGACCAACCGACAGGCGGCAGTGGGCCTCCCAATCTCACAACCGTCACAGACTGAGCAGAATTCATGCCTATGGCCCAGAATTCATGATTTGTGACCAAAGCACAAATGCACGTCAAGTTCATAGACTATATTTGCCGCTGTAGTTCATAATTTTGGGGTATTGGAAATTAAGGTATAATTCCGGTAGGAACAAACAAGAAGTACATCCTGGAAAGTGGAAAGTTACAAATTTCGAATATTTGTAATGCCAGATGATCATGTTTGTTTTTCCTTTCTCATTTAGAGTGAGCCTCAACTGTTACTCTCGACAGAACGATACAAAAACCGGTCCAGAATGCACTGAAATGAAGCATCAGGATTCAGAGAGTTTTAGGCCCCGTTTGGGAGCTCTGTTTTTTTGAAGTATTTTGAGAATACTTCAGTTTCTAAAATTACTGAAGTATTGAATACTTCAAGTCGTTTGGGTCCAATGAATACTATGGTTTTGCAAACTGAAGCATCACCAAAACTAAAGTCTTTTTGATGTATTAGAAACTTCAGTCCGGACCTATTTTTTTCCTAAACAGTGAAATGCGCTCGCTACAAAAGGCACTTTCCCATCGCAGTACACTGCACAGGCATGATCAGTAGCCTACAAAGAAACATGCACCCATCGTTCCTAGGTTCATGCATGCAATCTGCTACCTCTCATGCCTATTATTCATACACACACGTATCTCAAGTTCTTTGTTTGAATCATTATCACCCATTTGTTTGTTACACATTTTTAAAAATTTATGTAGTAGTATACGATGTCCTCGACATTCATTAGTCAGCCATGCATGCATCTATTCAGTCAAAAGGGGTCACCTATGCAGCAGAACAATCGGTCAAAGTGACGGTGAAACATCAATTCCCAAACGCCTTGAAGTTTTGCTAAAAACTGAGACATACTACGGTATCAAGAAACTACAGTATTCATTGTCCATGCATTAAAATACTTCAGTGTGGCAATACTACAGTTTCAAGAAAACTTCGTTGCCAAACTAGGCCTTATTCTGGTCATACATCTCAGTGACCAAACAGTACAGGAGGTCGATACAAAATGGCCACCTGAAACATTTTATCCACGAAAAGAATGCATCGACAGCTCGTATACCCTCTTCACCTTCACCGCCACCGGCAGACAGACGCTACGTAAAATTGTGGTCCGCTTAGTCGGTGTCAGCCAGTCCCAGAATCAAATCACAGCTACCTACAGATGAATTACATACACAGCACCGTGGGCAATCTAGTATACACTATTAAACAGGAAAGCTTCTGCTTCCGTGGGTGTTCCGCTCTGAGCTAGAAAGTGGAATTCCACAACGCCTTGTCGCCTTCGGCGCACTTGTTGTGCACCTCCCAGATCCTCCCTTCAGAGTTGCATATGCCGCTGCATTTCCAATCGAAAGATGCGGCGCAGATGTTCCCCGCCTGAGCTTTCCATTCGCAATCTGTAAGTAGTCAGCGGAAAGATGTGACTCCATGTCCACACACTCAGTCACTAATTAAGCTGGAGTTATAAGACATGAAGTAACGGAAGCTCACCAGGCGGAGTACCACAACAAAGTCTTCGGTCATCAATGTGCTCCGCGTCTATTCCGAGGAACCAAGATCCTAGCGAAACATCTTCGTTTATATACTGGTGCAGGACATGCCTAGCATAAATTGGGTTAACAGCATCAGAATTAGCTTTCACCAGAACCATAAAAGACCGAAGTCTGTAATTACATGAAAACGGTTGCTATCTCACTTGTTTATAGATATGTAGGTTGCTAGATCTTTGGAAATAGCGTACAATTGACCCGTAGCATGTCGAAAATACTTATTGCCTGGTTCGCCAAATTTCCAATGTTCAGGCTCGTAGTATCTCACACCCCTGGGTAAAAAGAGCTAGCATGTCTTAGCAACTTTGAAAAGCAAGAAAATGGGAGATCCAAATGATGTACTACTTACTTTTCAGAAAGGACAGGTCCAGATTTCATGCACCCAATATATACCCTGGGCTTCCAAGCATGTTTGGACAAAATCTGTCCAAGCGTTGCTGCAAATGCAAGACAACAATTTTACACAGAGTTCACTGTTTATAGAATCTGAATTTTGGCTAATACTTCTACACATGCAATAGGTACACTGTCGAGTCATGAGTAACTTTCAATACAGATATGACAGGTGCAGGCACATATGATCATTTTGCTCCTAATTTCACAGCAGTAAAGGGCATACAGCAGATAGAGATTTACCTATGTTTACATGCACATCATCATCAACTTTCACATAAAAATCTGCATCCCATAACGAAACAGCTGTAGAAAAATATGTCTTGGTTTTGCCAGATAGTGCAAGGTATCCTTCGACATGGTCCTGCATAAAAATGTAACTGCAGTAAATAGGGAGGGAAAACAGCATTCGAGCCAACATGAGACCATCAATTGTATCATCGCTGCCATGTGAAATCAATAGCCATTAAAGCAACAAACAACTTACTATTTTCATGAAATCCCCATGTTTTCTGTCCTCTGCTTCAATTGCTCTATCAATAATTCCACCTGATATAGCACTGCACAACATGTGGACAATAATGTTATGGATGTCATGCCATAAATAGATATAAAATGAAGAAATATTGCTTTAAAATTGATTGCCAAAACATAATCAGCTTTCATAGTATGACATTGCTTTTAATCTATCCAAAATAAATATAATTTTAACAATAACATCATCTATAAATATATATCTTGTATAAAGCAATTGCTAGAAAGGGGGAAACTGAGACTACATTACATCACAACCTACTATTTCAGTCTTGTCTTGCACAAGAGGGAAACAAATATATGACCGTTATCAGTGTGACCGGTATACATGAGCTAATTTCCCTAAAAACCTCTGGCTGTTATCACCCTTCCAAGTTATTTTTCCATCTATCCTCAAGTGCACTCTCTAACTCGGGAAGTCCATTATCTCTAGTCAGCAGGAACTACCTCTGGAAGCATCATTCGACTGTATTAACACCTGAGGTTGTATATAATATTTATTCTCAAGAGTTCACTGGACTGAAATAATATTGAATGCATACAGTTGCAACTGGAAATAGTATACTGTCAATATGTCACAAAAGATGAGATCTACATGGAATTTATGTTCTGACAACTATGTGGAATTTATGTTCTGCGTTGCGACTTGAGGTTAGTTTTTCTCAGTGATCTGAAAAATGGTAAGAACCATGAGTTTCACCTTGTTGATCTCAAAATATATGATAGTTATTTCCATTAATCCAGAATGAAGAAATAAATGAAGTCAGAACAACTTAATACTGAAATAGCATACCATAGATAGTCAGATACAAAAATAAATCTATCCACATCGTACCTGTGTCCAATGACAAAACGAATTATGATCCCCTTCTCTTCTTCAAGCTTTTTCCTCTGTTCACCTATTATTTGCATTGCTCTGTTATTAGTCATTCAAAGGGTCTGCCAATATGAGGAGTATTCCAAAGTAAATGAAATTATAAACTTCATGTCAGCAACCTCGAGGCATCCAGGTGTAACGTATGGAGTCCCTCCTCTTGCGACTGCTAAAGGCGGTATTGATGCCAATCACCATGCGGTACTTTCTCTTCCCAGTTGACTCGGACACTTTGAACTCTTCTGCAACAGGGGAACCATTGAGGAAGGACTCTTGCAGGGCTCTTGCAGCCGCGAGTTCTGTCTCTAAGCTCGCTATAGTCTTATCTAGTGTTCTACATCAGAAGCATTTTAAAATGCCAATCAGAACTATTTTTTTCATAAAAAATGATACTTGTTCCAATAAAGGAACAAATGTTGTGATCAAGAAAGACAAGGTAGGTACATACTGCACGTCTTGATGAGCATCTTGAACTTGTAACACATCTTTGTAGTTTTGTAGTTCTTGAACCTAGTAGCACGCAATAATCGAGAAGCATATCAAACGATGACCGCACTTGGCATTATAGTACACAAAGAGATGATTAGAGTACTGATCAATAACTAATCATCATAGCTATTTTAGGGGAGAAGTACACCACACCTTTTTAGAACCACAATCTCCAGCAGCTACCTTCTTGCTATCCTCGTCGTTTTGATTTTGATTCGGCCGTGCAATCTCGGTCGCCTCAGGCAGTGTCCACATTCTGGATCAAGAAAAAACAGGATAGCCTAAGAATCATTTCCAAAAGAGGAGTATTGAAAAAGAGACTAGTCTAATAATTCGGGAGAATGGAAGTAGGCGCCCCTAAGATGTGAGTACACTGCCGCAGTAGGATGCCACTGCAGAGTACAATCATTGAATGTTGTGGACAAGGATACATGGCCTAGCAGTAACTCGCCTCTACAATTATATCGAGATTCTGTGCAGGATCATCCCCAATTGGCAAGGAGAAATGTCCCAGTGTGGTAGCAATCCACGAAATTTGCAAGTTCATGGAGCCGTAGCACACTTATTACAGTTCGATCGCAATAAATCACTCTTTAGTCATCATTAGCCAAATTCACAAAGTTCCAGAAAAGATTCGATGATAGATACTTTGATTGCGCGGCAGGGCAAATACACTGCCGACAGAATCGTGAAATCCCCAAATCGAGAACAC
Organism: Avena insularis; assembly: GCA_023614405.1. Classification (NCBI taxonomy): domain Eukaryota; kingdom Viridiplantae; phylum Streptophyta; class Magnoliopsida; order Poales; family Poaceae; genus Avena; species Avena insularis. The sequence continues at coordinate 167,004,008 of CM042694.1, read as the reverse complement.
GAATTCCCCCAGATGCGGAGGGCGCAGATCTTGCGCCTACCCTCAGAGCGGAGCTGAGCTGAGGCTAGCTCCGCAGACTGAGCTGAGCTTTGAATCGCGAAATCGAAGAAGCGGGAGGGAGAATCGGAGCGGCCGGTGGTTTACCTGTTGGTGAAGAGCAGTCCGAGGCAGAAGCTCCCGAGGCAGAGGAGCACGGCCCATCGCCTGGACACGCCTCCATCCGCTCCGCCTTTCTTCCAGTTCATGGCCGCCGCCGACGAGAAGGACGAACGAAGCCCGCCGCCGCCGACAGCACCACCTCCCGCCCTTCTCGGTCTCTCACCTTCTCCCGCAGCAGCGCATGGAGGAAGAGGAGCACTGGAGCAGGAAGGAGTACGTTGCCGGTCTCGGCTCTTTGTCCCTGGCGGTCTTGCACGCAGACGCAGGCAGCTAAGCTCTGCTCTGACTGCTCACCTCACCTCACCTCACCTTCCCCCCACGACGGGCCATGTGGGTGCGGAGGTCGGTCGGTCAGTGTCCACTGGGAGCGCACGCCATTACGCGACAGCGTGTGGCGGTAAACTCGAAGGGGTCCGTCGGCAGCGCCAAGATCGCGTGTGGCAGTAAACTCGAAGGGGTCCGTCGGCAGCGCCAAGAAAACAACCGAGGCCGAGGGACTGAACAAGGTGGCGGGTAAAACAAAGATGGGAGTGCGTCGGCGTCGGCGTCAGATCAGATTAAAGCGGCCACTTGTTTTTATTACCGGATCGGAGCTGATCGACGGTTCGGGGGTTCGAGATCCTCGAGGTCGCGCGGGAGCTGCGGTCCCGCGCCGTTTTTTTAATGGCGGGGGTTCGTCCTTTCCCGGTGCAGATGCAGGTAGACTTCTGCCACGAGGACCACGGTGGCTTTTCACATGCGTCTGCTGCTGCCGTGCGCGGATGAGCTGAGGTATCTCTCCACTTGCTTGCAGAGAGAGGGTGGTAGTGGTGGATGTGGAAGGCCCAACAGCCGTGTGTTCCCCGTGCCGGTGTGCCGTCGCTTTCGATGCCTGGCTGCCTGCGCGCTGCCGTGCCGTGGCCGTGGCAGCATGGATCTCCAGAGGTTGGTGGCTGGACAGGACGTTGGCAATGGTCAAATCGCGTTTTTTTCGGGTTTAATTAAGTGTGTGTTTACAGATTTCAGCAGCGCGTGTTTCATTTTAAATGGTACTGTATACTACTGGTACCGTTCAGTTCTTTGTGTAGAGAGATGGTCTAATTAGGACATTAGGATCAAGAAGATTGTGCATTCTAGGAAACCTCCCACACCATAAGAGCATTTCTAGCCACGTCTCCCTACCAACGATTCGGCAAAAGCGATGGATCGAGCGATTGGGGAGGGTCGACGCATGCTGCCGTTCGGGCCGGACGGCTCTTCCCAGCCACGGTTGCCAAACGGCGTTTCAGATTGCTTTTTGTGTTTGTTTTTGCAACTTGGTTTGAACGCATAAATAAATTAGTTCTATAATAATTAAAATGGAAATAATATAATTTATACAATTCAAATAATTTGAAGTTCAACCTGATAGGGCGGGGGCACATATGCATGTTCTTTGAGCCTCCACGGATGCTCTATGAGATCATTTTATAGTTGCTGATGATCATCTAGACCTCGGATTTCTGCATGCATGGCGAGAAAATCTGCAAACTCTGTCGACACCTGGTGATCAACAGTGGCAAGAGCACCCTATCATTCACATGGATGATCATTATATGATACTCCCTCCGTCCCAAAATAATTGACTTGCATTTGTCCAAGTCACTTATTTTGGGACAGAGGGAGTAGATACTTGGGCTCACTCTCGGTGATCATGTTTGCACGATCACACAAGCATTCGTCACCTCCCACATTTGATCTTGAGACCTGGTAAGAGAAGGGTACCAAAAAATAGCAAATTGAGATTGGAGCACAGCAAATGCCCGCTCGATATCCTTCCTACAACTCTCCTAGAGCGAACCTAGATGCTCGGGGATTGTGTTCACAAATGTTGACCATCTTTGATAGATGCCATCGGGTAAGTAGTACCCTTTGATAAATGTGTGGCCATTGATCTCATAGTTGTAAGGTGGAGCATGGCCTTCAACCAGTCTCGCAAACACTCGCGAGCGCTGCAACATGTTGTTGTCATTGTGAGATCTTGTCATGCCAAATCCACATTCTTGATTTGCCACAGCTTCAAGTATCACATTGCATTATCCATGATGCCCTTTGTATAAACCTTGCCAAGCAAATGAACAATTCTTTCATGACTAGTGCATGCAATCGATGCTTCTTCGCATCCACTGGAATCCACTCGCTGCATTTTTTACCATGATCCTAGAAGTATCTACTTCATTTGTCCCTCTCAAATAGTCTGTACCAAACCTTCTCACCATCGCTCTATAGAATCTATACATACAATCAATTTTTGTGGACTCGCCCTTGAACAGGTACTCTCTTGAATCTCCAGGTGCTCTAGATGCAAGCATCCTCATGAAAATAGTGCATTTCTGAACTATTGAGAAACCAACCATGTCGGTGCAGTCTTTCTTCATCACGAAGTAGTCATTGTACTCTATCAGGCCATGAAGAATCTGCATGAACAACTCCTTGCTCATCCTATATCGCCTCCAAAACTTTTTCGGTACATGTTGCTTCGTCGGCAAAATAGTTAGTGTAGAGCATCGTATGACTCTCCATCCTCTCCCTTGGCTTGGTTTTCATTCTCCCAAATTTAAAACTCCACGCCGTGGCCCGCTCTTCATAATGTTGCCTTGCAATTGTAGAAGACAAACTAGGATCGTCATGTGCTCCTGATCATTGATGTTGGTGATAGCTTCCTCATCCATCAATGCATGGATCATCATATCGACATCGTTGTCCATGCCTATGAGTCAACCAACATAATCATAAATTGATCAAGTTGCGGCAAGAGAGACGAGAACTATGAAAAATAGCCTACCAAAGCAAACGACCGAACACCTTGCATGCAAGGTCACGCGCACGAGGTGGCCATCATGTTTGGGTGCTCGACTCGACGAACATTGGTAGCAGCCAAAATACTAGAGGCGAGGGGGCATTGTGGATGCAGGCGCGTGCGAACTACCGGCATCAAAATGGTCAGTGGTAGCGATCTGGGAGGGGTGGGAGGGGCCTTGAGCAAGGGAGGCATGTCGTGGAAGTGGGGATAATAGGTTGGATTGCTGGCAGGTGGCACCCGGCTGTCTGTTTCCTATGCTATTGAAGCACCGCGGGAAAACCCTAATTAGAATATTGCCTGTTGTTTTGTTTTATGCGTCATCATGACATCATCATGCATATGTTGCCTCTAATAATATTTTTGCTAAACTCTATTTTATCTTTACATTACTTCCTCTCCTTTTTATTCAAATTAAAAAACGGTCTTTTCTAGATCTTTCATTTATCTAAAAACTATTTACAAAAATCTATTAAAAATAAAACAAATAAAAATAAATGTTTCGTGGGGAGGCAGCCTAAAGGCCTAGCCAGCAAGCCACCAACCACCCCCATCCTAAACCTACCCAAACCTTAATCCCACCTAAACCCACCTACAACCCCGCCACCTCACCCGCCATACAGCAACACACGCTGCCACGTTGCCACCACACACCGACCGCACCCACACAACACCACATGACCTACACGCACCCACCGAGGTACACCAACACGCACCCACTCCACACCACACTACAACACACACAACACACCAACACGCACACAGACGCACGCACGCTTCCATCGCCACCTACCCCGCCTGCAATGTAGGGTTTCGTAGCATGGAAAACAAAAATTTTCTACCGCATACAAACAAACAAGCCAAGATCTATCTACTAGATTGTAGCAACGAGTCGATGGAATAACTCACCCTCGAAGATTCCAAAGTGTTTAACGAGAGCGGATTATCGTGGGTGATGTAGTCGTACTCTTTCCGATCTCAAGATCGCGTAGACGATCCTTCCGGCGCTGCGTTAAAGCGCTCCAGATCGGTCACTGCGTTCGTACTCGTGAAGACCTTCCTCTCCCTTGTTCCAGCAGGCAGCGGAGGTTGTAGCACTCTCCTCGCGATTCCGGCAGCACAACGGCGTGGTACCGGAAGTAGAGGGGAGATCTCGCAGGGCTTCGCCTTAAGCCGGAGCGAGTATGGTGGAGTATGAGAGAGCTCCTCGGCGATCTAGGTTTTAGACACACCAAGGAGGAGGTGCTAGAGCCGGCGGCTAGGGTTTGGGGCACCCTAAGTCGGCGGCTAGGGCAACCCTGGGAGGTGGCGGCAGCAGCAGGAGGTGGTGGCGCCAATCTAGGGTTTTGGAGGAGAGGTACTTGTGTACTAGGAGGGGCAGCCCTGCCCCTCCCTTTATAGGTGGGAGGTGCGGCCAAGGGGAGGGGAGTCCCTCCCCAACTCGGCTTGGAGGTGGGCCGGCGGTTGGAGGAGGGAATCCCTCCCCAACTCGGTTTCCCACTCCTCCTCCTCTTTCCAAAACTTGCCGTTTGACTTTCAAACTAGCCGTTTGACTTTTCAAATTAGGATTTGAATAAACCCTTTATTTTGGAACAGCGATGACACTTAGTACATGATGCAATCATTCCAACTTACAATGACACATTCATGTACCCTTCCCCTTCTGGAGTGCCGGACATTCCGGAACATTCTAGAACATTCCCGATGAAAACACCGGAACCATTCCCCAACTCCGGAACGGGACTTTCCTTATATGAATCTTATTCTCCGGACCATTCCGGATCTCCTCGTGATATCCCGGATCCCATCCGAGACTCCGAACAACATTCGGTCTCTTTCTCATCATTCCATAACTACTCAAACAACGTCGAATCCTTAAGTGTGTCTCCCTACGGTTCGTGAATTATGCAGACATGATCGAGACACTTCTCCGAGCAATAACCAATAGAGGAATCTAGAAATTCATATGGCTCCCACATATTTCTACGATTACTTTGCGATCGAATGAACCACTTACATACGATATCAATTTCCCTTTGTCTCACGATAGTTTACTTATCCGAGGTTATGATCGTCGGTATCTCTGCATACCTAGTTCAACCTCGCATCGATAAGTACTCTTTTCTCGTTCCGTGATATGTGATCCCTTGTGAGCCAGTCACATGCTTGCAAGCTAATTGGATGACATTTCACCGAGAGGCCAGTATATCTATCCGTCATATGGATGGACAAATCCCACTCTTGATCCATGTGTTTCAACCAATACTTTCTGAACACTCAATGCCACCTTTATAGCCACCCAGTTACGATGTGGTGTTTGATGTCATCAAAGCATCCATCTGGTAAAGGTGATATGCATGATCTCATGGTCGAAGGAATTAGATAACTATGTATCAGAAAGCATATAGCAATTGAACTATTAAAATTGACTTGATCTTTATGCTACGCTTATCTATAGGAGTATGTCCACCATATCATTCTCCTAACGATATGATCTTGTTGTTAACAACATCTCAATGTTCATGATAGGGAAACCACAATCATCTATTAACCAACAAGATAGTATTATACAGAGGCTTTACTAGGGACTTCAAATTAAGTTTACAAATCACACAAGTATTAATGTTTCCTTGTTAATACTATTATAGCATGAATGTAAACATTTATCATAAACACAAAGATATAATAATAACTACATTTATTATTGCCTCTAGGGCATATCTCCAACATGTAACTCGTCTTCCAAACCGAGACGAGCTCGTGTCTCCTTCCCCTGATGGCGTCGCCAATCTCGTTCCTCGTCCCCAGCGCTGGCCTGGCCTCTGCATCGTTGCCCCAGCCGAGTCCCCCTCCAGCGGCTCCTTCCTCCTTCCCATTGATCGATGTCACCGGAGCTTCCTCGCGCGCCGACATCTCCATCCTCGTGCGTCGTCTACACCTATCACCATGACCAGATCTGCGTCAACCCCGACCTCAGCCGCAACTCCGTGCCCCATGGCCAACTATCATCCTTGCTGCTCGTGATCTCTACGACATGCATGCCCGCGGCCGCCTCCTACTGTTGCTCGTGCCGATCGCTGATGGCTCGGTGTTGATGTAGAGCTCGTTGGGAACCCCAAGAGGAAGGTATGATGAGCACAGCAGCAAGTTTCCCACAGTTATGAAACCAAGGTTTAATCGAACCAGTAGGAGCAAGGAAACACCCCAAAGCTGTTGCTAGCTGAGCCTTGGCAGGGCGCACTACCGGTGCTAGTAGCAACGTGGAGACCTGCACAACACAACCACGTAACTCATCCCCAACTTGCGATGAGGTTGTCAATCTCCGTGTTTTGAAAACAAAGGATTAAACGTGTCGAATGGAAAGAAGTAAAGTTTGCGAGTAAACACAAAGCGAAAAGCTTTATAGATTGTATGTAAAAGAAAAGGACCGGGATCCATAGTTCACTAGAGGTGGCCCTCCTTAAGATAGATAACATGCTGGGTGAACAAATTACAGCGGGGCAATTGACAAACATCGAGAAAGAAATACATGCATATACTAATCATCTTGACTCCTTTGAGACTTGATTAGGCATTACAACATTATACATAGACCGCCATCCAACTGCATCTATGACTAATAATCCACCTTCAGGTTATCATCCGAACCCCTCCAAGATTAAGTTGCAAGCAACAGATTATTGCTTTCAATTATGTAATGTAAACAATACGATTGTTCTATGAACAAAGGATTGTTGTTTTCTCCCTAGTAGCAACAACACATCTAGTACCTTAGAGATTTCTGTCACTTCCCTAGATTACCAGAGGCATGAACCCACTATCGAGCATAAATACTAACTCTTGGAGTTGCTAGCATCTACTTGGCCAAGATAGCTACTAACAACGGAAAGCATGCAAGATCACAAATAGCAAAGGCATGATAGAATCAATAATCAATCTGAAATAGCATCTCAATATCCATCGGATCCCCGCAAACACAACATGTATGGATTACAAATAGATGATCTTGATCATGAACGGAGCTCACAAGATCTAAACATGAAAGCACAAAGGAGGAGAACCAGCCATCTAGCTACTACATGGATCCGTAGTCCAAGGATGAACTACTCACGCATCACACCAGAGGCTTGCATGGTGATGAAGAAGGCCTCTAGGGTGAATTCCCCTCTCTGGTAGGGTGCCGGGAAGATCTTCAGATCCCTCCCGATCTAGGGATGGAGATGACGGTGGCTACAGACTCTTTCGTGGTTTTTTTGATCGGGTACTTAGGGTTTTCGTCCCGAGGGCATCTTATAGGCGGAAGGAGAGGCCGAGGGGGTGCCTTGGCTGGCCACACCACCCCCTGGTGCTGCCAGGCCTAGCCCGCGGCGGCCATGTGGTGTTGTGGCCCCCTGGCTCATCTCCGTCTCATATTTTGGCATCTGATGACTTCCGGAAAAATAGGCACTTTGGCTTTTGTCCCGTCCAATTCCGAGAATATTTATTTTCTAACTTTCCTGGAACCAAAAACAGCAGAAAACAGGCAGTTGGCACTATGGCTCTTATTAATAGGTTAGTCCAAGAAATTATATGAAAAGTACTCCAAAGTGTGGACAAAACACAAGAAAGTGGATAAAACCAAGCATGGAACATCAAAAATTATAGATACATTTGCAATGTATCAATCGCTTCTTCGACCCCCGCTGCCTCAAGCTCCCAGCACCGCCCGAGCCCTTCCTCCTCCCTCTTCAGCCCGCCCGCCACCAAGCTCGACGACATCCTCCACCAGGTGCTGGGATCCGCCGCCCAGGATCCTGCTTCCTCGGGCTCCTTGCCTCGACCGCTAGGGCCCCCGTCGCCTCCTCTCTGTAGTAGTGCCATGCGCCTCCAACGAGATCCATCACCATCAGTACGTCACCAACCTCCCCCTTCTAGCGCTCCCTCCTGTAGCACCGGCCTCCCGTGAGCTCCTCCTAACCAGCGCATCCTCGTCAAGCCGCTCAGCACCCTCGCCCACGTCTCGTTGTTGGTCGACAAGTCCCCTGGTCGCAACTCCCTCTTGCCACCTCCATTATTCCCGGCAGTCCATCTACGCCTAGGTGCACATCTCTGACCGTGCAACGTTTTGCTTGGTCCTCTGCCTGCATGTGGGTGTTGTGTATGCATGTAATATCGTATGTGTTGAACACTTGAACCAAATCGATGTTCTCTGGTGCGTCTGTTGCTTCCACATGGCCAGAGTCCCAAAGATGGACAAGATCGATCTCGATGGGAGTATCATGCAAGATCCTCTTTGTCATCCGAAGTGCAAGATGGACATGATATGAGACCATCGGCACCGAACTTCAAGACCTTCACATAATATCGAGTTCACCAACATGGAACCCGGAGGCAACGTGTGGTGACCTAGCATACCACTGCATGATGTAGTACACTATAATCATTGACATAACACCAATGAAACACCATTCACTAGTATTACATCCCTCAGAGTGGTATAACAGAAACATAGCAGGTCCAAGACATGACTATAGATTACAACTCGACTCTTTACAAAAGGTCCAGAGAACACTCTAGGTTAAAGAGGAAGAAAATCAACTTCTTACAAATAAGAACCAGAAATAATAACTTAGATTTATTTGGCTAACAAGACTAGTATCTAAACTATCTGGCTTGCAATTGCTACTAATGCAATGCTTTACAGAAGTAGGTGTTTTGGCTAGAGTATCTACTCCTATCTAATCAAGATCTTCGCCTTTGTTTCAGTTGATGTATATGTTGACTTCTTTGACTTTATTGAAGAACTTGAGTTGCCGATGATGGTTTCTTGAGTAGAAATTGATGTTGACATTTCCTTCAACGGTTTAGAACCTAGCAAGGGTTAAGAAGGTACGGTTGAGTACGAGCATACTCAGCAAGTTCACTAAAAAGGAGTGTATGATGCACTATCTCTACAGCCACAGACCAAAGGTCATAGGTAATGCAGGTTTTCGTAAACATTTTTTCAAAGGTTGCTTCTATTCTAAAAACTATGTCCGACAGCCTTCACAGGTTAACCAGAACCTTCATGGGGTTCCTTCCCTGCCGCGTTCGTAGCTCCTTCCCGGAACAGGGAGTAACATGTCATAGTTCTTACACTCTACAGAGGTGCGTTGCTTTACCCATGAGAGACCTTAGCCTTGTTTGACATCCAAGTCTAGAGCTTGTCCATACTTCCTTGGTATGGGGCCCGGTCTAAGATCCAAGCCAATCACTGCCCCCTTTGTGACCCTGCATGTCCCCTTGGTGTACGCCATGCTCACATCTTGAATTACGACAATGGTTGGTACATACCGTTTAGATGCCAGAACTATCATGGGACGTTGAGGGTTCCCACCCATATGCTGCATATCCTCTACGAATTACCAATTAATGCATGCTACGAGGATAACAACCACAACCCGTGCTTCCGGATACATGCGAGAGGAAGAAGATATAGCTGACTTCTCCGTCTCATTCCAAATCTCATGGTTAACGCGTAATATACGACGCTAGAATCACTGGCGACCTTGGTTGTTAAGTCCTAGATATTATGTTCCTTTACTACTAGAGCTGTATCAGTAGATTATTACCATCTGGTAAATAATTCCATAATTATGTTATTATAAAAATAGTGTTTTCTGACTTTTTGAAATGCAGGTGATAACAACATTTAAGTTACAAGCATTTGATAGAAAATAATCAAAGGACATGAGCAAGTTGTGAACTTGCCTTTTGTGATTGCAAGATTATGCACTCATGGTCTTCAAGATACTAGAAGATGCAAAATCTGGAAATAGCATCATTGGTCCGGTAAGGACTAATGATTAAAGAAGCAACATGCAATTATGCATAAGTAATGTAATGCAATTAGATAAACGTGAATCCCCAGAATAATCGTATCTTATCTAGGGTTTGGAAGCTTATGGTGATATCTTTAGAATGTGTTCCACTTTTATGCCAGCTTCACACGTGTGCTTCTTGTTAAGGCTTGTGAGAGTGTGTGAAACAATATGTAAATATAACAAGTAGCCTACAATACTAAAGCACTCAAATTGAGAATGGTACATAAAAACTGCTTGATTAGGATTGTCAATTCATTTGAGTCTTCACATAAATGCTTAAGGATTACTTTTAATATTTCTTGAAAGAATAACTTTTGAGGAAAAGATTACTTTAACAAGTAAAAGCATTTAAATCTTAAAGCTAACACTTTAATGTTTTCTTACTAGTTATGAGTATTAAAGAAGAAAATAATTAGCATTTACTTGGTTCACTTCTTAACATCCATGAAGGTGGTGTATAAGTGTTGTTGATTTTATGGGGTGATGTTTTCTTAACTTTATAAGTGAATGGAATCATTTACTTATTTTTAGAAGTAATGGTTAATCTTTATAAACACGGAAAAAGCCTTACTTTAGTTACTTAAAAACTTGGTTTAGAGCTTTAGGTAGATTCCTGAACTTGTAAAAGAATTGGTAGTTAATAACTTGATGATCTTAGAAATGCGTGAGATCCTTTTGTTAAACAATATACTATTTTGATGATTTTATAATGGATAAAATTAAGATACACTTAATTTTTTAAATGGTAGTTTCAGTAAATATTTCTAAAAATGGTTGGACCTATATTGACTTTGCTTAAACATCAATTGAACTTGTTATTTCATTTTTTAGGCTTTAAATAAATAATGATAAAGGTAATAGTAAAGATTTATATATTTTAATGAATTAGAATAAAAGAAAAGGGTTTAAATAAGATTTATTAGACCTTTACTTTTTATTTTACTTCAATTATGAAAGAGGATATTTTTAAGGTGTATACTTTATTTTTGTGATCACTTTACTATATTATAAGTATTTTTATGCTTTTTAATTAATAAGATATGATTTTTACAAGTTTTATCACTTTATAAAGACTTAATAAATAATAATATTTAGTTAAGTGTTAAAGAAGTATATGGAATAAATTTATAAATGTGTATTTTGTTTCTCTAAGAATTTTTATATATTATACTTATTTTTATGAATTTTAAATAATAGAATATATTTATTTATGATTTATCCCTAATAGGTTATTTGCTAATAATAATTATTATCTTATTTAAGTTGGAAAATAAAATATGATATTAGGTTTAGGTTATAGAATTTATTTTTCTGAACATTTTGATACATAACACATATTTTTCTGAATTATAAAACAAAAGATATTGATTTAATAAGATTTAATAATTTTCGGAAATTCTAAAAGAATATATTTAAATGTTTTATCGCACCAGTGCTAACACCAGCCTCACTCTAAATATTTTTACACCGCACACAACCCTAGCCTACAGTGACAGTCATGTGGGCCCTTTGCCACGTCGGCAAGCCATGTGTGTAGAAGACCAGTCAACGAGCGGATTGGGTGTGGGTGACGTGAGCGTGACATCACCTCGCCGACCACCACCAGATGGTCAACAGCGATGGCGTATGCAAGCGCGTGCGCGGCTGTGGAGAAGTGTGTTGGAAAGAGGGGATGATGGCGAGTCTAACTGGGCGTGCACCGCTGTGATTTGGTCATCGGAAAAGGGTTATCGGCGGCGGACAGCGGCGACGGTGTCGGGTGCCCGTGGCGGGATCGATCGAGAGGAAAAAGTAGAGGGTCAATAAACTCACCCTGATGACGCTCGCATCATTGGAAGAGGTGTACGTGGCTGGAGGTGATGATATGAACGGCGGCGAATCTCGTCGGAGCCGATGAAGACGATGCCATTGTGCTCGATTACGGTTGCGCGTGGTCGATTCCCTATATGAGAAGAACCAGGATAACATGGAGGTTCCTTCAGTGGCTTCAGATGTGCGAGAGGAGGTCAGAAGAGGCGGCTTCTCAGAGCTCCGGTGAGCTAGGGTTAGGTGGTCCTTCGGTGGAGAGGATAAGAGAGAGTGGGCGAAGGAGAATGAGGGGATGAGGATGAAAGGACGACACGGTGGTGTTCTTATCCCTTCTCGGCAACAGCAGCGAGCATCTTGGCGCAGACGACGGCAGCGCTCTCGCCAACGAGCTGCTTTGGCCGCCGCGCGTGAGGTGGACGATGACGATAAACTGGACAAAACGGTAAGTGGGCTGGGCTGGTACTGGGCCTTTGCAAGGTGAGTGGAACGCAGAGTGGCACGCAGGCGAGCGACAATTAACGTGAAGAGGAAATGGGCCTTGGGCCGCTGGTTCTGCTGCTTTTTATCTCTGTTTTCTGTTTTTATAAAACATTTCAAATATGCATTTCTTAAGGTTTAAAATACCTAGAATATTTGTAAGTCCTGAAGAATATTATAAGGATCAATTGTAATCAATTTCTTCTACAATTCTGATTGTGTTTACAAAATGTATTATTATGTGAAGGGTTCTTTTATTTAGTAAAGTAAATACAAATTAGGGTTTAGGGATTTGTTTCTCATATGAAAATCTTATAGAAATGGTCTTGTTTTCACCATGGTAAGTGTGGTGGTTAAGATTTAATATGGTTAATGATATATATAGGACTCTACTCATACTTAGCCTCATAAAGTAACTGTGCAAATATATTACAAGGTATTAAACCCTGGGGTTTATAATATGGTGATTTGAATTCCATGGTTCTCAAGGTTTGGTGATTTCTTCTTCTCCAATTCCTTTACAATTTCTTCACAACCATTCTACTTACTTTTAAAGTAGGCATGGATCACTTCTTGAACTAGTTGTTCATTACTTTCTTAAGTGTGGTTAATGTGTTGATAGAAGTTTATTATATAGTGGTGAATAACCATTGTCATTCATGAGGCACAAGTGATCTCAATGCCCAGCAACATCTACTTAGGGTTTCTAATACCACACTTACTATGGACCCTAAAGGATACACTGCCCTCAAGTTTACCAATGAATGTTGCTAGGGATCAAGGTTTAAGGATTGATCTTGAATTTATAATCTTGAATGATAACTCAACTTAGAGTGAGCTATAAAGATTACTTCTTAATATGGTCTTGATGGTATATGAGACTAGGTCTTTATTAGGGTTTAAGATAATCAGGTGGTCAAGGCTTCCATCAATACACTCTCAACTAGTATTCTATTTATCTCTTCAAAATTTTATTTGACTAGGAGGTATGGTTCACTGGCTGCCTAGGAATAAGAATTGATCCCATTGTTAACTTAATTCTTGGGTTTTGGACAAAGAGGTAGACATGGTTCTGTCATGGCTTGATATATTGTTGGTTAAAGCTTCTAAAGAATTCCTATCCTCACACTTCACTAAGCTTGGATCATAGTTAAGGAATTCCTTTCCTAAATATACTCTATAAATCTCTTTTATCTTATTCACAAAGATCACTTCTTCCTGAATAAGTCAATCATCTGACTCCACCATATCCATCATCTTATGATGACATGGTCATGCCACTTCAATAACTCTAATTCTCCATTCTTCTACATATAACTTCCATTTCTTAGATACCCTTGATGAATCCATCAATGTAACTACTTCTAACTCCATCCATTAACTCCTTTTGTATCCACCTTACATTTACTTCCAAGGCTTGCAAGATTACAATCCTCTTTATATCACATGTGATATCAATCCTCTAGAAGAGATATGGTACTACTCCCATAATACAAGTTTTTTCTTGTATTAGCTTGGTTAAACTACTATGCCTTCAACTACTCCATACAACTTATGTTATATACTTCATCATACTCTAGCTTGACTTCATGATCAAGCTAGATGATTCAGCTTACTAAGGCTTGCCTAATTTAGTATACTCATAACTTCTTCTTCATCAACTGGTCATTGATGGCCCAAAGTATATCGAGCTCGTTGGGGAACCCCAATAGGAAGGTATGATGAGCACAACAGCGAGTTTCCCCTTAGTTATGAAACCAAGGTTATCGAACCAGTAAGAGCAAGGAAACACCTCCAAGGTGTTGTTTCCAACTTGGAATCCTTCACAACGCAACCACAGAACTTTGCCCCCAACTTACAGTGAGGTTGTCAATCTCACCAGTTTTGCTGAAAACAAAGGATTAAACGTATTGTTTGGAAGATAGTAATAGCTTGCAGAAAGTAAAAATAAAACAGTAAACAGCTTGTAGATTGATAGTAAAAGAAAGGACCGGGGTCCATAGTTCACTAGTGGCGATTCTCCTTAAGATACATGACATGTTGGGTGAACAAATTACAGCGGGGCAATTGACAAATATCGAGAAAGCATACATGCATATACTAATCATCTTGACTCCTATGAGATTTGATTGGGCATTACAACATTGTACATAGAGCGTAATCCAACTGCGTCTATGACTAATAATCCACCTTCAGGTTATCATCCGAACCCCCTCCTGTATTAAGGTGCAAGCAACAGATAATTGCATTAAGCATTGCGTGTAAAGTAAACAATACGATTGTTCTATGAACAAAGGATTGTTGTTTTCTCCCTAGTAGCAACAACACATCTAGTACCTTAGAGATTTATGTCACTTCCCCAGATTCCTAGAGGCATGAACCCACTATCGAGCATAAATACTCCCTCTTGGAGTTGCTAGCATCTACTCGGCCAAGATATCTACTAACAATAGAGAGCATGCAAGATCACAAATAACAAAGACATGATAGAATCAATAATGGATCTGAAATAGCATCTCAATATCCATTGGATCCTCGCAAATACAACATGTAGGATTACAAATAGATGATCTTGATCATGAACGGAGCTCACAAGATCTAAACATGGTAGGACAAAGGAGAAGAACCAACCATCTAGCTACTACATGGACCCGTAGTCCAGGGATGAACTACTCACGCATCACACCGGAGGCTTGCATGGTGATGAAGAAGGCCTCCAGTGTGAATTCTCCCCTCCGGTAGGGTGCCGGGAAGAGCTTCAGATCCCTCCCGATCTAGGGATGGAGATGACAGCGGCTACAAACTCTTTTGTGGAATTTTGATCGGGTCCTTAGGGTTTCTGTATCGGAGGCATCTTATAGGCGAAAGGGGAGGCCGAGGGGGTTCCCTAGGCGGTCGCACCACCCCCTGGCGCGGGCCAGGCCTGGCCACGTGGCCAGGTGGTGTGACCGGACCCTGGCCCCTCTCTGTCTCGTATTCTGGCTCTGTGTCCCATTCGGTGAAACATTGACTTTGGCTTTTGTCCCGTCCAATTCCGAGAATATTCATTTTCTAACTTTCCTGGAACCAAAAACAGCAGAAAATAGGCAGCTGGCACTGTGACATCTTGTTAATAGGTTAGTCCAAGAAAGTGTATAAAAATACTCCAAAGTGTGGACAAAACATAAGAAAGTAGATATAAAATAAGCATGGAACATAAAAAATTATAGATACGTTTGCAACGTATCAACATCCCCAAGCTTAACTCCTGCTCATCCTCGAGTAGGTAAGTGATAAAAAGAAAGAATATTTTTTCAGGTGACATGCACCATCATAAACTTGATCAAAGTATTTGTAAAACATTGAAAAGGCATAGCATAAAAGATAGCATAAAAGATATAAAAGATATAGCTGGGATCATAGTAATTTAACATAGCATAAAAGATATAGTTATAACAATAAGACATAGCAACTATGTTGTAACATGAAAAGGCACAAACAAAAGATTCATGAATAACAATGCTTTGAAAGACGTTTGTTTGTTTCACATATAGAAAACATAATGAGAATGGTATTCAGTTTGTCCCTCATAGTGTAGCAAAACATAAATGCATAGGACACCTTCAAAGTTCATAAGGGTGACTAGATACAAATAGTTTAAGGACAAGCAATATCAAAGTTATGCATCAATCAACAAGTCTTGGTTAAACTAAGAATGGCCACTATGCTCTCTCAATAGGTGCATAAAGATAGAAGATGGAGACTCAACATAAAAGTAAAAGAAAGGCCTTCATAGAAGGAAGAAGAGATTCAAGTCTCATAAAGAGCTTCCAAAAATTATGGTATGTATTAGCTTTCAGCTCTCATTTCCCTTATCATAAGCATATTGAAGTGATTAAGGTTAAAGTGAACAAACCATGGAGTATATGCTTGACAAAGTATAAGTTGGAAATCTCATGTCCCTTAAATACGAGGGTCGCTCCTCATGCTACTCAAGTTTAGTTACCGGTAAGTTCTTGTCATAGTAAGTACATGTGTATCATAGAGAACCGCCAACGGGGTACCCCTTGCCCGATGATACGGAAGAATCCCCATATCAAAATGACAAGGCAAGCAGACAACGAGCATCTCAGCAATCTTCTTATTTACCATGGGAAAATGGTACTTTTTTCTCTCTTTCCTCTTTTCTCATCTTTTTTTTCTTTTTTTCTTTTTATCAATCTCTATCTCCTTTTTTATAAGAAGAATGCTTCATAGATTTCTCATTATGGTTATGCTACAGGTTTCCACCATGATTAGGCATGGATTAGACCAGCGGCCCAGGCGTTTCTCTAACACACATACAAAATTCCATGGACTTACAAGCTCCCCTTTCATTTCACACCGACGACATCCATAGACAAAAGAGCATGATATCAACTAGGTACAAAGTACAAGTGCAATGTTGAAAGCGTTCCCCATGACAGCATGGTTCTGCTAATCCCCAACATATAAGTGCAAGCATATACAACATAGATGACACAATGGTTCAAGTTTATTAGGGGCAACAAAAGTAAAGTGTGCCATCAAGTTCGTGAGAGCTTTAATCACTAATTTTCTCATAACAAGTTTAATTCGGAAGGTAGATAAAAACATGAATATACTTGGAATAGCAAATGCTAATAGGTAGGTATGGTGGACTCTTTGGTATAACTTGGTTTTATTTGGAGTTGGATGCATGAGTGGAACTCATACTTGGTTATGGAGGCTAGCAAAACACTGGGAGCGACCAACTAAGAGAGCAATAATGTCCATAATCATGCAAAGCGACAAAACATCATTAATTAAAGCGTAAAGTGATATTACAAGTCGAAAACTAAAGGATCATCGAGGCTATGGTGACTTGGGATAGTCATAACATGGTGTGGGCATGCGCCAAGTCAACCCAAATAAAGCATCAAAGGAGAATACCACAATAATATGCTTTAATATGCTAAAACAACGCATGATTCTTTCAAGGCACATTAAGCAATCTCAATTATTTATAACATGTCATGCTACAGCAAAAATCACTAAGCATAAAGCCAAAACAATATCAAGCATGACATGACAAAGCATAGGCTACAGTCAAAAACAAGCTCCTTTTTACCACTTAAGCATGAACTTTTCCTACTCTTTTCCAATCCAAACCAACCTATTTGAAAACTAATGTATGAAAGAGGGGGTCCAACCAATTTATTCAAGCAAACTAAGCAAACCAAGCAAATGAAAACAAAAAACAAAAAATGAAGATGCCCCAAGAACAACACAACTATGCATGAAACAATAAAATTGAAGTGTTTGGAAGAACCTGAGATTTTTATTGATGAGGAAGGGGATGTCTTGGGCATCCCCAAGCTTTGACGCTTGTACTTCTTGGATATTTCTTGGGGTGACACGGGGTGGCATCCCCAAGCTTGAGCTTTAGTCCATTCTTCATCTCATTACATCATTCTCTCCTTACACCTGAAATTTTTCCTTCATACAAAACTTCACACAATCTTTATTAGCAACATTAGTGTACTCAAGATAATAAGTCTTTGGGTTTAGTTTAAACACCAATAAAACTTCCATTAAAACACAAGCTACTATAGCACTTCCTCAAAAATCTCAATTCCCCAAAAAGAATCCAAAAAGGAATCAACAAGAAGCAAATGCAAATAATGGTAGAAATCTGTCAAAACAGACTAGCAGGTAAAAACCATTTTTTTGAAGACCTTCTGTTACTCAAATCGAAAGTGTTGAACTAACGAAAGTTGGGTAACAACCTAGGGCAGAAGCACAAAAATCACAGGTCAAACCTACGTACAGAGATTTTACACGAATTTTTACAGCGAAGCACAAAATCGGTTTCGGGACAACAACTTTCCCAAGCATTACTTCTCTCTTATTAGAGGTTACTCTTGGCACAAAAAGCAAATAAAAAGGATAAGGAGCGATTATTACAGAGGTAATAACTTCCAAGACTCATCTAAAACTTTTGGGTTATCTCCCAATAAGTAATTTTCTTTAACGCCTTTAAGTTAGGCATAAGAAGCAAGAAAAAGGATCAAGTATTCTCAAATGAAGAAGCATTAAGAGCAAATTTTGTTTCCATAGGAGAGGCAAAAGGAATCTTCTCTCTCTTCTTAGGGAAGTGTTCTACACCTTTATTGAGTGGGAATTGATATCTAATGGTGCCTTCTTTCATATCAATAATGGCACCAATAGTTCTAAGAAAAGGTCTTCCCAAAGTAATAGGACAAGAAGCATTGCATTCAACATCCAAAACATAGAAATCAATGGGGACATAGGCATTGTTAACCATAATAAGAACACCATTAGTACTCCCCATAAATTTCTTTTTAGCATTGTCATCAAGTGGGACATTTAAATAACAATCTTCCAATGGTGGCAAATCAAGCATTTCATAAATCTTTCTAGTCATAATAGAAACACTACTATCAAGATCACATAAGGCTTTGAGATCAAAATCATTTAATTTCATATTAATGATGTGTTCTCAACCATCTTCTAATTTCATAGTAATAGAAGCTTTATGTTTCATCTTTTCTTCTTTAATTTTTATGAGAGCATCAGTAATGTGTTTTGTAAAGGCCATATTCATAGCACTAGCATTAGGACTTTTAGCAAGCTTTTGTAGGAACTTAATTACTTCACAGATATTGCAATCATCAAGATCAAAATCATAATTATCATCTAAAGTAGTAGAGCTATTGTTTCCCATATTCCGAAGAATTTCAGCATTTTTATTAGAAAAGGTTCCATTGGGTTTACTAGCTTCAACACTAGTGGTAGTGATAGTAGAAACACTAATATTTCTAGCAATTTCATCTTATCTTTCCCACTTAGCATGCAATTCAGCTAATAGTCTAACATTTTCATCAATTCTAACTTGTATGGCATTAGTAGTAGCAAAAGGATTCTCAATAGTTTCAGGTTTAGCAGCCATTTTATTAAAAGAAGATTGTGCTTCAGCCAATGATGCTATGTTTCTTTCAGCATTAGAGAGTTTTTCCTCATTAGTTTTATTGAAAGCAGTTTGTTTACTAATAAAATCTTTAAGCATAACTTCAAGTTCAGAGGGAGCACTCCTATTATTGTTGTAGGAATTTCCATAAGCATTACCATTATTGGGAGGATATGGCCTATAGTTATTATTACCAAAATTATTCCTGTAGGCATTGTTGCTAAAATTATTATTTCTTATAAAGTTCACATCAACTTGCTCTTCTTGAGCAACCAATGAGGCTAAGGGAGCATGATTTGGATCAATATGAGCTTTCCCATTAACAAGCATAGACATAATAACATCAATTTTATCACTCAAGGAGGAAGTTACTTCAACAGAATTTACCTTCTTACCTTGTGGATCTCTCTCAGTATGCCATTCAAAATAGCTAACCATCATATTATCTAGAAGCTTTGTTGAAGCACCCAAAGTAATGGTCATAAAGGTACCTCCAGCAGCAGAATCCAGTAGATTTCTTGAAGAATAGTTCAATCGTGCATAAAAGGTTTGGATAATCATCCAAGCAGTCAGTCCATGAGTGGGACAATTCTTTACCAAAGATTTCATTCTTTCCCAAGCTTGAGCAATTATCAGATTGTTTAAATTTCATTATTTCACTTCTCATAGATATAATCTTAGCAGGAGGATAGTATTTTCCAATGAAAGCATCTTTGCATTTAGTCCAAGGATCAATACTATTTCTAGTTAGGGATTGCAACCATTCTTTAGCTTTTCCTCTCAAAGAGAAAGGAAACAATTTAAGCTTAATAATATCTCCATCTATATCCCTATGCTTTTGCATCTCACAAAGTTCAACAAAGTTATTAAGATGAGCAGCAACATCTTCAATACCAATACCAGAAAATTGTTCTCTCATAACAAGATTAAGCAAAGCAGGTTTAATTTCAAAGAAAGTTGCTTCAGGAACAGGTGGAGCAATAGGTGTGCACATGAAATCATTGTTGTTGGTGCTAGTGAAGTCACACAACTTAGTGTTTTCAAGAGTAGTCATTTTTTGTGTTTTTAATAAAAAGAAGCAAACTAGTACAACTATTTTTTGTGTGTTTTTGATAAAGAAACAAGCAAACAAAGCGGAAATAAACAAAGCAAAACAAATAAAACAAAGTAAAGAGATTGGTTATGAGGGACTCCCCTTGTGAAGATGTCCTTGACTCCCTGGCAACGGCACCAGAAAAATAGCTTGATGGCCCAAAATATATCGAGCTCGTTGGGGAACCCCAAGAGGAAGGTATGATGAGCACAACAACAAGTTTCCCCTCAGTTATGAAAGCAAGGTTATCGAACTAGTAGGAGCAAGGAAACACCTCCAAGGTGTTGTTTCCAACTTGGAATCCTACACAACACAACCACAGAACTTTGCCCCCAACTTACAGTGAGGTTGTTAATCTCACCGGTTTTGCTGAAAACAAAGGATTAAACGTATTGTGTGGAAGATAGTAATAGCTTGCAGAAAGTAAATAGAAAACAGTAAACATCTAGTAGATTGATAGTAAAAGAAAGGACCGGCGTCCATAGTTCACTAGTGGTGATTCTCCTTAAGATAGATGACATGTTGGGTGAACAAATTACAGCGGGGCAATTGACAAACATCGAGAAAGCATACATGCATATACTAATCATCTTGACTCCTATGAGATTTGATTGGGCATTACAACATTATACATAGACCGTAATCCAACTACATCTATGACTAATAATACACCTTCAGGTTATCATCCGAACCCCCTCCAGTATTAAGTTGCAAGCAACATATAATTGCATTAAGCATTGCGTGTAAAGTAAACAATACGATTGTTCTATGAACAAAGGATTGCTGTTTTCTCCCTAGTAGCAACAACACATCTAGTACCTTAGAGATTTTTGTCACTTCCCCAGATTCCTAGAGGCATGAACCCACTATCGAGCATAAATACTCCCTCTTGGAGTTGCTAGCATCTACTTGGCCAAGATATCTACTAACAACAAAGAGCATGCAAGATCACAAATAACAAAGACATGATAGAATCAATAATCAATCTGAAATAGCATCTCAATATCCATCGGATCCCCGCAAACACAACATGTAGGATTACAAATAGATGATCTTGATCATGAACGAAGCTCACAAGATCTAAACATGGTAGCACAAAGGAGAAGAACCAACCATCTAGCTACTACATGAACGCATAGTCCAGGGATGAACTACTCACGCATCACACCAGAGGCTTGAATGGTGATGAAGAAGGCCTCCAGGGTGAATTCTCCCCTCCGGCAGGGTGCCGGGAAGAGTTTCAGATCCCTCCCAATCTAGGGATGGAGATGACGACGGCTACAGACTCTTTCATGGAATTTTGTATTGGAGGCATCTTATAGGCGAAAGGGGAGGCCGAGGGGGTTCCCTAGGCGGCCGCACCACCCCCTGGCGCAGGCTAGGCCTAGCCGCGTGGCCAGGTGGTGTGGCCGGCCCTTGTCCCCTCTCCGTGTCGTATTCTGGCTCCGTGTCCCCCTCGGTGAAATATTGACTTTGGCTTTTGTCCCGTCCAATTCCGAGAATATTCATTTTCTGACTTTCCTGGAAGCAAAAATAGCAGAAAACAGGCAGCTGGCACTGTGGCATCTTGTTAATAGGTTAGTCCAATAAAGTTTATAAAAATACTCCAAAGTGTGGACAAAACATAAGAAAGTAGATATAAAACAAGCATGGAACATCAAAAATTATAGATACATTTGCAACGTATCAGTCATCTATTCTCAAATGACTTGAGAATAATGACCACCAACCTTTGATCATAATAAGCTGAGGCTTCTAATTGTTTAATCAAACTCTATTAACACTAAGTACTATATTTGTACTAGTCTCTCTATAGGCTTATCTTGTTAAGGAAGCTTACTCCATATTTACATCTACTTGACTTAACAAGATTATTTTTTGATTATGCTATCATTTCTAGACTCCTTATAACTTCTCAAGTACTAGTTTAATTCTTAGGTTTATATACTTCTCCTAGTTAACTCATAAGTGAGTTAACTCCTCCAACATCCAATGGTTTGATTACCACAAAGGATCTCACTCCATTGATGATGGCACACTCAACCATATCTAGTTCCTTCTTCCGATTAACTTACTTAAGGTCTTTGGAAGGTCAATATAATAGGTCAATGCTAAGAGTCAATAAGTGATAGGTCAAGAATTGATCACTCAATATTGATGATCAATTGACACTGGGACTTATCTATTTAGGAATTCCATATGTTAATATGAAAACAAAGGTATGTGATAAATGGTCTTGGCTCAACTTCCTTTTCTAATATATTTGTAATAAGAGTTAATGTTTAAGAACTACCATGATGCTCATGGTAGGAACAACTATGGCAAGCAAGTGTATCAAGATTTATTTATAGAGTTTCTTTACTTAAGCTATATACTTGGCTTGATATTCCAGTTTTGTTGTGAATGGTACCTTGATATAATCTTTTAGAAGATTAAGTATTCAACCTTAAGTTGTTGTATGAAATACCATGTCATGGTCTCTAAAAGATCTAGTACTTCTTATTAATTAGTGTGTTGTGACTTAGTTTTGTTACATTTGATCTACCCTTAGATCAAATTCTATTACCCAAGGTAAGGTTTTAGAAAAGGTCATATTGAAACTAATCGTAGTCAACTTGATGATCTACTTCATTTCCACCAAGTTAACAGAAGCTTCAATCACTTTGACAAGTTTTATTTAAAAGCGCGAAAATTATCCAGATTTTCTATGCATGAATGCAATGCACACACCTGTGTTTGGCTTATTTCTAAGCTCTAAAGCTGGGATGTTATAAACTCTCCCCCTTAAAATAAACTTCGTCCCCGAAGTTCGTACTCTCTTACGTTTCGAAATGAGGTGTTGACTTGTATAGATCACGACATTTCTCAAATTCCCTTGTGATCACAATTGGGGATAATTGTAGTATCCCGTATCTAGATCTTTTTCCTTGAATCCTCTTCATTCCGACAATATCCACTATTGTTTCTAATTTACCATATAGTTCCTTTTTACTATATCTCTTTGGGTTTATGCCCTTACGGTCCTATTTAGAATTGGTTGTGGACACATTTTGTCCCTTCCAATAAGGTTTTCCTACTATTATACGCTAAATTATTTTAGTAGGCTCTACTCCTTAAGGACAACTTACGAGTTATTTGTTTTAGAACTAGTACACTACGTTTAATCTATTATATCTCCTTCAATATTTCATCTGGACATACTCTCGGAAATACTTTATAATGATGGCTTCTTGTAACCTTATGAGAATAAGGCTTAATCTCATCATAACTTTGTACTTCTTCTCCAACCTTTAGTCAGAAAGTTAGACAACAACACTTCAGTGTTTATTGTTTACTCTCCCCCTTGGGGTTTCCTAATGGTCTCTAAACTGCATGTATAATATCCATTAGCTCAATAGGAAGGATATTGATCTCTGTCCAGCTTATACTTTACCTCTACAAGGTCTCATGAAAGAATCTGCGGTACATCCACACAATTGTGGATCTCGGAAATGAATCTTCCAACGTTACTTTTCTTACTTTTATCTTCTTAGACATTATGTCTCACTAATAAACCCGATTTCACAAAACGTCTCGAAAGCCATTCGCTTAAATTTTATACTTCTTTACGTCTCTTCTAGCTTAGGCCAAGTTTTATGCTCTTTAATTTATACAATGATGACCTAACTACCTAAACCGCAAGGATACCAGCTGTGGATCCTCCTAGGTGTATGGATTACCCTACGGGTTTTCGACTTCTTACTGGCATTCTCTCTTAATTGTCAGAGCTTGAATACCACCCTTATTCCAAGACTTCTTCTTTTCTCCCTTTTCATGTTACTTCCATGGACTTGGAACAACTACTTCATTAGCTTCTAATCAACATCACCTATCTTGAGTGAACTTAAATTCATTCCTTCATGTTGCTCCACACCTTTTCTGCATTAATATTCCTTCTTATTGCCAGCTCATAGTGAGTTGGGATTGATCCATCCTTCAAAATAGTGTTGATACTCCTTATGTTTAGCTTCCTTCTTCGTGCAGGTCTTCATCTTGATCTTCGGAACTCGTCACTCCCTTACACGAATTCACTTTTCTACCTAGGTCTATAACATCAAGTAATAACTTGATGATGCAGCATGCATTTGCACCTCAAGTCAAACTTCATGCACGGATCTAGTCAATCAAGAAGATCCAAGAAATCCAAATGTGGTACATATAACACACATCATTCTAAGCCCGGAATATAGTAGTTGAGTATAATACCTCTAAAATTGAGGCTTATCTATGTAGTATATGACACCTCCTAGTATAGGTTTACTTTGTGATACTTAGCACTTGGGGTTAAACTACTATTTGTCTCATTATTTACCAAAATTGCTCAATTGCAATTCGATAATTTTGAGCAAAGTGGTCTCACTTTCGTCCTGACTAACTTCTTACCTTTCTTTCGGGACTACTAAGGACTACCAATTTTCCATTCTATCATAAACTATCCTCACATGATCTCTCAAAACTACTAACAAAATTGTAGTTACTACCTTAATGCAAAAATTATTATAATGTTATAATACCTATGACTTCTATCATAGACCTAAACTATTCTTTACTTACTATTGTTACAAGATTTGTTACTGAGTACTTGTCATAATTACATCTGTATCATGATCTCAGAGCTAATATCACCACGACCTTGTTAAGATTTACCTAGTCATCATGATTGAAGAGCTAATCTCACCATGACGACTCTTCTTCTTAGCTTACTATTAATGATTCTTCACAGAATTCTACTCCATCACATGGAATTCTCAAATGAATGCTAGATGATTTACTTCCAATTATATCTATACATACTCTAATGGTCTACCTTAAACGGTATAACCATATCAACTAGTGATAAGGTTCTTTGAATTTATAGGAATTCTAAATATAGACTCCATCACTAATACTACTCCACATGATGTCCTAATCCTAGTCGTAATCTTCTTTGATATTTTAACTTACTTAAGATATCTTAGTGATGTTATACCTATTTAGAGCTACACTCAAATGACCTTTCTCTGGAGAATACATATAACTAATCCTTAAGAAAGATGACAAAAAACATCCAACTTAAGTGTGACAAGGTTTATCCTCAAGTGGATATCCATCACAAATCTTGGTTCAGATAAGATGGATCCTATAGTCACTATCCAACCTACAGATCTTCCTAAAAGGGTTTTAATCCTAAGGTCAAAGCATATGCTCTGATACCAGTTGTGGTGACCCAGCATACCACTGCATGATGTAGTACACTATAGTCGTTGACATAACACCAATGAAACACCGTTCACTAGTATTACATCCCTCAGAGTGGTACAATAGAAACATAGCAGGTCCAAGACATGACTATAGATTACAACTTGACTCTTTACAAAATATCCATAGAACACTCTAGGTTAAAGAGGAAGAAAATCAACTTCTTACAAAGAAGAACCAGAAATAATAATTCAGAACTATCTGGCTAACAAGACTAGTATCTAAACTATCTGGCTTGCAATTGCTACTAATGTAATGCTCTACAGAAGTAGGTGTTTTGGATAGAGTATGTACTCCTATCTAATCAAGATCTTCGACTTTGCTTTGATTGATGTATATGTTGAATTCTTTGACTTTATTGAAGAACTTGAGCTGCCGATGATGGTTTCTTGAGCAGAAATTGATGTTGACGTCGCCTTCAACAGTTTAGAACCTAGCAAGGGTTAAGAAGGTACATTTGAGTACGAGCGTACTCAGCAAGTTCACTAAAAAGGAGTGTATGATTCACTATCTCTATAGCCACAGACCAAAGGTCGTAGGCAATGCAGGTTTTCATAAACATTTCTTCAAAGGTTGCTTTTAGTCTGAAAACTATGTCCGACATCCTTCATAGGTTGACCAGAACCTTCATGGGGTTCCTTTCCTACCGCGTTCGTAGCTCCTTCCCGGAACATGGAGTAACATGTCATAGTTCTTACACTCTGCAGAGGTGCGTTGCTTTACCCATGAGAGACCTTAGCCTTGTTGCACATCCAAGTCTAGAGCTTATCCATACTTCCTTGGTATGGGGACCGGTCTAAGATCCAAGCCAATCACTGCCCCTTCGAGATCCTGCATGTCCCCATGGTGTACGCCATGCCAACATCTTGAATTACAACAATGGTTGGTACAGACCGTTCAGATGCTAGAACTATCATGGGACGTTGAGGGTTCCCACCCATATGTTGCATATCCTCTATGAATTACTAATTAATGCATGCTACGAGGATAACAGCCACGACATGCGCATCCGGATACATGCGAGAGGTAGAAGATACAACTAACTTCTCCGTCCCATTCCATATCTCAGGGTTAACGCATAATATACGATGCTAGAATCACTGGCGACATTGGTTGTTAAGTCTTAGATATTATGTTCCTTTACTACTAGAACTGTATTAGTAGATTATTACCATCTGGTAAATAATCCATAGTCATGTTATTATGAAAATAGTGTTTGTGACTTTTTTGAAATGCAGGTGATGACAACATTTAAGTTACAAGCATTTGATAGAAAATAATCAAAGGACATGAGCAAGTTGTGAACTTGCATTTTGTGATTGCAAGATTATGCACTCACGCTCTTCAAGATACTAGAAGATCTAAAATCTAGAAATAGCATCATTGGTCCGGTAAGGACTAATGTTTAAAGAAGCAAGATGCAATTATGCATAAGTAATATAATGCAATTCGATAAACGTGAACCCTCGGAATAATCGTATCTTATCTAGGGTTTGGAAGCTTGTGGTGATATCTTTAGAATGTGTTCCACTTTTATACCAGCTTCACAATTATGCTTCCTGTTAAGGCTTGTGATTGTGTGTGAAACAATATGTAAATATAACAAGTAGCCTACAATACTAAAGCACTCAAATGGGGAATAGTACATAAAAACTGCTTGATTAGGATTGTCAATTCATTTGAGTATTCACAGAAATGCTTAAGGATTACTTTTAATATTTCTTGAAAGAATAACTTTTGAGGAAAAGATTACTTTACCAAGTAAAAGCATTTAAATCCTAAAGCTAACACTTTAATGTTTTCTTACTAGTTATGAGTATTAAATAAGAAAATAATTAGCATTTTCGAATAGCTATTCCACTAGCAAGTGGAGACTTTCATAATTTGAATAAGGCATCTTATTATAGGTGGTTCACTTCTTAACATCCATGAAGGTGGTGTATAAGTGTTGTTACTTTTATGGGGTGATGTTTTCTTAACTTTATAAGTGAATGGAATGATTTACTTATTTTTAGAAGTAATGGTTAAACTTTATAAACATGGAAAAGGCCTTACTTTAATTACTTAAAAACTTGGTTTAGAGCTTTAGGTAGATTCCTGAACTTGTAAAAGAATTGGTAGTTAATAACTTGATGATCTTAGAAATGCATGAGATCCTTTTGTTAAACAATATACTATTTTGATGATTTTATAATGGATAAAATTAAGATACACTTAATTTTTTAAATGGCAGTTTTAGTAAATATTTCTAAAAATGGTTGGACCTATCTTGAATTTACTTAAACATCAATTGAACTGGTTATTTCATTTTTTAGGCTTTAAACAAATAATGATAAAGGTAATAGTAAAGATTTAAATATTTTTAATGAATTAGAATAAAAGAAAAGGGTTTAAATAAGATTTATTAGACCTTTACATTTTATTTTACTTCAATTATGAAATAGGATATTTTTAAGGTGTAGACCTTATTTTTGTGATCATTTTGGTATATTATAAGTATTTTTATGCTTTTTAATTAATAAGATATAATTTTACAAGTTTTATCACTTTACAAAGACTTAATAAATAAAAATATTTAGTTAAGTGTCATAAAAGTATATGGAATAAATTTATAAATGTGTATTTTATTTTTATAAGAATTTTGATATATTATACTTATTTTTATGAATTTTAAATAATAGAATATATTTATTTAAGATTTATCCCTAATAGGTTATTTGCTAATAATTATTATTATCTTATTTAAGTTGGAAAATAAAATACGATATTAGGTTTAGGTTATATAATTTATTTTTTGAACATTTTGATATATAACACATATTTTTCTAAATTATAAAACAAAAGATATTGATTTAATAAGATTTAATAATTTTCTGAAACTCTAAAAGAAAATATTTAAATGTTATATTGCGTCAGTGCTAACGCCAGCCTCACTCTAAATATTTTTACACCGCACACAACCCTAGCCTACAGTCACAAACATGTGGGCCCTTTGCCATGTCGACAGGCCACACGTGCAGAAGACCAGTCAACGAGCAGATAGGGTGTGGGGTGACGTGAGCGTGAGGTCAGCATGATGTCACCTCGCCGGCCAC
This sequence comes from Avena insularis, assembly GCA_023614405.1. Classification (NCBI taxonomy): domain Eukaryota; kingdom Viridiplantae; phylum Streptophyta; class Magnoliopsida; order Poales; family Poaceae; genus Avena; species Avena insularis. The sequence continues at coordinate 166,975,471 of CM042694.1, read as the reverse complement.
CACCAGATGGTCAACAACGACAACGTATGCGAGCGTGCACGCGGCTGTGGAGGAGTGCGTTGGAAAGAGGGGATGATGGCGAGTCTAACTGGGCATGCACCGCTGCGATTTGGTCATCGGAAAAGGATTATCGGCGGCAGACAGCGGCGACGGTGTCGGGTGCCCGTGGTGGGATCGATCGAGAGGAAAAAGTAGAGGGTGGAGAGGACCAGAGGGTCGAGAAACTCACCCTGATGACGCTCGCGTCATTGGAAGAGGCGTACGTGGCCGGAGGTGATGGTATGGATGGCGGCGAATCTCATCGGAGCCGATGAAGACGATGACATTGTGCTCGATTACAGTTGTGCGCGGCCGATTCCCTATATGAGTAGAACCAGGATAGCACGGAAGTTCCTTCGGTGGCTTCAGATGTGCGAGAGGAGGTCAGCAAAGGCGGCTTCTCAGAGCTCCAGTGAGCTAGGGTTAGGTGGTCCTTCAGTGGAGAGGATAAGAGAGAGTGGGGGAAGGAGAATGAGGGGATGAGGATGAAAGGACAACGCGGTGGCGTTCTTATCCCTTCTCGGCAACGGCGGCGAGCATCTTGGCGCAGACGACGGCGGCGCTCCCGCCAACAGCTGCTTTGGCCGCCGCGCTGAGGTGGACGATGACGATAAGCTGGACAAAACGGTAAGTGGGCTGGGCTGGTACTGGGCCTTTGCAAGGTGAGTGGAACGCAGAGAGGCACGCCTGTGATGACGGCGATTAACGAAGAGGAAATGGGCGGTGGTAGTAGTTCTGCTGCTTTTTATCTCTGTTTTCTGTTTTTATAAAACATTTCAAATATGCATTCCTTAAGGTTTAAAATACCTAGAATATTTGTAAGTCCTGAAGAATATTATAAGGATCAATTGTAATCAATTTCTTCTACAATTCTGATTGTGTTTACAAAATGTATAATTATGTGAAGGGTTCTTTTATTTAGTAAAGTAAATACAAATTAGGGTTTTAGGGATTTGTTTCTCATATGAAAATCTTATAGAAATGTTCTTGTTTTCACCATGGTAAGTGTGATGGTTAAGATTTAATATGGTTAATGATATACATATGACTCTACTCATACTTAGCCTCATAAAGTAACTGTGCAAATATATTACAAGGTATTAAACCCTGGGGTTTATAATATGGTGATTTGAATTCCATGGTTCTCAAGGTTTGGTGATTTCTTCTTCTCCAATTCGATTACAATTTCTTGACAACCATTCTACTTACTTTCAAAGTAGGCATGGATCACTTCTTGAACTAGTTGTTCATTACTTTCTTAAGTGTGGTTAATGTGTTGATAGAAGTTTATTATATAGTGGTGAATAACCATTGTCATTCATGAGGCACAAGTGATCTCAATGCCCAGCAACATCTACTTAGGGTTTCTAATACCACACTTACTATGGACTGTAAAGGATACACTGCCCTCAAGTTTACCAGTGAATGTTGCTAGAGATCAAGGTTTAAGGATAGATCCTAAATTTATAATCCTGAATGATAACTCAACTTAGAGTGAGCTATAAATATTACTTCTTAATATGGTCTTGATGGTATATGAGACTAGGTATTTATTAGGGTTTAAGACAATCAGGTGGTCAAGGCTTCCATCAATACACTCTCAACTAGTATTCTATTGATCTCTTAGAAATTTTATTTGACTAGGCGGTATGGTTCACTGGCTGCCTAGGAATAGGAATTGATCCTACTGCTAACTTAATTCTTGGGTTTTGGACAAAGAGGTAGACATGGTTCTGTCATGGATTGATATACTGTTGGTTAAAGCTTCTAAAGAATTCCTATCCTCACACTTTACTAAGCTTGGATCATAGTTAAGGAATTCCTTTCCTAAATATACTCTATAAATCTCTTTTATCTTATTCACAAAGATCACTTCTTCCTGAATAAGTCAATCATGTGATTCCACCATATCCATCATCATATGATGACATGGTCATGCCACTTCAATAACTCTCATTCTCCATTCTTCTACATATTGCTGGAGATATGCCCAAGAGGCAATAATAAAAGTGGTTATTATTATATCTTTGCGTTTATGATGAATGTTTACATCCCACGCTATAACTGTATTATAAGGAAACACTAATACGTGTGTGTTTTGTAAATGTAAAAGAGTCCCTAGTAAGCCTCTTGTTGAACTAGCTTGTTGATTAATAGATGATCATGGTTTCCTGATCATGGACATTGGATGTCATTAATAACAAGGTTGTATCATTAGGAGAATGATGTGATGGACACACACCCATAGTAAGTGTAGCATAAGATCAAGTCATTTATATCGTGTTGCTACAAGCTTATCAAATGCATAGTAACCTAATCCTTCGACCATGAGGTTATGTTAATCACCATCACCGGATGGGTGCTTTGATGACATCAAACACCGCTTCGTAACTGAGTGGTTATAAAGGTGTCATTGGGTATTCTAAAAGTATGTGTTGAAGCGCATGGACCAAGATTGGGATTTGTCCATCCATATGACGGATGGATATGCTCTGGGCCCTCTTGGTGGAATGTCATATAGTTAGCTTGCAAGCATGTGACTAGGTCACAAGGGATGACATAACATGGAACGAGTAAAGAGTACTTATCAGTAACGAGGTAGAACTAGGTATGGAGATACCGATGATCAAACCTCGGATAAGTAGAATATCGCGTGACAAAGGGAATTGGTTTCGTATGTTAATGGTTCTATCGATCATGAAGTCATCGTTGAGTATGTGGGAGCCGTTATGGATCTCCAGATCCCGCTGATGGTTATTAATCGGAGAGGTGTCTCCATCATGTCTGCATATTCACGAACCGTAGGGTGACACACTTAAGGTTTGATGCTGTTTAGGTAGATATGGAATGTGCGTTGGAGACCGAATGTTGTCCGGAGTCTCGGATTGGATCTGAGACATCACGAGGAGATCCGGAAGTGTCCGCAGAATAAGATTCATATAATGGAGATCATTTTCTAGGTTTGGAAATGTTCTGGAGTGTTTATATGGGGGTTCTAGAAGGTTTCGGAATGTTCCGGAAAGTTCCAGAAGGTTCCGTGGACTTTACTTGAAAACCAAGAAAGGAAAAGGGGAGACTTGGGGGGGAAGGAATCTCCCTCCCCCTCTCCCTTGTGCGCCAGCCCTAGGGGGTGGGAACCCTAGGCCGCACACCTCCCTCTATATATAGAGGGGTGGAGGCGCCACCCCCTTGCCCCTCCACTCTTGCCCTAGCCGCCTCTCTCCTCCTCCTTCCTTCTACTCAGGCTTAGGCGAAGCCCTGCAAAATTCTCTACTCCACCACCACCACCACGCCGTCGTGCTGCTGGGATTCCATGGAGAGATCTACTACCTCTGCTGCTCGCTAGAACGGGGAGAGGAAGGTCTGCATCGACTCTGCACGTGTGATTGACTGCGGAAGCGCTGTCGGAACGCGGCGCCGGAAGGATCGTCTACTCGATCTTGAGATCGGCAAGTGATCGTCTACATCAACCACGAGATCCGATCTCACACAAGGCTTTCGGATCTACAAGGGTTAGTACAGATCTATCTCGTTGCACATGTCTAATAGATTAGATCTTGGCTTTTATCTAGATTAGATCTGGGTTTTGTTCGTTCTTGCGGTAGAATTTTTTTGTTTTCCATGCTATGAACCCATCAGTGGTATCAGAGCCGTGTCTATGCGTAGATCTGTTGCACGAGTAGAACACAATGGTTTTGTGGGCGTTGGTGCTCGTGCCGTCTTTTGCTTTGTGTACTTTGCATCTTGCGGTATGGTGGGATGAAGCGGCTCGGGCTAACCTTACATGTCATCGCACATGAGACTTGCTCCACGCTTGACGTGTAACTTGCTTTGCACAAGTGGCTTTGCGGGTTTCTGTATCTCCCACCATAGTATATATCCAATTTACACTTTGTACTTGATAGCACTTGTATCAACGTTGTGGTTCAGTTTCGTAGGTAAGATCCGTTCTTATTCGAAAGCCCCAAACCACGTAAAACATGCAAAGAAAATTAGAGGCGTCTAACTTGTTTTTGCAGGGGATTTGTGATGTGATATGGCCATCATGTGATTGTGATTATATTTGATGTATGCAATGATCCTTGTTGTAATATGGCAACGGCGAGAACTAATGGTTGCCTTTAATTCTGTTAAGACCTGCGTGTCTATTCATCTTGTAATAGCTTTATTCCAAGTAGTTGTAATAGTTGCTAGTGATGATGGACAACCATGAAGCGGCACCACTGACCTTGACGCAATGCTGGTGATGATGGAGATCATGTCCGTGCTTTGGAGATGGAGATCAAAGGCATAAGAAGAAAGGGCCATATCATATCACACTAATTATGAATTGCCTGTGATGTTAATCCTTTATGCATCTTGTACTTAGATCACGACGGTAGCATTATAAGATGATACCTCTCACTAAATATCAAGTAATAAAGTGTTCGTCCTTAGTTGGCACCGTTTCTAAGACTCGTCGTTTCGAAGCATCTCGTGATGATCGGATGTGCTAGATTCTACGTGTGCATACAACGGGTGCAAGCCAGATTTGCACATGTGGAAACTAAGGTTAATCTTGACGAGCCTAGCATGTACAGACATGGTCTCGGAACACGGAATACCAAAAGGTAGAGCACGAGTCATATAAATGATACGATGAACATGAAGATTGTTCGCCGATGAAACTACATCTTCTCTCGTGAAGATCGGACTTGGTGTAGTGGACTTGGTTTGTGTAATCACTAAGACAATGTGAGGGATGTTGTTTTGAGTGGGAGTTCACCTAGTTAATTTAAGAATTAAAATTGAACTCAATTTATCATAAACTTAGTCTAAACTACTTGCAAATTTGTTGTAGATTATGGCGAACCTCTCCATCAATTTCAATGCGTTCCTCTAGAAAGAAAAGCTTAAGAACAATGGAAGCAACTTCACGGACTGGCTCCGTGGACTGAAGATTGTCCTCAGGGCTGGTCAGTTGACCTATGTGCTCGAAGCACCGCTAGGTGACCCACCTGCAGAAGATGCCACCGATGACGTAAAGAATGTTTACGCCACTCGGAAAAATCATTACTCCATAGTTCAGTGTGCCATCCTGTACGGTTTAGAAACGGAGCTTCAGAAGTGCTTTGAGCACCACGACCTGTTCGAGATCATTAAGGAGATCAAGCTCATTTTTGAGACTCATGCGGCCGTGGAGAGCTATGAGGCCTCCGAAAAGTTCTTTAACTGTAAGATGGAAGAGGGTAGCTCCGTTAGCGAGCACGTGCTCACCATGTCTAGGCACGCAAACAAGCTCCAAGAGTTGGGGATAACGATTCCTAATGAGTTAGGGATTCACCGTGTCCTCCAATCACTGCCACCGAGTTATAAGAACTTTGTGATGAACTACAATATGCACTGCATGAACAAGACGTTGCCTGAACTATCGTCCATGCTAAAAACTGCTGAAGTGGAGATCAAGAAGGAGCACCAAGTGTTGATGGTCAATAAGACCACCAATTTCAAGAAATAGGGCAAGCCTAAGAACAAGGGCAACTTCAAGAAGGACGGCAAGAAAAGCCGCACGCTAAGAAGCCCAAGGCTGGTCCTAAGCACAAACGAATGCTTTCTTGCAAGGGTGCTGGTCACTAGAAGCGTAACTGCCCCAAGTACCTGGCGGATCTGAAGAACGGCAACATCAAGAAGCAAGGTATATTCGATATACAAGTTATTGATGTGTATCTTACTAGTAATCGTAGTAGTGCACAGGTATTTGATCTTGGTTCGGTTGCTCATATTTGTAACTTCGAAGCAGAGCTGCGGAATAAACGAAGACGGCGAGGGAGGTGATGATGCGTTGGAAATGGCTCCAAGGTTGATGTGATCGCCGTCACGCTCCTCTACATCTACCATCGGGATTAGTTTTAAATTTAAATAATTGTTATTTGGTGCCTGCGTTAAGCATGAACATTATATCTGGATCTTGTTTATTGCGAGACGGTTACTCTTTTAAGTCTGAGAATAAAGGTTGTTCGATTTATATGAGTAATATCTTTTATGGTAACGCACCTGAGATGATGGTTTATTCTTACTGAATCTCGATAGTAGTGATACACATGTTCACAACATATATGCTAAATGGACAAAATTGAATGATAATTCTACATACATGTGGCACTGTCGTCTTGGTCACATTGGAGTGAAGCGTATGAAGAAACTCCATTCTGATGGACTTCTTGAATCACTTGATTTTGAATCACTTGAAAGATGCAAAGCATGTCTAATGGGAAAAATGACTAAGACTCCATTCTCTGGAATAATGGAGCGAGCTACAGACTTATTGGAAATAATACATACCGATGTGTGCGGTCCAATGGGTGTAGCATCGCGTGGTGGATATCGTTATGTTCTCACCTTCACGAATGACTTAAGTAGATATGGGTATGTCTACTTTATGAAACATAAGTCCGAAACTTTCGAGAAGTTTAAGGAATTTCAAAGTGAAGTGGAAAATCATCATAACAAGAAGATTAAGTTTCTGCGTTCTGGCCGCGGAGGTGAATATCTAAGTTATGAGTTTGGCATGCATTTAAAGAAATGTGGAATACTTTCGCAGTTGACACCGCCGGGAACACCACAGCGTAATGGTGTGTCCGAACGTCGTAATCGAACTCTCTTAGATATGGTTCGGTCTATGATGTCTCTTACAGATTTACCGCTATCGTTTTGGGGCTATGCATTAGAGACAGCCGCATTCACTTTAAATAGGGCACCATCTAAATCCGTTGAAATGACACCGCATTTAATTGTGGTTTGGAAAGAAACCTAAGTTGTCGTTCCTTAAAGTTTGGGGTTGCGAAGCGTATGTAAAGAAGTTACAACCTGATAAGCTTGAACCCAAAGCGGAGAAATGCGTCTTCATAGGATACCCTAAAGAAACAATTGGGTATACCTTCTATCATAGATCCGAAGGCAAAGTTTTCGTTGCCAAGAATGGATCCTTTCTTGAGAAGGAGTTTCTCTCGAAGGAATTGATTGGAAGGAAAGTAGAACTCGATGAGGTTATTGAACCTTCTCTCGGAGTTGAGAGTAGCGCAACACCGGAAGATGTTTTTGTGCCGCCTGCACCAGTTGGAGAGGAAGCTCATGATGATGATCATGAAACTTCGAACGAAGTTGTTGCTGAACCTCGCAGGTCAACAAGGGTTCGTACCACTCCTGATTGGTATGACCCTGCCTTGAACGTCATGTTGGTGGACAACACTGATGACCCTGCGACGTATGAAGAAGCTATGGTGAGCCCAGATTCCGACAAATGGCTAGAAGCCATGAAATCCGAAATGGGATCCATGTACGAAAACCAAGTATGGACTTTGGTGGACTTACCGGATGGCCGTAAGGCTGTCGAGAACAAATGGATTTTCAAAAGAAAAACAGATGCTGATGGTAATGTTACCGTCTATAAAGCTCGACTTGTCGCCAAAGGGTTCCGACAAATTCAAGGAGTTGACTACGATGAGACTTTCTCACAAGTAGCGAAGCTAAAGTTTGTGAGGATTTTGTTAGCGATTGGTGCATATTTCGATTATGAGATTTGGAAGATGGATGTCAAAACGGCGTTCCTTAATGGTGACATTGAGGAAGAGTTGTATATGGTACAACCCAAGGGTTTTGTCGATCCTAAAGATGCTGACAAGGTATGCAAACTTCAGCGCTCCATTTATGGACTGAAGCAAGCATCCCGGAGTTGGAATCAACGTTTTGATAAAGTAATCAAAAACTTTGGATTTATACAAACTTATGGAGAAGCTTGTATTTACAAGAAAGTGAGTGGGAGCTCTGTAGCATTCCTAGTACTATATGTAGATGACATATTGTTGATTGGGAATGATATAGAACTTCTTAATAGTGTCAAAGCCTATTTGAATAATAGTTTTTCAATGAAGGATCTTGGTGAAGCGGCATATATTCTAGGCATCAAGATTTATAGAGATAGATCAAGACGCCTAATAGCGCTTTCACAAAGTACATACTTGGACAAAGTTCTAAAGAAGTTTAGAATGGAAGAGAGCAAGAAAGGGTTCGTGCCCATGTTGTCAGGTAAGACCTTGAGTAAGACTCAAAGTCCAGCTACGTCAGAAGATAGAGAGAAGATGAATAATATTCCCTATGCCTTGGCCATAGGTTCTATCATGTATGCCATGCCGTGTACAAGACCGGATATAGCACATGCTGTAAGTTTGACTAGTAGATATCAAAGTGATCCTGGAATGGAGCACTGGACAGCGGTCAAGAATATTCTAAAGTACCTGAATAGGACTAAGGATATGGTTCTTTCTTATGGAGGTGATGAACAGCTTGTTGTAAACAGTTATCGATGCTAGTTGGAACAGATCCGGATGACTCAAGTCACATGAATCGGATCGTATTTATTTTGAATGGTGCTGCAGTGAGCTGGAGGAGTGCCAAGCAAAGCGTTGTGGCGAAATCTTCAACTGAATCGGAATACATAACTACTTCGGAGGCTGCACAAGAAGCCATATGGATGAAGGAGTTCATTACGGAACTTGGCGTGGTTCCTAGTGCGTTGGACCCGGTGGCCATCTACTGTGACAACACCGGTGCCATAGCTAATGCACAGGAGCCAAGGTACATAGCAAGCTGAAGCACATCAAGCTACGTTTCCATGCTATTCGCGAGTATGTCCGAGATGGTGACATAAAGATTTGCAAAGTACACACTGATCTGAATGTGGCAGATCCGTTGACTAAACCTCTCCCTAGCGCAAAGCATGACCAACACCAGAATGCCATGGGTGTTAGGTATATTACCATGTAATCTAGATTATTGACTCTAGTGCAAGTGGGAGACTGTTGGATATATGCCCAAGAGGCAATAATAAAAGTGGTTATTATTATATCTTTGTGTTTATGATGAATGTTTGCATCCCATGCTATAATTGTATTATAAGGAAACACTAATACATGTGTGTTTCGTAAACATAAAAGAGTCCCTAGTAAGCCTCTTGTTGAACTAGCTTGTTGATTAATTGATGATCATGGTTTCCTGATCATGGACATTGGATGTCATTAATAACAAGATTATATCATTAGGAGAATGATGTGATGGACACACACCCATAGTAAGCTTAGCATAAGATCAAGTCATTAAGTTCAATTATTGCACGAGCTTTCAAATGCATAGTAACCTAATCCTTGACCATGAGGTTATGTTAATCACCATCACCGGATGGGTGCTTTGATGACATCAAACACCGCTCAGAATCGGTTGTTATAAAGGTGTCATTGGGTATTCTGAAAGTATGTGTTGAAGCGCATGGACCAAGATTGGGATTTGTCCATCCATATGACGGATATATATGCTCTGGGCCCTCTCGGTGGAATGTCATCTAGTTAGCTTGCAAGCATGTGACTAGGTCACAAGGAATGACATAACATGGAACGAGTAACGAGTACTTATCAGTAACGAGGTAGAACTAGGTATGGAGATACCGACGATCAAACCTCGGATAAGTAGAGTATCGCGTGACAAAGGGAATTGGTTTCGTATGTTAATGGTTCTATCGATCACGAAGTCATTGTTGAGTATGTGGGAGCCGTTATGGATCTCCAGATCCTGCTGATGGTTATTGATCGGAGAGGTGTCTCCATCATGTCTACATATTCACGAACCGTATGGTGACACACTTAAGGTTCGAAGTTGTTTTAAGTAGATATGGAATGTGCATTGGAGACCGAATGTTGTTCGGAGTCTCAGATTGGATCCGGGACATCACGAGGAGATCCAGAATTGTCTGGGGAATAAGATTCATATAATGGGGATCGTTTTCTAAGTTAGGAAATGTTCCGGAGTGTTTGTATGGGGATTCTAGAAGGTTTCGGAATGTTCCGAAAGGTTCTAGAAGATATTTTGGAGTTTACTTGAAAACCAAGATAGGGTAAGGGAAACTTAAAGGGTAAGTAAAGGAAACTTGGGGGGAAGGACTCTCCCCCAAGCCTCCTTGTGCGCCGGCCCTAACGGGTGGTCCTAGGGGTGGGAACCCTAGGCCGCACCCCTCCCTCTATATATAGAGGGGTGGAGGCGCCACCCCCTAGCCCCTCCCCACTCCAAACCCTAGCCGCCTCTCTCCTCCTCCTTCCATCTGCTCTGGCTTAGGCGAAGCTCTACAGAATTCTCTACTCCACCACCACCACCACGCCGTCGTGCTGCTGGGATTCCGTGGAGAGATCTACTACCTCCGCTGCTCGCTGGAACAGGGAGAGGAAGGTCTGCTTCGACTCCGCACATGTGAGCGACTGCGGAAGCGCTACCGGAACGCGGCGCCGGAAGGATCGTCTACTCGATCTTGAGATCGGCAAGTGATCGTCTACATCAACCACGAGATCCGATCTCGCACAAGGCTTTCAGATCTACAAGGGTTAGTACAGATCTATCTCGTGGCACATGTCTAATAGATTAGATCTTGGCTTTTATCTAGATTAGATCTGGGTTTTGTTCGTTCTTGCGGTAGAAATTTTTTGTTTTCCATGCTACAAACCCATCACATATAACTTCCATTTCTTAGCTACCCTTGATGAATCCATCAATGTAACTACTTCTAACTCCGTCCATTAACTCCTTTTGTATCCACCTTACATTTACTTCCAAGGCTTGCAAGATTAGAATCCTCTTTATATCACATGTGATATCAATCCTCTAGAAGAGATATGGTACTACTCCCATAATACAAGTTTGTTCTTGTATTAGCTTGGTTAAACTACTATGCCTTCAACTACTCCATACAACTTATGTTATATGCTTCATCATACTCTAGCTTGACTTCTCATGATCAAGTTGGATGATTCAGCTTACTAAGGCTTGCCTAATTTAGTATACTCATAACTTCTTCATCAACTGGTCATCTATTCTCAAATGACTTGAGAATAATGACCACCAACCTTTGATCATAATAATCTTAGGCTTCTAATTGTTTGATCAAAATCTATTAACACTAAGTACTAGATTTGTACTAGTCTCTCTATAGGATTATCTTGTTAAGGAAGCTTACTCCCTATTTACATCTACTTGACTTAACAATATTATTATTTGATTATGCTATCATTTCTAGACTCCTTATAACTTCTAAGTACTAGTTTAATTCTTAGGTTTAGATACTTCTCCTAGTTAACTCATAAGTGAGTTAACTCCTCCAACATCAAATGGTTTGATTAGCACAAAGGATCTCATTCCATTGATGATGGCACACTCAACCATATCTAGTTCCTTCTTCTAATTAACTTACTTAAGGTCTTTGGAAGGTCAATATAATAGGTCAAAGCTAAGAGTCAATAAGTGCTAGGTCAAGAATTGATCACTCCATATTGATGATCAATTGACACTAGGACTTATCTATTTAGGAATGTCATATGTTAATATGACAACAAAGGTATGTGATAAATGGTCTTGGCTCAACTTCCATTTATACTATATTTTTAATAAGAGTTAATGTTTAAGAACTACCATGATGCTTATGGTAGGAACAACTATGGCAAGCAAGTGTATCAAGATTTATTTATAGAGTTTCTTTACTTAAGCTATATACTTGACTTGATATTCTGGTTTTGTTGTGAATGGTACCTTGATATAATCTTTTAGAAGATCAAGTATTCAACCTTAAGTTGTTGTATGAAATACCATGTCATGATCTCTAAAAGATCTAGTACTTCTTATTAAGTAGTGTGTCGTGACTTAGTTTTATTACATTTGATCTACCCTTAGATCAAATTCTATTACCCAAGGTAAGGTTTTAGCAAAGGTCATATTAAAACTTATCGCAGTCAACTTGATGATCTACTTCATTTCCACCAAGTTAAGAGAAGCTTCAATCACTTTGACAAGTTTTATTTAAAAGCGCTAAAATTATCCAGATTTTCTATGCATGAATGCAACACACACACCTGTGTTCAGCTTATTTCTAAGCTCTAATGCTGGGATGTTACACAATGACGCCGGTTCGACAAGGTCTCCTTCATGGAATGCCAAGACCCCGATCGCGAAGTCCGAAGACCGAACTCGAACCCCTCCGAACCCAAGATCTTCAGAACCACATGTGTGACCCCAAAACCGCCCCTATTTTATAAATTTTCATACAACTTGTTGCATATTAAATTGTACGTGCTCGCATACATGTTATCACTTGATTTGGGTTAAATAGCATTTCACCTTAATTAAATTTGGAGTGTATATGCGGGATATTCTTGTCTTCTTCCGACTCCATTTAAATTGTGTATCTCACAGATGCCATGCTTTTGCTATGTTAACCAAAATTTAAATTGTGTGGTTCCTAAATAACTTGAACCATATTGTCGGGATTCCGATTCCACTTAATATTGCTAGATTAAATCACATATTGCCATGTCATGCATCATGTCATGAACATGTTTCGTCTTCTCCCATTGTATTAAGTAGTGCATCCGGTGTTTATTCTAGTGATATGCTTCTTCAAGGATTAGGACAATGAGTTGATGCAAGCTACAATAATTCTTCGGATATGTATCTTTAGCTATGGTTCCCCAAGCGAGCATCCCCCTTCTACCTATTTTCGCTTTATGAATTTACTTCTCTCTATTTCTATCTGTGTTGCGATGCTTTAGTTTCCTTACTATTTATATTCCATCTAGCCTATATGGCCTTGGTCACTTCCTATTGTCGTTGTTTTGGTAGACAGTTGGCCTTGCGGGTCATAGTTCCTTGCTCAGGTGTTGGTTCGAGTCAGAAAGTTCCAAAGTTGTTGGGGAGGTTGGCACATGCTTAACAGTGGAGATGATCATGGTTATAATTACAAGAGTAAAATGCGCCGGAGGTCCTAAAAGTTTGGATAAAACCGTATGCAGGTCCTAAAAGTTTCAACTCATGTACCGAAAGTCCTAATTATCATATCCATGTGCACTGTAGCTGAGGTTGTAGCTGAGAATTAGGACCTACAGTGCACAACTAACTCAGAATTAGGACCTGTAGTGCACAACTAATTCAAAATTAGGACCTGAAGTGCACAACTAACTCAGAATTAGGATCTCCGGTACACAAGTTGAAACTTTTAGGACCTGCATACGGTTTCCTCCAAACTTTTAGGACCTCCGGTGCATTTTACTCTTGGATAATTAAAATGTTGGCAATAGATATTGAACGGAATATGCCCGAGAGGCAATAATAAAGTTGTTATTATCTTATTCGAAGTATATGATAGATGTTTATTTTGCATGCTATAATTGTCTTAATTGGAAACATTAATACATGTGTGTTTAATAAAAAAATATATAGAGTTCATAGTTACGCCTCTCTTATAAACTAGCTCGTTGATTAACAAGATGATCAAGGTTTCCTGATCATGGACACTGGATGTTGTTAATAACGAGGTCACAACATTGGTGGAATGATGTGATGAACATTCACCCAAAGTATAGTCATACGATCAAAGTAATTATGTTTACATTGCTATAACATCATGCGAAGTAACCTTTAATCCTTAGACCATGAGATCATGTTAATTGCTAACACTAGAAGAGTACTTTGATGGCATCAAACATCATACCGTAACAGGGTGACTATAAAAGTGGGTTTGGGTACTCTGAAAGTATTATGTTGGGGCTCATGGATCAAGAGTGGGATTTTTCCATCCCAATGATGGAGGGATATACTCAGGGCCCTCTCGGTGATATCACATTGACATAGCTTGCAAGCAAGTGATAAGATCAATAAAGATGTTATATCACGGGAACGAGAAAAGAGTACTTGTTGGTAACAAGATCAAATTAGGTATGGGGACACCGATGATCGAATTTCGGACATGTAATATATCGCGATACAAAGGGATTTAGTTACAACATTTAAGGTTCTCACGATCACTAGAGTCATCGTTGAATGTGTGGGAGTCAGTACGGATCTCCATGTCCTGCTGCTAATTATTGATCGGAGAGGATTCTTGATCATGTCTGCATTATTTGTGAACCATAGGGTGACACACTTAAGGGATACCTACACCAATTGGAGCAAATATAATACTAGAGAAAGAATTTAAATGCACTAGAATTATTTTGATGGACACTGGAATTGTTTTGGGTCAAATTGCTGAAAATGGTTTCAGATGTAATATCGAAGTATTACAAGGGGGTTCATGCAAATTTTTGTTAATTAAAGTAATTAAAAAATTCTGAATAAAATAAATAAAATAATTTTATTAAATGAGAGATGCATTAATTTTGGTGGGAAATTAATGCATGTGAGTGGAATTTTGAGTGGAGGTGGAATTATGTGAATGGATCCTCCACCCACATGAATGAAGGGAGAGGTGGGGGCACCACCTTGGCTGCTGACCATGGGAGGGTCTGCCCCTCCACCTATAAAAGTCCACCTCCTCCTCCATTCTTACACCTTCTCGTGAAGGATCTCTCTCCCCCTGTAGAATATTCCCCATGGCTTTGGATTAGCGAAGTACATGTTCCCGGTGGTTTCTCTGGAAGGATTTGCTGATTTTGCTACTTTGTTGGAGTGAGGAATCGGAGGTTGTCGTGGTACCGGATGTGTGTGCGATCATGGATGCACTGCTGCTTTGTGGTGCTGGACTTCATCACGATCTTGAGATCGGCAAATGAACAACTACATCATCCACGAGATTAAACCTTGTAATGATTTTGTCGATCTTCGAGGGTAAGTTATCTCTGGATGTATGTCCACCCGTTGATTGTATCTAGGTAGATAGATCTTGATGCTTAGTTGTTCATATCGTAGGAATTTTTTGTTTTCTATGCTATGAACCCAACATATATAACTAATAAAGAGGCACCAATGAGCAATAGTTGAGATTTGGCTTTTATCCCGACCCAAGTACTTAATGACTCTTCCTTAACTATCCTACTATCCACATGTGGGAGACTTTATGGATCCCCCTTGGCATGAGCCTGATTCAAATCTTATTTCTTGGGGCCACAATTAGTTTGGGGCTTTACAACTATCTTGTACTTATGCCATGCTTTACTGCTTATTTACTATTGTTGCTCGAGGAGCGGTTTACTACTGTACTATTTTGGAAAGCGGAATGTTTTCGCGGTATCGACAAGCTTAGTCACACTTTCAGGCTCCCAATCATTTACAGCCATCGACACAAACCCTGGGTCCATCATAGAGCCCGGTCGACTTTGTTGCGGGTAGCTTTGTGGGGTGGCCCCCTAAAATCATTTTTGAATCTTGTGAATGCTGTGTCGTGATGCCTTGTTGCTTTTATTTGGTTTTTCCCGAGGTTGATCATGCGTGTGTTGCTATTTGTGCACCCCTACAGGGTAAATATTTTTGAAAAGCCGTGTCCACGGTTATGGACTACTTGGAGCATAGTGTTTCGAGCATAGACAACTCAAACTAAAGCAGTGCTATAAATTTGACTTTGGCATGACTAGTAATTAGCTCCACTACAATAGAATGGATAATTAAAAGTGCCAACAAATGGTGATATTGGGATGTATTATGCTATCTATATCTTACTAGTAAGTGTTGCAACTTCATTGGAATGCTTAAATAAAACTGCCAACCGTGTGAGTTCCTCAGAAAAATTTCCTCATTTGGTCTCGAGGGGGAAACTCTAGGATGAGTTATTATGGTGTTAGTATCAGGTTGGTTCCAAATAGGTCTCTCTTATCCCTCTCTAATAGCCGATAGTTGTATCGAGTGTCTATAGGTTGTTTAGTGCATGCTTTGCTACCGCTAAGCCCACTATACCCATGTAGACGGGAGCCACAGAGTTCTAAGACTCGCCGTGTACTGGCCTCAGTACTGAGCACTCACTTTTTCATTTTCCCTTTGTCGGCACCCCTTTTCCTTTGACAGGTTTGAGTTCGACGATATTAGCAAGGGTACCCTTTGGGCTTGGCCTGGGAAGGGTTATGGACACCATTGATTGTTCTTCAGGACTCTTAGTCCAATTTGCATCTTATCCATACTCGGATTTTGTATCGTTTTCAATGTGAATTGGATCTTTGCAATGTATATCTATATTCTTGACTCGCTGAGTCGTTTATATATATATATATATGTTCTTATGGGTTCCATCGTGAACTATTGTGTAATGGTATTACTTCGTTTTCCACCTGCACGCAAGTGCTTGGTGGGCATCATTGAATCGTTTCTATGCGGGTTTGGCGGGAATCGCTAAAATCTGCATAAGGCCGATTCTAGGGTGTTACACTGGTTTGGTTCACGGCTTGTTCCCGGCACGCCCGCACCCCTGTTGTCAGGGGGATGATCCCCAGGTACCCCATCCGGATAAGAAACAGGACAGTCGGATCGCGTCCGGTGACGACGGCAGACGGGACAGACGGGCCGACTATCACCCGATGGCGAACGGCAAGAGATAGCGGATACGGCGGCGTGGCCGGACCCAATCGGTGGGACAGGATGGCGTGCGTGTCGATTGCAATGCATACTGTCACGATGACAAGGCGGCAACCACCTGCCCATACCAAGACTTTGCGTGGGTGGCGCTGGAGCGATGCTGTCTTGACGATGGGCTCGCACGGCATCCACCGTACCTACGACAGCCATACCGCTCATACTCCGATAAGACAAGCCATACTGGATACTGTAGATGACTAGCCGGCTGGGACCCGCCCGTGGGGCCCGCCAGTTGGATCCGCCAGTGAGACCGTTGCCTCTCTGCCTATATAAGGAGAGGCAAGGCCTCAGTAGAAGGGGTTGGTCTCAGTGCAGTAGCTAAAGAACACAGCTCAAGGAGCACTTGTAGCTCGTATATCCCACATAGTCAGATCATGCAGGAGTAGGGGCTTTACCTCACCACGAGGGCCTCGAACCTGGGTACTTCTTGCGTCCCGCCATGCTCGCTTGTATCCAATCTCGCCTGTGGACGCCGTCGATAGCTTCCCTGCCAGCCCCCACACTATCTAACCTCCTTAGGTACTGTCGTTCCCAATACAACGACAGTTGGCGCCCACCGTGGGGCTGATGGCTTCGACCAGAGTCACGTTCCGCACGAGACCCCGCACTTCAGCCGGTGAGCGCGTGGCCTCCGGCCTGGTGCTCATGCTTGGCAAGTTCGACTGCGTCATCGACAACGCCTCCTGCTTCGCCGGAACTTCCTTCCCAGCGAACGGCACCGTCCTGCTATTCGGCGATCTCCCCATCTACGTCGCCACCGTCCCGGAGAGTTTCCCTAGGGAAATCGTCTCTGTCGCGGAGCTGCCGCGCTCAGACGGCAGCACCTCCGCCGCACCCCGTGGTGTGGAGGTCACGATGGCCGGATCCAGCTCGCATTCCCGCTAGCCGCGGGAGCGAGGCGTGGACAAGGTCGGAACTTTCGCTCCCCCGCAGCCTCGGAACCTGATGGAGGATGCCATTGATCGGCTCCTGATGCCGGTTAACCTCGGGGATAACCCGGAGGATGCAGAGGCCAACTTCACCATGGAGAGACAGATCCTCCTCTAGGAGGCCATGGAGCTGGCAGCAGCCCGCAAGCAACTTGAGATCACCCGGTGCGAGTACGACCGCGTGCACGACCTCACTCCGGCTACCGCGGAGCCGAGCCGGCGTGGCCAGGTACGGCGTCGGGGCGGTGAGCTGGGCGGTAGGATGGAAAAGGACGGGGAACCGGATCCCGCGCCCGCCCTCACACGGCCCACCTACAGCACGCCCATCAAGAACCTGCGCGCGACACAAGCCGCAGCAAAGGACCTTCCCAGCCTGGAGGGCGAGGCGCGAGCCCACCAGCACGCTCGCGTACAGGAGCTCCTCCGCGTCGCGGACGAGCAGGCCGATGCCAACCGGCAGATGCAGGAAGACCTTAGCTACTCCAGAGGGAGCAAGCTACCTGCCAACAGCAGGGACGCGCCGCGCGACACCCAGCAGGCGTCCTCCCCTCAGCCGCCCAGGGCCCGCAGCAGGCATCGTAGCTCAGGCAAAGGGGCCAGCCGTGCCAGGAGCAGACGGTGAACAGCAACCCACCACCTCCCCCACCGCCAGCCGGAGCGCCCAGACTAGCCGGTTCCTGTCTCTTGGGCCGGGTGGGAGCGCCCAACCCGGATTGTCCGGATGCCCGTGACCTCATCGAGCTCCTCGCTCAAGCGCGCGTCACGGAGGAGGAAGATTCGACCGGCCCGGTTTGGTTTGGACCCCGCATCCGGAACGAGCCGTTTTCGGATAAATTCTCCCTGCCCAGGGACACCCCCAAGTACGACAGCAGCATGAAACCGGAAGACTGGTTGACCGACTACGCTACGGCAGTCGGCATCGCCTCTGAACAAGCGCTGGCGGCTACGTCCCTCTCATGCTAACCGGGTCGGCAAGGACATGGCTCAATAGCCTTGCGCCCAACAGCATCAACGCCTGGCCTGACTTGGAGAAGGTGTTCTTCCGCAACTTCAACGGCACGTACAAGCGTCCAGGGCGCCCGCGCGACCTGGCCTTGTGCGTTAAGGGCGACCGCGAGACCGACCGCGAGTACCTCGCCAAGTGGACGGAGCTCCGCAACACATGCGAGGGCATCCTGGAGAGCCAAGCCATGAGCTTCTTCATCGAAGGATGCCGAGAGGGCACCATGCTTCGCCACCGGCTACTGTGTGATGAGCCGAAAACCATGGCGGAGCTCATGACGGTTGCGGACCAATACGCCATGGCGGATGCCGCCATGAAGAAGCCCCTCTGAGTAAACGTGGACGGCCGTCCGACTCCCACGGAGCCGGCTCGCGACCGTCCGAGCAACCCGGCTGGTGAAGCCGGATCCTCCAGACGCCACGGCAACGACAATCGGTTCCATGGGGACAGCCAGGCCGGACAGCAGAATCCTCGCTACCACGCACGGCAGGTCAATGCTGTGGAGGGTGCGCCCGACGCAACGGCTAATGAGGCAAGAAGGCAGAAGCCCCGGCTCACCTTCGACCAGATGATCGACGGCCCGTGCAAGTGGCATAGCGGTCCCTTCAAACCGGCTACGCACACCACCCAGAACTGCAGCTGGACCCGCCAGCTAAAGGACCAGGGCAACCAGCCTCGTCTCCCGCCTCCCCTACCGGGTGGACCCCCACCACCGGCTAGGGGAGCCGGTAATGATGGTAACGACGGCAACAACAACAATGGCTACCCCCAGCCGCACGCCGCCTACCACATCTTCAAGACGGAGCAGGACGACAAGCACAACCACAGGCGATGCTCCAAGGAGGTCAACACCATCGTTTCTCCGGTCCCCCAGTACCTAAACCGGTCAGAAACCCCCATCACCTGGAGCCGGGCAGATCAGCCTGAGCATCTGCCGAGTCCCGGGGGCTACGCCATGGTGCTCGACCCTCTCATCGTCTCCAGCGCGCGCACCTGCCGATTCTCGCGCGTCCGCATCGCCGGAGGCAGCAGCCTCAACCTCCTCTACCAGTCCTCGCTGGAGAAGCTGGGCATTCGCGAAAGCGACCTGCGCCCGACTACCACGACGCTCCACGGTGTACTGCCGAGACCAGCCTGCGCCCCGCTGGGGAAAATCCAGCTGGACGTCATCTTTGGGACCAAGGAGAACTTCCGCCGCGAACCAATCTGATTTGAGGTGGTAAATCTGACGAGCTCCTACCATGCTCTCCTTGGGCGCCTCGTCCTCGCCAAGTTCATGGCCATCCCCCACTACGCGTACCTCAAGACGAAGATGCCGGGACCCCACGGCATGATCACCGTCGCCGGCTGCTTCAGGCGATCGATGGAGTGCGCCTCAGCCGGTTCCAAACTGGCAGAGGCCCTCATCATAGCCGAAGAAAAACACGCGATCATGCGCAATGTGGCCATGGCCCAGCAGGACATTCCGGCTAGCATCAAACCGGCTGGAGAAGGAGCCTTCCAGCCGGCAAAGGAGACGAAGAGGATCCTGCTCGACCCCTCCGATCCGACTAAGTTCGTCACCATTGGTGCCGGCTTGGACAGCAAATAGGAAGGCGCGCTCGTCGACTTCCTCTGTGAGAATCGGGACATTTTCGCATGGTCTCCCAAGGACATGCCGGGTGTGCCGAGGGATTTCGCCGAGCACTCACTTCATGTGCGTACGGATGCTAGGCCGGTCAAGCAACCTCTGCGCCGGTTCACAGAGGAGAAGAGAAGCATAATCGGTGACGAGATCACCCGGCTCCTTGCAGCCGGGTTCATCATGGAAGTGTACCACCCAGACTGGCTGGCGAACCCAGTCTTGGTGTTGAAGAAGAACAAGACCTGGCGCATGTGTATCGACTACACCAGCCTGAACAAGGTGTGTCCGAAAGACCCCTTCGCCTTGCCCCGTACCGATCAAGTCATCGATTCCATGGCCGACTGTGATTTGTTGTCTTTTCTAGATTGTTATTCCGGATACAATCAGATCTGGCTAAACCCGGCTGATCAGATTAAGACATCATTTATCACCCCCTACGGGGCTTTCTGCTATGTAACCATGCCTTTTGGCCTAAAGAACACAGGCGCCACCTATCAGCGATGTATGCAGAAATGCTTGCACTTGCAGATAGGCCGAAACGTGCACGCTTACGTGGACGACGTGGTCATCAAGACCAAGGAAAAGCGCACCCTCCTCGAGGATCTGGGAGAAACATTTGGCAACCTCTACCAGTACCAGATGAAGCTGAACCCAGAGAAGTGCATCTTCAGAGTACCGTCCGGTCAGCTACTCGGTTTCCTCGTATCACAACGAGGTATCGAGGCGAATCCGGAGAAGATCGCGGCCATCGAGAGGATGCAGCCGCCCAAGAACCTGCTTGGAGTCCATAAGTTCACCGGATGCCTGGCTTCCCTCAGCCGTTTCGTCAGCTGGCTGGGAGAGAAGGCACTCCCATTATACCAACTGATGAAGAAGACGGACAAGTTCTCCTGGACTTTGCAAGCCGACACCGCATTTCACGATCTCAAGCGCATGCTATCCACAACACCGGTTCTGGCCACGCCGGCTAGCAAGGAGCTGATGTTGCTCTATATAGCAGCCACCAGCCGGGTCGTCAGCGTCGTCCTGGTGGTGGAGCGCCCCGAGGAAGGCAAGGCCCAGCCAGTTCAGAGACCCGTCTACTACCTCAGCGAGGTTCTCTCCCTCTCCAAGCTGAACTACCCCCACTACCAGAAGATGTGCTATGGTGTGTACCTGGCATGCAAGAAGCTCAAGCACTACTTCCAGCAGCACCCGATCAAGGTTGTGTGCACCGCACCCCTTTCGGAAATCATCGGCAACAAGGACGCCACCGGCCGAGTCGCCAAGTGGGCCATCTCCCTACTCCATCCAGTATGAGCCCAGGCTCACGATCAAGTCATAGGCGTTGGCAGACTTCCTCGTCGACTGGGCCGAGACCCAGTATCTCCTACCAGTTCCGGACTCAGACCACTGGCGGATGCACTTCAACGGGTCGAAGATGCTCGGGGGCTTGGGATCCGGCATCGTGCTCACCTCGCCCAAAGGAGACCGGCTGGAGTATGTGCTGCAAATCCACTTCAAGGCCTCCAACAACGTAGCCGAATATGAAGCACTGGCGCACGGGCTCCGGCTAGCCAAGGAGATCGGTGTCAACCGGATCCTGTGCTTCGGTGATTCGGACTTGGTGGTGCAACAGGTGTCCGGGGAATGGGACGCTAGAGATGCAAACATGGCTCTCTATCGGTTCCACGTCTAGAAGCTCAGCGCCTCCTTTGACGGATGCGAATTTCACCACGTCCCCCGCACCAACAACGAGGCAGCCGACACGCTCTCCAAGATAGGATCCACTAGGCAGGCCATCCCGCCAGGGGTCTCCTTGGAGCATCTGCGCAAGCCATCCATCAACCCGTCGCGGTCGAGACTCCATCGTGCAGGCGGGAAGTGTTACGCGGCCGAGCAAGCAAGCAGCAGAACCACCAAAGAAGAAAACCCACACCAATTCCGGCCAGGCAGTGCCCTCCGGCTCGCAAGACCCGGGGGTTGCCAGCTCGCCTAATGGCTCGGGGGCTGCCGTCCCTGATATTCCACCCGGACGACCCCCCCCACACCCGTCAACCGCTTCGGCTACCCCAACAGCTGTTGGAGATATGCCCAAGAGGCAATAATAAAGTGGTTATTATTATATCTTTATGTTTATGATAAGTGTTTACATCCCATGCTATAATTGTATTAACCGGAAACATTAATACTTGTGTGTTTTGTAAACATAAAAGAGTCCCTAGTAAGCCTCTTGTTAAACTAGCTTGTTGATTAATGGATGATCATGGTTTCCTGATCATGGACATTGGATGTCGTTAATAACAAGATTATATCATTAGGAGAATGATGTGATGGACACACACCCATAGTAAGCGTAGCATAAGATCAAGTCATTATGTTCGTATTGCTATAAGCTTTCAAATGCATAGTAACCTAATCCTTCGACCATGAGGTTATGTTAATAACCATCACCGGATGGGTACTTTGATGACATCAAACACCGCTTCGTAACTGGGTGGTTATAAAGGTGTCATTGGGTATTCTGAAAGTACGTGTTGAAGCGCATGGGCCAATATTGGGATTTGTCCATCCATATGACGGATAGATATGCTCTAGGCCCTCTCGGTGGAATGTCATCTAGTTAGCTTGCAAGCATGTGACTAGGTCACAAGGGATGACATAACATGGAACGAGTAAAGACTACTTATCAGTAACAAGGAAGAACTAGGTATGGAGATACCGACGATCAAACCTCGGATAAGTAGAATATCGCGTGACAAAGGGAATTGGTTTCGTATGTTAATGGTTCTATCGATCACGAAGTCATTGTTGAGTATGTGGGAGCCGTTATGGATCTCCAGATCCCGCTGATGGTTATTGATCGGAGAGGTGTCTTCATCATGTCTGCATATTCACGAACCGTAGGGTGACACACTTAAGATTCGAAGTTGTTTTAAGTAGATATGGGATATGCGTTGGAAACCGAATGTTGTTCGGAGTCTCGGATTGGATCCGGGACATCATGAGGAGATCCGAATTGTCCAGAGAATAAGATTCATATATTGGGGATCATTTTCTAAGTTAGGAAATGTTCCGGAGTGTTTGTATGGAGATTCTAGAAGGTTTTGGAATGTTCTGGAAGGTTCTAGAAGATTTCTTGGAGTTTGCTTGAAAACCAAGAAAGGATCAAGGAGTCTTTGTGGGGAAAGACACGGATTCGTGGGGGAGGAGGATTCCTCCCACCCTCCCAATCCATGCCAGGCAAGGAGGAGGAGTCCTACTAGGACTCCCCCTCCCATGGCGCCTCCCTCCTTTAAATAGAGGGGAGGGGGTGCCACCCCCTAGACCTCTCCCATAACAAACCCTGGCCGCTGCCTCTCTTCCCTCTGCTCAGGCTTAGGCGAAGCCCTGCAGAATTCTCTACTCCACCATCACACCGTCGTGCTGCTGGGATTTCGTGGAGAAGATCTACTACCTCCGCTGCTCGCTGGAATGGGGAGAGGAAGGTCTGCTTCGACTCCGCACGTGTGACCGATGCTGAGCGCTGCGGGCAGCGGGCCGGAAGGATCTTCCACACGATCTTGAGATCAGCAAGTGATCGACTACATCAACCCCGAGATCTAATCTCGTAACGCTTTCGGGTCTACGAGGGTTAGTACAGATCTATCTCGTTGCACATGTCTAATAGATTAGATCTTGGCTTTTATCTAGATTAGATCTGGGTTTTGTTCGTTCTTGCGGTAGAAATTTTTTGTTTTCCATGCTACGAACCCAACAGTGGTATCAGAGCCTTGTCTATGCGTAGATCTGTTGCACGAGTAGAACACAATGGTTTTGTGGGCGTTGGTTCTCGTGCCGTCTTTTGCTTTGTGTACTTTGCATCTTGCGGTATGGTGGGATGAAGCGGCTCGGGCTAACCTTACATGTCATCGCACATGAGACTTGCTCCACGCTTGACGTGTAACTTGCTTTGCACAAGTGGCTTTGCGGGTGTCTGTCTCTCCCATCATAGTATAGATCCAATCTACACTTTGCACTTGATAGCACTTGTATCAACGTTGTGGTTCAGTTTTGTAGGTAAGATCCGTTCTTATTCGAAAGCCCCAAACCACGTAAAACATGCAAAGAAAATTAGAGGCGTCTAACTTGTTTTTGTAGGGGTTTTGTGATGTGATATGGCCATCATGTGATTGTGATTATATTTGATGTATGCAATGATCCTTGTTGTAATATGGCAACCGGCAGGAGCCTAACAATGGTTGTCTTTAATTTTGTTAAGACCTGCGTGTCTATTCATCTTGTAATAGCTTTATTCCAAGTAGTTGTAATAGTTGCTAGTGATGATGGACAACCATGAAGCGGTGCCGACCTTGGCCTTAATGCTGGTGATGATGGAGATCATGTCCGTGCTTTGGAGATGGAGATCAAAGGCATAAGAAGAAAGGGCCATATCATATCACACTAATTATGAATTGCCTGTGATGTTAATCCTTTATGCATCTTGTATTGCTTAGATCGCGACGGTAGCATTATAAGATGATCCCTCTCACTAAATATCAAGTAATAAAGTGTTCGTCCTTAGTAGGCACCGTTGCTAAGACTAAATCGTTTGAAGCATCTCGTGATGATCGGGTGTGATAGATTCTCGTGTGCATACAACGGGTGCAAGCCAGATTTGCACATCGGATACTAAGGTTAACCTTGACAAGCCTAGCATGTCTGAGACATGGTCTTGGAACACGGAATACCGAAAGGTAAAGCATGAGTCATATGGAATGATATGATGAACATGTTGATTGTTCACCTTTAAAGCTACATCATCTCACGTGATGATCGGACTTGGTGTAGTGGATTTGGTTCGTGTAATCACTAAAACAACTCGAGGGATGTTGTTTTGAGTGGGAGTTCTTTTGTAATTTGGATTAGTCAAACTCAATTTATCATAAACACAATCGAAGTGAATTTGCATAGTTTGTTGTAGTCATTGGCATCCGTTCACCACCTTACGCTTAGTTATAGTTGAGATAGTAGAACTATAGAAATTCTGGATATTTGCTTCTGACTGGTATCGTATTGTTTTGAGTGTCAATCTAAAGTTTAAAAGTCATATTGCAAACTTTCAGCAAACTCCGTTTACTCTGAAGTTTAATAAACAGTATTAAATCAAGAGTAACAATTCGGTGTTAGTATCTAATGTATCATGTTTGCCTCCATGATTCTTGATACTCAAAAGATTGTTTTTAATATCAAGTTTATCTAAGAGCTGAAAGCAATGTTTCAGAAACCATCATATGTGAAAGGTATTGCGATATCTAAAACAATGTGTTGGTTACAACACGATAGAGTATACGTCCTCATATTTGATGAGAATTTGTGAAGGTTGGAGACGCTAGTCGTCCTAATCCTCCAAAAGGTTTTGGAAAAGAAACATTATACTCGCAATTCACCTTTATAAGCTATAGCAGCTTGATCATGAAAGTTGTCATGATAAGGATGAATAGAAGATGTAAGTAAAATGTTTACTACACTAAAAGATTACTAAAGAATGGAATTTTGAAAGAATGCCAAACATTTGATGAAGGTGATCCACTTCAAAGTGCAAGTCCAAAGGTATTAGTATTTGACTATACACACTTTGTACTATGTGTCATGTGAATGACACCACTATTGACGTTGATAGATTCTTTTCAAAAGAAAAGGAATTGTTGAAAGAGAATCTATAAAATATTTGGCAGAAAAGAAAAGATTGGAGATATCCAACTTAGGTATATAGAAGATACATGTTATGGTTGTATTCCTTGGTTGTTAAACAATGTGGTTCTGCGGTATTGGATACCGAATTGGTTGGTATGAAGTGTCATACAAGACAACACAATTCATGAACTACAATGGCCTAAGTAACTAGCAAGAGAATATGTGATGATGTTCATCGAAAACAAACAAAGGGTTATTGTGTTGCTCGTTAACATCAAAGCTTACCTTCAAGATTTGTTTCAATAATTGTTATTTTGATCAGGTATTATGACGACAAAAGGTTGTTCAAATAATTACCGTATTCCATAATAGATGGATGATATACAAGTCTGGTTGGAGAAATAACGACCATAAAACTAATGCTAAAATGTTGCAAGACAAATGATTGAAAGATCACTTGCGAAGTGACATCACCATTTAAATTATATTAGGGATACATGAAGAAACTCCATGTTGATGGATTTTTGGAGTCTTTGATTTTGATCAAATGATGCTTGTGACACTTTCCTGGAGATAATTAAAACTCCATTCATAGGCTAAAAGAGGAACTGACGACTAACTGATTGGAATTTGTACATATTGATGTATATAGTCCATTATGTGTAGTCGTGGGCGATGGATTTCAACTTCATATGCTTTCTCCGAAGATTTGAGTGAGTATATGTATATACCTACTCAATAAGGAAGAAGTATGAAACATTTGAAAATGTTCAAAGACTTTCAAGATGAAGTGGAAAATTATTGTAACAAGAAAAAAAAGGGTTTATGATTGGATCATAAAGAAACATGTTTGAGTTACAAGTTTAGCAAAACACCTAAGATTTGAGGAATCGTTCCATGAATTTGCATTTCCCAAAACACCATAGGAGTATGGAGTGTTCAAGATATGTAATGAAACCTTGTTTGACATGGTAAGATCAAAGGTGTCATTTATAAAACTGCCATTATATTTTAAAGATTAAAGCTTTAGTGACTACCGCTTTTACACTGAAAAGAGCTCCATCATGATCCGTTGAAATGACACCATATAAGTCATGGTTTGGGATAAAACCCAGGTTGTCCTTTCTTAAATTTTTGGTATGCTAGGCATAAGTAAAATGTTTACAACCAAAGTCAGATGAGCATGTCTTTGTAGGTTATTTCGAATAACCATTGGGTATTCCTCCATAACACCGAAGACAAAAGTGTTTGTCACTTAGCATGTCGAGTTTCTTGAGAAGGAATTTTTGGTGAAAAGTCAAGTGGGAGGACAATAGAAATTTGACAAGGTTGTTGAACCTTGGCTAATATGTGCTGAGTTGCGCAACATCGGTAAGTGTCCCGGAGGCAGCAACAATGCTCATGGCTCACGTGCCTCAAAGGTTGTGGTCACGGAGATCTAAGTTCCTATTGAACCAAGTAGGTCGGGTAAGTAATCAAATGCCAAGATTTGAGAGTTAAATCATTGTTGTTTGACAATGATGAACCGACTACATGCAAATAAGCAATGATGGGCCCTGACTTCGTTAAATGGCTTGAAGCCATAAAATCCGTGATAATTCCATACACGAGAAATCAAGCTTTGAATTTGAAAGACCCTCTAGAAAGGTGCAAGACCTTACAGTCGTATATGGATCTATAAAGAAATAGACATGGATGTTTCACATCTATGAAATAGTCGACATGTCGGAAAGAGTTTACGACGATGGTCAAGGAATTGACTATGATAAGATTTGATTTTTCATAGCGATATTTAGTCTGGACGGATTAATGTAGCAACCACTACATATATTTTGGTATATGGTAGTTGAACAAACAAAACAAGTTCTTCTAATAGAATGGTTACCTAGGATGTGTCCTTGACACGATCCAAAGGGTTTTGTTAATTCAAAGGATGCTAAAAGAGTATGCAAAACTTCAATGGTTGAAGTGAGCATCGCAGAGTTGGAATCTTCACCGTGATGAAACCGTTAAAGGGTTTAATTTCATCAGAGACGATGAAGATGTTTGCATTTTACAAGAAATTAAGTGGGAGCGCTAAGACATATTTCTAATACATTATGTGAAAGACATATTGTTGATTAGAAATGATGTATCTTTTATTGACACAGGTTAAGAATTTCATTTCGATGAAAGACTTAGGCATAACCCAAGAATTAGGCATCAATGTCTATATGGATAGATTGAGGCGCTAATATGGTTTTGCCAAATGTACATAAATAAGATGTTGAATGAGTTCAATATGGAAACAACAAGAAAGGTTCTTGACACACGGAAAGGACTGAATCAAGATTCAAGTGTGTTGACACGAGATTCAAGTGTTTTGACACTTGGTGAAATCACAAGAATATTTTGATCAATCATTCTTTGAGATGTACACATCCAGATATGTCCTATGCTCTAAATGTTATGAGCATATACCAGAATGACTCATAAGATAATCATTGGACAATAGTAGGGATATTCCTATGATCTTTTGGAACAACTAAGAATATATTATTTATATAGTGGTGACAAATAGTTCATTGTAAATTGTTGCATTGATACTAGTTTTGTCACAAATTAAGTTTATCTCAATTTAAACTATGGGTGGCACAATGTAATGGAAAGGAAGTTCCATAACGGATTTGGTTGAGTACCAAAGTTAAAACATTGTGACAGATACTACAACAAAAGGCTGAGTATATGACTGCTATTGTAGCAGCAAATGAGGGCATTTGCGTCAAGTAGTTTGTTATCAAACTAGGTGTGGTTCATAGCGGGATAATACTATGAAGATACATTGTACGACAATTGTATCAACATGATTTAATCCCAAGGAACTAAAGGTCTCACCAAAGGACCAAATTTATACAATGCCATCTCATTGGAGAATGAGTAATGCGTAGAGACGCAAGGACATGCAAATACATACGGACCTGGAAGTGTCAGATCCGAAGATTATGTTTATCACTAGCAATAGTGTCTATACAACACCAAAAATCCATAGGTGTTGAATGCACAAATTTTTAACTAGATTATTGACTCTAGTGCAAGTGGGAGCATGTTGGAGATATGCCCAAGAGGCAATAATAAAGTGGTTATTATTATATCTTTATGTTTATGATAAATGTTTACATCCCATGCTATAATTGTATTAACCGGAAACATTAATACTTGTGTGTTTTGTAAACATAAAAGAGTCCCTAGTAAGCCTCTTGTTAAACTAGCTTGTTGATTAATGGATGATCATGGTTTCCTGATCATGGACATTGGATGTCGTTAATAACAAGATTATATCATTAGGAGAATGATGTGATGGACACACACCCATAGTAAGCGTAGCATAAGATCAAGTCATTATGTTCGTATTGCTATAAGCTTTCAAATGCATAGTAACCTAATCCTTCGACCATGAGGTTATGTTAATCACCATCACCGGATGGGTACTTTGATGACATCAAACACCGCTTTGTAACTGGGTGGTTATAAAGGTGTCATTGGGTATTCTGAAAGTATGTGTTGAAGCGCATGGACCAAGATTGGGATTTGTCCATCCATATGACGGATAGATATGCTCTGGGCCCTCTCGGTGGAATGTCATCTAGTTAGCTTGCAAGCATGTGACTGGGTCACAAGGGATGACATAACATGGAACGAGTAAAGAGTACTTATCAGTAACGAGGAAGAACTAGGTATGGAGATACCGACGATCAAACCTCGGATAAGTAGAATATCGCATGACAAAGGGAATTGGTTTCGTATGTTAATGGTTCTATCGATCACGAAGTCATCGTTGAGTATGTGGGAGCCATTATGGATCTCCAGATCCCGCTGATGGTTATTGATCGGAGAGGTGTCTTCATCATGTCTGCATATTCACAAACCGTAGGGTGACACACTTAAGGTTCGAAGTTGTTTTAAGTAGATATGGGATATGCGTTAGAAACTGAATGTTGTTCGGAGTCTCGGATTGGATCCGGGACATCACGAGGAGATCCGGAATTGGCCGGAGAATAAGATTCATATATTGGGGATCATTTTCTAAGTTAGGAAATGTTCCGGAGTGTTTGTATGGAGATTCTAGAAGGTTTCGGAATGTTCTGGAAGGTTCTAGAAGATTTCTTGGAGTTTGCTTGAAAACCAAGAAAGGATCAAGGAGTCTTTGTGGGGCAAGACACGGATTCGTGGGGGAGGAGGATTCCTCCCCCCTCCCAATCCGCCGGCCAAGGAGGGAGGGGAGTCCTACTAGGACTCCTCCTCCCATGGCGCCTCCCTCCTTTAAATAGAGGGGAGGGGGCGCCACCCCCTAGACCTCTCCCATAACAAACCCTGGCCGCCGCCTCTCTTCTCCTCCTTCCCTCCTCTCAGGCTTAGGCGAAGCCCTGCAGAATTCTCTACTCCACCACCACCACCACACCGTCGTCTTGGGATTCCATGGAGAAGATCTACTACCTCCGATGCTCGCTGAACGGGGAGGAAGGTCTGCCGACTCCGACATGTGATCGATCATGAAGGCGCCGGAACACGGCGCCGGAAGGATCGTCCACACGATTTTGAGATCGGCAAGTGATCGACTACATCAACCCCGAGATCTAATCTCGTAACGCTTTCGGGTCTACGAGGGTTAGTACAGATCTATCTCGTTGCACATGTCTAATAGATTAGATCTTGGCTTTTATCTAGATTAGATCTGGGTTTTGTTCGTTCTTGCGGTAGATTTTTTTTGTTTTCCATGCTACGAACCCAACAACAGCATCATCACCGATAATGGCATGAACTTCGCCAAGGGGGCCTTCGCCCGGTTCTACAGCAACAAGGGCATCCGACTGGACCTCGCCTCCGTTGCACACCCACAGTCCAACGGGCAAGTCGAACGAGCGAACGGCTTGGTGCTAGCCGGCATCAAACCACGTCTCATCGAGCCGTTGGAGCGGTCACCCGGATGTTGGATCGAAGAACTTCTGGCTGTGCTGTGGAGCCTCTACACCGCACCGAATAGGTCAACCGGCTACACGCCATTCTTCCTGGTCTACGGATTGGAAGCCGTCCTCTACGCCGACATCGAATTCGACTCCCCTCGCAAGCTCCTCTACGACGAGCAAGCCAACAAGGAGGCGCGGGAGGATGGGGTGGATCTCCTGGAGGAGGCCCGCGAGCTGGCCCTGTCCAGATCTGCCAGACAAGCAGCGACTACGTCGCTACCATTCAAGCCGGATTAGCCCAGTCGCATTCCGCGAGGGCGACCTGGTTCTCCGGCTGGTGCAAGACACGAAGGGCATGCACAAGCTATCACCACCCTGGGAGGGCCCCTTCATCATCAGTCGGGCGCTGCCCAACGACTCCTACTACCTCATCGATGCACAGCAGCCGTGCAAGAACAAGATGGACAAATCGGACGAGGAGACCAAACGTCCTTGGAACGCGGCCCTGCTGCGCCCGTTTTACACCTAGTCGCCAGACAGTGTATGTATCCCGAAAACCCCATGAATGAAAATGCGGACTCCCACGAGAATCTCGGGGGATCCTTCTAGAAATTTGTGTGCACCTGTTTTTCGATTCAAATTTTCTGGCCCCGGCAACCCCTACCCGGGGGCTCGCCGGCTGGCCTGGCCTGTTAAGTCAACAAACCGGCTGAGTAGTGTGCGATGATGTCAGAGGCCCACTCTTCGTCTCAGCTACAGACCGCAACCCGGCTGTCCATCTATCAAGAGAAAAATCCCGAGGCATCCCACACGAAAAACAGGGAGGAGACGCGATAGATCGGGCGTCCCGGCCCTGCAACTAGCTCGAACCAATCCAGCTGCTAAGCCGCTAGTACCGTGCGTAATGTACTGTCAGCACCCTTCGATTCCGGCTGCAGACCGCAACCCGGCTGCCCGGCAAGGACGCTGCGAAAATAGCAGAACGCACGAGAAGGCGACTAAGTGTCTAGAAACGAGCAAGCCAGTTTTTGAAAAAACAAGTCGTTTTTCGGTTACGATTTGACAGACTAACCTATTAACCTATGAAGATGTATGTGTACGCATATGTGCATTCTTGTCCGACTACCTAGAGTTGGAATTCAGGAGAAGGAAAGAAGATTCGAAGTCCTTGCCTTCATCAGGCGCTCCGAATCTTGGGGGCTACACCCATTGGGTGCGCTCGCGCGCCCCTAGTGGAATCTTGTAGTTCCTGACCGGCTAAGGGCGTTTAGCCGGCCATTTGGAGCCCAGGTGAGGGCAAGGGCGGGAGCAAGGAAAGATAAGGAAGATTCAAAGAACCTGGCTGCGCCAGCTACTCCGAATCTCGAGGGCTACACCCAGTGGGTGCGCTCTCGCGCCCCCACTGGAATGTTAGTTCCCCCGGCTGAAGGCGTTCAGCCGACGAAAGCGGCCAACTGGGACGTGGCCAGTCGGATAAAGTTAGAAGACTTGGCAGAAATAAGAAAGATTCGAAGCACCTGGCTGCGCCAGCTACTCCGAATCTCGGGGGCTACACCCAGTGGGTGCGCTAGCACGCTCCCACTGGAGGTGCAGAGCGCCTGGCTAAAGGTGTGTAGCCGGACGAAGTTAGTCGGGCAAAATACGCAAAAGGAAAGCTCAACACACAAGGAAGATTCAAGAATTTCAACAATAATAAACAAAAAGGAGACGAAGCTCCCATAAGTTACCCGGCGTCACAGACAGCCGGTACATACGGACAAGGTTCACGAACATATAAGACAAGACAAATACACCCGGCATCCCGAGGCAACAACTAGACGGCAGGACCTTTGCCGTGCGGGGGACCCTGGCCGGCAGAGGCTTCAGGCGGCGGAGGGGGCGCGAAGCTCGATCCGGTTCCTGCGCCTGCGGGTGGCGGCACCGAGCCCTCCGCATCAGGAGTGCCGATGGACTCCGAGTCGGTGAGCACCTCGTTAGGATCCACGTAATCAGCAATCTTGATAGCGGACCCGCGGAGTTCCGGATGGGCTTGGCGGATGGCGGCAAGGTCGGCTCCGGCACGGAAGCCACCGTCGATCTTCTCGACGCGGGCGTCCTTGTACCAGGAGAGCATGAGGGCCAGAGCCATCTCCGCTCTGGCCCGTGCCGCCAAGTCCCGCAGCTGATCCACCGCAGTCGACACCTCTCCCACCTTCGCCGCCAGCTGCGCCATCGTCTCCAGAACCGGAGCCTCCGGCCACATGAAGGAGAAGACGTCCCGCGCCGCCTGACGAAGCTTCGCAGCTTCCTCGCCAAGAAGGACGACGAGCTCCTGAGCCGTCGGCTATGCTCCCGGCCAGTTCTCCTGCAGCCGGTTGTAGGCCAGCAGGTCTATGCCAGGGTAAAAAGCTGTCAAAAAAGAGGAGTCAGATCCGGCTACCGGATCCAGAAAGAAAGGAAGACGGAAGAAAGAACTCGCCCTTGGCAGTGTGGCCAACCTGCATCAGCTCCTCCACCAGCGCCTTCTCCTTGACCGCTAGCCGTTTTATCTCCTTCTCTTGGTCCTTGTTCTGGGCCTCGAGAAGGGAGAAGGCTTCGGCCCGGCTAGCGAGCGAGGCGTCGTGCTCCTTGACGGTGGCCTCCAAACCGTCTACCCGCGCGTGCCAATCCTTGTTCTGCAGCCGTAGAGTGGAGTTGGACTTGCTCAGCCGGTCGTTCGCTTTCTTTAAGCAATCGATCTCGCGCTAAGCGCACACGAGGATGGCTGCAACGAAACCGGCTATCAGTAAAAAAAAAGAGAGCAAGACAGATAAAGCGAACTTACTCTGGGAGGTCCCGTTGGGCAGCAAGCTTCTGTTCCAGGGTCTGGTTCCCGCCGGCTGTGGCCTCAAGCAGCCGGATCTCCTTCACCGCCAGCTCGAGCGTGGCGGCAAGGTCCGATAGCGAAGCGGCAGAGGAAGCGTCGTCGTCCACGGCGTTGACAGCCAAGGAGTCCTTCGCCGCGACCACCATTGTTCGCCACTCCTCCCCGAGCTCCTCGTCGGAGTTGTCATTGCCAACAACGACGAGCTCCTTGCCGGAAGCCCCCCGCGCGCCCGCGGAGGAGCCTTCCGGCTGGGAGAGATCCGCTTCCGGCTGGGGACCCTCCGGCTGGGAGGAGGCAGCCGGTTCAGCTCGAGGGGGAGACGGAGGCTGCGCCTCAGAAGAAGGAGAGGCGCCGGTTGGCTCAGTTGGGGCACGGGGCGGCGACCCGGTTGGCGCTCGGGCCGGGCTCACAGCTCCGAAAGAAACCAACGCGCTAAAGAGAAGGAGGAAAAGGCAAAAGCAAAATAAGCCAAAGTCAGAAAAAACAAGAAGGAGGACAAATAGACAGAAAGCACCGAAAGATAGAGGGGGAGAGGAAAAACGTACCCCGACACGACCGGGGGCGGCCCTTTCTTCCGGCCAAGGCGGCTCGGCGGCAGGATGCCGGACCGGCTCCTCCGCCACAGGCCGGCGGGAGCCGCTCCCACCTGCTTTGCCGTCCGTCGCAGAGCGCGTCACCGGCTCAGCGGTCAACCCGGCCTCCTCCTTCTCGTGCACCTCCGCGTGCGGGTCGGTGTCCGGCTCGTCGTTCCGGCTGGGGAAGGCGTCGCCGTCCCCATCCGATTCCTCGCCGGACCGCCGAGCGCGCGGCTCGGGCAAGTCTGGCGTGAACACCTCGAGGGGAGCCTCGCCCTCCTCGCGACAGATGCAGGCGAAGATCTGCCGAATGCAAGAAGTCAATCAGACAAAACAAGGAAATAACACAGAAAGAATAAGCAAAATTTCCGGCTACGAGAACTTACCCAAGGCGCGCGGTTCTCCCGGCTGTAGGGCGCCAGACTGAACTTCCAGTTCTCCGGCAGCCGCTCCTTGCTGATCGTGCACAACCACTCCTTCAAGTTGTGGTAGCGGGGATCGCGGCGCGATAGCCGGGTCGGGTCCAGCCGGCCGGAGTAGTAGCACATCTTGTGCGCCCGCTGGTGCATCGGCATCATCAGCCGAGACATCCAGCTAAGAGTGATGTCCCGACCGGTTAGCTGGCAGGTGACGAGGGAGCGCATGCATGCCAGCATCGTGTCCGTCTCCGCCTTGTCGCCGTGGACCTTCAGGTCCCAGTTCTGCCGGCTGGACTCGACGTCTTGGAAGGCCGGAAGGTTTATCCGGTCGACGTTGGTGACGTTCTTGACGTAGAAGTACGACTGCTGCCACAGCCGTACCGTGTCCTGGAGCAAGAACTTCGGGTAGCCGGATTGGGTGCGGGAGTATACGGAGGCGCCGCCGCAGACGACTAGCGGCCCCTTCGTGTACTGCACCTGTGGCCGAACTCGGAAGAGCCGGCAGAAGAGCCCGAGATCCGGCTGGATCCCGAGATAACTCTCGCAGAATGCCATAAAGTGCGCCAGCGTTCCGATTGCGTTGGCGCCGAGGTGGTGGAGGCGGAGGTCGAAGAAGGCCAGGAACGTGAGGAAGAATGGGTGCAGCGGCAGCGCGAACCCGCGCGCCAGGTGCGAAAGGAAGATGACGCGCTCCCCCTATGCCGGATGCGGCGACACCTCCCCCACCAGCGCCAACCGCACCGCCACCTCCACCGGCGGGAGGACGCGGGTCGCGCGGTACTTCGCGATTTGGTCTTCGGTGACGGAGGAGCCGCACCAGGCTCCGCGGTCGGCGGCCATTTCTGGCTGGTGAAGAGGAGTGGCAACGGAAGAGTGACGGTGGCCCGTAGAGTCGACGACGGCGAGCGGGCTGCGCAGAGGGCAAGAGCGCAGGAGCAAGAGCATGCGAGGGAGAAGCAGATTGCAGCGAGGGAGCGAAGGAAAGGAACTGCCTCCCCCGTGGCGTCCCTTTAAAGGACCGGAAGGGCAACCGTCGACAGGGCCACGTGGCGCGCATCCGGGCAACCCATACCCCAACCGCCGCCTAGATCCCATGTGCCAGGGCAGGATGCGCAGAAGATCCCGGAGCGAGAACCGAAGCGCCGGACAGCAGTTTCCTGAGGCGACATGCGACGGGACGTTACGCTGCTCGCCGCAGAGCAATGATGGCGCGTGCGCGCGTGGCCGGCGTCAGTGCTGACGTCACGGGTAGCGCAACCGCCAGGCTCAGCCGGATGAAAATTCAAAAAGCAAGAAGGAGCGCGCGCACATTTCGCCTAAGGGCGGAATCCACACGCGCTCGGGGGCTAGTGTCAGGGGGATGATCCCCAGGTACCCCATTCGGATAAGAAACAGGACAGTCGAATCACGTCCGGCTGACCAGACGCAGCCAGACAGGACAGGATGGGCCGGCTATCACCCAGTAGCCGGATCAGCAAGAGACAGCCGGATACGACGACGTAGCCGGACCCAATCAGTGGGACAGGACGACGTGCGTATCAATGCACGGTACGCCCTGTACGATGACAAGACGGGCAACCACCTGCCCATACCGAAGACTTTGCATGGGTGACGCTGGAACAGTGGCATGTGCTGACGACGGGCTCGCACGGCATCCACTGTACCTACGACGGCCATACCGCTCATACTCCGATAAGACAAGCCATACTGGATACTGTAGATGACTAGCCGGCTGGGACCCGCTCGTGAGGCCCGCCAATCGGATTGGCCAGTGAGACCGTTGCCTCTCTGCCTATATAAGGAGAGGCAAGGCCTCAGTAGAAGGGGTTGGTCTCAGTGCATTTAAGGCAGTAGCTAAAGAACACAGCTCAAGGAGCACTTGTAGCTCGTATGTCCCACATAGTCAGATCAGGCAGGAGTAGGGGCTTTACCTCACCACGAGGGCCCCGAACCTGGGTACTTCTTGCGTCCCGCCACGCTCGCTTGTATCCAATCTCGCCTGCGGATGCCGTCGATAGCTTCCCTGCCAGCCCCCACACCTCTATCTAACCTCCTCAGGTACTGTCGTTCCCAATACAACGACACCTGTGCGGCAGGGATGGTCTTGGGTGTTGTACACGATATTATGCCAGATGGAAACACCCTTTAGGGTATGCCAGCTGGGTGCGGTTTTCCGTCCGACACACCCAATATCCCCTTAGGGTGTTGATGAGTCCAAAATTGAAGCATATTTAAGTATACAAATTATTCATATTGTCACTCATTGGATGCTACATCTAGCTACAACTATGCCTATTATGTATGATTACTAATTCTCATTCATTTTCACATGGGCTTTGCACAATTAGTAGTTTAGTAGGATTTTATTACCTTTTTCTTCTCTTTGACTTGTGTGTAGGTCCTATGAATAATCATGGATAAAAGGAGCCAAGAGGATTCAATATGGAGGAGTTGCAGGAACCAGACTTAGCCATTTGAGGGGAGGAAAAGGTGAATTTTTCTGTCAACTCCAAATGAAGATCCAAGGTCATGGTGTTATAGCCCTTGTCCATAATAATCCAACGAGCCAAAGAACACCTCAATCGGAGTCCATATGAAGAAATGGCGACCAAAACACTATAGAGTCCAGAGGGCGTAACGACCGCTGGTATGGGCGGAGCCCGCCCGTACCGTACGATCGTACCACCCTCTGACAGCTTCGTTTCGTCAACCATAACAACATTTGTAAAGATCCAATGGGCATATTCGGCCCCTAGCTCCATCGGTTCACAAAACTAACCTCCAGATGCCTATTTAAAGAGGGGGAAATCCTAGAAGAGAGGGAGAGTACACACATGCCATAGGGGCGGAGCCCTGCCTCTCCACCACCTCCATAGCTGCCGCCCATAAGATCTACACCACCATACCACTCAAGGGAGAGAGGATACTTGCATCTTGAAGGGCTATGCATCGATCTTCATCACCATCTTCACCAACAACATCTCCAACTTCGATCCCCTTTGTTTACTTTGTTGTGATCCAATCTCTATTGTGGATTTGCACTTTTATTCAATTATACCTTCATATTTCATCCATAATATTGCCATGATGTTGATCCCCTTCATGTATTAGTAGTTACCTTGTTCTTGGGGAGAGATGGTGAAAACCTAGTATTATTATGCATTGAAATAAAGATGATCTATTACCTGTGTCCATGATCTATTGATCTATGATGTGTGTTTGATATCTCTCTTTAGATGGTATGTGTAGTCGGCTACATATCATTTGTCTTCGGGTCTAAAGAAAAGGGTGAAATCCTTTGGATGTGTTTGGAAGTGTGCTCGGAGCTATTGTGACTAGAAATACCGGCTAGCAACCTGCACGGTCAAAGAAGGAATAAAGAGAGATTCACTAAGCTAACTACAATATCCACGGGAAGAACCTTAATTGCGGTGGTCTATATGGGTGACTTCTCTCAGACATCGCGCTGGTTTTTAGAGATGACCTTATTCTTGGCTCAACAAAGTGACTTCCTACGAGCCTTATGGTGAACATATTATTATGGAGCTCTCTCCACACATATCATAACATAAGAAATAGGTTATCCTAATCATTCATAATTTTTCCATGCTGGTGGTGAATCCTACACTTCTTGAGAACCCCTCAATCATATCACACAACACTTCATAGACACTCTCTTACTTTAGTTTACTCTTGTTATTTACTTTGTTACTTGTTACTTTATTCCTCACTTGTTCATTTGCCATTCTATTAACCTATAGAGTAGACTATTTCCAAACATCGTTTTGGGTGCGAACGTGGCCGTATTGACAACATAGCTGCGGGGTTGTGTTGTTGCCATCTGCAAAGCTTCCATGGGACGAAGTTTCTTACAAATAGTTGTTGCTACAAGTACTGCAACTACCCTGTTGTTGATCGCAGAAACCTAGACATTAGGTGCCATTTGGGGGATACAGCTGGAGATGCTCTATAGAATGTTTGGAAGCAAAATCTCCCTACCATGAGTTACTTCTTGCCTATTAAACTAGATGCAAAGTCATGGGCATTTGCAGAGGAAAATTATTTGGATCATCTTATAACAGGAGAGTGGCTTAAGCTTGTGTTTAGTTGTAAGCACTATGCACGTTCGTAACTTCTTAATCAATGAATTAAGGCAGACATTTTTTCCTTTCTTTAAAAGACATCCTATTCCGTCCAATATCGGGTCAAGCCGTTAGAACTATTAGAGTATTGTATGTATACAATTGTTATAATAGTTTAGGATAGTATCTTCCAGTCTAACTTGACTTGTACTTCAAGATGATCCCCTATACGTCTATATATACTCGCCCATGAGGCTCAATAGTACATCCATCATATTCAGCTAATCTCTCTCCCTCTCTATCATTCTACATGGTATCAGTCTAAACCGATCCTAAACCTAGCCGCCGCCGCACGCTTCCGCCCTTGGGGGATCGGTCTCCATGATCTCCACCGGGGGCTGCGCGATCTCTAGCAGGGCTCATCCGTCGATCCTTGATCGGTTGCCCTGGTGAAGTTTTTTACTGATCCCTAAATCGGTTTTTTCACCGCCGGTCCTTCGACCGATATTTTTCTTTTTTGGTTTACCGACCATAGATCAGATTGAGTCGCCCACCACCATCATCTTCATCGTACCTCTACTCGGAAAACGACATCGACCTGCACCGGCCATCTTCATCAAACCGCGCAGCACGACCGCACATGTCGCACACGGGACGCCCCTACATGCGCCGCAATAGGCTATTCTCGTCCACGCGGTCTCCATCGCCGGCCCGTCTTCGTCGTCATTGTCCGGGACTTACCGACAATGTGGTCATGGACTCTGATCTACGTGTCATCCACGCCATGGCGCATACGGTGCACCATCGGTCTAATCAACCGATCCCACGCCTGTCTATGCCAAGCACGTCCCCAAGTGCGCATCTACCACCGATCGAGCTATGAGTTGCCGTTGCATCGCCCTTCGGGCCGCAACACCGCCGCATTGGTCCTCGCCTACTAGCTGCCAACGCGGCTCACATGCGTGTACATACCGGTGGCCTCCAGCCGCTGCATCGACTCGCGCCATGCAGCTATGTCTCCCCATCAGGTCATAGCATCGTTGCACGCAGTCTACATCGTTGTCCCCGCGCACCGATGCCCTAGGATATCTCTGGGCCACTCCCATGGTGCGGGTATCCTGCGTCTGCGCATGGTCTTTGTCACGTCAGATTCTTCATCGCCAACTTCGTGTACCACCACCGCGCCTCCTCACGTAACCTACACGTCCACCCTAGGCCACCGCTAGTTTTCGCCACCTACATCTTCATCATCGTCCACTACAACTTTGTCGCTAACGTCACCACCTCCACCTGGAAACGCCTTCTCGGCAACGCCTGCACCCTGACAACTCCACCTCTCAGAAACGTCACCATCTCGGCCCCCGCGTCTACTCCGACAACCGCGGACTGCATCGACACCTCTCCGTCTTCGCTGCTCTGCGCCTCGCAACCGTCTTGGAGACCTCCTCTGCTAGTCTATCACCGACATGTTATAACAACCATACTGGTATCCTTGGTGCTAGCAACCCCACTGCATCCCCGGACCTGGCAAGTTCGGATTGGCGTCTCGTCTTCATCGGCATCAACAACATCTTCTTCGGCAACGACTCCTACGACTTCCTCAACCGTGTCACTGGTGGTTCTTCTTGTGTACTCGGTTCTAGCAAGACCGTAGTATGCCTATGCCCCTGATGTGTGCCTAGTTTTGAAAAACTATGGCCGCACCTCGTCCTCGACGACTCGGACTACATCGACTTCGGCATCAACATCGTCGACGACTGTCCTCGACGCGTCTCTGCCATCATCACCATGATGCCTTCTTCGCGCATGTGGCTTCACATGTGGATACCTCGACACTGGCATCCTCGACCACGACATCGACCACAGCGCCCTGGCTACCGCGACCAAGGCACCACCCCACGCTCTCGACTTCCTCGACATCGACACAAGGGCCACCACCTCACTTGAGCATCATCAACTTCCCCTATAGTCGTCCAAGCTACCGCGCCATGACACCGTCCCCTATAGTTGTTCACGACGCTAACGCCACTACTGCGGGGGATGTTAGAGTATTGTATATATACGATTGTTATGATAGTTTAGGATAGTTAGGATCCTAGCCTAACTTGACTTATACTCCAACATAATCCTCTGTATGTCTATATATATACTCGCCAATGAGGCTCAATAATACATTCATCATACTCCGCTAATGTATCTCCCTCTATATCGTTCTACATTAACAATTTCTGCTGGTGGGTCTGATGTCCTGTGGGTTCCTGTAACCTAGGCCTTCCATTGCATAGTGCGAGTTTTGCTTTCGGACTATGTTGCTTTCTCCATTGATTTTCCATTAGAAGAATAAACTCTCATGGGCCGAACAACCGGAGGGGCATGGAGGGATCGCTGGGTGACACAAAGGCGTGATGCTACGAGGCACTCCGAGCAATGCCAAGGCCAAGGGGCACCACTGGGCGACATGAGGGAGTGGTGGTGGAAGGGTGCGAAGCATTTCGTTATCGATTAGAGTGCACCCTCCGATGTTCAATGAAGGAACTAACATTCTGGAGGCCCTTTGATTTCCCTTCCCGAGACGTGGATGGGCATGCCCGAAAGTGCTTTCCCCTCCTCTTCCATGCGATGCGATGAAACCCTACCCGAGCAACCTCAGTTGTTATGCTAAAACCGACTATCCTAGAAGAGCTAAATTTTCCATAAATGGATCATATGCTAGTTATTTAGTTGATGTTTCTCAGTGATAAAGATTTGTTTAGGATGTTGATGTGGTAAACCGACAAAGCTTGGAGCCTTGGATAGCGAAGGAAGTTGTTGGCTTGAGAGAAGTTAGTGAGACATGCTTGATGGGGCCTCGAAACCATGCGTCATTGTTGGTCTAGAAGGTGTGGGGCAAAAGAAGAACTATCACCGCCGCTGGTGAGTGTTGAAGACCTAGCAATACTAGGGGGAAGATAAAGGGATGAAGGAGTAGATTTTTTTAGATAACAGGCCAAAAGGCCCGGCGATAAATTAATAGCGCCAAGAACGGGGAAAAGATACGTGATGCTGAACCCAGCTTACAAGAGCAGAAAACACACCCACACACTAGATAGAACTACCAGGAGGGCTACAACCAGCAACGTGTGCAGAAGGCACAACCATTACGAAGACTATGCAGACTTAGAGTATAAACTGATAGCAACAGTGTCGGGTCGAAGCTCACCCAAAGAGCAAGCTAACAAACACATGCGTCGTCGAAGCAACACTACCATCGTAGACCACACCACCAGAGGCCGACCACCACAAGGAACAGGCCCGTGCTGCACACAACCAAGAAGCAGCCCTGAGGGAGCACTCAATAAGGAACCAAGGTGTGGTACCTGAAGCAAGCCTTGTCGAAGAGAGCACACCGCATTTCCGACACCATTCGAAGAAGCACCACAACACTGCCACACCACCGACAGAGAGGCAGACACCGAGAGCTCCAAGGTGGCGTATTCAAGAAGAGAACGGCGCAAGAGCGCCGTCACTGCCTGATCCGAGGATCTTGGGTTTTCACCCGGAGCAAGTAGAAAGAGTGAGAGAATCCACCACGACGCCTTCAAGAAGGAGACGGTGTCCTCAGACATCACCATCGCTGCCCAAAAGGCAAGGGTTTCCCCTCGGCAAACTCCGCCTTCTACATGGAGAACATGACGTCGCCGAAGCAGCACCCGCGCCACCGCCTCAATATGTGTCTCGCCAGGGCCACGCCGCACCAACGGCCATGGCCAACAACCAGCACCAGAACCAGGGGCACGCCCGCCAACCCATAGGTTCCCACCATCCGGCCGCCGACCAAGCTTCCTAACTCCCCGTATCACCGAAACTGCAACCGAGGCACCTAGACACACCACTGCCACCAGGGCCACCCAAGACCGGAGGAAATCTCAAAACGGCCTCATGAAGCTCACCAGCACACCGAAGCATGATTTAGGGCCCCCCAGCCACCGGCTGAGGAAACCCAAGATCTGGAAGCTGGCGAACGGGGGGCTCAAGGAGCCGAGCCCTTGCCCCTGCTCCTGCCTGTGGGTGCGGCCACCAGCACCGCAGCACTCGACCAACCTCCACGCCTAGAGGGCTGCCGCCGCAGATCGGAGGCCCGTCGCCGTAGATCGGAGAACCGGCGGGCGAGGGACGCACGGGCCAAGCCCCTGCTCAAGCCACCGCTCGCGGACACGGCACTGGCCATCACCGCGCCGCCAGCCGCGCACCCACACCCAGGGGGCGCTGCTTCACCAAATCGGAGCTCCGTCACCATTACACCTGCTTCACCAAATCGGAGCTCCGTCACCATTACACCAACCGTAAGGGGCCTTCCTCGCGTGGGAGGGCCATGGCCTCAGCCTGGACGCACGCACGGGGAGGGGGCCCCTCACCTCCGCCGTCAACCGCCCGAGACAAGCCCGACGACAACCTGGCGGCGGTGAGGGAGGGGGAGAGGGCGCGGAAGGAGAGGGTTGGTAGGGGAGCCCTAGTCGGCCCGGGGTAGAATTTACATGTGCGCTTTCCAAGAGAACGAGGCAACTAAATGAAATCTTGGTCCTTTTTAGAAAAAGCGAATACCCTGGCCTTAATTTCAAAAAAAAAATAAAAAAATACCCTGGCCTTCTTCTACATCGGATGCGGATGCTGACCATATATTGCTGCAAAGTTATGTCCGTACAAAATTATCCAAACTAAAGCATGAACTACCAAAAGATGAGGATCACATATAACCAAGAGCACAACAAGATTAAAGATTAAATCTCATGCAACATCAATCCTACTATTACTTCGTCAATCACATTGGTTTGTGCAAGGCCTGAGATATCATCTCCAAATCCAAATGTTTGCACCCCAAAGACCGTAGAATCACGTGCTTACACACGCTGCAGTAAGTCTACACACAGATCCAGTGCAGAGCCTTGAAAATTACCTGCAAGAAATTGGAAACTTTCTTGTTAAAAACAATATCATTATGACATTTTCCACGAAGTCCATGTGAAGGCACTTGATATGTTTTTTATTCTTTTTGTCTACACCATTTAACCAATTCTTGAACATATTCGAGATGGAGGTTAGAAGCCGTAAATTAAATGAACAATGTAAGCGACGCAAAGGGGCAATCAATTTTTTTTTTTGGATTGTGTCCTCCTAGTCGCAAAGGCAACATCTTATGTTATAGGTAGTTGCATGTTGTTGTTACAAATATTCGCAGATTAGGCTGTTAGACATGTTTTATGTATGCAAATTTTGAGCTAGTTGAAGAACTACACTAGGTACACATGTACCTTTGATGTTGGTGGGTATTTATTGATGGCGGCAATAGAAGGTATGTAGGTCAATTTCAAACATCGTACATGGAGTAGCATTCTCTATTCAATACATTTGTCTAGGGCTGATTTCACCATCAACTAAAGCTACCGAAAGATGATGCGCAATGCCATACCTTTCAAGAATATTTTGTCTGCTAAAGTATGTTGAGATTACAGAGATATCGACGTGTTTTACTATAGAAGTGATAATATATTTCAACAAATATGGTCACAGTTAATTTTTTTCCATTTTTAGTATGTATTATGAACCAAAGATTTAACAACTTCAATCTGAGTATTGTCCACATTTTGTACGAGTTCACAAAGAATATGCGAGTAAATAGAGAGAAATTTCGTGGCAACCACTTCAATTCAGCACTTAACACCGGTTAAAAGTGAAAAACCAACCTTCAGGCATAAACACTAGCATGCATGGTACTGAGTGCTGACCAACATCAGCATGACCAGGGAAACAGCAATGATTCGGTTTTCCTCCTACCTGGTGCAAAGTGAAATTCGAGTGGCTCCACCAGTGCAAACAGATAGGATTTCCATGCCTGGTGCAAAGTGAAGAAGCAACGTCATACATGGTCCAAAAGTTCCACAAACTCTTTGTTTTGGGAGATTCTCATAAGTTTCCATCCTGAGCCCTCCTCCGCTTCCTATCCATCCTTGTTCTTGTCAAGCATCCAACGAAGAAACCACCTGCTGATGCAGCACCAACCATCCATGCCCTCCGCGCTTCCTTCTGGACAAACTCTTTACGAGCCTTTTGAGAGCTAGAAAGATGCCATAATTAGTGCTCCTCACCCAAAAAATCAACAAATGATAAATAGCTTTTGCAAGGAAAATAAAAGTGAATAGATGTCTATACC
The DNA here is from genome assembly GCA_023614405.1 of Avena insularis. Classification (NCBI taxonomy): domain Eukaryota; kingdom Viridiplantae; phylum Streptophyta; class Magnoliopsida; order Poales; family Poaceae; genus Avena; species Avena insularis. The sequence goes on along the minus strand of CM042694.1, from coordinate 166,930,766 downwards.
TTTCAATGATGCGCTCAAGGGTATCGATTCCCACCGAGGAGATCTTTCCTGCTCGAACCAGCTCACACAGCGCATCGAGCTACTCCAAGACAAATGAAAGATATAGTCTGATCACAATAGTGATACGTAAAATCTTGGGGAGACAGATAAGCTGAAGCAAGGACTAGTAAGTAAGTAGTAACACAGCGCCTTTTGCTTGATCTTATGCACCAATTTAAGCTGATTACCTACCATAGATAATTCAGAATGCCTAAAATATTAAAGTAGGAAACTTAGAAGTTGTGTCCATGGCAGTGCACACCTATACAATAAGCTAGCTAATGCCAGCTACCCAGCATATGGTACCACCAATATTCTCAGTTTTTTATTGCCAAAATCAACACTCGACAGCCTCCACCCAAATCAAAGGTATTTTGTGAAGAGAACTGTTTGTTAAAAAAATTTGCTCCGTACTTCCTGCAATGAAGCTTAAGTGCCAGTCAAGAATATTTTTCTTCCCAATAACCTGCTTGCTTGGTCCGTGTGTTGTAAAACTCTTAGATTACACTTGCTTACTACAAAAGTTCCGTGTGCTATTCCTGGGGTGGCACGACACCACATTGCAGTAAAAATTGCTCAAGTTTTTATCGAACAAAGGGCTTCTTTGTTGAACTCAATAAGTTATCTTCACAAATGTGTCATCCTAACCAAGGATAACTTTGCAAAACGCAATTGGCTTGAAAGCATGGTGTGGTGTTCCTATCATCATGACGGGACAAATAAACACAAATTATTACAGTGCAAGTTTGCACATGCTATATGGTTGTAACATCCCAAAATTTTCCAAAATTTGGAATGTTAAATAAAAATAAATTATGGAATAAATGTTGTATGTTTCACATTGACTTGGATGAATTTCTGAAGGATTTAAAACCTTTGTGGACTAGTTTAAAGTTTTCTCAAACCTTGATTCAAAAATTCAAGAGCGGATAAATATGACTATCCAAATTATAAAATTTGGTTTGAAAGATTTTAAACAAATCCAACTTGGGTATTTGATGTTTTTTTCCATTGAATATTTGTCCAGACTATGTTCAAATACTTAAGAGAGGAATAGTACGACTTTACCAATAAACAAGTTGGGAAAATATTCTACTTTGGGATTTATCGAGTCTTGTTGCGTTTTCGGTTTTTTATACTTAAGTTCATTTCCATATATGAAATATATAAAAAAGAGAAGAGGATAAAATGATTTCCTCAAACTATTGTATTGGAAGTGAAATATATAATATATGCAATTTCGGAGTTAAAGAGATTTTATAGTAATTTATAAAATCCTAAAACTAATTTAGGAAACTTATATTACCTATTTTAAAACTAAAATGAATTTCCAAATATATATGGGTGAGAAAGTATAGTTCCTAAAATTTCTAATTATGTATTTCGGGAACTTGCTGAATATAGATTTGACACTATGTTAAATCCTACTTATAAACAAGAATATAGGAGTAGACAGGAATAGATGAAAGGATATAGAGGAAAAAAAAAAGAAGGGACCGAACCAGAACAAAGAGCCCGGCCAGGCCCATGTAGACCTAGCGACGGGTCGTCTTCCTCCTGGAGCTAACACATTACAAACATGCCATGACAACCTTTCCCCTTCCAATTCACTAATTCTGGTGACTTTCTCCCTTGGACGTCAACACAAAACTTGTTCATACTTTAGTGGAGGTTCTATTCAGAGGATTAAAACTCCACTCCATTGCCTTTTAATCACCACTGAGTGGATGTAATGGCTATTACCGAGCTGTCCAGTTCTCTTCCTATCCCAACGACCCACCCTCTCCCCAGGCTATCCCAACGACCCACCCTCTCCCCAGGCTATGAAAGGATACCGAGATGCTCCCCTCATCTCACTTCGCCGTTCCACTGAACCACGCCCTAGCTCTGCCCATCTTCAGGATAAATTTATTCACTAAAATTCCGACGGCCACGACGATCGTCGTCTTCAATTTCGTAAGGTACAGAGAGACTCGGGCCCTACTGCTTCTTCCTTTAAAATTCTCTTTACTGTGCGCATCCTATCTGATCTGAAGACCATCCGATTGTGCAGCCGGAGACCCTTGGCGATGACAACAGGAGGCAGCTTCCGCTACGTCCGTACATCCGTTTGTACGACAGGACACAGACCAACCTCCATGAAGCCCATCATCTCCTCCAAGATGCGTGCTATTTCTACTGCTACTTCCTGAACTCTAGAAGCCCTTTCTTCTATATCTCCATCAACTGCAACATCTCTGTCTACTGCCGTTCATGCGACACCATCCCCGACATCACCATAGACCACCTCCGTACGCCACTGCAGGTATGATCATCGTCTCCAGGTCGTTCATGATTGGTTTTCCCAAAAATCAAGGCACACATATACACCATGGAAAAAGAACACACAGATAGCTTTTGCGGCAAACACACTTCTGCATTTCATCTTGTTCAACTTGACAAACTAACAACTCGATTTCCCGGCCTTGAATAAGCTTACATACGCACTAACACACATGTTGTATTTCTAAGTTATGCGGCCACACGACCTCGACCACCCAGTGCACCTGTCCAGTTGCATGAAGCTACATGTGATGAAACCACACGAGTTCATACATGCACTTGACTAATTCGATCACACCATACATGCCTGCTTAATCCTCGCGGCTAACATGCATATACAAGGAGTTATCCTAAGTAAACTCACTAGCATCCTGTCTACATACTTCCCATCATACACGTGATCGAATCTTAGTACACATATATCCACAGCTTCTAGTTTTACAACTCAAACAATGTAACCATTAGTTTAAGTTTTGACAAGAAATAAAATATCTGAAAGATATATCGAGTAGTTTGTCATAACTTGAAATTCTATAAATCTCTTTAATATGATTCATTCTGCAAAGTTAAAATTTATGACCATACCTATCCATCATAACCATCCGATAATTTTTCCAATCCATACCTTGTGAAGCCTATATTAGACTTTTGGTCTCAAACTTCACATAACGTTAAATTGGAAAATACCCAAATAAATTTTGGATTTACCCGAATGCTTTAAGAAATAATTGGATTTTATTTGAAGTCTCATGCGTCTACATGATTTCATATTTGTTAAATATTTTCATTTTGAATGTTGTGCTTGCGTGTGTATATTTACAGTACGATATTATTTGCGATAGATTCCACGAAGAGTGAGGAGGGTATATATATAATTGAGGATAAATTATCGAGGTTAAATTGCTGAGAAATTTATATTGGGTTTCTTCTATCTAAAAAGGCAAGTGACACTATCATCAAGTCCTACTGTTTTTATTATACTTAGTGGATTTTTGTAGTATATGCATGATAGACTATATTATTATGCTATGCTATACCTCCTATGTAGAATAGGGAATGGTGGTTTCTACTTGGTAGGTGAAACATCGTAAGATTAGAAATGCTTAGCCCTGCTATAGTTTTCGGGGTGGAATATCATATCATGATTATATGGAGTATTGGAAAATATGTGTTTTCTATAATAAAACAAGTACTTAATGAAACACCTGGGTGGAAATGGGACTTGTATGGATTATGTTGAGTGGTTACTCAGGGGCCATATATATGGTCGGCTGGTGTATCGCACTTGTGGAAGGCCACCCAGGAACAAAGAGATTGGAGACGTTCTTGTCATAAAGCTTCCAGTGCAGCCACATGGCATATGGGCTCTGCCTTGACCGACTAAGTTGCGAGAACTCAGCCAGACGGACAGAGGGTGGTAGTGATGATAGGATGGAACGCGTTAGTGGTGGTCTGAGGGATTGCTTCTGAAAAGTCTCGTCTCGATGCATGTCGAGTCTTGTGGGGAACCACCTCTCGAGAGGGTAAAACTAAGTACTTAGCCGTGTCCCCGGTTATAGACAATTTCTGAGCATCAAGACAATGAAGCAAAATCAAGAATCTCATCATTCTAATTTCTTTAAGTTAAAAATTGATGGGTGAACAAGGGTTGTTGGTTCATTGATTTCTACCAATGGAACCTAGGTTCACTGATTTCTATCAGTGGTACCACTATGTTGTGATTGAAAATATTACATGGAGGGTATCCAATATAACTTAGTTGATAATAAGTGTTGCAAACTATTTATAAAAGGATAGGGAAAAACTTTCTTGCTGCAAACTAGCCAAAGCTCTACCTGGCCAGATATGCATGTAGCAATAGGTTCCACTTTATATCGACATACTAGTGACACTTGCCAATACAATTCAAAATGTATTGACCCTTGTGGCTGTAACTTATCATGTTGCAGGATTATTTGATGATAGTGAAGTTTGCTGAGTAGGGGTTACGAGACTGCACCCAACATGTTTGCCTGTGGCACATGAAGGTGAAGGACTCTATGCTTTATAGTTATATCTGCTGCTTTGTAATAAGATAGTCATATGAGCTATGTAAGTTGTAATGAACTATTTTTATTCCTGGATATGCGATGTAATATGACCTTTGTTTCTTGATATTACATCTTAAACTGTAGGTGCTAGCTATTCGATCCAGGGACTAGCACTATAAACACAGGGATCTGTACCTTAACGGATTCGGGTCATGACAATGGTCAGTCAGCTAGGCAGCTTCGAACTTGTACTCATCGCATAGTATTGCAAATATTTTTTCCAATTGGTTACAAGGCATTGATCGCAATTTTAGAACCCTCATTCGGGTGAGAGCGATAAGCTTTATTTGGTGTTGTGTAGAATCAACATGGTGTTTGATAGTAAAAGATCATCTCATTTCCAGGTTATCTACTGGTGTACGAAACTAGCTCTGTTCGTGGTCGACTCTTCAACGACAGAAACACTGCAAGTTGTTTATGGTCGTGTGTGCATGGTTGGAACAAGTGGCCAAGCTTTACCCAAAATGGATAGCGGCATAGTCTACAAATTGGTCCTCCACCTTCATCGGCTTAGCTAGGCTTCACATTGTCATGCATGACTATGTATTTTGCCTTCTTTTTGTATTTTGTCCTACGACCGTGTGCATCGTGGATATACAAAGGCCAAGTGAACCCCACTATCTTGTATCGTCTTGATGCGACATTTTTGGGTTACAAGTTAGTACGATTCACATCCGGTCTCTGCATATTTAAGATGCACACAACCACACAAGACAAAACATAAAAAGAAAGAAGGCAAAATACATAGTCATGCATGACTAATATGAATACCAAAGGGATGGAAGGACAATATAAGACTACACCGCTGTCCATTTGGAGCAAAAACACCCTTGACCACCTGCTCCAACCATGTACACGCCGCCCTAAACAGCCCACGTTGTTCTTAACGCTGAATAATAGAGCGCGAACAGAGCCAATGCATACACTACTACATAACTAGCAAAGGAGGCGAATTTTTGCCACCAAACATCATAATATTTCTATACAGCCATAGAGTCCAAATCAAGGCTACAGCTCCCACCCAAATGAAGGTTGAAATTCGAGATCCTATACAGCCATAACTTTGTTATGTCAGGACTGGAAAATAATCTCGTTTGCTACCAGACAGGGTAATATTTCTATACAGCCATCATTTTTGCCACCAAATATTATGATGTTTGGTGGCAAAAATTCACCTCATTTGGTGGCAAAAATCTACTCCCTCCGTCCCAAAATAAGTGACTTGAGTTTGTCTAGGTTCATATGTATCTAATGTGTCTCGATACATTCGAATCTATACAAATTCAGATCATTTATTTTGGGATGGAGGGAGTAGAAAAAACATGTTATTTGAACATAACAAGGTTGAAGTTCTTAATGAAATGATAGAAAAAAATGCGTGTCCAGTTAAACGATAAGTATGGCATAACACGCATTCAACGGATTACACCCACGAACGAACTGGGAAACATTAATCTTGCTGGATGCCAGGTTAGGGAATCAAGACAAATTCCGTGGACCAACAAACAAATTAAAGGAGCGCCTTGCGGCAGGCGGATCCGGGAGACAGGACTATACACGCAAAGTCAACACCGCACGACGTTGTGCTGCAGGATTGGTACGGTCCTAGAGAAGGACTGTACACGCAAAGTCAACACCGCTGCAGCACGATGTTGTGCTGCAGGATTCTAGCCAGGAGATCTACTTATGCAACCTCGGCAGGGATCAAAGCCCGGGAGTCGTTGTCTTGCACCGTATGTGTGTGATAACTCAGGGGGAGCTACCAATAATAGCGACATGATCATCGTGCAAGGGCCTGGACAAGAGGTGACGTGCAAGGAGCTGCGCGACGTTGATGTCGGATGGGTAGGATTACATCATCCACGCTCCTGCATGAGCGTAACACGCTCACGGTCTTCAAGGCTATGTTACCGATGTCTTCCTCCGTTACTGCATTACTTCCTAGATAGATCATGGGCAATCGGTCGTTTCGAGTAGTAAAAAAATTGTTTTCTGCCACGAAACCCCTTCAACCTATAGCATGTCCTAACAGGCGCACGCCAGAGGTAATTTACTTATAGTGTAGGGGCGTGCTACATGTATTTGTCCCCCCCCCCCCAAACCCTAGCTGGTCAAATCGACTACTTAGCCTCCATCTCCCCACACCCCACACGCATGTCTCCCTCTCCCCACCCTAAGGAATCACTAAAATGAGAGAAGAGTGTTAAGCGACACTGGCATGGCGGATGCTCCCCTGATTCTTACAAATAATATCACGAGGCAAACGGAATTAGACAGTTCTTCACATTGAGGATACTTACGGTATTTGGGAAATTACATGTTTTGCTAGAAGCCAATATGGCTTTCGTCTTTCGGTGCAAACACACTAAGTTGTGTCTGACTTACCATAATCTTATGGGGTCGCACACTTAAGAGAGTGGAGCTTGGCGGATAAATATTCGACTGTCACAAGCCGATAAGTTGAACTTAGCTGGACTGGGACACATGTCAATGGGTTGGACCCACTTTGACTAGGGTTAGGGTTGTGGATTAAGGGAGATGAAGTTTCATGTGCCCTTGATACGTTGCAACGTATCTATAATTTTTGATGTTCCATGCTTGTTTTATATCTACTTTCTTATGTTTTGTCCACACTTTGGAGTATTTTTATACACTTTCTTGGACTAACCTATTAACAAGATGCCACAGTGCCAGCTTCCTGTTTTCTGCTGTTTTTGGTTCCAGGAAAGTCAGAAAATGAATATTCTCGGAATTGGACGGGACAAAAGCCAAAGTCAATATTTCACCGAGGGGACATGAAGCCAGAAGACGAGACGGAGAGGGGCCAGAGGCCGGCCACACCACCTGGCCACGCGGCCAGGCCTGGCCCGCGCCAGGGGGTGGTGTGGCCGCCTAGGGCACCCCCTCGGCCTCCCCTTTCGCCTATATATCGCCTCCGATACAGAAACCCTAAGTACCCGATCAAAATTCCACGAAAGAGTTTGTATCCGCTGCCATCTCCATCCCTAGATCGGGAGGGATCTGAAGCTCTTCCCGGCACCCTACCGGAGGGGAGAATTCACCCTGGAGGCCTTCTTCATCACCATGCCTACGTCCGGTGTGATGCGTGAGTAGTTCATCCCTAGACTACGAGTCCATGTAGTAGCTAGATGGTTGGTTCTTCTCCTTTGTGCTACCATGTTTAGATCTTGTGAGCTCCGTTCATGATCAAGATCATCTATTTGTAATCATACATGTTGTGTTTGCGGGAATCTGATGGATATTGAGATGCTATTTCAGATTGATTATTGATTCTATCATGTCTTTGTTATTTGTGATCTTGCATGCTCTCCGTTGTTAGTAGCTATCTTGGCCGAGTAGATGCTAGCAACTCCAAGAGGGAGTATTTATGCTCGATAGTGGGTTCATGCCTCTAGTAATCTGGGGAAGTGACAGAAATCTCTAAGGTACTAGATGTGCTGTTGCTACTAGGGAGAAAACATCAATCCTTTGTTCATAGAACAATTGTATTGTTTACTTTACACGCAATGCTTAATGCAATTATTTGTTGCTCGTAACTTAATACTGGAGGGGGTTCGGATCATAACCTAAAGGTGGATATTTAGTCATAGATGCAGTTGGATTATAGGTCTATGTATAATGTTGTAATGCCTAATAAAATCTCATAGGAGTCGAGATGATTAGTATATGCATGTACGCTTTCTCGATGTTTGTCAATTGCCCCGCTATAATTTGTTCACCCAACATGTCATCTATCTTAAGGAGAATCACCACTAGTGAACTATGGACCCCAGTCCTTTCTTTTACTATCAATCTACAATCTATTTACTATTTTCTGTTTACTTTCTGCAAGCTATTACTATCTTTCACACAATACGTTTAACCTCACTGTAAGTTGGGGCAAAGTTATGTGGTTGTGTTGTGCAGGATTCCAAGTTGGAAACGACACCTTGGAGGTGTTTCCTTGCTCCTACTGGTTCGATAACCTTGGTTTCATAACTGAGGGAAAACTTGCTGCTGTGCTCATCATACCTTCCTCTTGGGGTTCCCCAACGAGCTCGATATATTTTGGGCCATCAAGCTATTTTTCTAGCACCGTTGTCGGGGAGTCTGTCTACGCACTTCTATTCTTGTAGACAGTTATTGGGCCTCCAAGTGCAGAGGTTTGTAGAACATCAGCAAGTTTCCCTTAAGTGGATCACCCAAGGTTTATCGAACTCAGGGAGGAAGTGGTCAAAGGTATCCCTCTCAAGCAACTCTGCAAGCAAGATACAAGAAGTATCTTGTGTCCCCAACACACCCAATACACTTGTCAGGTGTATAGGTGCATTAGTTCGGCGAAGAGATAGTGAAATACAAGTGGTATGGATTATTATAAGTGGTAACGGTGCCAGAAAAGAGCTTGACGGGAGGAAAAGACTAAAGGCAAAAAGATGGAAGCAAGCAAACATGTAATAGATCTAGTTGCAAACGGTGTTTCAATGCTTAGAAACAAGGCCCAGGGATCATACTTTCGCTAGTGAACACTCTCATATAAATATCTTCTCTTCATGATACTACTCTGAACTACTCTCCAGTTGGACACTCTAATCCATGGTAGGGCTATAACAACACTCCTCAAAGTCTGCCTTCCCCATCTAGATAACCCCACACTGTCACCTTGAGCGCTAGATGGTTCCAAAAAACACCACAATTTCATAGAGACATCTAACTCCAAATATAACTCATAACAAGTATTTGTAATCTCTAGCCTAAGTGCCACCATGGTGTGCACGCTATCATTTTCACACACGTGGGGAGAGCCAGAGATCTATTAAAGCACTTGAGTAGCAAGGTAGATCTACTTGATTACAAAACTCATGATCACAATATGATCGTGCATAGAGAGAGATGAACACATAGCTACCGGTAGAACCCTTAGCCTCGAGGAAGAACTACTCCCTCATCATCATGGGAATCAGCAACGGCGATGGAGATGGTGGTGGAGATCGATGGAGATGGCTCCAGGGGCACTTCCCTATCCCGACAGGGTGCCGGAATAGAGACTTTCTGTCCCTCGAATCTCCCCTTCGGTGGCAGCGGCGATACAGAACTTTTCGTGGCTGGAGGCTGGATTATTTAGGGTTTCTACATTGGAGGCTTCTTATAGGCGAAAGGGCAATGTCAGAGGGTGAACCATGGGCCCACACCACTGGTGGCGTGGCCAAGGGGACCCGCGCCACCACATGGTGTGGCCAGCCCCTGGCCCCTCTCCGTCTCATCTTCTGGCTCCGTGAGTCTTCCGGTAAAATATCGACTTTGGCTTTTGTCCGGTCCAATTCCGAAAATATTCATTTTCTGGATTTTCTGGAACCAAAAACAGAAGAAAACAGGCAACTGGCTCTGTGTCATCTTGTTAATAGGTTAGTCCCAAAAAATGTGTAAAAATACTCCAAAGTGTGGACAAAACATAAGAAAGTAGATATAAAACAAGCATGGAACATCAAAAATTATAGATACGTTTGCAACATATCAACATCCCCAAGCTTAACTCCTGCTCGTCCTCGAGTAGGTAAGTGATAAAAAAGAATAATTTTTGAGGTAACATGCACCATCATAATCTTGATCAAAATATTTGTAAAACATTGATAGCTAGGATCTTAGTACTTTAACATAGCATGAAAAATATAGTTCTAACAATAAGACATAGCAACTATGTTGTAACATGAAAAGGTACAAACAAAAGATTCATGAATAACAATGCATTGAAAGCCGTTTGTTTGTTTCACATATATAAAACATAGCATAGTGACATTCAACTTGTCCCTCATGGAGTAGCAAAACATAAATGCATAGGACACCTTCAAAGTTCATAAGGGTGACTAGATACAAATAGTTCAAGAACAAGCAATATCAATATTATGAATCAATCAACAAGTTTTGGGACAATGCACATTAAACTAAGAATGACAACTATGCTCTCTCAATAGGTGCATAAAGATAGAAGGTGGAGACTCAGTATAAAAGTGGAAGAAAGACCCTTCAAAGGGAAGCAGGGATTTCAAGTCTCATAAAGAGCTTCCAAAAATTATGGTACTTGTTAGTTTTCAGCTCTCATTGCCCCTATCATAAGAATCTTGAAGTGATTAAGGTTAAAATGAACAAACTATGGAGTATATGCTTGACAAAGTATAAATTGGCAATCTCATGTCCCTTGAATACGAGGGCCGCTCCTCATGCTACTCAAGTTTTGTTACCGGTAAGTTCTTGTCATAGTAAGTACATGTGTATCATAGAGAACCGCCAACGCGATACCCCTTGCACATGATACAGGAGCTATCCCATAATCAAAATGACAAGGCAAGCAACAATGAGCATCTCAACAATTTTCTTATTTACCATGGGAAAATGGTGTTTTTTCTGTCTTTCCTCTTTTCTCATCTTTTTTCTTTTCTTTTTTCTCAATCTCTATCTCTTTTTTATAAGAAGAATGCTTCATAGATTGCTCTCTATGGTGATGCTGCAAGTTTCCACCATGATTAGGCATGGCTTAGGCTAGCGGCCCAGGCGTTTCTCTAACACACATACATAACTCCATGGATTTATAAGCTCCCCTTTCATTTCACATCGACGATATCCATAAACAAAAGAGCATGATATCAACTGGGTACAATGTACAAGTGCAATGTTGAAAGCGTTCCCCATGACAACATGTGTAGCACCCCGGTAAAACCACTACTAAAAAATCGCGTGTTGTTTTTATTTTGTGCATCATCATGACTGCATGCTCATGTCATCATGCCACATCGCATTTGAGCCTCGTCATGTCATTCTGCATTTGTTTGCCTAAAACTAATTTCCAAAAGCCAATTTTTGTTTTCTAAGTATCCCCGACTTTATTTCAAATCCAAAACCGTGGCTTCTTCTGAATATTTTTGTTTTGTCTAAAAATAATTTATAAAGGTCTTTAAAATAAAACAAAACAAATGTGTAAATAAAACTATATTATCTGGGGAGGCCGCCAACCTGCCAGACCAAAAGCCCAGCAAGCCAGCAGCCTATCACCCCAAAATAAAACCCTAACCCTAGACCCGCCTTACCCCAGCCGCCGCCAACCACTCAGCTAACCCGATCCTGATCCACCCCGACCCAGCCCCAATACACACCAGACGCCTGTTTCCGCTTGGCCCACTCGCCATTGCTAGCACTATGACGCACCCCGGCCCCACCACCCTGAACTGACGCACCCACCCTGAACCACTTTCTCGCTTACCTACCCCACGCCGCTCCCCTCGATCCCCATCCATCCCTGCCGCCAGCAATCCCCATCCTCCTGCCTCGCCATCCCAAGGCAGCACGCCTCCCTCTGTCTGCAACCCCGCGCCCCTCGCCTCGCTTCTCTCCGCCGCTGCCCCTGAGCGCCGCCTCCTCGCTGGGCGCCGTCGTCGCCTTCTCCTCCTAGTGCCCTCCACCTCCTCGCAATTCTTCCGCCTCCTCTAGCATGCGGCCCCGCCCTCGCGCCCCTGCTCGCCTCTTCCCCCACGTGGTCGCCGTAGTGCGCGTCTTCCCCGACCCGGACACCTTCCTCACTGGAGCCAAGCTCCGCCGTTGCCCTGGCAGCAGGCTTCTGCGAGGCCGACCATGCCCTCACTGTCGGCCTCACCTCTACTTGCCTTCCCCCTCGATAGCGCCTCTGCTCCCGCCGTCACCGCCGTCATGTCCTCAAGCCACCGCGTCGCCCTCCTCAGCTCGAGCTCACCGTCCTCCGTCTCGGTCGGTGCCCCGCACCACCTCTCGTCGTCCTTGCATTTGTGCGCATGCAGAAGTCCTAGAAGCCTGTGTATGCTTTAGTTTGATGTGGCAGTACCAGTGTCCTTGTTTCGTTTGAAGTTCCTTTTCTCTATGTGGATAGATGGTGAGCTTGTGGCTATTGTTCTGGAGCACGGCCGCTGTTTGATGACCAGACCAAGACCTAGACCATGTTCCTAACTCCAAGTGCCCCGTCGTCTAGTTTTGGCTACCAAGTTCTCTGATGATTGTCGGCGCCTACTCAAGTTCGCCATCGAGCCTGACATCGACAATCGAAGCCAAAACCCCAAGGTCGTCGACACGGACTTGAAGGCCCCGACCCCTCGGACACTGAAGACCGAACCCCGGCATCGGCTTCATGTTCTCCATCACGGACGCCAAGGCCTCGTTCACGGATGTGAAGACCGATCCCATCGAACACCCTTTGTGAATCCCAAGATCGCTGATACCCAATGTGTGACCCCTATCCGAGACCCCTATATTTTATAATATATGACATATACTTGTTGCATATTAATTGAGCATGTTTGCACACATATTGTTGGTGTTTGGGGGTATTTGGATGATTCACCTAATTAAATATGGAGAGCATATGCGGGTTATTCATGTCTATTAACGCCTCCATTTAAATTGTGTAGCGAACCGATGCCATGTTTGCCTTGTTCATACAACATTTAAATTGCGGAGTATCTAAACAACATGAACCACTTAATTAATTGTTGGGACCCCGGTTCCGTTTAATATTGTCTAGTTGCACCGCATCTTTGCCATGCCATGCATCATGCCCGGTCTTCTGCCGTAGTATTAAATAGTGTATCCGGTGTTTTTTTGTGCTTTGCTTCTTCGCGGATTAGGCTGTTGAGTGGATGCGAGTATTGACAAGTCCTTCGGATAATGTCCCTTCGACAGTGTTTCCCAGGCAAGCAATCTCCCCCTTTCTACCTATTTTGCATTTATAGTCTTTATTTCCTCTTGTTGATCTATTGCTATCCGTGTCGTGAAGCTTTAGTGTTCTGTACCAGATATATTCCGTGCAGCCTTTATATTGCCTTTGACACCTCCTATTACCTGTTGTTTGGTAGATAGATGGTCTTGCGAGTCATAGTGTGTTGATCGTGAAGCCTCGTTGGGTTTTGATTTGGTTTTTCCGAGGTTGATCGTGTGTGTGTTGCTATTTGTGTACCCCTGCAGGGTAAATCTTTCTGAAATCTGTGTCCACGGTTATGGACGACTTGGAGCACAGTATCTCGATCATTGACAAGCATAACTAAAATAGTGCTATAAATTTGACTTAATATGTGACTAGTAATCGGCTTCACTATAATGGAATGGATAATAAAAGTGCCAACAACTGGTGGAACTGGGGTGTATCGTGTCATGTTATTCCTGCCTAGTAAGTATCACAACTCCAATGGAATGAAATAAAAGTGCCAACAACTGCTGGGTTTGGGATGTCACATGCTAATTGTATCTGACTAGTAAGTACTGCAAGTACAACTACAACTAAATGGTTAACTAAAACTGCCCACTACTTATGCTATCAGGATGACTCATGCTATTTATATCTGACTAGTAAGTGCTTCAACTATAATGGAATGAATAAAACTGCCAACTGTGTGAGTTCCTCGGTTTGACTTCCTCGTTTGGTCTCGAGAGGGAAATGTCAGGATGGGATAGGTATCTCTTATCCCTCTCTAATATCCGACAGTTGTATGGAGTCTCTATAGGTTGTTTAGTGCATGCTTCGCTGCCGCTTCAGTCCACCATACCTATGTAGGCGAGAGCCGCCGAATTCTAGTCTCGCCGTGTGATACGTCCATTTTGCATCACTATTCTATGTCTTAATTCACTATTATTCATTGATATATTTCGTATTGAGAGGTGATACTTATGTTATTTCATCTGTTTTTGCATGGCTGATGACTTTTGGAGCATGGACTGCTGTAGTCAGGATTCTGATGGAAAAGGTGCTGCTTGGAGGCAAAATTCGCGAAGATCAGAAAATCCGGGAAAATATACGGAAAATCCTATTTTTCCAGAAGACTAAGGATGCCAGAAGACGGAGTGGAGATGGGCTGAGGGGCACCACCTCTGGCCTAGGCCAGCGCTGGAGGTGGTGTGGCCACCCTGGCCCACTCCAGCCTCTCCCCTCTGGCGTATATCATCCTCCCGAAACCCTAAGACTTGGAGAGCGACCATAGAAAGATTCCACCACCTCTGCGGGGCGGAAAACATCGAGAGAGAAAGATCTCTCCGACAGATAGATTTCTGCCGAGGGAATTCCTTCCCGGAGAGGGGAGATCGTCGCCATCAACACCACCATCAAGCTAGACTTCATCGGGATCATCATCATCATCACCACCATCATCATCACCATCAGCACCCTCATCACCATCTCCATATTGCTGTAACAGTTGCGTTGAATCTTGCATAGTTCATAGGGGAAACTTTCCCGGTGTTGATTACTCTTTGTAGTTGATGCTATTGAGTGAACCGTTGAATTATTTTTTATGTTCAGATTGTTATACATCATTATTCCATCTCTGATCATGATCCATATGATGTCTTGTGAGTAGTTCGTTTTGTTCTGGAGGACATGGGAGAAGTCATGTTGTTAGTAGTGGAGTTGTGTTGAGAAAGATTCAATAGTTCGTTATTTAAGTTGTGGTGTACTTCTTCTAGTGGTGTCATGTGAATGTCGACTACATGACACTTCACCTATATGGGCCTAGGGGAATGCATTGTGTATTTGGCTTCTAATCGTAGGGGTTGCCGGAATGACAGAAACCTGAACCCCCGTTAGGAAACCATTGCACAAGGGACGTAAGGGTCTTAGAGTTTAAAGCTATGGTTAGGTTCTACCTTAATTACTTTCTTGTACTTACGGATGTTTACAAGGGGTATAATCATAAGTATGTATTAGTCTTGGATGTGGCGGTACATTAGCACAGGTTCACCCACACAACACTTAGCAAGCTAGAGAAGATTAATCAACTATATGAAGCGAAAGCACTTGACAGTCTTCCCATGTGTCCTCGAGAATGTTTGGTCATCTTAAGTAATACAACCGGCTTGTCCTTTGCTGCATAAAGGATTGGAACACTTGCTGGATTTATTCCTACTGTCTTTTATTTACTCGTACTTTATTTACTTGCTTTATCGAAAACGCCTAAAAATACATTTGCTAAGTATTTGCAGAGAATTCCTGATCCATACCACTAGCCAGCACCTTCTGCTCCTCGTTGGGTTCGACACTCTTACTTATCGAAAATACTACGATACACCCCCTATACTTGTGGGTCATCAAGACTATTTTCTGGCGCCGTTGCCGGGGAGTGAAGCGCTATTGGAGAGTGGAACTGGTAAAAGGAACTTCTACTGTGAGTATTGTTTACTTCTGTTAGTTGCTTTATTTTCGTTATGGATAATTCACTGAGTTTCTTATTTGGTAATGCTACTACCACTGCTAAGGTAGTAGATAAGCCACCACCTGCTGAGAATGATGTTTTCAAAATACCTACAAGAATTATTGATCGTGTTATGGATAACTACTATGTTGGGGATGGAACTGTCCATCCCGGTGATCATTTACTCTTTATACACGAATTATGCGGGTTGTTCAAGTGTGCAGGTATTACTATAGATCAAGTTAAGAAGAAGTTATTTTCATTATCGCTGAAAGGAAGAGCTGAGGAATGGTATAAGCTGCTGAAGAATGGTCAAGCTCTGGAATGGGAGGAAATAGTACCTCTCTTTTATTCAAAGTTTTATCCTCCTAATGAGATTCATAAAGATCAGAAATCAAATATACAACTTTTGGCCTCTTGATGGAGAGAGTACAACTCAAGCTTGGGGGAGATTGAAGTTACTAATGCTCAAATATCCCATTCATGAGCTCCCCAACAATATTATTATCAATAGCTTCTATGCAAGGCTCCCTCTACATGACAAGGATTTATTAGATGCTTCTTGTGCTGGATCATTCACTCGCATGGAAGAAGAAGCTAAATGGGATCTTCTGGACCGTATTCAAGATAATCCTGAAGCTTGGGAGAATGACAAAGGTAGAAAGTCAGGTATAAATTATGATTATGGATGCATTGAATCTTTTATGGGAACTGATGACTTTCAAAATATTAAAAATGCTTATGGTTTAGGCTCTCAAGCTATTGCTTCTTATTTCAAGGCTTTTGCTTCCTACATTGAAGTGCCTAAAAAGAAGCGGAATAAGTATCATGAACCTTATAAAGATATTGCTAAGAGTGTTCCTGCAAGAAATACTGAAGTTTATACTACTAATCATGTTTTACCTGAACCTTATATTGAGAAAATGCCTTTTCCAGTTAAGGTAAAGGAACATTCTATGATAGCTAGTATGGTTAATGGAAGTACAAGAAAAGCTGTTGAACCCGATAAACAAATGGTTGATGAACCTGTAATAGCAAGTGTGAAAGACTTTGTCACTAAATATGAAAAAGAGGGACACACTATCCTTTGTAAGGATACCTCTAATATTGTTTCACATAGTAGTATTATGAGAGCTAGTATTCCTCTGTTTTCTGTTAGAATAAGTGATTATTGCTATGATGGCCCTTGTGATAGCTATATCGTTAAGTTTATGCATGATACTGAAAGTTATTATGAGAGAGGGAAAAGTGTTCTTATGTATCTCAATAATATCAAGTTTCCTCGTTTTATGCTGAAAGTTTTTACGTTGCACTTCTTTTGCCTTCTTATGCAAGTAGCCTCTAGTTTCAACAACTTGTTTGTTTACAAAATTCCCTTGCATAGGAAGTGGGTTAGACTTAAATGTGTGTGTGTGTTTTTGCTTCTTAATGCTCTCTTTCACTTCAATTCATATTCCTGAATGAACATCTTTAAAATTATCATGCCCATCTTAATGGCTATAAAGAAAGAGCTTTTTGGGAGACAACCAAATTTTTTTTGCCTTCAGTTTGTTTTTTGTTTCTTTGAGTCTTGGAAGTTATTACTTCAGTAATAACCGCTCCTTATCCGTTTTTTTTGGTTTTTGTGTCAAGATCAACCTCTAATGAGAGAGAAGTAAGATTTGGGGAAGTTGTTGTCCCGAAACAGGTTTTTGTGCTTCACCGTAAAAATTCGTGAGAGATCTCTGTCTGTCGGATGGATCTGTAATTTTTTGTTCTTCTGCCCCAGGTTGTTATTTAACTTTCGTTAGTTTTGCACTTTTTTATTTGAGAAACAGAAGATTTTCTAAAAAATTGATCTTTACCTGCTGGTCTGTTTTGACAGATTTAGCCAATCTTGCATTTGCTTCTTTATTTGATTTCCTTTTTGAATTCTTTTTGGGTTTTCGGAAGGAGTTGCTACAGTAGCTTATGTTTTGATGGTTTTCAGTTGAAGTTGGACTCAAAAGGTTTTATCACTTCACTTATACTAATGTTGCTAATGAGAACTGTATGAAGTTTTGTGTGAAAGAAATTTCTAGGAAGTGGAGACAATAGTGTAATAAGGAAGAGAAGGGTTTTATGACTCAAGTAATAAGTGTATGAAGATGAAGATATTGATGTTATTCAAGTGATGACTCCAGAAGAATCTACTAGATACCAAATTCAGAGACCTGCAGAGTCTGTTTTCAAATAGTTAACAGTTCTGGTAAGAAAAGTTCCGTGAAATTACAATACAACTATATTTTTTGCAGTTTTTAGTCAATAAGGAAAGTTACGAAGCGAAAAAGGGACGGAATCGGAGCCAGGGTGGCTCACACCACCCTGTGGCATGGGCCCACCCCTGGCCGCGCCACCAGGTGGTGAGTCCACCCCGAACTCCGCCTCTGACTTGTTTTCTCCCAGTACCTTCCTTTTGATATGAAACTTCATAATATATAACCCCTCGGATCCCCCAAGGTTCGTATATCGTGTTTTCGTCGTGTTTTTGTTTCGATCTGTTTCAGCCAGGACATACTCTTTGAAAGTTTAGAAGCACCATGGTGTCCGCCAAGGATAAAGGGAAGGAGCCTATGGAGGAAGACTCCAAGAGGGAAGAACAGAAAAAGAATCACAAGAGCTGGGATCCACAAACTGAAATGATCATGAGCCGTATTGAGCACAACTCGGAGTTGATTCGTACTCTCACCTTCGAGATTGAGGACTTTGGGAAATTGATCAGAGATCTCATCGAGAGGATACCACCACCACCAAAGGAGTAATTCGTCATCAGGTTTGGCATCCCCTTGGTTTGTTCCAAGCTTGGGGGAGTGCCGCGGTATCACATCACTATCTTCTATCTTTTTACCTTTTTAGTAGAGTCATATCATGAATAGAGGAGTTATTATGTAGTATGGTTTGCATTATGGAAGTGTCCCCTCTCCCGTTAGATATGTATCCCTTGGTGTGAGTTACCGTTATGGAATATTAATGAGAAGTTCTATCATTCACTCTTTTGCATAGCTTATATTAGTTTTCAATTCATGGTTATATGATTGATCTTGTTGTTAGTATTGGTATCACTTTGGGATCATTGAGTTAATTTAGTTGGTTTTGGCAAACCTGGCTCGGTCAGTAGCACACTATTTTTGAGAGTTGAAAGAAAAGATAGAAGTACTCTAAAGAAATATAATTTCATCATCGTTCTTTCTTGATTTGCTCATAAGTCTAGCATTCTCTAGTTAAGATCTTTTGTGCTTCCAAGGAAGATTGCACGTTTGTATTTATCACTTGTATGTTTGTTTGTTTCCTTCAACTCTTATACTTGCTACCTAGCCTTGCTAGCCAAAAACCTGTACTGAGAGGGTACTCTTCTCGTGCATCCACCTCCTTTAAACCAAAACCTTTGCCATTCGTGTCCACCATACCTACCTAGTAGCATTATTGCTATTCCAAGTAAATTCTTGTTTTATCTCCCTCCCAAATTAAACTTGTTATGTGAAAATCAGTGATTAAATCTCTCACGAACTTGATGGCACACTTTACTTTCTTGCATTTAATAAACTTGAACCATTGTGCTCACCTATGTTGCCTATATGCTTGCGCTTTGTAAGTTGTGAATTAGCAGAACCATGCTGTCATGGGGAACGCTTTCAACATTGCACTGGTACTTTGTACCTAGTTGATACCATGTTCTTTTGTCTATGGATGTCTTCGGTGTGAAATGAAAGGGGAGATTGTAAGTCCATGGAGTTATGCATGTGTGTTAGAGAAACGCCTGGGCCGCTGGTCTAATCCATTTTGACAGGGTGGAAACCTGCAGCGTAACCATAACGAGTATCTATGAAGCATTCTTCTTATAAAAAAAGAGATAGAGATTGAGAAAAAGAGAAAAGGAAAAAAAGAGACATTATGAAAAGAGGAAAGAGAGAAAAAAGCACCATATTCCCATGGTAAATAAGAAGATTGCTGAGATACTTGTTGTCTGCTTGCCTTGTCATTTTGATATGGGGATTCTTCTGTATCATCGGGCAAGGGGTACCCCGTCCGTGGTTCTCTATGATACACATATGCTTACGATGACAAGAACTTACCGGTGACTAAACTTCAGTAGCATGAGGAGCGGCCCTCGTATTCAAGGGACATGAGATTCTCAACTTACAACTTGTCAATGCATATCCTCATATTTGATCACTTTAACCTTAATCACCTAAAGATGCCTATGATAGGGGCAATGAGAGCTGAAAGCTAGTAAGTATCATAATTTTTGGGATCTCTTTATGAGACTTGCAATCCCTGCTTCCCTCTGCGAAGGGCCTTTCTTTTACTTTGTAGTTGAGTCAGTAAACCTATTCCCTTCTATCTCAGCAAGTATTTTGAGTTGTTGTGTTTCATTCATTCATATGATGATTTATTCAATCATGTTTCTTATGTTCCTTGTTTTGCACATTGCTCTTATCTTGATGTTTACTACTTTGAAAGATATCATGGAAAAACCAGTTATTTGTGAACTCCAGCAATTTATCAACTATTCCTCGACCAAGAGCTAAGTTTGCCATTACCAATTATGATTTACTTTATGTATCTTTATTGTGTTCCCTTTACTCATTGCAAGTTGAGTTATATAATAGTGAGTTGTCTTCTATTATGATCTTTGTATTTGATGAATGTGATGCTTCTTATGCATGTATTCTTTATCGACTCTTCACTCCATAAACCTGAGGCCATGTTTATTGAGCTCAGTTTCGCTTGGGGACAAGCGAAGTCTAAGCTTGGGGGGAGTTGATACGTCCATTTTGCATCACTATTCTATGTCTTAATTCACTATAATTCATTGATATATTTCGTATTGAGAGGTGATACTTATGTTATTTCATCTGTTTTTGCATGGTTGATGACTTTTGGAGCATGGACCGCTGTCGAGGATTCGATGGAAAAGGTGCTGTTTGGAGGCAAAATTGCGAAGATCATAAAATCCGGGAAAATATACGGAAAATCCTATTTTTCCGAAGACTAAGGATGCTGAAGCGGAGTGGAGATGGGCCTGGGGCCCACACCACCTGGCGGCAGCCCTAGGCCGCGCCTGGAGGTGGTGTGGTCACCCTGGCCCACTCCAGCCTCTCCCCTCTGGCGTATATCATCCTCCCGAAACCCTAAGACTCGGGGAGCAACCAAAGAAAGATTTCGCCGCCTCTGTGGGGCGGAAATCACCGAGAGAGAAAGATCTCTCCGGCAGACAGATTTCTATCGGGGGAATTCCTTCTCGGAGAGGAGAGATCATCGCCATCAACACCACCATCAAGCTGGACTTCATCGGGATCATCATCATCATCACCACCATCATCATCACCATCAGCACCCTCATCACCATCTCCATATTGCTGTAACAATTGCATTGAATCTTGCATAGTTCATAGGGGAAACTTTCCCGGTGTTGATTACTCTTTGTAGTTGATGCTACTGAGTGAACCGTTGAATTATTGTTTATGTTCAGATTGTTATACATCATTATTCCATCTCTGATCATGATCCATATGATGTCTTGTGAGTAGTTCGTTTTGTTCTTGAGGACATGGGAGAAGTCATGTTGTTAGTAGTGGAGTTGTGTTGAGAAAGATTCAATAGTTTGTTATTTAAGTTGTGGTGTACTTCTTCTAGTGGTGTCATGTGAACGTCGACTACATGACACTTCACCTATAAGGGCCTAGGGGAATGCATTGTGTATTTGGCTACTAATCGTAGGGGTTGCCGGAGTGACAGAAATCTGAACCCCCATTAGGAAACCATTGCACAAGGGACATAAGGGTCTTAGAGTTTAAAGCTATGGTTAGGTTCTACCTTAATTACTTTCTTGTACTTACGGATGTTTACAAGGGGTATAATCATAAGTATGTATTAGTCTTGGATGTGGCGTTACATTAGCACAGGTTCACCCACACAACACTTAGCAACCTAGAGAAGATTAATCAACTATATGAAGCGAAAGCACTTGACAGTCTTCCCATGTGTCCTCGAGAACGTTTGGTCATCTTAAGTAATACAACCGGCTTGTCCTTTGCTGCACAAAGGATTGGGCCACTTGCTGGATTTATTCCTACTGTCTTTTATTTCCTCGTACTTTATTTACTTGCTTTATCGAAAACGCCTAAAAATACGTTTGCTAAGTATTTGCAGAGAATTCCTGATCCATACCACTAGCCAGCACCTTCTGCTCCTCGTTGGGTTCGACACTCTTACTTATCGAAAATACTGCGATACACCCTCTATACTTGTGGGTCATCACCGTGTACTGGCCTCAGTACTGACCGCTCCCTTTTTTCCTTTGCCCTTTGTCGGCACCCCTTTTGTTTTAGCAGGTATGAGATCGACGTTGTTAGTAGGGTTACCCTTCTGGCTTGGCCTGGGCAGGGTTATGGACGCCATTGGTTATTCTTCAGGGCTCTTAGCCCCATTTGCATCTTATCCGTACTCGGATGTTGTATCGTTTCAAGGTGATTTGGATCTTTGTATTGTATATCTGTATTTTTGACTCATGGTGTCGTTGTTGTATATATATGTTTCTGTGGGTTCCATCGTGGACTATTGTGTAATGTTATTACTTTGTTTTCCACCCGCACGCAAGCGCCTGATGGGCATCTTTGAATCGTTTCTATGCGGGTTTGGCAGGAATCCCTAAAACTTGCATAGGGCTGATTTGAGGGTGTTACAAAGTGGTATCAGAGCTCAGCAGTTGAGATACCCCACTGGTCTAGCCTGTAGGATAACCTAGCTAACGGGCGTTGTAGAGTGTCAAAACTATTTTGAAAAATCGGTTGGATATATCTGATTAGGTCTGCTTTTACTCCTTACCCCTCTGCTACTCTCCTCTTACCTCTGTGTGTTTTGAATCCGCTCTCTTACCTTTTCTTCGAGTCAAGGAATTCTCGTTGTTGGGTTTTCGTCGTACCTTCAGGGTTTCGATTCCTTCCTCTTACAACGGTGTTTCCACATCTAGTCTTCATGCCATCGGAGTAGCCCTTCATCGGTTGTACCTTTCGGTGGATCAAAATTCACTGAAATCTTTCTTTGTACCTCCTGATGTTTTCTAACGCGATGACCTCCACCACATTAGATTCGATAGAGAGCCTACACCAATCCTTTGTTTTCGAACATCGCTTATAAAGATCTTCAATCTAAATTCTGAGAGTTGGTTGCATAATCCTTCTTTTCATGTACAGAGTAATGCTTTGAGTGCGGGATGGAGTCATGACCATACCACTACTCCTATCATTCACTTTTGCACATTGAATGGTGGATCGATGTAATCTTACTCCTTCCACGGAAGCTAGAGGTGGCCTTACCTTTTGAAACCTCTGCTATTGTCTATGTTTTGCCAGAGTGTTCTCTCAACGAACATGAGCAACGACCCCTTGTTGGTGCTGTCGCTGATTTCAAGGTGGAGAAATAATCCTTGTTAGTGGTGTCGTGAGGATCTACACGAAGCGAGAAGATTCAAATCGCTGGCCTTGTTCCCCGTACCATGAGGCGGATCTCGAGGGCGAGATCCATTGTTAGTGGTGTCGAATTGTAGCACCCCGGTAAAACCACTACTAGAAAATCGCGTGTTATTTTTATTTTGTGCATTATCATGACTGCATCCTCATGTCATCATGCCACATGGCATTTGAGCCTCATCATGTCATTCTGCATTTGTTTGCCTAAAACTAATTTCCAAAAGCCAATTTTTGTTTTCTAAGTATCTCTGACTTTATTTCAAATCCAAAACCCCGGCTTCTTCTGAATATTTTTGTTTTGTCTAAAAATAATTTATAAAGGTCTTTAAAATAAAACAGAACAAATGTGTAAATAAAACTATTTTATCTGGGGAGGCCGTCAGCCTGCCAGGCCAAAAGCCCAGCAAGCCAGCAGCCTACCACCCCAAAATAAAACCCTAACCCTAGACCCGCCTTACCCCAGCCGCCGCCAACCACTCAACTAACCCGATCCCGATCCACCCCGACCCAGCCCCAATACACACCTGCGTCGCCCGTTTCCCGCTTGGCCCCACCTGCCGCTCGCTAGCACTATGACGCACCCCGACCCCACCACCCTGAATTGATGCACCCGCCCCGAACCACTTTCTCGCTTACCTACCCCGCGCCGCTCCCCTTGATCCCCATCCATCCCTGCCGCTAGCAATCCCCATCCTCCTGCCTCGCCATCCCAAGGCAGCGCGCCGCCCTCTGCCGCCTCCTTGCTGCAAGCTCCCGCAACCCCGCGCCCCTCGCCTCTCTTCTCTCCGCCGCTGCCCCTGAGCGTCGCCTCCTCGCTGGGCGTTGTCATCGCGTTCCCCTCCTAGCGCCCTCCACCTCCTCGCAATTCTGCCGCCTCCTCTGGGATGCGGTCCCGCCCTCGTGCCCCTCCTCGCCTCTTCCCCCACGTGGTCGCCGTAGTGCGTGTCTTCCCCGACCCGAACACCTTCCTTGCTGGGGCCAAGCTCCGCCATTGCCCTGGCAGCAGGCTTCTGCGAGGCCGCCCGTATCACCAGTGAGCTTGTCGCCGGCCGTGCCCTCGCCGTCGGCCTCACCTCTACTTGCCTTCCCCCTCGACAGCGCCTCTGCTCCCACCGTCGCCACTATCATGTCCTCAAGCCACCGTGTTGCCCTCCTCAGCTCGAGCTCACCGTCCTCCGTCTCGGCCGGTGCCCCGCACCTCCGTCTCGTCGTCCTTGCGTTTGTGCGCACGCAGAAGTCCTAGAAGCATGTGTATGCTTCAGTTTGATGTGGCAGTACCCGTGTCCTTGTTTCGTTTGCAATTCCTTTTCTCTATGTGGATAGATGGTGAGCTGGTGGCTATTGTTCTGGAGCACGGCCGCTGTTCGATGACCAGACCAAGACCCAGACCATGTTCCTAACTCCAAGTGCCCCGTCGTCTAGTTTTGGCTACCAAGTTCTTTGATGATTGTCGGCGCCTACTCAAGTTTGCCATCGAGCCTGACATCGACAATCGAAGCCAAAACCCCAAGGTCGTCGACACGGACTTGAAGGCCCCAACCCCTCGGACACTGAAGACTGAACCCCGGCATCGGCTTCATGTTCTCCATCACGGACGCCAAGGCCTCGTTCACGGATGTGAAGACCGATCCCATCGAACACCCTTGGTGAATCCCAAGATCGCCGATACCCAATGTGTGACCCCTATCCGAGACCCCTATATTTTATAATATATGACATATACTTGTTGCATATTAATTGAGCATGTTTGCATACATATTGTTGGTGTTTGGGGGTATTTGGATGATTCACCTAATTAAATATGGAGCGCATATGTGGGTTATTCATGTCTATTAACGCCTCCATTTAAATTGTGTAGCAAACCGATGCCATGTTTGCCTTGTTCATACAACATTTAAATTGCGGAGTATCTAAACAACATGAACCACTTAATTAATTGTCGGGACCCCAGTTCCGTTTAATATTGTCTAGTTGCACCGCATCTTTGCCATGCCATGCATCATGCCCAGTCTTCTGCCGTAGTATTAAATAGTGTATCCGGTGTTTTTTTAGTGCTTTGCTTCTTCGCGGATTAGGCTGTTGAGTGGATGCGAGTATCGACAAGTCCTTCGGATAATGTCCCTTCGGCAGTGTTTCCCAGGCAAGCAATCTCCCCCTTTCTACCTATTTTGCATTTATAGTCTTTATTTCCTCTTGTTGATCTATTGCTATCCGTGTCGTGAAGCTTTAGTGTTCTGTACCAGATATATTCCATGCAGCCTTTATATTGCCTTTGACACCTCCTATTACCTGTTGTTTGGTAGATAGATGGTCTTGCGAGTCGTAGTCGCTTGCTCAGGTGTGATCCTGTGTCGTGAAGTACTACACAGTTGTTAGAATGTTGTCATATGCTTTACGGTGGAGAGAATCATGACTTTAAATACAACTATTAAAATGCTGCGAATAGATATAACTAATGCAGAGGCACCGGTGGGCAATAGCTAATATTTGGTTCTTCCACGCTCACTTGTGTCCCGTAGGCCCCGAGTACTTGATACCTGTTCCTTGACTATTCGCACTATCCACATACGGGAGACTCTATGAATCCCCCTTAGCCAGAGCTTGATTCATTTCTTATTTCTTGGGGCCACAAACTAGTTTGGGGCTTTATTACTATCCTGTACTTATGCCATGCTTTACTGCCTTATTTACGATTGTGCGTGGAGAACCTGTACTGTTTTGGAACGTGGAATGTTTTCGCGGTATCGACAAGCCCAGTCACACTTTCGGGTTCCCAGTCGTTTACAGCCATTGACACAAAACCTGGGTCTGTCTCAGAGCCGGCCAACTTCGTTGCGGGTAGCTTAGTGGGGTGGCCCCCCTGAAATATTTTATAAATCCTGTGATTGCTTTATCGTGAAAGCCTCGTTGGGTTTTGATTTGGTTTTTCCGAGGTTGATCGTGTGTGTGTTGCTATTTGTGTACCCCTGTAGGGTAAATCTTTCTGAAAGCCGTGTCCACGGTTATGGATGACTTGGATCACAGTGTCTCGATCATAGACAAGCATAACTAAAATATTGCTATAAATTTGACTTAATATGTGACTAGTAATCAGCTTCACTATAATGGAATGGATAATAAAAGTGCCAACAACTGGTGGAACTGGGGTGTATCGTGTCATGTTATTCCTGCCTAGTAAGTATCGCAACTCCAATGGAATGAAATAAAAGTGCCAACAACTGCTGGGTTTGGGATGTCACATGCTAATTGTATCTGACTAGTAAGTACTGCAACTACAACTGAATGGTTAACTAAAATTGCCCACTACTTATGCTATCAGGATGACTCATGCTATCTATATCTGACTAGTAAGTGCTTCAACTATAATGGAATGAATAAAACTGCCAACTGTGTGAGTTCCTCGGTTTGCCTTCCTCGTTTGGTCTCGAGGGGGAAATGTCAGGATGGGTATGATTAGTGTTAGTATCAGGTTGGTCCCGAATAGGTCTCTCTTATCCCTCTCTAATAGCCGATAGTTGTATCGAGTCTCTATAGGTTGTTTAGTGCATGCTTCACTACCGCTTCAGTCCACCATACCTATGTAGGCGAGAGCCACCGAATTCTAGCCTCGCCGTGTACTGGCCTCAGTACTGATCGCTCCCTTTTTCCTTTGCCCTTTGTCGGCACCCCTTTTGTTTTAGCAGGTATGAGATCGACGTTGTTAGTAGGGTTGCCCTTTTGGCTTGGCCTGGGCAGGGTTATGGACGCCATTGGTTATTCTTCAGGGCTCTTAGCCCCATTTGCATCTTTTCCGTACTCGGATGTTATATCGTTTCAAGGTGATTTGGATCTTTGTATTGTATATCTGTATTTTTGACTCATGGAGTCGTTGTTGTATATATATGTTTCTGTGGGTTCCATCATGGACTATTGTGTAATGTTATTACTTCGTTTTCCACCCGCACGCAAGTGCCTGGTGGGCATCTTTGAATCGTTTCTATGCGGGTTTGGCAGGAATCCCTAAAACTTGCATAGGGCCGATTCGAGGGTGTTAGAACACGGTTCTTCTAATCCCAACGTATAAGTGCAAGCATATACAACATAGATGACACAATGGTTCAAGTTTATTAGGGGCAAGAAAAGTAAAGTGTGCCATCAAGTTCATGAGAGCTTTAATCACTAATTTTCACATAACAAGTTTAATTCGGAAGGTAGATAAAAACATGAATATAGTTGGAATAGCAAATGCTAATAGGTAGGTATGGTGGACTCTTTGGAATAACTTGGTTTTATTTGGAATTGGATGCATAAGTGGAACTCATACTTGGTGTGGAGGCTAGCAAAAGACAGGGAGCGACCAACTAAGAGAGCAATAATGGCCATAATCATGCAAAGAGACAAAACATTATTAACTAAAGCATAAAGTGATATTACAAGTCGAAAACTAAATGATCATAGAGGCTATTGTGACTTGGTATAGTCTTGAAATGGTGTGAGCATGCGCCAAGTCAACCCAAATAAAGCATTAAAGGAGAATACCACAATATTATGCTTTTATATGCTAAAACAATGCATGATTCTTTCAAGGCACATTAAGCAATCTCAATTGTTTATAACATGTCATGCTACAACAAAAATCACTAAGCATAAGGTCAAAGCAACATCTAGCATGACATGATAAAGTCTATGCCACAGTCAAAACAAGCTCCCTTTTGTACCACTAAAGCATGAAGCTTTCTACTCTCTTCCAACACCAATCGACTTATTTGAAAAAACTCACACAGATAATAATAAATAAAGATCAGTGGGCTTGTCTCACAAATCCACAAAGAAGAACTAAAAAGTTCTAAGCTGAAAGCACAAGAAAACTAAGGCTAAACCCAGTGCTAGCAAAAGAGAACACTCACAAAACAATAAGAATGAAAACTAGAGTGTTCTAAATAATGAAAGCAGAGTGTGTCTCTCTCCAAAAGAAGTGCTAGGATCCAACCAACTTATTGCAGCAAACCAAGCAAAATAAAACTAAAAACAAAAACAAATATGCTTCAAGAACAACACAACAGTCCATGAAACAATAAAACCGAAGTGTCTAGAAAGACCTGAGATTTTTATTGATGAAGAAGGGGATGCCTTGGGCATCCCCAAGCTTTGACGCTTGTACCTCTTCAATATTTCTTGGGGTGACATGGGGTGGCATCCCCAAGCTTGAGCTTTTGTCCATTCTTCATCTCATTACATCATTCTTTCTCTACACCTGAAAATTTCCTTCATACAAAACTTCACACAATCTTCATTAGCAACATTAGTGCATTCAAAAGATAATAAACCTTTGGGGTTTAGTTTTAAAACAGAAAAACTTTCATTAAAAACACAAGATACTGTAGCAATTCCCTCAAAAAGCTCAATTCACCAAAAATAACCCAAAAAGAAATCGATAAAGAGGCAAATGCAAATAATGGCAGAAATCTGTCAAAACAGACCAGCAGGTGAAAACCGATTTTTTCGAAGACCTTATGTTGCTCAAATCGAAAAGTGTTGAACTAAAGAAATTTATCTAACAACCTGGGGGATTTATTCAGAAAATTACAGCTCAATCCGACATACAGAGATGTTTCACGAATTTTTACAGTGAAGCACAAAAATCTGTTTCGGGACAACACTTCCCCAAATCTTACTTCCCTCTCATTAGAGGTTATTCTTGGCACAAAAATAAAATAAAAAAGGATAAGGAGAGGTTATTATAGAAGTAATAACATCCAAGATTCAAGAAAACTATTGGGTTATCTATCAAGAAGTACTTTTCTTTAACGCCTTTAAGTTAGGCATGCTAGTTTGAGAAGATGCTCACATAAGAAATATGAATTGAAGTAAAAGAGAGCATCAAGAAGAAAATTTAAGTCTAACCCACTTCTATGAAAAATAATCTTGTAAAGAAACAAGTCATGAAAGCACAAATCAACAAGCATAGGAAAACAAAACAAGTGCAACTTCAAAATTTTCAACATAAAGAGGGGAAACTTAATATTGTTGAGATACATAAAACCATGTTTCCCTCTCTCATAATAACTTTCAGTAGCATCATGAATAAAATTAACAATATAACTATAACATAAAACATTCTTATCATGAGCCACATGCATAAAAGAATTAATACTCCCCACATAAACATAGTCATTCTTATTAATTATAGTGGGAGCAAATTCAACAAAATAGCTATCATTATCATTCTCATCACCATAATCATCAAATATAGGAGGCATATTGTAATCATAATTAATTTTCTCCTCAATAGTAGGTAGACTGAAAACATTATATTCATCATTGCAATCATCATATATTGGAGGTATAGTATCATCGTAAGAAATAGAATAGTTATCTCCCAAAGTGTGTTCACTTGTAAACATATCATCATTGGAAGGAACATGGATAGTGCTAATAGTACAAAAATTATTAGTATCATCATTTTTAGCATTTGTACCAAAGAGATTTTCAATATCAAAAGTAGTGTGCTTTTCCCAATCATGATCACTACTATAGGTAATAGGCATAGGAACATCATCGAGTTCAGGCTCATCAAAAACTATAATAGGAGCAATATGCTTAGGGGAGAACACCGTTTCCTCTCTCCTTTTTCTCCTCCTTTTCTTCTTTTCCTTCTTCTCTTTAGGAGGGAGAGGCTTGAAAGGAAGCTTCTCCATATACCCTGGTTTATTGTTATAGATAATAGAAGAAACTTTGGAGGATTCCTTCTTTTCATTAATAAGATCAAAACACATATTAGTCCTGTCATATTTTGGTAAGATCTCATATTTTATAATATTTTGTATGTAAGTATTTGTGTGGAAATTATCAACACAATAAAGATGACAACTATGCAGGACGCTATTCATATCGATGACACACGATCAGAATTCCACGAAAAATTCCACAGCGCCGCCGCCACCGAAGAGGAGATTCAGGGGACAGAAGTCTGTTCCGACCCCCTGCCGGGACGGGGAAGTGCCCTCGGAGCCATCTCCATCGATCTCCACCACCATCTCCATCGCCGTTGCTGATTCCCATAATGATCAAGGAGTAGTTCTTCCTCGAGGCTATGGGTTCTACCAGTAGTTATGTGTTCATCTCTCTCTCTCTCTATGCATGATCATATTGCGATCATGAGCTTTGTAATCAAGTAGATCTACCTTGCTACTCAGGTTCTTTAATAGATCTCTGGCTCTCCCCACGTGTGTGAAAGTGATAGCGTGCACACCATGGTGGCACTTAGGCTAGAGATTACAAATACTTGTTATGAGTTATACCTGGAGTTGGATGTCTCTATGAAATTGTGGTGTTTGTTTGAACCATCTAGAGCTCAAGATGATAGTGTGGGGCTATCTAGATGGGGAAGGCGGACTTTGAAGAGTGCTGTTATAGCCCTACCATGGATTAGAGTGTCCAATCGGAGAGTAGTTCAGAGTAGTATCATGAAGAGAAGTTATTTATATGAGAGTGTTCACTAGCAAAAGTATGATCCCTAGGTCTTGTTTCTAAACATTGAAACACTGTTTGTAACTAGATCTGTTACATGTTTGCTTGCTTCCATCTTTTTGCCTTTAGTCCTTTCCTCCCATCAAGCTATTTTTATGGCGCCGTTGCCGGGGAGCCAAGGATATCTTCACAAGGGGAGTCCCTACTAACCGATCTCTTTACTTTGTTTTATTTGTTTTGCTTAGTTTATCTTTTCTTTGTTTGCTTGTTTCTTTATCAAAAACAAAAAAAGTAGTTGTACTAGTTTGCTTTCTATATGAAAAACACAAAAAAATTGTAACACCCAAGGTTTTTTCCTAACCGGCGATGCTACCTCGCTAGCTACATAAATGCCAAATTTAGGGAAATTCTAAAAATCGTACAACACCTGCTTTGTTTATTAGGACATCCACTACATTCCAATAGAGAGATATCCATCAGAAAGCAACAAGCTAATGTTCGCAAATAGCATAGACACAATTTATAGCTCTCAAATCGTCCAATAGGTATTAAAAATATTACTCGAGTGACCGAAGTCTCATACTAGACGATAGAATACATACACTCGGCTAGATGGTCAGACAATCTAATAAATCTCCAAGCTAAAGTATGAGTGTTTATTTTCTAATTGATGGTGTGTGACATGACGTGTAAAAGAAAGTGTGATACTCCCACCATGCATGCCGTTATTCCGAGTACCTGAACACCAAATCAAATCAACCACAAGAGAAACAAGTGTGAGTAAAAGTATACTCAGCTAAGTACCATAAGAGCCGAAAGTTTCACAAGTAATAACAGAAATTTAACACTGAACATGAAGCAGAATTTTTTTGGTACACTGGATACTCTCGCAATTGGAACTCTCCGGTATGGACACATCCGTGCCACTCAGCTTCGGAGACTGAAATAGACATAGCGGACACTTCACAACGGTCATCACCGGAATTGCCGACATATGTCCAACAAAATGCTGAACTCTAAACTTTTGACTTATATAACCAAAAACCAAGTGGCGCGGAAACAACAAAGCCGAACAAGCGGAACAACAAAAGAACCCATTGGGAAAAAACAAAAGACTAGAAAATTCAACATGCACTTGCCTTAAAACTTGATGTTCAACAGTCAGCTCTCAGCACCAAAATTTCCAGGACCTGTGGTTGAAACCACTGTCAAGGCACCTTACCAAAAGGTACCACATGGATACACCACGCTGGCAATCTAACTATATTATTACAGAAGAAATTCATCTGTTCACTAGCTAGTTTGATGCGACTAGCAAGCAACTACAGGATCCACACTTTAATACTAGATTTCTTTTTTTATCTTTGGAGTCACTAGCGTAGTACCCCACAGTCAAGTACCCCACATTTAACTAATACGTACGTCAAAAATCACACACTTCCTTAACTATTATTTCAGATCCAAGAGATAGAATTGTTCTTTAACAAACTAGGATAACTGCAGTAACCAATCCAACATGATTCGCTTTCTCCCAGCATGCTATTAGCCGAAGTAAAAATAAATAAAAAATACACACTACAACCTTCTCGTGTGTACAGCTAGCTAATGGAAGAGAACCAGGATCGATCCAATCCCAGGCATACTACTGCTCGGCTACAGAAACAAAAGGGAAATTACCGGTCAGGTCAAGTACCTCCTCACGTAGCTACCTGGCGATGCTGGCCCGAGGTTGGTGATGGTAAGCTCCGGTCAGGCAGCGGCTGCCAGCGGACTCCAGCGACGGTGCCCGTAACCACGAACAACCCAGATGGCGACAGTAGCAAGGGTCTTAACCCTAGCGGTGGCGGCGGCGGTGATGGTATGTTGGGCATAGGGCTGCTTTGTGAGAATAGGAAGACGTCCGGGATTGATATTTATCCTCCGTAACTTTATTTTAATCTGAAAAGAGTTGGAGTCTACCCGCTAAAGAAAATCTAAAGGTCCATATTCACTAATTTCTCATTGGTCAGTAGGAACCCATAATTGAACAAGCTCATAGGCACTTTTCAATCAAATTGACGAGACTAACGCAACCATGGTCTCAGATTTCTCAAATGACATACAGTTAAAAAATAAAGTAAAATATGGTCCACTATAACCTTTTTGTCAAAAAACATTTTTTATAAATTCGGGGTATTACATTCTCCCCTTCTTCAACGGTCCTCGAATTCCTGAATTTCAGTTCTAGGTTAATTGAACTACATGCTCGACCTTTTAATTAAGTTACCACCTGATATTATGAAAAACAAATATCCTAGCTTTTTCTCCACATAAGGCTTGAATTATCTCGAGGACTCAAAGAAATAGGCAACAAGCATGCTAGGTTTGTCAGAAACAATTCTCCTTGTCCTTTGTAACAGTTGCAAACCATTATGAGGAATGTATATGCTACGTGCCGAAGTGCTCATATATAATTATTTAAGTTTGGAAGAGAACTAACAAATACTAGGCTAATTAATCGGAAACTCTCGTGGAGACTTCTTTGGCATGTCTCGTAACATAACCTAAAAAAAGCTGCTTGGTTTATTATCACCAAATCTCCTACGCTTGGCAACGTTTGCCTCTATTAAAGGTCGGACGTCTTACCATTTTATGGTCCTGGCTGAACATCGTTCGTACTTCACTACCAAGAGGTAAAGACACACACTGGTTCGCCAAACCGATATAACACGAGAAAATAATAAGAGTAGTCGGTATGGGGACCAATCCATCCCGCACCCAAATTATTAACTGTGTATGTAGATAGGTGAATCACCTAGGCTAACCCTCGGACATCCTCACCCGCATCGCAAAAAAAATAAAATCCATAGGCACGACATAAGTTCGGGGTTGATTCCCATTTATCCAGTATGCAAAGTCTCCAAAGCTAGTCTAGCGATCCTTGAACTCTTGGGATTATGTACGAAACAACGAAATACCCTTGATGTGCAGCACATAACAGACAGGATGCTTGTGAATCGGGACCTAATGGAACCAGAAGATGTACCTTGGAGAGGATAATGGAACCAGAAGATGTATCTTGGAGAGGATAAGGAAAAGACACTCTTCTCACTTGAGCGTAAAACATTGTAAGGGATTTAGAGAGAAAAATTGTCCGAGAAAAAAAAATTGAATTGTTTTCTAGCAGAACAATGTATAACTCCAATGGGCATCAACAAATCATGGCAATATCATCTTCTCAAATAACATAGCGGTCTTATAATTGTTAAAAAGATCTTCAATGGCACATTTATAAAACGCTTGACTACTCATGATACTTAATTATGGGAGAAGGATACAAAGAAAAGTATGAAGAGAAGGAGGCATTAAATAGAGAATGGAGGAAACTAAGATTTTAGTTCTGGGAGGCTAATGGTCAAAAGACGAACATTTGAAATGCAATACTAAAAAGACTTCACCAAACATAAAACAAACTGGATGATTATTGTTGCGAAAGAGAAGTGCACTAGATAGACAAGAAGAAGTGAAGGGGAAATGAAAATTTCCGGTGGACTGTGTGGCTTAGAACATGGATAGTAGAAGTACTTTTTCTTATTGGTTCAAGTTTATCCGAGAATCTCAAAGCAATATGTTTATTCTCTTAATCTCTGACTGGTCTTGCTTTGACTCCAGTGTCAATATCTCACCGATCACTGAGTATCTAAATCCAAAATTCAAATCTTCTCTTCCCTTCTATATCCTTGTTCCCTGACTTGGTTTTGGGAAAGACTAAACTTTTAATTTCCAATCTTACTTCATCAACTATGAAGTTAACTTTAAGACAACTACTTACTACTAACATGGAAGGACAACCAAATCGGAAACAATTAACTAGAATTAACTGAAGCATGGCACCGAAACTTCCCACGACAATGCCTACCAACCAGCACAACATACGGACAAAATAGATCAGCAGTAAAACATAGAAGAAGCACGAATGCAATGCATGATCCGAACCCATCCTATGGTGCATCAGTGTGTCAAATTTAAAGTTATTGAATCCTAGCTCAAGTCTTTAATCCTTTGGGCAACTTAAAAGGGCAAGTTTTAATTATCCATCCATCCTAGAAATTCTCAAATTATCCTAGTTTACTATAAACTACTCCAGATATCTAAAGCCTAGGTTCTGATACCAACTGTAAAATCCCAGGTTTTTTCCTAACCGGCGATGCTACCTCGCTAGCTACATAAATGCCAAATTTAGGGAAATTCTAAAAATCGTACAGGACCTGCTTTGTTTATTAGGACATCCACTACATTCCAATATAGAGATATCCATCAGAAAGCAACAAGCTAATGTTCGCAAATAGCACAGACACAATTTATAGCTCTCAAATCGTCCAATAGGTATTAAAAATATTACTCGAGTGACCGAAGTCTCACACTAGACGATAGAATACATACACTTGGCTAGATGGTCAGACAATCTAATAAATCTCCAAGTTAAAGTATGAGTGTTTATTTTCTAGTTGATGGTGTGTGACATGACGTGTAAAAGAAAGTGTGATACTCCCACCATGCATGCCGTTATTCCGAGTACCTGGACACCAAATAAAATCAACCACAAGAGAAACAAGGGTGAGTAAAAGTATACTCAGCTAAGTACCATAAGAGCCGAAAGTTTCATAAGTAATAACAGAAATTTAACACTGAACATGAAGCAGATCTTTTTTGGTACACTGAATACTCTCGCAATTGGAACTCTCCGGTATGGACACATCCCGTGCCACTCAGCTTCGGAGACTGAAATAGACATAGCGGACACTTCACAACGGTCATCACCGGAATTGCCGACATATGTCCAACAGAATGCTGAACTCTGAACTTTTGACTTATATAACCAAAAACCAAGTGGCGCGGAAACAACAAAGCCGAACAAGCGGAACAACAAAAGAACCCATTGGGCAAAAACAAAAGACAAGAAAATTCAACATGCACTTGCCTTAAAACTTGATGCACAACAGTCAGCTCTCAGCACCAAAATTTCCAGGACCTGTGGTTGAAACCACTATCAAAACACCGTACCAAAAGGTACCACATGGATACACCACACTGGCAATCTAACTATATTATTACAGAAGAAATTCATCTGTTCACTAGCTAGTTTGATGCGACTAGCAAGCAACTACAGGATCCACACTTTAATACTAGATTTCTTTTTTTATCTTTGGAGTCACTAGCGTAGTACCCCACAGTCAACTAATACGTACGTCAAAAATCACACACTTCCTTAACTATTATTTCAGATCCAAGATAGAATTGTTCTTTAACAAACTAGGATAACTGCAGTAACCAATCCTCACACAGCTACCTGGCGATGCTGGCCCGAGGGTTGGTGATGGTAAGCTCCGGTCAGGCAGCGGCTGCCAGCGGACTCCGGCGACGGTGCGCGTAACCACGAACGACCCAGATGGCGACAATAGCAAGGGTCTTAACCCTAGCGGTGGCGGCGGTGGTGATAGTATGTTGGGCATAGGGCTGCTTCGTGAGAATAGGAAGACGTCCGGGATTGATAGTTATCCTCCCACTGGTGGAAAAATAGCCTCTAGTCCCGATTCATAAGGGCCATTGGTCCCGGTTTCAGAACCGGGACCAATAACTCGGGACTAATGCTAGTCCCGGTTCGCGCACGGACCGGGACCAATGCGTCTCCACGTGGGCGGGCGAGCTACGAGGGGGTGGATCATTGGTCCTGGTTTGTGGGAAAAACCGGGACCAATGGGTCCCCACTTGGCAGCGCCAGAGACGGGCGGGGGTGGATCATTGGTCCCGGTTCTTGGCACGAACCGGGATCGTTGGTCTCTGTGCCGCGGCATGGTTTTGTGCCGCGACAGGATTTTCGGGCTATTTTTCTGCCGCGGCAGGGTTTTGTGCCGCGGCAGGATTTCGGGCTATTTTTCTGCCACGACAGGATTTTTTTTATAAATTTAATGGTACTACATATATACATCAATAATGAAACCACGATATATATATTACACATCATGCATGATCACAAATATATACACCGTCTTATGCGTCTTCTTGGTCGAAACATATTATAATTACAAACGATACTCTCACACGAATTTGATCTAATTTACACTTCTTTTATACACTTTACCCTTCCAAATGAAGTGGGTAATAGTATTCTCCTTTTAAATCTATGACTTGTTCTAACAAGAATCCGGCAATTTTCTCTTGAATTGCTTGCACGCGTTCTTGTGATAGAAGACCGTCCCGCATCTGTTCGATCTAATATAAAGAAGGGGATCAATATGTATGAATGAAACTAAACACAATTGGTGGTAATAAAATAAAGTTGTGATTATTGTTTATCGTACTTCAATTTTTTTGATGTTCCGGTCTGCCCCCTTCTCTTTGGTCGTCTGGCGAATGAACTCGCAGACATAGTATCCACATAAGTTAGTCCCGGCTTCCTGCCTCAAACACTTTACGAGAATGGAGTTCAATCAAAATAATAATCAAGCATGATAATGGTGGTATTGAAACTAGAATCAAAGAGATGCGTGGATCTAGCAAGTAGTACTTACAGTCAATGATTGAAATGTAAGCTCTGGCTTCCAAACACCCCTAGTTTTGGCGGTGAACCGTTTCCAAGCCCTCTGGAGGCATTCCTGCATGTCTGCCCACTTTTCTAATGGTGTGCGTTTCGAGTCCAGGACTTTTACTACTCCGGTGTCAACAGAAATGATTAAGAGAATATAGTGAAAGCTTGACACACTAACAAAATATAACACGAGTCAATTATATGCTTAACATCGAGTAATCGAAAATAGAATGTGTACAAGACAGTAACACTCACGCAGCGTTGTAAGGAAATAGTATTTCCCTTCTGTTGCTGAAATACTTCAATGCTTGGAACAAGTTATCCTCTGTCTCTTTAGGATTTGTTTTTAGAGTAACTTCATGAACGAAATTACAGTCAACAAACCCAAGGTCATAGATTTGTCCTTTGTTGCATCCTTGAATATTCATTCTGCATATATAATTAGTCGTGATTAGTAAGATTATACAAGAAACGAATGAGATGATCTAGAAAGACTTAATGACAGAAATTAATAATAGTTACAAACAATAGGCACCGACGATAGCTTTGTCGAGAGCGTCTTGTTGGTAAAACTGAATTAATTCTGGAAATTCAATCAGTATGAAGCCATCTCCATGACCGTAATGGTGGTGTTTATATGTAGCATAGATCCAGTTTTTGAAATCAACACAGGCTTGGATGTACCATTTATGCAATCTTCGCATTTTTGTTGGTAGATCTTTGACTAACTCGGGTTTGACGAGAGGAGTCTCGTACTGGTACACGTATGCTGTTTCTTGGTACCCCTCGAACTCATGCATACGGCTCATGTACTCAGTAATAGACAGTCCATATAATTGGGCTTTTTCTCCGTACAGTCGAACAAACTCCGGATCAATGTTTGGATCATGCCGCTCCTGGATCATCCACTCATTGGTATCGTACACTTTGAGCGGTTCGATCGATTGATTTTTCTATTGTCCGAGCTAGGCAACTTTTTTCCTGACTCTCCGCTCTTTTGCCTCAGCCGACTTGGTAATAGAGCGATTATAGTCTGATGTGAGCGCTATGGGTTGGTGAAGCTGAATGTTAAGCGCGGCTGCTTTGGCTTTATCTTCTGCGGTGACCGGGAAAAATGCCTCTATCGGCTTTTTCTTGTTAGCCATGTCAATCTTCCACTTCTCATAATGGGCAGCTGCGGCCGCATCAGTTTCCTCATCTGTCTTCTCGCAAGGTAGCTTCTTCATATTCTGATGAGGTACTCTTGGGAGGGGCGATTGCATATGTTTCGGTGATCGGAACATGCTCTTGCTGCTGCTGGTGGTGCTGCCCCCCTTAGTATACTTCTGCTTTTGTCTCTGAGGCTCAGGGGACGGAGACGGCTGACGCGGCGGTGGAGACGGCTGAGGCAGCGATGGAGACGGTTGCGCTGAGTGGTGAGGCGGTGAAGGCGACGGTTGCGCTGGAGAATGGTGAGGTGGCGGCGAAGGTGGATTGCTGCTCTGAGGAGTGGGTGGCCTTGGCGGCACATAATTTGGAAGCATGATGCGCTCCTTTAGCCATAGAATAGTCCCCCCTTTGTCTTCTGCTAGTTGAGTCAGCTCCATATCTTCCCCTGCAGGGTGGTCTAGCTTCAGCTCCTCAAAATCTTCCTTCACCTCATCCACCGTGACGACAGCGTACCCTTTTGGAACCGGTTTGCAATACCAAGTTGGGTTAGGAGCAATTGGTACCGCTATGCCGACCGCTGCAGTCACCCTTAAGTTCATAACCTGCACCTTTAGCTCACAAGATGTTGTCTCCGTGATATCATCCACTGGGTAGCGTTTAGGAGGAGATGTCGTCGGTGCATCATCATCAACATCATGGAGCTGCGTGGAAGCGATGCTACTTTTCTTATTCGATGGGGCGCCGGTACCCTCGAATGCAGCTTCTACCACGTGCCGCTGAGATTGGCCGCTAGTACCTTGCTGGCTAAGTATGTGGAGTTGATCCTGGTGCTGCTTTAATGCTTCTTCTACATTACGCAGCCGGTCTGCAGCAGCCGCTTTCTCAGCTGCCTCCCTTTCCTTTCTCCTCTGATGGATTTTATCGGGATATCTCTTCATTTCCGGGGGGACGGCAACCTTCCACGACTTGGAGCCTGGTGTGCCTCGTGCTCGTCCGTCGTGTTCAGGATTTTTAAGGGCCCGTGTGAGCTCGTCGTTCTCTCTATCGGGAATGAACCGTCCCACTGCAACATCATCTACTGCATTTCTAATATCATCGATGGGCAGTAGGGGATCATCTTTGTGTTTCTGATTATATATTGCCCTCCCTTCTTTGTCCAACGTGCCCCCATGGCTGTAAAACCAGTTTCTCGCCCGTGGTGTCCATGTTGCGGGCTTTGGTCTGATCCCGGCAGCTATGTAATTGACCTCAAGTGCATCCCACTTAGGCATGCAACCGGCGTAGCCAGCAGGCCCCATGTTATGATGGTACAGTTCCTTAGCAGCGTTCTCCGTATTTATTCTAAACCTTTCCTTAGCTTTCTCCAATGTCTTGTACTTCACAAAATCCTCCCACTGGTGTCTTAACTTAGCATAGCTGGCTTCATTGAAATTCGGAGTCTTCTCTACCTTGACAAAGTTATGGTACAGTTTCTTCTTCCAGTTCTTGAATGCATCGGCCATCTTGCTGAGAGCAAACTTCTTGACTCTTTGCACAAGCTCCCTTCTTGCTCTCTCCTCCTCATCTGGAGTCATATCTGGTTCCGGCAGGAGGAAATTAGTCATGAGCTTGTCAAAAAGCTTATCTTTGGCATTGTCGCCGACATACGAGACTCCACCGCCGCTTGGCCGATTCCATTCTTGAACGGTGATCGGGATGTAGTCCCTCACAAGAACTCCGCATTGCTTGACAATTTTTCTTGCGACATCGACGGGAGCTTGCGGTTCGCCATCTACACCGACCACATCGATCCTATACCTCACAGTGTCATCCAACTTTTTTGTTGGGCCTCGTTTCGTTCTTACGGAAGAAGTTCTCGATCCGGAGGGCTAAAAGAAGAAAGAGTGTTAATATATGCATGTATATATAGACAGTAGCATTTTAATTACAAAAATACATATATACACCTCGCCGGTGTTTCCCCTGTCGGAGCCGTCGCCTTCTTCCTTATCGGCTTCTCCCCTGTCCCAGGCTTCGGCTTCTACCTTACCGGAGCCGTATCCTCAGTTGAGAGACTCATCTCCCTGACCGGAATCGTTCAGAAACTCACTCGTGACATCGATATCGATATCTTCATTTTCGCAGATCATCCCTTGGAGGATGTTTTCCTGATGTGTTGGATCCATAGTATCTGCAAGTTAAACAATCAACACATGGCATCAATAATGATATGACAATTTAAACATAGTTGAAATTTAACCCTAAGGCATGCTTGGCAATTTAAGTGAGATCCGAATGGTCCAAACCCTAGTACAGGAGAGACCCCGAAATCACCTACGAGGGGTTGATTTCATTCTCTTATTAAACTTGTAATTAAAGTTGTTGAACAATGCATGATTATGAGTCTACTGTGTAGATCTCATTTTTCTGAATATTTTGATATATTATACATATTTTTCTGACTTAGAAATAATTAGTTATTGAATTTATAAGATTAAACTCTTTTTTGAAATTATTTAAACATTTATTAAACTTTTATTGCGTCAGCATAGGTAAGGATGACGTCACCTAAGGCCGGGAACCTTTTCTCACAAATGCATTGCCTACCCACGGTGACTGACTAGTGGGGCCAGGGCCATGTCGGGCTGCCACGCTGGCAGAGCTTACTCGACGCCCACGTCAGGGCGCCACATGAGCGCCACCTTGGCGCCACATGGGCTCGCCGGAGGGCACGTCGGCCAGCAGTGCTTAGCGGCACTAGAGTGCTTGCTGGAACACGCAGAAGGTCGGGTTCGAACGAGCGCGTCGCGAGGAAGCTAACGGTGGTCGCGCCGCCCCTTATTGGTCATCGGAGCGTAAATGCGGCGGCGACAGGCGACGATGGCGCTTCGAAGAAAGCAGAGCGAGAGAGAAAGGAGAGGTCCTGGAGGACCAGCGGCTCACCACGAAAGGCGATGGGCGGTCGACGAGGCCGAGGAGCTCGAAGCGGCAACCGCGGCGGCGGTCGGGCGAGCGACCGTGGCGTCGATTTCCAGCGTGCACGGTCGATTCCTCAGATGGTGGTGGCGCGGCGGCGGCGGGCGTCGACGGCGTGAAGCGGCCGCTCTGGATTTGGGCAGCCTGCCGGCATGATTTTGCTCCGCCGCAAATTTTCCTTATCCACGCGTCGATGTGCTATGTGAATTGGGGGAGTTGGGGAGAAGGAAGGCCGGGGCTGTTAACTGTACAGACCATTGGTCCCGGGTCATCCCAATAACCGGGACCAAAGGTCCAACGGTCCCGGTTCGTGCCACCAACCGGGACCAAAGGTCTGGGGCACGAGCGTTGTTGTGCTGCCACGTGCACGGCCGTTGGTCCCGGTTAGTCCTACCACCCGGGACCAAAGGATCAACGGTCCCGATTCGTGCCAACAACCAGGACCAAAAGCGTGTTAATGGCAGCGCGCGTATCCAGGATCATCGGTCCCGGTTCGTGGGACGAACCGGGATCGTTGACCCGTTTTTTCAGATTTTGGCAAACCTTTTGGTCTTCCCGCCATTTTCAAATTTGTTTCTTCTTTAATTAATAAGATGTTTCAATTTAAGATGATTATTTATTTGGAATTTTAAAAAACTTTGAACAAGAAAAGTGCTTCAATTTAAATAACTAATCAAAAACCATTTTATGTTTTCAAATATTTTTATTTGAACTATACAATTGTACTATTACAATTAAAATTGCATTCACAAAATATTTATTGCATAATTTGGAATTTTAAAAAACTTTTAACAGGAAAAGTGCTTCAATTTAAATAACTAATCAAAAACCATTTTCTGTTTTCAAACATTTTTATTTGAACTATACAATTGTACTATTTACAAATAAAATTGCATTAACAAAATATTTATTGCATAATTTGGAATTTTAAAAAACTTTTCAAGATTTGAACTACAAGTACATGATATAATGATTGTGAATTTTTAAAAAATCATTTATAGGTTCACAACATGCTATTTCATCAGAGATCCACTTCAAGTTCAGCGAGGCTCAGCCCCGGGCTAAGAAGCTTCATGCCCACCGTTTTGAATATAGTTTGAAACGGACATAAGAAATTCAAAAATGATCCAAACAATGTGAAACCTTTGCGTGGTGTCATATTATGTGTCACAGTTGCAAGGAAAAATATTGAACTTGAAAAATTGCAAACATCGTAAAAAATCCTTCACAAAATGACCTATCATGTTCGAGGTTTCATGGCATTTAGGTCAAACCACCAATGTTATGGCTAGAATCAGGGCATAGTTTGTGATAATGTGCCCATATTGTGCACACATGTGCATCTTGGGATGGCTTAGGATGTTGCAAGAGGAAGTTTTCCCTTTCGACACACGAAAAAACCAATTTCCATTTTTGAGGTGCCGAAATCGGGGTGTTCTGTGAAGCAACCACCAAATTAAAGTTTGGCATTGGTACCAAACCATTTTTCCAAAATACTATACCACCTTATATGGACAATTTCCCAACCGGTGTATCTGGAACCTTTCTGTCCATCCCTCATGAAAAAGACAAATTCCTGCCGAATTGGTAGGAGGTTGCCAAGATTTGAACTACAAGTACATGATATAATGCTTGTCAATTTTAAAAAAAATCATTTATAGGTTCACAACATGCTATTTCATCAGAGATCCACTTCAAGTTCAGCGAGGCTCAGCCCCGGGCTAAGAAGCTTCATGCCCGCCGTTTTGAATATAGTTTGAAATAGACATAAGAAATTCAAAAATGATCCAAACAATGTGAAACCTTCGCGTAGTGTCATATTATGTGTCACATTTGCAAGGAAAAATATTGAACTTGAAAAATTGCAAACATCATAAAAAATCCTTCACAAAATGACCTATCATGTTCGAGGTTTCATGGCATTTAGGTCAAACCACCAATATTATGGCTAGAATCAGGGCATAGTTTGTGATAATGTGCCCATATTGTGCACACATGTGCATCTTGGGATGGCTTACGATGTTGCAGGAGGAAGTTTTCCCTTTCGACACACGAAAAAGCCAAATTTCCATTTTTGAGGTGCCGAAATCGGGGTGTTCTGTGAAGCAACCACCAAATTAAAGTTTGGCATTGGTACCAAACCATTTTTCAAAAATACTATACCACCTTCTATGGACAATTTCCCAACCGGTGTATCTGGAACCTTTCTATCCATCCCTCATGTAAAAGTCAAATTCTTGCCGAATCGGCAGGAGGTTGCCAAGATTTGAACTACAAGTACATGATATAATGCTTGTGAATTTTAAAAAAAAATCATTTATAGGTTCACAACATGCTATTTCATCAGAGATCCACTTCAAGTTCAGCGAGGCTCAGCCCCGGGCTAAGAAGCTTCATGCCCGCCGTTTTGAATATAGTTTGAAACGGGCATAAGAAATTCAAAAATGATCCAAACAATGTGAAACCTTCGCGTGGTGTCAGATTATGTGT
Source organism: Avena insularis (assembly GCA_023614405.1). Classification (NCBI taxonomy): domain Eukaryota; kingdom Viridiplantae; phylum Streptophyta; class Magnoliopsida; order Poales; family Poaceae; genus Avena; species Avena insularis. The sequence goes on along the minus strand of CM042694.1, from coordinate 166,887,019 downwards.
CACAGTTGCAAGGAAAAATATTGAACTTGAAAAATTGCAAACATCGTAAAAAATCCTTCACAAAATGACCTATCATGTTCGAGGTTTCATGGCATTTAGGTCAAACCACCAATGTTATGGCTAGAATCAGGGCATAGTTTGTGATAATGTGCCCATATTGTGCATACATGTGCATCTTGGGATGGCTTAGGATGTTGCAAGAGGAAGTTTTCCCTTTCGACACACGAAAAAACCAATTTCCATTTTTGAGGTGCCGAAATCGGGGTGTTCTGTGAAGCAACCACCAAATTAAAGTTTGGCATTGGTACCAAACCATTTTTCCAAAATACTATACCACCTTATATGGACAATTTCCCAACCGGTGTATCTGGAACCTTTCTGTCCATCCCTCATGAAAAAGACAAATTCCTGCCGAATCGGTAGGTGGTTGCCAAGATTTGAACTACAAGTACATGATATAATGCTTGTCAATTTAAAAAAAAATCATTTATAGGTTCACAACATGCTATTTCATCAGAGATCCACTTCAAGTTCAGCGAGGCTCAGCCCCGGGCTAAGAAGCTTCATGCCCGCCATTTTGAATATAGTTTGAAACGGGCATAAGAAATTCAAAAATGATCCAAACAATGTGAAACCTTCGCGTGGTGTCATATTATGTGTCACAGTTGCAAGGAAAAATATTGAACTTGAAAAATAGCAAACATCATAAAAAATCCTTCACAAAATGACCTATCATGTTCGAGGTTTCATGGCATTTAGGTCAAACCACCAATGTTATGGCTAGAATCAGGGCATAGTTTGTGATAATGTGCCCATATTGTGCACACATGTGCATCTTGGGATGGCTTACGATGTTGCAGGAGGAAGTTTTCCATTTCGACACATGAAAAAGCCAATTTCCATCTTTGAGGTGCCGAAATCGGGGTGTTTTTTGAAGCAACCACCAAATTAAAGTTTGGCATTGGTACCAAACCATTTTTCAAAAATAATATACCACCTTATATGGACAATTTCCCAACCGGTGTATCTGGAACCTTTCTGTCCATCCCTCATGAAAAAGACAAATTCCTGCCGAATCGGCAGGAGGTTGCCAAGATTTGAACTACAAGTACATGATATAATGCTTGTGAATTTTAAAAAAAATCATTTATAGGTTCACAACATGCTATTTCATCAGAGATCCACTTCAAGTTCAGCGAGGAATCAGGGCATAGTTTGTGATAATGTGCCCATATTGTGCACACATGTGCATCTTGGGTAACCTTTAGTCGCGGCTGGTGGGTGCAACCGAGACTAAAGATGCCGGTGGGATAAGGACGCATGGGTAACCTTTAGTACCGGCTGGTGGGTGCAATCGAGACTAAAGCTGTCGGTGGGATAAGGACGCGTGGGTAACCTTTAGTCCCGGCTGGTGGGTGCAACCGAGACTAAAGCTGTCGGTGGGATAAGGACGCGTGGGTAACCTTTAGTACCGGCTGATGGGTGCAATCGAGACTAAAGCTGTCGGCGGGATAAGGACGTGTGGGTGGACGCACTGCTCAATGAGATAAAGCATATAGCGCACGATGCCCTGTCGGAGGAACAAGACAAAGTACAAGCGGCGTCGTGCCTATAAAAGGACCATCGATACTCCATGGCAAGCAGCTCAACAAGCCAACATAGGTAGAGAGAGTTTCATCCCCATGGATGGAGGGTTGGAAAATCTCCCGTGGCGGAGCTTCTCGAAGATGTCGTTGGTGCACACGCCCTACGGCATCTTCGGAAGCTCCGCCTTGGAAAAATTTCCCTGCAAGCCCGTGAAAGACTCCATCTCCTCTAACATTGTTGGGGAAAGGGTTGAGAAATCTCCCGTGGCGGAGCTTCGCGAAGATGTCGTTGGTGCACACGCCCTACGGCATCTTCTGCACTCTCGGAAAATGTCCCTGCAAGCCCGTGAAAGACTCCATCTCCTCTAACAGTGTTGGGGAAAGGGTTGAGAAATCTCCCGTGGCGGAGCTTCTCGAAGATGTCGTTGGTGCACATGCCCTACGGCATCTTCGGAAGCTCCGCCTCGGAAAAATTTCCCTGCAAGCCCGTGAAAGACTCCATTACATAAAGTTTCGATACATCACATAAAGTTTCCATACATCACATAAAGTTTCCATACATTACATAGATTTACATAGGGTTTAGGGTTTAGGATATGAATCCTTCGTTGCGTATGTCGATCCCTTGCCTATGATCGCTTCTTAGGCCGTAACCATGGAGCATCTTCTTTGCTTAACGGGATGCTTGGGTCAGTTTTCACGGTGAAGGGCGGAATTTCATCAAACTTATCATAATCTGCTAACATGTCTGTCTTGTCCTCGACTCCCGCGATGTTTCTTTTCCCTAAAAGAACTATGTGACGCATGGGCTCATCGTGTGATGTATTCGTTTCCTTATTTTTTCTTTTTTTGCGGTCTAGAGGACATGTCCTTCACATAAAAAACCTGAGCCACATCATTGGCTAGGACGAATGGTTCGTCTCTGTAACCAAGATTCTTGAGATCCACTGTTGTCATTCCGCATGGTCTACTTACCTACCTTTTACCTTCTCCATTCATGTTGACCCAACTGCACCAAAACAATGGGACCTTAAAAGTAGGTCCATAGTCAAGTTCCCACATCTCCTCTATGTAACCATAGTATGTGTACTTTTTCCCATTCTCGCAAGTTGCATCAAAGCGGACACCACTGTTTTGGTTGGTTCTCTTTTTATCTTGGGCAATCGTGTAAAATGTATTCCCATTTATCTCGTACCCTTGGAAAGTCAATAAAGTCGTAGATGGTGCTGCGGCCAACAAGTAGAGCTGATCTCCAATAGTGGTGTCATTCATGAGATGTAATTGCAACCAAGTGCCGAAAGTCTCCATGCGATTTTTTTAATCCAGTAGTCATCCTTCCCCGGGAACTTGGAGCGTACAACATTCATGTGTTCCTCGATATATGGAGCCACGAAGGTAGAACTTTGGAGAACTATGTAGTGTGCTTGATTCAAAGAAGGTCTGTCCCTAAATATCATTGCTTTCTTTCCTAGCGCGCCTTTTCCACTCAGTCTCCCCTCATACCGTGATTCAGGAACACCAATCGGCTTAAGGTCAGGAAGAAAGTCTACACATAACCCAATGACCTCCTCTGTTCCATAGCCCTTGGAGATGCTTCCTTCTGGCCTAGCACGGTTACGAACATATTTCTTTAAGACTCCCATGAACCTCTCGAAGGGGAACATATTGTGCAGAAATACAGGACCGAGAATATAAATCTATTCGACTAGGTGAACTAAGAGATGCGTCATAATATTGAAGAAGGACGGGGGGAACACCAACTCAAAACTGACAAGACATTGGATCACATCCTTATGTAGCCTTTCCATACTTTCTCGATCAATTACCTTCTAAGATATTGCATTGAGGAATGCACATAGCTTCACAATGGCTAATCTAACATTTTCCGGTAGAAGCCCCCTCAATGCAACCGGAAGCAACTATGTCATAATCACGTGGCAATCATGAGACTTCAGGTTCTAAAATTTTTGCTCTGCCATATTTATTATTCCCTTTATATTTGACGAGAAGCCAGCCGGGACCTTGATACTATAAAGGACTTCAAAAGGATTTCCTTCTCTGCTTTGGTAAGAGCGTAGCTACTTAAGTATTTACGTCATTTATCAGTATGCTTGTTGTGTGGGTCTTTGATACGTTGCTGGTCCTCCCGTGCTTTTGGTGTATCTTTTGTCTTCACATACACGCCCAGGAAGCCTAGCAGGTTCATGCAAAGATTCTTCATCACGTGCATCACGTCGATTGAAGAATGGACCTCTAGGTCTTTCCAATACTCAAGCTCCCAAAATATAGATTTCTTTTTCCACATGGCCGTGTGTCCGGTAATGGGGTCTTTCGGAACAGATTGACCGCCAGGATCCTTTCCAAAGATAACTTCTAGGTCCTTCACCATACCAAATACATCAGCACCTTTAGGGAGCTTAGGATTCTTCCGGTAATCCGCCTCACCGTTGAAATTCTTGCCTTTCTTTCTTACTTGATGATTGGTCGGAAGAAATTTACGACACCCCAGGTACACAACCTTCTTACATTTATCCAAATATGTACCTTTAGTATTATCTAAACGGTGCGTGCATGCATTGTATCCCTTGTTTGACTGTCCTGAAATGTTACTAAGAACGGACCAATCATTGATGGTTACGAACAACAACGCTCGTAGGTCAAATGGCTCCTATTTGTGCTCATCCCACACCTTTACACCTGGTTCTGCCCACAACTGCAAAAGTTCATCGACTAATGGCCTTAGGTACACATCAATGTCGTTGCCGGGTTGCTTCGGTCCTTGGATGAGCACTAGCATCATAATGAACTTCCATTTCATGCACAACAAGGGAGGAAGGTTGTAGATACATAGAGTCACTGCCAGGTGCTGTGACTACAGCTCTGCTCCCCAAAATGATTCATGTCGTCTGTACTTAGACCAAACCATAAGTTCCTCGCGTCACCTGCAAAGTTCGAGTACTTTCTCTTGATGTTTCTCCACTGCGACCCATCGGCAGGGTGTCTCAGTTTCCCGTATTTCTTACGCTCTTCTTTGTGCCATCGCAACAACCTAGCATGCTCTTTATTTCTGAACAGACGTTTCAACCGTGGTATTATAGGAGCATAACACATAACCTTAGAAGGAACCCTCTTCCTGGAGGGCTCGTCATCGCCCTCAACATCACCAGGGTCATCTTGTCTGATATTGTATCGACATGCATTGCATACCGGGCATTTATCCATATTCTTGTACTTCTCACCGCGGTACAGGATGCAGTCATTAATGCATGCATGTATCTTCTCCACATCTAATCCTAGAGGGCAGATAGTCATCTTTGCTTCGTACGTTGTCTCGGGAAGCTCGTTATCCTTTGGAAGCTTCGGCTTCATTATTTTCAGTAACTTCTCAAATCCCTTGTCAGATAGGCCAGTCTCTGCCTTCCATTTCAGCAGTTCAAGTGTGGTACCGAGCTTTGTGCTGCCATCTTTACAATTTGGGTACAACAACTTTTTGTGATCCTTTTGCATGGCCTCCAACTTAAGCTTCTTTTCTCAGATCACATTGTTGCTTTGCATCAGAAATGACCCAACCAAGACCATCAGCGGGCTCATCTGATGCCCGTTGTTCTTCTTCATTGCCGCCTCCCTCTTCTTCATTGTCTTCCATTGCAGTATCACCGTATTCTTTAGGGGACATAGGATAGCTGTCATCATCCTCCTCTTCTTCATTTTCTTCTAGCCTAACCCCTCTTTCTCCGTGCATGGCCCAACAATAATATCTGGGCATGAAACCTCTCCGAAGAAGATGGCTTTGAAGGATTCTCGGGGCTGAGTGCTCCGCCACGTTCCGACAGTCGACGCAGGGACAAGGCATAAAATTATCCACTTTGTTTGCCTTAGCCAAATCGATAAATTTATGGAGGCCTGCAATAAAATAGGAATGGCGTCGGTCGCCATACATCCATCGCATTCGTGCATCGATCTGCGTCATAATAATTAACCATTACAATAACATCATCAATAGTAAAATGACCACCCTACATGGACAGATGCAATATTTTTGTATCAGTTACAGATAAAGAAGATAAGGTTACTAACCTCAGCCGAGGATACCGTGTTGTGCGAACTAAAGTGTGGCTCGGACATTTCGTCGAACACCTTGTGTGCAATCAAAGAAAAAAAAAGCTAGCACCCACTCCTCACACACAATCCAGCAAAATTTGGTGGGCAAAGGGCTGGGCTTATATATAGCCAGGGGAGGGTTTTTGGTCCCGGTTATTGCCACGAACCGGGACCAAAGCCCTCCCTTACGACGTGCCCAGCAGCCGCACCACCAGTCATTGGACCCGGTTAATGGCACGAACCGGGACCAATGACTTAGGTGGGGGGCGCGCTGCTGGACCGCCACGTGTCGCGCGGGAGGGGCTTTGGTCCCAGTTCTTGCCAATAACCGGGACCAATGGCTCCGTCGCTTCGTCGTCCCCGTGCATAAATATGAGGCCATAGCGCTCGCTTTCGCCATCGCCTCTACCTCTTTGCAGTCCCTCTCCACCCCACCACTTTGCCTCTCCACCGCGTCATCGTTTCGTCTCCCCTCCCTCTCTAGTCTCACCCGCACCGTCATGGAGGTGCCCACGCTCAACCACTACGAGGCGGCGTAGTTTGCGATCTACGGCATCCTCGCGCCGCCGCGCGTGACCCTTCCTGCCGGATTTCGCATCAGCGAGGGGGGGTGCCGGTGGCTCCGCTCCTCAACCCCCGCGGATACGAGATGGAGTACGTCATCGCGGAGCGTTGCCGCCAACTGCCCGCGTGCTTTAGGGCGTTGCCCCGGTACACGCGGGCAGCCAGTATTGGCCCCGGCTGTTCAAGAAGGAGCGGAAGGCCAAGCTTGGGAACCGTTTCGTGGACGGGCGCCTGGTGCACCCGGATCGCCGCAACCAAGAAGGGCGGGAGTTGTTCTGGTCCGTCCCTGGACGGACCATCTACACCGCCATCGATGCCGCTATGCGCGTAGACGAGCTCCGTCTCCCGAACAACACCGAAATCGTGGAGATTTCGTCCGACGACGAGGAGGAAGCCGGCGACACGGAGGACAACGGCTCGGAGGACAGCGGCAACGGAAGTGTTGTCGACTAGAAATTTATAAAGTCGCATCTTTAATTGTATGGAAAAATTTGTGGTCGAATAATAAAATGTCTCAATTTAGACCTTTGTCTCGATTAATTCGTGAAAGATTTGTTCAAAAAAAGTGATTAATTCAATTTCTTCCTCGAATTAATTTCTGCGCCGAATTAATTTACATTAATTCCTGGACTGCTGGCAGTCGTGGGGTTTTTGGTCCCGGTTGTTGGCATGAACCGGGACCAATGCTTCGCAGAGAGCCACGTGTGCATCGCGGGGTCATTGGTCCGGTTCGTGCTATAAACCGGGACCAATGCTTACAGATGAACCGGGACAAATGCCCTGGCGGCATGAACCGGTCCCGGTGCCTGGCATTGGTCCCGATTACGGAAACGAACCAGGACCAATGGAATTTGGACGCTGGACCAAAAGCCCTCTTTCTACTAGTGTCCGTAACTTTATTTTAATCTGAAAAGAGTTGGAGTCTACACGCTAAAGAAAATCTAAAGGTCCCCATAATTGAACAAGCTCATAGGCACTTTTCAATCAAATTGACAAGACTAACGCAACCACGGTCTCAGATTTCTCAAATGACATCAGTTAAAAAATATGGTCCACTATAACCTTTTTGTCAAAAAACATTTTTTATAAATTCGGGTATTACATTCTCCCCTTCTTCAACGGAATTCGTCCTCGAATTCCTGAATTTCAGTTCTAGGTTAATTGAACTACATGCTCGATCTTTTAATTAAGTTACCACCTGATATTATGAAAAACAAATATCCTAGCTTTTTCTCCACATAAGGCTTGAATTATCTCGAGGACTCAAAGAAATAGGCAACAAGCATGCTAGGTTTGTCAGAAACAATTCTCCTTGTCCTTTGTAACAGTTGCAAACCATTATGAGGAATGTATATGCTATGTGCCGAAGTGCTCATATATAATTATTTAAGTTTGGAAGAGAACTAACAAATACTAGGCTAATTAATCGGAAACTCTCGTGGAGACTTCTTTGGCATGTCTCGTAACATAACCTAAAAAAAGCTGCTTGGTTTATTATCACCAAATCTCCTACGCTTGGCAAGGTTTGCCTCTATTAAAGGTCGAACGTCTTACCATTTTATGGTCCTGGCTGAACATCGTTCGTACTTCACTACCAAGAGGTAAAGACACACACTGGTTCGCCAAACCGACATAACACGAGAAAATAATAAGAGTAGTCGGTATAGGGGCCAATCCATCCCGCATCCAAATTATTAACTGTGTATGTAGATAGGTGAATCATGTAGGCAAACCCTCGGGCATCCTCACCCGCATAGCAAAAAAAAATCCACAGGGACGACTCCAAAGCTATCTGACAAACCTAGTCTAGCGATCCTTGAACTCTTGGGATTATGTACGAAATAACAAAATACCCTTGATGTGCAGCACAGAACAGAGAGGATGCTTGTGAATCAGGACCTAATGGAACCAGAAGATGTATCTTGGAGAGGATAATGGAACCAGAAGATGTATCTTGGAGAGGATAAGGAAAAGACACTCTTCTCACTAGAAGATGTATCTTTGAGAGGATAAGGAAAAGACACTCTTCTCACTTGAGCGTAAAACATTGTAAGGGATTTAGAGAGAAAAATTGTCCGACAAAAAAAGATTGAATTGCTTTCTAGCAGAACAATGTATAACTCCAATGGGCATCAACAAATCATGGCAATATCATCTTCTCAAATACCGTAGAGGTCTTATAATAGTTAAAAAGATCTTCAATGGCACATTTATAAAACGTTTGACTACTCATGATACTTAATTATGGGAGAAGGATACAAAGAAAAGTATGAAGAGAAGGAGGCATTAAATAGAGAATGGAGGAAACTAAGATTTTAGTTCTGGGAGGCTAATGGTCAAAAGACGAACATTTGAATTGCAATACTGAAAAGACTTCACCAAACATAAAACAAACTGGATGATTATTGTTGCGAAAGAGAAGTGCACTAGATAGACAAGAAGAAGTGAAGGGGAAATGAAAATTTCTGGTGGAATGTGTGGCTTAGAACATGGATAGTAGAAGTACTTTTTCTTATTGGTTCAAGTTTATCCGAGAATCTCAAAGCAATATGTTTATTCTCTTGATCTCTGACTGGTCTTGCTTTGACTCCAGTGTCAATATCTCACCGATCACTGAGTATCTAAATCCAAAATTCTAATCTATCCTTGTTCCCTGGTTTTGGGAAAGACTAAACTTTTAATTTCCAATCTTACTTCATCAACCATGAAGTTAACTTTAAGACAACTACTACTAACATGGAAGGACAACCAAATCGAAAACAATTAACTAGAATTAACTGAAGCATGGCATCGAAACTTCCCACGACAATGCCTACCAACCAGCACAACATACGGACAAAATAGATCAGCAGTAAAACATAGAAGAAGCACGAATGCAATGCATGATCCGAACCCATCCTATGGTGCATCAGTGTGTCAAATTTAAAGTTATTGAATCCTAGCTCAAGTCTTTAATCCTTTGGGCAACTTAAAAGGGCAAGTTTTAATTATCCATCCATCCTAGAAATTCTCAAATTATCCTAGTTTACTATAAATTACTCCAGATATCTAAAGCCTAGGCGCTGATACCAACTGTAACACCCCAGGTTTTTCCCTAACCGGCGATGCTACCTCGCTAGCTACATAAATGCCAAATTTAGGGAAATTCTAAAAATCATAGAGGACCTGCTTTGTTTATTAGGACATCCACTACATTCCAATATAGAGATATCCATAAGAAAGCAACAAGCTAATGTTCGCAGATAGCATAGACACAATTTATAGCTCTCAAATCGTCCAATAGGTATTAAAAATATTACTCGAGTGACCGAAGTCTCACACTAGATGATAGAATACATACACTCGGCTAGATGGTCAGACAATCTAATAAATCTCCAAGCTAAAGTATGAGTGTTTATTTTCTAGTTGATGGTGTGTGACATGACGTGTAAAAAAAGTGTGATACTCCCACCATGCATGCCGTTATTTTGAGTACCTGAACATCAAATAAAATCAACCACAAGAGAAACAAGTGTGAGTAAAAGTATACTCAGCTAAGTACCATAAGAGCCGAAAGTTTCACAAGTAATAACAGAAATTTAACACTGAACATGAAGCAGAATTTTTTTGGTACACTGAATACTCTCGCAATTGGAACTCTCCGGTATGAACACATCCCGTGCTACTCAGCTTCGGAGACTGAAATAGACATAGCGGACACTTCACAACGGTCATCATCGGAATTGCCGACATATGTCCAACAGAATGCTGAACTCTGAACTTTTGACTTATATAACAAAAACCAAGTGGCGCGGAAACAACAAAGCCGAACAAGCGGAACAACAAAAGAACCCATTGGGAAAAAACAAAAGACAAGAAAATTCAACATGCACTTGCCTTAAAACTTGATGTTCAACAGTCAGCTCTCAGCACCAAAATTTCCAGGACCTGTGGTTGAAACCACTGTCAAAACACCGTACCAAAAGGTACCACATGGATACACCACGCTGGCAATCTAACTATATTATTACAGAAGAAATTCATCTGTTCACTAGCTAGTTTGATGCGACTAGCAAGCAACTACAAGATCCACACTTTAATACTAGATTTCTTTTTTTATCTTTGGAGTCACTAGCGTAGTACCCCACAGTCAACTAATACGTACGTAAAAAATGACACACTTCCTTAACTATTTTTCCATATCCAAGATAGAATTGTTCTTTAACAAACTAGGATAACTGCAGTAACCAATCCCACATGATTCGCTTTCTCCCAGCGTGCTATTAGCCGAAGTAAAAATAAATAAAAAATACACACTACAACCTTCTCGTGTGTACAGCTAGCTAATGGAAGAGAACCAGGATCGATTCAATCCCAGGCATACTACTGCTCGGCTACAGAAACAAAAGGGAAATTACCCAGTACCTCCTCACGCAGCTACCTGGCGATGCTGGCCCGTGGTTGGAGATTATCACTTTGCGGCCCGAAAGTTGGGGTGTACAGGCAACACGTTACCCAAGTTCCCTGAAATCAGCCGGGATGACTATAGTTGGTGTGCCAAATAGTCAGATGGTCCTTTTCGGCACGAATTCAACTTTATGTTTACAAAAAATCAGCCTAACGGGCGTCAAGTTGGCCCCCCTCCCTTCAGTTCGCCGTTATGTCGGTCCCGTCGGTTAGGCGGGGTGGCTGTCACGTAGGCTTGCAGCGTTGGCACAGTGGATATGACAACGTCCCCTACCCAGTGTATTGACGTGACAAAACAGGGCCCATGTATCGGCGTTATAATTATTTTTTGTTTACTCAGAAGCTGGAACGGCCACCGTCATGCGTCTCTCCTTGGATTTCTGTCCCAATCGTTAACCCCTACCATAAAAGTGCATTGACGGTTCCACCGTTCCTCTGCCTCGCAGAAACCACTCTTCTTCTTCCTGTCATCTACTATCTTTTTCCCGTCTTCTCCTTGCCGCCATGGAAGATCTATGCACTCTAGAGACAAGCTTCACTACCCATGAAAACAAGAAGATAGACGTTGTCTACACCAACGAGGAGGAGACATTGGTGCTTGTCCTGAGGATGTACGAGGGTTGGCTTGAGATAGACGAGGACAAGTTTGTGGGATTGGACCTCGAGTACACCCCGGAGCACCCATATGAAGTGAATGAAGTCGCCGTCTTTCAACTTGCCATGCGGAAACACGTCCTCGTCTACCACCTCTCCTGGTTTGTAGATCTGCTCTCTGTAGCTAACCGCTTTTAGGGTTTTCTCCTCTTGTTCTTTATCCACTTGCTCATCTTGCAACTACTGGATTTTATTTTGGACCAAATAAATTAGGGTTTGCCTATGTCTCAATCGACTGAGATTTTCTTTAGTCTCAATCACCTAATAAAAGTGCAACCGTAGTTAAAAGAAATGTGCAACTCGTTCAGTCGACTCAGAAATAGCGAAACCGAATAAATTATGACAATACAATGTTGAGAGTCTTGATCTTGCATTTACTAAACTTTTCAAAATTATATTGAGATGATGATCTTGCATTGACAAAATATTTGTAGTTACAAATTTTGGTGATGACAACCTACATACTTTGAGGACTGACAGGAAATGTCCGGCGCTGCGCCAGTTTCTTGAAAAAAAGGGAATTGTTTTCTACACTGTCGACACAACAACTGATTTTTCGAAATTGTATCAAGAGGAAATTATGATTCCTGCGCACAACTGGATCGATATTCAGCATCTTGTCAAGATCCTAGGGGGCAGGAAGAAGGATGGAATGGCATCACTCGCAACTAGAATCTTCGATGAGTCGTACGTCGCAATGAAGGAAGATTTCTCTAAGGATAGGCATGATTTCTGGAACGAGTAGCCGTTGTCTGATATAAACCTGAAGTATGCAGCCATAGATGCTTACGTGACCTACCAGCTGTACAAGAAGATCCCTTTTTTTAACGTTACCTCGTGTTTTGCCCTATTTGCAAGAGGAAAGACGAGCTTAGGGGAGCCCTTTGTAGAAAATGCCGAATAACTGAGTTTGAAGTTGAATATGCAAAGAAATTGGCTGTATCTGAAGCAGCTGACAGAGAGGCTGCAGAAGCAGCTGAAAGAGAGCTTGCAACTGAAGAAGCAGCTGATAGAGAGGCTGTAGCTAAAGCGGCAAACAGAGAGGCGGCATCTTCTAGCGGCAACAATCAGGCCTGTGATGCACCGCTAATTGTGCCGCAGGACGCTGAAGATAGGAAAGCCAAGTCAGATGCCATTTGGGACAAAGCAGTTCGTCGGACGTGGAGTACCTGGAATGATAGCAAGCGCGTCAAGTGGTCTGATGAGGAGTGAATTAAATTTTACTTGTCAGTGTTATGTTTTTGTTTCTGTTTTGTGGAACTCAGTTAGCTTGCCAAGATGTCTAGCGCATCAAGTGATACTAGTAAAATAAATTTAACCCTCGTTGTGTTATGTTTATGTATGTGTCTTGTAGCTTGTCAAGATGGTAGCTTCTTAACTGGCAGTTTGAAACAGTGCCCTTTTCCTCTCTCGCTAAACAGATATGTTTCATTTTGCCCAAATTGGTAGCAAATCTAGAGAAGATTCTCACTTCGATAATTCGTTCCCTTTTGGACCTCTTTTTGCCTCCGATCAGGTAGCAAATCTAGAGCAGCAAATCACACCAGGCAGAATACATTCATTCAGAAAACAAAACAAATGTAGATATAGCTGTGCGCAGCTAAATAGGATATAGCGATAGAAAGTAGTAGGTTGCTTAACGGGGTTTGATGCATTCAGACAGAAATAGGATGCAAGCAAAATATAGAAAATCAAAAGAAGCTGCTTAGCAGCAGCAGCCGTGGCAGATGCAGATACATTCAAGGAGACATCCAACCCGTTCATTCGCCAGCGCCTCCATCTCCCTCTGGCGCCTCCGCCACTTCTTGCTGCCCAGTTTCTTGGACTTGGGGGCCTTGGGCCTGATTGGAGGCATGCGACCCTCTTTGATGGCCACCCGCTGGAGGTTTCGGAGGTGAATGCCGAGAGCACGGTGTTCAGCGATGTAGGCATTGATGTTCGCGGGCTCGGGCTTGCCGCTTTTGTGGATGCCGGAGCCCGTGGCCTCTGCATGCTTCAGTAAGGTGTTCAAGAGCAGGCCCTTGGCCGACTCGTCAGCGATGAGCGCCCCCATTGCAGAAGGGGCAGCTGTAGTAGGGGGCGTGAGGAAGCCGTCGTACTTGCCGGCCTGCAGCCTCCTCAGCACCTAACGAGCCTTGGTGTGAATGGACTCATCATCGTTGTAGACATCGCTGTCGGAAACCTATTGGAAGAAAGGGAAAATGGGGGAGTAGATGGTGTAAGAAGATCGAGCAATCGAAATGCGAACAAGCGAATCCTAATAAACCAAGATCTAGCATCCAACAATAGGAACGGTGTTGGATAATTAGGCACAATTTCCATGATTAATTCCAGAATATTAAACATGACAATACCAGCTAAATTTTAAATATATTAGCCCATTATTTCTAACAAACGGTAGAAGAACCAGGGGAGGGGAGCAAACCCTAGTTACCTCTGACCATAGGTCGTCGATGCCGGTGTCGTAGGGGTTCAGCAGAGCGATGTACTTATCTGGATCGTAGGTGCCCAAGAAGTGCGTGATCTGCTTGTGATCGGCGGGGGCCTCCTCGCCGGCGGGGGGCTCCTCTTCGGCGGCTCCGTCGGTAGCTGGGACGGGGGCCTGGACAGGAACGACGGCTGCCATCGATGCCTCCACTAGGGCCTGGACAGGGACAACGGCTGCTTTCAACGCGTCGAGAGGGACCGGCGAGGAGACGGGGGCCTCCTCGCCGGCAGCCACGGAGGCGACGATGGCCACCTTATCCTCCTCGGCCATCGCCGGCACAGACGGGGTATTCTCAGGAGTTTGCGGATGCTGGTGGGACAGTGGAGAGGGTTGCATGGGGACAGTGGGCGAGAGTGGGAGTGGGTGTGCGGAGAGGGGCTCTATAGCTAAGGTGGATAGAAGCAAGGCACGTTTCGTTGCACCACCGTGCAACGCATCGCTGCCGTGCACCGCGACCGCAGCGCCGCGATGCGTCACGTTTTTTCCCGGGCCATGCATGGCAGTTCTATATTGAGACGCATGCAAAGGGCGCACACACAATTTCTATGTATGAAGTTTGACACGGCCCTAAAATTGGCGATTGAGAGCCGCTGCGTAAAAAGTGGAATATGTCTTATTAAAATCAAGTGGCAATAAATTGCAGTTGTCCATCGATGACCGTGCACTCGATGACGCATGCGTTGTGGCGTAGTAGTAGCAGTAGTAGGCTTTTCAGATTTGATTAAACATGACATGACCGCTCGACGACTTTTTCCATGGACGGCATCGTGTTCCTTCTTGTAGAAGTCTCGCTGAGGGAGACGTCCGTGTTGTCTCGCGGTGTACTGTGAAGGGCACGACGTGTGCAACGATCATCGTTGGATCGCACAGAATCAACGGCTGGTGCGAAAGATCCGTGTGACAACCGTGATAACCAATCAGGGAGTAGCAGATAGGGTGAGCACAGATTTGTGCTTCTGCGAAAGATAGAGATGGGGGGGGGGCAAAACTGAGTAGTACCACATAAAACCAAGGGCGACACTGAGTAGTATATAAAAATGGAAAGTGGGTGTCTTGCACAATGAAATACATCGTGGCATACATCAAATTATGCCAAGATAGATCCACAAGAGTTCATTGGATGTGTGTTCTTCTCATAAACCACTCATAAACCACGTAAGGATCCACTAGAGTCATTGGATGTGTGTTCTTCTCATAAACCACATATCACCAGTGTCGTTGCATGTCTGCTCTTCTCACAGAGCACACATGGATCCACCGGTGTCATTGCATGTGTTTTCTTCTCACAAACCACACATGGATCCACCGGTGTCGTTGCATGTCTGCTCTTCTCACAGACCACACATGGATCCACCAGAGTCATTGCATGTGTGTCCTTCCCATGAACCACACATGGATCCACCGGAGTCATTGCATGTGTGTTATTCTCACAAACCACACATGGATCCACCTAGTGTTATCGCATGTGTGTTCTTCCCATGAACCACACATGGATCCACCAGTGTCATTGCATGTCTGCTCTTTTCATGAACCACAACTAGAGTCATTGGATGTGTGTTCTTCTCACAGACAACACATGGATCCAGTGTCATTGCATGTGTGTTCTTCCCAAAGACCACACATGGATCCACCAGTGTCATTGCATGTGTGTTCTTCTCACAAACCATATCATGAACCACACCCAGTGTCTTTGCATGTGTCTTCTTCTCACAGACCACACATGGATCCACCAGCGTCATTGCATGTGTGTTCTTCTCATAGACCACACATGGATCCACCGGTGTCGTTGCATGTCTGCTCTTCTCACAGACCACACATGGATCCACCAGTGTCATTGCATGTGTGTTTTTCTCACAGACCATATTATGAACCACACCCAATGTCATTGCATGTGTGTTCTTCCCATGAACCACACATGGATCCACCAGTGTCATCGCATGTCAGCTCTTCCCACATACCACACATGGATCCACCAGTGTCATTGCATGTGTGTTCTTCCCATGAACCACACATGGATCCACCAATGTCATTGCATGTCTGCTCTTTTCATGAACCACAGCTAGAGTCATTGGATGTGTGTTCTTCTCACAGACCACATATCACCAGTGTCATTGCATGTGTGTTCTTCCCAAAGACCACACATGGATCCACCAGTGTCATTGCATGTGTGTTCTTCACAAACCACACATGGATCCACGGTGTCGTTGCATGTGCTCTTCTCTGCACACACATGGATCCACGGTGTCATTGCATGTGTGTTCTTCCCTTGAGCGACACATGGATCCACCGGTGTCGTTGCATGTCTTCTCTTCTCATAGACCACACATGGATCCACCAGTGTCATTGCATGTGTGTTCTTCCCATGAACCACACATGGATCCACCAGTGTCATCGCATATCTGCTCTTCCCACATACCACACATGGATCCACCAGTGTCATTGCATGTGTGTTCTTCCCATGAACCACACATGGATCCACCAGTGTCATTGCATGTCTGCTCTTTTCATGAACCACAGCTAGAGTCATTGGATGTGTGTTCTTCTCATAGACCACACATGGATCCAGTGTCATTACATGTGTGTTCTTCCAAAGACCACACATGGATCCACTAGTGTCATTGCATGTGTGTTCTTCTCACAAACCATATCATGAACCACACCCAATGTCATTGCATGTGTGTTCTTCCCAAAGACCACACATGGATCCACCAGTGTCATTGCATGTGTGTTCTTCTCACAAACCATATCATGAGCCACACCCAGAGTCATTGCATGTGTGTTATTCCCATGAACCACACATGGATCCACCAGAGTCATTGCATGTGTGTTCTTCTCACAGACCACACATGGATCCACCAGTGTCATCGCATGTGTGTTCTTCCCATGAACCACACATGGATCCTCTAGTGTCATTGCATGTATGCTCTTTTCATGAACCACGGCTAGAGTCATTGGATGTGTGTTCTTCTCATAGACCACACATGGATCCAGTGTCATTGCATGTGTGTTCTTCCCAAAGACCACACATGGATCCACCAGTGTTATTGCATGTGTGTTCTTCTCACAAACCATATCATGAACCACACCCAGTGTCATTGCATGTGTGTTCTTCCCAAAGACCACACATGGATCCACCAGTGTCATTGCATGTGTGTTCTTCTCACAATCCATATCATGAGCCACACCCAGAGTCATTGCATGTGTGTTCTTCCCATGAACCACACATGGATCCACCGGAGTCATTGCATGTGTGTTCTTCTCATAGACCACACATGGATCCACTAGTGTCATCGCATGTGTGTTCTTCCCATGAACCACACATGGATCCACCAGTGTCATTGCATGTATGCTCTTTTCATGAACCACAGCTAGAGTCATTGCATGTGTGTTCTTCCCAAAGACCACACATGGATCCACCAGTGTTATTGCATGTGTGTTCTTCTCACAAACCATATCATGAACCACACCCAGTGTCGTTGCATGTGTGTTCTTCCCAAAGACCACACATGGATCCACAAGTGGCATTGCATGTGTGTTCTTCTCACAGACCATATCATGAACCACACCCAGTGTCATTGCATGTGTGTTCTTCCCATCATCCACACATGGATCCACCAATGTCATCGCATGTCTGCTCTTCCCACATACCACACATGGATCCACCAGTGTCATTGCATGTGTGTTCTTCCCATGAACCACACATGGATCCACCAGTGTCATTGCATGTCTGCTCTTTTCATGAACCACAGCTAGAGTCATTGGATGTGTGTTCTTCTCATAGACCACACATGGATCCAGTGTCATTACATGTGTGTTCTTCCAAAGACCACACATGGATCCACTAGTGTCATTGCATGTGTGTTCTTCTCACAAACCATATCATGAACCACACCCAATGTCATTGCATGTGTGTTCTTCCCAAAGACCACACATGGATCCACCAGTGTCATTGCATGTGTGTTCTTCTCACAAACCATATCATGAGCCACACCCAGAGTCATTGCATGTGTGTTATTCCCATGAACCACACATGGATCCACCAGAGTCATTGCATGTGTGTTCTTCTCACAGACCACACATGGATCCACCAGTGTCATCGCATGTGTGTTCTTCCCATGAACCACACATGGATCCTCTAGTGTCATTGCATGTATGCTCTTTTCATGAACCACGGCTAGAGTCATTGGATGTGTGTTCTTCTCATAGACCACACATGGATCCAGTGTCATTGCATGTGTGTTCTTCCCAAAGACCACACATGGATCCACCAGTGTTATTGCATGTGTGTTCTTCTCACAAACCATATCATGAACCACCCCCAGTGTCATTGCATGTGTGTTCTTCCCAAAGACCACACATGGATCCACCAGTGTCATTGCATGTGTGTTCTTCTCACAAACCATATCATGAGCCACACCCAGAGTCATTGCATGTGTGTTCTTCCCATGAACCACACATGGATCCACCGGAGTCATTGCATGTGTGTTCTTCTCACAGACCACACATGGATCCTGATGTCATCGCATGTGTGTTCTTCCCATGAACCACACATGGATCCACCAGTGTCATTGCATGTATGCTCTTTTCATGAACCACAGCTAGAGTCATTGGATGTGTGTTCTTCTCACAGACCACACATGGATCCAGTGTCGTTGCATGTGTGTTATTCCCAAATACCACACATGGATCCACCAGTGTTATTGCATGTGTGTTCTTCTCACAAACCATATCATGAACCACACCCAGTGTCGTTGCATGTGTGTTCTTCTCGCAGACCACACATGGATCCACCAGTGGCATTGCATGTGTGTTCTTCTCACAGACCATATCATGAACCACACCCAGTGTCATTGCATGTGTGTTCTTCCCATCAACCACACATGGATCCACCAATGTCATCGCATGTCTGCTCTTCCCACATACCACACATGGATCCACCAGTGTCGTTGCATGTGTGTTCTTCCCATGAACCACACATGGATGCACCGGTGTCATTGCATGTCTGTTCTTTTCATGAACCACAGCTAGAGTCATTGGATATGTGTTCTTCTCACAGACCACATATAACCAGTGTCATTGCATGTGTGTTCTTCCCAAAGACCACACATGGATCCACCAGTGTCATTGCATGTGTGTTCTTCTCACAAACCACACATGGATCCACCGGTGGCGTTGCATGTCTGCTCTTCTCACAGACCACACATGGATCCACCGGTGTCTTTGCATGTGTGTTCTTCCCACAGACCACACATGGATCCACCGGTGTCTTTGCATGTCTGCTCTTCTCACAGACCACACATGGATCCACCAGAGTCATTGCATGTGTGTTCTTCCCATGAACCACACATGGATCCACTGGAGTCATTGCATGTGTGTTCTTATCACAGACCACACATGGATCCACCAGTGTCATCGCATGTGTGTTCTTCCCATGAACCACACATGGATCCACCAGTGTCATTGCATGTCTGCTCTTTTCATGAACCACAGCTAGAGTCATTGGATGTGTGTTCTTCTCATAGACCACACATGGATCCAGTGTCATTGCATGTGTGTTCTTCCCAAAGACCACACATGGATCCACCAGTGTCATTGCATGTCTGCTCTTTTCATGAACCACAGCTAGAGTCATTGGATGTGTGTTCTTCTCCTAGACCACATATCACCTGTATCATTGCATGTGTGTTCTTCCCAAAGACCACACATGGATCCACCAGTGTCATTGCATGTGTGTTCTTCTCACAAACCACACATGGATCCACCGGTGTCGTTGCATGTCTACTCTTCTCATAGAGCACACATGGATCCACCGGTGTCATTGCATGTGTGTTCTTCTCACAAACCACACATGGATCCACCGGTGTCATCGCATGTCTGCTCTTCCCACATACCACACATGGATCCACCAGTGTCGTTGCATGTGTGTTCTTCCCATGAACCACACATGGATCCACCAGTGTAATTGCATGTCTGCTCTTTTCATGAACCACAGCTAGAGTCATTGGATGTGTGTTCTTCTCACAGACCACATATCACCAGTGTCATTGCATGTGTGTTCTTATCGCAAACCATATCATGAACCACACACAGTGTCATTGCATGTGTGTTCTTCTCACAAACCATATCATGAACCACACCCAGTGTCATTGCATGTGTGTTATTCCCATGAACCACAACTAGAGTCATTGGATGTGTGTTCTTCTCACAGACCACATATCACAAGTGTCATTGCATGTGTGTTCTTCCCAAAGACCACATATGGATCCACCAGTGTCATTGCATGTCTGCTCTTCTCATTAACCACAGGTAGATCCACCCGTGTCATTGGATACATGTTCTTTTCATAAACCGCATATGTATACTAATTAACCTTAGGAGAGCCCTAACCTTAGCATTAGACCAAGTCTTCTAGAAGGCACGCCCTAACAGAGTTGTTCTGCTTGTCGATTGTTACATACCGTCCGATCGGGGCGCTTGGACGATTGGGATGATTTTCGTGAAATCGATCCACGAGTAGTCTGTTCTGTGGCATGATTGGCCACGCTTGCTCTGGACAAACTGGCAACACCGGGGGCTCCCCTGTTGCGAGTGTCACGACTCACCAGTTGATCGGGCCATATCCCAGTGTCACGTCCCCATTACTTCTCTTCCTCCCCGTACTTCTCTTCCTTCCCCTTGAAGCCACATTCCCCACTTCACTCCGATCCTGCCGTAGCCGCAAGCCGACGGTGCCGCCATCCCAATCCCCTCTCTGGCAGGCACCACCTTCCCTCCCCTCTCGCCATGGGTTCAAGGGGAGACGACGAGGAAACGCGTCGTGATGACAGGGATGGTGATTTCGATGTGAGTCATCTCATCTCTATCTCTATCATCCGTGGCCAGTTATCTATTTTTGATCTAGATCTACTCCGTTTACTCATGCGCGTATGATGTGTTAGGCCAACCAGACGATGTATGACGCCGACTATCACGGTTTAGCGGATGAAGACAGTCCTCTGCTATGTAAACATGGATATGTGCCCGCTAAATTTGTAGCGTTCGAAGGACGAAACGCAGGCAGGAGGTTTCTACGGTGTCAAGGACATCGTGCAATGATGCGAGGCGGAAGTTGCGGTGTTGTCAAATGGGTAGATCCATAGTGGCCCAAATCGATGCAGAAAACGCTAGACAGACTATGGGAAATGACTGTTGAGTTGAAAGAATCCGCATTCAGCTCACTTCTTGACAGTGTTGAGATGAAGCTATGGGAACCAGTTGACACGACCAAGCATAAGCGAGATCTCATGGGGGTGGAAGATAAGGTTAGCAAAGACAAGAAGGAGAGGGACGCGACGTTGGCCCTGAAGGCTAAAGCAGAGCAAGAACTGACTCAAACAAGGAAGGATCTTCACCAGGCCAAAGTCCTGCAGTTCACAACTACGAGTATTGACAAGTGCATGAGGAAAGATGCAGAGAAACAATTGAAGCTGTGCAAGGAAGATGCTAAAAGGAAGGAGCAGACGATTCGATCCTTGCTCTCACAGGAAGATGCGCATAAGGCTAAGATTAGGAAGATCAAGGAGATGTGTGTTAACTAGTTCTATTTAGCTTAAGCCCTGTGCCTTTTTTAAGTTGTAATAGTTGTACTTGTTGACCTAGCGGTCTGAACTATTGGCCCCGGAGTCCTGGGAGTAAAAAAATTGGTCGCCCGTTAATCTGTCTTAACGCTGTATTACTTCCTTTTGTCTGACCAATGCCCCATGGATATTCCGCCCGTCGCTTCTTTGTCCTCGTGTACAAATAGGAGGCGCCACAACTCGTCGCTTCGTCACCCATCCCCTCGCCCTCTCCAATCTCCACCACGCCGTCCACCCCCTTGCTCCCTCTCCAATCTCCACCGCGCCGCCATGGAGATGCCCTCGCTGAACTTCTACGAGGCGGTGATGTTCTCGCACTTCGACATCCTCGTACCGCCGGCCGCAACGGTGCCCCACGGATGGCGCATCAGCTATGCAGGGGTGCCGATGACTCCGCTCCTATTCCACGACGGAGCCATGATGGAGAGTGAAATCACGGCGCGCCGCGTCCAGATGCCCGCATGGAAGAGGGCGCTGCCACGGTACACGGCGGCCAGCCCGTACTGGCCGCCGCTGTTCAAGATGGAGCGGAAGGCCAAGATTGGCAACCGCATCGTTTACGGGCGCGTGGTGCACCGGGATCTCCACAACTGAGAAGGGCGGGAGAGGTTCTGGTCTGTCCCTAGACGGACCAAGTTCACCGCCATCGCCGCCGCTCTCCATGAAGAGGTTCTCCGTCTCGCGTAGAATGTGGAAATCGTGGAGGTTCCATCCGACGAAGACGAGGAAGCCAGCGGCTCGGAGGACAGCGGCAGCGGAAGTGAAATTGTTGACTAGTTGGTTGAATTAATGTAGGATGTGAAATCGCACCTTTGTTTAGAAGAATTTGTGGTTGAATTAATGAAATGCCTCGATTTAGATCTCTGTCTCGATTAATTTGTGGAAGAATTTGTGATTTAGATCAATTTCTGCCTCGATTTATATCTCTGTCCCGGATTGGGAACGTAACCGTGGACCAAAGACACCTTTTCTACTGGTGTATTCTGACACTGGTGGTTTGTTTAAACGTAATCTACGTGGATTGTGCCGCATGCAAATGGCACAACCATAATTTATAAAGTGGAAGCACGTATACTCAGTTACTGGAGATCTGGGAGCTTCGCTAGATGCAGGGGATGCAGGAGCAGAGAGGCGGTGAGATAGACGGGCTCAAGATTAGGCTAGAAAGTGGTACCCATTTCCTCCTCATCTGGGCATTATCGGTGAGAACATTGCTGTTTATGTTGCCACGTCGTTGTGCAGCATCTGAAATAAGTTGCTGCTTCATGGAGTGTGGCAGCTTAAATAATTTATTAATGTGCCACTTACATTCCGTCGTATTTGGAGATGATGGGTTTGTAGCATGGAAAACAAAAAATTTCTACCGCAAGAACGAACAAAACCCAGATCTAATCTAGATAAAAGCCAAGATCTAATCTATTAGACATGTGCAACGAGATAGATCTGTACTAACCCTCGTAGATCCGAAAGCGTTACGAGATTAGATCTCGGGGTTGATGTATTCGATCACTTGCCGATCTCAAGATCGTGTGGATGATCCTTCCGGCGCCGCGTTCCGGCAGCGCTTCCGCAGTCGGTCACATGTGCGGAGTCGAAGCAGACTTTCCTCTCCCCGTTCCAGCAAGCAGCGGAGGTAGTAGATCTTCTCTACGGAATCCCAGCAGCACGACGGTGTGGTGGTGGTGGTGGAGTAGAGAATTCTGTAGGGCTTCGCCTAAGCCTGAGCAGAGGGAAGGAGTAGGAGAGAGGCGGCGGCTAGGGTTTGAAGTGGAGGGGGCAAGGGGGTGGCGCCCCCACCCCTCTATTTAAAGGAGGGAGGCGCCATGGGAGGGGGAGTCCTAGTAGGACTCCCCTCCCTCCTTGGCCGGCGGATTGGGAGGGGGGAGCAGTCCTCCTCCCCCACGACTCCTTGTTTTACCCCACAAGGACTCCTTGATCCTTTCTTGGTTTTCAAGCAAACTCCAAGAAATCTCCTAGAACCTTCCAGAACATTCCGAAACCTTCCAGAATCTCCATACCAACACTCCGGAACATTTCCTAACTTAGAAAATGATCCCCAATATATGAATCTTATTCTCCGAACAATTCCGGATCTCCTCGTGATGTCCCGGATCCAATCCGAGACTCCGAACAACATTCGGTCTCCAACGCATATTCCATATCTACTTAAAACAACTTCGAACCTTAAGTGTGTCACCCTACGGTTCGTGAATATGTAGACATGATGAAGACACCTCTCCGATCAATAACCATCGGCGGGATCTGGAGATCCATAATGGCTCCCACATACTCAACGATGACTTCATGATCGATAGAACCATTAACATACGAAACCAATTCCCTTTGTCACGCGATATTCTACTTATCCGAGGTTTGATCGTCGGTATCTCCATACCTAGTTCTACCTCACATCGATAAGTACTCTTTACTCGTTCCATGTTATGTCATCCCTTGTGACCTAGTCACATGCTTGCAAGCTAACTAGATGACATTCCACCGAGTGGGCCTAGAGCATATCTATCCGTCATATGGATGGACAAATCCCAATCTTGGTCCATGCGCTTCAACACATACTTTCAAAATACCCAATGACACCTTTATAACCACCCGATTTAAGCGGTGTTTGATGTCATCAAAGTACCCATCCGGTGATGGTGATTAACATAACCTCATGGTCGAAGGATTAGGTTACTATGCATTTGAAAGCTTATAGCAATACGAACTTAATGAATTGATCTTATGCTACGCATTCTATGGGTGTGTGTCCATCACATCATTCTCCTAATGATATAACCTTGTTATTAATGACATCCAATGTCCATGATCAAGAAACCATGATCATCATTTAATCAACAAGCTAGTTCCACAAGAGGCTTACTAGGGACTCTTTTATGTTTACAAAACACACATGTATCAGTGTTTCCTTATAATACAATTATAGCATGGGATGTAAACATTCATCATAAACACAAAGATATAATAATAACCACTTTTATTATTGCCTCTTGGGCATATCTCCAACAGTATCCCACTTGCACTAGAGTCAATAATCTAGATTACATGGTAATATACCTAACACCCATGGCGTTCTGGTGTTGGTCATGCTTTGCTCTAGGGAGAGGTTTAGTCAACGGATCTGCCACATTCAGATCAGTGTGTACTTTGCAAATCTTTATGTCACCATCTCGGACATACTCGCGAATAGCATGGAAACGTAGCTTGATGTGCTTCAGCTTGCTATGTGACCTTGGCTCCTGTGCATTAGCTATGGCACCTGTGTTGTCACAGTAGATGGCCATCCGGTCCAACGCACTAGGAACCACGCTAAGTTCAGTAATGAACTCCTTCATCCATATGGCTTCTTGTCCAGCCTCTGAAGCAGCTATGTATTCCAATTCAGTTGAAGATTTCGCCACAACGCTTTGCTTGGCACTCCTCCAGCTCACTGCAGCACCATTCAAAATAAATACATATCCAGACTGTGACTTTGAGTCATCTGGATTGGTGTTCCAACTAGCATCAGTGTAACCATTTACAACAAGCTATTCATCACCTCCATAAGAAAGAACCATATCCTTAGTCCTATTCTGGTACTTTATGATATTCTTGACCGCTGTCCAGTGTTCCATTCCAAGATCACTTTGATATCTGCTAGTCAAACTAACAGCATGTGCTATATCCGGTCTTGTACACAGCATGGCATACATGATAGAACCTATGGCCGAGGCATAGGGAATATTATTCATCTTTTCTCTATCTTACCGCCAGCTTAACTTTGAGTCTTACTCAAGGTCTTACCTGACAACATGGGCACGAACCCCTTCTTGCTCTCTTCCATTCTAAACTTCTTTAGAACTTTGTCTAAGTATGTACTTTGTGAAAGTGCTATTGGGCGTCTTGATCTATCTCTATAAATCTTGATGCCTAGAATATATGCCGCTTCGCCAAGATCCTTCATTGAAAAACTATTATTCAAATAGGTTTTGACGCTATTAAGAAGTTCTATATCATTCCCAATCAACAATATGTCATCTACATATAGTACTAGGAATGCTACAGAGCTCCCACTCACTTTATTGTAAATACAAGCTTCTCCATAAGTTTGTATAAATCCAAAGTTTTTGATTACTTTATCAAAACGTTGATTCCAACTCTGGGATGCTTGCTTCAGTCCATAAATGGAGCGCTGAAGTTTGCATACCTTGTCAGCATCACTAGGATCGACAAAACCCTTGGGTTGTACCATATACAACTCTTCCTCAATGTCACCATTAAGGAACGCCGTTTTGACATCCATCTGCCAAATTTCATAATCGAAATATGCAGCGATTGCTAACAAAATCCTCACAGACTTTAGCTTCGCTACTGGTGAGAAAGTCTCATCGTAGTCAACTCCTTGAATTTGTCAGAACCCTTTCGAGTCAAGTCGAGCTTTATAGACGGTAACATTACCATCAGCATCTGTTTTTCTTTTGAAAATCCATTTGTTCTCGACAGCCTTACGGCCATCCGGTAAGTCCACCAAAGTCCATACTTGGTTTTTGTACATGGATCCCATTTCGGATTTCATGGCTTCTAGTCATTTGTCGGAATCTGGGCTCACCATAGCTTCTTCATACGTCGCAGGGTCATCAGTGTTGCCCACCAACATGACGTTCAAGGCAGAGTCATACCAATCAGGAGTGGTACGAACCCTCGTTGACCTGCGAGGTTTAGCAGTAACTTCGTTCGAAGTTTCATGATCACCATCATTAGCTTCCTCTCCAATTGGTGTAGGCGGCACAAAAACATCTTCCGGTGCTGCGCTACTCTCAACTCCGAGAGAAGGTTCAATAACCTCATCGAGTTCTACTTTCCTTCCAGTCACTTCCTTCGAGAGAAACTCCTCAAGAAAGGATCCATTCTTGGCAACGAAAACTTTGCCTTCGGATCTATGATAGAAGGTATACCCAATTGTTTCTTTAGGGTATCCTATGAAGACGCATTTCTCCGCTTTGGGTTCAGGCTGTAACTTCTTTACATACGCTTCGCAACCCCAAACTTTAAGGAACGACAACTTAGGTTTCTTACCAAACCACAATTCGTACGGTGTCGTTTCAACGGATTTAGATGGTGCCCTATTTAAAGTGAATGCGGTTGTCTCTAATGCATAGCCCCAAAACGATAGTGGTAAATCTGTAAGAGACATCATAGACCGAACCATATATAAGAGAGTTCGATTACGACGTTCGGACACACCATTACGCTGTGGTGTTCCCGGCGGTGTCAACTGTGAAAGTATTCCACATTTCTTTAAATGCATGCCAAACTCATAACTCAGATATTCACCTCCGCGGTCAGAACGCAGAAACTTAATCTTCTTGTTACGATGATTTTCCACTTCACTTTGAAATTCCTTAAACTTCTCGAAAGTTTCGGACTTATGTTTCATAAAGTAGATATACCCATATCTACTTAAGTCATCCGTGAAAGTGAGAACATAACGATATCCACCACGCGATGCTACACTCATTGGACCACACACATCGGTATGTATTATTTCCAATAAGTCTGTAGCTCGCTCCATTATTCCAGAGAATGGAGTCTTAGTCATTTTTCCCATTAGACATGCTTCGCATCTTTCAAGTGATTCAAGAAGTCCATCAGAATGGAGTTTCTTCATACGCTTCACTCCAATGTGACCAAGGCACGATTGCCACATGTATGTAGAATTATCATTCAATTTTATTCGTTTAGCATCTATGTTGTGAACATGTGTATCACTACTATCGAGATTCAATAAGAATAAACCATTCATCTCAGGTGCATTACCATAAAAGATATTACTCATATAAATCGAACAACCTTTATTCTCAGACTTAAAAGAGTAACCGTCTCGCAATAAACAAGATCCAGATATAATGTTCATGCTTAACGTAGGCACCAAATAACAATTATTTAAATTTAAAACTAATCCCGAAGGTAGATGTAGAGGGAGCGTGCCGACGGCGATCACATCAACCTTGGAGCCATTTCCAACGCGCATCGTCACCTCGTCTCTTGCCAGTCTTCGTTTATTCCACAGCTCCTGTTTCGAGTTACAAATATGAGCAACCGAACCAGTATCAAATACCCAGGCACTACTACGACTACTAGTAAGATACACATCAATAACATGTATATCGAATATACCTTTCTTCTTGATGTTGCCGTTCTTCAGATCCGCCAGGTACTTGGGGCGATTACGCCAAAGGACTAGCACCCTTGGCAGAGAAGCATTCAGTTTCAGGCTTAGGACCAGCCTTGGGCTTCTTAGCGTGCAGATTTCTTGCTGTCCTTCTTGAAGTTGCCCTTTTTCTTAGGCTTGCCCTGTTTCTTGAAATTGGTGGTCTTATTGACCATCAACACTTGGTGCTCCTTCTTGATCTCCACTTCAGCAGTTTTCAGCATGGACGATAGTTCAGGCAACGTCTTATTCATGCAGTGCATATTGTAGTTCATCACAAAGTTATTATAACTCGGTGGCAGTGATTGGAGGACACGATGAATCCCTAACTCATTAGGAATCGTTATCCCCAAATCTTGGAGCTTGTTTGCGTGCCCAGACATGGTGAGCACGTGCTCGCTAATGGAGCTTCCCTCTTCCATCTTACAGGTGAAGAACTTTTCAGAGGCCTCATAGCTTTCCACGGCCGCGTGAGTCTCAAAAATGAGCTTGAGCTCCTTAATGATCTCGAACCGGTCGTGGTGCTCAAAACGCTTCTGGAGCTCCGTTTCTAAACCGTATAGGATGGCACACTGAACTGTGGAGTAATGATTTTTCCGAGTGGCGTAAACATTCTTTACGTCATCGGTGGCATCATCTGCAGGTGGGTCACCTAGCGGTGCTTCGAGCACATAGGTCATCTGACCAGCCCTGAGGACAATCTTCAGGCCACGGAGCCAGTTCGTGAAGTTGCTTCCATTGTTCTTAAGCTTTTCTTTCTCTAGGAATGCATTGAAATTGATGTAGAGATTCGCCATAATCTACAACAAATTTGCAAGTAGTTTAGACTAAGTTTATGATAAATTGAGTTCAATTTTAATTCTTAAATTAACTAGGTGAACTCCCACTCAAAACAACATCCCTCACATTGTCTTAGAGATTACACGAACCAAGTCCACTACACCAAGTCCGGTCTTCACGAGAGAAGATGTAGTTTCATCGGCGAACAATCTTCATGTTCATCATATCACTTATATGACTCGTGCTCTACCTTTCGGTATTCCGTGTTCCGAGACCATGTCTGTACATGCTAGGCTCGTCAAGATTAACCTTAGTTTCCACATGTGCAAATCTGGCTTGCACCCGTTGTATGCACACGTAGAATCTATCACATCCGATCATCACGAGATGCTTCGAGACGACGAGTCTTAGCAACGGTGCCAACTAAGGACGAACACTTTATTACTTGAAATTTAGTGAGAGGGATCATCTTATAATGCTACCGTCGCGATCTAAGCAATACAAGATGCATAAAGGATTAACATCACAGGCAATTCATAATTAGTGTGATATGATATGGCCCTTTCTTCTTATGCCTTTGATCTCCATCTCCAAAGCACGGACATGATCTCCATCATCACCAGCATTAAGGCCAAAGGTCAAGCGCTTCATGGTTGTCCATCATCACCAGCAACTATTACAACTACTTGGAATAAAGCTATTACAAGATGAATAGACACGCAGGTCTTAACAGAATTAAAGACAACCATTAGGCTCCTGCCGGTTGCCATATTACAACAAGGATCATTGCATACATCAAATATAATCACAATCACATGATGGCCATATCACATCACAAAACCCCTGTAAAAACAAGTTAGATGCCTCTAATTTGCTTTGCAAGTTTTACGTGGTTTGGGGCTTTCGAATAAGAACGGATCTTACCTACGAAACTGAACCACAACGTTGATACAAGTGCTATCAAGTGCAAAGTGTAGATTGGATCTATACTATGGTGGGAGAGACAGACACCATAAAGCCACTTGTGCAAAGCAAGTTACACGTCAAGCGTGGAGCAAGTCTCATGTGCGATGACATGTAAGGTTAGCCCGAGCCGCTTCATCCCACCATACCGCAAGATGCAAAGTACACAAAGCAAAAGACGGCACGAGCACCAACGCCCACAAAACCATTGTGTTCTACTCGTGCAACAGATATACGCATAGATACGGCTCTGATACCACTGATGGGTTCGTAGCATGGAAAACAAAAAAATTCTACCGCAAGAACGAACAAAACCCAGATCTAATCTAGATAAAAGCCAAGATCTAATCTATTAGACATGTGCAACGAGATAGATTTGTACTAACCCTCGTAGATCTGAAAGCGTTACGCTATTAGATCTCTAGGTTGATGTAGTCGATCACTTGCCGATCTCAAGATCGTGTGGACGATCCTTCCGGCGCCGTGTTCCGGCAGCGCTTCCGCAGTCGGTCACACGTGCGGAGTCGAAGCAGACCTTCCTCTCCCTGTTCCAGCGAGCAGCGGAGGTAGTAGATCTTCTCTACGGAATCCCAGCA
The DNA here is from genome assembly GCA_023614405.1 of Avena insularis. NCBI lineage: Eukaryota > Viridiplantae > Streptophyta > Magnoliopsida > Poales > Poaceae > Avena > Avena insularis. The sequence continues at coordinate 166,857,020 of CM042694.1, read as the reverse complement.
GCACGACGGTGTGGTGGTGGTGGTGGAGTAGAGAATTCTGCAGGGCTTCGCCTAAGCCTGAGCAGAGGGAAGGAGGAGGAGAGAGGCGACGACTAGGGTTTGAAGTGGAGGGGGCAAGGGGGTGGCGCCCCCACCCCTCTATTTAAAGGAGGGAGGCGCCATGGGAGGGGGAGTCCTAGTAGGACTCCCCTCCCTCCTTGGCCGACGGATTGGGAGGGCGGGAGGAATCCTCCTCCCCCACGACTCCTTGTTTTACCCCACAAGGACTCCTTGATCCTTTCTTGGTTTTCAAGCAAACTCCAAGAAATCTCCTAGAACCTTCCAGAACATTCCGAAACCTTCTAGAATCTCCATACAAACACTCCGAAACATTTCCTAACTTAGAAAATGATCCCCAATATATGAATCTTATTCTCCGGACAATTCCGGATCTCCTCGTGATGTCCCCGATCCAATCCGAGACTCCGAACAACATTCGGTCTCCAATGCATATTCCATATCTACTTAAAACAACTTTGAACCTTAAGTGTGTCACCCTACGGTTCGTGAATATGCAGACATGATGAAGACACCTCTCCGATCAATAACCATCAGCGGGATCTGGAGATCCATAATGGCTCCCACATACTCAACGATGACTTCGTGATCGATAGAACCATTAACATACGAAACCAATTCCCTTTGTCACGTGATATTCTACTTATCCGAGGTTTGATCGTCGGTATCTCCATACCTAGTTCTACCTCGTTACTGATAAGTACTCTTTACTCGTTCCATGTTATGTCATCCCTTGTGACCTAGTCACATGCTTGCAAGCTAACTAGATGACATTCCACCGAGAGGGCCTAGAGCATTTCTATCTGTCATATGGATGGACAAATCCCAATCTTGGTCCATGCGCTTCAACACATACTTTCAGAATACCCAATGACACCTTTATAACCACCCGATTCTGAGCGGTGTTTGATGTCATCAAAGTACCCATCCGGTGATGGTGATTAACATAACCCATGGTCGAAGGATTAGGTTACTATGCATTTGAAAGCTTATAGCAATACGAACTTAATGACTTGATCTTATGCTATGCTTACTATGGGTGTGTGTCCATCACATCATTCTCCTAATGATATAACCTTGTTATTAATGACATCCAATGTCCATGATCAGGAAACCATGATCATCATTTAATCAACAAGCTAGTTCCACAAGAGGCTTACTAGGGACTCTTTTATGTTTACAAAACACACATGTATCAGTGTTTCCTTATAATACAATTATAGCATGGGATGTAAACATTCATCATAAACACAAAGATATAATAATAACCACTTTTATTATTGCCTCTTGGGCATATCTCCAACAGGAGACCTCCTGCCCCTCAGCAATCGTGGAACCGGTGGATCATTGTTTTCAGATAGTAGTGGCACAATCACAATTTCGGATTCAACTACTAACTCGGGCGTTTCCAAACCCTAAGTCGCAGTACATTTTACTCAGAGAACGTGGGTAGATTGTTTCGCCCAGCAACGTGCCACACACAGAACAATCAGAATTTAACAGAATTACATATATAGGTTTAAGTTCAACACATTACTATGCATCTTCATTGCCAGCAGCCTTCTTCCGCAGCCTGGGTGCCAAGCCTTCACGTCCACTGGCTTCTTCATTTCCTGCCTTCTTCCTCTTCCTCAGTGCCAATTTTCTTAGCTTCACGTACTCTGCATCGCCGGGACAATGGGCACCAGAATCGGGTACAGCATCATCTTTCCAATCGTTTTTTATTTCTTCGGGCAGCAAAATCACTGACCCGACAGTCATGTTTCTAGCCTTGCGGCGCTTCCTGACAAAGAAACAAGACTGTTGCATAACTGCCTAATATCTACAGAGTAAATAAAACAAAAATTACAATTTAGCACAAACATGCGAACCCCAAGCGACCTTTGCTTACTAGGAGCTAATTGGGTTCGAGCAACCACCCTGTCTAAGAATAGAAGGGCAACTCCCAGTTGCAGCAGCTTCCACATCCAGTACATGACATTTCAGGTCAAACATGGCAGCCGAAGCATACCTTTTCATCAACCCAATTAGCTGACTGTCACACGTTATAGGAACCATGATGCCACGTTCATCCATGAAGCTGAACTTTGCTGTCGCTCGCCATAATTCAACATGATTACGTAGTAGAAACCATACTAGATATAGTGCAGATCTGCGCTTCTTCCATCGTGAAACAATGGCTTCCATACCACTTGCCATTAGAGTCGTACAGATCCCACTTGATGTAAAATCAGTAGACAAAATATGTTTGTCAGCGTTGGGCTAACAAACAATTTGAGGTTCAGTAGCCAGCTAGCAGTTGTAATTAGTGCGAATAACAAAGAGAAGGGTAGCTCACCCGCTTGTAGACAGAACTTCTTCTTTCTTGATAGTAGGATCTGTCATCCTCTGAGCTGCTCGGCTCGTCGGCGGTGGAGGCGGGCTAGAGCCTCGCAATGGTGGCTATGGCATGCGCCATTGGAGCTCGGGATCAGTGACTGGGCGCAGCAACTGGCCACAACAACTTGGCACCGGAAGTCAAATGTCCGAAGGGATCGTCCTGCCTGGAGGGTGGATTCCGACACCGCCGGTGCTAGGGGAAAGCTGAGAATGGATTTGTGAAATTGGTCAACGCATCCAATCCACTTAGCTACTCGATTTGCCTAAGAGGTTGCCGCGTTGGCGCCCGCGTCACGGACAGATAACCGACATGTGGGTCCCGACCGTCTACTTCACGGGGCGGTTTAACTGAATGTTTGTATTTGGCAGGGGTAAGATGAGTTTGCCTCGAAATGGCCCCTCTCAGTAGTTGGCGGCCCAACTTTTCGAAACGCGGTGATTTCAGACAACTTAGGTACCGCCATGCGCTGGCCTGCCAACTTTGGTACCGCAGACGAACAAGCCCCCGAGGTTGGTGATGGTAAGCTCCGGTCAGGCAGCGGCTGCCAGCGGACTCCGGCGACGGTGCGCGTAACCACGAACGACCCAGATGGCGACAGTAGCAAGGGTCTTAACCCTAGCGGTGGGGGCGACGGTGATGGTATGTTGGGCATAGGGCTGCTTCGTGAGGATAGGAAGATGTCCGGGATTGATATTTATCCTCCGTAACTTTATTTTAATCTGAAAAGAGTTGGAGTCTACACGCTAAAGAAAATCTAAAGGTCCATATTCACTAATTTCTCATTGGTCAATAGGAACCCATCATTGAACAAGCTCATAGGCACTTTTCAATCAAATTGACGAGACTAACGCAACCATGGTCTCAGATTTCTCAAATGACATACAGTTAAAAAATAAAGTAAAATATGGTCCACTATAACCTTTTTGTCAAAAAATATTTTTTATAAATTCGGGGTATTACATTCTCCCCTTCTTCAACGGAATTCGTCCTTGAATTCCTGAATTTCAGTTCTGGGTTAATTGAACTACATGCTCGACCTTTTAATTAAGTAACCATCTGATATTATGAAAAACAAATATCCTAGCTTTTTCTCCACATAAGGCTTGAATTATCTCGAGGACTCAAAGAAATAGGCAACAAGCATGCTAGGTTTGTCAAAAACAATTCTCCTTGTCCTTTGTAATAGTTGCAAACCATTATGAGGGATGTATATGCTACATGTCGAAGTGCTCATATATAATTATTTAAGTTTGGAAGAGAACTAACAAATACTAGGCTAATTAATCGGAAACTCTCGTGGAGACTTCTTTGACATGTCTCGTAACATAACCTAAAAAAAGCTGCTTGGTTTATCATCACCAAATCTCCTACGATGGCAACGTTTGCCTCTATTAAAGGTCGAACGTCTTAGCATTTTATGGTCCAGGCTGAACATCGTTCGTACTTCACTACCAAAAGGTAAAGACACACACTGGTTCGCTAAACCGACATAACACGAGAAAATAATAAGAGTAGTCGGTATGAGGGCCAATCCATTCCGCACCCAAATTATTAACTGTGTATGTAGATAGGTGAATCATGTAGGCTAACCCTCGGGCATCCTCACCCGCATCGCAAAAAAAAATCCACAGGCACGACACAATGTTCGGGGTTGATTCCCATTTATCCAGTATGCAAAGTCTCCAAAGCTAGTCTAGCGATCCTTGAACTCTTGGGATTATGTACGAAACAACGAAATACCCTTGATGTGCAGCACAGAACAGAGAGGATGCTTGTGAATCAGGACCTAACGGAACCAGAAGATGTATCTTGGAGAGGATAATGGAACCAGAAGATGTATCTTGGAGAGGATAAGGAAAATACACTCTTCTCACTTGAGCGTAAAACATTGTAAGGGATTTAGAGAGAAAAATTGTCCGAGAAAAAAAATTGAATTGCTTTCTAGCAGAACAATATATAACTCCAATGGGCATCAACAAATCATGGCAATATCATCTTCTCAAATAACGTAGCGGTCTTATAATAGTTAAAAAGATCTTCAATGGCACATTTATAAAACGCTTGACTACTCATGATACTTAATTATGGGAGAAGGATACAAAGAAAAGTACGAAGAGAAGGAGGCCTTAAATAGAGAATGGAGGAAACTAAGATTTTAGTTCTGGGAGGCTAATGGTCAAAAGACGAACATTTGAAATGCAATACTGAAAAGACTTCACCAAACATAAAACAAACTGGATGATTATTGTTGCGAAATAGAAGTGCACTAGATAGACAAGAAGAAGTGAAGGGGAAATGAAAATTTCCGGTGGAATGTGTGGCTTAGAACATGGATAGTAGAAGTACTTTTTCTTATTGGTTCAAGTTTATCCGAGAATCTCAAAGCAATATGTTTATTCTCTTGATCTCTGACTGGTCTTGCTTTGACTCCAGTGTCAATATCTCACCGATCACTGAGTATCTAAATCCAAAATTGAAATCTTCTCTTCCCTTTATATCCTTGTTCCCTGACTTGGTTTTGAGAAAGACTAAACTTTTAATTTCCAATCTTACTTCATCAACCATGAAGTTAACTTTAAGACAACTACTTACTACTAACATGGAAGGACAACCAAATCAAAAACAAATAACTAGAATTAACTGAAGCATGGCACCCAAACTTCCCACGACAATGCCTACCAACCAGCACAACATACGGACAAAATAGATCAGCAGTAAAACATAGAAGAAGCACGAATGCAATGCATGATCTGAACCCATCCTATGGTGCATCAGTGTGTCAAATTTAAAGTTATTGAATCCTAGCTCAAGTCTTTAATCCTTTGGGCAACTTAAAAGGGCATGTTTTAATTATCCATCCATCCTAGAAATTCTCAAATTATCCTAGTTTACTATAAACTACTCCAGATATCTAAAGCGTAGGTTCTGATACCAACTGTAAAATCCCAGGTTTTTTCCTAACCGGCGATGCTACCTCGCTAGCTACATAAATGCCAAATTTAGGGAAATTCTAAAAATCGTACAGGACCTGCTTTGTTTATTAGGACATCCACTACATTCCAATATAGAGATATCCATCAGAAAGCAACAAGCTAATGTTCGCAAATAGCACAGACATAATTTATAGCTCTCAAATCGTCCAATATGTATTAAAAATATTACTCGAGTGACCGAAGTCTCACACTAGATGATAGAATACATACACTCAGCTAGATGGTCAGACAATCTAATAAATCTCCAAGCTAAAGTATGAGTGTTTATTTTCTAGTTGATGGTGTGTGACATGACGTGTAAAAGAAAGTGTGATACTCCCACCATGCATGCCGTTATTTCGAGTACCTGAACACCAAATAAAATCAACCACAAGAGAAACAAGTGTGAGTAAAAGTATACTCATCTAAGTACCATAAGAGCCGAAAGTTTCACAAGTAATAACAGAAATAGTATTGATTCTTAGACTAAATGCAAAGATGCTTTCATTGGAAAATACTATCCTCCTGCTAAGATTATATCTATGAGAAGTTAAATAATGAAATTTAAACAATCTGATAATGAACATGTTGCTCAAGCTTGAGAAAGAATGAAATCTTTGGTAAAGAATTGTCCCACTCATGGACTGACTACTTAGATGATTATCCAAACCTTTTATGCAGGACTGAATTATTCGTCAAGAAATATGCTGGATTCTACTGTTGGAGGTACCTTTATGACCATTACTTTGGGTGCTGCAACAAATCTTCTGGATAATATGATGGTGAACTATTCTGAATTGCACACTGAGAGATCTCCACAAGGTGAGAAGGTAAATCCTGTTGAAGAGACCTCTTCCTTGAGTGATAAAATTGATATTATTATGTCTATGCTTGTTAATGGGAAAGCTCATATTGATCCAAATCATGTTCCCTTAGCTTCTTTGGTTGCTCAAGAAGAGCAAGTTGATGTGAACTTTATAAGAAATAATAATTTTAGCAACAATGCCTATAGGAATAATTTTGGTAATAATAACTATAGGCCATATCCTCCCAATAATGGTAATGCTTATGGAAATTCCTACAATAATAATAGTAGTACACCCTCTGAACTTGAAGTTATGCTTAAAGATTTTATTAGTAAACAAACTGCTTTTAATAAAACTATTGAGGAAAAACTCTCTAATGTTGAAAGAAATATAGCATCATTGTCTGAAGCACAATCTTCTTTTCATAAAATGGTTGCTAAACCTGAAACTATTGAAAATCCCTTTGCTGCTACTAATGCCATACAAGTTAGAATTGATGATGTTAGACTATTAGCTGAATTGCATGCTAAGTGGGAAAGAGAAGATGAAATTGCTAGAAATATTAGTATTTCTACTATCACTACCACTAATGTTGAAGCTAGTAAACCCAATGGAACCTTTCTCTAATAAAAATGTTGAAACCTTTGGAAACATGGGAAACAATAGCTCTACTACTTTAGATGATAATTATGATTTTGATCTTGATGGTTGCAATATCTCTGAAGTAATTAAGTTCCTACAAAAGCTTGCTAAAATTGCTAATGCTAGTGCTATGAATATGGCCTTTACAAAACACATTACTGATGCTCTCATAAAAATTAAAGAAGAAAAGATGAAACATAAAGCTTCTATTCCTATGAAACTAGAAGATGGTTGGGAACCCATCATTAATATAAAAGTAAATTATTTTGATCTCAAAGCTTTATGTGACCTTGATAGTAGTGTTTCTATTATGCCTAGAAGAATTTATGATATGCTTGATTTGCCACCATTGGAAGATTGTTTTTTAAATGTCCTACTTGATGATAATGCTAAATAGAAACACATGGGGAGTATTAATGATGTTCTTATTATGGTTAACAATGCCTATGTCCCCGTTGATTTCTATGTTTTGGATGTTGAATGCAATGCTTCTTGTCCTATTACTTTGGGAAGATCTTTTCTTAGAACTGTTGGTGCCATTATTGATCTGAAATAAGGCACCATTAAATATCAACTCCCACTCAAGAAAGGTATAGAACACTTCCCTAAAAAGAGAGAGAAGATTCCTTTTGCCTCTCCTATTAAAAATAAATTTGGTCTTAATGCTTCTTCATTTGAGAATACTTGATTCTTTTCTTGCTTCTTATGCCTAACTTAAAGGCGTTAAAGAAAAGTACTTATTGGGAGATAACCCAAAAGTTTTAGTTGAGTCTTGGATGTTATTGCTTCAGTAATAATCTCTCCATATCATTTTTGTGTCGTTTTTGTGCCAAGAGTAACCTCTAATGAGAGAGAAGTAATGCTTGGGAAAGATGTTGTCCCGAAACAGATTTTTGTGCTTCGCTATAAAAATTTGTGTAAAACCTCTGTACATTGGTTTGAGCTGTGATTATTTGTGATTCTACCCCAGGTTGTTATACAACTTTTGTTAGTTCAACACTTTTAGATTTGATCAATATAAGGTCTTCGAAAAAATTGTTTTTACCTGCTTATTTGTTTTGACAGATTTCTGCCATTATTTGCATTTGCTTCTTGTTGATTCCTTTTTGGGTTCCTTTTGGGGAATTGAGATTTTTTAGGGAAGTGCTATAGTAGCTTGTGTTTTAATGGAAATTTTACTTATGCTAGAACTGAAACAAAAGACTTATTATCTTGAGTACACTAATGTTGTTAATGAAGATTGTGTGAAGTTTTGTATGAAGGAAAAATTTCAAGTGTAGGGAAAGGATGATGTAATGAGATGAAGAATGGACTAAAGCTTAAGCTTGGGGATGCCACCCGTGTCACCCCAAGAAATATCCAAGAAGTACAAGCGTCAAATCTTGGGGATGCCCAAGGCATCCCCTTCTTCATCAATAAAAATCTCAGGTTTCTTCCAAACACCTCATTTTTATTGTTTCATGCACAGTTGTGTTGTTCTTGGAGCGTCTTTGTTTTCGTTTTCATTTTTGTTTGCTTGGTTTACTTAGTTTGCTTGAATAAATTGGTTGGACCCCCTAATTCTTACATTAGTTTTCAAATAAGATTGGTTTGGATTGGAAAAGAGTAGGAAAAGTTCATGCTTAAGTGGTAAAAAGAGCTTGTTTTTGACTGTGGCCTATGCTTTGTCATGTCATGCTTGATATTGTTTTGGATTTATTCTTAGTGAATTTTGCTGTAGCATGATGATACGTTGCTAACGTATCTATAATTTTTGATGTTCCATGCTTGTTTTATGTCTACTTTCTTATGTTTTGTCCAAACTTGTTTTTGTGCTCATCATACCTTCCTCTTGGGGTTCCCCAACGAAATTCTACAGTGATTTGAGCACATCAAGTATTTTTCTGGCGCCGTGGCCAGGGAGTCAAGGACATCTTCACAAGGGGAGTCCCTCGTAACCAATCTCTTTAATTTGTTTTATTTGTTTTGCTTAGTTTATTTTTGTTTTGTTTGCTTGTTTGTTTATCAAAAACACACAAAAAATTAGTTTTACAAGTTTGCTTTCTTTACTAAAAACACAAAAAAATTATTAGTTCCTTTCTTAAGTTGCCATTATGTCTAGCATTGCTCCAATTACTATGTCACCCAAGGAAATGATTTTCACTTTTAAACAAGGAATTGAAGAGATTTTCAAATAAGCTTGGTCTAGAATCTCTGATCTACATAAAAAACTGAACCTAAAATGACTCAAAGCTTGTTCCTTAGCAGTTTTTACCTTGGAATTGCTCTTTTCTATAGATATGATTTGGATGTTGTAGTGGCAGGAGATTTCCTCCAATGCAATGAGGATGATGCTTTTAATGCCATAAAAAAGTTGGTCTTTACTTACAACTTACCTAGCAAATCCGATTCTTCCTTTATAAACATATTTGCTAGATTGAACACTCTTGAGACCCGCACTTCTAGTTTAAAAGAATGCTATAACATGCTTAGAGAGCATCATGATTATGTTCCAATAAATTCTGAACCCTCAAAGTGGCTTCCTACAGTAAAGATTGTTATAAATAATGAAACTTTTCATGCTCGCTGTGATATCATGTATGAATTCTATCTTATGCCTAAAGATATCTATGAATCTTTGAATCTTTGGGGACTTTTTGAAGGAGGAGACGAAATATTTCTTGATAATAATGCCACAATATTACCCATTGGAATAGCTGAACGAGTGTTTACAAAGATCCTAGGGAAAATGGTTTCTACTAATTATCTTGTTATTGAATGTGTAGGAAAAGGACAAATTACACTTGGAAGATCCCTATTAAAACTCCTTGGATCAATAATAGATGTGAAAAAGGGCACCATGCACTTTGCTTCTCCACCAAACAATCATATGTTCCCCAAGGCTAAGAATAAAAGTAAGAGAGGTAAGGGCAAGAAATTTGGTTTTAATGCTTCTTCATTTGAGAACACTTGATTCTTTTTCTTGCTTCTTATGCCTAACTTAAAGGCGTTAAAGAAAAGTACTTATTGGGAGATAACCCAAAAAATTTAGATGAGTCTTGGTAGTTATTGCTTCAGTAATAACCGCTCCTTATCCTTTTTATTTGCTTTTTGTGCCAAGAGTAACCTCAAATGAGAGAGAAGTAATGCTTGGAAAAGTTGCTGTCCCGAAACAGAATTTTGTGCTTCACCGTAAAATTTCGTATAAAATCTCTGTACGTCGTTTTGAGGCATGAATTTTTTAGCTTCTGCCCCAGGTTGTTATCTAACTTTCGTTAGGTCAATACTTTTCGATTTGAGCAACAGAAGGTCTTCGAAAAAATTGGTTTTTACCTGTTGGTCTGATTTTGACAGATTTCTGCCATTATTTGCATTTGCTTCTTGTTGATTCCTTTTTGGGTTCTCTTTGGGGAATTGAGATTTTCAAGGGAAGTGCTTCAGTAGCTTGTGTTTTAATGGAAGTTTTATTGGTGTTGAAACTGAACCCAAAGACTTATTACCTTGAGTGCACTAATGTTGCTAATAAAGATTGTGTGAAGTTTTGTATGAAGGAAAAAATTTAGGTGTATGGAGAGAATGATGTAATGAGATGAAGAATGGACTAAAGCTCAAGCTTGGGGATGCCACGCGTGTCACCCCAAGAAATATCCAAGAAGTACAAGCGTCAAAGCTTGGGGATGCCCAAGGCATCCCCTTCTTCATCAATAAAAATCTCAGGTTTCTTCCAAACACTTCATTTTTATTGTTTCATGCACAATTGTGTTGTTCTTGGAGCGTCTTTGTTTTAGTTTTTGGTTTTCATTTGCTTAGTTTTCTTAGTTTTCTTAAATAAATTGGTTGGACCCCCTCATTCATGCATTAGTTTTCAAATAAGATTGGTTTGGATTGGAAAAGAGTAGGAAAAGTTCATGCTTTAGTGGTAAAGGGGAGCTTGTTTTTGACTGTGACCTGTGCTTTGTCATGTGATGCTTGTTATTGTTTTGTCTTTATGCTTAGTGATTTTTTATGTAGCATGACATGTTATAAACAATTGATATTGCTTAATGGCCTTGAAAGAATCATACGTTGTTTTAGCATATTAAAGCATAGTATTGTGGTATTCTTCTTTGATGCTTTATTTGGGTTGACTTGGCGCTTGCTAACACCATGTTAACACTATCCCAAGTCACCATAGCCTCTCTGATCCTTTAGTTTTCGACTTGTAATATCACTTTATGCTTTAATTAATGATGTTTTGTCGCTTTGCATGATTATGGCCATTATTGCTCTCTTAGTTGGTCGCTCCTAGTCTTTTGCTAGCCTCCATAACCAAATATGAGTTCCACTCATGCATCCAACTCCAAATAAAACCAAGTTATTCCAAAGAGTCCACCATACCTACCTATTAGCATTTGCTATTCCAAGTATATTCATGTTTTTTATCTACCTTCCGAATTAAACTTGTTATGTGAAAATGAGTGATTAAAGCTCTCACGAACTTGATGGCACACTTTACTTTCTTGCACTTAATAATCTTGAACCATTGTGTCCATATTTATTACGTATATGCTTGCGCTTTATAAGTTGAGGTTAGCAGAACCATGTATCATGGGGAACGCTTTCAACATTGCACTTATTATTCTGTTGATATCATGATTCTTTTTCTTATGGATCCCGGCGGTATGAAATAAAAGGGGAACTTGTAAGATCATGGAGTTTGTATGTGTGTTAGAGAAACGCCTAGGCCGCTAGCCTAAGCCATGCCTAATCATGGTGGAAACTTGCAGCATAACCATAATGAGCACTCGATGAAGCATACTCAATAAAAACCTATGCAAATAGAAAATAAAAAGATCGCTGAGATGCTCATTGTTTGCTTGCCTTGTCATTTTGATATGGGATAGCTCCAGTGTCATGGGGCAAGGGGTACCCCGTTGGCAGTTCTCCATGATACATATGTACTTACAATTACAAGAGCTTACTTGTGAATGAAGTTGAGTAGCATGAGGTTCGGTACTCGTAAGCAAGGGGCATGAGATTTCAACTTATAACTTGTCAAGCATATCCTCTTAGTTGTGTCATTTTAACCGTAATCACCGAAAGATGCTTATGATAGGGGCAATGAGAGTTGAAAGCTAATAAGTACCATAATTTTTTGGAAGCTCTTTGTGAGACTTGAATCCTTGCTTCCTTCTATGAAGGCCTTTCTTTTACTTTTATGTTGAGTCCCCATCTTCTATCTTTATGCACGTATTGAGAGAGCATAGTGGCCATTCTTAGTTTAATGTGCATTGTCCCAAGACTTGTTGATTGATTCATAATGTTGATATTGCTTGTTCTTAAACTATTTGTATATAGTCACCCTTATGAACTTTGAAGGTGTCATATGCATTTATGTTTTGCTACTCTACGAGGGACAAGCTGAATACCATTCTCATTATGCTTTCTATATTTGAAACAAACAAACGTCTTGCAAATCATTGTTATTCATTAATCTTTTGTTTGTGCCTTTTCATGTTACAACATAGTTGCTATGTCTTATTGTTAGAACTATATCTTTGATGCTATGTTAAAGTACTATGATCCCAGCTATCAATGTTTTACAAATACTTTGATCAAGTTTATGATGGTGCATGCCACCTCAAAAATTATTCTTTCTTTCTATCACTTACCTACTCGAGGACGAGCAGGAGTTAAGCTTGGGGATGTTGATACGCTGCTAACGTATCTATAATTTTTGATGTTCCATGCTTGTTTTATATCTACTTTCTTATGTTTTGTCCACACTTTGGAGTATTTTATACACTTTTTCGGACTAACTTATTAATGAAATGCCACAGTGCCAGCTGCCGGTTTTCTGCTGTTTTTGGTTCTAGGAAAGTCAAAAAATGAACATTCTCAGAATTGGACGGGACAAAAGCCAAAGTCAATATTTCACCGAGGGGGACACGGAGCCAGAAGACGAGACGGAGAGGGGCCAGGGGCCGGCCACACCACCTGGCCGTGCGGCCAGGCCTGCCCACGCCAGGGGGTGGTGCGGCCGCCTAGGGTACCCCCTCGGCCTCCACTTTCGCCTATATATCGCCTTTGATATAGAAACCCTAAGTACCCAATCAAAATTCCTCGAAAGAGTCTGTAGCCGCCATCATCTCCATCCCTAGATCGGGAGGGATCTGAAGCTCTTCCCGGCACCCTGCCGGAGGGGAGAATTCACCCTGGAGGCCTCCTTCATCACCATGTCTGCCTCGGGTATGATGCGTGAGTAGTTCATCCCTGGACTACGGGTCCATGTAGTAGCTAGATGGTTGGTTCTTCTCCTTTGTGCTACCATGTCTAGATCTTGTGAGCTCCGTTCATGATCAAGATCATCTATTTGTAATCATACATGTTGTGTTTGCGGGGATCCGATGGATATTGAGATGCTATTTCAGATTGATTATTGATTCTATCATGTCTTTGTTATTTGTGATCTTGCATGCTCTCCGTTGTTAGTAGATGCTAGCAACTCCAAGAGGGAGTATTTATGCTCGATAGTGGGTCCATGCCTCTAGTAATCTGGGGAAGTGACATAAATCTCTAAGGTACTAGATGTGCTGTTGCTACTAGGGAGAAAACAACAATCCTTTGTTCATAGAACAATTGTATTGTTTACTTTACACGCAATGCGTAATGCAATTATCTATTGCTTGCAACTTAATACTGGAGGGGGCTCGGATTGATAACCTGAAGGTGGATTATTAGTCATGGATGTAGTTGGATTATGGTCTATGTATAATGTTGTAATGCCCAATCAAATCTCATAGGAGTCAAGATGATCAGTATATGCATGTATGCTTTTTCGATGTTTGTCAATTGCCCCGCTGTAATTTGTTCACCCAACATGCCATCTATCTTAAGGAGAACCACCACTAGTGAACTATGGACCTCGGTCCTTTCTTTTACCATCAATCTACAACTGTTATCGCTTTACTTTTACGCAAGCTTTTACTTTCTTCCACACAATATGTTTAATCCTTTGTTTTCAGCAAAACCGGTGAGATTGACAACCTCACTGTAAGTTGGGGGCAAAGTTCTGTGGTTGTGTTGTGCAGGATTCCAAGTTGGCAACAACACCTTGGAGGTGTTTCCTTGCTCATCTGGTTCGATAACCTTGGTTTCATAACTGAGGGAAAACTTGCTGATGTGCTCATCATTCCTTCTTCTTGGGGTTCCCCAACGAGGCTCTATAGTGATCTTAGCCACATCACATGACATGTTATAAACAATTGAGATTTCTTAATGTGCCTTGAAAGAATTATGCGTTGTTTAACATATTAAAGAATAGTATTGTGGTATTCTCCTTTGATGATTTATCTGGGTTGACTTGGCGCATGCTCACACCATGTTATGACTATCCCAAGTCACCATAGGCTTTATGATCCTTTAGTTTTCGACTTGTAATATCACTTTATGCTTTAATTAATGATGTTTTGTCGCTTTGCATGATTATGGCCATTATTGCTCTCTTAGTTGGTCACTCCCAGTCTTTTGCTAGCCTCCATAACCAAGTATGAGTTCCAGTCATGCATCCAACTCCAAATAAAACTAATTTATTCCAAAGAGTCCACCATACCTACCTATTCTCATTTGCTATTCCAAGTATATTCATGTTTTATCTACCTTCCGAATTAAACTTGTTATGAGAAAACTAGTGATTAATGCTCTCACGAACTTGATGGCACACTTTACTTTCGTGCACTTAATAATCTTGAACCATTGCATCCACCTTTGTTGCATATATGCTTGTGCTTTATAAGTTGAAGTTAGCAGAACCATGTATCATGGGGAACGCTTTCAACATTGCACTTATTATTCCGTTGATATCATGATTGTTTTTCTTATGGATCCCGGCGGTGTGAAATAAAAGGGGAACTTGTAAGATCATGGAGTTTGTATGTGTGTTAGAGAAACACCTAGGCCGCTAGCCTAAGTCATTCCTAATCATGGTGGAAACTTGCGGCATAACCATAATGAGCATTCTATGAAGTATCCTCAATAAAAACCTATGCAAATAGGAAATAAAAAGATCTCTGAGATGCTCATTGTCTGCTTGCCTTGTCATTTTGATTATGGGATAGCTCATGTATCATGTGCGAGGGGTACCCCGTTGGCTGTTCTCTATGATACATATGTACTTACAATTACAAGAGCTTACTTGTGAATGAAGTTGAGTAGCATGAGGTTCGGTACTCATAACTAAGGGGCATGAGATTTCAACTTATAACTTGTCAAGCATATCCTCTTAGTTGTGTCACTTTAACCTTAATCACCTAAAGATGCTTATGATAGGGGCAATGAGAGCTGAAAGCTAATAAGTACCATGATTTTTGGAAGCTCTTTATGAGACTTGGATCCCTGGTTCCTTCTATGAAGGCCTTTCTTTTACTTTTATGTTGAGTCTCCATCTTCTATCTTTATGCACCTATTGAGAGAGATTAGTGGCCATTCTTAGTTTAATGTGTATTTTCCCAAGACTTGTTGATTGATTCATAACTTTGATATTGCTTGTTCTAAAACTATTTGTATCTAGTCACCCTTATGAACTTTGGAGGTGTCCTATGCATTTTGCTACACTATGAGGGACAAGCTAAATACCATTCTCACTATGTTTTCTTTATGTGAAACAAACAAATGTCTTGCAAAGCATTGTTATTCATGAATCTTTTGTTTGTACCTTTTCATGTTACAACATAGTTGTTATGTCTCATTGTTAGAACTATATATTTCATGCTATGTTAAAGTACTATGATCCTAGCTATCAATGTTCTACAAATGCTTTGATCAAGTTTATGACGGTGCATGTCACCTCAAAAATTATTATTTTCTTTTTATCACATACCTACTCGAGGACGAGCAGGAGTTAAGCTTGGGGATGTTGATACGTTGCAAACGTATCTATAATTATTGATGTTCTGTGCTTGTTTTATATCTACTTTCTTATGTTTTGTCCACACTTTGGAGTATTTTTATACACTTTCTTCCGGCACACCAAAGTAGTGCTCATCGATATATTTTGAGCTCTGCGAAGGGCCTATCTTTTACCTTTTAGTTGAGTCAGTAAACCTATTCCCTTCTACCTTAGCAAGTATTTTGAGTTGTTGTGTTTCATTCATCCATATGATGATTTATTCAATCATGTTTCTTATGTTCCTTGTTTTGCACATTGCTCTTATCTTAGAGAGTTTTACTTTGAAAGCTATCATTGAAAACCCCGTTATGATTGAACTCCTACAAAATTGTTAACTATTCTTTGGCCAAGAGCAAAGTTTGCCATTACCAATTATGATTTACTTTATGTATCTTTATTGTGTTTCCTTTACTTATTGCAAGTTAAGTTATATAATAGTGAGTTGTCTTCTATTATGATTTGTGTATTGATGAATGTGATGCTTCTTGTCCGTATTCTTTTATCGACTCTTCACTCCATAAACCTGAGGTCATGTTTATTGAGCTTAGTTTTCGCTTGGGGACAAGCGAAGTCTAAGCTTGGGGGGAGTTGATACGTCCATTTTGCAT
This sequence comes from Avena insularis, assembly GCA_023614405.1. Lineage (NCBI taxonomy): Eukaryota > Viridiplantae > Streptophyta > Magnoliopsida > Poales > Poaceae > Avena > Avena insularis. The sequence goes on along the minus strand of CM042694.1, from coordinate 166,840,650 downwards.
CACTATTCTATATCATAATTTACTGTTATTCATTGATATATTTCATATTAAGAGATGATACTTATGTTATTTCATATGTTTTTGCATGGTTGATGACTTTTGGAGCATGGACCACTGCAGTCAGGATTCTGATGGAAAAGGTGTTGTTTGGAGGCGAAATTCGCGAAGATCCGAAAATCCGGGAAAATACATGGAAAATCCTATTTTTCCAGAAGACGAAGGATGCCAGAAGGGGGAGTGGAGATGGGCCACAGGTGGCCCACACCACCCCCTGGCACGGTCTACCCTAGGCCGCGCCACCAGGTGGTGTGGCCACCCTGACCCACTCCTGGCTCTCCCCTTTGGCATATATTATCCCCACGAAACCCTAATACTTGGAGAGCGACCACAGAAAGATTTCGCCGCCTCTACGGGGCAGAAAACTATAAAGAGTGAAAGATCTCTCCGGTAGTCAGAATTCTGCCGAGGAAATTCCTTCCCAGAGAGGGGAGATCATCGCCATCAACACCACCATCAAGCTGTACTTCATCGGGATCATCATCACCATCATCTCCATCATCATCTCCACCAGCACCATCATCACCACTTCATACCGCTGTAACAATTGGGTTGAATCTTGCATTGTTCTTAGGGGAAACTTTCCTGGTGTTGATTACTTGTTGTAGTTGATGCCATTGAGTGGAACCGTTGAATTATTGTTATGTTCAGATTGTTACTTATCATTATATCATCTCTGATATTGATCCATATGATGTCTTGTGAGTAGTTCGTTTAGTTCTTGAGGACATGGGAGAAGTCATGTTGTTAGTAGTGGAATTGTGTTGAGTAAGATTCCATAGTTTGTTATTTAAGTTGTGGTGTTATTCTTCTAGTGGTGTCATGTGAAATCGACTACATGACACTTCACCTTTATGGGCCTAGGGGAATGCATTGTGTATTTGTCTACTAATCGTAGGGGTTGCCGGAGTGACAGAAACCTGAACCCTCGTTAGGAAACCTTTGCACAAGGGATGTCATGATCTTAGAGTTTAATGTTGTGGTTAGGTTTCTATCTTAATTACTTTCTTGTACTTGCGGATGCTTGCAAGGGGTTTAATCACAAGTATGTATTAGTCCTAGGAAGGTCGGTACATTAGCACAGGTTCAGCTACACAACACTTATCAAACTAAAGAAGATTAATCAACTATATGAAGCGAAAGCACTTGACAATATTCCCATGTGTCCTCGAAAACGTTTGGTCATCTTAAGTAATACAACCGGCTTGTCCTTTGCTAAAGAAAGGATTGGGCCACTTGCTGCATTTATTATCATTGTCTTTTATTTACTCGCACTTTATTTATCTTCAGTATCAAAAAACCCTAAAAATATGTTTGCTAAGTATTTACACAGAATTCCTGCTCCAAGCCACTCATCAACACCTTCTGCTCCTCGTTGGGTTTGACACTCTTACTTATCGAAAATACTGCGATACACCCCCTATACTTGTGGATCATCAAGACTATTTTTCTGGCGCCGTTGCCGGGGAGTCAGGGACATCTTCACAAGGGGAGTCCCTCATAACCAATCTCTTTACTTTGTTTTATTTGTTTTGCTTAGTTTATTTTTGCTTTGTTTGCTTGTTTCTTTATCAAAAACACACAAAAATTAGTTGTACTAGTTTGCTTTCTATATTAAAAACACAAAAAATGACTACTCTTGAAAACACTAAGTTGTGTGACTTCACTAGCACCAACAACAATAATTTCATGTGCACACCTATTGCTCCACCTGTTCCTGAAGCTACTTTCTTTGAAATTAAGCCTGCCTTACTCAATCTTGTTATGAGAGAACAATTTTCTGGAATTGGTACTGAAGATGCTTCTGCTCATCTAAATAACTTTGTTGAACTTTGTGAGATGCAAAAACATAGGGATATAGATGGAGATATTATTAAGCTTAAGTTGTTTCCTTTCTCTTTGAGAGGAAAAGCTAAAGAATGGTTGCAATCCCTAGCTAGAAATAGTATTGATTCTTGGACTAAATGCAAAGATGCTTTCATTGGAAATTCTATCCTCCTGCTAAGATTATATCTATGAGAAGTGAAATAATGAATTTAAACAATCTGATAATGAACATGTTGCTCAAGCTTGGGAAAGAATGAAATCTTTGGTAAAGAATTGTCCCACTCATGGACTGACTGCTTGGATGATTATCCAAACCTTTTATGCAGGACTAAATTATTCTTCAAGAAATCTACTGGATTCTGCTACTGGAGGTACCTTTATGACCATTACTTTGGGTTCTGCAACAAAGCTTCTAGATAATATGATGATGAACTATTCTGAATGGCACACTGAGAGAGCTCCACAAGGTAAGAAGGTAAATTCTATTGAAGAGACCTCTTCCTTGAGTGATAAAATTGATGTTATTATGTCTATGCTTGTTAATGGGAAAGCTCATATTGATCCAAATCATGTTCCCTTAGCTTCTTTGGTTGCTCAAGAAGAGCAAGTTGATGTGAACTTTATAAGAAATAATAATTTTAGCAACAATGCCTATAGGAATAATTTTGGTAATAATAACTATAGGCCATATCCTCCCAATAATGGTAATGCTTATGGAAATTACTACAACAATAATAGGAGTGCACCCTCTGAACTTGAAGTTATGCTTAAAGATTTTATTAGTAAACAAACTGCTTTCAATAAAACTATTGAGGAAAAACTCTCTAATGCTGAAAGAAATATAGCACCATTGTCTGAAGCACAATCTTCTTTTAATAAAATGGTTGCTAAACCTGAAACTATTGAAAATCCCTTTGCTGCTACTAATGCCATACAAGTTAGAATTGATGAAAATGTTAGACTATTAGCTGAATTGCATGCGAAGTGGGAAAGAGAAGATGAAATTGCTAGAAATATTAGTATTTCTACTACCACTACCACTAATGTTGAAGCTAGTAAACCCAATGGAACCTTTTCTAATAATAATGCTGAAACCCTTCAAAACATGGGAAACAATAGCTCTACTACTTTATATGATAATTATGATTTTGATCTTGATGGTTGCAATATCTCTGAAGTAATTAAGTTCCTACAAAAGCTTGCTAAAATTCCTAATGCTAGTGCTATGAATATGGCCTTTACAAAACACATTACTGATGCTCTCATAAAAATTAAATAAGAAAAGATGAAACATAAATCTTCTATTCCTATGAAACTAGAAGATGGTTGGTAGCCCATCATTAATATAAAAGTAAATGATTTTGATCTCAAAGCTTTATGTGACCTTGATAGTAGTGTTTCTATTATGCCTAGAAGGATTTATGATATGCTTGATTTGCCACCATTGGAAGATTGTTATTTAAATGTCCCACTTGATGATAATGCTAAAAAGAAACTCATGGGGATTATTAATGATGTTCTTATTATGGTTAACAATGCCTATGTCCCCATTGATTTCTATGTTTTGGATGTTGAATGCAATGCTTCTTGTCCTATTACTTTGGGAAGACATTTTCTTAGAATTGTTGGTGCCATTATTGATACGAAAGAAGGAACCATTAAATATCAACTCCCACTCTAGAAAGGTATAGAACACTTCCCTAAGAAGAGAGAGAAGACTCCTTTTGCCTCTCCTATTAAAAATAAATTTGGTCTTAATGCTTCTTCATTTGAGAATACTTGATTCTTTTCTTGCTTCTTATGCCTAACTTAAAGGCGTTAAAGAAAAAGTACTTATTGGAAGATAAGCCAAAAGTCTTAGTTGAGCCTTGGAAGTTATTGCTTCAGTAATAACCTCTCCTTATCTTTTTTATTTGCTTTTTTGCCAAGCGTAACCTCTAATGAGAAAGAAGTAATGCTTGGGAAAGTTGCTGTCCCGAAACAGATTTTTGTGCTTTGCTGTAAAAATTCGTGTAAAATCTCTGTACGTCGTTTTGAGCTGTAATTCTTTGTGCTTCTGCCCCAGGTTGTTATCCAACTTTTATCAGTTCAAAACTTTTTGATTTGAGAAACCGAAGGTCTTCAAAAAAAATTGTTTTTACCTTCTCGTCTGTTTCGACAGATTTCTGCCATTATTTGCATTTGCTTCTTGTTGATTCCTTTTTGGGTTCCTTTTGGGGAATTGAGCTTTTTGAGGGAAGTGATACAGTAGATTGTGTTTTAATGGAAGTTTTACTTGTGTTATAACTGAACCAAAAGACTTATTATCTTGAGTACACTAATGTTGCTAATGAAGATTGTGTGAAGTTTTGTATGAAGGAAAAATTTCCGGTGTAGGGAAAGAATGATGTAATGAGATGAAGAATGGACTAAAGCTTAAGCTTGGGGATGCCACCCATGTCACCCCAAGAAATATCCAAGAAGTACAAGCGTCAAAGCTTGGCGATGCCCAAGGCATCCCCTTCTTCATCAATAAAAATCTCAGGTTTCTTCCAAACACTTCATTTTTATTGTTTCATGCACAGTTGTGTTGTTCTTGGAGCGTCTTCGTTTTTTTTTTGTTTTTGTTTCCTTAGTTTGCGTAGTTTGCTTGAATAAATTGGTTGGACCCCCTCATTCTTACATTAGTTTCAAATAAGATTGGTTGAGATTGGAAAAGAGTAGGAAAAGTTCATGCTTAAGTGGTAAAAAGAGCTTGTTTTTGACTGTGGCCTATGCTTTGTCATGTCATGCTTGATATTGTTTTGGCTTTATGCTTAGTGATTTTTGCTGAAGCCTGATAGATTGCTTAAAGTGCCTTGAAAGAATCAAGCGTTGTTTTAGCATATTAAAGCATAGTATCGTGGTATTCTCCTTTGATGCTTTATTTGGGTTGACTTGGCGCATGCTCACACCATGTTATGACTATCCCAAGTCACCATAGCCTTTATGATCCTTTAGTTTTTGACTTGGCGCATAAGCATGAACTTTCCTACTCTTTCCAATCCAAACCAAACTATTTGAAAACTAATGTATGAAAGAGGGGGTACAACCAATTTATTCAAGCAAACTAAGAAAGCCAAGCAAACAAAAAACCAAAAACAAAAATGAAGACGCTCCAAGAACAACACAACTGCGCATGAAACAATAAAAATGAAGTGTTTGGAAGAAACCTGGGATTTTTATTGATGAAGAAGGGGATGCTTTGGGCATCCCCAAGCTTTGACGCTTGTACTTCTTGGATATTTCTTGGGGTGACACGCATGGCATCCCCAAGCTTGAGCTTTAGTCCATTCTTCATCTCGTTACATCATTCTCTCCATACACCTGAAAATTTTCCTTCATACAAAACTTCACACAATCTTTATTAGCAACATTAGTGCACTCAAGATAATAAGTATTTGTAAGTTTCAACACCAATAAAACTTTCATTAAAACACAAGCTACTGTAGCACTTCCCTCAAAAATCTCAATTCCCCAAAGAGAACCCAAAAAGGAACCAACAAGAAGCAAATGCAAATAATGGCAGAAATCTGTCAAAACAGACCAGCAGGTAAAAACCAATTTTTTTGAAGACATTGTGTTCCTCAAATCAAAAAGTGTTGAACGAATGAAAGTTAGATAACAACCTGGGGTAGAAGCACAAAAATTCACGCCTCAAAACTATGTACAGAGATTTTACAAGAATGTTTACAGTGAAGCACAAAAATCTGTTTCGAGACAGCAACTTTCTCAAACATTACTTCTCTCTCATTAGAGGTTACCCTTGGCACAAAAAGCAAAATAAAAAGGATAAGGAGCGGTTATTACCAAAGTAATAACTTCCAATCTAAAAAACTTTGGGTTATCTCCAATAAGTACTTTTCTTTTAACTTTTTTAGGCTTGATAGTTTGAGAAGATGCTCACATAAGAAACATGAATTGAAGTAAAAGAGAGCATCAAGAAGCAAATTCAAAACACATTTAAGTCTAACCCTCTTCCTATGCATAGAAATATTGTAAGAAAAGAAATCAAAGAAGCATATAGTAACAAGAATGGGTAGATAAAAACAAGAGCAACTTCAAAAATTTCAGCACATAGAGAGGTGTTTCAGTACCATGAAAACTTCTACAACCATATTTTCCTGTCGCATAATAATTTTCAGTAGCCTCTTGAATAAACTCAACAATATAACTATCACATAAAGTATGCTTTTCATGATCTACAAACACATAATTTTTATCAAGCTCAAAAATAGTGGGATTAAAACCAAACCCACTTTTAACAATTCTATAACGAGATGACTGATCATTCAATATAGGACCATCGTCTAGAGCTTTATCATAAACATTTTATAAGAAAAACTCTTTAGTACCATGCATTTTGAAGTTAGGCACAAATAAAAGATTATCATAGATAACATGAGCATAACATTCATCCTCCTTTGGTAAGCATGGGGGACAATCAAATAATGTAAGGGATAAAGAGTTACTCTCATTAGAAGGTAGGCATGGGTAGCTAATCCATTCTTCCTCCTTTTGTTCATCACTCTCCTCCTATTTTTCATCTAATGAGCTTCCCCTTTCAGAAATTTCTTCTTCCATAAGCTCCTGCAAGGCATTAGTCTCTTCCGTTGGTGGAAAGCATCTATTAATATATTCAAGAATATAGCTATTTTCTTCCTTGTAATTATCAAAGAAAACTTTAAGTATATCATAAAACTCATATTTATAAGGTGAATCATCAGTATTTTCAAGCAAACTAGCAAGTTCAAATTCACCCTTCCAAGCGATAAATTCTTCAATTTCTTCCACATCATAAAAGTCATAATTTCCTTTAACATAATAAGATATGGTAACATTATCATTATACTCACATTGAAAAGGGAGGTGTTTATACCTCTTACAGCAACAAGATTTATCAAAGCAATAAGTAACATTATAAGTAGAGCACACGTTTCTAGCAATGGTATACAATTTATCAATTTGTTCCCATAAATGTTTCCCTTTTTGTGATACGCGGTGTTCCTTATAATAATATTTTTGTTCTTCTGTGAACCCACCTTGCCAATTAGGTTCAGTTTCAAAGAAACCAACCATTCATAGAAAGCATGATAAAGCAAGACAATAACAGACCAACGAAAATAACAACTATAGTAGGAACTAATTTTTTTTATATTTTTGATAAAAAGAACAAGAAAATAGAGCAGAAATAAACTAAGCAAAACAAATAAAACAAAGTAAAGAGATTGGTTATGAGGGACTCCCCTTGTGAAGATGTCCTTGACTCCCCAGCAATGGTGCCAGAAAAGAGCTTGATGGCCCAAGATATCTCGAGCTCGTTGGGGAACCCCAAGAGGAAGGTATGATGAGCACATCAGCAAGTTTCCCTCAGTTATGAAACCAAGATTATTGAACTAGTAGGAGCAAGGAAACACCTCGAAGGTGTTGTTGCCAACTTGGAATCCTGCACAACACAACCACAGAACTTTTCCCCCAACTTACAGTGAGGTTGTGAATCTCACCGGTTTTGCTAAAAACAAAGGATTAAATGTATTGTGTGGAAGAAAGTAAAAGCTTGTAGAAAGTAAATAAAAAGCAGTAAACAGTTGTAGATTGATGGTAAAAGAAAGGACTGGGGTCCATAGTTCACTAGTGGTGGCTCTCCTTAAGATAGATGACATGTTGGGTGAACAAATTACAACGCGGTAATTGACAAACATCGAGAAAGCATACATGAATATTCTAATCATGTTGTCTCCTATGAGATTTGATTGGGCATTACAACATTATACATAGACCGTAATCCAACTACATCTATGACTAATAATCCACCTTCAGGTTATCATCTGAACCCCCTCCAGTATTAAGTTGCAAGCAACAGATAATTGCATTACGCATTGCGTGTAAAGTAAACAATATGATTGTTCTATGAACAAAGGATTGTTGTTTTCTCCTTAGTAGCAATAGCACATCTAGTACCTTAGAGATTTCTGTCACTTCCCTAGATTACTAGAGGCATGAACCCACTATCGAGCATAAATACTCCCTCTTGGAGTTGCTAGCATCTACTCGGCCAAGATATCTACTAACAACGGAGAGCATGCAAGATCACAAATAACAAAGACATGATAGAATCAATAATCAATCTGAAATAGCATCTCAATATCAATCGGATCCCTGCAAACACAACATGTATGATTACAAATAGATGATCTTGATCATGAACGGAGCTCACAAGATCTAGACATGGTAGCACAAAGGAGAAGAACCAACCATCTAGCTACTACATGGACCCGTAGTCCAAGGATGAACTACTCACACATCACACCGGAGGCTTGCATGGTGATGAAGAAAGCCTCCAGGGTGAATTCTCCCCTCCGGCAGGGTGCCGCGAAGAGCTTCAGATCCCTCCCGATCTAGGGATGGAGATGACAGCGGCTATAGACTCTTTCGTGGATTTTGATCAGGTCCTTAGGGTTTCTGTATCGGAGGCATCTTATAGGCGAAAGGGGAGGCCGAGGGGGTGCCCTAGGCGGCCACACCACCCCCTGGCGCGGGCCAGGCATGGCTGCACGACCAGGTGGTGTGGCGGCCCTCTGGCCCCTCTCCGTCTCGTATTCTGGCTCCGTATCCCCCTCGGTGAAAAACTGACTTTGGCTTTTGTCCCGTCCAATTCCGAGAATATTCATTTTCTGACTTTCTTGGAACCAAAAACAGCAGAAAACAGGCAGCTAGCACTGTGGCATCTTGTTAATAGGTTAGTCCAAGAAAGTGTATAAAAATACTCCAAAGTGTGGGCAAAACATAAGAAAGTTGATAAAAACCAAGCATGGAACATCAAAAATTATAGATACGTTAGCACTGCATCACATAACCATAATGAGCATTCTATGAAGCATCCTCAATAAAAACCTATGCAAATAGAAAATAAAAAGATTGCTGAGATGCTCATTGTCTGTTTGGCTTGTCATTTTGATTATGGGATAGCTCATGTATCATGTGCAAGGGGTACCCCGTTGGCGGTTCTCTATGATACATATGTACTTACAATGACAAGAGCTTACTTGTGACTGAAGTTGAGTAGCATGAGGTTCGGTACTCGTCAGTAAGGGGCATGAGATTTCAACTTATAACTTGTCAAGCATATCCTCTTAGTTGTGTCACTTTAACCTTAATCACCTAAAGATGTTTATGATAGGGGCAATGAGAGCTGAAAGCTAATAAGTACCATAATTTTTGGAAGCTCTTTATGAGACTTGAATCCCTGCTTCCTTCTATGAAGGACTTTCTTTTACTTTTATGTTGAGTCTCCATCTTTTATATTTATGCACCTATTGAGAGAGCTTAGTGGCCTTTCTTAGTTTAATGTGCATTGTCCCAAGACTTGTTGATTGATCCATAACTTTGATATTGCTTGTTCTTAAACTATTTGTATCTTGTCACCCTTATGAACTTTGAAGGTGTCCTATGCATTTATGTTTTGCTACTCTATGAGGGACAAGCTGAATACCATTATCACTATGTTTTCTTTATGTGAAACAAACAAACGTCTTGCAAAGCATTATTATTCATGAATCTTTTGTTTGTACCTTTTCATGTTACAACATAGTTGCTATGTCTCATTGTTAGAACTATATCTTTCATGCTATGTTAAAGTACTATGATCCCAGCTATCAAAGTTCTACAAATGCTTTGATCAAGTTTATGATGGTGCATGCCACCTCAAAAATTATTCTCTCTGTTTATCACTTACCTACTCGAGGACGAGCAGGAGTTAAGCTTGGGGATGTTGATACGTTGCAAACGTATCTATAATTTTTGATGTTCCATGCTTGTTTTATATCTACTTTCTTATGTTTTGTCCACACTTTGGAGTATTTTTATACACTTTCTTGGACTAACCTATTAACAAGATGCCATAGTGCCAGCTGCCTGTTTTCTGTTGTTTTTGGTTCTAGGAAAGTCAGAAAATGAATATTCTTGGAATTGGAAGGGACAAAAGCCAAAGACAATATTTCACCGAGGGGGACACAGAGCCAGAAGACGAGACAAAGAGGGCGCAGAGGCCGGCCACACCACCTGGCCACGCGGCCAGGCCTGGCCCGCGCCAGGGGTGGTGTGGCCGCCTAGGGCACCCCCTCGGCCTCCCCTTTCCCCTATATATCGCCTCCGATACAGAAACCCTAAGTACCCGATAAAAATTCCATGAAAGAGTCTGTAGACGCCATCATGTCCATCCCTAGATCGGGAGGGATCTAAAGCTCTTCCTAGCACCCTGCCGGAGAGGGGAATTCACCCTGGAGGCCTTCTTCATCATCATGCAAGCCTCTAGTGTGATGCGTGAATAGTTCATCTCTGGACTACGGGTCCATGTAGTAGCTAGTTGGCTAGTTCTCCTCCTTTGTGCTTTCATGTTTAGATCTTGTGAGCTCCGTTCATGATCAAGATCATCTATTTGTAATTCTGCATGTTGTGTTTGCGGGGATCTGATGGATATTGAGGTGCTATTTCAGATTGATTATTGATTCTATCATGTCTTTGTTATCTGTGATCTTGCATGCTTTCCGTTGTCAGTAGCTATCTTGGCCAAGTAGATGCTAACAACTCCAAGAGTTAGTATTTATGCTCGATAGTGGGTTCATGCCTCTGGTAATCTAGGGAAGTGACAGAAATCTCTAAGGTACTAGATGTGTTGTTGCTACTAGGGAGAAAACAACAATCCTTTGTTCATAGAACAATCATATTGTTTACTTTACACATAATGCTTAATGCATTTATCTGTTGCTCGCAACTTAATACTGGAGGGGGTTTGGATGATAACCTAAAGGTGGATTATTGGTCATAGATGCAGTTGGATTATGGTCTATGTATAATGTTGTAATGCCCAATAAAATCTCATAGGAATCAAGATGATTAGTATATGCATGTATGCTTTCTCGATGTTTGTCAATTGCCCCGCTGTAATTTGTTCACTCAACATGTCATCTAACTTAAGGAGAATCGCCACTAGTGAACTATGGACCCCGGTTCTTTCTTTTACTATCAATCTACAATCTATTTACTGTTTTCTGTTTACTTTCTGCAAGCTATTACTATCTTCCACACAATACGTTTAATCCTTTGTTTTCAGCAAAACCGGTGAGATTGACAACCTCACTATAAGTTGGGGGCAAAGTTCTGTGGTTGTGTTGTGCAGGAATCCAAGTTGGAAACAACACCTTGGAGGTGTTTCCTTGCTCCTACTGGTTCGATAACCTTGGTTTCATAACTGAGGGAAAACTTGCTATTGTGCTCATCATACCTTCCTCTTGGGGTTCCCCAACGAGCTCGATATATTTTGGGTCGTCAACCCTCACCTATTCCCTATATTAGGTGGGTGGGAAGGTGGCGGACAAGCATCCGAACATTCTATAGGTAGATACTTGAGCCACCTACGTGACGCCCCTGAGTTGGGTCTATGCAGATCTTAGCATTCTCGCCAATTTAAAATCCGCATATGAGCGATTCAAAGACATTCACCAAACACTTGCGTGTGGGTGGAATTTGTTACAAGTCGTTATATCACAATAGTTTACAACAAATACCACAAAAAACACACACATATATAACAATGACTCAACAAATAAAAAATACAAATGTTATAGAATATAAAGATACAAATCATGAAGAAAGCAGAATTGTATCCGAGTACGGACAAGAACCAAATGGGACTAAGAGTCATGAAGAATAACCAAGAGGTATCCATAACCCTACCTAGGCCAAGTCGGAAGGATAACCTTGCTAACATCGTCGATCACATACCTGTCAAATCCCAAGGGTGCCAACAAAGAGCAAATGAAAAAAAAGAAAAAGAGCGGTTAGTACGGAGACTAATACACCATGAGTCTTATAATTCCACGGCTCTCAGCTACATGAGTATGATGGGATCAGCGGTAGCAAAGCTTGCACTATGTAACTTATAGATACATGCTACAAGTTCAGATATTGGATTGAGATAATAGAGCGCTAACCCTTAACAGTAATATAACTCCAAGCATAAACCATCTGAGGCTTCCCCTCAAAAACTAGTCGAGGAAGTAGTCCCACAGAACACACACGTTGCAATTTTAGTTAAGAAGTTGTTTAGTTGATAAGGCTAATTACTAGTCATATTATTAGGGCAAGGCATTAGTGGCGTTGTTTATGATCATGACACTGTACTCTTGAGGTGTCCATAACCGTCCTGTAGGGGTGCACAACTGTACCCAAACACATGTTCAAGCCTTCAAGCACTAAATCGCAAATAGGTGTGCCTTTCGAGTCTCACAATAAGAACTGCCCCATAACTACGCGTTGTATCCAGGGGTATCACCAAATATGTTTTAACCACATAAGAGATACAATTATCTAAGTGGCACAATATTCATGACTTACGGGGCCATGAAAGATAACTTATAGAGCTTCCCTAGGAGCCGCCGGTACATATCATTTTTATGTATGCAAGTCATGTCAGTCCACCAAAATCATATCACAACTCAACCTATGTCCGAGACATATTATGTGTATGCACCAAATGGAAAACCAATTTTGTAACTCCTGGATATACGAATAGCTCTGGTAGTTGAGGGGTATCCCATAGGCCCCCGCGTTTGGTTAGCATGATATTCTCAGAACTGGTATTGTAGAACGAACGGTTTCTAGGTCGACTCAAGCAGTCCCCAAAGGTGGTCGCTGTCGGGGCCTTATCATTAGGTGAATCCAATTACCAACAACATCAGATTAATATCCATATCACCAACACTATCTAGATATCAAGTTTCACCTGTATGAGAGGGGTGCTAAGCATGCCTACGACTCGCAAGGACAAAGCTAGCTAATCAAACAAGACGATAGGATAACCAAGACAATATAGAAGAGTAGGTAAATAAAGGAACGTCACTAAAGCATTAATAATAAGGATAGCTATAGACAAAGGAGGAAGTAAATACTATAAATGCAAAATAGGTAGAAGGGGAGAATGCTCGCCTGTGAAACATCGAAGAGGAACAACCAGAGAACTTGTCGTGTCTCGCGTCCTGATACGTCCAAACGTATCTACTTTCTCGAACACTTTTGCTATTGTTTCTCCTCTAAACTTGTGTGATTTTGATACAACTAACACAGACTGATGCTGTTTTCAGCAGAATTACCTTGGTGTCTAGTTTTTGTGCAGAAAATCAACTATCAGGAAAAATCCTGGAAAATATGCCAAAAACCCTATTTCACTAGAAGACTCATGGAGCTAGAAGACAAGATGGAGGAGGGCCACGAGGGTCCCACACCACCTGGCCGTGCGGGCCAGCCCAGGCCACACCTAGGGGTGGTGTGGCTGCCTCGGTCACCCCCTTGGCCTCCCTCTTCGCCTATAGGATGCCTCCTGACCGAAAAACCCAGAGGGGTTTGACATTTTTCCAGAAAGAGTTCCGTTGCGCCGCCACCACCAGATTCCATGAAACAGCACCAGAAACTCCATTCTGGCACCCTGCCAGGACGGGGAATTGGAGGATATCATCGCCATCATCATCACCGTCGCTTCTCCATCAACCATCCATGATTCCCCCATCCATGAGTGAGTAATCCCCTACTGTAGGCTATGGTGATGGTAGGGATTGGATGAGATCGTTCATGTAATGGCATCAGATTGTTAGGGCATGGTGCCTAGTATCTATTATTAGTGTTTTTTGACTTTGTTGCAACTTGTTTGCTTAATGCTTGTCACTAGGGCCCGAGTGCCATGATTTCAGATCTGAACATGTTATTGATTCATGATGATAGTATTGTTTGTGATCTTACCTACAAGTTGTATACACATATTATTGTCCGGAACCAAAGGCCCCAAAATAACCATAATCGGGATAACTGGAGGGAATGGCTTTGATGTGAGGATCACATGTGTTCACGGAGTGTTAATGCTTTGCTCCGGTGCTCTCTTAAAAGGAGCACCTTAATCTAGGACATATATGGATAGTTGTGCTGATTGTGTTTTCAGGAATAGAACTCCCAAGGAAGCTGAGGAAGTAATGGCTAAAAAACAAGAATTATGATGACTAGACTCCACCTGAGCCAACTACACCCGAGTTAACTGTGCCTGAGCCAACACCAACACCAAAGAAGAGAGGAGTGATTGAACTAAATGATGAAGTGATGAAGGAAGCTAAGAAATGTCTTAAGGAGAAGGGTATTAAAGCTGAAGACGTGAAGAATTTACCTCCTATAGAAGAATTATGTAAGCCAATCTCTCACTCATCCACTATTGAGGTACACTCTCTCCAACATTTCGATGAAGGTGAAATTCCTCATTCTAAACCTCCTGATCAATGCTTGGAAGAATTTGATATTTTTATTGTTAAGCAAGATAATTTTAATAAAAGGGTGCAAAATCATTTAATGGAAAACTCTACAGCTATTATTGAGTTAAAGGATATTGTGGAAAGAACCTCTAATGATGTTAAAATGCTTGTTAAACATTTCCAAATGGTTCAAACTCAAATTAATCAGCTTATCAAAGTACAAAAAGATTTGCTAGTTAATGTTTCTAAAGAAAAACATGCTTATGAAATTAGAACTAGAAGTGGCGCTTCCACCCAGGATCCTTTATATCTTGAGGGGCATCCTAAAAGAATTGAGCAGGATTCTCAACAAATTGAAAATAGTGGTACTTCTCCTAAGAAAAGGAAAAAGAAACATAAAACTATTGTAGAGTCTTCTGAACCTGCTAAAAATCCTAATATTATATCTGTCTCTAATGCTGAAACTAAAAGTGGTAATGAGGAAAATGATGCTCCTAATAAAGAAAAAGTTGAAGAAGAATTTGAAAGACACACTAAGAATACTAAATATACTACGAAAGATTTTGTTGCTAAGAAACATGGTAGTGAAAGAGAGCCTTGGGTCCAAAAACCTATGCCTTTCCTTGATAAGAAACACAAGTCAAAGGAAGACGAACACTATAATAAGTTTTGTGAGTGGATGAAACCTTTATTTTTGCAAATTCCTCTGACTGATGCTATTAAATTACCTCCTTATTCAAAGTATATGAAGGATATTGTCTCTAATAAAAGGAAGATCCCTAATGAGGAAATTTCTACTTTGCTTGCTAATTATTCCTTTAATGGTAAATTTCCAAAGAAGCTTGGAGACCCAGGGATTCCAACTATTCCATGTTTGATTAAAAATAGCTATGTTAGGACTGCTTTGTGTGATTTTGGAGCAGGAGTTAGTGTTATGCCTTTTTCTCTCTACAAAAGACTTCAATTGGAGAAACTAATACCAACTGATATATCTTTACAAATTGCTGATAAATCTACCACTATTCTTGTTGGTATATGTGAGGATGTTCCTGTTCAAGTGGCTCATAATTGCTTGATATTAACTGACTTTGTTGTGTTTGAAATGCCCGAAGATGACAATATGTCTATTATTCTTGGGAGACCTTTTCTTAATACTGCAAGAGTTGTTATTAATTGCAATCAAAGAAAGGTAACTTTTAATGTTAATGACACAGAGCATACTGTCTATTTCCCCAAGAAGATTGATAGGAATTATGGCTTAAATTCAATTGAAAATATTGAGGGCATCCAAGTTGGAGAAATATATTGTCCCATACCACGAGAAAAATATGAAATTATTATGATTGGGACCATTGCTATCAAGGTTGAGGTAACATAATCATATAGTGAAATGCAAAGTTTTGTTTCATATAAAATTGTTTTGGTAACAAGACCTGATCAACCTTGTTAACAAAGGGATTTTAATGAACAAATCAATGTTTTTACCATGATTATGTTTGCTTACTTTTAGTTTATCCATTTTAAATTTTTTTCACTTAGTTTACTTTTCTTTTGATAGTTGCTTGCATATTAAAGTGTCTTAGAACTTCTGAAGTTTTATTTTTTTTGTTATTGCATCATTCCAAAAATTACCTTTCTTCCAAGAAATTATTCAGCAATACCTGAAAATTGCTAAAAAAAATAAAGTGTCTCGAAAAATTCCAGAAAATTCATATTAAATTTTTACATGAAAAAAGGGGCAGAGAAGTACCTGGAGTGACCCAGGGGGCCCCACTAGGCAGGCACACCACCTTGTGGTGCGGCCACACTAGGGGCGCGCCTGGCCATGGTGTGGGTCACCCCTGGCCCTCCACTTACTCTCTCACTTACCACTTCTTTCTCTCTCCCGAGAAAACACCAGTTCATTGCTCAAACTCACATTCTTGCTGTTCTTGCTCGCGATTTTTCGATCTCCTTGCTCAGCCCATCTTTGCTGCTGAAATTTGGAGCATTTGTTCTCCGGTATGTGACTCCTCCGCTTGTCCAAGTAGATTTGTGTTTAGTGGATTATATCTTGAGTATTTTGCTACTGTAGGTGACAGGTTATGTGAGCTTGTAAGCTTGTTCAATGCTTGGAAAAATCGTATTGATGCATGTTTAGGCCTCTTACAAGTCCCTATAAGTAGTTCCTTTCATTATGTATTCACTTTGCAAACACTTGTATGATGGATGCTTAAATTTTAGAATAGAAGAGATGAACAACCACACTTTTGGAGAAGTATTTGAGAGGGACACACCCAGGAGGTAAAGGCCTTCGAGATCAGCTTCTCAATTTAGGCCATCATATAATGAAGATCTTATTGCACCACGCTTTGGTAATGAAGGAGATGAGGGAGATGCTCACCCATCTACCTTCCCTTGTTTTACTTTTTTGCAAGCCGCAGGGATCCTCGATGATTTCTTACTACTGGTTTAGAGGGTTGGTCTGACCACTTACATGGAAGATGAGAGTGAGCAATATGCCGTGCTCACCAAAACTTTCGTTGAAAGTTTCATTTTCACCAACACCCCTCATCAGTCAACTGTTTCATTCAAAATTTATAATATGCCTATTACCATGCCATTGGAAAGATTTTCAGCATTATAGGCACATGCATGACTGGAACAGTGAAGAAGATCCAAGGTCGACCCGCTGATTTGCTGGAGCTCTACCGAAATGTGACAAATGACGATGACCGCACAGCTCAGCGTGGAAAGATAAGGAAGATTCAACTCCCAGCTATTACATATTTTGCTTATTATCTTGCCACTAGCATTCTTGGTAGGGAGAACACTAGTAATATTTCTAATTATCATTTAGCCTTTCTTGCTGCTGCACTTAATAATGATACCAAGTATAATCTGGGTTCTCTCATTGCCCGTCGCTTAGCTGCTAGAGGACCCATTTATGGGGGTATTATTGCCTCACGCATGGTTGCTGCCTTAGAACTTTCTGTTGGTCCTAATGACACTGTGTTGACACCACAAAGGCTTGATCTTACTGCTATGAAAACACATCATTTTGTTACTACTGACTATGGTACCGAGAATTTAGTTTACAAGATGTTGTTTACTGATGGAGACGAGAGGGAAATTCGTTTGCCACAGTGTTCAGTATTTGCAGGATGCCATGGTCGTGTTCCAAGGAGGAGGTGGACGAGCAGCTCCACTTGCTTGGTTTCCACGGGCAGCACCAGGGAGATGTGCCCTCTTACGACTACTCAACACACTACGCTGGGGCGTCCTCGAGTTCGTATCAAGACGAAGGCACTTCTTTGTCATATTACGGAGGTGCTCCATCTTGGCCAGCTTGGGATTGATACCCACTTAGGCCAAAAGCCTAAGCTTGGGGGGAGGTACACCGACATCACACTCATCTACATATCATGTTCAGTCGGTACTTTTTATATCCATGTTTCGTTTTCTTTTTAGCCTTCGTTTTTTACTTTATTTCTGCTTTCTAAAATGCATAAAGACCAAAAATATTTTCGTTATTTCTCTTTGCTTGCTTCTTTATCTTTTTGCCTTGGTTTGCCTCTTTCTTTTAGCTTTGTCTTAATTATTCGAAAAACCCCAAAAGATTTCGCTTTGCTTGATCTTTCTTTTTGTTCTTGCCTTTAAAAATCAAAAACACCAAAAAAAAAATTGTTCTTCTTTGGTTTTGTGAAGTTCGTTGCAGGGTTCAGCAGTCCATAGTGGAGTTTGGTTTCATGTTATTATTCAAGCCACACAAGTGAAGGGCAATAATGAAGATTAATGACAACTTGAGGTGTGGTAAGTGGCTGGTAACAAACTCTATTTGTTTTTCATTTTTGTACATATACTCATCATTGTGAGCATGCTTAGTCTTTTCATGTAAGGTGTATGTTATTTAATGGATACTTAGTGGTTCTTGCCTGCTTATGATAAGCTCCAATCCATTATAGTTCATAATATGTCATATAACTGTTTGCTTGCATTGTTCTATTCATAACTGGGTATGACATTGTGGTGTCCTCCTTTGAATATTTTATTTGAATCGACTTGGCACATACTCACGCATGCATATGACTAAACAAAGGTTAGTTGAGCCTCGATGATTTATTCTGCCTCAGAGTTCTTGTGTCATTTTTTATGCCACTATTTATTTTGTTTTGTCGCAAGCATGATTATGACTGTCGTTGTATTGGGAACGGCAGTACCTGAGGAGGTTAGATAGAGGTGTGGGGACTAGCAGTGAAGCTATCGACGGCGTCCGCAGGCGGGATTGGATACAAGCGAGCGTAGCGGGACGCAAGAAGTACCCAGGTTCGGGGCCCTCGTGGTGAGGTAAAGCCCCTACTCCTGCCTGATCTGACTATGTGGAATATACGAGCTACAAGTGCTCCTCGAGCTGTATTCTCTTGCTGCTGCCTTAAATGCACTGAGACCAACCCTTTCTACTGAGGCCCTGCCTCTCCTTATATAGGAAGAGAGGCAAGGGTCTCGCTGGCTAGTCTGGCTGGCGGGCCCCACAGGCGGGTCCCAACCGACTAGTCATCTACAGTACCTGGCATGGTATGTCACATTGGTGTTTGAGCGGTATGGCTGTCGTAGGCACAGTGGACGCCGTGCGAGCCCGTCGTCAGCACAGGCCACTGTTCCCGCGTCAGCCACGCAAAGTCTTCGGTATGGGCGGGTGGTTGCCCGTCTTGTCGTCGTACAGGGCGCACTGCACCGTACGCACGTCGTCCTGTCCCTCTGATTGGATCCGGCTACGTCGTCGTATCCGGCTGCCTCTTCATGATCCGGCTACTGGGTGGTAGCCGGCTCGTCCTACCATGTCCGGCTGCATCTGGTCAGCCGGAAGAGATCCGACTGTCCTGTTTCTTATTCGGGTGGGGTACCCGGGGATCATCGTCCTGACACTAGCCCCCGAGCGCGTGTGGATTCCGCCCTCGGGCGAAATGTGCACGTGCTCCTTCTTGCTTTTCGAATTTTGATCCGGCTGAGCCTGGCGGTTGCGCTTCCCGTGACGTCGGTCTTGGCGCGCCAAGACGCCTAGCGCCATCCTTGCTCTGCGGCGGGCAGCGTAACGTCCCATCGCCTCGGGGAACTGCTGTCCGGCGCTTCGGTTCTCGCTCCAGGATCTTCTGCGCATCCTATCCCGGCACACGAGATCTAGGCGGCGGTTGGGATGTGGGTTGCCCGGATGCGCGCCACGTGGCCCCGCCGACGGTTGCCCTTCTGGCCCTTTAAAGGGACACCACGGGGGAGGCAGTTCTTTTCCTTCGCTCCCCCGCTGCAATCTTTCTCTCCTTCTCGCGTGCTGCTGCTCCTGTGCTCTTGCCTTCTGCGCCGCCCGCTCGCCGTCGTCGATGTTACGGGCCACCGTCACTCCTCCGTTGCTGCTCCTTCTCCTCAGCCGGAAATGGCCGCTGACCGCGGAGCCTGGTGCGGCTCCTCCTTCACCGAGGATCAGATCGCGAAGTATCGTGCGACCCGCGTCCTCCCACCGGCGGAGGAGGTGGTGGTGCGGTTGGCGCCGGTGGGGGAAGTGTCACCGCATCCGGCGGAGAGGGAGCGTGTTATCTTCCTCTCGCACCTGGCGCGCGGGTTTGCGCTGCCGCTCCACCCCTTCTTTCTGACTTTTCTGGCCTTCTTCGACCTCCGCCTCCACCACCTCGGCGCGAACGCCATCGGAACGCTGACGCACTTCATGGCGTTCTGCGAGAGTTACCTCGGGATCCAGTCGGATCTCGGGCTCTTCTGTCGGCTCTTCCGAGTTCGGCCGCAGTGCGATACGAAGGCCGCTAGTCTGCGGCGGCGCCTCCATATACTCCCGCGCCCAATCCGGCTACCCGAAGTTCTTGCTCCAGGACACGGTACGGCTGTGGCAGCAGTCGTATTTTTATGTCAAGAACGTCACCGGCGTCGACCGGATAAACCTGCCGGCCTTCCAAGACGTCGAGTCCAGCCGGCAGCACTAGGATCTGAAGATCTACGGAGACAAGGCAGAGACGGACGCGATGCTGGCACGCATGCGCTCCCTTGTCACCTGCCAGTTAACCGGTCGGGACATCACTCTTAGCTGGATGTCCTGGCTGATGATGCCGCTGCAGCAGCGGGCGCACAAGATGTGCTTCTACTCCGGCCGGCTGGACCCGACCCGGCTGTCGCGCCGCGATCCCCGCTACCACAACTTGAAGGAGTGGTTGTGGACGATCAGCAAGGAGCGGCTGCCGGAGAACTAGAAGTTCAGCCTGGCGCCCTACAGCCGGGAGAACCGCGCGCCCCGGGTAAGTTCTTGTAGCCGGAATTTTTGCTTATTCCCTCTCTGTTATCTCCTTGTTCTGTCTGGCTGACCTTTTGCATTCGCCAGATCTTTGCCTGCATCCTTCGCGAGGAGGGCGACGCTCCTCTCGAGGTGTTCGCGCCGGACCTGCCCGAGCCACGCGCTCGGTGATCCGGCGAGGAATCGGATGGGGATGGCGATGCCTTCCCCATCCGGAACGACAAGCCGATCGCCGACCCGCACGCGGAGGTGCACGAGGAGGAGGAGGCCGGGCCGACTACGGAGCTGGTGACGCGCTCCGCGACGGACGGCGAAGCAGGCGGGAGCGGCTCTAGCCATTCCGGCTCCCGCCGGCCTGCGGTGGAGGAGCCGGCTCCGAAGAGGGGCCAGACTAGCGCCCTGCCGCCAAGCCGTCTTGGCCGGAAGAAAGGGCCGCCCCCGGTCGTGCCGGGGTATGTGTTTCTCCCCCATCCCTCGGTGCTTCCTGTCTGTTTGTCCTCGTCCTTGCTTTTCTGACTTTAGCCTGTTTTGCTCTTGTCTTTTCCTCTTTCCCTTTAGCGCGTTGGTTTCCTTCGGCCCCGCGAGCCCGGCTCGAACGCCAGCCGGGTCGCTGCCTCGCGCCTCGACTGATCCAACCGGTGCCTCTCTTTCCTCTGAGGCGCAGCCTCCCTCTCCTCCTCAAGCTGAACCGGCTGCCCCCTCCTAGCCGGAGGGTCCCCAGCCGGAAGCGGATCGCTCCCAGCCGGAAGGTTCCTCCGCGGGCGCGCGGGGGGCTACTGGCAAGGAGCTTGTCGTGGTTGGCGACGATGACTCCGACGAGGAGCTCGGGGAGGAGTGGCAAACAGTGGTGCTTGCGGCGAAGGAGTCCTTGGCCGTCAATGCCGTGGACGATGACGCCTCTTCTGCCGCTTCGCTGTTGGATCTTGCCACCACGCTCGAGCTGGCGGTCAAGGAGATCCGGCTGCTTGAGGCCACAGCCGGTGGGAACCGGACCCTGGAGCAGAAGCTTGCTGCTGCCAACGGGACCTCCCAGAGTAAGTTCGCTTCATTCGTCTGGCTCTCCCCTTTTTTTTAATAGTCGGCTTCGTTGCAGCTATCCTCGTGTGCGCTCAGCGCGAGATCGATCGCTTGAAGAAAGCGAACGACCGGCTGAGCAGGTCCAACTCCACACTGCGCTGCAGAACAAGGACTGGCACGCGCGAGTAGACGGCTTGGAGGCTACCGTCAAGGAGCGCGACGCCTCGCTCGCTAGCCAGGCCGAAGCCTTCTCCCTTCTCGAGGCCCAGAACAAGGACCAAGAGAAGGAGATAAAACGGCTAGCGGTCAAGGAGAAGGCGCTGGTGGAGGAGTTGATGCAAGTCGGCCACACTGCCAAAGGTGAGTTCTTTCTTCCGTCTTCTTTTCTTTCCGGATCCGGTAGCCGGATTTGACTCCTCTTTTCTGACAGCCTTTTACCCCGGCATAGACCTGCTGGCCTACAACCGGCTGCAGGAGAACTGGCCGGGAGCGCAGCCGATGGCTCAGGAGCTCGTCGTCCTTCTTGGCGAGGAGGTCGCGAAGCTTCGTCAGGCGGCACGGGACATCTTCTCCTTTATGTGGTCGGAGGCTCCGGTTCCGGAGACGATGGCGCAGCTGGCGGCGAAGGTGGGAGAAGTGCCGGCTGCGGTGGACCGGCTGCGGGATCTGGCGGCGCGGGGTGGAGCGGAGATGTCCCTGGCGCTGATGCTTTCCTGGTACAAGGATGCTCGCGTCGAGAAGATCGACGGGGGCTTCCGCGCCGGAGCCGATCTTGCCGCCATCCGCCAAGCCCATCCGGAGCTTCGCGGGTCCGCCATCAAGATCGCTGACTACGTGGATCCGGACGAGGTGCTCACCGACTCGGAGTCCCCCGACACTCCGGATGTGGAGTCCTCGGGGCCGCCACCTGCCAGCGCCAGAGCCGAAACGAGCACTGCGGCTCCTCCCCCGCCTCCAGCATCTGCCGGCCAGGAACTCCCCCACGGCAAAGGCCCCACCGTTTAGCTGTCGCCCCGGGATGCCGGGTGTATTTGTCTTGTTTTAGATTATCGTGAAACTTGTCTGTCTGTACCGACTATCTTTGATGCCGGGTAACTCTCGGGAGCTTCGTCTCCCTTTTGCTTGTTAATATTGAATTCTTGAGTCTTCCTTCACTTGTGTCTTGAATTTTCTTTTGATATCTTTGCCGGCTCACTTCATGGTGACCTAGTCCGGCTACACACTTTTAGCGGACGAACTACCTCCAAGGGCGCGGCAAGCCTCCACTAGGTGTAACCCGAGATTCGGAGCTAAGCGCAGTGCTTCGAATCTTCCTTGTTCTTCCCCGTTCTTCTAACTTTATCCGACTGGCCTCGCCCCAGTTGGCTTCTTTCGTCGGCTGGACGCCTTCAGCCGGGGGAACTAACATTCCAGTGGGGGCACGCGAACGCACCCACTGGGTGTAGCCCCCGAGATTCGGAGTAGCTGGCGTAGCAGTGCTTGAATCTCTTGTCTTCTTGCTCCGCCCTTGACCTCACAGGTTCGAACGCGGCTAAACGCCCTTAGTCGGCCAGAACTACAAGATTCCACTGAGGCGCGTGGCGCACCAGTGTAGCCCTGAGATTCGAGCGCTTGATGAAGGCAAGGACTTGAATCTTCTTTCCTTCTCCTGAATTCGACCAAGTAGTCAGACAAGAACGCACATATGCATACACATACATCTTCATAGGTTAATAGGTTAGTCTGTCAAATCGTAGCCGGAAAACGGCTTATTTTTCAAAAACTGGCTTGCTCCTTTCTAGGCACTTAGTCGCTTTCTCGTGTGTTCTGCTGTTTTCGCTGCGTCCTTGCCGGGCAGCCGGGTTGCGGTCTGCAGCCGGAATCGAAGGGAGCTGACAGTACATTACGCACGGTACTAGCGGCTTAGCAGCTGGATTGGTTTGAGCTAGTTGCGGGGTCGGGACGCCCGATCTGTCACGCCTCTTCCCCGTTTTTCATGTGGGATGCCTCGGGCTTTTGCTCTTGCTAGCCGGACAGCCGGGTTGCGGTCTATAGCTGAGACGAAGAGTGGGTCTCTGACATCATCGCACACTACTCAGCCGGTTTGTTGGCTTAACAGGCCGGGTCAGCCGGCGAGCCCTCGGGTAGGGGTTGCCGGAGCCAGAAAATTTGAATCGGAGAACAGGTACGCACACATTTCTAGAAGGAGCCCCCGAGATTCTCGTGGGAGTCCGCATTTTCATTCATGAGGTTTTCGGGATACATACACTGTTTGGCGACTAGGTGTAAAACGGGCGCAGCAGGGCCACGTTCCAAGGGCGTTCGGTCTCCTCGTCTGATTTGTCCATCTTGTTCTTGCAGCTCTTTGTAAGGCCGATGAGGTAGTAGGAGTCGTTGGGCAGCGCTCGGCTCATGATGAAGGGGCCCTCCCAGGGTGGTGATAGCTTGTGCATGCCCTTCGTGTCTTGCACCAGCCGGAGAACCAGGTCACCCTCGCGGAATGCGACTGGGCGAATCCGGCTGGAATGGTAGCAGCATAGTCGCTGCTGGTACAGGGCAGATCTGGACAGGGCCAGCTCGCGGGCCTCCTCTAGGAGGTCCACCCCGTCCCCCCGCGCCTCCTTGTTGGCCTGCTCATCATAGAGGAGCTTGCGGGGGAGTCGAATTTGATGTCGGCGGAGAGGACGGCTTCCGATCCGTAGACCAGGAAGAACAGCGTGTAGCCGGTTGACCTATTCAGTGTGGTGCGGAGGCTCCACAGCACAGCCGGAAGTTCTTCGATCCAGCATCCGGGTGACCGCTCAAGCGGCTCGATGAGACGTGGTTTGATGTCGGCTAGCACCAAGCCGTTTGCTCGTTCGACTTGCCCGTTGGACTGCGGATGTGCAACGGAGGTGAGGTCTAGCCGGATGCCCTCGTTGCTGCAGAACCGGGCGAAGGCCCCCTTGGCGAAGTTCGTGTTGTTGTCGGTGATGATGCTATTGGGGTAGCCGAAGCGGTTGATGATGTTGGTGAAGAAGGTAACAACCGTCGCCCCATCTAGCTTCCGAATAGGCTTGGCCTCGATCCACTTTGTGAACTTGTCCACCGCTACCAGCAGGTGGGTCATTCCCGCGCGAGCTCGCTTGAAGGGCCCGACCATGTCGAGGCCCCAAACCGCGAAGGGCCAGGTGATCGGTATGGTCTTGAGCACCGAGGTTGTCATGTGCCTGAGCTGCCCGAAGCGTTGGCACCCATTGCACGCGCGGACCAGCTGCTCGGCATCCTCGAGGGCGGTGGGCCAATAGAAGCCATGGCGAAATGCCTTGGCGACAATCGCCCTTGACAAAGCGTGGAGCCCACACTCGCCCTGGTGGATGTCCTTGAGTAGCCGGTAGCCTGTGTCTACATCGACACATCTTTGGAAGATACTAGATACGCTCCGCTTGTATAGCTCGCCGTTTATGATGGTATATGTATGCGCGCAGCGTCGGATTTGCCTGGCCTCCACTTCGTCGTCCGGGAGTTCACTGTTGGCGATGTAGTTCATGAAGGGCTGTGCCCAGGATGGCACTTCCCGGATGACGAGGACGCTCCTGTCCTCCGGCTGACGGGTGTCGGTGGGCCGTCCGGGTGGGATATCCGGGACGGCAGCCCCCGAGCCACCGGGAGAGTCGGCAGCCCCCGGGTCCTGCGAGCCGGAGGGCACCGCCTGGCCGGAGTTGGCGCGAGTTTTCTTCTTTGGCGGTTCTGCCGGCTCCGCTTCCGCTGCCCCGGCCGCCGGAACGCTTCCCGCCCAGATGATGGAATCTGATTCTGGTGACGGGTTGATGGATGGCTTGCGGAGATGCTCTAGGGAGACCCCTGGTGGGATGGCCTGCCTGGTGGACCCTATCTTGGAGAGCGCGTCGGCTGCCTCGTTGTTGGTGCGGGGGACGTGATGAAATTCGCACCCATCGAAGGAGGAGCTGAGCTTCTGGATGTGGAACCGGTAGAGGGCCATGTTGGCATCTCTGGCGTCCCATTCCCCGGATACCTGTTGCACCACCAAGTCCGAATCGCCGAAACACAGGATCCGGTTGACACCGATCTCCTTGGCTAGCCGGAGCCCGTGCGCCAGTGCCTCGTATTCGGCTACGTTGTTGGAGGCCTTGAAGTGGATCTGCAACACGTACTCCAGCCGGTCTCCCTTGGGCGAGGTGAGCACGATGCCGGATCCCAAGCCCCCGAGAATCTTCGACCCATCGAAGTGCATCCTCCAATGGTCCGAATCCGGAACCAGTGGGAGATACTGGGTCTCGGCCCAGTCGACGAGGAAGTCCGCCATCGTCTGTGACTTGATCGTGAGCCGGGGCTCGTACTAGATGGAGTAGGCGGCAAGCTCGATGGCCCATTTTGCGACTCGGCCGGTGGCGTCCTTGTTGCCGATGATTTCCGAAAGGGGTGCAGTGCACACGACCTTGATCGGATGCTCCTGGAAGTAGTGCTTGAGCTTCTTGCATGCCAGGTACACGCCGTAGCACATCTTTTGGTAGTGGGGGTAGTTCTGCTTGGAGAGGGAGAGAACCTCGCTGAGGTAGTAGACGGGTCTCTGAACCGGCTGAGCCTTGCCTTCCTCGGGGCGCTCCACCACCAGGACGACACTGACGACCCGACTAGTGGCTGCTATATAGAGCAACATTGGCTCCTTGCTAGCCGGCGTGGCTAGAACCGGCGCTGTGGACAGCATGCGCTTGAGGTCGTGAAACATGGTGTCGGCTTGCGAAGTCCAGGAGAACTTGTCCGTCTTTTTCATTAGATGGTACAACGGAAGTGCCTTCTCCCCCAACCGGCTGACGAAACGACTGAGGGAAGCCAGGCATCCGATGAACTTCTGGACTCCAAGCAGGTTCTTGGGCGGCTGCATCCTCTCGATGGCCGCGATCTTCTCCGGATTTGCCTCGATGCCTCGTTGGGATACGAGGAAACCGAGTAGCTGGCCGGATGGTACTCCGAAGACGCACTTTTCCGGGTTCAGCTTCATCTGGTACTGGCAGAGGTTGCCGAATGTCTCTCTCAGATCGTCGAGGAGGGTGCGCTTCTCCTTGGTTTTGATGACTACGTCATCAATGTAAGCGTGCACGTTTCGTCCTATCTGCGAGTGCAAGCATTTCTGCATGCATCGCTGATAGGTGGCGCCTGCGTTCTTTAGGCCGAAAGGCATGGTTACATAGCAGAAAGCCCGTGAAGTGATAAATGATGTCTTAATCTGATCAGCCGGGTTTAGCCGGATCTGATTGTACCCAGAATAACAATCTAGAAAAGACAACAAATCACAGCCAGCCGTGGAATCGATGACTTGATCGATACGGGTCAAGGCGAAGGGGTCTTTCGGGCATGCCTTGTTCAGGCTGGTGTAGTCGATACACATGCTCCAGGTCTTGTTCTTCTTCAACACCAAGACTGGGTTCGCTAGCCAGTCCGGGTGGTATACTTCCATGATGAACCCGGCTGCAAGGAGCCAGGTGATCTCGTCACCGATTATCTTTCTCTTCTCCTCTGCGAACCGGCGCAGAGGTTGCTTGACCGGCTTGGCATTCGGATGCACATGAAATGAGTGCTCGGCGAACTCCCTCGGCACACCCGGCATGTCTTTGGGAGACCATGCGAAGATGTCCCGATTCTCACGGAGGAAGTCGACAAGCGCGCCTTCCTATTTGCTGTCTAAGCCGGCACCAATGGTGACGAACTTAGTCGGGTCGGAGGGGTCGAGCAGGATCCTCTTCGTCTCCTTTGCTGATTGGAAGGCTCCTTCTCCAGCCGGTTTGCTGCTAGCCGGGATGTCCTGCTGGGCCATGGCCACGTTGTGCATGATCGCGCGCTTTTCTTCGGCTATGTTGAGGGCCTCTACCAGTTTGGAACCGGCTGAGGCGCACTCCATCGATCGCCTGAAGCAGCCGGCGACGGTGATCACGCCGTGGGGTCCTAGCATCTTCGTCTTGAGGTATGCGTAGTGGGGGATGGCCATGAACTTGGCGAGGGCGGGGTGCCCGAGGAGAGCATGGTAGGAGCTCGTCAAATTTACCACCTCGAACCAGATTGGTTCGCGGCGGAAATTCTCCTCGGTCCCGAAGATGACGTCCAGCTGGATTTTTCCTAGCGGAGCTGGCCCAGCGAAGACGCCATGGAACGTCGTGGTAGTCGGGCGCAGGTCGCTTTCGCGAATGCCCAGCTTCTCCAGCGAGGACTGGTAGAGGAGGTTGAGGCTACTGCCTCCGTCGATGAGGACGCGCGAGAATCGGCAGGTGCACGCGTTGGAGACGATGAGAGGGTCGAGCACCATGGCGTAGCCCCCGGGAGTCGGTAGATGCTCAGGCTGATCTGCCCGGCTCCAGGTGATGGGGGTTTCCGACCAGTTCAGGTACTGGGGGACCGGAGAGACGATGGCGTTGACCTCCTTGGAGCGTCGCATGCGGCTGTGCTTGTCGTCCTGCTCCGTCTCGAAGATGTGGTAAGCTGCGTGCGGCTAGGGGTAGCCGTTGTTGTTGTTGCCGCCATTACCATTGTTACCGGCTCCCCTAGCCGGTGGTGGGGGTCCACCCGGTGGGGGAGGCGGGAGGCGAGGCTGGTTGCCTTGGTCCTTTAGCTGGCGAGTCCAGCTGCAGTTCCGGGTGGTGTGCGTAGCCGGTTTGAAGGGACCGCTATGCCACTTGCACGGGCCGTCAATCATCTGGTCGAAGGTGAGCCGGGGCTTCTGCCTTCTTGTGTCGTTAGCCGGTGCGTCGGGCGCACCCTCTACAGCATTGACCTGCCGTGCGTGGTAGCGAGGCTTCTGTTGCCTCTCCTGGAGGTCCCCGTGGAACCGGTTGTCATTGTCGTGGCGTCTTGAGGATCCGGCTTCACCAGCCGGATTGCTCGGACGGTCGCGAGCCGGCTTTGTGGGAGTCGGGCGGCCTTCCGCATTTACTCGGAGGGGCTTCTTCATGGCGGCATCCGCCGTGGCGTACTGGTCCGCAACCGTCATGAGCTCCGCCATGGTCTTCGACTCGTCACACAGTAGCCGGTGGCGAAGCATGGTGCCCTCTCAGCATCCTTCGATGAATAAACCGATGGCTTGGCTCTCCAGGATGCCCTCTCAAGTGTTGCTGAGCTCCGTCCACTTGGCGAGGTACTCGCGGTCGGTCTCGCGGTCGCCCTGGACGCACAAGGCCAGGTCGCGCGGGCGTCCTGGGCGCTTGTACGTGCTGTTGAAGTTGCGGACGAACACCTTCTCGAAGTCAGGCCAGGCGTTGCTGCTATTGGGCGTGAGGCTATTGAGCCAGGTCCTTGCCGACCCGGTTAGCATGAGAGGGACATAGCGCACGGCTGTGCGCTTATTCCCGTGGGCGATGCCGACTGCCGTAGCCTAGTCGGTCAGCCAATCTTTCGGCTTCATGCTGCTATCGTACTTGGGAGTGTCCCTGGGCAGGAAGAATTTATCCGGAAATGGCTCGTTCCGGATGCGGGGTCCGAAACAAACCGGTCCGATAGAATCTTCCTCCTCCGTGACGCGCGCTTGAGCGAGCAGCTCGATGCGGTCGCGGGCATCCGGACAATCCGGGTTGGGTGCGCCCACCCGGCCCGAGAGGCGGGAACCGACTGGTCTTGGCGCTCCGGCTGGTGGTGGGGGAGGTGGCGGGTTCCTGTTCACCGTCTGCTCCTGGCGTGGCTGGCCCCTGTTGCCGGAGCCGCGACGCCTGCTGTGGGCCCTGGGCGGCTGAGGGGAGGACGCCTGCTGGGTGTCGCGCGGTGCGCCCCTGCTGTTGGCGGGTAGCCTGCTTCCTCTAGAGTAGCTAAGGTCCTCCTACGTCTACCGGTTGGCGCCGGCCTGCTCGTCTGCGACACGCAGGAGCTCCTGGACGCGAGCGTGCTGGCGGGCTCGCTCCTCGCCCTCCAGGCTGGGTAGTTCTTCTGCTGCGGCTCGCGCCGCGCGCAGGTTCTTGATGGGTGTGCTGTAGGTGGGCCGTGTGGGGGCAGGCGCGGGATCCGGTTCTCCGTCCTTCTCCATCCTGCCGCCTAGCTCACCGCCCCGACGTCGTACCTGGCCACGCCGGCTCGGCTCCGCGGTGGCCGGAGTGAGGCCGTGTGCGCAGTCGTACTCACGCCTAGCAATCTCCAGTTGCTTGCGGGCTACTGCCAGCTCCATGGCCTCCTGGAGGAGGACCTGTCTCTCCATGGTGAAGTTGGCCTCCGCCTCCTCCGGGTTGTCCCCGAGGTTAACCGGCGTTAGGAGCCGATCAATGGCATCCTCCACCGGGTTCCGAGGCTGCGGGGGAGCATAAGTTCTGACCTCGTCCACGCCTCGCTCGCGCGTCTGGCAGGGGTGCGAGCTGGATCCGGCCATCATGACCTCCACGCCGCGAGGTGTGGCGGAGGTGCCGCCGCTTGAGCATGGCGGCCCCGCGACAGAGACGATTTCCCTAGGGAAACGCTCCGGGACGGTGGCGATGTAGACGGGAGATCGCCGAATAGCAGGACGGTGCCGTTTGCTGGGAAGGAAGTTCTGGCAAAGCAGGAGGCGTTGTCGATGACGCAGTCAAACTTGCCGAGCATGAGCACCAGGCCGGAGGCCACGCGCTCACCGGCTGAAGTGCGGGGTCCCATGCGGAACGTGACTCCGGTCGAAGCCATGGCCCCACGGTGGGCACCAACTGTCGTTGTATTGGGAACGGCAGTACCTGAGGAGGTTAGATAGAGGTGTGGGGACTAGCAGGGAAGCTATCGACGGCGTCCGCAGGCGGGATTGGATACAAGCGAGCGTATCGGGACGCAAGAAGTACCCAGGTTCGGGGCCCTCGTGGTGAGGTAAAGCCCCTACTCCTGCCTGATCTGACTATGTGGAATATACGAGCTACAAGTGCTCCTCGAGCTGTATTCTCTTGCTACTGCCTTAAATGCACTTAGACCAACCCTTTCTACTGAGGCCCTGCCTCTCCTTATATAGGAAGAGAGGCAAGGGTCTCACTGGCTAGTCCGGCTGGCGGGCCCCACAGGCGGGTCCCAGCTGACTAGTCATCTACAGTACCCGGCATGGTATGTCACATCGGTGTTTGAGCAGTATGGCTGTCGTAGGCACAGTGGACGCCGTGCGAGCCCGTCGTCAGCACAGGCCACTGTTCCCACGTCAGCCACGCAAACTCTTCGGTATGGGCGGGTGGTTGCCCGTCTTGTCGTCGTACAGGGCGTACCGTGCACTGATACGCACGTCGTCTTGTCCCTTTGATTGGATCCGGCTACGTCGTCAGATCATTTGCCTCTTCATGATCCGCTCTTGGGTGGTAGCCGCTCGTCTACTGTCATTTGCATCTGGTCGGTAGGAAGAGATCTGACTGTCCTGTTTCTTATTCGGGTGGGGTACCCGGGGATCATCCCCCTGACAATGACAATTACTTCTCTCTCGATTGTCGCTCCCTTTCTATTGCTAGCCTTCACTTGTGCTAAGTATAAGCTTTACTCGTGCATCCAACTCCCTAAAACCAAAGTTTCCCAAAAGAGTCCACCATATCTACCTATTAGCATCATTGCTACTCCTTGCATGTTTATTATGCTCGGTTTTCTTCCAATAAAATTGTTTGCTTGTTATGAGAAAATTAGTCAGTAAAGCTCTCACAAACTTGATGGCACACTTTACTTTTCTTGCACTTAATAAACTTGAACCATTGTGCCCATCTATGTTGTGTATATGCTTGCGCCTTATAAGTTGTGAATTAGCAGAACCATGTTACCATGGGGTACGCTTTCAACATTGCACTTTATTTAGTTGATATCATGTTCTTTTGCTTATGGATCCCGGCGGTGTGAAATAAAAGCGGAGCTTGTAAGCTCATGGAGTTTGTATATGTGTGAGAGAAACGCCTGGCCCGCTAACCTAATCCATGCCTAATCATGGTGGAAACTTGCAGCATAACCATAGTGATCAATCTGTGCAGCATCCTTAATAAAAACCTATGCAAATAGCAAATAAAAAGATCACTGAGATGCTCATTGTTTGCTTGCCTTGTCATTTTGATATGGGAATGCTTCCGTATCATCGGGCAAGGGGTACCCCGTTGGCGGTTCTCTATGATACACATGTACTTACAATGATAAGAACTTACTCGTGACTAAAGTTGAGTAGCATGAGGTTCGGTCTTTGTAAGTAAGGGGCATGAGATTTCAACTTATAACTTGTCAAGCATATCCTCATATTTGTTCACTTTAACCTTAATCACCTAAAAGATTCTTATGATAGGGGCAATGAAAGCTCAAAGCTAATGAGTACCATACTTTCAGCATTTGGAAGCCTTTCAAACTTTTAAAATCTTGTTCTTTCACTTTTATGTTGAGTCACCATTTATTCTTTGAACACCGTCCTGAGAGCATAGCTATCATTCTTAGTGTAATGTGCTTGTCCCAAAACATGGTTAATTATGGCATAACCTTCACACTTGTATCTTTGATATTTTTATTTCTAGTCTTCACTTAAACTTCAGAGGTGCCTTGTCATTCATGTTTTGCTCCAAATAAAGGCAAGCGAGATACCACTTTATCATATCTTGTTATGAGCACTACAATCCAGCATATGCTTATGTGTCATGTTGCTTATTATTAATGGGTTGGAATCTCTTCATAGCTTGCATAACCACTAGTAGACTTATTTTCATACTCTTTATTATGAATTGCCTAAGTATTTGATCATATGCTGAGAATATATGCATCTTATGAAGCAAATGTCTTCGTGAAAGTTTCTTTTATCGCACTCAGTTTTCAACTAAATTGCTTGAGGACAAGCAATAAGCTAAGCTTGGGGGGAGTTGATACGTCCAAAACGTATCTACTTTCTCGAACACTTTTGCTATTGTTTCTCCTCTAAACTTTTGTGATTTGGATACAACTAACGGATTTGACGTTGTTTTCGTGAATTACCTTGGTGTCTAGTTTTGTGCAGAAAATCAACTATCGGGAAAAATCCGGAAAATATGCCCAAAACCCTATTTCACGGAAGACTCACGGGCGGAAGGCGAGGCGGAGGAGGGCCACGAGGGGCCCACACCACTGGGCCATGAGCCACTCGAGGCCGCACTGGGGTGGTGTGGCCACCTCGGTCACCCCCTCGGCCTACCTCTTTGCCTATAAGATGCCTCCTGACCTAAAAACCCAGGGGGGTCGACATTTTTCTAGAAAGACTTCCGCTGCGCCAGCACCACCAGATACCACGATTTCTAACCAGAAACTCCGTTTTGGCACCCTGTCGGGACGGGGAATTGGAGATCATCGCCATCATCATCACCATCGCTTCTCCATCAACCATCCATGATTCCCCCATCCATGAGTGAGTAATCCCATGCTGTGTGATATGGGGATGGTAGGGATTGGATGAGATCGTTCATGTAATGACATCAGATTGTTAGGGCATGGTACCTAGTCTCTATTACTAGTGCTTTTTTGACTTTGTTGCAACTTGTTTTGCTTGATGCTTGTCACTAGGGCCCGAGTGCCATGATTTCAGATCTGAACATGTTATTGATTCATGATGATAGTATTGTTTGTGATCTTACCTGCAAGTTGTATACTCATATTATTGTCCAGAACCAAAGGCCCCGAAGTGACAATAATCGGGATAACCGGAGGGAATGGCTTTGATGTGAGGATCACATGTGTTCATGGAGTGTTAATGCTTTGCTCTGGTGCTCTATTAAAAGGAGCACCTTAATTGCCAGTAGTTCCCTTGAGGCCCCACTATGCAAAATTTGGCAGGACAAAAGATGTTGTGCAAGTTCTCATTGCGAGCACGTATGACTATATATGGAACACATGCCTATGATTATTTAGTACTTAGATGTTTTATCTTATTTATCTACAAATGCCCTATGTCTTGATTGCTATATGAATTGTCTTGTCCATGCAACACCCGTCCATCCATCCTTATGGCTACCGCGCTTTAATTCTACTGTTTACTGCAATTGTTACTACTATCTTTACTTTTACTACTTCTATTACTTTGCTATTGCTACTACAAAATTGTTGCTACTGATAAACTGTTGTGAGCAAGATTGTTTCCAGGTGCAGCTGAATTGACAACTCAGTTGTTAAGGCTTATAAATATTCTTTGGCTCCCCTTGTGTCGAATCAATAAATTGGGTTTCACTTCCCTCGAAAATACTACGATATACCCCCTATACTTGTGGGTCATCACATCCACTCAATGTCCTATCCAGGAAGAAGCAAAGTAGTAGAAAGAATAACAGATGCAATATTTAATACTATGGCGAAAGATCCGGCATGTTCATGGTATGGTGCATGGCATGCAAGATGCGATGCAACTTAGCAAAATTAAGCGAATTCAGAATCCCGACAATTAAT
The DNA here is from genome assembly GCA_023614405.1 of Avena insularis. Lineage (NCBI taxonomy): Eukaryota > Viridiplantae > Streptophyta > Magnoliopsida > Poales > Poaceae > Avena > Avena insularis. The sequence goes on along the minus strand of CM042694.1, from coordinate 166,806,852 downwards.
ATTAGGTTCGAGTCATTTATCTACCCGCAAAATGAATTTTCATTAGCATGGAAAAAGCATGATATCAGTGAGCTACACAATTTAAATGGAGACGGAATGAGACAAATACATCCCGCATATACACTCCATATTTAATTATTACATGATCGACTAAATGTACCCAAACAACAAGATATGTATGCAAGCATGAACAATTTAATATGCATAAGATATATAACATACTATAAAAATATGGGCAGGCTTGGTAGGGGTCACACGTTGGTCTGAAGGATCTTGCATTCAAAGGGCTTCATGTTCGGTCTTTGGATTCGAGGAGATCGCCCTCGGGTCCAATGAAGAAGATCTTCGAGTCTGGTGTCATCGCCCTCGGGTTCCATGAAGAAGATCTTCGGATTCTTTGAAGAATAGCTTCATATTACAACTTCAATTGTTGGTGACACACTTGGATCTAGCACTGGTGGTTTATCTCATAGAAATGTTGGTCTCGATGCTTCGGGTAGCGACAATGGTGTTGGGCCGTGCAGAGATAAACAAAACTTTTCCCTGCGCGGTGATCCCAAGATCTAGTTGAGGTAGTAGGCCACAAGAATTACCACTAGACGTGCGGTTGTGGAATCAATGAAGCATGTCGCTTGATGTACTGTAGTCCTCATGATCCATTCGGATCCACGATCATTGAAGTGTTGAACGTACAACACCTCCGCCAGTATCCACACGTATGAGGAGGAGCGCCGGCGGTGGACTGCTAGGCCCGATATGGCGGCGACAGGACTGGACTAGGGCTAGGGTTTCCAACGCATGGAGTGACCTAACCGTGTGCTCTAAGCACCTGCGCCCTAGATTATATAGGGAGTAAAAGTGGGCCCCACTCACTTGTGGCCCATTCACTAAAAGGCCTATATTAGTCACTGTGAGTCCAACTCACTGACTCAGTCCATTTCCTATTTGGGTCCAACCCAAATTTGGTCCCGCTCTTAAGTGTGTGACCCGATGGGCTCATGGTGACCCGGACACGATCCGAGTCTCACTCGTGACCGATCAGTCGGTAGCGGCTCCTAGCAGAACGTGCCAACTCCCAAGTACCAAAGAGTCATGACGACATACCTTCCAATGTGACTTTCGTCTGAGTCCCTTTTGCCTCACGATATACCTTGTCGAACTATAGGTGAATAATTGTCATCCCTTAAATAGTTCGACTCTCTTTCTCGATCCGAGATAAGTGATTCATCCGACTAACTCATAGTCGATCGCCTCGGTTAACACTTAACCGAGTCGCGCATGGCCATGCTTTCCGAATCATATCTTCTGACAGGGCCCAGAGAATAACTCATAGTTGATACGTTGCTAACGTATCCATAATTTTTGATGTTCCATGCTTGGTTTTATCTACTTTCTTATGTTTTGTCCACACTTTGGAGTACTTTCTATACACTTTCTTGGACTAACCTATTAACAAGAGCCACAGTGCTAGCTGCCTGTTTTCTGCTGTTTTTGGTTCCAGGAAAGTCAGAAAATGAATATTCTCGGAATTGGACGGGACAAAAGCCAAAGTCAGTTTTTCACTGAGGGACACCCGGAGCAAGCATACGAGACGAAGAGGGGCCAGAGGGCGGCCACACCACCTGGCCGCGCGGCCAAGCCTAGCCCGCACCAGGGGGTGGTGTGGCCAGCCCAGGCACCCCCTCGGCCTCTCCTTCCTCCTATAAGATGCCTCTGATACAGAAACCCTAGATACCCGATCAAAATTCCACGAAAGAGTTACATGAGCGTCATCTCCATCCCTAGATCGGGAGGGATCAAGCTCTTCCGACACCAGCCGGAGGGGAGAATTCACCCTGGAGGCCTTCTTCATCGTCATGCAAGCCTCCGGTGTGATGCGTGGGTAGTTCATCTTTGGACTACGGGTCCATGTAGTAGCTAGATGGTTGGTTCTCCTCCTTTGTGCTATCATGTTTAGATCTTGTGAGCTCCGTTCATGATCAAGATCATCTATTTGTAATTTTGCATGTTGTGTTTGCAGGGATCCGATGGATGTTGAGATGCTATTTTAGATTGATTATTGATTCTATCATGTCTTTGTTATTTGTGATCTTGCATGCTTTTCGTTGTTAGTAGCTATCTTGGCCAAGTAGATGTGAGAAACTCCAAGAGTTAGTATTTATGCTCGATAGTGGGTTCATGCCTCTAGTAATCGGGGGAAGTGATAGAAATCTCTAAGGTACTAGATGTGTTATTGCTACTAGGGAGAAAACAACAATCCTTTGTTCATAGAACACTCGTATTGTTTACTTTACACGCAATGGTAATGCAATTATCCGTTGCTTGCAACTTAATACTGGAGGGGGTTCGGATGATAACCTGAAGGTGGATTATTAGTCATAGATGTAGTTGGATTACGGTCTATGTATAATGTCGTAATGCCCAATCGAATCTCAAAGGAGTCAAGATGATTAGTATATACATGTATGCTTTCTCGATGTTTGTCAATTGCCCTGCTGTAATTTGATCACCCAACATGTTATCTATCTTAAGGAGAGCCACCACTAGTGAACTATGGACCCGGTCCTTTCTTTTACCATCAATCTACAATTAACTATTTACTGCTTTCCGTTTACTTTCTGCAAACTATTACTTTCTTCCACTCGATACGTTTAATCCTTTGTTTTCAGCAAAACCGGTGAGATTGACAACCTCATCGCAAGTTGGGGGCAAAGTTCTGTGGTTGTGTTGTGCAGGTCTCCACGTTGCTGCTGGCACCGGTAGTGTGCCCTGCCGAAGTTCAGCTAGCAACATCTTTGAGGTGTTTCCTTGCTCCTACTGGATTGATAACCTTGGTTTCATAACTGAGGGAAAACTTGTTGTTGTGCTCATCATACCTTCCTCTTGGGGTTCCCCAACGAGCTCGATATATTTTGGGCCAGCAAGCATATTTTCTGGCACCGTTGCCGGGGAGTCAAGGACATCTTCACAAGAGGAGTCCCTCATAACCAATCTATTTACTTTGTTATTTTTGTTTTACTTAGTTTTTTTTGCTTTGTTTGCTTATTTCTTTATCAAAAACACAAAAATTAGTTTTACAAGTTTGCTCTCTTTATTAAAAACACAAAAAATGACTACTCTTGAAAACACTAAGTTGTGTGACTTCACTAGCACCAACAACAATGATTTTATGAGCACACCTATTGCTCCATCTGTTCCTAAAGCTACTTTCTTTGAGATAAAACCTGCTTTACTCAATCTTGTTATGAGAGAACAATTTTCTAGTATTGGTAATGAAGATGCAGCTGCCCATCTAAATAACTTTGTTGAACTTTGTGAGATGCAAAAGCATAGGGATATAGATGAGATATCATTAAGCTTAAATTGTTTCCTTTCTCTTTGAGAGGAAAAGATAAAGAGTGGTTGAATTCCTTAACTAGGAATAGTATTGATTCTTGGACTAAATGCAAAGATGCTTTCATTGGAAAATACTATCCTCCTGCTAACATTATATCTATGAGAAGTGAAACAATGAAGTTTAAACAATATGATAATGAACATGTTGCTCAAGCTTAGGAAAGAATGAAATCTTTGGTAAAGAATTGTCCCACTCATGGACTGACTGCTTGGATGATCATCCAAACTTTTTATGCAGGATTGGACTATTCTTCAAGGAACCTATTGCATTCTTCTGCTGGAGGTACCTTTATGACCATTACTTTGGGTGCTGCAACAAAGCTTCTAGATAATATGATGGTTAACTATTCGGAATGGCATACTGAAAGAGCTCCACAAGGTAAGAAGGTAAATTCTATTGAGGAAACCTCCTCCTTGAGTGATAAGATTGATATTATTATGTCTATGCTTGTTAATGGGAAAGCCCATATTGATCCAAATAATGTTCCCTTAGCCTCTTTGGTTGCTCAAGAAGAGCAAGTTGATGTGAACTTTATAAGAAATAACAATTTCAGCAACAATGCCTACAGGAATAATTTTGGTAACAACAATTATAAGCCATATCCTCCCAACAATGTTAATGCTTATGGAAATTCTTACAACAATAATAGGAGTGCTCCCTCTGAACTTGAATTTATGCTTAAAGACTTTATTAGTAAACAAACTGCTTTCAATAAAACTATTGAGGAAAAACTCTCTAATGCTGAAAGAAATATATCATCTTTGGCTGAAGCTCAATCTTCTTTGAATTAAATGGCTGCTAAACCTGAAACTATTGATAATCCCTTTGCATCCACTAATGCCATACAAGTAAGAATTTATGAAAATGTTAGACTATTAGCTGAATTACATGCTAAGTGGGAAAGAGAAGATGAAATTGCTAGAAACATTAGTGTTTCTACTATCACTACCACTAGTGTTAAGGCTAGTAATAGTTCTGCTACTTTAGATGATAATTATGATTTTGATCTTGATGGTTGCAATATCTCTGAAGTTATTAAGTTCCTACAAAATATTTCTAAAAGTCCTAATGCTAGTGCTATGAACATGGCCTTTACAAAACACATTACTTATGCTCTCATAAAGATTAAAGAAGAAAAGATGAAACATAAAGCTTCTATTCCTATAAAACAAGCAGATGGTTGGGAACCCATCATTAATATGAAAGTGAATGATTTTGATTTCAAAGCTTTATGTGATCTTGATAGTAGTGTTTCTATTATGCCTAGAAGGATTTATGATATGCTTGATTTGCCACCACTTGAAGATTGTTATTTGAATGTCCCACTTGATGATAATGCTAAAAAGAAACTCATGGGGAGTATTAATGATGTTCTTATTATGGTTAACAATGCCTATGTCCCTGTTGATTTCTATGTTTTGGATGTTGAATGCAATGCTTCTTGTCCTATTACTTTGGGAAGACGTTTTCTTAGAATTGTTGGTTCCATTATTGATATGAAAGAAGGCACCATTAAATATCAACTCTCACTCAAGGAAGGTATAGACACTTCCCTAAGAATAGAGAGAAGATTTCTTTTGCCTCTCCTATGAAAAAAAATTGCTCTTAATGCTTCTTCATTTGAGAACACTTGATTATTTCTTGCTTCTTATGCCTAACTTAAAGGCGTTAAAGAAAAGTACTTATTGGGAGATAACCCAAAAGTTTTAGATGAGTATTGCAAGTTATTACTTCAGTAATAACCGCTCCTTATCATTTTTATTTGCTTTTTGTGCCAAGAGTAACCTCTAATGAGAGAGAACTAATGATTGGGAACGTTGCTGTCCCGAAACAGATTTCTATGCTTCACCATAAACATTCGTGTAAAATCTCTGTACGTCCTTTTGAGGCATGAATTTTTGTGCTTCTGCCCCAGGTTGTTATATAACTCTCGTTAGTTCAACACTTTTTGATTTGAGCAACAAAAGGTCTTCGAAAAAATTGGTCTTTACCTGCTGGTCTGTTTTGATAGATTTCTGCCATTTTCTGCATTTGCTTCTTGTTGGTTCCTTTTTGAGTTCTTTTGGGGAATTGAGATTTTTGAGGGAAGTGCTACAGTAGCTTGTGTTTTAATGGAAGTTTTTTTGTTGTTAGAACTGAACCTAAATACCTATTATCTTGAGTGTACTAATGTTGCTAATAAAGATTGTGTGAAGTTTTGTATGAAGGAAAAATTTCAGGTGTATGGAAGGAATGAGTAATGAGATGAAGGATGGACTAAATCTCAAGCTTGGGGATGCCACGCGTGTCACCCAAGAAATATCCAATAAGTACAAGCGTCAAAGCTTGGGGATGCCCAAGGCATCCCCTTCTTCATCAATAAAAATCCCAGGTTTCTTCCAAACGCTTCATTTTTATTGTTTCATGCACAGTTGTGTTGTTCTTGGAGCGTCTTCTTTTCGTTTTCGTTTTGGTTTTTAGTTTGCTTGGTTTTCTTAGTTTTCTGAATAAATTTGTTGGACCCCATCTATCATACATTGGTTTTCAAATAGTTTTGTTTGGATTGGAAAAGGGTAGGAAAGCTCATGCTTAAGTGGTAAAGAGAGTTTGTTTTTGATTGTGGCCTATGCTTTGTCATGACATGCTCGATATTGTTTTGGCTTTATGCTTAGTATTCTTTGTTGTAGCATGACTTTTTATAAACAATTGAGATTGCTTAATGTGCCTTGGATGAATCTTGCGTTGTTTTAGCATATTAAAGCATAGTATTGTGGTATTCTCCTTTCATGCTTTATTTGGGTTGACTTGCCGCATGCTCACACCATGTTATGACTATCTCAAGTCACCATAAGCCTTTATGATCCTTTAGTTTTCGACTTGTAATATCACTTTATGCTTTGATTAATGATGTTTTGTCGCTTTGCATGATTATGGCCATTATTGCTCTCTTAGTTGGTCGCTCCCAGTCTTTTGCTAGCCTCCATAACCAAGTATGAGTTCCACTCATGCATCCAACTCCTAAAACCAAGTTATTCCAAAGAGTCCACCATACCTACCTATTAGCATATGCTATTCCAAGTATATTCATGTTTTTATCTACCTTCCGAATTAAGCTTGTTATGAGAAAACTAGTGATTAAAGCTCTCACGAACTTGATGGCACACTTTACTTTCTTGCATTTAATAAACTTGAACCATTGTGTCCATCTTTATTGCGTATATGCTTGCGCTTTATAAGTTCAAGTTAGCATAACCATGTATCATAGGGAACGCTTTCAACATTGCACTTGTACTTTGTACCCCGTTGATATCATGTTCTTTTGCTTATGGATCCCGGCGGTGTGAAATAAAAGTGGAACTTGTAAGATCATGGAGTTTGTATGTGTGTTAGAGAAATGCCTGGGCTGCTAGCCTAAGCCATGCCTAATCATGGTGGAAACTTCCAGCATAACCATAATGAGCACTCTATGAAGCATCCTCAATAAAAACCTATGCAAATAGCAAATAAAAAGATCGTTGAGATGCTCATTGTCTGCTTGCCTTGTCATTTTGATTATGGGATAGCTCCTGTATCTGTGCAAGGGGTACCCCGTTGGCGGTTCTTTATGATACATATGTACTTACAATGACAAGAGGTTACTTGTGACTAAAGTTGAGTAGCATGAGGTTCGGTCTTCGTAAGTAAGGGGCATGAGATTTCGGCTTATAACTTGTCAAGCATATCCTCTTATTTGTGTCACTTTAACCTTAGTCACCTTCAAGATGCTTATGATAGGGGCAATGAGAGCTGAAAGCTAATAAGTACCATAATTTTTGGAAGCTCTTTATGAAACTTGAATCCCAACTTCCTTCTATGAAGGCCTTTTTTTACTTTTATGTTGAGTCTCCACCTTCTATCTTTATGCACCTACTTTGAGAGCATAGTGGCCATTCTTAGTTCTATGTGCATTGTCCCAAGACTAGTTGATTGATGCATAACTTGATATTGCTTGTTTTAAACGTTTGTATCTAGTCACTCTTATGAACTTTGAAGGTGTCCTATGCATTTATATTTGCTACTCTATGAGGGACAAGTTGAATACTATTATGCTATGTTTTCTTTATGTGAAACAAACAAATGTCTTGCAAAGCATTGTTATTCATGAATCTTTTGTTTGTGCCTTTTCATGTTGCATCATAGTTTCTTTGTCTTATTGCTAGAACTTTGTCTTTCATGTTTTGATTGAAGTACTATGATCCTAGCCTTGAATGTTTTACAAATACTTTGATCAAGTTTATGATGGTGCATGTCACCTCAAAAATTATTCTTTCTTTTTATCACTTACCTACTAGAGGACGAGTAGGAGTTAAGCTTGGGGATGTTGATACGTTGCTAACGTATCCATAATTTTTGATGTTCCATGCTTGGTTTTATTACTTTCTTATGTTTTGTCCACACTTCGGAGTACTTTCTAAACACTTTCTTGGACTAACCTATTAACAAGAGCCATACTGCCAGCTGCCTGTTTTCTGCTGTTTTTGGTTCCAGGAAAGTCAGAAAATGAATATTCTCGGAATTGGACGGGACAAAAGCCAAAGTCATTTTTTCACTGAGGGACACCCGGAGCAAGCATACGAGACGAAGAGGGGCCAGAGGGCGGCCACACCACGGCCAAGCCTAGCCCGCACCAGGGGGTGGTGTGGCCAGCCCAGGCACCCCCTCGGCCTCTCCTTCCTCCTATAAGATGCCTCAGATACAGAAACCCTAGATACCCGATCAAAATTCCACGAAAGAGTCTGTAGACGTCGTCATCTCCATCCCTAGATCAGGAGGGATCTGAAGCTCTTCCCGACACCCTGTCGGAGGGGAGAATTCACCCTGGAGGCCTTCTTCATCGTCATGCAAGCCTCCGGTGTGATGCGTGGGTAGTTCATCTTTGGACTACGGGTCCATGTAGTAGCTAGATGGTTGGTTCTCCTCCTTTGTGCTATCATGTTTAGATCTTGTGAGCTCCGTTCATGATCAAGATCATCTATTTGTAATTTTGCATGTTGTGTTTGCAGGGATCCGATGGATGTTGAGATGTTATTTTAGATTGATTATTGATTCTATCATGTCTTTGTTATTTGTGATCTTGCATGCTTTTCGTTGTTAGTAGCTATCTTGGCCAAGTAGATGTGAGAAACTCCAAGAGTTAGTATTTATGCTCGATAGTGGGTTCATGCCTCTAGTAATCGGGGGAAGTGATAGAAATCTCTAAGGTACTAGATGTGTTGTTGCTACTAGGGAGAAAACAACAATCCTTTGTTCATAGAACACTCGTATTGTTTACTTTACACGCAATGGTAATGCAATTATCCATTGCTTGCAACTATCTTTGGAGGGGTTCGGATGATAACCTGAAGGTGGATTATTAGTCATAGATGTAGTTGGATTACGGTCTATGTATAATGTTGTAATGCCCAATCGAATCTCAAAGGAGTCAAGATGATTAGTATATACATGTATGCTTTCTCGATGTTTGTCAATTGCCCTGCTGTAATTTGATCACCCAACATGTTATCTATCTTAAGGAGAGCCACCACTAGTGAACTATGGACCCGGTCCTTTCTTTTACCATCAATCTACAATCAACTATTTACTGCTTTCCGTTTACTTTCTGCAAACTATTACTTTCTTCCACTCGATACGTTTAATCCTTTGTTTTCAGCAAAACCGGTGAGATTGACAACCTCATCGCAAGTTGGGGGCAAAGTTCTGTGGTTGTGTTGTGCAGGTCTCCATGTTGCTGCTGGCACCGGTAGTGTGCCCTGCTGAAGTTCAGCTAGCAACACCTTTGAGGTGTTTCCTTGCTCCTACTGGATTGATAACCTTGGTTTCATAACTGAGGGAAAACTTGCTGCTGTGCTCATCATACCTTCCTCTTGGGGTTCCCCAACGAGCTCGATATATTTTGGGCCATCAGCAGCTTGATTCTCAGCCGACCCAAACTCTGCCTTTATAACTTCCTAGTGATAGAACAACATTTGACAGAACCTAAGTCGGTGATCCTCAACTTGGATTGTGCAATAACCTCAGGTCTAAGGATTACATTGATTGACACATACAAATGACGACTTGTTCGATGTACCTCAATATGGGTCAGTCCGGCTCGCTAAACTCTTTAGTCGAATCTGTGTAAGTCAGAATAGCATCTCCATGCCCATGACAAGCGGAACCGAGTCATCAGCCGACTTTCACATTAGTCTAAGTTGTGTGTCTAGCACAACCTCAACAACCAAGGACAATTAGTATAAACAACATGAATATATAGTTCCAGAATCGAATCTCATATTCAATGATACATATCAGTAGTTCATACATGGACAATAACTTTTATGAATACATTGGAAATAACATCATACATGATTGCCTCTAGGGCATGTTCCCAACAAGCGGAGGTTCTTAAAGAGCCCAACACCACAACATCTTCGAATCCACAAAATAGCTCCACGTAGCAGGCAAGAGCAGCAAAAGAGAAAACAGAGAGGAGATTTGGTCTATGGGCATAGTTGCACAAATGCATAAGCACACACAGTGATGAGGTTCAAATTGAAACATGACAGGGGAGCTTGCAAAGAGGAGGACCTGTCTGGCGGCCTGTAGGCATCAAGCGGTGGTCGGCGTCGTGCTAGGGTGGCGTGCTTGGGGACATAATGTAGCAGTATCAGGAGGAAACACACGCACACAGCAGAGAGCCGAGCAGCAGAACCAAGGACGTGCTGCAAATAGGAGGGTGGTACGGGGCCGTTGGGTCGAGGCAGAGACAACGAGCTAGGGATCGACCACGGGTGATAGGAGGCGGGCAACAAAGGCAGGGTCGAGGATACACTCGAACAACCACTAGAGGATGGGACAGGGGGAGAGGGGAGGCGACAAAGCTTGAGCAAGGACCATGGGCCTCAGGGAAGACAAGGGAGACACTACTAGGAAATATGCTATAGGTGAACCCCTATTCTGTGGCGCACGGAATGCCATGCGCCACAAAAACTAATTTTTGTGGCGCCGCGTGCATGATGCGCCCTGAAGCAAATTCTGTGGCGCCAGACGCGGATCGCCATAGAAGCGCCACCATGGCGCATCCGTGCCGTCGCACAGAAATTCGAGAGGACCCACTCAATCATTGCGGCTGGCGAGCAGCCAACCGTGGCGCATGGGCGGTCGCCCGAAATGTGGCTTTTACGTGGCATAACACCACGTGTGCCCGCGAAAAGTGCACTTCTATGGCGACTGGCCCGAATCGCCGAGAATTTGACATTGCCCAATATCTGTGGCATCTCCCACCTTCTCCCACCCACTCCATCCCCTTCTCCTACATACCTCTAGCTAGCTCGACCCCCTTCTCTCTCCTAGGCCATTTTGCTCATATTTTGCTTTATTTTGTGTGTTTAACCTAGATTTGTTGGTATATATTTGGTGAGGGTGACCCTCTCCATAATCTCCTCTCCCACATCTCACCGACCGCGTTCTCGTCCGGGATCTACTAGGTGAGTATAGCTTGGAGAGACATGCATATGCATGTTTTGGCGTGGCGGTGTGTATGTATGTTTGTTGTAGGGGAAGAGCTTGTCGTGCAGGCGTTTCTTGGCGGATTAAATATGGTGATACGATCCTTATGCTATGCAAGAAGCTTTTTGGCGTGGCGCATGCATATTTGGATATGTGCGAATATTCTTTTTGTTGTTGCTTGTGCCGCCGTGGTGCATGGATGTTTGCCGAAATGTTGATTCATTTCCGTTTCGGCAAATTTTTGCACCACCCATATGTCCAAGTTTTAGAGGAGGTCATGCCAAATTTTTCCGGCGACCATGCATATGCATGCGTGTGTGTGTGCCGTTCTGTGGGTGTGTGTGCACACGCATGTTGCGGCATTAATAAACATACTTTCTCGCAGGCAATAATTAACCATGGTTCTCGCGATGGACTCCGGTCGAATCGCTAGATACAAGAAAGACCTTGGCGCATGACTCGGAACATCGCGGAGATAAGATGCCCTCGATCATGCAAACTCGATAGGTGGATCGACCACGATTCGAATCTTGGAGCAGCACTGCCAGACGCGCGGTTTCTTCGAGCCGACAACAAATGGTGCGGGTGAAACGAGGGCGGGCGGCGAGAAGACGAAGAGTCTCCCGGACAAGACCATAATAATGATGAAGGAGATGCCAGCGGAGAAGATCATCATGACGAAGAAGATGGATCCGCGGACACGGAGATCCCTTGATCGGCCTTTCAGGACATTCATGTTCAAGAACTGCTCCACAAGTAGACGAGCAACGCCAGGGCTGCTGAAAGGGAGAAAGCCAAGCTGGCGCAAATGAAGAAAGACGGGATGACTCCGTTGTTTCCTGGATGCCGGCCCCAGGATACACGCTTGCAAGTAACTCTTGATGCTCTGGAGCTGAAGTCGAATAACAAATGGACCGACACTAGCTTCAGTGAGAACATGGAATTTTGGCATGACCGTCTTTCGGAGGGGAACACATTGCCATGTTGTATCGAGGAGGCCAAGAAAGTCATGTGCCCTCTTGACCTACCTCACAAGAGATACCACGCCTGCATCAACGATTGCATAATGTATCGGGACAAGTATGAGAACAGCACGACATGTCCGAAGTGCGGCCACGGGCGGTACAAGGTTGGGAAAAAGAAGGTTCCTCGAAAGGTGGTATGGTACTTTCCTATCACTCCCCGTCTGCAGCGGTATTACATGAACCCTAAGGAAGCAAAGCTCATGCAATGGCACGCGGAAAGGGAGAAGCCCGAAGAGGATCCGGAGAAGGGCTATATCCTAACACACCCTGCAGATGCCACCCAGTGGCAAGCATTGGACCTCGCCTTCCCGTAGAAGTTCGGGGACGACGCAAGGAACGTCAGGCTGGGTATGAGCACTGATGGACTCAATCCGTTTGGCAACCAGAGTAGCACGCATAGCACCTGACCCGTGTTTGTATGGCCTTACAACCTTCCCCCGTGGTTATGCACGAAGCAGAAGTACATACACATGTGTATTCTCATTCAGGGGCCGAAACAACCAGGTGTCGACATACATATGTATCTCGGGCTGCTGAAAGAGGAGTTAGAATTGTTGTGGAATAATCCACCCCGTACGTGGGACGCCTACAAGGAAGATTATTTTGATATGAGAGTCGCGTTGCTCACGACGGTGCACGACTATCCTGGTTACGCATATGTAGCTTGCCAGGTCGGCCATGGATTCTGCGGCTGTGTTAGGTGCATGGATAATACCCCGCATCTCCAGCTACCAAGGGATCTCGGGTCTTCGAAAACCGTGTTCCCAGGTGCTCGAAGGTGGCTTCGCTTGGATCACGCGTGGAGGAAACGCGGTGATCTGTTCAATGGTAAATAGGAGCCTGACAGAGCCCCGCTGCCGAGAGTGGCGTAGAAATCGACGAGCTTTTGAAAAATTGGGAGGAGTGCCCTTCGCCGGGAAAAATGAAGCGACCGAGGGCGGTAGAGCCGTTGCTGGGTGTATGGAAAGCCAGGTCTGTTTTCCACGACTTGGAGTACTGGAAGTACCTCCACACGCCACATTCCCTCGATGTCATGCACATTACGAAGAACATTACGGAGAGTCTGCTTGGCACTCTTTGCAATTCGTAAAAGGGCAAGGATGGGTCGAAAGCAAGATACGACCTAAAATATCTTGGCATTAGGAAAGAACTACAAGCCCCCAGTAGTGGTGATGAAGTCGACGATGATGATGATTATCAGACGGAAGGGACTCAACGTCTCCACAAAAGGGCTAAGAAGAACTCTGTGGTGCTTCCAGCTGCATGCTACACGCTTAGTCCGGAGGAGCTCGATCAGTTTTTCAGGTGCCTCCTAGGAGTCAAAGTTCCTTACGGTTACTCATCGAAGATAAGCAGATATCTCGACGCAGCGAAGAAGAGGTTCACCGGGATGAAGTCTCCACGGTATCGCGTCTGATGGCAGATACTACCCGTCGCGATCCGAGGGATAATGGACGAGCACGTACGTGATACACTATTTGGCATGTGCAACTTTTTCGACGTCATCACCAGGAAGTCGATCGGCGTGAGGCACCTCCAAAGGCTACAGGAAGAGATCGTGGTGATACTATGCGAGCTCGAAATTTACTTCCTGCCTGCATTCTGTGATATTTGCGTGCATCTATGTCTCCATGTCGTTGATGACATCAAGCATCTCGGCCCGACGTTCCTGCACAACATGATGCCGTTCGAAAGGCAGAACGGTGTCATGAAAGGATACGTTCGCAGCAGGTCCGATCCGACGCAAGCATGGCCAAGGGCTTCCTAACATACTGAGTGCATCACCTTCGCCAGAATTATATAAGGAGCGAGGGCGAGGATGTTGATGCCAACCAGGACACACCTCGGTAGGCTCGGGAGAGGGTCACCGCGAGGTCCGCTCACTCCATGTCGGCATCGAGAATCGACGCGACTTTGACAGGGCTCACCGGTCGTGCTACAACACTTGACATTGATCGAACCTTGGGTGAATGAGCACAAAGCGTAGTTGAGCAGAGTAACATCGACACAGGCGACGAGGAAGAATGGAGACGTAACCAGAGAGCACAACTCGAGCTTCGGCCGCTGGTTCAAGAAAACACAAGAGCTTCTCGCAAAGACCATAACACTGTCTACGGAAGAAGAAAAACTCATATTTGCCTTATACGGGGCCCCGGGCAAAACGTAAAGACCTATCAAGCATACGACATCAACGGTTACAGATTCGGCACCGAGGAAAAGGACAAGAATAGCGAATACCAAAACTCAGGAGTAACTATGCTATCTTTCGCCGATGACGAGGCTACTATCAAGGAACGGTACTTCAGAAGGATCGAGGAGATTTGGGAGCTCAACTACTGTGGAGAGACGGTGCCAATGTTCCGTGTGAGATGGTCCAAGAACGTCGAAAAAGAAGGCCGGTATTTCACCACCATGGTTATACCCGATGCCAAGTCAAAGAACGGATCCGCGAAAAATGAGCCATGGGTACTCGCCAGCATGGTTGACCAATGCTTCTTCATCACCGACCCGTCAAGACCTAGCCGTGTTGTCGTGAGGAGGGGCAAGAGGAGCATCATCGGAATGCAAGGAGACGCCAACAAGGAAGACTTGGATAAGAACGGTGATCCGAAGATCGAGGAGGAATTCGACAAGCACTTTGACATGCCTACTACTAGTAAAGTAAGAAGGAAGACCTCCCTACCCACCAAAGGTTGTCCGTTCACGCGAAGAAATCTGAAGGTGGTTGGCATAAAGTATTCAACCGCCAACAAGAAGGGCAAGAAGATTGCGAAGAGACGCTAAAGCTAGCTAGCTTGGAACCGGGACGAAGAAAGACTTTTTTGTGTATCACATGTGTGTCTATGTGAGAGAACAAGCATATATATGTATGTGAGTGATATTTAAGGATATCGAAATAGAAAATCCCTAGTGTTTTCTTTCATTAAATGTAATTAACTAAAATAATTTAAAAAAAGTTAAAAAAATGTGGGGCAACTAGGATTCGAACCTAGCCACCCCAGGTTCCAGGTTAACAGCAGCAAACCACTGGGTTAGTTCTCTGTTGTTGTCAATATAGCAGTGACTTTCTTTTTATTTAATCTAGTCAAAGAATTCTGTGGCGCATCTATTGGTGGGATGCGTCACAGAAATCTACAATTCTGTGGCGCATCTGTTGGTTGGATGCGCCACAGAATGTTTACACTTAGCAAAAAAACGACACCACTCCCTTTCCCTCCCCCTCTATCAACATTGCAACTCTCGATCTGTCGTGTCATCCCACACTGCTGTCCCCCTCCCACGCCGCCGTCCCCCTCCCACGCCATCCCCTCCTTTGAGAGCACCAGGAGAGCTGGAGGCCACCACGCCGTCTACGCGCCACGGAGGAAGAGCACCACGCCAGGAGGAGGAGGCCCGCACCAGGAGGAGGCCCACGCCGTCGACCTCGCAGAGGAGGAGGAGAGAGGAGGCCCTCCCCTTCCTCCTCCCCCTCCTCCTACTCGTTGGCTAGGGTTCTTTATGGTAGATTAGGTGATATGATTTCATTGGGTACATCCATTTAGTACAAGATTTGGGACCTCCATTCAGTATAGCCATTCAGTACAAGATTTGATTTCATCAAAACAGCACAAGTATCATTCCACCAGCAGTTCAAGTCTCAATTCTTATTATGGTTCTAAAATATTCTTCTATTTAGTATTGATTTCATTGTAAATGATTTAAATGTAAGTAATGATTTATTTTACTACTATTTTGAGAAGGATTGTTGCATAGTGGAACAAGGGGACAAAATGTTCCAGGGGACTAAATCTGAATAGAAGCCTGACATGTTTTGAAAGGTTAAGAAACTAAAGATTATGAACAAATTACACTTGGTTTTACTTGGTCCTAGGAAATAAAAAATCCATAGATGTACCATAGTGCAGAAATACTTGGATTTTGATCTCATGGCTATTTTAATCTCTATGATTAATAGCTATTCAGTTGTCATATGTTGCTCTCACTTGCACATGACCTATATTCATGCATGTTGTCTTAGTGGTTGAAGGACTCTAAATTTGTAATGTATTATTATTTATACATGAGTTAGCATATGAAGTCTCTTTGTTGTACACTTCTCTCACTCAAACAAGTAACTAGATTACTCAAAGACAAAGCAATCAGATTTGTTAAATGCTTATAGTAATAAGTTTCTCATTATAATTCCTTGGTCTTTTGGGATTTGCCATTATTATCAATGCCTCTGTTTTTTACTGGAGATTTTCTTAAGAGTATTGTATTTTGTGCACTGATAGTTGTTGATCTTTGGGTCCTAGCTTATTCATATAAGGAAAATTGAATATGTGTGTATGTTGTGATCTTATTCATGTACTGCAACCCCAGAAAGCATTGTGTTCCAGGAGATCAAGTCTCTTATTGGCATTGTCCTGAATAAAAGGTTGGCAGTAGATGAGTCATCGCATTTCATATACAAATCTAGTAGCTGTTTTCTGATTATACATCCAGAAATTGTATCTATTCATGACCTGGGGTGCTACTAAGCACCATATGGGGTATATGTTGGGGGGGATATGTTTTTGCAGGGATTTCATTAAGTCCCATTTATCTCGGAATGTTGATTAACTTCCGTTTTGGTTGAGAAATGGGCACTCCTATGTAGTAGAAAAATTAGCAAAGGTCATGCCGAAAATTTGAATTTTTGGGCATGACCTTTGCTAATTATTCTACTACCTAGGAGTGCCCATTTCTCAACCAAAACAGAAGTTAATCAACATTCTGGGAGAAATGGGACTGTACTATATTTTTTTGCCTTTTGTGCTAACTTTTTGCCTCATTATATAAAGCGTAAATAAACATGTCGGGAAACACGGATGAGCCCGACACTTCTAAGCACATGAGCATTGAAGAACAAGCGAGAGAGCACAACAAGTCATTCTGGAACGAGGAGATGGAGGAGGTGGAGGCCGCCGCCGGAGCTGCTGGTTATGAGGGTGGCCGGGAGGAAGCCGCCGATGATTATGAGGGTGGCCGGGAGGAAACCACCGATGATTACGGCACCACCGATGGCCGGGAGGACGACAACACCACCGATGGCGGCGACCACGACGCAAGTGGTAGCGGCACCAATCCGACCGCCGGGAAGAAGGCGGCGAGGCCAAGGAGGCCCCGGAAGGCGCAAGTGCTCGCCAACGTCATAGACGAGTTCACTTCTGTCTCGGAATCTGGCCTACCATTAGAGCCGAAGAAGGCGGCCTCCGGGTTCAGCATGCAAATAGGGTGCATCGTCCGGGAGAGTGTTTCAATCAACACTAAGGACATCAGAAGCCCGGAGAATACGGCTATACTCCAAACCATGCTCGATAAGCTTCACCAAAGATACAAGTTCCCGGACGAGGACTCCAAAAAAAGGGCGGAAGCTAATGCCATCACGAAGATGAGCACCGCCTTGAGCAGCTGGAGATTCCGGGTGAAGAAGAAGATTAACAAGGGTGACAGTTGGGAGAAGATAAGTAAGGAAGAGCCACATCTCCCTAGAGAAGACTTCGATGCATTGAAGGAGTCCTTCAACACGGAGGTGGCTCGAGAATGGACCGCCTGGGGGAGGGAAATGCAAGAGCTGAACATAGGTAAGCACCATCTTGGAAGCGGTGGCTACAGAGGAAAACAGCCGATTTGGGAGAAGGAGGACAACGAGTATATACGTCTGGGAAAAGACAACCCGTGGTACAAAATAACGGACGTACCGACGAGGAACTATGTCCGGTCCCGCTACTTCCTCGACTGGAAGACCAGGGAATTTGTTACCAACGATCCGACCGTGAAGGCCTTCGAGGAAAAGCTGGTAAGGAATTTCATTACCGCTTATATCTCGAGTTGATCTAATTAGATAACGGAGACAAAATTCTAATTAGGTTCACCTTAATTTCCTTTTCGAAGAATGAGCGTTGAAGGATTTGGCTAAGAACCCGCAGTCGTCCGAGGGGTCTACGGAGCCATGGGACACGGCTTTCAACCGGGCGACGAACGCGATGAAGAAAAGGAAGTTAGATCTCCCACCGACGTCAGCTGGCCGTGTGTCCGGCTTTGGTTTGAACATGAAGGTACAGGACTACTACGATTCGGACGCCAAGTCCAAAAAGGCGAGGAGGGTGACGGGCGCGGCACGCTCCGAGGTTGAGCAGTTGAAGAAGCAGGTGGAGGACCTACAACAGGTCAAAGCGCAGCTGCCCGACATAGTGGCGTCCCAGGTCAACGAGACGATAAAGTCGTTGATCCCCCCTAATTTGTGGGAGGGGTTAAGTGCTTGGAATGCGAGAGGTCAACAGGGGCGATACGTGCTCGCACTGCAAGGCAGAACTCGGCAGAACAGGCCCGCCTTTGCCGGAACTTGACCCCATTGCCCAACACCGCCGCAGCTCCGCCTCCATTGGGCCTTCCGACCAGCCGGCCGAGGATGATAGGGCGGCGATGCACGATGATGCACCCGAGCAGCCGAAGATTGATAGGTCGCCCGCCGCCCTTGTCTCCCCATTAGCTGAGCTCGATGCCATCATAGTGGTAACTAATTAGTTAGTCTGCGCGTAATTTTTTTTAACTATGCCTTTGATGACTGTCATCTCATCATCCCAAACATGTTTTGACTCAGGACACGCCTTGCGTAGTGCTGCATAGCGTGGTGCCCGGCGGCGAGTTGAAGGAGGTTGCGACGGGCCACGTGATTCGCCCAAAGAGCACGGAGGTTATGCACAACGTTAAAATGGGCAAAGACATCATGAGGGTCAGTTTGACTTACATAGTGCCGAGTACGCGACATCCTCCCGCTTTAACCCTCCGGGAGCCGAGGACAACACTCCCTCCACGAATGCACCAATTGGGTCATGCCATGGTCAAGTCCCAGATTCATCTTGGGGGCGGGGATCTTGTGGGGCCAAAGCTTCCGCAGCGCACCTCGTCCGCCAGCCCATTCGGCCCATTCGCCTCGTGAAGCGCACCCGAAGAAGCGTCGCCGCCGCTACCACCACCCAGAAGAAGCTTAAGGTACCGCCAGTCGTCATCACCCGGGAGGAACCGGTTCTCGTCGCCAACACCAACCACCACCAAGAACTGTTGGGACGAAAACCGTTATGCCGACCATCCAAAACCATGGTCGTTGCACCTCAACCGCCAAAGACGCCAACTGCTGCCAGTAACTAAGGACGTTGACATGGCACCACTTGATCATGATGACGGCCACTACCATGACAATGATGACCACAACTATGACAATGATCAGGATGAGGATGTCGACGTCGATGCCTACATCAACACTGGCGCCTGCAGCAAGGATGTGTATATGCCTCCTATTGAGGTTGATGAAGAAGCCTTCCGTGGTCACGACGATGAACCTAGGCGTCCCAATGCAGTACCCTTGCAGCGCCAGCTAGTCTTCAAGGGTTTATCTCAGGAAGAAGACACGCCTCCGGAGGCCGGCGATGCAGCTATACAGAAACCGGCTACCATTTTCATCCCTACCACGCTGAAAAAGACGGTCAATGAGGTAGGGGTAGCACCCCCAGAACAAGATGACAAGAAGAAGAAGGCCAGGAAGAGGAAACCTAAAACTGCCCCGGGTGCCTCTATGAGCCAGCCAGCTCAGAAGATACGGCATGACAACGTGATACCACCCCGTCCGAATGGCTTGACGCGAGTTCATGAAGCTGGGAAACCGATACTACCTCCTCATCTGCTACGCTTGGCAAGTGGATCAATGCACTCTTTGCATAGTCATATCTTATATGTTGAGCAAACCCTTCTCAAGGAGAAAGATCCAACTTACCTGGTGTGCGTCGTCAACGTGCCAGAGGACCCAGACTTTGTCCATGAGGAACCCGCAAGTCTGTTCTTCATAGCGTACGAAGACGTCTTCAAACTGTTTCACCTCAGACGGCTGGACTATAACTTGGTCCGCCTATTCTCGATCAATCAATAGTTGAAGATCAAGAGAGAGTTACTCCCGCAAGTCGCGGTAGCGGATCCCTACTACATGCGCGACAGCCAGCTGGTGGAAGGATCAGCGACACGGACCCGGGCGATGGAGTACCTTCAGAATTTCATGCTCAGATACAAAGAGAACACCATTCTTCTGTCCGTCTTTCCCGAGTAAGCACACACATCCGTTCGTCGCCGTCGTAACTAATGCTTTCTTGTAAATTTCTTCCATTGCTTATCCTTTCCAACATTCGTTTCAATTGTGTTGAGCAGGGACTACTACTCTGTAATCATCGCCATTTACCCGACGTATTCAGTAGCCCAATATTTCGACTTGTCGAATACCACGTACAAGAAAAACTAGGCCAGAATAAAAGTTGTTCTCGATGATGCTATGGAGGGATACTTCCCAAAGGGAGGCACCTTCGTAAAGAAAGGGGAATTTGTCAAGACGGATAAAAGACACGGGTTCAAGCACATGACCGAGTTCCCCTGCATCAAGCAGCCGGCTGGCAGCGTGAGGGATAGCTTCTACGCCCTCCATCACCTTCACGGGTTGGTCCGGGATGCAGAGCAGATCAAGTGCCCAGACACTGTCCGAGAGTGGTCTGCAAGATATATAGGGGAAATCAGCGATGCTGATCTTAGAGAACACTTCCATCGCATCCAAAGGAAGTTATCAGAGATAATCAAGGAAGATGTCGAAACCATGGGGGGTGCTTAAACGTACGCCGGAAGCCGTCTAAGAGGGCGATCGAAAAACTCCTAGATGTGCAGGGTGATCGAAGGACATGGACGACGAAAGACTGCTACAAACCGTTCCCGGCGCCGTCCGGCAAGTAGGCTCATTGATCATGGACACATGTGTGTATTGTGTCGTGTTCACAGGTGTCATGAACTATAATTGCTTTGTAATAATTTGTATCGACAGATGTGTGTGTGTGTTTTGTCGTATTTTATCGTTGAACTTGCTTCTGTGATATCGATGCAATATGTCTTATATGTTGCATTATGCACTAATATATGCCTTGTGTCTATAGAGATGACGTACTACGTGGTG
This sequence comes from Avena insularis, assembly GCA_023614405.1. NCBI lineage: Eukaryota > Viridiplantae > Streptophyta > Magnoliopsida > Poales > Poaceae > Avena > Avena insularis. The sequence goes on along the minus strand of CM042694.1, from coordinate 166,785,917 downwards.
TTCGAGGGTCGGGTTCCAGGGATCTACGAGGAGTGGGAGGACTGTAAGAAACAGGTGCACAAGTTCAGCGGCAACTGCTACAAAGGATACGCGACTAGAGAGGAGGCGGAGGCCAAGTGGAGGAACTACCGATCGAGGAAGAACAAGAACAAGATGAAGACCACGGTCATGCTCATGCTCTTGCTCATCATCGTCGCGACTCTACTATATTTCATCAGAGTGTAGGCGGCGGTGACCACTTTATTTGTAACTTTAGATGATGAACTAATTTATACTTGTGTAAAAATGTGGCACTTATGACTATATGTATGCATGTATGTTGGGATCTAATATTTGATGACATAGTAATGTATATGTTTGCATCTACTGTTTGTCCAGATTATTATTTACTATCTATGTATAAATCCTGTATAAAACCTGTATATGCACTGTATTTTGGGTTGTGTTAGAAATAAAAAAAATACCGAAAAAACATTCTGTGGCGCATCTTGTAACGTTTCTGTGGCGCACAGCATTCTGTGGCGCATGTGTGCACATGCGCCACAGAAAGCACACTTCTGTGGCGCACGGGAGCACATGCGCTACAGAAAGCCCAAATTCTGTGGCGCACGGGAGCACATGCGCCACAGAAAGCCCAAATTCTGTGGTGCACGGCTCGTGCGCCACAGAATTACCAATTTAGTGGCGCAAATTATGTGGCGCACGAGGCATGCGCCACAGAAACCAATTTACGTGTGCCACAAATAAGGGTTTCCCTAGTAGTGAGAAAGGCAGCACTGGCGCGACCAAGCTCGTCGGGGCTTATTGGCGCACCTGGAGGCAGGGAGGTGGCAGCGACGCGGGAGCCTGACTCATGGAGGTGAGCGATGATGGCTCTGAAATATAGCCATCCACGTCCACATTTAAACTGGATATTAATCATATTTTTGATGAAATATCTCTCTAAACCCTGTCACTAATGCTAATATTCAGAGGGGTATGCAATCCTTTGTTCTTGTATTTTTCTTGTGCAGATAATGTCGTTTAAAGGAGGGAATCACTACATTAAAGTCAAAGATACGATATTTCCTTCAACCAGAAGAAACCAGGAGCTGTCCAACAAAGGCAGATGCCGTAACGACCAACTATATGGCCAGAGCAAAATTCCGACTGTATAGCTCCGGTCGTATAGTTGGCGCCACCACCGTTAGGTCAAACAGAACAACTTTCGTGAAGGGACCCCTATATAAAGAAGCCTTAGGCGATGGGAAAACATCTTTCGCTGTGCCTTAGACCCCGAAGAAGCCATACCTCGCCAAAAAGCCTCATCTAGATCTCCACATCCTTTTCCATCTCCATAGCCATACTCCACCACTTGTAATAGTAGATCTCTTCTCCGATTGGCGACATTGTAAGACTGTTTCTATCAATCTTATGAATTTCATTACAATGTTTGTGATTGTTGATCTCATCTCTATGTGTGAGTAATTCTCCTTGGGCTAAGGGCTTCGGCGTAGCCATGTAGCAATCGTGCATGTGATTTATCATAGATGGGATCGTTTGTTAGTTTGTATGACATGATGATTACTGTATCCTCTCTTGCCTTAATCCAAGGACTTGTCAGGTACCCAAGACCCTGAGGGTTGAGCCAGGTATAGGGAGTATGAGTGATGACTGATCTGCAGGTTGGGAACCCCAGTGACAGAAGGGGTAGTACGACTGTATGTGAGGAATTTTCTTGGGATTAACAGTGACATCACTATGCATATCATTAGTTCTCTTTCTTCTATGGATGAGATGAAGGAGATATGCCCTAGAGGCAAATAATAAATAGGTTTTTATTGTCATATCTCAATTAGTTTATAATAGTTTCATATTGTGCTATAACTGTGCCAAGTAGAAACATTGGTACAGGTGTGGTATGAAACAACAAAGTTCGTAGTAGCCTCTATTCATACTAGTTCGTTGGTCATGAGGATGATCTGGGTTTCAAGATCATGGGCATTTATGCCAATTGACAACGGGATCATATCATTGGAGAATGGTGTGATTGGACATTCCTCGAAGGATTGCAACACAATCAAGTCATATAGTTCATTGTTGCAACAGCTATACCTAGACTCCTTTTCCTTAGACCATGAGCTCATATTACTAACTGTTTCCCGAGGCTTCTTAGACTGCATCAAGCGCCACTTGGTAATACAGTGGTTATAAAGGTGAATAGTAGATGACATGTGACTGCAAGACCGGGATTTGTTCACCCACATGACGGGTAAAGATACATACAGCTGGCTTGGTGAGATTACATCCATAAATGTTGCAACATGTGACCTTGTCACGGGGATGTAATATCATGGTAACAAGAAAAACAGAACTTGTTGCGAACGAGATTGAACAAGGTATAGGATACTAATGATCGGATCTCGGACAAGTTGTATCGAGAAACAAAAGGACAAGGATGCTACATTTAGCGGTTCAAACGACATTGTCATCAGGAATGCATAGGGGTCACATGGATATCCCTGGTCCCTCTGTTGATCATTGATACAGATCATGTTTAGAGCATTCCCGAGCCGTGAGAGGATACACTTAATGTTACGATGAGAGCGATCATTCGTAAGACAAAATCACAGTAGAGAAAGAGAAAGTCGGAATTGTTCCGCAGAGAGATCCGAAATTGTTCGGAGAAAGAATAAAGGACCGGAATCGTTCCGGGAAAGATCCAAAGTCGTTCGGAGGAAATCGAAAGAGAACCAAAAGGTGTTTCGGGTCAAGACGGATTTTGTAATATGTATTTACATATTAATTAATGTAATTAATATTAAATATAATATTAAAATCTCATTTGAAGGGGTATTCCACTAATGCGCTAAACTTCCTAGGGCAAAATGGCCCATGAGGGAAAACCGACGGAGGGAAGGGCCAAGGCCCAGGCGCCTCAAGGGGGCCCACCCAGCCAGCCTAGGGCAGTGCGTGGGGTAGGGCCCACCCCTGGCCGGCTGGCTGATACATTGCAAATGTATCTATAATTTTTGATGTTCCATGCTTGGTTTTATCCACTTTCTTGTGTTTTGTTCCAACTTTGGAGTACTTTTCATATGATTTCTTGGACTAACCTATTAACAAGAGCCAGAGTGCCATTGCTTTCGCTATTTTGGTTCAGGAAAGTCGAAAATGAATATTCTCGAATTGGGCGGGACAAAAGCCAAAGTGCCTATTTTTCGGAAGGATCAAGTGCTGAATCTGAGACGGAGAGGGGAGGGGTCACCACACCACCGGCGTGGCCAGGCTGGCCAGCGCCAGGATGGTCCGCCGACACCCCCTCAGCCTCTCCTTCCGCCTATAAGATGCCCTCGGGACAAAAACCCTAGGTACCCGATCAAAAATCCACGAAAGAGTCTATAGCCGCCGTCATCTCCATCCCTAGATCGGGAGGGATCTGAAGCTCTTCCCGGCACCCTGCCGAAGAGGGGAAATCACCCTGGAGGCCTTCTTCATCACCATGCAAGCCTCCGGTGTGATGCGTGAGTAGTACATCCTTGGACTACGGATCCATGTAGTAGCTAGATGGCTGGTTTCTCCTCCTTTGTGCTTTCATGTTTAGATCTTGTGAGCTCCGTTCATGATCAAGATCATCTATTTGTAATTCATACATGTTGAGTTTGCGGGGATCCGATGGATATTGAGATGCTATTTCAGATTGATTATTGATTCTATCATGTCTTTGTTATTTGAGATCTTGCATGCTTTCCGTTGTTAGTAGCTATCTTGGCCAAGTAGATGCTAGCAACTCCAAGAGTTAGTATTTATGCTCGATAGTGGGTTCATGCCTCTGGTAATCTGGGGAAGTGACAGAAATCTCTAAGGTACTAGATGTGATGTTGCTACTAGGGAGAAAACAACGATCCTTTGTTCATAGAACAATCGTATTGTTTACTTTACACACAGTTCGTAAAGCAATAATCTGTTGCTTGCAACTTAACACTAGAGGGGATTCGGATGATAACCTGAAGGTGGATTATTAGTCATAGATGCAGTTGGATGGCGGTCTATGTATAAAGTTGTAATGCCCAATAAAGTCTCAAAGGAGTCAAGATGATTAGTATATGCATGTATTGCTTTCTCGATGTTTGTCAATTGCCTCATTGTAATTTGTTCACCCAAAGATGTTATCTATCTAAGGAGAGCCACCTCTAGTGAACTATGGATCCGTGTCCTTGTCTTTTCTTTACATACAATCTACAATCTTTTCGCTTTGTGTTTACTTTCGCAAACTTTTACTTCTTTCCATTCGACACGTTTAATCCTTTGTTTTCCATAAAACACGGTGAAATTGACAACCTCATCGCAAGTTGGGGACAAAGTTACGTGTGTTGTGCAGGTCTCCACGTTGCTACTAGCACCGTAGTGCGCCTACAAAGCTCGCCTAGTAACACCTTTGGGGTGTTTACTTGCTCCTACTGGTTCGATTAAACCTTGGTCTCATAATTGAGGGAAAACTTGCTGTTGTGCTCATCATACCTTCCTCTTGGGGTTCCCAACGAGCTCTACGTCGATCGTCGAGTGCATCACTGGCCCATGAGGCCCATGCGCCTTCCCCCCTTTCCCTTGATTAGTCCCACATGGGAAACCCAAAGGGGAGGGCACACCCCCTCCCCCTATATAAAGGGGTGCCCATACTTGGAATATACACACCAATATTTGGAGAAGTCCTTTGGTTGACTTCCTCCTTCCCTCTCTCTCTAGCCCTTGTGACCATGGCCCCAAGTTGGGTTGTGCGATCAAGGCACACCTTCAGCACGCCGTTGCGCTGCAGGAATTCCTAGCCGGATATCAACTTCCGCACTCCTGGCAAGATTGGGGAGCCGGAGGTCTCATCGTGCACCGGATGGTACGAAGACATGAGGCGCAACACTTGGGGCGCTTAAATGTCGTGAGCCGGAGCTGCTGCACGATGAAGATGAAGAAGGAGCAAGGGGTGACCTGTGAGGAGCTTCGCGACCTTGAGGTCAGCTACGAGTATGACTACATCAACCACGTTCCCCGCAGAATGTTAACCGCGTACGGTCTACAAGGGTATGTATTCTCTACGCATTGGCCGTTACCGCATTACTACATAGATAGATCCTAGGCAGTTTTGGGGTTCCATCGTAGGAAATTTTTTATTTTCTGCTGCGGATCCCCTTCAGTGGTATCAGAGGCGATCTATGCATAAGAGTGTTGTACGGACAGTACGCACAAGTATTGTGCGGGCATTGATCCCTTAGTTGTTACCCTCTAACGTGTACTTGTTTATATCGCGGTATTGTTTGATGAAGCGGTCCAGACCGACCTTACGCGTATTCGTACGCGAGACTGGTTCCACGCTCAACATACGGCTTGTACCGTATAAGTGGCTAGCGGGTGTCTGTCTCTCATTCGATAGTTGATATAGCATTTGCAATGGAGGGCCTCGAAAGGGGTGTAATAGAGACAACTGTCGGATCCATGTTGTGCTTGGAAAGTTCGTAGTTTAGAAACGGTTCTATTGCGAAAGCCCTAACAACCACATAAAACTTGCAATAGATAAAGTAGAGGTGTCTAACTTTATTTTGCAGGGGGCATGTGATTATGATATGGCAATGGTCGTTACGAAGGTAAAGTAGTTTACTTTTCTGTTACTAAGTAGTATAGTAATAATCATCATTCTGATGGATGACCTGGTGGAGGCGTCGTGGACTTGGCGTCAAACCAAGGACAAGATGGAGATCATGCCGGAACGCTCGATGGAGATCAAGGCGCAAGAAGGACCATATCATATCACAATATACATATGATGTTGATACCCGTTTTACATCTTATTGTGTGCTAGTATTTAGATACTCAACGGTAGCAAATAAGATAATCCCTATTGAATTCCAACGTTCCATGTTCCCCTTGTGTGTGCACCACCAAGAAAGTTCTTCGTTATGAGGCCGGCTGTGATGACCGGGGGTCAAACATATCTACGTTCGCATACAATAGGTGTAAGCCATGTTGCACAGCGAATACACACAAGTTAGATTTGGCGAGCCTAGCATGTACAGACATGGCCTCGGAACACAAGAGATCGAAAAATCGAGCATGAGTCATATGGATGATGTGATTGGCATTATTGAATGTCTACCTGTGAGGCTGCACTAATGGCCGTGATGATCGGGGGAGGTGCAGAGGATAGGGATCATGTGATCACTAAAATCGTCCAGGGGATGACAATTTTAGTGGAGACCAATTATAAATTGATCTCTTATTATAAACTTAGTCTAGATGTCTGTTTGCAAATATCTTATTAGATCATGGCCTATCCCATTGAGGTCCTTTGCGTGCATGGGAATATATTGCTTAATTTGGAACTTAGCAAAAGGGTCCAACTTCATAGATTAATACCCACACCTAAGGGATATCCTCGTAAAAGGTGATCTTCACTTCTTGATACAATAACCATTAGGAGATAATTCGATGACTCCGAAATGTTTGTATTTTCTCCATAATCATCCAATAAGCCATTCTCCATTTGATGGAGAGTTGGGCTAAATTTTGTATTCTATAGAATAAGGCACATAGAGTATGAGCCGTTGGATGGGTTTTCCTCCATCATGGATGAAAAAGAGATTATTTGGAAAAACACTTAGTGATCTTGCATTAGAGTTGAGAACTCTTAGAAGGGCTTGATTGCAAATGGAGGTCATGGATTAAAAGGTATATGTAAGATATACAAATTATAAATGTGGTTCTTGCAAAACTCGTTGCAGTTTGCAAAGTATTTGATACTTGTCCCGTTTTGTGAAAACAGGAGGATCTGCTTGAGAATTGCTGTTTTTGAGGAAACGTGACTTGATGATGGCAAGCAAATCAGTTGATGGCCGACATCACCTCTTCCCTCAAAGTTTATCATTTGGGATTAGTGAATTTGAATATAATTTTGTAATCCTAGTTTATGTGTCTTGCTTTTGGCGAGACGATTATTCATATGAACAAGTTACAAGCCAGTTTGTACTATTCTTATGAACAATACCTTATGGTCACATTATGATTATAAATAAGTTATTCTCATCACTATGTTAATGATAATGGTTTAAACATTTATAAGAGGATTAGAATGCTAAAAGATATCCAAAGTTTAATAATGAGATGACACTATAGTTTAAGTCATTTTGGTTATTGCATGTTCTTTATGAAGATCGGGGTCCTAGATGCTTAATCTAGAGACTTTGCAAAACCATGCCTCTTGGGCAAAATGACTAAAACTCCGCATTCTGGTAAAACGGTGATATGCGAAGAAATGTTGAACTTTATACATAGTGATGTATCATATTTTCAACAAGTAGTGGAAATCATTTATTGTGGACTTAAGTGAATAAGCGTATTTGCTTAATGAAACATGAGTTCAAAATGATTTGAATTGTTCAAATGAGTTCACAACAAATAGGATATTGAAATTAACAACAATACGAAGTCTCTTCGATTTGATCGACATGACTAAAGTATCCGAGTTAAGTTTAGCATAAAAGGGACTTGTGAAAGAGGTTTCAGAAATTATGATAATTGGACAAATTCAAATTGTGTTGAAATGTCTAAACATCTTAATCATTATGTATTAAGATATATATGGTACAATATCATCTCTTATAGGGGTTATAGTTATCGTTTAGAGTTAAAGATCAAAATAAGCAAACACTCATTTGAAATACAAAGGAACATCTAAAGATTCGTGGAAACAACACCATAAGTGTTATGGCACGTTCGAGTTTCTGGAGAGTCAAAATCGTGGCGAATAAACAAGTCTTTGTAGAGCATTCTTAGGAAGCTATGAATGCATCGTCCACAAGGGGCAAACCAGCTATTGTCCTAAGTTGATGTGTCTTGATGAAGATACAGGTGGAAGAAAGTAAAAGATCAAAACAAGGTATTTGACCTTACCTCCGGATTGTTGAGTGGCGCAGTGGAATTTGTTTCGTGAATCCAAACTCTACAAATGGAGGAGAAACTAATGATGATGATCATAAAGTTTTAGTGAATACTTTTACTAAAGAAAGTAGTATTCAACTATATATTCTACAAGTTTGTGGAATTATATTATTGATTCACTTGTCATGTTTTGAACAAGACATACCTACAAATTACAAAGAAGCGTGATGGACCTGAGTGTGAGAAATGACTAGGAGTCATAAAATCCTATATTAAGTTACATTTAAGATTGCAAAGTAACATGTTACTTGATATTATTAAAGTAAAGAAGTTTACTTGATATTTCTGAATGACTGCAAAGTCATAAGAAGGAAATGAAACTTAATGAATGACAAAAAGCTCGATTTGTCACAAGTTTGGACAAATTCAAGGAGTTGACTACAACAGTAGTGATATTTAAGTCTTTTGGATTTACACTAGAAATATATGGATATTGAAGTCTCGTAATTGGAATTCTCGATTTGATGGTGATCAAGGAATTTTGGAATGTCCAAGATTATCGAGAGGACCTGGATTTGAGTGGGAGCAAATCAGCTTGGTTAATTCATAATATGTAGCTGACATATTTTGAGTGGGAGCTAAGTGAAATCCCTGGATCTCAAACATGAATGTCATATTTGAGTGGGAGCTAAGTGAAATCCCTAGATCTCAAACATGAATGTCATATTTGAGTGGGAGCGTGAAATCATTCTAGGATATGTGGACGACATATGTGAATGATGTGATTGGTGTTAATAACGTTTAAGTCAGATAAATAAGGATAAAGTTGAAGTTATTAAACAATAAGATCTATCAAGATAGATTGGTGAGTTTAATAAACACTGAATGTCGAATGCTTCCTGGACTTGATTCTGAAAGATGTTCAGAATGTCCTAAGACTAGATTCTAAAGAAGCTCAGAATGGAACAAGGTAAGAAATAAGTTCTTGCTGTATGAAGCATTGAGTTAGTATTGCAACTATGGTTGAAAGAAAGAGATGTGCTGCATAGGTTCTTCCATATAACCATGTTGTATACTCGACGTAATGTGACCCGAGGTTCTGGTTGGTAGGACAAACTCTTAACTGTAAGAACGTGTCTTTGAGTGATTCCTAAGTTGATCACAGAACCAGAATTAAGTTTGTACATAAATGGCAAGAAGCAATGTAAGTGGCATAGATGCATTTCATGCACTAGGATCTACATAGATATAGAAGTATAAAGGCTACATCTGATGTGATGTATAATGTTATGGTGGGGCTAGTTCGCTTTTAACGTAGAATGATGTGTCCCAGGGCCCAGTGCCCATGAGAAAGCCCTCGAGGTTGATCTAAAGTCACTGTAAGCTCCTGGAATCCGGCCTCATTCTACTGCCATGACTACAGTATATACACAAAGGATAGCAAAGTGTGTTTTGAAGTTTAGATGACAACAGTGAAAACAACCGTCATTATAAACACTAGAAACAAAGTCTCACTTTGTCGCCAAACAAATACTTCGAACCATTATACGATAATGGTGTGAATGTCAAAATTAGGAAGACATTAACGATTTGCAAAAGACATAATGATCTGGTAAAACAGAACATGGACATGATGTTTCCCATGAGCATGCATGATCTGTAAACGCATATGGTATATGGTTTATATGAGCAAAATGTGAGCTGGATTATGTGTACTCTAGTGCAAGTGGGAGCTGAAGGAGATATGCCCTAGAGGCAAATAATAAATAGGTTTTTATTTTCATATCTCAATTTGTTTATAATAGTTTCATATTGTGGTATAACTGTGCCAAGTAGAAACATTGGTACAGGTGTGGTATGAAACAACAAAGTCCCTAGTAGCCTCTATTCATACTAGTTCGTTGGTCATGAGGATGATCTGGGTTTCAAGATCATGGGCATTTATGTCAATTGACAAGGGGATCATATCATTGGAGAATGATGTGATTGGACATTCCTCGAAGGATTGCAATACAATCAAGTCATATAGTTCATTGTTGCAACAATATCGGACAAGTTGTATCGAGAAACAAAAGGACAAGGATGCTACATTTAGCGGTTCAAATGACATTGTCATCAGGAATGCATAGGGGTCACATGGATATCCCTGGTCCCTCTGTTGATCATTGATACAGATCATGTCTAGAGCATTCCCGAGCCGCGAGAGGATACACTTAAGGGTACGATCAGAGCAATCATTCGTAAGACGGAATCACAGTAGAGAAAGAGAAAGCCAGAATTGTTCCACAGAGAGATCTGAAGTTGTTCGGAGAAAGAATAAAGGACCGGAATCATTCCAGGAAAGATCCGAAGTCGTTCGGAGGAAATCGAAAGGGAACCAAAAGGTGTTTCGGGTCAAGACGGATTTTGTAATATGTATTTACATATTAATTAATGTAATTAATATTAAATATAATATTAAAATCTAATTTGAAGGGGTATTCCACTAATGGGCCAAACTTCCTAGGGAAAAGGGCCCATGAGAGAAAACCGAAGGAGGGAAGGGCCAAGGGCCAAAGGGCCAAGGCCCAGGCACCTCAAGGGGGCCCACCTGGCCATCCTAGGGTTGTGTGCGGGATGGGGCCCACCCCTGGCCAGCTGGCCCATGAGGGCCATGCGCCTCCCCCTCTCCCCTTATTAGTCCCACATGGGAAACCCAAAGGGAAGGGCACACCCCCTCCCCCTATATAAAGGGGTGCCCATAGGTCGGAATATACACACGAATATTTGGAGAAGTCCTTTGGTTGACTTCCTCCTTCCCTCTCTCTCTAGCCCTTGTGACCATGGCCCCAAGTTTGGGATGTGCGATCAAGGCACACCTGCATCACGCCGTTGCGCTGCAGGAATTCCTAGCCGGCTATCAACTTCCACACTCCCGGCGGGATCGGGGAGCCGGAGGTCTCATCATGCACCGGATGTGTACGAAGACACGAGGCACAACACTTGTGGTGCTTAAATGTCGTGAGCCTGAGCTGCTGCACAATGAAGATGAAGAAGGAGCAAGGGGTGACCTGCAAGGAGCTTCGCGACCTTGAGGTCGGCCACGAGTATGACTACATCAACCACGTTCCCCGTGGAACGTTAACCGTGTACGGTCTATAAGGGTATGTATTCTCTATGCATTGGCTGTTACCGCATTACTACATAGATAGATCCTAGGCAGTTTTGGGGTTCCATCGTAGGAACTTTTTTGTTTTCTGCTGCGGATCCCCTTCATGAGACTAGTAGGTTATTGTTATAAGCGATTGCGGAGGCAATAGCAATTATAGATGCACTGCCCACATATAATTTATCTTGCTCTAACAAGTACACGTATACTTTGTTTCTATCTTTTATTTCCATCAGATGTTTTTGCACAACTACATGTGAAACCGAACGCCCTAGGCCCTCTCTCTCCATCATCGACAACAACAAAAAGACGCAAGCTACTGGTCCGGTAAAAACACAAAAGGAATTCTAAAACTCCCGAAGGTACGTTAAAGTAAATTCACTATGCATTCGCTTCCACTGGATTCGATAACCTAGGTCTATTAGGGAAAAAGAGCTATACTACATCTATAATCCGAATCGAAGGTATCAACCCTTTTTTGGCGCCGTTGCCGGGGAAGCAATAGCTACCCTGGTGAGGTTATTAGGAACCTTGATAATTTTAATTCTTGTTTTTAATTTTGTTAGTTTTCTTTTAGTCTTTATTTGATAAACAAAAAAATAGTTAGACTTTAAATTCTTGTTTTTACTGTTATAATTTTTAATCTAAGAAAACCCCAAAACATAGGAAGTATGGCTAAAAAGAAGCTTGGGGAGTTTGCTACTCCCAATAATGATTATTTGCGTACTCCTATTACTCAGCCATCAATTGTTGCTGATGATTATGAAATTAAGCCCCATTACTTAAGTTTAGTTCAACATAATCAATTTTGAGGCTCTACTGTTGAAGACGCAGGTATGCACTTAAATACTTTCACTAAAATATGTGATATGATGCGTATAAAAGATGTTGACCCTGATGCTGTCAAATTACGTCTATTAACTTTCTCTCTAAGAGGAAGACCTAAAGAATGGTTGCTATCTTTGCCTAAAAATACTATTACATCATGGGTGGGATGTACTTCTATATTTATGACTAAATCTTCCCACTTGCAAAGACTATGCAACTCCGATCTAATATTACTGGTTTTAGACAGGAAGAGCATGAGCCATTAGCGCTTGCATGGGAGAGGATGAGAGAATGCCTAAGAAACTGTCCTAGTCATGGGATGGAAGATTGGTTAATCCTCCATTTATTTTATAATGCTCTTAATCCTGTGTCTATGCTCGATACTGCAGCTGGAGGAACATTCATGGGTAAACATATTACCGAAGCAAAGCAGCTGCTAGATGCCGACTCGTGTAATAACGAGCTCGTTGGGGAACCCCAAGGGGAAGGTATGATGAGCACAGCAGTAAGTTTCCCTCAAATATGAAACAAAGGTTATCGAACAAGTAGGAGCAAGGAAACACCTCCAAGGTGTTGCTAGCTAGCGCACTACGGAACCTGCACAACACAACCACAGAACTTTGCCCCCAACTTACAGTGAGGTTGTCAATCTCACCGGTTTTGCTGAAAACAAAGGATTAAACGTATTGTGTGGAAGAAAGTAATTTCTTGCAGAAAGTAAACAGAAAACAGTAAACAGTTGTAGATTGATGGTAAAAGAAAGGACTGAGGTCCATAGTTCACTAGTGGTGGCTCTCCTTATGATAGATGACATGTTGGGTGAACAAATTACAGCGGAGCAATTCACAAACATCGAGAAAGCATACATGCATATACTAATCATATTGACTCCTTTGAGATTTGATTGGGCATTACAACATTATACATAGACCGTAATCCAACTGCATCTATGACTAATAATCCACCTTCAGGTTATCATCCGAACCCCCTCCAGTATTAAGTTGCAAGCAATAGATAATTGCATTACGCATTACGTGTAGAGTAAACAATACGATTGTTCTATGAACAAAGGATTGATGTTTTCTCCCTAGTAGCAACAACACATCTAGTACCTTAGAGATTTCTGTCACTTCCCCAGATTACTAGAGGCATGAACCCACTATCGAGCATAAATATTAACTCTTGGAGTTGCTAGCATCTACTTGGCCAAGATAGCTACTAAGAACGGAAAGCATGCAAGATCACAAATAACAAAGACATGATAGAATCAATAATCAATCTGAAATAGAATCTCAATATCCATCGGATCCCCGCAAACACAACATGTAGGTTACAAATAGATGATCTTGTCATGAACGGAGCTCACAAGATCTAAACATGATAGCACAAAGGAGAAGAACCAGCCATCTAGCTACTACATGGACCCGTAGTCCAAGGATGAACTACTCACGCATCACACGGAGGGCATGATGAAGAAGGGCCTCTAGGGTGAATTCTCCTCCGGAAGAGCTGCATCCTCGATCTAGGGATGGAGATGACGGCCACAAACTCTTCGTGGAATTTTGATCGGGTCCTTAGGGTTTCTGCAGAGGCATCTTATAGGCGAAGGGGAGGCCGAGAGGTGCCTAGGTGGTCACACCACCCTGGCGTGGCTGGCCGCTGACCAGGTGGTGTGGCGCCTCCGCCCCTCTCCGCCTCGCATTCTGCCCATGTCCCTGCCGGTGAAAAACTGACTTTGGCTTTTGTCCTGAATATCAAAATTAGCAATAGCCAGTTGCCTAATAAGACAAGCAATAAGATTCATAGAGATTATTGTTCAAAGTTATTACAAATAGTTTATGAACAAGCAACAATTATGCATCATGGGAATGCATAGAACTAAGAGTGGCCCTTCTTAGTTCTATGTGCATTGTCCCAAGACTAGTTGATTGATGCATAACTTGATATTTCTTTTTTTAAACGTTTGTATATAGTCACTCTTATGAACTTGAAGGTGTCCTATGCATTTATATTTGCTACTCTATGAGGGACAAGTTGAATACTATTATGCTATGTTTTCTTTATGTGAAACAAACAAATGTCTTGCAAAGCATTGTTATTCATGAATCTTTTGTTTGTGCCTTTTCATGTTGCATCATAGTTTCTTTGTCTTATTGCTAGAACTTTGTCTTTCATGTTTTGATTGAAGTACTATGATCCCAGCCTTGAATGTTTTACAAATACTTTGATCAAGTCTTTGATGGTGCATGTCACCTTAAAAATTATTCTTTCTTTTTATCACTTACCTACCGAGGAGAGCAGGAGTTGCTTTAGGGATGTTGATACATTGCAAATGTATCTATAATTTTGATGTTCCATGCTTGGTTTTATCCACTTTCTGTGTTTTGTTCCAACTTTGGAGTACTTTTCATATGATTTCTTGACTAACCTATTAACAAGAGCCACAAGCTGCCTGCTTTTCATTGTTTTTGGTTCTAGGAAAGTCAGAAAATGAATATTCTCGGAATTGGACGGGACAAAAGCCAAAGTGCCTATTTTTCCGGAAGTCATCAGATGCCAGAATATGAGACGGAGAGGGGCCAGGGGGCCACCACACCACCTGGCCGTGCGGGCCAGGCCTGGCCGCGCCAGGGGGTGGTGTGGCCAGCCCAGGCACCCCCTCGGCCTCTCCTTCCGCTTATATATTGCCCTCGGGATGAAAACCCTAAGTGCCCGATCAAAAATCCACGAAAGAGTCTGTAGCCGCCATCATCTCCATCCCTAGATTGGGAGGATTCAAGCTCTTCCGGTACCACCCAAGAGGGAATTCACCCTAGAGGCCTTCTTCATCACCATGCAAGCCTCCGGTGTGATGCGTGAGTAGTTCATCCTTCGACTACGGATCCATGTGGTAGATAGATGGCTGGTTCTCCTCCTTTGTGCTTTCATGTCTAGATCTTGTGAGCTCCGTTCATGATCAAGATCATCTATTTGTAATTCTGCATGTTGTGTTTGCGGGGATCCGATGGATATTGAGATGCTATTTCAGATCTATTATTGATTCTATCATGTCTTTGTTATTTGTGATCTTGCATGCTTTCCGTTGTTAGTAGCTATCTTGGACAAGTAGATGCTAGCAACTCCAAGAGTTAGTATTTATGCTCGATAGTGGGTTCATGCCTCCGTAACTGGGAAGTGACAGAAATCTCTAAGGTACTAGATGTGATGTTGCTACTAGGGAGAAAACAACGATCCTTTGTTCATAGAACAATCATATTGTTTACTTTACACACAGTTCGTAAAGCAATAATCTGTTGCTTGCAACTTAACACTAGTGGGGATTCGGATGATAACCTGAAGGTGGATTATTAGTCATAGATGCAGTTGGATGGCGGTCTATGTATAAAGTTGTAATGCCCAATAAAGTCTCAAAGGAGTCAAGATGATTAGTATATGCATGTATTGCTTTCTCGATGTTTGTCAATTGCCCCGCTGTAATTTGTTCACCCAGCATGTTATCTATCTAAGGAGAGCCACCTCTAGTGAACTATGGATCCAGGTCCTTGTCTTTTTCTTTACATACAATCTACAATCTTTTACTGCTTTGTGTTTACTTTCTGCAAACTATTACTTCTTTCCATTCGATACGTTTAATCCTTTGTTTTTCGCAAAACACGGTGAGATTGACAACATCATTGCAAGTTCGGGACAAAGTTATGTGGTTGTGTTGTGCAGGTCTCCACATTGCTACTAGCACCGGTAGTGCGCCCTGCCAAGGCTCAGCTAGCAACACCTTTGGGGTGTTTCCTTGCTCCTACTAGTTCGATTAAACCTTGGTTTCATAACTGAGGGAAACTTGCTGTTGTGCTCATCATACCTTCCTCTTGGGGTTCCCAACGAGCTCTACATCAACACCGCACTAGCACTTTTCTTGCGCCGTACACTGAGCCATCATGGCCATAATCATGCAGAACGATAAAACATCATTAATCAAAGCATAACGTGATACTACAATTCGAATACTAAAGGATCATAAAGGCTATGGTGACTTGGGATAGTCATAACATGGTGTGAGCATGCACCAAGTCAACCCAAATAAAGCATCAAAGGAGAATACCACAATATTATGCTTTAATATGCTAAAATAACGCATGATTCTTCCAAGGCACATTAAGCAATCTCAATTGTTTATAACATGTCATGCTACAACAAATATCACTAAGCATAAAGCCAAAACAATATCAAGCATGGCATGACAAAGCATGGGCCACAGTCAAAAACAAGCTCCCTTTACCACTTAAGCATGAACTTTTCCTACTCTTTTTCCAATCCAAACCAAACTATTTGAAAACCAATGCATGAAAGAGGGGGGTCCAACCAATTTATTCAATAAAACTAACAAAACCAAGCAAACGAAAACCAAAAACAAAAAATGAAGACGCTCCAAGAACAACACAACTGTGCATGAAACAATAAAAATGAAGTGTTTGGAAGAAACCTGGGATTTTTATTGATGAAGAAGGAAATGCCTTGGGCATCCCCAAGCTTTGAAGATTGTACCTCTTGGATAATTCTTGGGGTGACACGGGGTGGCATCCCCAATCTTGAGCTTTAGTCCATTCTTCATCTCATTACATCATTCTCTCCATACACCTGAATTTTTTCCTTCATACAAAACTTCACACAATCTTTATTAGCAACATTAGTGCACTCAAGATAATAAGTCTTTAGGTTAAGTTTCAAAACCAATAAAACTTCCATTAAAACACAAGATACTGTAGCACTTCCCTCAAAAATCTCAATTCCCCAAAAGAACTCAAAAAGGAACCAACAAGAAGCAAATGCAAATAATGGCAGAAATCTGTCAAAACAGACCAGCAGGTAAAAAACAATTTTTTCGAAGATCTTCTGTTGCTCAAATCAAAAAGTGTTGAGCTAACTAAAGTTAGATAACAACCTGGGGAAGAAGCAAAAAAATTCACGACTCAAAACGACGTACAGATATTTTACACGAATATTTATGGTGAAGCACAGAAATCTGTTTCGGGACAGCAACTTTCCCAATCATTACTTCTCTCTCATTAGAGGTTACTCTTGGCTCAAAAAGCAAATAAAAAGGATAAGGAGAGGTTATTATTGAAGCAATAACTTCCAAGACTCATCTAAAACTTTTGGGTTATCTCCCAATAAGTACTTTTATTTAACGCCTTTTAGTTAGGTATAAGAAGCAAAAAAAAATCAAGTGTTCTCAAATGAAGAAGCATTAAGATTAATAGCAGAAATATCTTCAACAAGGCAAGGTATCTCATCCAAATAAGTTCTAGAGGATCCTCCCTCAATGCTCTTGGGTTCACTATTTTCATCAAACGGGTTTTCGGGAACAATCCAATCAAGATTATTTTCTATGGCTTCATGCATTGCTACAAGTTTGAAAGGTATTGGTATCTTAATTTCCTCCCATTAGGTTTGGTTTTGTTCATCTTTTCTCGTGTACCAATAATATCTACACATGAGCCTAGCATATTAAAAAGTTCAAAGACTTTTCTAGCTTCCTTAGCAACATCATAGAATTCCTTAAGCAAAGTTTCCATAATAAAATCTCTCTTTTCAGGGTCCTCAATTTCTTTAAGTTTAAGAAACATTACTTGCATTAAGGGGTTAAGGTTAACAAACCTAGCTTCCAACATGTGAACTAAAGAAGATGCTGCAATATCATAGTTTGGAGCAAGTTCTTCAAGGGATCTATCCTCAATATCCTCATGCTTACTAACATGATTAAAGAATTCTTCAATATTATCTTTTCCGATTATAGAGCCATTACCTATTGAAAGGTCTTTCAGGGTGAATTTAGGGATCAACATGGTGAGCTAAGGAAGACGTGACAACTATAGAAAGACTTAATTTTTTGTGTTTTTAATAAAGAAAGCAAACTAGTACAACTAATTTTTTTGTGTATCTTTAGTTGGGGAAGTTTCCTCATGTATCTTTAGTTGGGAAGTTTCCTCATGCGACGGGAAAACATCTCTTGCTGCTCCCCAGACCCCGAAGAAGCCATACCTCGCCAAAAAGCCGCCTCTAGATCTCCACATCCTTTTCCATCTCCATAGCCATACTCCACCACTTGTAATAGTAGATCTCTTCTCCGATTGGCGACATTGTAAGACTATTGCTATCAATCTTATGAATTTCATTACAATGTTTGTGATTGTTGATCTCATCTCTGTGTGTGAGTAATTCTCATTGGGCTAAGGGCTTTGGCGTAGCCATGTAGCAATTGTGCATGTGATTTATCATAGATGGGATCGTTTATTAGTTTATATGACATGATGATTATTGTATCCTCTCTTGCCTCAATCCAAGGACTTGTCAGGTACCCAAGACCCCGAGGGTTGAGCCAGGTATATGGAGTATGAGTGATGACTGATCTGCAGGTTGGGAACCCCAGTGACAGAAGGGGTAGTACGGCTATATGTGAGGGATTTGCTTGGGATTAACGGTGACATCACTATGCATATCATTAGTTCTCTTTCTTCTATGGATGAGACTAGTAGGTTATTGCTATAAGCGGTTGCGGAGGCAATAGCAATTATGGATGCACTGCCCACATATAATTTATCTTGCTCTAACAAGTACATGCATACTTTATTTCTATCTTATATTTCCATCAGATGTTTTTGCACAGCTATAGGTGAAACCGAACGCCCTAGGCCCTCTCTCTCTCTATCATCGACCAACAAAAAGATGCAAGCTACTGGTCCGGTAAAAACACAAAAGGAATTCTAAAACTCCCAAAGGTACGTTAAAGTAACTTCACTATGCATTCGCTTCCCATGGATTCGATAACCTAGGTCTAGTAGGGAAAAGGAGCTATACTACATCCGTAATCCGGATCGAAGGTATCAAGCGACGGGACAGAGGGTCGAGGCGGCGAGGAATCACCCTAGAAGAAGGAATAAGAGGCATGGGAGCCTCGAGGGGAGTAGCCACAAGGGCAGATGGAATCATGGAAGTGAAGGATGCACTCAGGGATCTTGGCGGCGGTGGTTGGTGGCGATACGGGAGGAGGAAGGAGGGTCGTGGGTTCGTGTTCGATTGAGGGTTGGTGGGGATGGTTCCCGGGTGCTTGCGTGTCCGTGTCAGGTGGCTATCTGTGTGTGTGTGTGTGTTGTGTGCTTGGTTGGGTTAGGCTAGATTAGAGCATCTCCACTCGAGGGCACTAAAGGCCCCCTAAAGGGCTATCGGGGGCGCCGGTGACCGAATTCATGCCTAGCCCACCCCCAAAATTTGTTTTGGCGCCGGCGCGACCTGTTTTGTTATCCGGTGCCCCTAGGCCGAACCCACCCCACGGGGGGCTAGCAGGGGGACCGGATGCCACGTTTCTGGTATGAAGGCGCGGAGAAAATGGCGTGCGAAACGACTGGTCATCACGGGCCACTCATGTCAGCATCAGCGAACGACGCATTTGGTCCGCGATCGGTCCGTCTTCCTCCATGTCTACCACACCCTGCCGATCAGCCTTTTGCAAGTGAGCAGCCGATGCGTCCCGTCCGTCACGCATCCCACCTCGCCTGCCATGCCATCGCCCACATTCAATGGCCGCACCACCGCCCCCACATAAAACCCCCTCCTTCCCCGTGGCTCCTTCTACCCATTCCATACTCGCAACTCCCTCCCGTATTTTCCCAACCACCCAACCGCCAGCCATGGAGAGAAACCCCGAAGATGCTGCCGTCGCGAACAAGTTCAGGTGGCGCTCTTTGCACGTACACGAGGCATGGGAGCTGAAGGATGCGGGGTACCCAGCACCGCCGGACATGCGGTGCCCGCACAACTAGGTCTTCAGTGCCGGTGGCCGGGTCGTCCCGCTAGTCCCCCGTGGGCAGGTGCGGCAGGCGGATATCTACCGCCATTACAGGGAACTCCTCTCGCCAAAGAAGCGGAACGATCCTGCCTAGGATCTCGACAACGCACCAACATGGAGCGCTTTCTTCATGGACCAGCACTAGGCTTGTGTCGATGCCTATGATGGCAAAGGCCCCCCACCAGAGGACAACAACCTCAAAGGGAGGATCCGGTGGGGGAGCACCGCAGGGCAGACACTTTCCTGGGTCCTCGACTACATCGCCACCGGCAAAAACCCGCTACTGACGATGCCTCCTCGGCAGAGGCCGCGCTACCCGGACCAGCGGTGGGCGCCGCGCCAGGCCACCCTCTCTTCCTCGACATCTTCCTTGTCGAGGTCTTCATCGCCTTTAGCCCGCTACTCCCTGTACTCCACGCTGTCGCCGTGCTTCTCTGCTATCCTCGCCCTGGTGAAGGACGAGTACAAGGAGGCCCCTCTGGCGTAGCAGTCACGCTGGCGCCCCGGCGATGCTGCAGTTAGGGGCCGACGTGAGCCATCACTGCTGACTCGTATATTAACGAGCTTGTTGGGGAACCCCAAGAGGAAGGTATGATGAGAACATCAGTAAGTTTTCCCTCAGTTATGAAACCAAGGTTATCAATCCAGTAGGAGCAAGGAAACACCCCAAAGGTGCAGCTAGCCAAACTTTGCCAAGGCGCACTACCGGTGCCAGTAGCAACATGGAGACATGCACAACGCAACCACAGAACTCTATCCCCAACTTGCGATGAGGTTGTCAATCTCACCGGTTTTGCTGAAAACAAAGGATTAAACGTATCGAGTGGAAGAAAGTAATAGTTTGCAGAAAGTAAACACAAAGCAGTAAATAGTTGATTGATAGTAAAAGAAAGGACCGGGGTCCATAGTTCACTAGAGGTGGCTCTCCTTAAGATAGATGACATGTTGGGTGAACAAATTACAGCGGGGCAATTGACAAACATCGAGAAAGCATACAAGCATATACTACTCATCTTGACTCCTTTGAGACTTGATTGGGCATTACAACATTGTACATAGACCGCCATCCAACTGCATCTATGACTAATAATCCACCTTCAGGTTATCATCCGAACCCCCTCCAGTATTAAGTTGCAAGCAACGGATAATTGCATTACGAATTGCGTGTAAAGTAAACAATACGATTGTTCTATGAACAGAAGATTGTTGTTTTCTCCCTAGTAGCAACAGCACATCTAGTACCTTAAAGATTTTTGTCACTTCCCCAGATTACCAGAGGCATGAACCCACTATCGAGCATAAATACTAACTCTTGGAGTTGGCCAAGATAGCTACTAACAACGGAAAGCATGCAAGATCACAAATAACAAAGACATGATAGAATCAATAATCAATCTGAAATAGCATCTCAATATCCATCGGATCCCCGCAAACACAACATGCAGAATTACAAATAGATGATCTTGATCATGAACGGAGCTCACAAGATCTAAACATGATAGCACAAAGGAGGAGAACCAGCCATATAGCTACTACATGGACCCGTAGTCCAGAGATGAACTACTCACGCATCACACCGGAGGCTTGCATGGTGATGAAGAAGGCCTCCAGGGTGAATTCCCTCTCTGGCAGGGTGCCGGGGAGAGCTTCAGATCCATCCCGATCTAGGGATGGAGATGACGGCGGCTATAGACTCTTTCATGGAATTTAGATCGGGTACTTAGGGTTTCCGTATCAGAGGCAATGTATAGGTGGAAGGAGAGGCCGAGGGGGTGCCTAGGGCGGCCAGACCACCCCTGGGGTGGGCCAGGCCTGGCCGCGTGGCCAGGTGGTGTGGCCGGGCCCCAGCCGTCTCCGTCTCGTATTCTGGCTCCAGGTGTCCCTTGGTGAAAAACTAACTTTGGCTTTTGTCCCGTCCAATTCCGAGAATATTCATTTTCGGACTTTCCTAGAACCAAAAATAGCAGAAAACAGGTAGCTGG
Organism: Avena insularis; assembly: GCA_023614405.1. Taxonomy (NCBI): domain Eukaryota; kingdom Viridiplantae; phylum Streptophyta; class Magnoliopsida; order Poales; family Poaceae; genus Avena; species Avena insularis. The sequence goes on along the minus strand of CM042694.1, from coordinate 166,764,214 downwards.
CATTGTGGCTCTTGTTAATAGGTTAATCCAAGAAATCATATGAAACATACTCCAAAGTGTGGACAAAACATAAGAAAGTAGATAAAACCAAGCATGGAACATCAAAAATTATGGATACGTTTGCAACGTATCAACATCCCCAAGCTTAACTCTTGCTCGTCCTCGAGTAGGTAAGTGATAAAAAGAAAGAATAATTTTTGAGGTGACATGCACCATCATAAACTTGATCAAATTATTTGTAAAACATTCAAAGCTAGGATCATAGTACTTCAATCATAACATGAAAGACAAAGTTCAATCAATAAGACAAAGAAACTATGTTGCAACATGAAAAGGCACAAACAAAATATTCATGAATAACAATACTTTGCAAGACGTTTGTTTGTTTCACATAAAGAAAACATAGCATAATGGCATTCAGCTTGTCCCTCATAAAGTAGCAAACATAAATGCATAGGACACCTTCAAAGTTCATAAGAGTGACTAGATACAAATAGTTTAAAACAAGCAATATCAAAGCTATGCATCAATCAACAAGTCTTGGGACAATGCACATAGAACTAAGAATGGCCACTATGCTCTCAAAGTTGGTGCATAAAGATAAAAGGTGGAGACTCAACATAAAAGTAAAAGAAAGGCCTTCATAGAAGGAAGTAGGGATTCAAGTCTCATAAAGAGCTTCCAAAAATTATGGTACTTAATAGCTTTCAGCTCTCATTGCCCCTATCATAAGCATCTTGAAGGTGATTAAGGTTAAAGTGACACAACTAAGAGGATATGCTTGACAAGTTATAAACCGAAATCTCATGCCCCTTACTTACGAAGACCGAACCTCATGCTACTCAACTTTAGTCACAAGTAAGCTCTTGCCATTGTAAGTACATATCTATCATAGAGAACCGCCAACGGGGTACCCCTTGCACATGATACAGGAGTTATCCCATAATCAAAATGACAAGGCAAGCAGAAAATGAGCATCTCAGCGATATTTTTATTTGCTATTTGCATAGGTTTTTATTGAGTATGCTTCATAGAGTGCTCATTATGGTTATACTGCAAGTTTCCACCATGATTAGGCATGGCTTATGCTAGAGGCCCAGGTGTTTCTCTAACACAAATACAAACTCCATGATCTTACAAGTTCCCCTTTTATTTCACACCGTTGGGATCCATAAGCAAAAGAACATGATATCAACGGGGTACAAAGTACATGTGCAATGTTGAAAGCGTTCCCCATGATACATGGTTCTGCTAATTTCCACTTATAAAGCGCAAGCATATACGCAAAAAAGATGGACGCAACGGTTCAAGTTTATTAAATGCAAAAAAAAAAGTAAAGTGTGCCATCAAGTTCGTGAGAGCTTTAATCACTAGTTTTCTCATAATAAGTTTAATTCGGAAGGTAGACAAAAACATGAATATACTTGGAATATCATATGCTAATAGGTAGGTATGGTGGAATCTTTGGAATAACTTGGTTTTAGGAGTTGGATGCATGAGTGGAACTCATACTTGGTTGCCGAGGCTAGCAAAAGACTGGGAGCGACAAACTAAGAGAGCAATAATGGCCATAATCATGCAGAGTGAAACATCATTGATCAAAGCATAAAGTGATACTTCAAGTTGAAAACTAAAGGATCATAAAGGCTATGGTGACTTGGGATAGTCATAACATGGTGTGAGCATGTGCCAAGTCAACCCAAATAAAGCATCAAATCAGAATACCACAATACTATGCTTTAATATGCTAAAACAACGCATGATTATTCCAAGGCACATTAAGCAATCTCAATTGTTTATAACAAGTCATGCTACAGCAAATAATACTAAGCATAAAGCCAAAACAATATCGAGCATGGCATGACAAAGCATGGGCCACAGTCAAAAACAAGCTCTCTTTACCACTTAAGCATGAACTTTCCTACTCTTTTCCAATCCAAACCAAACTATTTGAAAACCAATGTATGAAAGAGGGGGTCCAACCAATTTATTAAGCAAACAAAGCAAACGAAAAAAGCAAAACGAAAACGAAAAAGAAGACGCTCCAAGAACAACACAACTATGCATGAAACAATAAAAATGAAGCGTTTGGACGAAACCTGGGATTTTTATTGATGAAGAGGGGGATGCCTTGGGCATCCCCAAGCTTTGATGCTTGTACTTCTTGGATATGTCTTGGGGTGACATGGGTGGCATCCCCAAGCTTGACATTTTAGTCCATTCTTCATCTCATTACTCATTCCTTCCATACACCTGAAATTTTTCCTTCATACAAAACTTCACACAATCTTTATTAGCAACATTAGTGCACTCAAGATAATAGGTATTTAGGTTCAGCTCCAACACCAATAAAACTTCCATTAGAACACAAGCTACTGTAGCACTTCCCTCAAAAATCTCAATTCCCCAAAAGAACTCAAAAAGGAACCAACAAGAAGCAAATGCAGAAAATGGCAGAAATCTGTTAAAACAGACTAGCAGGTAAATAGGAATTTTTTAGAAGACTTTCTGTTGCTAAAATCAAAAAGGGATGAACTAACGAAAGTTATATAACAAACTGGGGCAGAAGCACAAAAATTCACGCTTCAAAAGGACGTACAGATATTTTATACGAATTTTTACGGTGAAGAACATAAATCTGTTTCGGGACAGCAACTTTCCCAATCATTACTTCTCTCTCATTAGAGGTTACTCTTGGCACAAAAAGCAAAATAAAAAGGATAAGGAGCGGTTATTACTGAAGTAATAACTTCCAAGACTCATCTAAAACTTTTGGGTAATCTCCCAATAAGTACTTTTCTTTAACGCCTTTAAGTTAGGCATAAGAAGCAAGAAAAAGGATCAAGTGTTCTCAAATGAAGAAGCATTAAGATTAATACCAGAAATATCTTCAACAAGGAAAGGTATCTCATCCAAATAAATTCTAGAGGATCCTCTCTCAATGCTCTTTGGTTCACTATTTTCATCAAACGGGTTTTCGGGAACAATCCAATCAAGATTCTTTTCTATGGCTTCATGCATTACTACAAGTTTAAAGGGTATTGGTATCTTACCTAAGAAAGAGGTAACAACTATTGAAAGACTTAATTTTTTGTGTTTTTAATAAAGAAAGCAAACTTGTAAAACTATTTTTTGTGTGTTTTTGATAAAGAAACAAGCAAAAAAAGAAAAAAGAAACTAAGCAAAACAAAAACAACAAAGTAAAGAGATTGGTTATGAGGGACTCCCCTTGTGAAGATGTCCTTGACTCCCCGGCAACGGCGCCAGAAAAAGTACTTGCTGACTCGTATATTAACGAGCTTGTTGGGGAACCCCAAGAGGAAGGTATGATGAGCACAGCAATAAGTTTTCCCTCAGTTATGAAACCAAGGTTATCAATCTAGTAGGAGCAAGGAAACACCCCAAAGGTGCAGCTAGCTGAACTTTGGCAGGGCACACTACCGGTGCCAGCAGCAACGTGGAGACCTGCACAACACAACCACAGAACTCTGTCCCCAACTTGCGATGAGGTTGTCAATCTCACCGGTTTTGCTGAAAACAAAGGATTAAACGTATCGAGTGGAAAAAAGTAATAGTTTGCAGAAAGTAAACACAAAGCAGTAAACAGTTGATTGATAGTAAAAGAAAGGACCGGGGTCCATAGTTCACTAGAAGTGGCTCTCCTTAAGATAGATGACATGCTGGGTGAACAAATTACAGCGGGGCAATTGACAAACATCGAGAAAGCATACAAGCATATACTACTCATCTTGACTCCTTTGAGACTTGATTGGGCATTACAACATTATACATAGACCGCCAACCAACTGCATCTATGACTAATAATCCACCTTTAGGTTATCATCCGAACCCCCTCTAGTATTAAGTTGCAAGCAACGGATTATTGCATTACGAATTGCGTGTAAAGTAAACAATATGATTGTTCTATGAACACACGTGTGTGTTTTCTCCCTAGTAGCAACAGCACAGCTAGTACCTTAGAGATTTCTGTCACTTTCCCAGATTACCAGAGGCATGAACCCACTATCGAGCATAAATACTAACTCTTGGAGTTGCTAGCATCTACTTGGCCAAGATAGATACTAACAACAGAAAGCATGCAAGATCACAAATAACAAAGACATGATAGAATCAATAATCAATCTGAAATAGCATCTCAATATCCATCGGATCCCCGCAAACACAACATGCAGAATTACAAATAGATGATCTTGATCATGAACGGAGCTCACAAGGTCTAAACATGATAGCACAAAGGAGGAGAACCAGCCATCTAGCTACTACATGGACCCGTAGTCCAGAGATGAACTACTCACGCATCACACTGGAGGCTTGCATGGTGATGAAGAAGGCCTCCAGGGTGAATTCCCCTCTCCGACAGGGTACCGGGAAGAGCTTTAGATCCCTCCCGATCTAGGGATGGAGATGACGGCGGCTAGAGACTCTTTCGTGGAATTTTGATCGGGTACTTAGGGTTTTCGTATCAGAGGCAATATATAGGCGGAAGGAGAGGCCGAGAGGGTGCCTGGGGTGGCCAGACCACCCCCTGGCGCGGGCCCCAGCCCCTCTCCGTCTCGTATTCTGGCTCCATGTGTCCCTCGGTGAAAAACTAACTTTGGCTTTTGTCCCGTCTAATTTCGAGAATATTCATTTTCTGACTTTCCTGAAACCAAAAACAGCAGAAAACAGGCAGCTGGCACTGTGGCTCTTTTAATAGGTTAGTCCAAAAAATCATATGAAAAGTACTCCAAAGTATGGACAAAACATAAGAAAGTAGATAAAACCAAGCATGGAACATCAAAAATTATGGATACGTTTGCAACGTATCAATCACCACCATGTGGCTGCCTGCGCCTCGCCGGACCCCATCGCCATGTGAAGGAGTGGCCACCGCCGCCGGAGTACAAGGTGGACGCCCTCCAGCTGAATATCAACGAGGACCCGGAGGAGTTCCTGGGCCAGGGCATCGCTAAGCGCACTTCCTTCAAGGTCGTGCCACCAGCGACGGACGCTTTCGTTGAAGCTTGGTCCGCAGAGGAGTACTGGTGCGAGCAGGCCGAGCGAGTGCGCAGCCTCGGCCTGTTCATCGACCTCGGGGCGACGACGAGGTGCCCCGCTGCTCGAGCTAGGGTGGCGGTCCGGGCCAGGGCTACAACACCATGCCGCTACGTCTGAAGTAGGAGCCCAGCGACGACGACGACTACGTGGCGGTGATGTACCGTCGCCTTGGACTGGGCAGCCGTGGCCGGGGTCGCCACTAGGTTTTAATTTTTTCAATTTTTGTACAAACATGTTTGATGTGCTGTGATATCGACGTATTTTCGTATTTTTAAGAAATTTCAAATGTTTGAATGTTTTGTAGGGCGGGCACGGCTAGGAGCCAACCCCCCACGTGAACGAATCCGGTGCCCCCCCATACGACACAAAATCAGGCCGCGCTAGACTCCTATGGGGGGACAAGTAGAGATGCTCTTAGAGCATCTATAGCAGTAACCGCAAATAGCAAACCATAAATGTCGGAGTACAGGACGCTGAATCCGTGAGTATATTCTTCACGGGGGGCGGTGTCGAGCAGTGCTCGTAAAACCTAAACTAAATAGTTTGAATTTGCAAATAGAGGAAGAACAGCCTTCACGGCAAAATTCAGAGGACGAACACCGCAGATTTCAGTTCGATTTCAGCATAATTTAGATACTAATTCTACACAAAAGCATACGGTGCACACTTTCTACACAAAATGCGGCTCCTCGAGCCTTGCGCGTCGTCGGATGGTGGCGGAGACGGTGCCGCCACTCTACACGAGGTGGAGCATCGGAGGCTCCGCCTCCTAGCGCTGGAGGCGTTCCACCGCGTGCTCCTCCGCCTCCTGGCGCTCGATGGCGGGCGCTTGGCTCCTCTCCTCCTCCGCGGTGACCTCGTGCGGTCTGTGCGCGCTTTCAGCGATGGCGAAAGCGCATCATGTATTTGCTCCCGCCTCGTCGGATTTCGTGAAATCGCATGGGACCACCGACCTGTCGTCGCTCTCGTCGGAGCTATCGCCTCTCCGGGCGTCACATAATCGTGATACCCGGAGGAGCTTGAGCTCGACGGAGACGGCGGGCGTGGCCGTGATGATCCCGCCTCCGAGGCGGTTCCCTGCAGCGGGGAGTAGGGAGGCGGCAGCGGCATGTGCATCGAATGCACATCTGGGCAAGCACATTCTTGGCACCAGCCAGGCGGGCGTGGCGATCTCCTCCTCGGTGTTGAGGAGCTGGCTGCGCGAGCTGATGCGGCGCTTCCTAGACAAGCTCTCAGGACGCATGGCGTCAAGGCGGAGCGTTTGGAGGCAGTGGCGTAGGGAATGGTGGTGGTGGCAAGCTGGATTTGATGGCCGGAGAGTTACTGGCGGTGGCGGAGAGGGAGAGGGAGAGGGCACGCGGCGGAGAGGGATACGGTTTTGCTCGGGTCGCCCTCTCCGACCGCTAGAGATGTTGGTCGTAGCGTGCGTTTAACGGGCCACCGGAAAAGTTCAGTTTTGACCCCTTTTACGGTTACTGCTAGAGATGCTTTTAGGGTTTGGAGTGGCCTTGCCAGCTGGGCCTTGGGCCTAGCCGGCTGGGTTGCCCCCTAAAAGAAACAAATTTTGTTTTATTAGTTCCTGTTTTATTTTAAAAGCCTTTTGTAAATAGTTTTATGATAAACAAAAATAGATTTTTTTGAATTGAAATAAAGAGAGAGGTAATGTAGAAACAAAATAGGCTTTTAGAAAATATTTTTAGAAACAAAATATGCATGATGATGTCATGATGATGCATAAAACAGAAACACATGAAAATCTAATTAGAAATATTTTTCGGGTATTACATCCTACCACGACCTTGTCGTACGGGGGCGAAACCCAAGCTAACAGCTCACCGCTGCCGCTCCACCTTGCATTGTGTGGGCCTTGCATTGTGTGGGCCAATGGATGCGTCGCATATGAGGCGCTTGGAGGCTTTGGCGGCAACGGAGTTTACCGGAGCCGGAAGAGAGGTCCTAGTCGACCGATTTCGCGAGAGCCGAAGAAGTTGACGAGGAATAAGGACCACTATAACACGTATGACAGGCCCTGGTGCTTATAGATGCCAAATCACACACCTAATTTCCGTCGCGGCAAAAAAAGCCTAAACTTTAGGGATAACTGCGTCGCGGAAAGTGGATAGGTCGCTCGACACATTGTTATCCACAAACCTAGCGCTAGCAAGGAAGCTACGTGTTAACTCCACGCCCATTGTAGGATGGCACCTTAGGTGCCAAACATTAGAAGTGACGATGGCACAACAACACAATCTAGTAATGTATCTACGGGTGCATGCTATATAGCAATTTTGTAATTCAGCCCCCATTAAATATCTAAAATATCTAATATCTATCGGGAATAAAATAACAAAAAACTCATAACACATAGAATGCAACTCTAGCTGAATCAACATGAACATGAGCATTCATTTACATATAGTACTTCTCAACCCAACAAGTTCATAGCTCACAAAGATAGTTACAAAAGTAACTAATGGCAACAAGTTCAAACTACTACAAACGATGCATCGTCACGATCAGAGAGCCCCCTTTGGCTGCAACTGGAAGAGACAAACATCAAATACCTAGAGATTGTGTTGGTGAACTTATTATGCCCAGTTTGATGTGAAATTGATAATACCTTCATTATCACACCTCGCTTTAACTTTACGGCTAACATCTTGGCAACAAACACATGAGAAGTCGATGGTTTCTCCTAGGTTCTTCAGATATATAAGGCATAATATACTTTCTGGCGAAATTGGATGAGACGTACTACATAGAGAAAACAAGAACAATTAAGTTTGTTACAATACCTAGAGTATTCTAGGCATGGTTAGAGTTCAAAGAAAATTACCACATGTATTTTGTAGTTTGTGGTTTTTTTTAGGGCGCAAACATAGTAAGAAGGTTTTGGTGTATAACTTCTTACAATTTGCTTTAGATTCTTCCTGGTTGAGCTTGTCATGTCAACTTCTATGTAAAACCTATATTGAAGGGAGTATTTCTCTAATGTTAGAATATTGGGACCTGAAACACCAAGTAAAAGAATATTAGTTATGTTAACATCATTGCGAAACCTATATCCAAGGGAGTATATTTTTTAGTTATATGTGTCTTGTGTTGATAGAGCCGTAAACTAAAATCAAATTTACCTCACATAGTAGAGGACAGACCGTGAAACTTTGTTAGTGCTGTTGTTCACCATAGCTAGCGAGAGTCATGAAATTGTAAAGAATTAAATGGGCAGATTAAGATAGTGGGTGTGTATCTCAATAGTTTGGGCCTAGTTATTATGTGGACAATGAAATGGCCAAATAATTAATCTATACCTTAGATAATGAACTTAGCAATTAAACAGTTTGGGATCATTGCTTACTAACCATCAATATTAATTTTTAGATCCCAACCAAATGAACCATGGAACAATGATATACAAACAAATCCAAATACCGTGAAGTATAAACTATATTTTCAATCGATTGGGGGCGTACGACTATACAGCCGGACAACGCAGTCGAGTTCAATGCCATCGCGGAAGAAAGTGCGGTCCGACGTGGAGGAGAGGTCAGTGTGGTTGAGGTCAGCGCTGTCACGGAAGACGGTGCGGTTCGGCATGGCGGAGAGGTCCGCGCAGCCAAGGTCAGCTTGGGCATGTAAGATGGTGCGGTCCAGCATGGCAGAGAGGTTAGCACTGCCGCGAAAGACAGTGTGGTCCGGCGTGGCGGAGAGGTCAACGCCATCGCGGAGATTGGACTAGGGTTACGATTGGTGAGAGGTCAGCGCCATCACAAAGATGGGACTAGGGTTAGGATTGGTGGGGGTTTTTTCGATAAAGATGAGAGCAACGTATGTGGTCTGAAGGGAAAGAACTACGAGCCTTAACTATACTCTAATCTTTGCCTTACCGAATTTTTGGCAAGTCAAACATTTTGCATATTCTTAACATTTTGTTTGGTTAATATTAGTATTTATTTACAAACCACCGAAAGAACACACCAAAATGGGAATATCATTAATTTCATATATACGGGGATATCAGTACACATGTACTTGCGCACAAATCTACTATTTAAAATAAAGAAGCCATCAAAAGAACACTACAGATTACTCAATCTACTACAAGATTAATTTCTACGAACTAATACTATCAACATAACTAACTCTATTTACATCTATTATCAAGCTCTCCTATCTATCTATAATGTTTTGCACCCTGCTGGTCAATCTAGTACACCGCTCACTCAGTGCTGACACGATCATTCGCTTGATTCTGCACTTCCTTAATTATAGGTTCCATGTGTTCATCATAGCGGCATGCTTCATTCGTTCGTTTTTTGATCTCGTCACACCAAAGCTCGTTCGTTTTTTATCTCGTCACACCAAAGCTCGCCCTACGATTGCTACGGAGGTGCCTTGGATACTCTTTATTGGCATGAAGCTACATCGAGTCCGACAACACAATATGAACTTACGACTGGTGTCCTCTGCGAAGTTCTTATCATAGGCCACATATCTTCATGCAATTATGTGGTCAGGGCATTGATAGTAGAATAATGTGTCGTTTTGCCCGTTCCATTCCGGGTCAAGGATATCCTCTGATAATCTGGGAATGCCGAACTTGAGGAAAAACATCAATGCGCAGTTGTGAGATCGAGAAATCACAAATTTTTGGGAAAAACGGGAATAAAAACCGTAATACAAAATCCAGTACCAATGAAATTGAAAAAAATAACTGCACGTACCGGCTTCGCTTGTCTAAAGGAAGAATATCGGTACGTCTCATGCCGTCACCATCACCTGGAGAAGCTTCATGGAGAGAGAAAAGACAGAGGTTGAGAAAATGATGAAGTGGGAAATATGAGGGAGATTACCGTTGTGGGAGGGGGGGGGGGAAGAGTTTCCTTATAATGTTCAGATGTCAATGGCTCGACTTTAGTGAGGCTCATCGGTCAGTGATACAAGCTTGACTAGTCTCACACGCAGGACCCATAGTCAACGTCGTGTATTTCCTACGGTGGAATCAATACTCCCCTGGTTCGTGTACAAAGGCGTCTCGAAACGTCAATACGAATGGATAATTAGCAAGACACATTTAACACCGTAAATTAATTTGCCATAGCATATAATCGGCCAATGCCCTTATTATTGTCGCGAATACTCTATATACCGGGCAAACAACTTCTACATGTACTTTTTACTTGTGCCGCTTAAGAAGTGATGAACATAGGATGTATTTTTATAGTGGACTACCCTGCCCCTACGCGCTTTCACAACTTCGAACATGCGCGTCTAGGATAAAAAACCATGGTCATCCACCTCTGCGAGATCTTGGAGGAGTGGCTTGCCGGAGTTCACCGGAAACGTTTGAATTTGTCCAGAACAGGCCTCTTCTTCTATTCATTTGATATGCCTACCACTCCGAGGACATACCCTTGAAACAAACTTAACTGCATTAACTTGGACCTCAAGGTTAACTTTCAAATAAATTTGTCCTACAAGACTAGAGTTTCATGATTTTAAATAAATTAATCTTCAGCTTTTTCACAGAAAGATCGATCCTCTACTTCGAGTAAATTGCATAAACTACCACAATTCAGACCAAGTTTGCGAGTCGGTACCAATATTCGCAATTTTCTCAAGAACTACCAAATTTGAGACATAATGTTGCAAATCAGACTAATTTTCATCCAGGTGGTACCCATATGGCAGAGCTGACCGGTCAAAGATGCCATGTGGGCATGTCTGACCAGTTCTATCCTCTCCCCGTTCCTCTCACCCAACGCACCACAATGCCATGCCCGCGCAGGAAGAAGGGAGGCGAGCTCTGCACACCTCCCTGCCTAGCAACTGTCGCCCCACCCACGGCGCTGCCCTAGAGGTCCTCGTCGACAAGCCCCCCCTCCGACAGCCATGCGACCACACCTCCAACTCTGGCTGTGTTCGTCTCTGTGCGCCACCTGTCTGCACCTCGTCCTCAATCTCGTCTGCAGCTCTTGGACGTCATCCTCGCGCACAGCTTCACGCACATGTGTTTCGGCTGCCGCTTTATCCCGGGGGCGACTCGTCCTCCTGTCTACATCTAGCGTTGGAGGGCAGGCACGCAGCCGCCGACTAGCGGGAAAAGGGAGGACAGGCGGTGACGGCCGGTGGTAGGCAAGAGGAGGGCAGGGCATACGACGACGGCTGACGGGCAAGGGGAGGAAAGGGAAGCCCACGCAGGATTGGACGGGATCTAGCCTAAGGGAGACGGGAGGAAGAAGAAAGAAGAGGGGAAAGAAGATGTGCGGATGATAGGCAGGCCCTACCTCCACCTTAGCTCGTCCTCCACGTGGGCTGCCAAGTGAGCTCTTGCAAGTGGTAATGTGGGATCATGCTGCTGTAAAAATGCTCTTAGCCAACTTATCACCCCTTTTTGGTAGTTATTTTAAAAAATTATGAATATTGGTAGCGACTCGCAAACGATCTTGCTAGCCTTTTTTAAATTTAGGGTGTGTTTGGTTCTGGAATTAGGTGGAACGGAATGGAACCGTTCTGCACCTAGAGCTGATTCCAGTGTTTGGTTAGAGAGGTGGAATAGAACCAACTAGTTCCCCCGGATGGAATATTCCCTCAAGATGCGGAATACACACGTTCGACCAAATCGGTCGAACCAAGTGGAACGGGCCAAATTGTCACCGCGTGCGAGCGAAAAAAAAAGGAAACCGCTATTCTCACCCCACCCCGACGGTCAAATCCTATCTCTTTCCCCCACGCGCGCCTCTCCATCTCTGGCGACCATGGGCGGCGGCGGCTCCCTCACCTCTGCCTAACGACCGGCGGCGGCGGTCTCTTCCTCTCCTCGCACGATGGTGCGGCGGACTCTCTCTCTCCTCTCGCGGACAGGCGTGGCGGTAATGGTAGAAAGCGGTGGTTTCAGCAAGCAGTGACGGGCGGCCTCTCTCTCTCATGACAGGGCAGCGGCGGGTAGCGGCAATGACGTGGTTTTGGCAGCGGTAGGTTTTTTTAACGCGGTGACATGCTTCCCATGCCATCTTCATGTACAAGTGTTGTTCCATTTTTTTCTATTGATTGCTAGACCAATTCCATGAACTATATATGTAATATCTGGTATGTGTGTTGCTGTCACAATTTTATAGCAAGTGTTTTTGATGAAATCATGAGAGGTTGTGATATTTGAAAGAGCTCCTTTCTTTCTTATATGTGACATATTTCGATGACTTGTATGGTTGTATGGACCTAAATATGTGTCATTGTGTATTACTGAAAATACAAATAAAGTAATGCCGAAATTTCTATTAGTATGATAGCTATCTTGTGAGAGGTATGTTCACCATAACTATGGAAGTGGTGAGCCGAACCCAATAGTTGCTATTCTATTCTACTTTTTATAGTTCCAACCAAACAAGAAACATAATCGTTCTATTCTACCTTTTTCTCCCAACCAAACATAAGAATAGAACCATTCCATTATAGTGGAATGAAACCATGACATTACATTCCAACCCATCCCAAAACCAAACACACCCTTGCTCTCTACTTCCGGCGGTCCAAACGGGACCGGCACGGTACCGGGAACACGAATCTCCGTGACGCGGTGAGCCGGTTCCCCTTTTTTCCATTTATAAAATACAGAGACTCCACTGTGGCTCCCTCCCGCCCCATCTACGCGAATCCCGCCGCCACGCTGCCCTTCCCTCGATCCCAAATCGAGCTCGAAGCAGAGCAACAGCAGATCCATGGAGATGGACGGGCTCGACGACATCTACAAGCTTAACCGCTTCAAGCCTTCCAAGGAGGAGGCCGTGACCTACTTCCTGCCGCGCCTCTTCGCCGGCTCGCCGCTGCCGCACGGCGCCGACCTGCTCATCCGCCACGCCGACGTCTACGCCTGCGAGCCCAAGGACCTCGCCATCGAATACGAGCCCGTGCCTACGGCTTCCAACACCGGCGACCGGTTCTTCTTCACGACCTGCAAGGGGAAGAAGGGGCGGTTCGCGCGCGTCGCCGGGGCCGGCACCTGGGCCATCCAGAAGACCGAGAGCGTCTACGACGCGGGAGTCAAGGTCGGCGAGCTCAAGCACCTTTCGTTCAAGAAGGACAAGGTGTCCACCGGCTGGGTCATGGAGGAGTACCGCTGCTTGCTGCCGGAGGCCGTCGTCCCCGGCGGGGAGAAGGTGCTCTGCAAGATCCATTTGGCTCCGAACGCGCCCGCCTCCGCCCGCCAAGAATCAGACGCGTACAAGATTCGTCAAGAACGGGCAGAGCCCGCACACGCACCCCAACCCCAACCAGAGCCGGTGACCGTGAGCGCGGGCGCGCACCCACAGAAGAGACCAGCGCCGGTCGCCGCCGCCGATCTGTCCAGCTGCAAGAAGATGCGGGTGGCCGCCCCCGTCCCGGAACCTGAGGAAGAGTACGAGTACGAGGATTGTCCCGTGTGGTTCACGCCTGCCGATTTGCCGGCTGCGTCCACGGAGGTTCCTGCGGCCGCGGCTGAAGCTGATGACGACACCGGGCGGCTTTCTTGCACATTGGAAGAACTTCTCGGCCTACAACAACAGGAGCAACCTCTGCCGGTGGGAGCTGAGAACAGCATCGAACATCTAAATTCTGATGAAGACATCGAACATATCGACATCGACCAGCTTGTGGCACGAATTGACTGGGAAGATGAGGACTTGCTAAGGTCTTGGGCTGGTGATGATGGGGAAGAAGCAAAGCAAACAGTTGGTGGCATGGTACAAGAGGAGCAAACATTCCCAATCCAGTCTGAGAACAGCATCCAACAGTTGGACATTGATCGGTATCAGCAGTCGGTGCCATCAGTTGACAGGGAATGTTCAGAGGAGCTGCAAAGCCTTTTAGCTCTTCATGGCGAGGAAGAAGCCCAGCTGCGCAAGAGGTGCAACTACAATGCCACCGTGGCCGATCTTAACGCTCCATGGCTTGAGGGACGCAACCATTTCTTCTCGTTTGGAGCTGTCAACTAAATCCGATCTTGATGAAATTCTTGGCAAAGTGTACTACTGTATTCGAGGATACTGACCACTGTTATGTTATGTTACATTAATTTGTCTCCCTGTATGATCGTCACGGATGTTGTTCTTGCTCCTGTTATCGATCATCTTCTGAACCCTGTATTTCCCATGCACTACTTTTTGTTTGCTTCTCACATTGGGCCACCGGCTGGAGCGATTGTGCATGTTGACAACGATACTGGTGCCTATTGTCAATGGAGGGAGCTTGCGAGTACGGTGAAATTTTGTTCGCATTGCCTGTTTGAATCATCTGGTGGCGTTCTCAACCTTGTATATCTAGTCCGTGTGTGCGCGTGCACGTGTGTGTCTTCCTGATATCACTTCACTAACCAAGCTTTGCAAGGTTTTTGGATATTATTTTTCTTGTTAACTAGATCAACTCCCCTCGACTAAATGCAATTGCACAAACACCTACCATCCTTGTGAGATTCTACAAAAGCAGTATATCCAATTTTATTCACATATTGCAAGATTATATCCTATCCATATCACCCTCCCAAAATTTAATTCAATCAAATGTAGCAAACATTGGGAATTTTTTCAATTAAATTTATATTTAAAACTTATAGTTTGCATTATGTCCTCTCTTTTACATACCGCAGTATCACCCCACTCATTCATGAATTTCCTCCGAGTAGCATCCTCCCTAAAGATGAACTCCATTAAATGTAGCCAACATTTTTGCAACTTTAGGAATTTAGGGCATAGAAATAAAATGTTCTAGCATTCCATGTAATTTTTCATAAGTTGTTAAGGGAGGGAACGTGGTACGACCTCCTCCAAAATAAATGCTTAGGATCCAAAACCCACCCTTAGGTAGAGTTCAAACTAAGCGATCCAAACTTCTGGGATCACCTTATGCGGGTCAAGTGGATTTTTTTTCTTCAGTTTTGGGGCTTTCTGTATTAAGGATGGCTCAAAAGTGTTCGTGTGGGAGGATAAATTGTTGGCATTGAATATCTTATGTTTGGCTCTATTATATTGCGATGAGAAATCATGCTTCTATTGCAAAGGTGTTGGTTACTAACCTACTTAACATCTATTTTTATGGAGTCTTGATTGGACAAACCTTGTGACATGGAATGTATTATGTTCACATGTTATGAATATCGTATTATTATACGAACACGGTTCCAGAATGGGCAATATTTTTTCAATAGATACATGGGGTGCTATAGTACAAAGTATCAATCCAAAATAGAAAACCATTGAAACTTAAAATTCCTTCAAAGTGCAAATTTTTATTATGGGTATGCTAATCCTAAATCCCCTAATATTTTCTTTTGTCTAGATTAATAATTGCAACTTCATCTTAACAAAAGTGCAACTTGCACTTTATTAGAAAAGGTATGACTCATAGAAAAGTTTAAGTTAAGTTGCACTATTCATTAAAATAAATTTGCACATTCAAGAATTGATTCGGGCATAAAACAATCTTGGTCGACTTAGATATAAACATTCTCTTTTCTTTAATATATGGGACAAATGTTGCATACTGACTATTAAAAAACTCAGCAAACGAAATTTACGAGGGAGTCCAAAGTATTGCCTATATTATTTTGACGAGTCTATTAAATCCTATAGTTTTACTATCATTTTACTAGACTAAATTGTTATATTGTTATTAGGGATTTTGTGCCTTGTTTGATTGTCTTTTCTATATTGATCAATGTGTCTTGTAGAATTGGTACCATTGTTGATAATGTGAACTAGAATTTCTCGGTGCAGTTAAGAAGCTTAACGCAAGACGGTACCACGCAAAGATAATAAGTGTGTTCTGACGCCCCTATGAGTATATCTAGGCAAGCCACCTAAAAAGAGAACGATAGGCAATGCACAGATAAGCAAACACGGTAAGACCGCTAGCACCGCATGCATCAAGTGTGTACTAGCCATATGCACGACTCGGCTGTAAAAGGTTAAAGAGGATAGTACAATAAAGCAGGATATAAGGTTTGTTTAACTTAATACAAACAACGCATAGAACACATGTCAGAAGATAATAATCCAACGGATGAGAATAGAAGTCACATTTAGCTCAACGCGAACAAAGCACCGAGCAAGTCCGAAACGAAAAATTGTGTACTGATGATACCTGACTTGTTATAAATTGTAGACTCTTTTATATATAACGACAGTTACTACATCGTTGGTGAAAATGTAACAACAATTACTGTCTAGGAAAACTACCTTATTTTGTCGCCGCGGAAATCCTCCGTAATAAGATCACACACGTCGTTTGAAGCAGCTCTAGTTGTCTCGGCAGTAGGCGACGTCGAGGTAATCACAGTGTGCGTTCGCTCTGTGCAGAGCTATTGACGTGGTGTAGGCTGGTGCCATGGTCATCGGCTCTTCATCCTCCGTAGGAAGATCACCGGGCGGACTCGGAACTATGTCTAGCAGCCACGGTAAAAGCAGCTGGAGCGACCATAGCTATTTGGTCGATAATGTATGCATGAAGAACACCTCCGTATTTCTGAAACAGATCACCGTCCTATCATACAAGTGTAAGAGGCAAAACAACACGCAGATCGACGTTTGGTGTATAGGAAGCTGCTAACTCCTGGGATGAATCGTCATCAAAACACACTCCGCTGAGGGCGATGGAAATCCTAGAAGGGACAATCGTCCAGATGACCAACGTTCATGTGTCATGCATTGTGCATTGTCTAGAATCTAAAACAGAGAAGTAAAGTGTAAAACTTTAGAGAGCGACAACACAACGGAGAAACATTTGTAAAGTATAAAAGAGGCAAACGACGATATGAAGAATGCACGCTAAAGATGCAAGACAACATAGGTATAGACAACACACACCACGACGACATGAAGACTGCACGCTAAAGAGGCTAGACAACATACGTATAGACATCAGACACAGGAAGACGATGCAAAGGATGTATGAAAATAAAAACATGAACAGAGGAACACGATAGATTCAGTACTGCATCTGAACACGTAGAGCTTATGATTACAAATGCGAGACGGAAGAAAGAAGCAACACTGAAAAAAATCTAAAGCCCTAAGACCTAACATGTGTAGGTTTCAACGCGACAAAATGTCACGCACAGAATGTTGGTACGTTACTTAGACTAAGAGAACAAATCCTCGCGTACAAAAGCCTCAGACGTAATGAATGAATCAACATCACCCTTTTCACAGCGTAAAGAATACGCTGAAGAGAATGAGGAAGATTTAGCCATGCCGCACGAGGCATTTAGTGCTGCTTCGTTTCTTTGGGTGGGAACTCTCGTGGAAGGAGGAGAAGCGCGTAGGCAACACGACACGGAGAAGAAACACCGACAGCCCGGCGAGAGCAGCGCCACAAGATGGCCACCGATGTTTCTTTCATGCGACATAGAGGAAGAACGAAAGTGCATGATCGGGTGGCAATCTACAATGAAAGAGATGATACATCACCGAGCAGAGGCGTTATTTATAGGCAAGCCCGTCTCCAATGATGGTCGCATACAGGAAGCACGTCGGTGGGCTGATTTTACACATGCAAATATCGGATGCGATAGCGCCTTTCCATGCTGAGGGGACCCACTACAGAATCTCACTAGGGGATCCGTGCGTGCCCACGCTCTCTAGCGGCGTAAACATACTAGAAGCATGATGTATAACCGAATCCACACATATGAACAATGTATGTGACTCCTGTTTTACCGTGTGAACGGGACCCACCGCATGATCTCGTTACCAGAACCTGCGAACAACGAGGGTTTCCGCAGCCAGCTCAGCTCTCTTCCACAAGAACCCACGAAGGGCAAGAGTCTTTGCTACCACATCATCTCTCATCCGCGAGAACCCGCGGTGGTCAAGGGTCTCCACTGCCACGTCTGCCATCTACGGCAACCACCACCTGGTGGGTGCGGAATGCCTGTCTCCCTCCATATATCTCTCATGTGGAGAGCCATCACACATAGCCGCTGAAGCGTGGGCTAGATGATGTCGTGCGATCCACCGTCCGACGACAAGGGGCAGGAAAGGGGCGTGACCTCTATGGGACAGAAAATCCCGGGATACAAGGCCCACCTCCCCGAGAGAGCTAGGCTCCATCGAGATGTCGCCGCTTGTCATCCTCGTCGTCCATCCCAATTGCATCAGTTCTTTTGCATCCAGTTCACATTGTCATATCTTGGTCAAATGTCACCATATTAGGTGACAACAGACTAGGAACATTGTGATCTTTCTATATTTATGATATGAAAAACAAAATCCAAGTAAAGAAGAATAAGAACTCCATCTACACCATTCATGCACAAGTATGCATCTGTGGTGTCCCCATTTTTTCAAAGGCTTGTCTATATTGTCCTCCTAAATGGGAAAACCCCACCAAACTAAAGAATGAGAAAACACATGAAAAAGAGATGTGTATCATAATACTTCCTTTATGCAAAAATGTGTGCAAAGAATTCTTGGTTAATGTCAAAGTTTGTATAGTTTTACCAAGCATATAGAAAAATATATCAACGACGACAATATTGAATGAGTAGTATTCGAACTATCTTGGAATATACTTTCTTATTTTATGTATTTGATATTGTAGATATGCAAAATTTCTCTATATAATTTTATAACCTTATAAAGTTGCTTTCAGTAAAACCAATACACACTACATTTTGGCATAGATGGAGTAAACGAATATTATCAATGATATGTTTCCTAGCTATAGCTGACCTCGTCTCTCTACAAGACTCCAGCCACAAGTTTATAAACTTTTGTGACATATCCTATTTCCTCCCTCTCTCCCCCCATAGGAGACCATCTATTCTTGGTGTATCCTTTGCTATAGACCTCTAGATAGCATTGTTAATAAAGAACGGGGAGAACGAGTTAGAAATGGCTAGGTGCAAGGAGCAGGAGAGTAGGTGACCACACCAAAAAGAAAGGAAAGAGAGTTGGGAGACCATGGTGGGGAGGGATAATGGGAATGAGCAGAGGTACAAGAATGCAAAGTTGAAAAAAGAAAGATCGGGAAGACAAAAAGTTTGCACCGTAGTTCTGTTGGGTGCTCTTAGCCTCAAAGTTCATGTCTCGATTGGTAAGGGTTTTTGGATCCAATATTTAAATGAAGTTTATATGCTTATGTTTTCTCCATTATATTTGTGAGATCCAGCCACATGGCTTAATAGGATTGATAGGATACCCATATCAACAAGTTGCAACTTCTTTTCTGGAAGCTCATTCGAAAAGAAATCTAAGGTTAAGCGTGCTTGGCCTAGAGCAATTCTAGAATGGGTGACCGACCGGGAAGTGGGTAACCGAGTGAGGACAAAGTGCACAGAAAAGACTAGTGTTGGTCTGTGGGGCCAGTCTAGATATCCTATTAAGCTGCCAGGAGTGACACCTCCCGAGCCCAGTAGTGGACGGGGTGTTACAAGTGGTATCAGAGCCGACCCTTGCGATTACACGGGTGTGTGTGGGTCAGTGGCGGGACATGTGGAGCATGGCGCGTGTGGCCCGGAGTGGACACGGCATGGCACATGTGCCGGCACTGGACGCATAGACGCGTGCCAAGAGGGAACGTTCCTGGGGTGTGCTTGATCGATGAGGACATCGATCTTCTAAAGGGTGGGTGTATGTGAGATCTAGGCACATGGCTTAATAGGATTGATAGGATACCCATATCAACAAGTTACAACTTCTTTTCCGGAAGCTCATTCGAAAAGAACTCTAAGGTTAAGCGTGCTTGGCCTAGAGCAATTTTAGGATGGGTGACCGACCGGGAAGTGGGTAACCGGGTGCGCACGAGTGAGAACAAAGTGCGCAGAAAAGACTAGTGTTGGTCTGTGGGGCCAGTCTAGATATCCTATTAAGCTGCCATGAGTGACACCCCCCGGGCCCAGTAGTGGACGGGGACCCTTGCGATTACACGGGTGTGTGTGGGTCAGTGGCGGGACATGTGGAGCATGGCGCGTGTGGCCCGGAGTGGACACGGCATGGCACATGTGCTTTGCAGGGCCTTGAACACGTGCCAAGAGAACGTTCTGGGTGTGCTTGATCGATGAGGGCATCGATCTTCTAAAGGGTGGGTGTATGTGAGATCTAGGCACATGGCTTAATAGGATTGATAGGATACCCATATCAACAAGTTGCAACTTCTTTTCCGGAACATCATTTGAAAAGAACTCTAAGATTATGTGTGCTTGGCCTAGAGCAATTCTAGGATGGGTGACCGACCGGGAGCGCACGAGTGAGGACAAAGTGCGCAGAAAAGACTAGTGTTGGTCTGTGGGGCTAGTCTAGATATCATATTAAGCTGCCAGGAGTGACACCCCCCGGGCCTAGGAGTGGACGGGGTGTTACAATATTTATATTGTTTAAGAAATTATTATGATTGTGTGATCAACATCTAGTCATATATTTCAGCATGAAAAGAAAATTTCCACTATCTTATCAGATAATATTTTCTTACTTTTGTATGAATGTAGAGTAGGGATGATTTCCTTTGATTTGTTTTTGCAATCTTCATTCGCTCAGTTATCACCGATGATGATGATGATGATGATGATTTGACTTTGCCTGATGGTATTCTTTTATGGTGATATAATTTGTGGTGTTCATGTGCACTATTTAATTAGAGCATAACACATCAAATCAAGCTAATCTAACATTGTCCGTAACTACATAGTTGTCTTATTTATTTTTCTTGCCGTAGGAATGGTGGATAGGAGAGCTCACAAAGCTAACAACACTGCTCCTTAGCTCCAACAACCTCGATGGGGTCATGCATGAAGGCCATTTTTCAGGTCTAGATATGTTGGAGGAATTGTCATTGTCAGACAACTCCATAGCCATCACAATGAGTCCAACTTGGATTCCTCCTCTCAGTCTAGCATTGATTCACCTTCGGTCCTGCAAGCTAGGGCCTAAATTTCCAGCGTGGTTTCGATGACAAACAAAGGTAGAGAGTCTTGATATATCAAACACAAGCATATATGCCATGGTGCCAGATTGGTTTTGGATAGCAGCTTCCTCAGTAGTGTATCTCAATATCCGAAATAATCAGATTACAGGAGTCCTCCCATCAACAATGGAATTTATGAAAGCTGAAGCAATGGATTTGAGTTCTAACCAGCTTGGTGGTCCGATACCTAAGCTTCCTATCAATCTAACCCATCTAGATCTCAGTCAGAACAATATAGTTGGGCCACTACCATTAGACTTTGGAGCACCAGGGCTTATAATACTTCTTCTATATAATAACATGATCTCTGGCACCATTCCATCTTATTTATGCAAGTTACGATCAGTGCATGTGTTAGACCTATCAAGAAATTATCTCAATGGGTCAATTACCGATTGCCTAGTCAATGAATCAAGCAGAGACATGATAGATCTGAGTATCATTTATCTAAGCTTGAGAAACAACAATCTCTCCGATGAATTTCCTTCACTTCTCCGGAGATGCCCACAACTGATCTTTCTTGATCTTGGCCATAATCAGCTGGTACTTTTCCACCATGGATTGGGGAGAAGTTGTTGTCTTTATCATTTTTACGACTGAGATCCAATATGTTTTATGGTCACATTATAGTCGATCTAACGAAGCTTGTTGATCTTCAATATTTGGACCTTGCCAACAACAATATGTCAGGGAGCATTCCGAGATCTATCGTTAACTGCACAGGAATGACACAAACAAGAGACCACCTCCATGATGTTCTTCACTATGCCTTCCTTTTGTATCACAGGATTGGTGACAATGAACTAGTTCACTATACTGGGAATTTGACGGTACTCACGAAAGGTCAAGAGAGATTATATACAGGAGAAATCATATATATGGTGAATCTTGATTTATCCAGTAACAGTCTTACCGGAGTCATTCCCGCAGAGGTCAGCGCTCTTGTTGCATTGAAGAGCCTGAACTTGTCATGGAACAACTTCAATGGAAAAATCCTTGTGAATGTTGGAGCCTTAATGCAAGTGGAGTCACTCGACCTGTCACACAATGATTTTTCTGGCGAAATCCCTTCAAACTTATCGGCTCTCATGTCACTGAGTCGCCTGAACCTGTCGTACAACAATATGAGTGCTAAGATACCAACTGGAAATCAGCTGCAAACACTCGAAGACCCTGCATCTATTTACATTGGCAACCCGGGCCTCTGTGGTCCTCCTCTCTCGCGGGAATGTTCATCACAACCTGAGCCAATTCCAGAACACCATGAAGTTGCAAGAAACGACATGGTTTTGTTTTTCTTCGCCATGGGTTCTGGATATGTGGTGGGTCTCTGGGTGGTCTTCGTCACCTTATTGTTCAAGAGGAAGTGGAGAGCTTCTTGGTACTCGTTGTATGACCGGGCTTATGTGCAAGTGGCTGTTACCTGGGCTTCCCTTAGATGTAATTTGGGGTAGAAGCTGAGATCACCAGCACTGATTTGGTCTCATGTACCTGCTCCAGAGATTTATCTTGTATCAATTGATGTTCAAGTGCATTGTACTGAAAGATTTATCATGTATCAATTGATGCAATTGTATCGTAATAGAACTAGCCACAGATGTGAGATATGTATTCAAGGTGCACGTCATCGACTGAGGGCTGTAATGATGTTTTGTGTCGTCATCGACTGAGGGCTGTAATAATGTTCACACATATCCATTTTTGTACCGCATAAATAATAAAATAAAAAACACAGGAGCTAGTTAGAGCATCTCTAATGGAGCCCTTAAACCCCCAACCTGTAAATCGTGAGTACAGTTCATCGACGCATATCGGAGCCCGTGAAATCAACCCGCAAATTCGAATTTTAAAAACTCCAGCGAGAAATTTAACACGCGAATGCACTAGTTCGTCGGCAGATCGAGCAGTTCATACAAAATACATCAAAATCATAAAAAAAACTTAAATAGGGGGAAAGAGCTCGTCGGGGAAGCCGACGCGTCCACGTGTGGCCAAAATCGAGCTCTCCGTGAAGACCGGAGCTCTGCGCCGGCCATCTAGTTGTTGAGGACGACGACCTCTCCATCTCGTCGTCCGTGACGCCGGCCTCCATCTCCTCGTCGGCGCCGCCTCCGGATCCGCCCGCGACCGCCTCGGCCTCCACCTCCTCGGCGCGTCGGGCCAAGTTCACCGCCGCGATGGTGGCCTCCACCTCCTCCCACTCGTGGCCCCGCTCCTCCACGTCCACCTTGGACTAAGAGAGCGCGCGTAGCAGCTGATCCATCTCCTCCTCGTCGCCGCGGCGCATCCGCTTCGGGCGCGATGAAGAGGACGAGGACGGCGCCTCGCCGGAAGGGATAGGAGAGCTCGTGGCGCCTCCGCTTCGGTCAGGCCTGCGACATAGGGCGCCAGCGAGGGGGCGGCTATAGACCCT
Source organism: Avena insularis (assembly GCA_023614405.1). Taxonomy (NCBI): domain Eukaryota; kingdom Viridiplantae; phylum Streptophyta; class Magnoliopsida; order Poales; family Poaceae; genus Avena; species Avena insularis. The sequence goes on along the minus strand of CM042694.1, from coordinate 166,740,810 downwards.
AGTTGGTCCAGGGGTGCGCTCAGATTCTGGTTGCGCTCCACATCAGCGCACTCCACACCTTCCCTCCTACCTAGCCACCGACCTATGCCACCGTAGTCCTACGGGTGAGGAGGCGGAGTAAGGAAGGTGGCCACGTCGTCCGGCAGCGGCCGCGAAGCAGGAAGAAGGCGCTGGGTGGCTGGAGAGGGGGCGCGGCTTCATGGAGTTCTTCTTCCAGCGGATCGCTGCCAGCCACCTCGCCGATGCGCTCCGAGCTGCCCTCTCTCGACACTGTCTCCATCCTAGTCACCGGCGCTACCGGCCCCTATATCGCAAGATGTGGTCCAATACCTAAGCTTGGTGGTCCAATACCTAAGCTTCCCATTAATATAACCCGCTTAGATCTCAGTCAGAATAATGTAGTTGGGCCACTACCATTAGACTTTGGAGCGCCATGGCTTTCAGTACTTCTTCTGTATAAGAACATGATCTCTGGCGCCATCCCATCTTCTTTGTGTAAGTTACAAATATTGCGGCTGTTAGATCTATCAAGAAATAATCTCAATGGGTCAATTACTGACTGCCTAATCAATGAAGCCAGTACAAACATGACAAGTCTGAGCATCATCAATCTAAGCTTAAGAAACAACAACCTCTCGGGTGAATTTCCTTCACTTCTACAGAACTGCCCAGGTCTCGTCTTTCTTGATCTTGGAGATAATCAGTTCTCTAGGACTTTACCATCATGGATTGGAGAGAAGCTATTATCCTTGTCTTTCTTGAGACTGAGATCAAATATGTTTTATGGTCACATTCCAGTTGAGATTGAGAAGCTTGTTAATCTTCAATATTTAGACCTTGCCTACAACAACATATCAGGAAGCATACTGAGGTCTATTGTTAATTGCATAGGCATGATAGAAACAAGAGACTACACTTATGATCTTGGGTATGCATTTACTCCTGGAGGATGGTTTGGTCAAATTCTCTATTCTGAGAATTTCACTGTACTCACAAAAGGTCAAGAGAGATTGTATACATGAGAAATCATATATATGGTGAATCTTGACCTATCCTGCAATTGTCTTACTGGAGATATTCCTGCAGAAATCAGCGCTCTTGTAGAACTAAAGAACTTGAACTTATCATGGAGCAACTTCAATGGAAAAATTCCTGAGAATATTGGCACCTTAATGCAAGTGGAGTCACTCGACCTATCACGCAATGATTTGTCCGGTGAAATCCCTTCAAGCTTATCGGATCTCACATTATTGAGTCGCTTGAACTTGTCCTACAACAATCTGAGTGGAAGGATACCATCTGGAAATCAACTACAAACACTCGAAGACCAGGCATCCATTTACATTGGCAACCCGGGCCTGTGCGGTCCTCCTCTCCCGCGGAGATGTTCATCGCATCCCGAGCCAACTCCAGAACACCATGAAGATGCAAGCGACGACATGGTTTCATTTTTAATTTCCATGGGTTCTGGATATGTGATGGGTCTCTGGGTGGTCTTCTGCACCTTCTTGTTCAAGAGGAAATGGAGAGTCTCTTGGTACTCACTCTGCGACCGCTTGTATGACCGGGCTTATGTGCAAGTGGCTGGTACATGGGCTACTTTGAGTGGTAAAATTAATAGGTAGAAGCTGCAATCGCCAGCACTGGTTCTTGGTTTGCTCTCATGTAATGCCTCTGGAGATTTATCATGTATCATTCAATGTTAAAGTGTATTGTACTAGAAGATTTATCATGTATGAATACAAATCGATCTTCTAGTGTATTTTTCTGGAACTGGTCACAGATTTGTATGTATTCAAGGTTCATGCCATTGACTGGGGTTGGTATGATGCTTTCTATTGTATGACTGTTTCTGGCATGATGTTAGTGTGTATCATTATCTTCAGCAAAAATGTCTACCGTCTGTAATATGCTGTACGGATCTACCTAGGACAAGGTTTTTTGCATAATATTGTGTGTTCTGTTTGAAGAGGCCATACCTGGATAGAAAATGGGGGTATATCACCACTGGATGGGATTTGTTCTTCCGGGTCAATCTCTTACACATACATGGACATTGTACACACGCACTACAGAATTGTATAGAATATTCACATTTAGAATATACATGGACTTTTAGTTTATTCCGAACAGATTCGTCGTCCTTGCACGCCTTCAAAGTAGTTGTGGACAAACTGCACCCAGCTTCATGTTGTTGTCAATCGATGCTCTGAATTCTAATCGTGGAAGTCCTCGTTGGTCTTCTGCCTTAAATTCATGAAATGGACATGACTTCACAGGCCATTCTACAGTACCAAATATATAAATGACAATCGACTAGAAGGAATTCCGCTTCCAATGTCACTGTTAGGAGTCAAACGTCATAGAAGTCTCTTTTGCTAGGAAAATATCGGAAGAAAATTCAAGGGTCACATGCGAAGACTTTGATTTTTTTTGTGAGGTGACAAGAAGAGTTGGATTACATATACATCAATCATATCCATGCCATGGGGTATCCTGCACCAAGAAGAACATATACACGGCCTAGAAAACAAGAAGAAAACCCATGGCAAAAGCACACATGGACATGCTTCAACTCTCATGCATCCAGATAGCCATAGCCTTGCTCTTGTTCGCTCCAGTTAAGAGCACCACGGAGGAGAGATCTCTCGATCTAAATGACACGATCACCGGCTGTATTGCCGGTAAGAGGAAAGCCCTTCTCACTTTTAGGGCAGGTCTTTCAGACCTGAAGATCCATCTGACTCTGCCAACCTCCTTTCATCATGGAAGGGTGATGACTGTTGCCGATGGAAGGGTGTCTACTGCGGCAACATAACCGGCCATGTTGTCAAGCTGGATCTCCGAGGGACAGATTGTGAAAGCAGCGATGGGAGCATGCAGGTGCATGTGCTAGCAGGTAAAATAAGTTCCTCGTTGCTTGGTTTACAACATCTGCGGTATCTTGACCTCAGCTGCAACAGATTCGACAAGATAGAAATACCGGAGTTCTTGGGTTCTCTCCATAAGTTGAGATACCTCGACCTATCATGGTCACAGCTCATTGTTGGAAGGATACCACCGCAGCTGGGTAATCTCTCCAACTTACAATACTTAAATCTTGAGGCCACCTCATACTCCACGGATATCACGTGGTTGTCTCGGTTAACTTCCCTTGAACACCTGGATATGTCCGTCGTGAACCTTAGTGCAACTGTTCACTGGCTTCAAGGGGTGAACATGCTTCCAAATTTGAAAGTTCTTCGTCTTTCACAGTGCCAGCTTAGAAGTAGCCCTGATTCTCTACAGCTCTCAAATCTGACATCTCTTGAAACACTTGACCTTTCTGGCAACGGTTTCATTAAGGGTAGCATGCCCAACTGGTTTTGGGAATTAACTAGCCTCAAGTATCTATATATCGCGGACAATGGTTTCTATGGCCCATTTCCGGATAAGATAGGTAATATAACCTCCATGGTGGAGCTTGATTTATCAAACATTAACTTTGTGGGCATGATACCATCCAACATGAAGAACCTATGTAATTTGGAGAGTTTATATTTTCACTCGAATAATATCAATGGGAGCATAACAGAATTATTTCATCGATTACCCAGTTGCTCATGGAATAAACTACAGTACTTAGTTCTATCTGATAGCAATCTCACTGGAAGCCTGCCAACTACACTAGTACAACCCTTAAGCAACCTGAGCGTGCTTGATCTCACTGGTAACAATCTCACTGGTCATGTACCATTGTGGATAGAAAAGCTCGCAAAGCTAAAAGAATTAGACCTTAGCTTCGACAACCTGGATGGGGTCATTGATGAAGGTTATTTATCAAGTCTAGATATGCTAGAGATACTGGAACTTTCATACAACTCCATTGCCATCACATTTAGTCCAACTTGGGTTCCTCCTTTCAGTCTAACAATAATTCACCTTGGGTCCTGCTAGCTAGGACCTAAATTTCCAATGTGGCTGCAATGGCAAACACGGGTACTCAGTCTTGACATATCAAACACAAGAATAAATGACATAGTACCGGATTGGTTTTGGATAGCAGCTTCCTCAATAGAGTATCTGAATATCCGAAATAACCAGATTATGGGAGTACTCCCACCAACAATGGAATTTTGGAGTGGAGAAGAAATGGATTTCAGTTCTAAGCATCTTGGTGGTCCAATACCTAAGCTCCCCATCAATCTAACCCGCTTAGATCTCAGTCGGAACAATGTAGTTGGTCCATGATACGTCGTAAACGTATCTATCATTTTTGATGTTCCATGCTTGTTTTATATCTACTTTCTTATGTTTTGTCCACACTTTGGAGTATTTTTACACATTTTCTGGAACTAACCTATTAACAAGATGCCACAGTGCCAGTTGCCTGTTTTCTTCTGTTTTTGGTTCCAGAAAAGGCAGAAAAACAATATTGTCGGAATTGGACGGGACAAAGGCCAAAGTCAATATTTTACCGGAAGACTCACGGAGCCAGAACACGACACGGAGAGGGGCCAGGGGCTGGCCACACCATAGGGTGGCGCGGGTCCCCCTGGCTATGCCACCAGGTGGTGTGGGCCCCTCAGGCCTCCACCGACCTTGCCCCTTCGCCTATAAGAAGCCTCCGATGCAAAAAACCTAAATAATCCAGCCTCCAGCCATGAAAAGTTCTACAGCGCCGCCGCCACCGAAGGGGAGATTCGGGGGACAGAAAGTCTCTGTTCCGGCACCCTGCCGGGACGGGGAAGTGCCCTCAGAGCCATCTCCATCGATCTCCACCACCATCTCCATCGCCGTTGCTGATTCCCATGATGATGAGGGAGTAGATCTTCCTCGAGGCTAAGGGCTCTACCGGTAGCTATGTGGTCATCTCTCTCGATGCGTGATCTTATTGAGATCATGAGCTTTGTAATCAAGTAGATTTACCTTGCTACTGAAGTGCTTTAATAGATCTCTGGCTCTCCCCACGTGTGTGAAAGTGATAGTGTGCACACCATGGTGGCACTTAGGCTAGAGATTACAAATACTTGTTATGAGTTATATTTGGAGTTGGATGTCTCTATGAAATTGTGGTGTTTGTTGGAACCATCTAGCGCTCAAGGTGATAGTGAGGGGTTATCTAGATGGGGAAAGCGGACTTTGAGGTGTGCTGTTATAGCCCTACCATGGATTAGAGTGTCCAATCGAAGAGTAGTTCAGAGTAGTATCATAAAGAGAAGATATTTATATGAGAGTGTTAACTAGTGAAAGTATGATCCCTAGGCCTTGTTTCTAAACATTGAAACACCGTTTGCAACTAGATCTGTTACATGTTTTCTTGCTTCCATCTTTTTGCCTTTAGTCTTTTCCTCCCGTAAGGCTATTTTATGGCACCGCTGTCTTATATCCATACCACTTGTATTTCACTATCTCTTCGCCGAACTAGTGCACCTATACACCTGACAAGTGTATTGGGTCTGTTGGGGACACAAGAGACTTCTTGTATCTTGATTGCAGGGTTGCTTGAGAGGGATACCTTTGACCACTTCCTCCCCGAGTTCGATAAACCTTGGATAATCCACTTAAGGGAAACTTGCTGCTTTTCTACAAACCTCTGCACTTAGAGGCCCAACAACTGTCTACAAGACTAGAAGTGCGTAGACATCAAGCTATTTTCTAGCACCGTTACTGGGGAGGTAAGGTAAAAGGTACTCACATCTTCTGGCTCTATCTTCTAGTACTGTTGCTAGTGTGTGGGTCCTTGAAGTTATTTCCTTTAGATTCTACAATTATATCTTTTTGTTTCTTGTTTTTATTTGCACTAGTTAGGCTTAATGGAAAACAACAACAAAATTAGAGAGCTTTATAGTATTTATCTTGAGTTAGGACATGAAGTGTTTGAAGAGAAAATTAAAAAACCTATGGAACTTTATTTGCGTGCTAATAGCATTGTTATTAGTATGAATTCTTTGAACTCCATTATTGCTAATGGTATGGAAAAGTCTAAGCTTGAGGAAGCTAGTTTTTATGAAAATGATCTTTTTAGTCCCCCAAGCACGGAGGAGAAAATTTACTTTGATGATATTATACCTTCAATATATGATGATTACAATGATAAATATGATATTTTCAGTCCACCTACTATTGAGGAGAAAATTAATTATGATTACAATATGCCTCCTATATTTGATGATTATGGTGATGAGAATAATAATGATAGCTATTTTGTTGAATTTGCTCCCACCACAATTAATAAGAATAATTATGCTTATGTGGAGAGTAATAATGATTATATGCACATGGTGTTGGAGATATGCCCAAGAGGTAATAATAAAGTGGTTATTATTATATCTTTATGTTTATGATAAATGTTTACATCCCATGCTATAATTGTATTATTAGGAAACACTAATACTTGTGTGTTTTGTAAACATAAAAGAGTCCCTAGTAAGCCTCTTGTTGAACTAGCTTGTTGATTGATTGATGATCATGGTTTCCTGATCATAGACATTGGATGTGATTAATAACAAGGTTATATCATTAGGAGAATGATGTGATGGACACACACCCATAGTAAGCGTAGCATAAGATCAAGTCATTAAGTTCGTATTGCTGTAAGCTTTCAAATGCATAGTAACCTAATCCTTCGACCATGAGGTTATGTTAATCACCATCACCAGATGGATACTTTGATGACATCAAACGCTGCTTCATAACTGGGTGGTTATAAAGGTGTCATTGGGTATTCTGAAAGTATGTGTTGAAGCGCATGGACCAAGATTGGGATTTGTCCATCCATATGACGGATAGATATGCTCTGGGCCCTCTCGGTGGAATGTCATCTAGTTAGCTTGCAAGCATGTGACTAGGTCACAAGGGATGACATAACATGGAACGAGTAAAGAGTACTTATCGATGAGGTAGAACTAGGTATAGAGATACCGATCAAACCTCGAATAAGTAGAATATCGCGTGACAAAGGGAATTGGTTTCAGTATGTTAATGGTTCTATCGATCACGAAGTCATTGTTGAGTATGTGGAGCCGTTATGGATCTCCGATCCGCTGATGGTTATTGATCGGAGAGGTGTCTTCATCATGTCTGCATATTCACGAACCGTAGGGTGACACACTTAAGGTTCGAAGTTGTTTTAAGTAGATATGGAATATGCGTTGGAGACCGAATGTTGTTCGGAGTCTCGGATTGGATCTAGGACATCACGAGGAGATCCGGAATTGTCCGGAGAATAAGATTCATATATTGGGGATCATTTTCTAAGTTAGGAAATGTTCCGGAGTGTTTGTATGGAGATTCTAGAAGGTTTCGGAATGTTCTGGAAGGTTCTAAAAGAGTTCTTGGTGTTTGCTTGAAAACCAAGAAAGGGTCAAGGAATCCTTGTGGGGCAAGACAGTTAAGTGGGGGGAGGACTCCTCCCCCTTCCCAACTCCTTGCCCAGGAGGGGAGTCCTACTAGGACTCCCCCTCCCATGGCGCCTCCCTCCTTTAAATAGAGGGGAGGGGGCGCCAACCCCTAGACCTCTCCCATAACAAGCCCTAGCCGCCGCCTCTCTCCTCCTCCTTCGTTCTGCTCCGGCTTAGGCGAAGCCCTGCATAATTCTCTACTCCACCACCACCACCACACCGTCGTGCTGCTGGGATTCCGTGGAGAAGATCTACTACCTCCGCTTCTTTGGAGCGGGAGAGGAAGGTGCCTTCGACTCAGACGCCGTGACCGATTGTGAGCGCTTAGGAAGGATCGTCCACACGATCTTGAGATCGGCAAGTGATCGACTACATCAACCCCGAGATCTAATCTCGTAACGCTTTCGGATCTACGAGGGTTAGTACAGATCTATCTCGTTGCACATATCTAATAGATTAGATCTTGGCTTTTATCTAGATTAGATCTGGGTTTTGTTCGTTCTTGCGGTAGAATTTTTTTGTTTTCCATGCTATGAACCCTTCACGTGGCTCATGATAAGAATGTTTTATGTGATAGTTATATTGTTAATTTTATTCATGATGCTACTGAAAATTATTATGAGAGAGGGAAACATGGTTTTATGTATCTTAACAATATTTAGTTTCCCCTCTTTATGTTGAAAGTCTTGAAGTTGCACTTGTTTTGCTTTACTATGCTTGTTGCTTTTTGCTTTTATGACTTGTTTCTTTACAAGATTCCTATGCATAGGAAGTGGGTTAGACTTAAATGTGCTTTAAATTTGCTTCTTGATGCTCTCGTTTACTTCAATTCATGTTTCTTATGTGAGCATCTTCTCAAACTATCATGCATAACTTAAAGGCGTTAAAGAAAAGTACTTCTTGGGAGATAACCCAATAGTTTTCTTGAGTCTTGGAAGTTATTACATCTGTAATAACCTCTCCTTATCCTTTTTATTTGATTTTTGTGCTAAGAATAATCTCTAATAAGAGGGAAGTAAGATTTGGGGAAGTGTTGTCCTGAAACAGATTTTTGTGCTTCACTGTAAACATTCGTGAAAAATCTCTGTATGTCGGATTAAGATGTAATTTTCTAAATAAATCCCCTAGGTTGTTAGCTAACTTTCATTAGTTCAACACTTTTCGATTTGAGCAATAGAAGGTCTTTGACAAAATTGGTTTTCATCTGCTGGTCTGTTTTGACAGATTTCTGCCATTATTTGCATTTGCCTCTTTATCGATTTATTTTTGGGTTCTTTTTGGTGAATTGAGCTTTTTGAGGGAATTTCTATAGTAGCATATGTTTTTAATGAAAGTTTTTCTGTTTTAAAACTAAACCCAAAGGTTTATTATCTTTTGAATGCACTAATGTTGCTAATGAAGATTGTGTGATGTTTTGCATGAAGGAAATTTTCAGGTGTAGGGAAAGAATGATGTAATGAGATGAAGAATTGACAAAATCTCAAGCTTGGGGATGCCACCCCGTATCACCCCAAGAAATATTCAAGAGGTACAAGCGTCAAAGCTTGGGGATGCCCAAGGCATCCCCTTCTTCATCAATAAAAATCTCAGGTCTTTCGAGAAACTTCGTTTTTATTGTTTCATGCACTGTTGTGTTGTTCTTGGAGCATTTTTGTTTTTGTTTTTAGTTTTCTTTTGTTTGGATTGCTTAAATAAGTTGGTTGGATCCCAACACACTTCTTTTGGAGAGAGACACACCCCGTTATTCATTGCCTAGAACACTCTAGTTTTCATTCTTATTGTTTTGTGAGTGTTCTCTTTTGCTAGCACTGTGTTTAGCCTTAGTTTTCTTGTGCTTTCAGCTTAGAACTTTTTAGTTCTTCTTTGTGGATTCATGAGACAAGCTCACTGATCTTTATTTATTATTATCTTTGTGAGTTTTCAAATAAAGTTGATTTGGATTGGAAAAGAGTAGGAAAGTCCATGCTTAAGTGGTAAAAAGGAGCCTGTTTTTGACTGTGACTTAGACTTTATCATGTCATGCTTGATATTTTTTTGGCTTTATGCTTAGTGATTATTGCTGTAGTATGACATGTTATAAATAATTGAGATTTCTTAATGTGCCTTGAAAGAATCATGCGTTGTTTTAGCATATAAAAGCATAATATTGTGGTATTCTCCTTTAATGCTTTATTTGGGTTGACTTGGCGCATGCTCACACCATGTTAAGACTATACCAAGTCACCATAGCCTCTATGATCATTTAGTTTTCGAATTGTAATATCACTTTATGCTTTAATTAATGATGTTTTATTGCTTTGCATGATTATGGCCATTATTACTCTCTTAGTTGGTCGCTCCCAGTCTTTTGCTAGCCTCCATACCAAGTATGAGTTCCACTCATGCATCCAACTCTAAATAAAACCAAGTTATTCCCAAGAGTCCACCATACCTACCTATTAGCATTCGCTACTCCAAGTATATTCATGTTTTTATCTACCTTTCGAATTAAACTTATTATGTGAAAATTAGTGATTAAATCTCTCACGAACTTGATGGCACACTTTACTTTTCTTGCCCCTAATAAACTTGAACCATTGTATCATCTATATTGTATATGCTTGCACTTATACATTGGGATTAGCAGAACCATGCTGTCATGAGGAACGCTTTCAACATTGCACTTGTACATTGTACCCAGTTGATATCATGCTCTTTTGTTTATGGATGTTGTTGGTGTGAAATGAAAGGGGAGCTTGTAAGTCCATGGAGTTATGTATGTGTGTTAGAGAAACGCCTGGGCGGATGGTCTAATCCATGCCTAATCATGCTAGAAACCTGCAGTGTAACCATAATGAGCAATCTATGAAGCATTCTTCTTATAAAAAAAAGAGATAAAGATTTAGAAAAAAAAAGAAAAAAAGGTGAGAAAAGAGGAAAGAGAGAAAAAATCACCATTTTCCCATGGTAAATAAGAAGATGGTGAGATGCTTATTGTCTGCTTGCATTTTCATTTTGATATGGGGATTCTTCCGTATCATCGGGCAAGGGGTACCCCGTTGGCGGTTCTCTATGATACACATGTACTTACTATGACAAGAACTTACCGGTAACTAAACTTGAGTATCATGAGGAGCGACCCTCGTATTCAAGGGACATGAGATTGCCAACTTATACTTTGTCAAGCATATACTTCATAGTTTGTTCACTTTAACCTTAATCACTTCAAGATGCTTATGATAGGGGCAATGAGAGCTGAAAGCTAATAAGTACCATAATTTTTGGAAGCTCTTTATGAGACTTGAATCCCTGCTTCCTTCTATGAAGGCCTTTCTTTTACTTTTATGTTGAGTCTCCATCTTCTATCTTTATGCACCTATTGAGAGAGCATAGTGGCCATTCTTAGTTTAATGTGCATTGTCCCAAGACTTGTTGATTGATTCATAACTTTGATATTGCTTGTTCTTAAACTATTTGTATCTAGTCACCCTTATGAACTTTGAAGGTGTCCTATGCATTTATGTTTTGCTACACTATGAGGGACAAGCTGAATACCATTCTCATTATGTTTTCTATATGTGAAACAAACAAACGTATTTCAAAGCATTGTTATTCATGAACCTTTTTTTCTATCTTTTCATGTTATAACATAGTTGCTATGTCTTATTGTTAGAACTATATCTTTCATATCTATATTAGAGTACTTTGATCCTAGCTTTCAATGCTTGCAAATGGTATGATCTTGATTGTGATGGTGCATGTCACCTCAAAAATTATTATTTTTATCACTTACCTACTCGAGGATGAGCAGGAGTTAAGCTTGGGGATGCTGATACGTCGTAAACATATCAATAATTTTTGATGTTCCATGCTTGTTTTATATCTCTTTCTTATGTTTTGTCCACACTTTGGAGTATTTTTACACATTTTCTGGAACTAATCTATTAACAAGATGCCACAGTGTCAGTTGCCTGTTTTCTTCTGTTTTTGGTTCCAGAAAAGGCAGAAAATCAATATTCTCGGAATTGGATGGGACAAAAGCCAAAGTCAATATTTTACCGGAAGACTCATGGAGCCAGAACATGAGACGAAGAGGAGCTAGGGGCTGCCACACCATAGGGTGGCGCGGGTCCCCCTGGTCATGCCACTAGGTGGTGTGGGCCCCTCAGGCCTCCACCGACCTTGCCCCTTCTCCTATAAGAAGCCTCTGATGTAAAAACCCTAAATAATCCAGCCACAAAAAGTTCCGCAGCGCCGCTGCCACCTGCTGACTCGTGTATTAACGAGCTCATTAGGGAACCCCAAGAGGAAGGTATGATGAGCACGACAATAAGTTTCCCTCAGTTATGAAACCAAGGTTATCAATCCAGTAGGAGCAAGGAAACACCTCCAATGTGTTGCTAGCTGGACTTTGGCAGGGCGCACTACCGGCGCCAGCAGCAACGTGGAAACCTGCACAACACAACCACAGAACTTTGTCCCCAACTTACAGTGAGGTTGTCAATCTCACCGGTTTTGCTGAAAACAAAGGATTAAACGTATTGTGTGGAAGAAAGTAATAGCTTGCAGAAAGTAAACAGAAAACAGTAAAGAGTTGTAGATTGATGATAAAAGAAAGGACCGGGGTCCATAGTTCACTAGTGGTGGCTCTCCTTAAGATAGATAACATGTTGGGTGAACAAATTACAGCGGGGCAATTAACAAACATCGAGAAAGCAATAAGCATATACTACTCATCTTGACTCCTTTGAGATTTGATTGGGCATTACAACATTATACATAGACCATAATCCAACTTCATCTATGACTAATAATCCACCTTCAGGTTATCATCCGAACCCCCTCCAGTATTAAGTTGCAAGCAAAAGATAATTGCATTACGCATTGCGTGTAAAGTAAACAATACGATTGTTCTATGAACAAAGGATTGTTGTTTTCTCCCTAGTAGCAACAACACATGTAGTACCTTAGAGATTTCTGTCACTTCCCTAGATTACTAGAGCCATGAACCCACTATCGAGCATAAATACTAAATCTTGGAGTTGCTAGCATCTACTTGGACAAGATAGCTACTAACAACAGAAAGCATGCAAGATCACAAATAACAAAGACATGATAGAATCAATAATCAATCTGAAATAGCATCTTAATATCCATCGGATCCCCGCAAACACAACATGTAGGATTACAAATAGATGATCTTGATCATGAACGGAGCTCACAAGATCTAAACATGATAGCACAAAGGAGGAGAACCAGCCATCTAGCTACTACAGGGACCCGTAGTCCAAGGATGAACTACTCACGCATCACACCAGAGGCTTGCATGGTGATGAAGAAGACCTCCAGGGTGAATTCCCCTCTCCGGCAGGGTGCCGGGAAGAGCTTCAGATCCCTCCTGATCTAGGGATGGAGATGATGGCGGCTCCAGACTCTTTCGTGGAATGTTTGATCGGGTACTTAGGGTTTTTGTATCGGAGGCATCTTATAGGTGAAAGGGGGGCCGAGGGGGTGCCGGAGGTGGCCAGACCACCCCCTGGCACGGGCCAGGCTGGGCCGCACGGCCAGGTGGTGTGGTGGCACCCTGGCCCCTCTCCGTCTCATATTGTGGCTCCGTGTGTCCCTCGGTGAAAAACGTACTTTGGCTTTGTCCCGTCCAATTCCAAGAATATTCATTTTCTGACTTTCCTGGAACCAAAAATAACAGAAAACAGGCAGTTGGCAATGTGACTCTTGTTAATAGGTTAGTCCAAGAAAGTGTATAGAAAGTACTCCAAAGTTGGAACAAAACATAAGAAAGTAGATAGAAACAAGCATTGAACATCAAAAATTATGTATACTTTAGCAACGTATCAACATCCCCAAGCTTAACTCATGCTCGTCCTCGAGTAGATAAGTGATAAAAGAAAGAATAATTTTGAGGTGACATGCACCATCATAAACTTGATCAAAGTATTTATAAAACATTGATAGCTGGGATCATAGTACTTCAACATAGCATGAAAGACAAAGTTCTAACAATAAGACAAAGCAATTATGTTGCAACGTGAAAAGGCACAAACAAAAGATTCATGAATAATAATGCTTTGCAAGACGTTTGTTTGTTTCACATAAAGAAAACATAGCATAGTGGCATTCAGCTTGTCCCTCGTAGAGTAGCAAACATAAATGCATAGGACACCTTCAAAGTTCATAAGAGTGACTAGATACAAATAGTTTAAAACAAGCAATATCAAAGCTATGCATCAATCAACAAGTCTTGGGACAATGCACATAGAACTAAGAATTGCCACTATGCTCTCAAAGTAGGTGCATAAAGATAGAAGGTGGAGACTCAACATAAAAGTAAAAGAAAGGCCTTCATAGAAGGAAGTAGGGATTCAAGTTTCATAAAGAGCTTCCAAAAATTATGGTACTTATTAGCGTTCAGCTCTCATTGCCCTATCATAAGCATCTTGAAGTGATTAAGGTTAAAGTGAACAAACTATGGTGTATATGCTTGATGAAGTATAAGTTGGAAATATCATGTCCCTTGAATACGAGGGCCGCTCCTCATGCTACTCAAGTTTACTTACCAGTAAGTTCTTGTCATAGTAAGTACATGTGTATCATAGAGAACCGCCAACGGGGTACCCCTTGCCCGATGATACGGAAGAATCCCTATATCAAAATGACAAGGCAAGTAGACAACGAGCATCTCAGCAATCTTCTTGTTTACCATGGGAAGATGGTGCTTTTTTCTCTCTTTCCTCTTTTCTCATATCTTTTTTTTTCTTTTTCTCTTTTTTTCTCAATACCTGACTCTTTTTTTATAAGAAGAATGCTTCATAGACAGCTCATTATGGTTACGCTACAGGTTTCCACCATGATAGCATGGATTATATCAGCGGCCCAGGCGTTTCTCTAACACACATACATAACTCCATGGACTTAGAAGCTCCCCTTTCCTTTCACACCGACGACATCCATAGACAAAAGAGTATGATATCAACTAGGTACAAAGTACAAGTGCAATGTTGAAAGCGTTCCCCATGATAGCATGGTTCTGCTAATCCCCAACATATAAGTGTAAGCATATACAACATAGACGACACAATGGTTAAAGTTTATTAAGGGCAAGAAAAGTAAAGTGTGCCATCAAGTTCGTGAGAGCTTTAATCACTAGTTTTCTCATAACAAGTTTAATTCGGAAGGTAGATAAAAACATGAATATACTTGGAATAGCATATGCTAATAGGTAGGTATGGTGGACTCTTTGGAATAACTTGGTTTTAGGAGTTGGATGCATGAGTGGAACTCATACTTGGTTATGGAGGCTAGCAAACGACTGGGAGTGACCAACTAAGAGAGCAATAATGGCCAGAATCATGTAGAGCAACAAAACATCATTAATGAAAGCATAAAGTGATACTACAATTTGAAAACTAAAGGATCATAAAGGCTTATGGTGACTTTGGATAGTCATAACATGGAGTGAGCATGTGCCAAGTCAACCCAAATAAAGCATCAAAGGAGAATACCACAATACTATGCTTTAATATGCTAAAACAACGCATGATTCTTTCAAAGGCACATTAAGCAATCTCAATTGTTTATAACAAGTCATGCTACAGAAAATAATACTAAGCATAAAGCCAAAACAATATCAAGCATGGCATGACAAAGCATAGGCCACAGTCAAAAACAAGCTCTCTTTACCACTTAAGCATGAACTTTTCCTACTCTTTTCCAATCCAAACCAAACTATTTGAAAACCAATGTATGAAAGAGGGGTCCAACCAATTTATTCAGCAAACTAAGAAAACCAAGCAAACGAAAAACCAAAACAAAAACGAAAAAGAAGACGCTTCAAGAACAACACAACTGTGCATGAAACAATAAAAATGAAGTGTTTGGAAGAAACCTGGGATTTTTATTGATGAAGAAGGGGATGCCTTGGGCATACCCAAGCTTTGACGCTTGTACCTCTTGAATATTTCTTGGGGTGACACGCGTGGCATCCCCAAGCTTGAGCTTTCGTCCATTCTTCATCTCATTACTCATTCCTTCCATACACCTGAAAATTTTCCTTTATACAAAACTTCACACAATCTTTATTAGCAACATTAGTGCACTCAAGATAATAAGTCTTTAGGTTCAGTTTCAACACCAATAAAACTTCCATTAGAACACAAGCTACTGTAGAACTTCCCTCAAAAATCTCAATTCCCCAAAAGAACTAAAAAAGGAACCAACAAGAAGCAAATGCAAATAATGACAGAAATCTGTCCAAACAGACTAGTAGGTAAATAGGAATTTTTTCGAAGACCTTCTGTTGCTCAAATCGAAAAGTGTTGAAATAACTAAAGTTAGATAACAACCTGGGCAGAAGTACAAAAATTCATGCCTCAAAATGACGTACATATATTTTCCACGAATTTTTACGGTGAAGCACAAAAATCTGTTTTGGGACATCTATTTTCCCAAGCATTACTTCTCTCTCATTAGAGGTTACTCTTGGCACAAAAAGAAAATAAAAAGGATAAGGAGAGGTTATTACTGAAGAAATAACTTCCAAGACTCAACTAAAACTTTTGGATTATCTCCCAATAAGTACTTTTCTTTAATGCCTTTAAGTTAGGCATGATAATTTTGATGATGCTCACATAAGAAATATGAATTGAAGTAAAAGAGAGCATCAAGAAGAAAATTTAAAACACATTTAAGTCTAACCCACTTCCTATGCATAGGAATCTTGTATGCAAATAAATTTACAAAGAACAAAGTGATAGTCATAGGAAGATAAAACAAGAGTAACTTCAAAACTTTCAGCACATAGAGAGGTGTTTCAGTACCATGAAAACTTCTACAACCATATTTTTCTCTCTCATAATAATTTTTAGTAGCCTCATGAATAAACTCAACAATATAACTATCACATAAAGTATGCTTTTCATGATCTACAAACATATAATTTTTATCAAGCTCAAAAATAATGGGATTAAAACCTTCAAACCCACTTTTAACAATTTTATAACAAGGTAACTGATCATTCTCAAGAGGTATGGGGTTCCAAGATAAGGTAAGGACCCCTCCAATCTCATTTTTAATAGTAGTACAATTAATATTATCAACCAATATAGGACCATCATCTAGAGCTTTATCATAAACATTTTCTAAGCAACGTTCTTTAGTACCATGCACGAAGTTAGACACTAATAAAGGATTATCATAGATAACAGGAGCATAATTATTATCACAAGTTTTACCCATAGTAGATTCTTCAAGAGAATCCACCAGAACATAACATTCATCCTCCTTTGGGAAGCATGGGGGACAATCAAATAATGTAAGGGATAAAGAGTTACTCTCATTAGAAGGTAGGCATGGGTACCTAATCCATTCTTCCTCCTTTTGTCCATCACTCTCCTCCTCTTTTTCATCTAATGAGCTTTCAAGTTCAGAAATTTCTTCTTCCATAGGCTCTTGCAAATTGTGGACACATTCTTGTGCATGACTGAGTCTCTCTTTATAATCAATGATATAACAATTATAGCTGAAATTTTCTATGCAATGATCAAGGATAGAAGAGACCATATCTTTAAGGTCTTTACAAGCAACACAGGTTTCATAGTTTTTAGACATGAAGGATTCTATTTCAGAAGCTCTCATAAACAAAACGAATTATTCTACTTCTTCAAATCCAAGATGAATATAGTTATTCCAATAATAGTTCATAATTACAAATTCTTTACTAAAGCCACATTGGAATTTAAGATGTTTAGTATCCTGTTCAGAGCAACAATTTATATCATGGCGTTTAAGCAAAATTTTAGCAATTAGATCCAACCTTTTTAGCATAGCTCTCATGACTTTACCCTTATAAGATTCTCTATACCTTATAAAATCTTCCATGGAGGTTCTAGCAGGCGGTGGTTCATCTACTACCTTAGCAGTCATAGTAGTTTTCCCAAATAGGAAACCGAGTGGGCTATCCATAATGAAATAGTGATTGGAGCAGAACTAGACATAAAAACAACTTGAAGTAGGAACTATTTTTTTGTGTTTTTAATAAAGAAAGCAAACTAGTAAGTCTAATTTTTTTGTGTGTTTTTGATAAAGAAACAAGCAAACAAAGCAAAAAAACTAAGCAAAAAAAAATAACAAAGTAAAGAGATTGGTTATGAGGGACTCCCCTTGTGAAGATGTCCTTGACTCCCCGGCAACGGCGCCAGAAAAATAATTGCTGACTCGTGTATTAACGAGCTCGTTGGGGAACCCCAAGAGGAAGGTATGATGAGCACAACAGTAAGTTTCCCTCAGTTATGAAACCAAGGTTATCAATCCAGTAGGAGCAAGGAAACACCTCCAAGGTGTTGCGAGCTGGACTTTGGCTGGGCGCACTACCGGTGCTAGCAGCAACGTGGAAACATGCACAACACAACCACAGAACTTTGCCCCCAACTTACAGTGAGGTTGTCAATCTCACTGGTTTTGCTGAAAACAAAGGATTAAACGTATTGTGTGGAAGAAAGCAATAGCTTGCAGAAAGTAAATAGAAAACAGTAAACAATTGTAGATTGATGACAAAAGAAAGGACCGGGGTCCATAGTTCACTAGTGGTGGCTCTTCTTAAGATAGATAACATGTTGGGTGAACAAATTATAGCGGGGCAATTGACAAACATCGAGAAAGCAATAAGCATATACTACTCATCTTGACTCCTTTGAGATTTGATTGGGCATTACAACATTATACATATACCATAATCCAACTACATCTATGACTAATAATCCACCTTCAGGTTATCATCCAAACCCCCTCCAGTATTAAGTTGCAAGCAACAGATAATTGCATTAAGCATTGCGTGTAAAGTAAACAATACGATTGTTCTATGAACAAAGGATTGTTGTTTTCTCCCTAGTAGCAACAACACATATAGTACCTTAGAGATTTCTGTCACTTCCCCAGATTACTAGAGGCATGCACCCACTATCGAGCATAAATACTAACTCTTGGAGTTGCTAGCATCTACTTGGCCAAGATAGCTACTAACAACGGAAAGCATGAAAGATCACAAATAACAAAGACATGATAGAATCAATAATCAATCTGAAATAGCATCTCAATATCCATCGGATCCCCGTAAACACAACATGCAGGATTACAAATAGATGATCTTGATCATGAACGGAGCTTACAAGATCTAAACATGATAGCACAAAGGAGGAGAACAAGCGATCTAGCTACTACATAGACCCGTAGTCCAAGGATGAACTACTCACGCATCACACCAGAGGCTTGGATGGTGATGAAGAAGGCCTCCAGGGTGAATTCCCCTCTCTGGCAGGGTGTCAGGAAGATCTTCAGATCCCTCCCGATCTAGGTATGGAGATGATGGCGGCTATGGACTCTTTCATGGAATTTTTGATCGGGTACTTAGGGTTTCTATATCGGAGGCATCTTATGTAGGGGTTTTGTGTATGACAACAATAAAATTTACCCTACGCCCCTGAACCCCTGAAGCTGCAGGACCTATCTATTAGTAATACAGTAACGGGAGGGGCTTTTCGCGAACTTACCCTTGAAGACCTAAACGCGTTGTCAACGCTCAGGAGAGCGTGGTTGATGTAGACGAGCCGAAGCCGACCTCAAGGTCATGATGAAGTCCTTGGGCTCCTTGGCTCCAACGACTTGAGTGCCTCAAGTGCGACACCTCGTGGTGAGTTACACACTTCCGGTGCCTAACGATGACTCCCGCTTCCCCGATCCAGCAGCAGTTGCGGAAGTAGAGCTCCTGGATCCGAATCCCGCGGCGCGACGGCGCTCTGCGGTGAAGATGTCTCTCGCTCGCGCAGTCACGAGAGAGGAAGGGGGAGAGAGAAAATATCAACTAGAGGTCCTCCCAAAAGTGAGAAGACCTTTATTGATTATTGGTGTATTTAAATTGGCCAAATACCCCCACTATATATAGGGGGAGGGGAGGTACTACCTCCCTCAAAGTCCCGGGGTGGGACTAACGGAGAGGAGGGGGCAGGGGATGCCGCCGGTCACCTAGTGGGCCCCACGCAGGGGGGGCTAGGCCCAGCCGGCCACCCCCTTGCCCCCTCTCCCTCTCTCCTTTCCCCTAATGGGCCCTCTCCCTCCGGAATTGGCCCATTAAGCCTTTGACCATTAAAAATGATTTTCTATTTATTAAATAATTATGTAAATGATTAAATCAATATTTAACATTCATTCACACATTATTCAACCTCCATGGCTATGGAACACCTTCCACCTCCACTCCGGACAACCTCCGGACTTACCGAAACCCTTTCGGTTTTCTCTCTACTGTTCTTCGGCGATTCTACCGATCCTATAAACACTTTCTAAGCATCATCAAGCCCTTAAGCGTGATACCCCACGGTTCGGGAACACTCCAGACATAGTCGGGACACTCCCGCACCAATGATCGACAGAGGTACCTGGATGGCCATGTGACCCCTGTGCGTTCCACGAAGATCTTTCGTCGTTTGAACCGGGACAGTCGTGTCTTATTCCCTTTGTCTCCCGATACTTGCATTGCCTGAGATCTGATCAATGACATCACCATGTCGTGTTCAATCTCATTACTGAACAATGCTACTTGACTCGTTCCGACAAGTGATATCCCCGTGATCAAATCACACGCTGCGCAGTGATACATTGCAAATGTATCTATAATTTTTGATGTTGCATGCTTGGTTTTATCCACTTTCTTGTGTTTTGTTCCAACTTTGGAGTACTTTTCATATGATTTCTTGGACTAACCTATTAACAAGATGCCACAGTGCCAGTTGCCTGTTTTCTGCTGTTTTTGGTTCTAGGAAGTCAGAAAATGAATATTCTCGGAATTGGACGGGACAAAAGCCAAAGTTCCTATTTTACCGGAAGACTCACGGAGCCAGAAGGAGAGTCGGAGAGGGGCCACAGGGTGGCCACACCACCCAATGGCGCGGGTCCACCTAGGTCGCGACAGGGCATGGTGTGGCCCCCTGGCCGGCCACCGACCTTGCCTCCCTCGCCTATAAGAGCCTCCCGATAGCAAAACCCTAGATAATCAATCAGAAATCCACGAAAAGTTCCGCAGCGCCGCAACCACCGAAGGGGAGATTCGGGGGACAGAAAGTCTCTATTCCGGCACCCTGCCGGGACGGGGAAGTGCCCCCAGAGCCATCTCCATCACCATTGCTGATTCCCATGATGAGGAGGGAGTAGTTCTCTCTCGAGGATAAGGGTTCTACCGATAGCTATGTGTTCATCTCTCTCTATGCATGATCATATTGTGATCATGAGCTTGTAATCTATAGATCTACCTTGCTACTCAAGTGCTTTAATAGATCTCTGCTCTCCCCATGTGTGTGAAAGTGATAGCGTGCACACCATGGTGGCACTTAGGCTAGAGATTACAAATACTTGTTATGAGTTATATTTTGAGTTACATGTCTTTATAAAATTGTGGTGTTTGTGGGACTCATCTAGTACTCAAGGTGACAGTGTGGGGTTATCTAGATGGGAAAGGCTTACTTTGAGGTGTGCTGTTATAGCCCTACCATGGATTAGAGTGTCCAACCAGAGAGTAGTTCAGCGTAGTATCATGAAGATGATATATTTATATGAGAGTGTTCACTAGTGAAAGTATGATCCCTAGGACTTGTTTCTAAGCATTGAAACACCGTTTGCTATTAGATCTATTACATGTTTGCATGCTTCCTTCTTTATTTCAGTTTTACTTTAGTCTTTTCCACGCCATCAAAGTATTTTCTATCACTGTTACCACTTATAATTATCCATACCACTTGTATTTCACTATCTCTTCACCGAACTAGTGCACCTATACACCTGACAAGTGTATTGGGTGTGTTGGGGACACAAGAGACTTCTTGTATCTTGATTGCAGGGTTGCTTGAGAGGGGATACCTTTGACCACTTCCTCCCTGAGTTCGATAAACCTTGGGTGATCCACTTAAGGGAAAACTTGCTGCTGTTCTACAAACCTCTGCGCTTGGAGGCCCAACAACTGTCTACAAGAATAGAAGTGCGTAGACATCACGCAGCTATTGGATATAACTTCTCCGAGTGGGCCCTTGAGTATCTTCCCGTCACATGGACGGACAAATCCCGCTCTTGACGTATATTGCCTCTACGGTTTCCTCCGAGTACCTGAACACACCTTTATAACCACCGTATTACCAGATGGCGTTTGATGCTATCTAAGCACTCTCGGGAGACAGTGATCGATATAGCCTCACGGTCTAAGGAATAGTCTACGCGGATCCATTTCTAATCATCATAACTTGAACTTCGTGACATGATCGGGTCACGATGTTTAGGTTGGGTATTGGTTCATCATCTCATTCTCAGAATAAGATGACCTCATTTCCAACTGGCATAAATGCCACATGATCAGGAAACATGATCATATGTTGACCAATGAACAAGTGACTAGAGTTTCACTGGGAACCCCTGGTTGTTTATATATCACACGTGTATTGATGTTTCCACTCAATACAATTATAGCATGATACAAAACTTAATCATAAACTATATGAAATATGACAATAGTCCTTACTACTATTTGACTCTAGGGCATATTTCCAACAGTCTCCCACTTGCACTAGAGTACAAATACACTAGATGCATTTGTTCTCAATCATTGGCACCATATATCCGGTACTCTAAACATGCTTGCTCATGGAAGAGGTTGAGTCTTGGGTCTGTACTTTACAGTCCCAAATCCTTTGCAACTTACTAATGTCACCTTGATTGACATTAATACTTTATCATCACATGATAGCATCTTCGTGTATGCATCGTCGCTATGGCAGTAGAACGAGGCCTGATTCCAGGAGCCTACACTGACATTCGATCAACCTCGAGGGCTTTCTCATGGGCACTGTGCCCTGGGACACATCATTCTATGTTAAAAGCGAACTAGCCCCGCCATAACATTATACAAAACTTTAGATGGTACCCTTATCTTATTATCAAAAATGTATTCATCAAAAACCTAGTGCACTCTGTGCAACTTTCGATGTTTTGTTCACCTTGCTTCCTACCTGACTTTAATCGATGTCTAAAGGGGTTTCCAACATATTCCCTTATAACATAACTCCTTATGTTTTAAGATATGTCATCCTTTATGGATTTGGAAAACATGTATGCAGTTCTCTACTAGACACTGCGGACAAAACTTAGCTCAACATTCTGTGATTCGAACTTAATCACTTTCAAACGTTCCTTATTTGGATCACATATTATGTTAAGTTATCATCATGATTCTCTAAGATAGAACCTATGTCTCAACATAGTGGATGATGATCATCCTTTTCTTTCTTGCAACCATTGATGGTCAACTTAATGCTATTCCTAACTTGAGTTATTAAGGAACAGTTCCTTAATTACCTTCTATTCTGAAAACCCCTTTCAGAATCCCTTAAGGAATACTCCATAATATCATAATACAGTTATTATCAACTTCTACATCTTATAAATCATTATTTATAAGTATTTGCGCCTTTCATTCTTAACATGCTTAAGAATTACTCCTATAAGCTCCCACTCAATTTTATGCAAATTGCATATCCACTCACTATTTTGAATAACTTCAAAATCCTTTGATCAAATATCAAACTTGGAGTTTTACTATGAGATACTAGTACTTTACTAGTTTTAAATTCACTAGACATTTAGCACATTTGAATCAAATTGATTTGAATTTGTTCAATACTTGACAAATTGTGCTTTTGTCATTCACCCCTTTTCCACTATGGCTTTGCAGTCATTTGGGAAAATTCCAAGTAACCCCTTTTACTTGTGAGATTCATCAACGAATTGCTTTCTAATCTCAAGTGAATTTTGTTTCTAGGATTTCTTATAATTTTAGTTTACCATTATTTCCTTTGTAGTTCGTAGGTATGTCATATTCCGATAATCATGACAAATGATTCACAAATGTCTCCATACAAGATATGGATTACATTTTGAATCCTACTTTATGTAGTGAAAACACGAGTGGGGAAAACACAATGATCAATATCATTGATTCTTTCCTTCTGTGAAGAGAATCGTTCAGGAACATTGTCCGTTGCGCTTCTCAACACTCTGCGTGTATTTCACTATTTTCCACTTGCTTCATAATCAAGAAATATCACTAAAAGTGACCTTTCTCAAGAATGCACCAAAGTCCAAGGAATACGAATTTTTTGCTTTCCTTTTGGTTTTAGCTATGGGTTTTGTATTCAAAGTTTCCAATGAATACTCTACAAGGACTTATTCGCTATTGTTTTGGTTATATCGAATAACCCCAAAACTTTCACGAATTCAAATGGTTCACTACATTCTAATTGAGTGCTAAATGTTTCTAACTAATGGTTTCTACATCTACACTACAATGATTTATTTGGTGCCTTCTATTCACCCCCTTTGATATCTAATATCACATTGTGATGCTTTGCATTCTGACGTTTCAAAATGCTTTGCGTTTCACAATTTATTTTATGCCATTCTTATAAATTCGAATTTCATTACTATTGATCAAATCATAGTAATTAGATTCTCTTTTATATTTATACCCTTTGTTGATGAAACACTTTGATCAAATCAAATAGTTTCATATTCATGTTTCCTTTGGTAAACTACTTTACACATTTAAATAATCATATAATGATAATTACCATTTTTGTTAAAACACAATACATCGAATATGTATTTACTTTTAACAATTCATTAAACACTTTGTATTCAAGTAATACACGGTGTTCAAGTTATTTTGCCGAACTTAGGCATGATTTATATGTGATAAGAAATCGAATGACTTTCACATATTATCACATAACTTTGAATTTAAACAAGGCATTTTAATGTTTTACAAATGTTCATGCATTATCAATTAGTTTCAAACAACAAGGATAATTCACACATAATCAAACAAGATATGAACATGAATAGAAATCATTCATAAAAGTAGAACAACTGTTTGTTACAAACTCATATGAATAACCGTCTCACGAAATGTGAGACACACTAAAGAAGTTCACAATCTCTTGATTACAAAAATCATCCTAAAACATAAACTAAATGATAAATGTCGAGGGAGAGTGTCGTCGGCCGTCATCATCATGCTTGCCATCAACACACAACATCACCTCCTCTCTAGCAAGCACCTCTCATGCAGAAGGACATGTTTTCAACAAAACAGAACAAGTATCAGATATACTTAACACTGCAAATGTGTTTGCAAGATTATAACATTTATAAAACTGTATATCAAATATATACCTTTGTCATCGATGACCTCTCCAGCGATTGGTTCAACCTTTACATTCCTGAAACGTAATATGAACTCATGGAAATTCAATGTTTCCGTATCACCACTCATGATGCTATTCCAGACATGTCCTTCATAGCTGGGAGGCAACGATCGAAGTAGTACGTCTATCGCAAATGGATCAGCCATCCAGTGATCCACGAAGTGAACCAATCTCATGTGTGCATCAAGCATGCGCTCCAAGTGACCCTTCAGACATGTATGCTCCTCCATCTGTATGGAAAGGAACTCTCCAAGCAGCTCGTGCTTCCACATGCGCACATGGCCTATGAACTCTGCTCTCAGCTGATCCACCATCGAATATGGATTAAGATCACCCATGAGCGGATGTAGTTCATCCACCATCCCGTAACATATTATTATCTGAATGTAGGTGGACATCTCTTGACTATAGTAGCGGTCTGCTAGCTCTTGTGGGGTCTCATAGTAGTCTGGCTTAGTCAAATCCATCGTGCGGCATATGTAGTCTACCACATGATTCCTAGTAAGGAGATCATTCAGGCGCACAAGCCAACTAGGGAAGTTGGATCCATCAAGTCTAAGTTTCTCACCCTTTACCCAATCCTCAATGACAAAGTAAGCTTCACGATGAGCCATCTACATTTATAATTGCAAAAGGAATTTAGACTAAGTTTATAATTAAATGAGTTAATAATAACTCCACTTAGAAACACCTATCCCCAAAAGGTTCCTAGTGATAACACGACCCCTATCAGCCACATCTCCCCCGATCGTTACGACCATCAATGTGGGTTCAAGGGTGGACGCTAAACGTCGGTCACATCATTCATGCGACTCGTGCTCGATCTTTCGACCATCCGTGTTCCGAGGCCATGTCTGCACATTCTAGGCTCGCCAACTCAACCTTAGTGTATTCTTTGTGCAACATGGCTTACACCCACTGTATGCGAACGTAGATATGTCTAACACCCAGGCCTCTAACCCTGGATCGCCTCATACCGAAGAACTTTCTTGGTGGTGCACACTAAGGGGGAACACAATCATTGGTAATTTTAACAGGGATCATCTTATTAAGCTACCGTCGAGTATCTAATACTAGCACACAATAAGATATACAAACAATAACATTGAATTTAAATGCTATGTGATATGGTCCTTCACGTCGTGATCTCCATCCGCCGTTACCGGGTTCCGGCGTCGTAGACACCAGGGTACCGGTGTCATTCCGGCGTGGTAGTTCGTCACCTCCATGACTATCTACTACAATGTAACAAAAGGTAATCACTTTACCTTTGCCACAACCATATCACAAAGCAACACCCTCCTGCAAAACAAAGTTAGACGCCTCTACTTTATCTTTGCATGTTTTACGTGGCTGAATGGGCTTTCGTACAAGAACTGTTCTTACCTACGCCCCTGAACCCCTGAAGCTGCCAGGACCTATCTATTAGTAATACAGTAACGGGAGGGGCTTTTCGTGAACTTACCCTTGAAGACCGAAAAGCATTGTCAACGCTCAGGAGAGCGTGGTTGATGTAGACGAGCTGAAGCCGACCTCAAGGTCGTGATGAAGTCCTTGCGCTCCTTGGATCCAACGACTTGAGTGCCTCAAGTGAGACACCTCGCGGGGAGTTACACACGTCCGGTGCCTGACGATGACTCCGCTTCCCGATCGATGGCGATTCTTGGAAGTAGAGCTCCCGGATCCGAATCTCGCAGCGCGATGGCGCTCCGCGGTGAAGATGTCTCTCGCTCGCGCAGTCTAGACTTGGGACCATGGTTAGGAGAGAGAGAGGGGGAGAGAGAAAATATCAACTGGAGGTCCTCCCAAAAGTGAGAAGACCTTTATTGATTATTGGTGTATTTAATTTGGCCAAATACCCCCACTATATATATGGGGAGGGGAGGTACTACCTCCCTCAAAGTCCCAGGGTGGGACTAAAGGAGAGGAGGAGGGGAGGCCGCCGAACACCTAGTGGGCCCCGCGGGGGGGGGGGGGGCTAGGCCCAGCCGGCCAACCCCTTGCCCCTCTCCCTCTCTCCTTTCCCCTAATGGGCCCTCTCCCTCCGGAATTGGCCCATTATGCCTTTGACCATTAAAAATGATTTTCTCTTTATTAAATAATTATGAATAAATGATTAAATCAATATTTAACATTCATTGACACATTATTCCACCTCCATGGCTATGGAACACCTTCCACCTCCACTCCAGACAACCTCCGAACTTACCGAAACCCTTCCGGTTTTCTCTCTACTGTTCTTCGGCGATTCTACCGATCCTATAAACACTCTCTAAGCATCATCAATCCCTTAAGCGTGATACCCCACGGTTCGGGAACACTCCAGACATGGTCGGGACACTCCCGCACCAATGATCGACAGAGGGACCTGGATGGCCATGTGACCCCTGTGCGTTCCACGAAGATCTTTCGTCGTTTGAACCGGACGATGTGTCTTATTCCCTTTGTCTCTCGATACTTGCATTGCCCGAGATCTGATCAATGACATCACCATGTCATGTTCAATCTCGTTACTGAACAACGCTACTTGACTTGTTCCGACAAGTGATATCCCTGTGATCAAATCACACGCTGCGCAGCTTTTGGATATAACTTCTCCGAGTGGGCCCTTGAGTATCTTCTCGTCACATGGACGGACAAATCCCGCTCTTGACATATATTGCCTCTACGGTTTCCTCTGATTACCTGAACACACCTTTATAACCACCGTATTACCAGATGGCGTTTGATGCTATCTAAGCACTCTCGGGAGACAGTGATTGATATAGCCTCACAGTCTAAGGAATAGTCTATGAGGATCCATTTCTAATCATCATAACTTGAACTTCGTGACATGATCAGGTCACGATGTTTAGGTTGGGTATTGGTTCATCATCTCATTCTCAGAATAAGATGACCTCATTTCCAACTGGCATAAATGCCACATGATCAGGAAACATGATCATCTGTTGACCAATGAACCAGTGACTAGAGTTTCACTAGGAACCCCTGGTTGTTTGTATATCACACGTGTATTGATGTTTCCACTCAATACAGTTATATCATGATAAAAAACTTAATCATAAACTATATGAAATATGACAATAGTCCTTACTACTATTTGACTCTGGGGCATATTTCCAACATCTTATATGCGAAAGGGGAGGCCGAGAGGGTGCCGGAGGCGGTCAGACCACCCCCTGGCGCGGGCCAGGCTAGGCCGTGCGGCCAGGTGGTGTGGTGGCCCCCTGGCCCCTCTCCGTCTCGTATTCTGGCTTCGCGTGTCCCTCGGTGAAAAACTGACTTTGGCTTTTGTCCCGTCCAATTCCGAGAATATTCATTTTCTGACTTTCCTGGAACCAAAAACAGCAGAAAACAGGCAGCTGGCACTGTGGCTCTTGTTAATAGGTTAGTCCAAGAAAGTGTATAAGAAGTACTTGATGACCCACAAGTATAGGGGGTATATCGCGGTATTTTCGAGGGAAGTGAAACCCAATTTATTGATTCGACAAAGGGGAGCCAAAGAATATTTATAAGCCTTAACAACTGAGTTGTCAATTCAGCTGCACCTAGAAACAATCTTGCTCACAGCAGTTTATCAGTAGCAACAGTTTTGTAGTAGGAATAGTAAAGTAATAACAGTAATATAGTAAAGACAGTAGTAACAATAGCAGTAAACAATAGGATTCAAGTGCGGCAGGCATAGGGATGGACGGGCGTTGCATGGATAAGACAATTCACATAGCAATCAGAACATAGGGCAATTGCAGATAAATAAAATAAAGCATCCAAGTACTAGATAATCCTAGGCATGTGTTCTATATATAGTCATACGTGCTCGCAATGAGAACATGCACAACATCTTTTGTCCTGCCAGCCCGTTTGCAGCGGGGCCTCAAGGGAACTACTAGCAATTAAGGTGCTCCTTTTAATAGAGCACCGGAGCAAAGAATTAACACTCCGTGAACACATGTGATCCTCACATCAAAGCCATTCCCTCCGGTTATCCCGATTTCTGTCACTTTGGGGCCATTGGTTCCGGACAAAAACGTGTGTATACAACTTGCAGGTAAGACCATGAACAATACTATCATAATGAATCAATAACATGTTTAGATATGAAATCATGGCACTCGGGCCCTAGTGACAAGCATTAAGCATAACAAGTCGCAACAAAGTCAAAAAGCACTAATAGAAGATACTTGGCACCATGCCCTAACAATCTGATGCCATTACATGAACGATCTCATCCAATCCCTACCATCCCCATAGCCTATAGCGGGGGATTACTCACTCATAGATGGGGAAACATGGATGGTCGATGGAGAAGCGATGCTGATGATGATGGCGATGATCTCCTCCAATTCCCTGTCCCGGCAGGGTACCAGAACAAAGTTTCTGGTGTTGTTTCGTGGAATCTGGTGGTGGCGGCGAGGAACTCCTACGGAAAACGTCGACCCCTGAGTTTTTAGGTCAGAAGGCTTCTTATAGGCGAAGAGGGAGACCGAGGGGATGTGCAGGCGGCCAAACCACCCACAGTGCGGCCTGGCTAGCCATGGCCGTGTGGTGTGGCCTAGGCCCAGCCCCCCTCCGTCTCGTATTTTGGCTCCGGGAGTCTTCTGGTGAAATAGGATTTTTGGCATATTTTCCAGGATTTTTCCTGATAGTTGATTTTCTGCATAAAAACTAGACACCAAGGCAATTCTGCTGAAAACAGCATCAATCCGTGTTAGTTGTATCCAAATCACACAAGTTTAGAGGAGAAACAATAGCAAAAGTGTTCGGGAAAGTAGATACGTTTTGGACGTATCAACTCCCCCTAAGCTTAGCTTATTGCTTGTCCTCAAGGAATTCGGTTGAAAACTGAGTGCGATAAAAGAACTTTCACGAACACATTTGCTTCATATGATGTATATATTCTCAGCATGTGATCAACTACTTAAACAATTCATAATAAAGAGTATGCAACTAAGTTTACTTAATAGGCATTGCAAGCTATGAAGAGATTCCAACTCAAAAATAATAAGTACCATGAAGTATAAACATAAGGAACATTACAGTGCTCATAACAAGGTATGATAGAGTGGTATCTCGCTTGCCTTTGATTGTGAATGCCAAGGCACCTCTAAAGTTCAGGTGAAGACAAGAAGTAAAGATATCAAAGATACAAGCATCAAAGTCATAACACAAATAATCAAGTTTTGAGACAAGCACATTACACTAAGAATGACAACTATGCTCTCAAGAAGGTGCTAAAAGAATATGTGGAGACTCAACAAGGAAATAAAAAGGTTTTGAATAGTTTGAAAGGCTTCCAAATGTTGAACGTATGATACTCATTAGCTTTGAGCTCTCATTGCCCCTATCATAAGCATCTTTAATATGGTTAAGGTGAAAGTGAGGTCCAATCGGAGTTATATGCTTGACAGACTATAAACTGGAAATCCCATGTCCCTTGAGTACGAGGGCCGCTCCTCATGCTACTCAACTTTAGTTACCGGTAAGTTCTTGTCGTTGTAAATACGTGCGTATCATAGAGAACCGTTAGCAGGTACCCTTGCCCGATGATACGGAAGAATCCCCATATCAAAATGACAAGGCAAGCAGACAATGAGTATCTCAGCAATCTTCTTATTTACCATGGGAAAATGGTGCTTTTTCTCTCTTTCCTCTTTTCACATACCTCTTTTTTTCTTTTTCTCAATAGCTATCTCTCTTTTTTTATAAGAAGAGTGCTTCATAGATATCATTATGGTTACGCTACAGGTTTCCACCATGACGACATGGATTAGACCAGCGGCCCAGGCGTTTCTCTAACACACATACATAACTCCATGGACTTACAAACTCCCCTTTTATTTCACACCGACGACATCCGCAAACAAAAGAGCATGGTATCAACTGGGTATATATTTACAAGTGTTGAAAGCGTTCCCCGTGACAGCACGGTTCTGCTAATCCCCAGCCTATAATTTGCAAGCATATAACTTTCATGGATAGTCACAATGGTTCAGGTTTATTAAGTACAGGAAATAAAGTGTGCCATCAAGTTCGTGAGAGCTTTACTAACTAACTTTCTCATAACAAGCAAACATTTTATTCAGAAGAAAGCAAGGCATATTGAATATGCACGGAAGTAGCAAATGATGCTAATAGGTAGGTATGGTGGACACTTTGGCAACATTTGGTTTTAGGGAGTTGGAAACATGAGTAAAACATACTCAGTGAAAGTGAAGGCTAGCAATAGTAAGGGAGCTACAAACGAGAGAGCAATAGCTTTCATAATCATGCTTGTAACAAAACAAGACTAATCATGGCATGAAAGTGATTCAAGATCCTCAAGGCAAAATAATTCATTGAGGCTTAGATGATTATTTCAGTCATATACATGCGTGAGCATGTGCCAAGTCAATTCAAATGAAACATTTAGAGGAGGATACCACAGTGTCATACCAAGTTATGAATAGAGTAATGCAAGCAAACATTCATATGACATGCTACAAACTATTAGCAAGCTGGGACTAATCATATGAAAGCAAGAAATACTAAGCATCCAAAGATAACATACACCCTACACGAACATACTAAGCATGCCCACAATGATGAGTATATGTACAAAAATGAAAACAAATAGAGTTCGTTACCAGCCTCTTACCACACCTCAAGTTGTCATTAATCCTCATTATTGCTCTTCACTTGTGTGGCTTGAATAATAATATGAAACCAATATCCACTGAGGACTGCCGAACCCTGCAACAAACTCACAAAGCCAAAGAAGAACATCAAATATTTTTGGTGTTTTCAATTTTTAAAGCAAGAACCAAAAAGGAAAAACAAGCAAACCAAAATCTTTTTGGGTTTTTCGAATAGTTCAAACAAAGAAAAAAGGGAAAAGAAAACCAAGGCAAAAAGAAGAAGAAAACAAACCAAAGAGAAACAACAGAAATATTTTTGGTCTTTTTTGTGTTTTAGAAAGAAAAAGCAAAGAAAGAACGAAAACTAAAAAGAGAACGAAACATGAATACACAAAGTACCGACACAACATGATAAGGAGATGAGTGCGATGTCGACGTACCTCCCCCCAAGCTTAGGCTTTTGGCCTAAGTGGGTATCAATCCCAAGCTAGCCAGGATGAAGTGTCACCGTGGTACGACAAGGAGGTACCCTCATCCTGGTGCGAGCTCGAGTACGTCCCTCCATAGTGCACGGAGTAATCGTAGGAGGGTACATCCTCCTGATGCTGCTCGTGGAAACCCAGCAAGCGAAGCTGCTCGTCCACCTCCTCCTTGGAGCATGACCACGGTCTCCTGTGAACACTAAACAAAGAAGACTATGGCAAAGGGATCTCCCTCTCATCCCCGTCAGTAAACAACATCCTATATACTAGACCGTCCAAATCAGAATCAGCAGTGACAAAGTGATGGGTTTTCATAGCAACAAGGTCAATCCTTTGTGGTGCCAATACAGTATCATTGGGGTCCACTGAAAGCCCTAATGCATTGACCATACGTGAGGCAATGATGCCCCCATAGATAGGCCCCCTAGCAGCTAGGCGGCGAGCAATAAGCGACCCAAGGTTGTACCGAGTATCATTCTTGAGTGCAGTAGCAAGGAAGGCTAAATGATAGTTGGAGATATTACTTGCGTTCTCCCTACCAAGTACGCTAGTAGCAAGATAATATGCAAAGTATCTAAGAACAGGGAGTTGGATATTTCTTATCTTTCTGCGCTGCGCCACGCGGTCATCATCATTGGTCACCCCTCGGTAAAGTTCCAGCAAATCAACGGGTCGCCCTTGAATCTTCTTCACGGTCCATGTCATGCTTACACCTACAACACTGCAAAATCTTTCCAATGACATGGTGAAGGGCAGGTTATAAATTTTGAAAGAAACAGTTGACTGATAGGGCGTGTTAGTAAACACGAAGCTCTCAACAAAAGTTTTGGTGAGCATAGCGTATTGCTCACTCTCATCTTGCATATATGAGGTTAAACCAACCCTCTGAATCAGTAGCAAGAAATCATCAAGAATCCCTGCAGCTTGTAAGAAAGTAAAACAAGGAAAAGTAGATGGGTGAGCATCCCCATCATCCCCTTCATTACCAATACGAGTTGCAATGAGATCTTTGTTGTATGATGGCCTAAACTGAGAGGCTGATCTTGAGGGCCTCGACCTCCTAGGTGCATCCCTCTCAAATATCTCTCCAAAGGTATGGTTGTTCATGCTTGATATTCTGAAATTTAAACACCTATTAAACAAGTGATTGCAAAGTGAATATAATGAAGGGCACTACTCATAGGGACTTGTAAGAGGCCTAAACATGCATCAAAACTATATCTCTAAGCATCAAACAAGCTTACAAGCTCTCATAACCTGTCACCTACAGCAGCAAAATACTCAAGATATAATTCACTAAACACAAATCTACTTGGACAAGCGGAGGAGTCACATACCGGAGAACAAATGCTCCAAATTTCAGCAACAAAGATGGGCTGAGCAAGGAGATCGAAAAAATCGAGAGCAAGCACAGCAAGAACACGATTTTGAGCAATGCACTGGAGCTTACTCGGGAGAGAGAAGAAAGTGGCAAGTGAGAGAGTGAGTGGAGGGCCAGGGGTGGCCCACACCATGGCATGGCGCCACCCAGGGCAGGCCGCGCCACCAGGTGGTGTGCCTGCCTGGTGGGTCCCCCTGGTACCTTCCAGGCACTCCTCTGCCCCTTTTTTCACGTAAAAATTTAATATGAATTTTCTGGAATTTTTCGAGACACTTTATTTTTGGGCATTTTTCAGGCATAGATGAATGATTTTCTGACAGACAGATTTTTTTTGGAAATGATACAAGGACAAAACAAGTCTAGAACTACAGAAGTTCTAATACACTCTAACATGCAAGCAACTAACAACAGAAAAGAAAACTAAACTAAAGCAAAAACTAAAATGGATAGAATAGAAGTAAGCGGAGATTATCATGGTGAAAACATTGTTTTGTTTAATGAAATCCTTTTGTTAACAAGGTTGATCAGGACTTGTTACCAAAACAATTTCATATGAGACAAAACTTTGTATTCCACTAATGATTATGTTACCTCAACCTTGATAGCAATGGTCCCAATCATAATAGTTTCAAATTTTTCTCTTGGTATGGGACAATATATTTCTCCAACTTGAATGCCCTCAACATGTTCAATTGAATTCAAACCATAAGTCCTTTCAATCTTCTTGGGGAAATAGAAAGTATGTTCCTTGTCATTAACATTAAAGGTCACCTTTCCTTGATTACAATTAATAACAGCTCCTGCAGTATTAATAAAAGGTCTCCCAAGAATAATAGACATATTATCATCTTCAGGCATTTCAAGCACAACAAAATCAGTTAATATCAAGCAATTATGAGCCACTTGAACAGGTACATCCTCACATATACCAACAGGAATAGTGGTAGATTTATCAGCCATTTGCAAAGATATATCAGTTGGTATTAATTTTTCTAGTTGAAGTCTCTTATAGAGAGAGAAAGGCATAACACTAACTCCAGCTCCCAAATCACACAAAGTAGTTCTAACATAACTATTCTTAATAGAACAAGGGATAGTTGGAATCCCTGGGTCTCCAAGTTTCTTTGGAACCTTACCATTAAAGGGATAATTAGCAAGCAAAGTAGAGATTTCTTCATTGGGGATCTTCCTTTCATTCGAGACAATATCCTTCATATACTTTGAGTAAGGAGGCAATTTAATAGCATCAGTCAAAGGAATTTGCAGGAATAAAGGTTTCATCCACTCACAAAACTTATTATAGTGTTCATCTTCCTTTGACTTGTGTTTCTTATCAGGGAAAGGCATAGGTTTTTGGACCCAAGGCTCTCTTTCACTACCATGTTTCTTAGCAAAAAATCCTCTTTAGTGTATTTAGTATTCTTAGTGTGCTTTTCACGTTCTTCTTCAACTTTTCCTTCATTTGGAGCTTCATTTTCTTCATTACCACTTTTAGTTTCAGCATCATAAATAGATATACTATTAGGATCTATAGCAGGTTCAGAGGGTTCTACAATAGTTTTATGTTTCTTTTTCTTTTTCTTACGAGTAGAGCCACTATTTTCAGCTTGTTGAGAATCCTGCTCAATTCTTTTGAGATGCCCCTCAAGATATAGAGGATCCTGGGTAGCAGCACCACTTCTAGTTCTAATTTCATAAGCATGTTTTTCTTTAGCAGCATTAACTAGCAAGTCTTTTTGCACTCTAATGAGTTGATCTATTTGAGTTTGAACCATTTGAAAGTGTTTAACAATCATTTTAACATCATTAGAGGTTCTTTCCATAATATCTTTTAACTCAACAATAGCTCTAGAGTTTTCCATTAGATGATTTTGCACCCTTTTATTAAAATTATCTTGCTTAACGATAAAGATATCGAATTCTTCTAAGCATTGATCAGGAGGTTTATAGTAGGGGATATCACCTTCATCAAAGTGTTGGAGAGAGTGTACCTCAATAGTGGATGAGTAGGAGATAGGCTTACATAATTCTTCTATAGGAGGTAAATTCTTGACATATGCAACTTTAATTCCCTTCTTCTGAAGGCATTTCTTAGCTTCCTTCATCACTTCATCATTTAATTCAATAACTCCCCTCTTCTTTGGTGTTGGAATAGGCATAGGAATAGTTGGTGCAGGCATAATTACTTCAGGTATAGCTGGTTCAGGAGGATTCCAATCCTCGTAGTTCTTGCTTATTTTAGCCATTAATTCCTCAGGTTCCTTTGGAGTCCTTTTCCTGAAAACACAAACAGCACAACTATCTAGGTATGTCCTAGATTCTTCAGTTAGTCCATTATAAAATATATCAAGAAGCTCATTCTTAGGTAATGGACTTCCACCCTGTCCATGAATCAAAGCACAAAACCTTGCCCATGATTCAGGCAATATCTCTATTTCTCCCTGTTTAAAATCAAAAAGTTCCTGCAAAATAGCATGTCTAGCACTAGGAGGAAAATATTTCTGCAGGAAAGTACTAATCAAGCAATCAGGGCTATCAATAGATCCAGGAGGTAAATTACTAAACCAAGTTTTAGCTTCTCCTTTCAGTGAAAAGGGGAAAATCTTAGCAACAAAGTAAGTACACATCTTAATATCATCATAAAACAAGCCACTCATGGTAGAAAGTTCATTCATATGTGCTACCGCACTTTCATTCTTAGTCCCACAAAAAGGTTCTTTCTCAACAATAGCTATGTAAGATAGATCAAGAGAGAAATCATAATCTTTATCTTTAATGTTTATGGGAGAAGCAGCAAATTTAGCAATAGGAGACAATTTGGGTCTAATAGTATGCCTCTCAAGGAGACTCTTAGCAGCGCTCCTATCATGGGTGTTTTTACATTCTTTAATAAATTCATCGGTCATCTCAACATAACCATCTTCAATATCATAACTCTCACTAGACTCAGGTGAACTAACAGGTGTAGTAGTGTCTTCATTAGGAGTTTCAGTATTTCCAGCTATAGTTCTAGCAATCGTAGCATCTAGGAAAGGACCTAATGAACCACTCTTATCAAGCACAGTAGAAGCAGTATCATAAGCATCAGAAGTTTCAGATTCAGCAGTAGTAGCAGTGTGTGTAGCATGTGTATGTGGTGGTGTAACGAGCTTACTCATAACAGATGGTGAATCAAGAGCAACAGAGGTGTTTAGAACCGTACCTCTTCTTGTAGTGGATGTAAAATAGGAACCTTGCCATCACGAGACTTATCCATGATGGCTGGATAGTAGCGAACAATAGAGAATCCAAGTGAACTTGATAAATAAAGCTATGCTCCCCGGCAACGGTGCTAGAAAATATTCTTGATGACCCACAAGTATAGGGGGTGTATCGCAGTATTTTCGAGGGAAGTGAAACCCAATTTATTGATTCGACACAAGGGGAGCCAAAGAATATTTATAAGCCTTAACAACTGAGTTGTTAATTCAGCTGCACCTGGAAACAATCTTGCTCATAGTAGTTTATCAGTAGCAATAGTTTTGTAGTAGGAATAGTAAAGTAACAACAGTAATAAAGTAAAGACAGTAGTAACAATAATAGTAAACAGTAGGATTCGAGTGCGGCAGGCATAGGGATGGATGGACAGGCGTTGCATGGACAAGACAATTCACATAGAAATCAGAACGTAGGGCAATTGCAGATAAATAAGATAAAGCATCCAAGTACTAGATAATCCTAGGCATGTGTTCCATATATAGTCATACGTGCTCGCAATGAGAACTTGCACAACATCTTTTGTCCTGCCAGCCCATTTGCAGCGAGGCCTCAAGGGAACTACTGGCAATTAAGGTGCTCCTTTTAATAGAGCACTGGAGCAAAGCATTAACACTCCATGAACACATGTGATCCTCACATCAAAGCCATTCCCTCCGGTTATCCTGATTTCTGTCACTTCGGGGCCATTGGTTCCGGACAACAACGTGTGTATACAACTTGCAGGTAAGACCATACACAATACTATCATAATGAATCAATAACATGTTCAGATCTGAAATCATGGCACTCGGGCCCTAGTGACAAGCATTAAGCATAACAAGTCGCAACAAAGTCAAAAAGCACTAATAGAAGATACTTGGCACCATGCCCTAACAATCTGATGCCATTACATGAACTATCTCATCCAATCCCTACCATCCCCATAGCCTACAGCGGGGATTACTCACTCATAGATGGGGGAAACATGGATGGTCGATGGAGAAGTGATGGTGATGATGATGGCGATGATCTCCTCCAATTCCCCATCCCGGCAGGGTGCCAGAACGGAGTTTCTGGTGCTGTTTCGTGGAATCTGGTGGTGATGGCGGAGCAGAACTCCTTCTGGAAAAACGTCAACCCCCCGTGAGTTTTTAGGTCAGAAGGCTTCTTATAGGCAAAGAGGGAGACCGAAGGGGTGTCTGGGGCGGCCAGACCACCCCCTGGCGCGGCCTGGGCTAGCCCACGCGGCCAGGTGGTGTGGCCTGGGCCTAGCCCCCCTCCGTCTCGCATTCTGGCTCCGGGAGTCTTCTGGTGAAATAGGATTTTTGGCATATTTTCCGGGATTTTTCCTGATAGTTGATTTTTTGCATAAAAACTAGACACCAAGACAATTCTACTGAAAACAGCGTTAGTCCATGTTAGTTGTATCCAAATCACACAAGTTTAGAGGAGAAACAATAGCAAAAGTGTTCGGGAAAGTAGATACGTTTTGGACGTATCAGTACTCCAAAGTTGGAACAAAACATAAGAAAGTAGATAAAACCAAGCATGAAACATCAAAAATTATGGATACGTTAGCAACGTATCATCACCGAAGGGGAGATTCGGGGGACATAAAGTCTCTGTTTCGGCACCCTGCCGGGTCGAGAAGTGCCCCCGGAGCCATCTCCATTGATCTCCACCACCATCTCCATCGTTGTTGCTGATTCCCATGATGATGAGGGAGTAGATCTTCCTCAAGGCTAAGGGCTCTACCGGTTGCTATGTGTTCATCTCTCTCTCTATGCGTGATCTTATTGAGATCATGAGCTTTGTAATCAAGTAGATCTACCTTGCTACTCAAGTGCTTTAAGAGATCTCTGGCTCTCCCCACGTTTGTGAAAGTGATAGAGTGCACACCATGGTGGCACTTAGGCTAGAGATTACAAATACGTGTTATGAGTTATATTTGGAGTTGGATGTCTCTATGAAATTATGGTGTTTGTTGGAACTATCTAGCTCTCAAGGTGATAGTGAGGGGTTATCTAGATGGGGAAAGCAGACTTTGAGGTGTGCTGTTATAGCCCTACCATGGATTAGAGTGTCCAACCGGAGAGTAGTTCAGAGTAGTATCATAAAGAGAAGACATTTATATGAGAGTATTCACTAGTGAAAGTATGATCCCGAGGCCTTGTTTCTAAACATTGAAACACCGTTTGCAACTAGATTTGTTACATGTTTGCTTCCTTTCATCTTTTTGCCTTTAGTCTTTTCCTCCCGTCAAGCTATTTTATGGCACCGCTGTCTTATATCCATACCACTTGTATTTCACTATCTCTTCGCCGAACTAGTGCACCTCTACACCTGACAAGTGTATGTGTTGGGGACACAAGAGACTTCTTGTATCTTGATTGTAGGGTTGCTTGAGAGGGATACCTTTGACCACTTCCTCCCTGAGTTCGATAAACCTTGGGTAATCCACTTAAGGGAAACTTGTTGTTGTTCTACAAACCTCTACACTTAGAGGCCCAACAACGGTCTACAAAAATAGAAGTGCGTAGACATCAGTCCACTACCATCCGACTTTGGAGCGCCAGGGCTTGGAACACTTCTTCTATATAAAAACACAATCTTTGGTGCCATTCCAGCTTCTTTGTGCAAGTTGCGATCATTGCGGTTGTTGGATCTATCAAGAAATAATCTCAATGGGTCAATTACCGATTGCCAACTTAATGACCTCACCACAAACATGACACTTTTGAGTATCATTAATCTAAGCTTAAGAAAAAACAACCTGCCGGGAGGATTTTGCTTCACTTATCCAGCGATGCCCAGAACTCATGGTTCTTGATCTTGGAGATAATCCGTTTTCGGGGATTTACCAGCATGGATAGGGGAGAAGTTATCGTTTTTGTCATTCTTACGATTGAGATCTAATATGTTTTACGGTCACATTCCAGTCGAGCTTATGAAGCTTGTTAAACTTCAATATTTAGACCTTGTCTACAACAATATATCAGGGACCATACCAAGATCTATTGTTAATTTCACATGCATGAAAAAAACAAGAGACATGGTTGATGATGATCTTCACATGTATGCATTCAGTTCTAAGGGAGCGTATCTTGAAAATGAAATAGTTGACTATGCTAAGAATTTCGCGGTACTCACGAAAGGCCAAGAGAGATTATATACAGGAGAAATCATATATATGGTGAATCTTGATTTATCCTGTAACAATCTTACCGGAGATATTCCCGCAGAAATCAGTGCTCTAGTAGAATTGAAGAGCCTGAACTTATCATGGAACAACTTCAACGAGAAAAATCCTGAGAATATTGGTGCCTTAAAGCA
The DNA here is from genome assembly GCA_023614405.1 of Avena insularis. Taxonomy (NCBI): domain Eukaryota; kingdom Viridiplantae; phylum Streptophyta; class Magnoliopsida; order Poales; family Poaceae; genus Avena; species Avena insularis. The sequence goes on along the minus strand of CM042694.1, from coordinate 166,701,090 downwards.
GGTGGAATCACTTGACCTATCACACAATGATTTGGCTGGTGAAATCCCTTCAAGCTTATCGGCTCTCACATCATTGAGTCGCCTGAACCTTGTCCTACAACAATCTGAGTGGAAAGATACCATCTGGAAATCAACTCCAAACACTCGAAGACCTGGCATCCATTTACATTGGCAACCTGGGCCTCTACGGTCATCCTCTCTCGTAGGAATGCTCATCATAGCCGGAGCCAATTCCAAAACACCATGAAGATGCAACCGGCGTGTTTTTCCTCGCCATGGGTTCTGGATCTCTAATCAGTCTGTGGGTGGTCTTTTGCAGCTTGTTGTTCAAGAGGAAATGGAGAGTTTCATGGTACTCTCTCTGCGACCGCTTGTATGACCGGGCTTATGTGCAAGTGGTTGTTGCCTGGGCTTCCTTGAGAGGTAAAATTAATGGATAGAAGCTGCGATCACCGGCACTTGTTCTTGGGTTGCTCTCATGTAATGCTCTGGTGACTTGTGATGTATCAATCGATGCTAAAGTGTATTGTATCAGAAGATTTATCATGTATGCCATCGACCGAGGTTGTTATGATGCTTTGTATTTGACGACTGTTTCTGCCATGATATAATAGTGTGTATCATTATTTTTCACTTAGAATGTCTACTGTCTTAATATACTGTACCGATGTACCTATGACAAGGTGGGAAGCATTTTGTTGCATGTTATTGCCTATGAAAACTTGGATTTTCCTCTAGCAATTGTTGCCAGACTTTTTGTACTGACCAAAGGCTAAGAGGGGATGATGGCATGGGAACCTCAAGTGTTTTTTCAGTCATCTAGATGAATCAGCTGGGCATCTTTTTCTTTGGTAGTGTGGTAGATAAGACTGTTTGGGACTTTGGTTTGGTATATATAAATACTGCATTGCCAAACTATATTTGGCAATATTTTTGTGTGGGTGAATAAGTTTCTTCTAGTTTCGTTGCGTGATTGGCAATTTGGGAAACCTAAAACAGGGCGTGATTTGGAAAGAGCCCTTTTAAATCTCCGGGATCATATTATTTCACAGTGTGATCTTTCATAGACCACTGGGCTACCTGAATGTCTAGAGGGTGCGATGAATGATGGGGGCTCCGCTGCTTCTGAACAAGACTCTGAGGATCTCAAGGGTCCGGACTGCAGATTGTTAGAAACTTGAGGAATGTAGGTTCTTGATGATTGAAGCTTTGACAGTTGTTTGCTAGATCTGTTCTGTAAAACACTAGGGCAATGGCTTTTGTTAGAACTACCCGCTTTCGGTACGAGGCCACAGAGGGTTTTCATGGCGATCTGTTCTGAACTCGGCTGCTCTTTTCTCTGCTCCTTTAGCTTTGTAGTAACGAACATTGAGGTCGATGGCGAGCTTTTCTGTCTCCGACGGCGCCATGTGCGGACTGACGAACCGGGAGAGGGCGGCCATAGTGTGTGCTGGTTTGATGTCCTGGGCTGAACTGGTTGCCGTCCGCTTGGCGAGGAAGTGACCGAGCTGGTAGAGGACGCGCCGGCCATGGCCAGGCCGGGAACAACGACGGTTCCACCGAAAGCGGCGGTCAGCGCCTCCTGCTTTATGAGAATGACGACCTTCTTGGCGACATTCGCTGCCAGCTCGTTGGCGTTGGCCCTGGCCTGCGCAGCGAGGATGCGCTCGTTCTCCTCCTGGCGCTCCATGTCGAGCTTGTCAGCGATGACTTGAGCTTTCATGGCTTCACACCGTCCAGCGCGCTTTTCCGACTCAACTTTGTGCTCCTCTGTCGTCATATCCTTGGCTAGCTTCTTCGGCTGGCCGCGCTTCTTGGCGAAGGGATCGCCGGAGGGCACATCATCGGCTGTGGCGGAGGGATCCATTGCCTCCGGCACTGCTCCCACCAGTGAAAATTTGGGAGGGTTTTTGGTGGGAAGAGTGGAGTGGTTTGAGTGCCGCGGGAGGGACCAAGGTGAAGGGAGGACGCGGGAGGATAAGCGCGCTTTTCGGGCCGATCCAAACATTGCCCAAATTTGGTGCATGGATGAGTTGGGCCGGACGCATCGGTCCGGATGGGTCATGCCGCTGGGCCAACGCGCAGCTGCCGCCAGTCCGCACGGACCCGTTTGGATGGCTTGGATCGTGCTGGTCACTAGTAGAAAAAGAGTCTTTCGTTCGGGAGCGCTCCAGAGCATTTGTCCCAAGACGAATGGTCCTTCCCCCTCGCTCCAGACAGCGGCCACGTGGATCCCCTTTAGTCCCGATTCGTAGCACAACCGGGACTAAAGGGGTGGGGCTTTAGTCCCGATTGCCCCGTCCCGGTTGGACAACCGGGACTAAAGCCCCTTACGAACCGGGACAAGAGACCATGTTCGTTATTTTTTTAAAATAATACAAAATATTTAACCAATATCACAAATAATACACAAAATTAGGAATTTTGAAAAGTAGCACGGCCTCGGTACTTGAACCACCGACAAGAACTCGTTTGTAGCGATAAGTATTGTAGTTGAAATACCGACAAGTACTAGGCGGTGTTTGAACCACCGATAAGCACTCAGAAAATGCACCACCCTGCGCCGCCGTCAGTCGACCTATCGGTAGTTCAAACCCCGATTAGTACTTGTCGGTGGTTCAACTACAAACTAGTACTTGTCGGTAGTTCAAGTACCGAGGTCACGCTACTTTTTAAAATTCCTAATTTTATGTATTATCTATGACATTGATTAAATATTTCGTATTATTTAAAAAAAATAGCCCCTGTTTCCCACTGGTGGGTGGAGATGCCCTTAGTCATAGCGTATATCTAGTTCACTCTTAGTCCCTTCTCTCCTTGATTCTTGCGAAATGATTCCTGGTAAGTGATAGTCTAGTTAGGATTTTCAGTACGAGCACATTCTCCTCGATCCGAAATTCCTAATTGGGGTTCTCTTGTTGTTTAGACCGCAAATTTGTTCAATTATCCTGTTTAGCAGTTGATTGAGCGGGGAATAAAAGAGAGATCGGTGCTGCTAGGACTTGGGAACTGGACAGAAAATGAGTACTCCCTTAGTTTAGAAATAACTGATTTGTATTTATCTATATTTACATGTATCTATATTCAATCTATATTCACATGTATCTATTCACTAAAATATGTCTAGATACGTACGAATCTAGACAAATCTAAGTCAATTATTTTTGGAAAGAGAAAATATTTTTAACCAATGTGGCCAATATCAATATAAATTTGATAAATTTGTCTCAAATCTACAATTTCTAATTTCATTCTGTGGTTAAATTATTTGATTGGTTTTCCGCCCCACAATTTTTTTTCAAGCTCCGCCACTGTCAACAACTGTCGATAATTCAGCTTTAATGTCCATGTGAACATCGTGTCAGTGTGGAGTGATCTACCAACTTATAAAAAAATATTACATTTTGAAACAGAGATAATATTTGAAAAATCGAAACTCATCTATGATCCTGTATATGACCACTTTAATCACCAAAGAAACTAAATTACCATATATAAACTTGTTGATCTCGAAAAAAAAAGTACGCGTCACTGGCTCGTTTTGTAATTTGTACACGTATATTGTGCCGATGTGGCCTGTTCTGAATGTCAGTTCAGCAAAGAGGTGTTTTCTTGTCAAATTGGTGTGTAAGAGTCCTCCAGAGAAAAAAAAAGACAACGCTCTGCTCACCCCACATAGACGGAAAAAATCTGAAATAGGGCGAACTTCAATAAAAGTAAATACCAACTCGGTCTTGATGATCTTTGCCATTGACAAAACCCTTTCAATTGTTATCGTTACTACGAGTAAAAGCAATACCAACTCAAAAGCAATACAAACTCAAAAAGGCGATAAATGATATGAAACATGATGTATCATTCAAATACTAGCATAATCTTCGAAACATTTAATTATTTGCATATGAATAACAAATATCTAAAGGTTATCTTATATAGGCTCATGCTCATAATAATATAAATCTCCGTAAGCTGAGAAATCTTATTCACATTGAAACTATAAAATGAGTCACTTGAGTCAAACAAGAAGTTCTGAAACAACTCTAACGATAACTCATCAAAACAACGATCAAAATTAGTTATAATAGATTCTATAGGTAATAGGAAGTGTACATACTCCAAAATAATCACTAGTGACCTAGTGTCTTCTGGCTTTTAATGACTCTTTACTTATTTTATTACCATTTCATCCATACTAAGGATTGTGACATCATTTTTTGCGAATTCACATCTTTCAGGAGGGATCTAAAACATCATCTCTCCAATTGAGCCAGAATGTCAATTAGAATTTTAGATCAATTGTATATATACAATCCAAAATAGAAACATGAACCATCACATAATTAGAGTTGGTTCTAGTCACATGCCATAAGGTGGTCAAATTACTCTCAGGTCCTCCTTAGATACCACATCTAGGACATTGTTTAAAGTCTAGTTTTATTAGATTGAGAATTAGATGTTGCAAATAGAAATAGTTGGTTTAAAACTAGACTATACCTAGACCTTATTTCACTCAAGAACCAGTTTTGCGCAGTGTTCACTAAAACAAGCATAACTTTCTTATATGAAGTCTGTTTTCAGCGTATGACCAGTCAAAATGTTCAGAAAAAACGTACGCATCTAAAGGTTCTTACCAAAAATCAAGGTAGGGCGGCTGCCCTGCCTTGCCCTACTGAGAGCTTCGCCCCTGCCTCCGCCAGCGTCGCGCAAAGGCATATGCGCAGATGGCGGAGGGGGAGCAGGTGGAGGCACTGAGGTTGTGGAGGAGATCTTCTTCCAAGGTATCGCTGCCACCCACCTCGCCAGCCCGCTCTCCGGCGTCTCCGACGCCATCAGCCATCACATCGCAAGGTCTTCTCCTTCGCCCCCTACTTGTTGCTCTTCTGTTACTCATACGGGAATGCTGTTTCGCCCTCTGAATATTTGGGACTTTCTTCAGGTCGAAATTACCCTAGGTGGGATCTATTAGCAGTGAACTTAATCGTTTATTCTAGTCTACAGATTACCATATAGTACATGATTTCTAGCCAAAACTCTAACATTGGATAGTACTTGAGACCTTCTAGCACGTGGTTGTGAAAAACTACATTCAGCTTCACATTGTGGTCATCAATACACGCTCCATTCTCCAGGCACTTCAAGTTAAGGGGCTAAGAGCAAACTCATATAGAGGAACGCCGCCGGCTGTTTTCTAAAGGTTTTTTAATAATTTTACTTAGAGGAGGCAGGATCAAGGCGTAGACCTGGATTTTTCATTGGTACAATTCACTGCTGCCACTTGCAAATTTGTTTCTCCAGATCGATAGACAGAGAGACAGCTGCGACTTGTCTTGACTCTTATCTTCTCATTCTTGACTTGGCTCTTGCTATTAATAGTTCTCCCAAACAGAAGAGTTCATCTGTTTGAAAAGGTCATTCTGAATTCCAGGAGTGCTCATTACTGACCAATTAGGTAATTAGTATAGTCTAGTTATCTACATTATCTAATCTAAGCTAACCACCAAGCATACACCTCCACATCTCGCCCTCCCACAGCCGCTGACCTCCTCTCAGACACCGGCTGCAGGAGGTCGCCATCACACAACCATTGAACTAATCGACCAATCTCCTCCTCCACTCTGACCTCCTCTCAGACACCAAGAAGAACATATACACATGGCAAAAGCACCCATGGACACGCTTTAGCTCTACTCCATCCAAATAGCATAGCCTTGTTCTTGTTCACTCAAGTCAAAAGCACCACAGAGGAGACATTTGCCCTGTATCCAAACGGTACACTCACTGTATTACTGGTGAGAGATCTGCCCTTCTCTCATTCAGGGCAGGTCTATCAGACCAAGCCAACCTCCTTTCATCATGGAAGGGTGATGACTGCTGCCGATGGAAGGGTGTCTATTGCAGCAAAAGAACCGGCCATGTTGTCTCCCTCGATCTCCAAGGCACTCATCGTGGAAGCGGCAATGGGATAACACAAGTGCTAGCAGGCAACATAAGCTCCTCGTTGCTTGGTTTACACCATATGCAGTATCTTGACCTCAGCCGCAACAGATTTGACAAGATAGAGGTACCAGAGTTCATGGGTTCTTTCCATAAGTTGAGATATCTCGGCCTATCATTTTCACGGTTCATTGGAAGGATACCACCACAGCTGGGTAATCTCTCCAACTTACAATACTTAAATCTTGAGGCCTCATACCAGGGTCCTGGTTATTTTTCCCCATACTCCAAGGATATCAATTGGTTATCGCGGTTAACTTCTCTTGAGCACCTGGTTATGACCGGAATAAACCTTAGTACAATTGCTCACCAGCTTCCGGTGGTGAACATGCTTCCAGCTCTTAAAGTTCTTCATCTTTCAGCATGCCAGCTTAGAAGTAGCCCTGATTCTCTTCCGCTCTCAAATCTGACTTCTCTTGAAACACTTGACCTTATGTGCAACGACTTCTATAAACGTAGCACGCCCAACTGGTTGTGGGATTTAACTAGCCTCAAGCATTTAGATATCTCGCTCACTGGTTTCTATGGCCCGTTTCCGGATGAGGTAGGTAATATGACCTCCATCGTGGAACTTGAGTTATCACGGAATAACTTTGTTGGCATGATACCATCCAACATGAAAAAGCTATGTAATTTGGAGACATTAGGTTGTTACAGGAACAATATCAATGGGAGTATAACAGAATTTTCCATCGACTACCCCCTTGTTCAGTGAATAAGCTACAATTGTTGAATCTACAAGGCTGCAATCTGACTAGAAGCCTGCCAACTACACTTGTAGAACCATTAAGTAACCTTACCTGGTTGGATCTCAGTGATAACAAACTCACTGGTCATGTGCCACTGTGGATTGGAGAGCTCACAAAGCTAAGAACATTGTACCTGAACTCCAACAGCCTGGATGGGGTCATGCATGAAGGCCACTTTTCAGGTCTAGATATGTTAAAGGACTTGGTATTGTCAGACAACTCCATAACCATCACAGCGAGCTCAACTTGGGTTCCTCCTTTCAGTCTAACAATGCTTCACCTTCGGTCCTGCCAGCTAGGGCCTAAATTTCCAACGTGGCTTAGATGGCAAACACTAGTACTTAGTCTTGATATATCAAACACAAGCATAACTGACATGATACCGGACTGGTTCTGGATAGCATCTTCCTCGGTAGTGGCTCTCAATATCCGAAATAACCAGATTACAGGAGTCCTCCCATCAACAATGGAATTTATGAGCGGAGAAGTAATGGATTTCAGTTCTAACCAGCTTGGTGGTCGAATACCTAAGCTTCCCATCAATCTAACCCTCTTAGATCTCAGTCAGAACAATGTAGTTGGTCCACTACCATCAGACTCTGGAGCGCCAGGGCTTAGAACACTTCTCCTATATAACAACATGATCTCTGGTGCCATTCCAGCTTCTTTGTGCAAGTTGCTATCACTGGAGTTGTTGGATCTATCAAGAAATAATCTCAATGGGTCAATTACCGATTGCCTAGTTAATGAGCTAAGCACAAACATTACAGGTATGAGTATCGTTAATCTGAGCTTAAGAAACAACAATTTGTCAGGAGGATTTCCTTTTCTTCTCCAGAATGCCCACAACTCATCTTTCTTGATCTCGAAGATAATCATTTCTTGGGTACATTACCAACATGGATAGGAGAGAAGCTATCATCTTTGTCATTCTTGCGACGAGATCCAATATGTTTTATGGTCACATTCCAGTCGAGCTTACGAAGCTTGTTAATCTTCAATTTTTGGACCTTGCCTACAACAATATATCAGGGAGCATACCAAGATCTATTGTTAATTGTACAGCCATGATAAAAACAAGACATGTCCCTTATGATGCCTTCACTTCTCGATTCAGCTTTGCTGAAAATGAACTAGTTGACTATACTGAGAATTTCATGGAAGCCTGCCAACTACACTTGTAGAACCATTAAGTAACCTTACCTGGTTGGATATCAGTGATAACAAACTCACTGGTCATGTGCCACTGTGGATTGGAGAGCTCACAAAGCTAAGAACATTGTACCTGAACTCCAACAGCCTGGATGGGGTCATGCATGAAGGCCACTTTTCAGGTCTAGATATGTTAAAGGACTTGGTATTGTCAGACAACTCCATAACCATCACAGCGAGCTCAACTTGGGTTCCTCCTTTCAGTCTAACAATGCTTCACCTTCGGTCCTGCCAGCTAGGGCCTAAATTTCCAACGTGGCTTAGATGGCAAACGCTGGTACTTAGTCTTGATATATCAAACACAAGCATAACTGACATGATACCGGACTGGTTCTGGATAGCATCTTCCTCGGTAGTGGCTCTCAATATCCGAAATAACCAGATTATAGGAGTCCTCCCATCAACAATGGAATTTATGAGCGGAGAAGTAATGGATTTCAGTTCTAACCAGCTTGGTGGTCGAATACCTAAGCTTCCCATCAATCTAAACCTCTTAGATCTCAATCGGAACAATGTAGTTGGTCCACTACCATCAGACTCTGGAGCGCCAGGGCTTAGAACACTTCTCCTATATAACAACACGATCTCTGGTGCCATTCCAGCTTATTTGTGCAAGTTGCTATCACTGGAGTTGTTGGATCTATCAAGAAATAATCTCAATGGGTCAATTACTGATTGCCTAGTTAATGAGCTAAGCACAAACATTACAGGTCTGAGTATCATTAATCTGAGCTTAAGAAACAACAACTTCTCAGGAGGATTTCCTTCTCTTCTCCAGAAATGCCCACAACTCATCTTTCTTGATCCCGAAGATAATCATTTCTTGGGGACATTACCAACATGGATAGGGGAGAAGCTATCATCTTTGTCATTCTTGCGACGAGATCCAATATGTTTTATGGTCACATTCCAGTCGAGCTTACGAAGCTTGTTAATCTTCAATTTGTGGACCTTGCCTACAACAATATATCAGGGAGCATACCAAGATCTATTGTTAATTGTACAGCCATGACAAAAACAAGACATATCCCTTATGATGCCTTCACTTCTCGATTCAGCTTTGCTGAAAATGAACTAGTTGACTATACTGAGAATTTCATGATGCTCACGAAAGGTCAAGAGAGATTATATATAGGAGAAATCATATACATGGTGAATCTTGATTTATCCTATAACAGTCTTACCGGAGGGATCCCCCACAGAAATCAACACTCTTGTTGAACTTAAGAACCTAAACTTATCATGGAACAACTTCAACGGAAAAATCCCTGAGACTGCAAGTGGAGTCACTCGACCTATCACACAATTATTTGTCTGGCGAAATCCCTTCAAGCTTATCGGCTCTCACATCATTGAGTCACCTGAAACTGTCCTACAACAATCTAAGTGGAAAGATACCAACTGGAAATCAACTGCAAACACTTGAAGACCTGGTATCTATTTACATTGGCAACCCCGGCCTCTACGGTCCTCCTCTCTTGCGTAAATGTTCATCACAACCCGAGCCAATTCCCGGACACCATGCAGATGCAAGCAACGATGCGGTTTCCTTTTTTCTCGGCACGGGTTATGGATATGTCATGGGTCTCTGGGTGGTCTTCTGCACCTTCTTGTTCAAGCGTAAATTGAGAGTTTCGTGGTACTCTCTCTGCGACTCCTTGTATGACCAGGTCTATGTGCAGGTGGCTGTTACCTGGGCTTCCTTCAGAGGTAAAACTAATGGGTAGAAGCTGAGATGAATCATCAGTATTGGTTCTTGGTTTGGTCTCATGTAATACTATGAAGATTTTTCTTCTATTTCTCAATAAATGTTCAAATGTATTGTACTGGAAGATTTATCATTTATCAATCGATTTAAGTGCATTGCACTGGAACTAGTCATATATATATGTATGTATATGGGGTTCATGTCATGTACTGAGCTTGGTATGATATTTTTATATGTATAACTTGTTGCAAGATGTTCCTGGTATGATGTAAGAATAGTTGTTTTTTATATCTCTGAGTTGTCGTCTATCTCTTATTTTCTTTTTTGACAAAGTTGTCGTCTATCTCATTTGCCTCAGATTGCACATTACCGATCAAAATTCACAGTTTTGTCGCTAGCATTTCCGCTTTGATTTAATCTACGGTATTTACTAGAACTGGAGATTTTCAAGTACTATACTAGAACTGGTTAGAATATTATGTACGTATTTAAGGGTTTATGGGTTCTCTCCGCAAGTTGAGATACCTCAACCTATCAATGTCAAATTTCATTGGGAGGATACCACCACAACTAGGTAATCTCTCCAACTTAAGATACTTAAATCTTGAGACCTACTCATACTGGAGTCTTGATTCCTCTTTCCATCATGGAACATACTCCACGGATATCATGTGGCTATCATGCTTAACTTCTCTTGAGAACCTGGATATGTCCTCCGTAAACCTCGGTATAATTTTTCATTGGCTTCCGGTGGTGAACATGCTTCCAACTTTGAAAGTTCTTCGTCTTCCCAATTGCCAGCTTAGAAGTAGCCCTGATTCTCTTCTTCTCTCAAATTTGACATCTCTTATAACACTCCACCTTAGGGGCAAAAACTTCCATAAGCGTAGTGCACCCAACTGGTTTTGGGATATAACTAGCCTCAAGCATCTAGATATCTCACTCAATGGTTTCTATGGCCCGCTTTCGAAAAAGATAGGTAACATGACATCCATTGTGGAGATTGATTTATCAGGCAATAGCCTTGTGGGCATGATACCTTCCAGTATGAAGAACCTATGTAATTTGGAAAGGTTATATTCTACCTGGAACAACATCATTGGGAGTATAACAGAACTATTTCATCGACTACCCAGTTGTTCACTGAATAAACTACATTATACCATACAACAATTTGACTGGAAGCCTGCCAAATACACTAGTAGAATCCTTGAGCAACCTGAGCTGGTTGGATCTCTCTGATAATGAACTCACTGGAAATGTGCCAATGTGGCTAGGAGAATCCTTGAGCAACCTGAGCTGGCTGGATCTCTCTAATAATGAACTCATTGGTCATGTGCCACTGAGTATAGGAGAGCTCACAAAGCTAAGAAGCTTGGCCCTTCACTCCAATAACCTGGATGGGGTCATACATGCAGACCATTTATCACTTCTAGATATGTTAGAAGAATTGAGATTGCCAGACAACTCCATAACTATCACAGTGAGTCATACTTGGGTTCCTCCTTTCAGCCTAAGAATGATTCACCTTCGGTCCTGCCAGCTCGGGCCTAAATTCCCAAGGTGGCTTAGATGGCAAACACAGGTAGTGAGTCTTGATATATCAAACGCAAGCATAAATGACATGGTACCTGATTGGTTTTGGATAGCAGCTTCCTCAGTAGAGTTTCTCAATGTCCGAGATAATCAGATTACAGGAGTCCTCCCGTCAACACTGGAATTTATGAGAGCAAAATTGATGGATTTCAGTTCTAACCAGCTTGGTGGTCCAATGCCTAAGGTTCCCATCAATATAACCCTCTTTGATCTCAGTGGAAACCATGTAGTTGGGCCACTACCATTAGAATTTGGAGCGCCCCAACTTGTAACACTTGTTTTGTATAACAACATGATCTCTGGCACTATCCCATCTTCTTTGTGCAAGTTGCGATCGTTGCAGTTTCTAGATTTATCAAGGAATAATCTCAATGGATCAATTACAGATTGCCTAGTCAATGAATCCAGCACAAGCATGACAAACATGAGTATCATTAATCTAAGCTTAAGAAACAACAGCCTCTCCGGAGGTTTTCCTTTACTTCTCCAGAAATGCCCGGAGCTCATCTTTCTTGATCTCGGAGATAATCATTTTTCAGGGACATTACCATCATGGATTGGTGAGAAGCTATCGTCTTTGTCATTCTTGCGACTAAGATCCAATATGTTCTATGGTCACATTCTAGTTGAGCTTACGAATCTTGTTAATCTTCAATATTTGGACCTTGCCTACAATAATAGATCAGGGAGCATACGGAGATCTATTCTTAATTGTACAGGCATGACACAAACAAGAGATATGTCTGATCATTTTCGTTATGCCTTCAGTTTGGTATTCATGTTTGGTGAAAATGAACTAGTTCACTATACTGAGAATTTCATGGTGCTCACAAAAGGTCAAGAAAGATTATATACAAGAGAAATCATATACATGGTGAATCTTGATCTATCCTGTAATAATCTTGTGGGGGAGATTCCCACAGAAATCAGCACTCTCCTCGCATTTAAGAGCCTGAACTTATCATGGAACAACTTCAACGGAAAAATCCCTGAGAATGTCGGTGCCTTAATGCAAATGGAGTCACTCAACTTATCACACAACGAGTTGTCCAGCGAAATCCCTTCCCACATCACTGAGTCACCTGAACCTGTCATACAACAATCTGCATGGAAATATACCAATTGGAAATCAACTGCAAACACTTGAAGACCAAGCATCCATTTACATTGGAAACCCAGGCCTCTACGGACCTCCTCTCTCACGGAAATGTTCATCACGGTCCGAGCCAATTCCAGAACACCATGAAGATGCAAGTGATGACGCGGTTTCTTTTTTCTCGCCACAGGTTCTGGATATGTAATGGGTCTCTGGGTGGTCTTATGCACCTTCCTGTTCAAGCAGAAATGGAGAGCTTGTTGGTACTTGCTGTATGACCGGGCATGTGTGCAAGTGGCTGTTACCTGGGCTTCACTTAGAGATAAAAATGTGTAGGAGCTGAGATCACCAACACTGACTTGTTCTGGTGTAACTACCATGGAGATTTATCATGTACCGAACAATTGATCTTCAAATGTATTGTATGATCATATATCAATCTATTTTCAAGTGTATTGTACAGTAAGGTTTATCATTTATCAGTTTTTTCAAGTCATGTGTACTGGAACTGGTCACATGTAAGCATTTAATTAAAGTTCATGCCCTCGGCTGAGGTTGGTATGATGTTTTTGTGTGCATAACTTGTTGCATAGGTGTTTCTGGTATGATGTAATAGTGTACATTGTTACATGATGAAAAGGATCGTCGTCTAACTGCTTCAGGTGTTTCAGGATATTGGTTGGCCCTCTGACCATGAACGACTATCACTTGAAGAATCATACTGCTTTGACCACTACTTGGAAGGGGGCTATCAATGAAAGGGGCTAACTGTTAACTTGGAAGGGGGCTAACTGTTAACTTGGTTGCCTGGTGGGCTCAGATTGGAAGTATTTTGCATACTATTGTTTTTTGCTGATGAATAGGACATATGTATGACAGCAGGAAGTTCTCTGTGAAATCTGTATATAGCCACATTTAAAGAAATATTGCAGGGCCCAATATTATATTATGTTTGTTTGGAAGTCTAAACTGCCTATGGAAACAAAGATTTTCATGTAGCATTTGTTCCTAGATTTTGTACTGACAAAAAGATTATTTGCGGATGATGGCCCAGGAACCCCAAATGTTTTTGCTGTATCGGCTGGGTATCTTTGTGTGGTAGATAAAACTTCACTTGGCAATGTTGTATATGGATGCATAAGTTTCTGCCGAGGTCCCCTAAGTTTCGGTGTGGTGTGGTGTGCTGCAATGGTAAATTGAGGATCGATGATTGAAGCTACCGTTCTGTAGAAGACCAGTGCTGGAATGCTGCTCTTCTTCGGTAGCTTTGGGTTGTCCAAAACCCTGTGAGGTCTTGTTGTAACAGGATAGCTTTGTTAGAACTACTCTGTTACAACAAGCTGAAACAGTAGTATAGTATCTCCTCTGTGTTTCGTCCGGCGAGGCCGTGAGTCTGGGTTCGATGCCTACTCTCTTTTTTCCGCACCTTTGGCTTTGAAACCAAAACTTGTGGTTTTCACTTCATGCAATGGAAAATGGGCGAGGTAGAACATAACTCATGTAGACGATCTATTTCACTTTTTTTTAACTTGGAAGGACAATGACGGTAATCGGACACGGGCTCAACTAGTTATCCTTAGCATCGACATTTCCTTACGGATATGGGCTCCTCATCGCACCCGAAATTTGTTTGAAGATAGGCGCAGGAAGAGTAGGAAGAAGGACAACGAGCGAGAAAAAGGAAAAGTAAGAAAAATGGTAACATACTGATAGGTCGAACCCACAAGTAGGAAGAATATACGGAGGTGGCTATTCGGCTCACGGGGTGTATTTGCACCCATTGTGAGAAAAACATATTTTGAAATATCAAAATAATTGAAAAAATGTCTACATATCCGTTCGAACATTTTATGTTCGTTCATAAGTTTTCAGGATGAAAAAACATTCTAAGTGTCCCGTGCAAAAAAAACAAAAAATGTACTGTGAATCGCTATTCAAGTGACCATTTTTATCTTTTTTTATACATGACACATAAATGTTGCTTCATCCCGAAAACTTGTGAACGAACATAAAATGTTCGAAAGTATATGTAGTTATTTGTTTTTCAAATTTTTGACATTTCAAAATATGTATTCACAACGGGTGCAAATGCACCCGTGAGCCAAAAGGGTTTTTCGATACACTATGCACAAGT